>CM042690.1:522676292-523963285 GCA_023614405.1 Avena insularis
AACATATCATCAATGTACTTTCTTGGTATTCTTTGTCGCCTGAATGAGATCACTACGGCAAGTGTTACTTCAAAGCACCGGCATATACTACCGCCGCCAGTGGATCTAAGCCAATGCCGCCACTTCAGATTCTTTTCTTCTCAACAATCGGCGAGTGACTCAAGCTAGGTTAGAATTCATTGACGACACCAAATGGAACGCCGGAAATTTCCATTTATGGTAATTACTCCACTGGCCTGCAGTGCAACTCTCATCTTTAGATAACCTGAGGTGAACAACTTGCTACAGAATGGCTTGTTTAGCGTCAGCCTCACCGAGTAACGCCATGATATGCACTTTCCAAGTTCACCACTTAAACTCCATAAATTTCAGTTCGCGTGCTTAAGCATTCTCGCGCCGTAATCAATACGCCAAACCCGGACTCTTGCTCTATGGGCTCACAAGAGATGCCTGGCAGCAATGCCATGGAAAGCGCTCTGGTAGCCTCGGAGCATGTTCTCCGAGATAACCTAACTTGCGATCAGATCCGTGATACATGATATTGATGCCATCGTTAACATCTATCGTGCGACCTTGGAGAATCTCACATTGATATTTGGCCTCGTGGAATGTTGTGTCTAGCACTAACGCATATGAAACGGGGCTTGGCATAAGCTTGGGATGAGATCTTTGATACTCCAGATGATTTCCCTGATCCGACCATGGCAATATACCTTGCCAACAAGGGCTATTACCGTGATTCATTTCCATGGGTCAAGGCCGCAAACTCTTTTCTTTATTCGCTTCTCCGGTGGTAAATGCACAAGAATTCCGATGATGTTTCCTCTTCAGACCATTCTTCCCTCGCTTCCGGGTACTCGATCCCGGTTGATGTCGGGTCTTCCACTTGATGCAATCGCATCCCTTCTCTCACGCGGTTGTCATACACTCCAAGGGAGGGAAGGCAACATTAATCAAGGCGTTGTTCGGCCCGAGAGCAACGTCAGCCGCTTTCTGGGTAACTCCCCCCGTCAGGTTTGATCATTCCACTGAAAGTTCGGGACTTCTAAAACCACTTTGTTCTATGTTCCTCATCCACTCACATCATCGAAGTCGTGTGACCCGCCGGGTTACCTTCGCCATTATGGAAATTATACACTATTGATCTCTGCATTGCCTCACAGGTGTACCTTGGACGCATCCTTCTTTTCTTGCCATCGCTTTCTTCGCTCCTTCAAAGCCCAAGTTTTCTTGCCATCATTTCTGCGTCCATTGGCTGTCCTCCAGCTTTTTTGACATTGATCGCCTGGGTTGATCTTGATTCACAGCAGCAACTTGTTATGTAACTTTACCTAGTAATCCGGCCTATCATCTCTCTCTTTACCCCCAAAGAGTCATTCCTCCCGGATGATCCGCCCATATCTCTAGTAGTACCTCATTTGACTCGCTTGACACAAGCCCGGTTGAGTCGGATCACCAAGGCATACGAATCAAAGTTGATCCGGATTGTCTCGCCAATGTAGTTGGTATATCCCTTGCAATCTTTGCCACAACATGCTTGCATATTCGCATCCTCGTGCAACCACACTATGGCCTCGTGGATCGATCACACCTCACATGAGTTTCTCTGTGACAAGACACCACCGGGTTAAGAACTCTCGGCTCGTTTACTGTCTCGCTTGCACATTGTTAGGGTCATGGCCTATTCGGCCTCGATACATGCTCGAGAAGTTGACAAACATTTCTCAAAATCGATCCGTCAGCTAATACTTCCAAGGCAAATTGTTTAGCCATACCTCGCTGGTCCCTCCAACATCCGGGGTACGATCTCACAGCCCATCTCAAGTTTCAGAGTAATTTTTACGCTTGTAGCATAGTTAATCAACCAATCCTCCGGCTTTGTGCTGCCAGATGTCTTAGTGCCTCTAGGTAGCTAGAAGTTAGGTACCGGAGGTTCCTTCATGATCCGGGGCCCAAACACGAGGGACACGGGGACCTCGACATTCAATTTGTTCGACCTATACAAATGATCCAGCTTTAACCTAGCGCCAGCATCAAATCCTCAGCCCCCAATCTTGACCCTATCACATGATAGTTCCGCCTTGGGTATCCTGCTCACCATCTCCGCCAATCACCATCATTATATCCGCCTTTGCCCTGTGGAGCACCTTCTTTGTTGCATACCCGGCCGCACTTTGCTCTTGCTCTTGGTATATTCCATTGCGCGTTGTCCTCCCGCCGAAGTTGTTCTGTCCTCGGTGATTGCTGCCATAGATTTCTTGACCGACATTGCCTTGGTCGCGTTACTCGCCAGCTTCACCTCGCCACACTTCGTCGATCCTCTTTCTCGACTTCTTTTCCTTTCCCCGCCTCATCCCGTCATACGGACTATCTGCTTGTTCCTTCGCCGATGTTACTACTCTATTCTCTCCTAGGGACCACCATGAGGAGACGATGTAGCTCCAAATGATTTCTCCTGGTTACCCACCGCCAAATGAACGATCTTGAGGCCCCAGCTTCCAAGTTAGCCCTCGAGCAATTCATTTTGCCTGTTCGCGATCTGAACCAACTCATTTACCCTATATTGTCTGTCTCGTAGGTCTTCACCGTCAGACTTCTAATTCGGATGTAGTCGATCCGCCGCTCGAGATTCTTTGCCGGGTATTTGCATACTCGCAGCCCCACTCACAAACACACCGATTCTTCAATCCTAGTATCACCCTCTCGCTCATTTCACTCATGAGGTTTCTCCCCTTCACTTTTACAAAGATCTACTTTATTTGCTTTTCATGCACTCACGCAGCGGTCATGTTCAACAACCGCTGAGCTAGCGGCTATCTTTTTCGCACCTCTAGTATTTTCTTCCTAGTTTCTCTAGCCTGGCCTGCGTCTCGAGCCGGATCTACCGCTTCGCTACTAGGGTTTGCTGTTATCCATCGCTTGTTGCAGCACATCTTCCGCCTCTCTAGTGGAGGACCTCTACGCTTCCTCGGTGCCTTAGGCGTTACTCTCCGTGATCGTGTCGGATTCTGCTTGCGCCAAAGACTGGCGCTGTCATCATCACCTCGCACGGTCGGGAGCGAAAGTGATACGCCCCCGGAACCACGCTTAAGGGTGGTCGCTTCCTTCGACGACGTCATGGTGAACGATGACACATCGACAAGAAGGTAGATCTTGTGCGCATGAGCTTGACGAAGAGGACGCGCATCAAGCCAGCGTTGTCGCTATCGAAAGTCCAAATGGGCCCAAAGCGCTGAACGAGCCCGAGACGATGTATGCTCGCCAAGCGTTGAGGTTTCTGCTCGGATATTCACCTGCTAGCCGCTAGCCCCATGGTGGGCGCCAACCTGCAGTGGTGGTGTCACGGCAGATGCCATGTATAGGCTAAAGGTGGGGACTAAATGCACTAGGGGAATCCAGGAGGATAGTGTGGTGATTCCACACATAGTAGCTTTGTATTTGATTCACTTCCACAGATTACAAGTGCTCCTTGAGCTGTATTGGGGAGAGGAGGAAGAATGATCTCTTACTCTCACCTCTAGCTTGCCCTCGTGAACTTGCTAGCAGAACATGAACCCCAAAGATCAACTAGTCAAAGACCAACCCAAAGAAAACTCAACCCCTTCTACAGAGGCCCCATCCCTCCTTATATAGGGGTGGCTAGGTCTCAATTAGAGACACGTGAGGCATATTCCAAAGAATATGCCTCCTCCCAAAGTAGTGTCGACTGTCACTTTAACCCAAATAGCCATCCATGTAGAGGCTACGTGAGCCTCACGGCCTTCAAGGCTATCCGACATAGGCTTGCCACCTTTGTCGGCCACGCCGTGGTCTCTCGGCTCGCTCGCTTTCACTCACGCTCATGCATGCGGGTCACCTTTTACCAGCGAGATACCTTTCTTCTCTTATAAGCTTGATATAATCCGGATCGCATCTAGTTGATCCAAATGCATACCTATACCTGACACAAGTTAGATACATCTCACCGACTTACAATATAAGTCTGCTTAAGACCCGCTAGGTGGATATCCCTGGTCCGGTTACCCCTGATTTGGCCTGCCTTGAGGTGACTCGCCACACCCGCTTGACCTTGTCGCACCTGGCTAACTCGGCCTTTATACCCCAACAGGATTCTTCACCCGGTATCCCAACATATTGCATATGTGTTCTTCTCATTAACCACATGTAGAGTCAATGGATGTATATTTTTTCACAAACCACATATGGATCCACCAAAGTGTCATTGAAATGTGTGTTCTTTTCAGAGACCACACATGGATCCACCAAGATTATTGCATATGGATCCACCAGAGTTCATTGCATGTGTGTTCTTTTCACAATCCACCTATGGATCCACTCAAAGGTCATTGCATGTGTGTTCTTTTCATTAACCACAGCTAGAGTCATTGCATGTGTGTTATTTCATTAACTACATATGGATCCACTAGTGTCATTGCATGTGTGTTCTTCTCATTAACCACAGCTAGAGTCACTAGATGTATGTTCTTTTTCATAATCACATATGGATCCACCAAAGGTCATTGAAATGTGTGTTCTTTCTAGAGACCACACATGGATCCACCAGTGTCATTGCATATGGATCCACCAGAGTTCAATGCATGTGTGTTCTTTTCACAATCCACCTATGGATCCACTAGTGTCATTGCATCCTGTTCTTCCCATTAACCATAGCTAGAGTCATTATGTGTGTTCTTTACAAACCACATATGGACCCACCGGTCACCGCATGTGTGTTCTTCTCATTAACCACAACTAGAGTCATTGTACGTCCGCTCTTTTCACACACCACATATGGAACCACCATTGTCATTGAAATGTGTTCTATCATTAACCACATCTAGAGTCATTTCATGTATATTCTTCTCATAGACTTTATATGGATCCACTAGTGTCATTGTACAGGTTCTTTTATTAACAAAACTAGAGTCATTGCATGTTCTTATTTTCATTAACCACATATGGATCCACCAAAGGGTCTGATGCGTGTTCTTCTCATTAACCACAACTAGAGTCATCAGATGTGTGTTCTTTTCACAAACCACATATGGAACCACCATTGACATTGAAATGTGTATTCTTCATTAACCACATCTAGAGTGATTTCATGACTGTTCGTTTATACACCACATATGGATCCACCATTGTCATTGAAATGTGTGTTCGCTTTCAGAGACCACACATGGATCCACCAGTGTCATTTCATATGGATCCACCAGTAGTTCAATGCATGTGTTTTCTTTCACAATCCACCTATGGATCCACTAGTGTCATTGCATGTGTGTTCTTTTTATTAACAACAACTAGAGTTCATTGCATGTGTTATTTTCATTAATCACATATAGACCCACCAGTGCCATTGCATGTGTGTTCTTCTCATTAACCATAGCTAGGGTCATTGCATGTGTGTTATTTTCAATAAACTACATATGGAACCACCATTGTCTATGAAATGTTTATTCCTTCATTAACTACATCTAGAGTCATTTCATGTCTATTCTTTTCACATATCATGACGATTCACCAATGTCATTGCATGTGTGTTCTCTTCATGTATCACATATGGATCCACCAAAGGTCATTGCATGTCCTGTTTTATTAACAACAACTAGAGTCATTGCATGTGTTAGTTTCATTAACTACATATAGATCCACCAGTGTCATTGCATGTGTGTTCTTCTCATTAACTACACCTAGAGTCACCGGATGTGTGTTCTTTCTCACAATCCACATATGGATCCACCAAAGGTCATTGAAATGTGTGTTTTTTCAGAGATCACGCCCCCGAGTCATTTCATGACTATTCTTTCACATACCGTATATGGATCCACTAGTGTCATTGCATCTGTGGTTCTATTCAGAGAACACATATGGATCCACCAATGTCATTGCATGTGTGTTCTTTTCACAATCCACCTACGGACACATTTAGAGTAATTTCAAGTGATTTATTTTCACAAACCACATATGGAACCACCATTGTCATTGAAATGTGTATTCTTTCATTAACCACATCTATTGTCATTGCATGTGTGTTCTTTTCATGCATTACATATGGATCCACCGCAGTCATTGCATGTCTACTATATTCAGCGACTACATATGGACGCATCTGTTGTCATTGCATGTGTGTTCTTCTCATTAACCAAAGCTAGAGTCATTGCATGTGTGTTCTTTTCACAAACCACATATGAAACCACCATTGTCATTGAAATGTGTGTTCTTTTCATTAACCACAACTAGATTCATTGTATGTCTTTTCTTCTCACAAACCACATATGGAACCACCATTGTCATTGAAATGTGTATTCTTTCATTAACACACATTGAAATGTGTATTCTTCTCACAGACCACATATGGAACCACTAGAGTCATTCATGTCTGTTCTTTTAGAGACAATATATGGATCCACCAGTGTCATTGCATGTGTGTTCTTATTATTAACAACAACTAGAGTCACTGAATGTGTGTTCTTTCATAATCCACCTATGGATCCACCAGGTCATTGCATGTGTTCTTTTCATTAACCACAGCTAGAGTCATTGCATGTATGTTATTTTCATTAACCACATATGGATCAACTAGTGTCATTGCATGTGTTTTCTTCTCATTAACCACAGCTAGAGTCATTGCATGTGTGTTATTTTCATAAACCACATATGGATCCACCAGTGTCATTGAAATGTGTGTTCTTTTCACAAACCACACATGGATCCACCAGGTCATTGCATATGGATCCACCAGAGTTCATTGCATGTGTGTTCTTTTCACAATCCACCTATGGATCCAATCAGTGTCATTGCATGTGTGTCCTTCTCATTAACCACAACTAGAGTCATTGCATGTGTGTCCTTTTCACAAACCACATATGGAACTACCATTGTCATTGCATGTGTGTTCTTCTCACAAACCACATATGGAACCACCATTGTCATATAAATGTCTGTTCTTTTCGTGGACCACATATGGATCCACCAGGTCATTGCATGTGTGTTCTTATTATTAACAACAACTAGAGTCATTGTATCTGTGTTCTTTTCACAATCCACCATGGATCCACA
Organism: Avena insularis; assembly: GCA_023614405.1. Classification (NCBI taxonomy): domain Eukaryota; kingdom Viridiplantae; phylum Streptophyta; class Magnoliopsida; order Poales; family Poaceae; genus Avena; species Avena insularis. The sequence continues at coordinate 522,683,352 of CM042690.1, forward strand.
AGTGTCATTGCATGTGTATTATTTTCAGAGACCACATATGGATTCACCAAAGGTCATTGCATGTTTGTTCTTTTCAGAGACCACATATGTATCCACCGTGTCATTGCATGTGTGTTCTTTTCACAATCCACCTATGGATCCACTAGAGTCATTGCATGTGTGTTCTTCTCATTAACCACAGCTAGAGTCATTTCATGTGTGTTCTTTTCACAAACAACATATGGAACCACCATTGTCATTGAAATTTGTATTCTTTCATTAACCATATGTAGTGTCATTGTATGTGTGTTCTTTTCATAGACCACATATGGATCCAAAGCAGAGTCATTGCATGTCTGTTTTTTCAGAGACCACATATGGACCCACCATTGTCATTGCATGTGTTCTACTCATTAACCACAGCTAGAGTCATTGTATCGTGTTGTTTTCACAAACCACGATTGTACCACCGTTGTCATTGAAATGTGTGTTCTTTTCATCAACCATATAGCTAGAGTCAATGTGTGTTCTTCTCACAAACCACATATGGAACCACCATTCTCATTGAAATGTGTATTCTTTCATTAACTACATCTAGTGTCATTGCATGTGTTCTTTTCACAGATCACATATGGATCCACCGTAGTCATTGTACGTCTGTTCTTTTCAGAGACCACATATGGATCCACCAGTGTCATTGCATGTGTGTTCTTATTATTAACAACAACTAGAGTCAATGCATATGTGTTCTTTTCACAATCCACCTATGGATCCACTAGTGTCATTGATGTGTGTTCTTTTCATTAACTAAAGCTAGAGTTCCTTACATGTGTGTTATTTCATTAACCACATATGGAACCACTAGTGTCATTGCATGTGTGCTCTTCTCATTAACCATAGCTAGAGTCATTGTATGTCTATTCTTTTCACTTACCACATATGGAACCACGATTGTAACTGAAATGTTTATTCTTTCATTTACCACATATTTAGTCATTTCATGTATATTCTTCTCCCAGTGCTATTATGGATCGACTAGTGTCATTGCATGTGTGTTCTTTTATTAACAAATAACTAGAGTCAAGGTATGGTTTTTATTTTCATTAACCACATATGGATCCACCAGTGTCATTGCATGTGTGTTCTTCTCATTAACCACAGATAGAGTCAATGCATGTGTCTTCGTTTCACAAACCACATATGGATCAACGAGTGTCATTGAATTTCTGTTCTTTTCATTAACCAAAGCTAGAGTTCGTTACATGTGTTTTATTTTCATTAACCACATATGGTCCCACTAGTGTCATTGCATGTGTGTTCTTCTCATTAACCATAGCTAGAGTCATTGCATGTCTATTCTTTTCACAAACCACATATGGAACCACCATTGTCATTGAAATGTGTCTTCTTTCATTAACCACATCTATAGTCATTTCATGTATATTCTTCTCACATACCACATATGGATCCACCAGTGTCATTGCATGTGTGTTCTTTTTATTAACAACAACTAGAGTCAATGCATGTTTGTTATTTTCATTAAGCACATATGGATCCACCAGTGTCATTGCATGTGTGTTCTTCTCATTAACCACAGCTAGAGTCATCAAGATGCATGTGTTCTTTTCACAAACCACATATGGAACCACCATTGTCATTGAAATGTGTATTCTTTCATTAACCACATCTAGAGTCATTTCATGACTATTCTTTTGATAGACCAAATATGGATCCACCAGTGTCATTGCATGTCTATTCTTTTCAGAGGCCACATATGGATGCACACTCTGTGTCATTGCATGTGTGTTTTTTTTATTAACAACAACTAGAGTCATTGCATGTGAGTTATTTTCATTAACCACATATGGATCCACTAGTGTCATTGCATTTTTGTTATTCTCATTAACCACATCTAGAGTCATGGATGTATGTTCTTTTCACAATCCACATATGGATCCACCGTGTCATTGAAATGTGTATTCTTTCATTAACTACATCCGAGTCATTTCATGACTATTATTTTCACATACCACATATGGATCCACCAGTGTCATTGCATGTGTATTCTTTTCAGAGACCACATATGGATCCACCAGTGTCATTGCATGTGTGTTATTTTCAGAGACCACATATGGATCCACTAGTGTCATTGCATGTGTGTTGTTTTCACAATCCACCTATGGATCAACTAGAGTCATTGCATGTGTGTTCTTTTCATTAACCACAACTAGACTCATTACATTTGTGTTCTTTTTATTAACCACATATGGATCCACCGGTGTCATTGAAATGTGTATTCTTTTCATTAACTACATATGGATCCACTAGTGTCATTGCATGTGTGTTCTTCAACCATATCTAGAGTCATTGCATGTCTGTTGTTTCCATTAACCACATATGGATCCAACATTGTCATTGAAATGTGTATTATTTTCAACGACAGCCGTTGGCCACAAACAATCGGGACACAGAGCTAACCGGCAACCACTTCGTGCTTCTAGAAGACCCGATCCCCAATTGTTATGCGTTGTTGGATCGGGGTGCGTGGACGATAAGGATGTCCTTTGTGAGGGCGATTCGTGAGAAGTTTGTTCTGCGAACTGATTGGTAGTGGCAACCATGCTGGGCCTACGTCCTTGCCCTTATCCCCTTAACCTCGGGGACGAATCTCAGATCATGTTCCTTCATCGCCATGGAGAGGGAGAGGCCCAAACTTAGCGTACACGAGGCTCAGATGTTCACCCACTATGACATACTTGCGCCACTGTTCGCGAGGCTTCCTGTCGGCTTCGAGCTTAGCTACGTCGGGGTTCCTGTCGCGCCGCATCTGTGTGTTGGGGGGATAACCCCGGGTAGGGTCACTCCGAGGTATAAGGGCGATTTAGCCGAGGTTCGCAAGGTCAAAGCGTTGCTGGCCGAGTCACTCAAGGCCGCCGGATCACGGAGTAACCCGGACCAGGGGTCGCTTAACATTGTCTCGTCTGACTCAAGGAGTAAGTCGAGATACTTGTCTAGCTTATATGCAGAACAGTGTGGCCGGATCAACCGTGATCCGGATCCTCGCTTGGCTTCTAGGAGAAGGAAGGAATCTCCGTCAAAAGAAGGCCCGTGCGCATCGGATGAGCGAATAAAGCAAGGCAGGACCACCCGATCATGGCCGATAAGGGTGACGACGCCACGTCACGACGCAGCGCCGCAGAGGATACGCCGCTAAAGCAAGTGTGACGAGGGAAAAGCACTCTGTCGGGTTACTACTTTGGGAGGGGCATATTCTTAGGAATATGCCTCCACGTGATGCCCTAGACCAGGACCGAACCACCTCTATATAAGGGGGGGTTCAGTTGCAAGGGGTTGGGTCTTTTCAGATACATAGCAAGGAGAACACTAGTGGATCTAGGGTTCTGGGCTAGTGCGTGCAAGAGTAAGAGAGTTTCTTCTTCCTCCTCTTGTCAATACAGCTCGAGGAGCACTTGTAATCTTGGAGATTGAACATCGATACAAAGCTTCGTAGAGAATCACCTACTATCCCTCCCCGATTCCCCTAGCGCATATTAGTCCCCACCTTTAGCCATCCATGGCATCCGCCGTGACACCACCACGACACTTGGCGCCCACTGCGGCTAGCGGCGCTAGCAAGGGTGAAGATCCGGACGGAAACTTCATCGCACCGCGTAACGATCGCCTCCTGCTCGTTTCAGCGCTTTTGAGCACGGACTATGTCCGATAACGCTGGTTGCTTCGCACGCGCCCTTCCGTGCAACGACATCTTCATCAAGCTCGCGCGCATAAGGTCTATGTTGCGTGGACGGTTCTTGCTCATCCGCCGCGTCAGGAATGCCGGAGAACCACCTCATCAGGCTCGGGCGCGACGCCGCCACCGGACCATGCAGAGGTGATGATGATCGCACTGCACGGGCATGAGCAAGGATCCAGCGCACCGGAGGTAACGCCCAAGGCACCGAGGAAAGCTAGGGGTCTCCACTAGAGAGGCCTGAGAACGTCCGAGGGAAGCTATGGATAGCTTTGGCTAACCCGGTGGCAGCAGCAGTAGATTCGCCTGCACAGCCGAGCTAGAGGAGACCCGAAAGATACCGAGGGCGCAAAGAAAATAGCAGCGGCTCAGCAATGTTGAACATGACGCTGCGTGAGTATGCGAAGGCAAACAAGGTTGATGCAAGAAGGGTCAAAGGGAAAATCTCATAAGTGAGATGAACAGAGAAGGTGATGATGGACCGTATGGGTCGGAAAACTATCTGTCTGTAGGGTTGCCAAGCACAAGACCTGCAAAGAACCTTAGAGCAGCAGATGCAAGGCCCGAGCTAGAGGGTCTAACAGTGAAGCCCGTCAAAGACAAAGAAGACCGGTTAACGAGCTGGTTCGGATCGCGAACAGCAGAACGAGGAGCTGTTGAGAGGTAACCCGAGAGAGTTGGAGCTTTAAGATCGCCCATTCGTGATGGGTAACCCTGAGAAACTACTGGAGCCGCATCATCGCCCATGGTGGCCCTAGAAGAGAAAAGGTAGTAACCTCGGCCGACGGAACAAGCAGATCGTTCGCATTTACCCAACGCGTGCGGGAAAAGAAAAAGATATGCGAAAAAACAACGATCGACGAAGTGTGAGCCGAGGTGAAGCTGTCCGAGGTAACCATGACCAAGGCAATGCCGGTCAAGGGAATGCTGCCAACAGCAATGCCGGACAGCGAAACTCGGGAGGAGCAGGTCAACCGCAGCAGCGGAATGTACCAAGGCAAGAGCAAAGTGCCGGCCGTGGTATGCAACAGAGAGGAGCACAACAAGAGCAAGACCGATACAATGACGGAGACTCGGAGATGATGAATGCGGGATACGCAAGACCGGCCTATCACGTGATAGGGTCGAGATTGGGAAGCAGAGATTTGATGCCAGATGACGCCAGTTAAAACTGATCGCCAGATAGGTCGGAACAGATCGAATGTCAAGGTCCTCCGGTCCAGCGTGCTTCGGACCCGGATCATGAAGGAACCGCCAGTACCAATTTCCAATTACCAGGCACGAAGACGATGACGGCAAAGACAAAGCCGGAGGATTGGCTGATAAACTACGCAACAGCTGTGAAAATTGCAACTAGCAACTTGAGATGGGCTGTAGGATATGTACCCCAAATGTTGGAAGGTCCAGCTAGGGTTTGGCTAAATAATTTGCCACCTGGAAGCATCAATTGCTGGATAGATTTTGAAGAAATGTTTATCAGCAACTTCTAAGTACATATCGTAGACCGAATAGACCGCAGACTCGCGATGTGCAAGCAGAGATCTAACGAACGGATCGTGAATTCTTGACCCGGTGGTGTACCGTGAGAAACTCGTAAGGGAGTCATAGAGTCACAGGCTATAGCATGGTTCGCATAAGGTGTAGATATGTCAGAGTTGTGGATGAAATTGCAAAGGAAAATGCCACATTGGTAGAGATGATCCGGATCGCGAATTTACGCTGGGTGATCCGACTCAACCTAGGATCGCGCCAAACGAGTCAAATGAGGAGTACTATCCGAGGGACGGAGCCGGTCATCCCGGAGGAACGATTACCGGGGAAAAAGGAGAGACGATAGACCAGACCATCGATATGGTTCGCAACAAGTTGCAGCCGTGAATCAAGATCAGCCCGGAGCAGGGAGCAACCAACGCCAGAAAACGGGAGGGCAATGGACCCCTCGAAATGATGGCAAGAAAACATGGACTCCAGAGCAAAAGAAGAAATGGCAAGAAAAGAAAGATCATCCGAGGTATACCTATGAGTCAATGTTGGACCAGCCGTGTAAATTTCACACGCCAAATCCGAACAGCCCGGCGGGTCACACAACGAGGCAATGTGAGTGGATGCGTAAGATAGAATAAGGTGGTTCGGGAATGCTCAGCACCCCGGAATGATCAACCTCAGGAGTTACCCCGCAGCAATTAAGCTTTCCGGAGCAAACACGAGAATCGATGTTGCCTCCCTCCACCGAGGTATGACAACAGTGAGAGAAGGGATGCAGTGCATCAGGTGGAAAACCAGCAACAACCGGATCAGAGGTACTCCAGAAACAAGGGAAGGAATGAGTACAGGGAACATCATCAGAGCTATTGTGTGTTCACAACAGAGGAAACATATAGGAAGAGCTTGCAGCGCCGACATATGGAGGTTAACGCGTTATGCCCGCAGTGACGAGGTACATGTCTTGGTCGGACTAGGAAATTACCCGGCGGCCAAAGATCACCCCAAGCTTATGCCAAGTCCGCTCAGATGCACTAGTGTTAGATCCGACGCTCATTGACCAAACATTAATGTGAGGTTCTCCAAGGTACTAATCGACAATGGTAGTAGCATTAACATCATGTATGCCGATACGCGCAAATTGGGCATCTCGGAGAACATGCTCCGTGCTACAAGAACAACTTTCCATGGTATCGCACTGCATATCCCGTGAGCCCATAGGCAAAGTCCGGTCGACGTGCTATTCGCACGAGGGATAACTGCCGAACTGAAAATCTGGAGTTTGAGGTGGTAAACTTGGAGAGCGCGTATCATGCATTACTCGGGAGACCAGCCCTGAGCAAATTCATGGCAAGTTGCCACGTTAGTTATCTGAAGATGAAGTTGCCCGGCCAAATGGAGCAATTACTATCGCCGGGATTTCGACATTCTATTGAGTGCGCTCAGCCGGTCTAACCTAGCCGAGTCACCAGAATTGCCCAAGAGAAAAGAAAATTCAAGAGGTGGCTTTTAGCTCAGTCCGCAGCAAGATATGCCGTGTTAAGTAACCCGCATGGAAGTGTTTCGCTTTCAAGCCAAGGACACCAAGAAAATTCCAGGATAACATGTTTCCGGAGCGTACCGTGACAATTGGGGCTGGGTTAACTGACAAATAGGAAATCGAGCTCGTCAACTTCCTCCGTGAGAATCGGGATATTTTTGCTTGGTCCACACATGACTTGCAAGGTGTCCCGAGGGAGTTGGCCGTGCACTCTGTGAATGTAAGACCCGGAGCAAGGACGGTGAAGAAGCCTCTCCGACGCTTCTCCGAGGATAGTAGAAAGGTCATTGACGAGATAGCTCGCTGCTAGCAGCAGGATTTATCATGGAAGTATTGTATCCGGATTAGCTCTAATCCGTGCTGGTAGAAAAGAAGAAGGATGATCCGAACGTGGCAGGGTTTGGCGATGTGTATCGATTACGAACTTGAACAAGGCGTGTCCAAAGATCCATTTCCACCGCCGAGGATAGATCAGGTCATCGACTCTACCGCTGGATGTGAACCGTTGTCGCTTATTGACGCTTATTCCGTTTCCACCAGATACCGAACCCGGATGATCAAATAAAACTGCCTTTATTACCCCAGACGGGCTTATTGTTATCGCAGATGCCGCTTTGGTTTACGTAAATGCAGGAGCAACGTATCAAAGATGTATGCAAAAATGTTTGCACGATCAAATAGGTCAAACGCATAAGTCTACGTGGATGATGTGGTTATTAAGACCAAGGAAAGCGCAATGCTCCTTGACGACATAAGGCAAACATTCGCAAACTTGAGGAGATTCCGATGAAGCTTAACCCGAGAAATGCACCTTCGTGTCCCGGCTGAAAATTACTCGATTTTCGCCTCCAAACCGAGGTATCGAGGTTAATCCAACTAAGATCCGAGCCATCGAACGAATGGAGCTGCTGGGCGTCTCAACGACGCCCGTAGTTCACCGGATGCCTCGCGCCATTGAGTCGGTTTGTATGTCGGTTAGGGAAAAGGCACCGCCTCTACCAACTCATGAAAAATCAGATAAATTCGCTTGGACGCCGCAGTCGATGAAGCTTTTGCCCACTTGAAAAGATGTTGGCCATCGCACTGGTTAGCTTCTCCACCGCCGAAAGAGCCAATGTTGCTCTACATAGCCGCAACCAACCTAGTTGTAAGTGCAGTGATTGTAGTGGAGCGAGATGAAGAGGGTAAGTCGGTGCAGAGGCCAGTGTATTACTTGAGTGAGGTATTGTCTGCCTCAAAACAGAACTACCCGCATTTTCAAAAGGTGGCATACGGAGTTTATATGGCGGAAAAGAAGTTAAAGCACTACTTTGAGGAGCATCCCATCAAGGTGATATGTGAAGCCCCCATATCCGAGATAATGGGTAACAAAGATGCGAATGGCAGAATTGCGAAGTGGGCAATTGAGCTAGCACCATACGCACCCTAGTACGATAGGAGAGAAGCGATCAAGTCCCAGGCTGTGGTGGACTTTTTCGTGGATTGGGCTGAGGTACAATAGGAACCACCACCACCGGATCCGAACTACTGGAGGATGCACTTTGACGGATCAAAAACCAAAACCGGATTAGGTGTCGGGCCAGTTTCGCCAAAGAAGGATCAGCTCAAGTACGTATTGCAGATCCATTTCGCGGCATCGAACAATGTCGCTGAGTACGAGGATTCTCAAAGTGGCAAAGGAGATTGGCATACGTCGGATAATCTGCTTTCGTGACTCGAATCTAGTAATACAGCAAGTATCCGGAGTGTGGGACGCCCTGGATACAAACATGGCACAGTACAAATTTCATGTGCAGAAAATCTCGGGTTACTTTGAGGGATGCGAATATCATCATGTACCTCGCATGGAAAACGAAGCTGCCGACATGCTGTCGAAGCTCGGATCGACCCGACAGGCAATTCCACCGGGTGTTGCGTTGGAGCACCTCAGAAAACCATCTATCAGGCCGTCCCCAGGAACCGATTCAATCTATGTCCCGGAAAACGCGGAATCCGGAGCTGAGCCCATGGACATTGACATGGGAGGTAGTACGCCGAACCCGGGGACTACCTCGGCAAACCCGGCGACTACCTCGGCAAACCCGGAGACTACCTCGGCAAACCCGGGGACTACCTCGCTAGACCCGGGGACTGTTCAGATCCGCCAAGTTATGCCGGTGGATCGGATGGAAATTGATGAGGAGATGTTCCTCGCGTGAGCGATCAGCTTGGGCACTGCCTATATACCAGTTCTTGAAAGATGGAATGTTACCCACTGAGGAAGTGCTAGCCAGGCAAACTCAGAGGAGAGCCAAAGCTTACACAATCATCAATTCCGAGTTGTACAAACGGAGTGTAACCATTGTCCTCCAGCGGTGTGTTGACCCGGAAGAAGGACTTGACATCCTCCGAGATATACACCAAGGAGAATGCGGGCATCACGCCTCATCCCAGGCCTTAGTGGCAAAGGCATTCCGACATGGATTTTACTGGCCAAGCGCCTTGGAACAAGCAGAAGATCTGGTGAGAAAATGCAATGGTTGCCAAAGATACGCCACCAAGACACATATGACTATGTCGGAACTTAAAACCATACCAATTACATGGCCATTTGCTGTGTGGTGCTTGGATATGGTTGGCCCGTTCAAACCAAAGAAGAGTAAACATGACACACATTCTGGTCATGGTGGACAAGTTTACAAAATGGATCGAAGTGAAACCTATAAGAAAATGTGATGGAGCTACTGCCGTGACATTTCTCAAAGACATCATCTTGAGATACGGTTATCCGCACAGCATTATAACTGATAACGGCACAAATTTTGCTGAAGGAGCATTTGCACGATTCTGCCGAGACAAGAAAATCCGACTCGACGTAGCCTCGGTAGGCCACGCCGCATCGAACGGACAGGTGGAAAGATCCAACGGATTAGTATTATCTGGGATAAAACCCCGGCTCATTGAGCCGCTGCAAAGATCAGCGGGGTGCTGGATGGAAGAACTACTGCCAGATTGTGGAGTTTAAGAACAACTCCGAATCGATCAATAGGCTACACGCCGTTCTTTCCGTATATGGGGCAGTGTATTACCAGCCGACATAGAGCATGATTCGCCTAGGGTCACCCAATACACGTAAGCCAAGTGCAAGAAGCCCGCAAAATGATGTTGATCTGGAAGAGGTGAGAGAACTAATCGCCCAGATCCGCCATATATCAGCAAAATCTCGACGCTATCATAGCCGGAAAGTGTGCCCCGAGTCTTCCGGGAAGGTGATCTGGTGCTCGTTGGTACAGCTGCACCATCGCATGCATAAATTATCCCATGGAAGGACCATTTATTGTGAGCAAAGCATTGCACAATGATTCCTACTATCTTATAGATGCGGCCACAGAAAGAACAAGGCGGACAGGTCCGAGAGGAATCGGGTTTACCATGGAATGTAGCACTATGGCCCCTTCTACACTTGGCTAAGAAGTGTATGTATCCGAGTCGCCTCAGATATCGGTATGTATGTCGGCAATGAGCTATCAATGAAATAGTAGCGCCTCGAGCAAAGAACTCGGGACCGCTTTAATAATGTTTGTTGTTATTTTTTATGCGATAGCTGGAATAAGTCATTCTACTTAACCCGGATTAGTAATGTGTGAGCACCAAAAACCTAACCCTTCGACTTGCTGCTGTCCAACAAGAATTGGCTTCATGGCAAGCAAGGAACAAGTTTGGAATTACGAGCACATGAAAAACTACTAAGGAACGATCCTATTCTAGCTAACGCTTGTTTTTTCTGACTAACCCCAGATTTACTTTCAAGCTATTATGTTGAATTATTTTGAGCCAACCCTCAAAGTTTCTCAAGATTGTTAAAACGATTCTTGAGGCTCGCTTCCTAAGTCGTAAACTGAATCAAGGTAGACACGGATCGAGCCGAGAATTGACTAACAAGAAAATGAAACTCGGGACTACGCCCAAGTTAATCCGCATACAAGCATAGTAGCAAAATATTATGTATTCAACATACAATTGCACGCATACCGGGATCCGATAAATTTCAAGTTTTTTCAACTAAGGAGCGGCAGGAGGAGGAAGTTCAGCGCCATCATCACCGCTTCAATATCTGAAGCAAGATCTTCTCCATCATCGCCGACCCATCCTCCATGTTCTCCATCCGCCCTCCTCACCAGATTCCGTAAAGCTCGCCTCAACCCAGCCATGGACCGGAGAATACTGATGAGGCTGTAGGCGCAAGCCTGGTGCCGAGCTACCCACTCCGGATCATCGGTCCATTTGGATCCGGCCTTGACGGTGAGGAGGCTCGACGATTTTCTCGCATCATGAAAGGATATGATGGAGAAGGGTATCTGCTGCGACACGCTCAAGGATTCCTCCAGAGGTCAAGTTGAGTCTCAATTCCATCAGTTTGTCGGCAAGGAGCGTGATTCTTTCGAGCGCCCTCGCTGGGCTGAATGTGTTGAAGATCCGGACCGCAACATCGAGGAGATCTTTCCCATAGTTCTTAATAGTTTTCACCTGAGCTGACACGCTGACCAATAGGTCCTCCATGTATAAGGGGATGCTCTCACCATCAGGAGCAATGGGAGGACCCCTCTCTTGGCGGAATTTGGCAACGGCAGATCAAGGCGATGGCATTACCCTCCGTAAAGTTATCTCAAAATAAGGAAAGGGAGGATGTCAAGCAAAGGCATATGAGCTAAACCGGAAAACTAGGTCGAACAAGGGAAGAAACTTACGTGAGATATGGCGATGGATCCGGCAACTCCTTGATACAACTATCGCTTCCGGTTGTTCAAGAAATTGAGCCGACTAAGCCAAGCTGGACCACGGATTCTTTAAGCAGATCCTGGTCCTTGGAGATCTGGAGGGTAAAGCGCTCGCGTTCTTCGGTGAAGTTCTGGCCAACTTTTTGGAGCTCGATTTGTGTTGGGCCTTCATCTTCTCCATCTCGGCCTTGAGTTTAGCTATTTCATTGTCCTTGGTCCGGAGGAGGGCGAGCTCATCGTTCTTCTTCTTCAGCTCGGCTTGATGCTGTCCTGCTTGTTCGAGAAAATGCAGCATCATATCAGGCACGAGCACACTATCCTCAAGCGATGCTGAAATAGTGTCAATTTGCAAAGCCGAGGAGTGAATGTTTGCCGAGCCAAGGAGAAGAAAGAATGGAAAACACAATGACGTTGGCCGAATGAGGACATACCTCGGATTTCCTCCAAGTTTTTCCGCATAATCTTGTTTTTAGCCTCCACCCCAGCTGCAAAAATCTGAATAAGGAGGTTAGTCCGGCAGAAAAAACGAAACGGTGAGGTGTTAAGAGAGTAAAAATTACCCCTCTTTTCATGCTCCGCGCCAATTGCAACGTGTTTTGCGTGCAAGATCTTGTGGGTATCAAGCAGGCGCTGAAACTCGGCGCTCCGACGGTTGGTGGTTACCTGACAAAGGTACAGGCGTGTACAATTAGTTCGTTGCATATTCGAAGTGTACAAGATCCGGGCCAAGCGGAACTTAACCCGGCTCTAGGTGTGTGCATATTCGAAGTGTACAAGATCCAGGCCAAGCGGAACTTAACCCGGCTCTAGGTGTGTGCATATTCGAAGTGTACAAGATCCGGGCCAAGCGGAACTTAACCCGGCTCTAGGTGTGTGTGTATTTGAAGCGTCCGAGATCCGGGCCAAGCGGAACTTAACCCGGCTCTAGGTGTGTGCATATTCGAAGTGTACAAGATCCGTGCTGTTTAACTTAACCCAGCTCTAGGTGTGTGCATATTCGAAGTGTACAAGATCCGGGCCAAGCGGAACTTAACCCGGCTCTTGGTGTGTGCATATTCGAAGTGTACAAGATCCGAGCCAAGCGGAACTTAACCCGGCTCTAGGTGTGTAAGATCCCTCCTTATTAAAGGATAAGATCCCTGTGATTGCAATGCTAGTCCCTGGATCAATGCTAGCATCCACAGTTTAAGATGAAGTACACAGATACAAAGGTCGTTTATTACAGTCATTCCAGAGATAAAACATAGTCTTTTACAACTCAGGGCCAAAGGCCTAATACAAGAGTTTATGGAATAAGTAAATAAACATAAGTCTTCATCTTCATGTGCCACAGGCAAGCATGTGGAGTGTAGACTCATGACTCCTAATCATCATCGGAGTAACCTGCAACATTACAAGTTACAGCCACAGAGGGTCAATACTTTGGAATAGTATTGGCAAGTGATACCTTAGTATAATTTAAGTGGACTATAATACTATATGCACTTGGCTGGTGGAGCTTAGGCTTGGATTGCTCAAAATAGATTTTTCCTTATCTTTTGAAAACACTAAGTTTTGTTTGGCAAAATCTTTCCAAGTCATCTACCAATCAAAGACTGAAGATCCACTCAGGGCATCTACCAATCAAAGACTGAAGACTTACTTGGCAAAAACACCCAAGGCATCTACCAATCAAAGACTGAGGATCCACTCAGGGCATCTACCAATCAAAGACTGAAGATCCTTTTAACCCTTGTTCATCCACAAGTTTTATTCAGAAATTGGAGTGATGATATTCTTGAAGTTTCCATGTCTTGATGCTCAAATTGTCCTTTACTGGGACATGGCTAAGTACTTAGGTTTTACACTCTCATGTAGGTGGTGCACTTTCCCCACAAGCCTTGGTTTCCCAAGACATGACCCTTCAGAAGCCTTTCCTTAGTCAAATGGACGCGTTCCAACCTATCATTCCCTCTACCACCAACTGTCCAAGAGACTAAGTTCTAGCATCCTAAGATCATGGCAGAGCCCATAATGCCAAGTGGTTGCACTTGAAGCTTCTCAACGTTTGACATCTCAAATCTCTTTGTTTCCTGGGTGGCCATCCACAAGTGAGTACACAAGCCAAGTCCATGGCCTTGTGAACCACTCAACATAAACCATTCCTTCCTTTCCACCCAGGTGATTCATTAACTTAGTTGTTTTGTTAAATAAAACACAAGTCCTCAGACTTAGAATATTTTTCCATAGTGTGAATATATAAACCACCCTTGTTTTCTAGTAGCTAGGCTAAGGCATGATAGTAATAGGAATCTTGACTTAGGTAATTTTCACTAAGGTTCCACCTAGTAGGTTTTCCCAAAGCATAGTTTATACATAGCAAAACTCCATGCAAGTCCTATACTTAGAAAAATAACACTAATGCATATATAAAATATAGGAATGGAATATTCATGATGATATCACTTGCCTTGGTAGTGTGGAGAGTAGCACTCGTCACAATCACAATCACTAGCAAAATCTACACACAAAGTGGTAGCATACAATTACACACAAATATATACAAACAAAGATAATATGAATGCATGCATGCATGAATCTACTAAGTGGTGATTTTTGAAAAACTCTACCAAGCAAGTGCATGATTACAGAAACTTAACAAGTCACAAGTTTGCCAACTAAGCAAAATAACCCTAAAACAAAATACTAAACTAAATCTATACTCAAAATGGCCTCAAACAAGTTTCTACAATTTAAGCCAACCTAATGGTTACTATTTGTTAAACAAAAAGGATAGGCAGAAAGGTCTTGTTTTTCTGAACCCAACGGTATAAAGTTTGTAAAATTCCAACGTGGCATTCAAAAGTTATAGGCATTTGAAATCTGGATCAAAATCTGGTTTAAATTCTATTTTTAGTTCTAACCCTAGCCACGCGTCGCTTCGGGATTGGTCGGTACCGGTTCGTCTGGATCGAGTGATACAGACCGCTGGATTTAAAGGGCAGGTGCGGCTCAGATCAACGCGTACCCCTTCGATTAGTCATTCTATCCAAACCATCAGATGCAGATCTAACGGTTCCTATTGCCCTGGCCAAAAACTGGCGGCGGAGCGGTGGCTACCGCCGGGGAAACGGTTGGTCGACGATGTTGCCGACGATGCAGGGGGCGAGGAAGAGAGAGGAGATGCTCACCGGGCTCAGGGGGTCACGGTGATGCTTGTCGTACTCGCGGTTGGTCAAGGGGCGCTTGGGCACGGCTGCGATTGCTTGCCGGAGTGGAGGACGGCGTCGGGTGCATCGAGTGGTCGTCGTGGACGTCGCTGTGAATCACTCCAAGGCAAGGCGAAGACACGGTTAGATTCACAGAGTCGAGACAGAGTCGTGTGCGTGAACTAGAGGGCGCGGGGCGGTCTGGACTTACCACTAGAGCTCGCCGGAGTTCGTGCAGAAGACGGTGGCGGCCAGTCGTTGAGGTTGTCGGAGCTACGGTTCATGCGAGGGAAAACGAAGTGTGTTAAAAGAAGCACAGAGGCTCACTGAACCAGATAGCAAGAACGAGAGGCAGAGGGGATCTTGGAACTCACCGGAATCGTGGCTGTAGCTCGTCGGAGATGGCGGGGCTACAGAGAGTAATACACGCAGCCTGGTGGCGTTCTGGGTTCGGGGTTTGAGGGAGAAGAGAGAGGGGGCAGAGGGGGTTCTTATAGCCTGGTCACGCGCGAGAATCACTCGGCCATTGAATCGAATTAACGCCGCGAATTAAACACAGAAACGGCCGCGTTGATTTGGGGATGAACTGGTCGTGCGGGTGGAGACGACGCTGACGTGGAGAAGGCCCGCTTGTCAGCGAGGTGCGCGAGGTGGTAGTGGGGTCTGGCTGTCAGCGACTCAACGCTTGCGCTCGCGAGTGAGAGAAGAAAAGGAAGGTCCCCGAGTGGGCTTGCTGGGCTCGATCCGCTGGGCTGTAATCTCGCGCCGGCCTTTTTCATTTGAATAATCCTTTTCTTTTTCTAATTCCCTTTTCTGAAATGATTTTGATATGAATTCAAATTCTTTTGAATTCAAACAAATTTGGGACTCTTTGTAGGGTTCTGTGGTTTCAAAAACTAGTCAGTTGACCATGTGGTTACTAGCAAGGGCTTGGTCAAGCTTGGACTTCAAATCAAACAGAGACTTTGCTCTAGTTTTCAAATATTTGAAATAGGGTTTGAAAATATTTCCAAATTGGAAACTTGGGTTAAAATGCTATACCTAATCTTTCCAACCAAGGAGGCAAGCAAACAAATTCATAGACAATCAAATCTCAAATGGTGATGGCCAATTGAGATAAATTGCCCACATGAAATCATAGCCTAAGTTTATGCATCTAAATGATTTTGAGAAAACCCTAAATGAATGAATGAAGAATGCAAGGATGATATGAATGAGTTTTGAAACATGATTTTTAGGGATGTTACAAATCTAACCCCCTTAAAATGAATCTCGCCCTCGAGATTCGGATTGGCTAGCAAACAGGTGAGGGTGGTCTTTCCGAAGATCATCTTCTCTTTCCCATGTTGCTTCCTCTTCGGAATGGTGATTCCATTGTACTTTGCAAAATCTGATTGTTTTTGTCCTTGTGACTCTTTCTGTGGTCTCAAGAATCTTGACAGGCTTTTCTTCATAGGTGAGATCACTTTCTAGTTGAACTTCTTCCAAAGGTATGGTATCCTTCAAAGATGATTCTTCCATTTCTGGGTGACATTTCTTAAGCTGACTTACATGGAAAACATTATGGACTGCTGATAAAGATGCTGGCAGTTCTATTTCATACGCAACTTCTCCTTTGCGACTTAGAATGTTAAATGGTCCAACATATCTTGGTGCTAACTTTCCTTTGACTCCAAATCTTTTCACTCCACGAAGTGGTGATACTCTAAGGTAAGCCCTATCCCCAACTTCGTAAGTGACTTCTCTACGCTTAGCATCTGCGTAGCTTTTCTGTCGAGACTGTGCTATCTTCAACCTGTCTCTAACCAATTTGACCTTTTCTTCGGCGTCTTTGATAAGATCAGGTCCAAACAAACTTATTTCTCCCACACCATTCCATAGCAATGGGGTGGTACACTTTCTTCCGTATAGAAACTCAAATGGTGCCATCCCAATGCTAGATTGGTGACTGTTGTTGTAAGAAAACTCACGTAAGGCGCATTTTCATCCCAACTTGCTCCATAGTCTAGGGCACATGCCCTCAACATGTCTTCAAGAATTTGATTAGTCCTTTCTGCTTGTCCATCAGTTTGAGGATGAAAAGCAGTCTGAATTCCAATCTTGTTCCTAAAGATTCATGAAGTCGCTCCAAAATGAGAAGTGAACTGAGTTCCTCTATCAGATACAATACTCTTTGGCACACCGTGAAGGCATACAATTCTGCTCATGTAGATTTTGGCTAACTTGGCACTTGTATAAGTTGTCTTTACGGGTATAAAATGAGCCACTTTAGTTAGGCGATCCACTACTACCCATATGGAATCATACCCTGACCTGGTCCTTGGTAATCCGGTAATGAAATCCATACCAATATTTTCCCACTTCCATTCAGGAATAGGCATTGGTTGAAGCAAACCTGCTGGTTTCTGATGTTCCGCTTTCACTCTACTACACACATCACACAAAGCAATGTGTTCGGCGATGTCTCTTTTGAGATTGTTCCACCAAAATCTTTCTTTCATATCCATGTACATTTTGGTGTTTCCCGGGTGAATAGAATATGGAGAGTTATGGGCTTCTTGTAATATCAGTTTCCGCATTTCCGGATCTTGTGGAACACAAATACGTTTCCCGTGCCATAAAGTACCTTGTTCGTCCATATGGAAACTTTTAGCCTTCCCTTGGCTAATCTTTTCCTTAATCTCTTCGATTTCTTTATCCGTCTTTTGGGCTTCTTTAATCTTATCCAACAGAGTGGGTTGAACATCCAAAGACATAAGATGTCCTTCTGGCACAATCTCCAACCTAAGTTCCTTGAATTGCTTACACAAGTCATCTGGCAATTTACCTTTGGTAAGGCCATTTACAAACGCTTTACGACTTAGAGCATCTTCTACTACATTTGCTTTACCGGGGTGGTATTGCAAACTCAAGTCGTAATCCTTGATAAGTTCTAGCCATCTTCTTTGTCTCATATTGATTTCCTTCTGGGTGAAGATATACTTCAAACTCTTATGGTCGGTGAATACTTCACAATGTTTTCCCAAAAGGTAATGTCTCCATGTTTTGAGTGCATGGACAATAGCGGCTAACTCTAAATCATGAGTAGGATAGTTTACTTCATGAGTTTTGAGTTGTCTCGAGGCATAAGCCACAACTTTTCCGCCTTGCATAAGCACAGCTCCTAATCCTTGATGTGAAGCATCACAATACACTTGGAAATCCTTTTCCAAATCTGGTAGGCACAGAACTGGTGCTGACACAAGTCTCTTCTTTAATTCTTGAAAGCTGAGTTCACAATCTTCAGACCAAGCAAATTTCTTATCTTTCTTCAGCAATTCTGTCATTGGTTTAGCCACCTTTGAAAATTTTTCAATGAATCTTCTGTAGTAACCTGCTAAACCAAGGAAACTATGAACCTCTTTTACGCTCTTAGGAGATTCCCATTCTGTCACAGCTGAAACCTTAGCAGGATCAACTGATACACCATCCTTTGTCATAACGTGACCAAGAAATCCAACTTCCTCTAACCAAAACTCACACTTGCTGAATTTGGCATAAAGCTTATGTTCCCTTAGTTTCTCAAGTATCAAGCGTAGATGTCTTTCATGCTCCTCCTTGCTCTTGGAGTAGACTAAGATGTCATCGATGAAAACGACAACGAACTTGTCGAGAAATTCCATGAACACTTTGTTCATCATATTCATGAAGTATGCTGGAGCGTTGGTTAAACCAAAAGGCATCACAGTGTACTCATACAATCCATACCTTGTGGTGAATGCTGTTTTTGGTATGTCTTGCTCTCTTATCTTGAGTTGAAAATAGCCTGACCGAAGATCAATCTTCGAGAACACACAATCTCCTTCTAGCTGATCAAACAAGTCATTTATTCTTGGCAAAGGATATTTGTTCTTGATGGTTACCTCGTTGAGAGAACGGTAATCTATGCATAACCTTTGAGTTCTGTCTCTCTTTTCTACGAACAAAACTGGAGCTCCCCAAGATGAAGAACTTGGCTGGATGAATCCCTTCTGTAATTGTTCTCCAAGTTGTTTCTTGAGTTCCTTAAGTTCGTCAACTGACATTTTATAAGGCCTCTTTGCTCTTGGTCCAGAACCTGGTACCAAATCTATTATAAACTCCACATCTCTATCTGGTGGCATTCCGTAACTCTTCCTAAACACATCCGGATATTCACACACAATTGGCACACTCCATGCTAACCCCTTAAGAGAATTTAGCTTACTTCCTTTCGATTTAAAATTGGACTTGAATTTTATCCTCTTACCTTCAGGGGTTGTGAGTGAAACTGTACGATTTGCACAATCTAGTACTCCCTCATACTTAGCCATCCAATCCATTCCCAAAATCACATCCAATCCTTGGGAATTCAGGATTATTAAATTCACTGGAAATTTATGTTTTCCAAACTCTATGACTAAATCATGACATCCTGAGTTTACTATCATTTCTCCACTAGGAGAACTTACTCTTATAGGACACCCAATGGTTTCTACCGGTAGTTCATTTCTTTTGACAAATGCCTTTGATATGAAAGAATGAGATGCACCAGTATCAAAGAGTACAAATGCTGAGATGGAATTGAGTCTGAACTTACCAGCAACGGCATCAGACTCTTCATAGACCTCCTCCACATTGATGTGGTTAACCTGTCCTTTCTGAAAAGGATTGGGCTTGTTAGGTCCTTCAACTTTCTTCTCAGGGCACTCATTAGCATAATGCCCCAGCTTCTTGCATTTGTAGCACTCAACCTGACTGATGTCCGTCTTAGGCTGACTTCTACTTCCACTTCCACCTCCACTATGGTGGCTCTTATGTCCACTCTTGTGGTTCTTGTACTTATCATTGTCATGACTGCGATGATGCTTGCTGTCATGACGGTTGTGGTTGTGGTGCTTGTTAAATTTTCCATGCTTGTGGGATCCTGAGCTGACACTATCATCATGGTGAGATCGTTTATGAGACGATCCCGAGCTGTGCTTGTCGGAGTGTTTCCTCTTCCTACTCTCGACTTGCTTCATTTTATTCTCCACAATAACAGCCTTGTCACACAGCGACTGATAAGTTGGAACATATGCCACAGACAGCTGCAGATTCAGCTCATCATTTAAGCCTTCCAGAAACTTTTCCTTCCTTTTATCATCTGTGTCAACCTCATCTGGTGCATAGCGCGCCAGATTGTTGAACTCTTCAATATATTCAGCCACACTGTGGTGGCGCTGTTTCAGGTTGTGAAATTCCTTCTTTTTCAGGCTCATCATACCTGGTGAGATATGAGTAGTACGAAAGCCATCTTCAAAGATAGCCCAAGTCACCTCATCAATAGGCGTGGTTATCTAGAAGTTGTCCCACCATGCTGCGGCTGGTCCTTCCAACAGATGTGCCGCGAACCTGACTTTTTCAGCATCTGTGCATCCCACGGTCACTAAGTCTTTGTTCACAGAACGTAGCTAATCATTGGCCACCATGGGATCAGTCGTTCCCGAAAACTTAGCTGGCCTCAGACGCAGAAATCTGGTGAGCATATCAAAACCTGGAGGGTTGTTGTTGTTGTTATTGTTGTTATTGTTGTTGTTGGGGTTGTTGTTGTTGTTCTGGTTCTGGATGAATGTCGTCATCATTTGCATAAGTTGTGTCTGCGCATTCATCATCTGTTGCATTTCTGGGGTAATGTTGGGGTTGGGGTTGGTGTTTGCGCGACGGGGAGGCATCTGTGGTTTAATCATATAGAGATAAGAATGAGATACCCTTACATGATTTATGCACAATACATTACACAAGAAAACACATAGCAATCAACACCAAGATAACAAAATCCCAAAGTACAAACACACAAGTGGCAAGCCATCCACATGTCGGATGGTCCAATATAAGTTCACAAATAACAAGTACGGTAAATAAAGATAACTGAGTAGTCAAGTCTACTCGTCAGCCTCAATCTCCTCCTCGACAAAGGTAAGACCTGCGTTCTCCATTGCGGTCTTGTTCTCCTCGATGGTAGTGGTCAAAGAGTCGATCTTGGCCTTGAGAGCCCTCTTCTGGGAACAAAGCCTCTCAATCACTGTCTGCTGCTGCTCTAACTCGAAGTCCTTGGAATGCAGTTCCTCGGTCATATCCCGGATCCTCTTGTTCCTATCCTGGACACGTTTCTCTTGACTCTTGAACTTATGGTCTTGGGTCTCGAACTTCGCCTCCATCTCCTTGACTATCTCGCCCCCCGTGAAGAGCTTGTCCTTCTCGCGAAGCTGCACCTGGAGCTCGTCATTACTAAGCATGACATTGGTCCTATCGGTATCCACGTGCCTAATAAGAGTCTCTAAGTCCTGGAGGTACAGCGATCGGCTCATTGTGACCTCGAGTCGTCCTCAAAGTCAATGGACTCTCCGTCATCATCACGCCTTCCGAAAGCGTGGAAGTGAGTGCCTCTAACCTGTCGGGAGTGACGGCCTAACAGTCGTCCTATCAGATCCTGCATGACAACCTCCATGCCTCTCCCCACATCGCAGCATAAGCTTGAAGACGATGGCCTCCGTAGTAGGCTCTGTCTGGCATCCTGGCTGGTTCACCTTGAAGCCCCAAAGGTCCTTCCTCTCAAACTTGGTGAGTGGGTGCACCGTGATGATAGGAAGAGGGAGATCGAGTAAAGTAGTAAGCTCTACGATACGAGGACCAAAACGGGTAGCCTGGAACTCCTCAACAGTGCTGATGGCAATAGGAATCTATTTATAAGATTGAAAAAGTTAGAACAACACAATTTAGAATAAACAGACAAACATTCATACATATCCATGGAACACAAAATCACACAAGTCTTGCATACAAGAATCCATTACATCAACCAAGGTTCAAACTTATTTAGGGTATCATTTTGGAAAATAAGGTGATAGGTGGTTGTCCAACCAACGAAGTGCATTCACAGACCTATCTCACTGGATCTGGTGGCTAACACAATGTTCCTAGTGGCAATCACCCTATCTTGTTCACATGCTTCTATCACTAAGTCTATAATATCTCCTCTTAAGGATTGGTTGTTGACTTCCAACTCTTGGGTATGTTCCTTCTCTTTCTCTAAGTCTTTTTGGAGGTTGAGCATCCTGCACTTGACTCTAGCACTTAGTTCTTTGATAGTCTTCCAAGCTTCTTCTTTTGCTGACTCAAAGAATGTGGTGTGCATAAAAGTGTTGGTGTACATGCAGAAGCCTTATTCTTTCTGGTTGTCTTCCTTGTTTTTGTACAAGTGAAGTTGCACCCACCAATACTCCATTCCTCCCTCCATCACTAGAAAGCCCTTATACACAGCTGCACCATGTGCTCCCATGGTCTCCATGAGGTCCTTGACAATCTTGGGAAACTCAGTCTCACACTCCAAGATCATGGTCATGAGTGGTCCTTTCTTCACGGCTTCGTTGATGGAGTTCATCTACAAATAGAGATGAGAATGAGAAGATTAGAAAAGTTTACGAGAAGAATAGACAAGTGTAGAAGAAGTTAAAAAATTTCCTTAATGGTTTCCAATCCTAGGGTCATAATCCTACAGGCAACACAGTGCTCTGATACCATCTGTAAGATCCCTCCTTATTAAAGGATAAGATCCCTGTGATTGCAATGCTAGTCCCTGGATCAATGCTAGCATCCATAGTTTAAGATGAAGTACACAGATACAAAGGTCGTTTATTACAGTCATTCCAGAGATAAAACATAGTCTTTTACAACTCAGGGCCAAAGGCCTAATACAAGAGTTTATGGAATAAGTAAATAAACATAAGTCTTCATCTTCATGTGCCACAGGCAAGCATGTTGAGTGTAGACTCATGACTCCTAATCATCATCGGAGTAACCTGCAACATTACAAGTTACAGCCACAGAGGGTCAATACTTTGGAATAGTATTGGCAAGTGATACCTTAGTATAATTTAAGTGGACTATAATACTATATGCACTTGGCTGGTGGATCTTAGGTTGCATTGCTCAAAATAGATTTTTCCTTATATTTTGAAAACACTAAGTTTTGTTTGGCAAAAACTTTCCAAGGCATCTACCAATCAAAGACTAAAGATCCACTCAGGGCATCTACCAATCAAAGACTGAAGACTTACTTGGCAAAAACACCCAAGGCATCTACCAATCAAAGACTGAAGATCCACTCAGGGCATCTACCAATCAAAGACTGAAGATCCTTTTAACCCTTGTTCATCCACAAGTTTTATTCAGAAATTGGAGTGATGAGATTCTTGAAGTTTCCATGTCTTGATGCTCAAATTGTCCTTTACCAGGACATGGCTAAGTACTTAGGTTTTACACTGCAGAGGTGGTGCACTTTCCCACAAGCCTTGGTTTCCCAAGACATGACCCTTCAAGCCTTTCCTTAGTCAAATGGACGCTGCTCCAACCTATCATTCCTCTACCACCAACTGTCCAAGAGACTAAGTTCTAGCATCCTAAGATCATGGCAAAGCCCATAATGCCAAGTGGTTGCACTTGAAGCTTCTCAACGCTTGACATCTCAAATCTCTTTGTTTCTGGTGGCCATCCACAAGTGAGATACACAAGCCAAGTCCATGGCCTTGTGAACCACTCAACATAAACCATTCCTTCCTTTCCACCCAGGTGATTCATTAACTTAGTTGTTTTGTTAAATAAAACACAAGTCCTCGGACTTAGAATATTTTCCATAGTGTGAATATATAAACCACCCTTGTTTTCTAGTAGCTAGGCTAAGCATGATAGTAATAGGAATCTTGACTTAGGTAATTTTCACTAAGGTTCCACCTAGTAGGTTTTCCCAAAGCATAGTTTATACATAGCAAAACTCCATGCAAGTCCTATACTTAGAAAAATAACACTAATGCATATATAAAATATAGGAATGGAATATTCATGATGATATCACTTGCCTTGGTAGTGTGGAGAGTAGCACTGTCACAATCACAATCACTAGCAAAATCTACACACAAAGTGGTAGCATACAATTACACACAAATATATACAAACAAAGATAATATGAATGCATGCATGCATGAATCTACTAAGTGGTGATTTTGAAAACTCTACCAAGCAAGTGCATGATTACAGAAACTTAACAAGTCACAAGTTTGCCAACTAAGCAAAATAACCCTAAAACAAAATACTAAACTAAATCTACACTCAAAATGGCCTCAAACAAGTTTCTACAATTTAAGCCAACCTAATGGTTACTATTTGTTAAACAAAAAGGATAGGCAGAAAGGTCTTGTTTTTCTGAACCCAACGGTATAAAGGTTGTAAAATTCCAACGTGGCATTCAAAAGTTATAGGCATTTGAAACCTGGATCAAAATATGGTTTAAATTCTATTTTTAGTTCTAACCCTAGCCACGCGTCGCTTCGGGATTGGTCGGTACCGGTTCGTCTGGATCGAGTGATACAGACCGCTGGATTTAAAGGGCAGGTGCGGCTCAGATCAACGCGTACCCCTTCGATTAGTCATTCTATCCAAACCATCAGATGCAGATCTAACGGTTCCTATTGCCCTGGCCAAAAACTGGCGGCGGAGCGGTGGCTACCGGCGGGGAAACGGTCGGTCGACGATGTTGCCGACGATGCAGGGGGCGAGGAAGAGAGAGGAGATGCTCACCGGGCTCAGGGGGTCACGGTGATGCTTGTCGTACTCGTGGTTGGTCAAGGGGCGCTTGGGCACGGCTGCGATTGCTCGCCGGAGTGGAGGACGGCGTCGGGTGCGTCGAGTGGTCGTCGTGGATGTCCCTGTGAATCACTCCAAGGCAACGCGAAGACACGGTTAGATTCCCAGAGTCGAGACAGAGTCATGTGCGTGAACTAGAGGGCGCGGGGCGGTCTGGACTTACCACTAGAGCTCGCCGGAGTTCGTGCAGAAGACGGTGGCGGCCAGTCGTTGAGGTTGTCGGAGCTACGGTTCATGCGAGGGCAAACGAAGTGTGTTAAAAGAAGCACAGAGGCTCACTGAACCAGATAGCAAGAACGAGAGGCAGAGGGGAGCTTGGAACTCACCGGAATCGTGGCTGCAGCTCGTCGGAGACGGCGGGGCTACAGAGAGTAATACACGCAGCCTGGTGGCGTTCTGGGTTCGGGGTTTGAGGGAGAAGAGAGAGGGGGCAGAGGGGGTTCTTATATCCTGGTCACGCGCGAGAATCACTCGGCCATTGAATCGAATTAACGCCACGAATTAAACATAGAAACGGCCCGCGTTGATTTGGGGATGAACTGGTCGTGCGGGTGGAGACGACACTGACGTGGAGAAGGCCCGCTTGTCAGCGAGGTGCGTGAGGTGGTAGTGGGGTCTGGCTGTCAGCGACTCAACGCTTATGCCATGAGTGAGTGAAGAAAATGAAGGTCCCCGGGTGGTCTTGCTGGGCTCGATCCGCTGGGCCGTAATCCTGGCCGCCTTTTTCATTTGAATAATCCTTTTCTTTTTCTAATTCCCTTTTCTGAAATGATTTTGATATGAATTCAAATTCTTTTGAATTCAAACAAATTTGGGACTCTTTGTAGGGTTCTGTGGTTTCAAAAACTAGTCAGTTGACCATGTGGTTACTAGCAAGGGCTTGGTCAAGCTTGGACTTCGAATCAAACAGAGACTTTGCTCTAGTTTTCAAATATTTGAAATAGGGTTTGAAAATATTTCCAAATTGGAAACTTGGGTTAAAATGCTATACCTAATCTTTCCAACCAAGGAGGCAAGCAAACAAATTCATAGACAATCAAATCTCAAATGGTGATGGCCAATTGAGATAAATTGCCCACCTGAAATCATAGCCTAAGTTTATGAATCTAAATGATTTTGAGAAAACCCTAAATGAATGAATGAAGAATGCAAGGATAATATGAATGAGTTTTGAAACATGATTTTTAGGGATGTTACAAGGTGTGTGCATATTCGAAGTGTACAAGATCCAGGCCAAGCGGAACTTAACCCGACTCTAGGTGTGTGCATATTCGAAGTGTACAAGATCCGGGCCAAGCGGAACTTAACCCGGCTCTAGGTGTGTGCATATTCGAAGTTTACATGCAGCTACGTTGATCTTCTAAGGAGCATCCGACTGAGTAACAAGTTACTCCGCCGGAGGCTCGGGGACTAATAGTTATTATCTACAGCATGTAAAGAAGAAACGGCGTACCTCCATCATACGCCCAGCAAGGTTAATGGCCTTGGCGGCGGTATTCATCTGAGCGGAAAATTCAGCTGGGCCGAACTTTTCCGGGAGATCGTCGTTGTAGACGAACTCCGCCTTATTCCAGTTCATGACGAACTCGATGAGGCTCGGAGGGTACCGTTCGCCAGTGGGCATGTGAGGTGCCACCAAGCCCTTTGCGTGATCTTCTTTCCTTTCAATCAGGGCAAGAGCTGGGCTAGTGTGAAGAACCATCTGCTGCGAATCGGCTGGCTCGGCAGAAGGATCCATCGCGGCTGGTGACTTCTTTGGAAGCATCGACGACAAGGTTCGCTGCCCAGCCTCGACGGAGGTGGACTTGCCTTTGGCTTGCTGGGAGGATGTGACCACAGTGGATTTGCCCTTGGAAGCCGCTGGAGTGGTTCCTCGCCGAGCCTGGGATGACTCGGACGAGGCAGATGAACTTGGCAAGGGAGCTTTGGTGGCTGGTGCCGTTGCTGCTGTTGGTTTCTTTGGAGCCGGGACAGGCGCTGGTTCGGTGGCTGGTGCTGGAGTTGCGGTAGACTTGGTAGTTGCTGGTTGCGGCAAAGCCGAAGTGCCGGACGCCGCTGCCTCGGCCGATCCGACCCCTCCTGATCCAAGGTCGCGTTCCTCTGAAGGAGGTACTGCGGAACCCGGAGCGGCCGCAGAACCCTCCAGAATAGGGCTCAGCGGGCGTGACTCGTCGTCACGAGGAGGGGAAGGACTGGACCGAAGAGGAGAGGAGATGCTTGATCCGCTCTAAGGGACCTCCACAGGAACCCTGCAGGAGAAAATAATGTCAGGAGTGAAATTACCCCGATGCAGGGAGAGGTGTGTTGCGCAGTGAAAAATGACTTACGCATCCGAGGTCTCGGCCTCCTTAGGTTTCCGGGCCCTCCGGCCCGGGGCTTTGCCTGCCCGTTTGGAGGCGGTCTTGTCTCCAGCCTTCTTTTGCCTTTTGGAAGGCTGAGAAGGTTCAGAAGAAGAACTTGACGCGGATCCGCGCTTCTTCTTCGACGCCACCGGAACAGGCTCGCCCGTGGCAAGTGGAGAATCCTCGTGGATGTGCCCACCGGGGTTAGCTGATGCCGGGAAGGCAAAAGAAAGAGGGACAACCTCAATGGGTTCAATCACATCGATATCCGAGTCATCCTCATCGTCGGGCCAATCTCTAAGAGAAGAGAATTTACCGCTGGGTCGTTTGGTGGCATCGGTTGTGGGGAGGAACATCTCCTGGTCCGGCTCCTCCTCATCCAGGATTTCTCGGTCCGGGGCCCACTTAAGGGTCAGATCCGGGCCATCCTCGAGGGTTTGCTGGAGAAACAGCTGAGAAAAAAGCACAAGGAGAAAAGTCAAAAATATCATAAGAACCGACATGAAATTGATCCGACATAAATTTACCCCTGCTTACCATGGAGGGAGCCTGTCATGGCAGTAATGCTCGATTCCCCATGTCCATTCAGCGGAGAAGTCCTTATGGGTGGTGAAAAGAGCCTTGACCCGGCGGAAGATCTCCGTATTGCTCAACTCGAACGAGGAGGTTCGGTTGGGGTCGCGGCTGAAGCTCATGTGGCACAACTTGTGAGTGTGCCGCTAGAGGGCATGGCATCCTCGTTGCGCAATCCGAGCTTCTTCAGCTCCGCAAACCTTTTGTTTACTTGGTTGGCCAGAGCCGTAGGTTTCTTGGCAACCTCCTCCCAAAATCCGTGTCGGGGACCCGGGCGTGAGGCGAGAATCGGATCAAATCTTCCGTGCCTTCATTCCGGACGTGGAAGAAGGTCCGGGCCCATCCTTTGCAGGAGTCAAGCCCGGTGACCCGGGGAAAGATTGAATACCTCCAGGGCAAGATCGAGGCAGCTCCGAACTGAGTTAGCTGCTTGTCCTTCGACTCGACGTGGATGTTGGGGACGACGTTGCGGCGGAGGCCGAAGAACCAGATCCACAGGTCCTTCGTGGTCCATAGCCCGGTGTAGCCCTCGATCTAAGAAATGAAAGCGGACAGAGAGGTGATGGCGTTCGCCGGGAGATGATGTGGTTGCAGGTGATAGGTCCGGACCCAGTCCCGGAAGAAATCGCTCACCGGAAGCCCAAATCCCGGTTGGAAATGGGATAGGAAAACAATGAACTCACCCGGATTGGGTGAGGGGCCAACTCCGAGGAGGGGAGACGAGCGGCGACGCCGGCGGGAATGCGCCGGGTCCGGTAGAGCCAGTCGATGTCGTCCTCGCAGACCCACGAGCCGGCCCACGCGCCACGGTCCCCCGCGCCGGCGTCCTCCTCCATCTCCTGCTTGACGACGATGACCTCCTCCTCCGTCATCTCGATTCCGCTGTCCTCGCTGGAGCTGGTGGCGGCGGGGCTCTGCGGTCTAGACTGACAAGGACCCGTGGCTAAACAGTGCAGAAGAATCGCGGTGCGGAGGCATGAGAAGGTGCGGCGGTGAAGCCGCAACGGCATCAAGCGGCGCGGCTGTCGCGAGGAAGAAGAAGAGGAACGGGCGAGGGGGCGCGGAGATGGAAAAGTGCTAAGGAGCGTGCCCCTCCCCTATTTAACCGCCCCCAGTCATCAACGAGTGGGATCGTGCTGCGCTGGAAAACAACACGGTGTGGCCGTGTATCACCAGCATCGACCAGTCAGAGAGAAGCCACACCGGGGGCCGCAGAGTAAATGTGATCCCATGACACGACGTGCAGTTGCGGTAAACGAGGAGACAGACGTGACGTAACCCCCGCACAGTAATCACTGACATTTACTGTGGCGGTTACTGCGCAGGCCCTTAAAATAAGGCAACGTAATGATTAACCTTTACGTGGGTTGGCGTATGAGAGAAGGAAGCAAGGCCCGGATCCGAGCCACGATGGTAACCCGACCGGCAAGTGAAAACTTGAAATGTGCAGAGGGAAAGTAAAACCATAGGATCCGAGCCAAAGTGGTGACCTGGCCGGCAAGTGAAAACGTAGAGCGTGCGAAGGGAACGTAAATCCATATAGTCCGAGACAAAAAGTTAACCCGGAACTGAACGTCCGAAGCTTAGATACGAATGAACCTGATGTGGCCTTAGCGACCAAGGCCACTAAGGCTGCACCAGCTTCGGGGACTAATGTTGGGGGGATAACCCCGGGTAGGGTCACTCCAGGGTATAAGGGCCGAGTTAGCCGAGGTTCGGCAAGGTCAAAGCGGTTGTTGTACGAGTCACCTCAAGGCAGGACGGATCACAGAGTAACCCGGACCAGGGGGGTCGCCTAACATTGTCTCGTCCGACTCAAGGAGTAAGTCGGAGATACTTGTCTAGCTTATATGTAGGAACAGGTGTGGCCGGATCAACTGTGATCCGGATCCTCGTTTGGCTTCTAGGAGAAGGAAGGAATCTCTCTGGTCAAAAAGAAGGCCCCATGCGTACTGGATGAGCGAATAAAGCAAGGGCAGGACCACCCGATCGTGGCCGACAAGGGTGACGACGCTCATGTCGGCTGACGCAGGCGTCGTAGAGGCTACGTCGCTAAAGCAAGTGTGACGCGGGGGAAAAGCACCCCTGTCGGGTTACTACTTTGGGAGGGGGCATATTCTTAGGAATATGCCTCCACGTATGCCCTAGACCAGGACCGAACCACCTCTATATAAGGGGGGGTTGGGGTTCTGGTAAGGGGGTTGGGTCTTTTTCAGATACATAGCAAGGAGAACACTAGTGGATCTAGGGTTCTTGGGCTAGTTAGCAGGCAATAGTAAGAGAGTTTCTTCTTCCTCCTCTTGTCAATACAGCTCGAGGAGCACTTGTAATCTTGGAGATTGAACATCGATACATAGCTTCTGTGTAGAGAATCACTCTACTATCCCTCCCTGGATTCCCCTAGCGCATTTTAGTCCCCACCTTTAGCCTATCCATGGCATCTGCCGTGACACCACCATGACACTGTGCGACAACGTGTTGGCGAGGCAGATTGAGGAGCGCCGCCGCCAGCTGCCGGAGTGGAAGAGGGCAATGGTACGGTACTCATGCATGAGCGCATACTGGCGAAAGTTGTTCAAGAATGAGCGGGTTGCGTTGATTGAGCTGTCCGGAACCAACCGGCAGGAGATCCACCCGGATATGCGCAACCCCGAAGGGAGGCTATGCAGGTAGTGCACAGGCGTACGACCCCCACCGTTATCGATGCAGCGCACCGTGAAGAATCCATGAGGAGGAGGAATGCTGCCGGGAATGTCGGCATCGATTTCGACGCGGAAGAGGCTGACAGCGACGCGGAAATCGTTGTTGATGATGGAGACTGCGGGAGCATCATAGTCGATTAGGGCCACTTAAGCATAAATGAAATCTATGTACGGTATCTTAATGCCCTCTTTGGATCTAGGTCACTTGAGTCATAGTCGATTATCGTCATAATCTATATAGGTTGGCCATGTTTTAGTTGTCTTTGTCTTTGAAACTAGTCGAAACTCGTCCGATCCTGAAAATAAAGTTCGCGCGTTCCTGGCATATCGGATGGGACAATACGCTGACTCTGCTCCCAGCACTTGATGGCACAACCATAATTTGGAGTGCGCCAGAGGAGAAGGGGTCGAGCATGTTGTAATAGTGTACTACTCCTGTCCAGATATAACTGATTTAGCTTTTTTTAGATATTTAAATGTGTCTATACCCAAAACATGTCTAGATACATGTTTTAGGTTTCTTTGTCTTTCAAACTAATCAAAAGTCGTCAAATTCTGAACAAACAAAGTCATTGCGTTCACATCTGATGGGACAATACGCTGACTCCACTACTTGATGGCACAGCCATAATTCTAGAGTGCGCCAGAGGAGATGGACATCCAAGGGAGATGGGAACTAGTAGCTGCGTCCATACGCAGGTAAAAAATTAATGTAACAATATTTTAAAAATTGTAATCTGGTCCACATGACCCCATCACAGACACGTTGCACGCGCTAGATATAAATAAAGACGACACGACTAGTTTAGTTTCAATGATATAATTCAACATACGACGTTACTGTGCCCGCATCTTTCTGCTCCTCTTATTAGTCTGCTAGCCCACGCTGCATTAAGCAACAATTGATGAGGATAAAAAAATGATAAAATGGCAAATAAAACAATTTTTAAACTTACCTTTCATCTGGAGAATCGTACAAAGATGAAATTGGCAGGGATTTATTATTTCTCCTGCAGTTAGCCGAAAGATCCTCAAGAACACCCTCAATCACCCCTGCAACTTCTTCATATTCTAATACACCTCCATTATTTGCCCTTTCCTTCCTGATTCGTTTATCCTTTTATTTCTTTTCACACCCTTTTCTCACAAGCACCTCCACTTCTTCATAAATTGGATGCTTACGTACGTTTTCCTCCGAGTGCTCATCACCATTTTCCTCCACCTGCTGCAATTCCTCAAGTTCTTCATCTTCGCGCTGCTCTTCCTCCAGTTCTAGATGAGAAGCCTCATTTTCTACCACCGGGGTGTGAATAGGGACAAGATCATGTGTAACTAGGTTTTTGCACAACTTCTTGATATGGCCGATTCGACCACAACATTTGCATTTCCTTTTCCTAGCTCCCAGCCTTGAACCTTTATCGGTGGAGGCTTCAATCCTTAGCTTTCTAGGCCTCCCAGGTGGCCTCCTAAGAACTGGTGGTTGAAGTTTAAACTCTGGATCGACAATCTCCCAATCATTTTCATCAGCCATAGGTGGTACGTTTTCTGCATAAGTTACAGCAAACTCGTCCACAGATAAATAGTTGTCGACATAGTTCTCTATTTCAGCTCCACTTCCTCTAAGCTTTAAGATGAAGTAAATTGTATGGTGACATGGCAGACCAGTAATCTGCCAATGCCTGCATGAACAAGTCTTGTTTCTAATGTCTACAGTGTACCTCTGTTTACTTCCACGCTTGTATTCTGCATAAACCTCAGCCAATGTTCTGGAACTTCTGACCATCCTCATCTTTATCGTTCTCATTGCCCTGGTTTTTGCATTCAGTAACATAACCACCTTTGGAACTATTTTATGGCCTAAAAAAATTCTTGCACAAATTCTTTGCCTTAAATCTATCTTCACCATTATGCACTGTCTTATTGCATCGAACAAAATAACAATTCCAAGTGTCTTCATGCCCGAAATCTTATCATTGAAACTCTCTGCCAAATTATTGCAAACATAATCCACCTTGTTTAACTCACCAAACTTGCTTCTCGCCCATAGCTTGGTGTGATGTTCTTCAAGGTATTTTTTCACCTTTGCCACTACATACATGTTCTGCAAGTAAGTAGCATGCGTGCTTGGGGTGTATATGTATGCTAATCGCCACAAGTCCTCTTCAAAGATCTTTCCTTTGAACTTCTTCCTGAAGTTAGTAGTGAGGTGCCGCATGTATTCCCTATGCTCAACCCCAAGAAACACAACATCAACAACATTCTCAAGACCCTTGCATGCACCGGTGTGTATCACCAAGCCTTCAGGGTGACCAATTACTGCCCGTAGTCTCTGCATGAACCATGTCTAGCTTTCATTTGATTCACCCTCAAGAATAGCATAAGCTACGGGTAGAAGCCAAATATGCGCGTCCAAAACACAAGCAGAAGCAACATGTCCCCTGAACTTCCATGTTAAACAAGTTATGCCTATTACCAAGTATGGCCTACAGCCGTCTAGGAACCCCTTCCAGCATGCCTTCAGACAGACAAAACATCTCCTGAAGCATTTCTTATCTGCGTGATTATACCTGACCCCCCTCGAGACCTTTTATCTTCCTTTCACAACCTCGTAATCGATGTCAACAACACTACCAGGTGATATTTTCTCTACCTGAGCTTTGAAACTATACAACATGTAAAAACTGTCATTCCACTTGCCTTGAATGAAGTCTAGAGCCATCTTCCCATCAAATACTCTGTGGTAAGGAATCAGAACATTAAAATTTTTACTAATCTTTGCTCTGAGTTCAGTAGGTCTAATGTTATGATCCTGCCTCACCCAGTCAAATACAGTAGCAGCAATCCACTTGGTAGTCGTCGGTCTAATTTTATCACTTAAAGAAGTATTAGAGCAGTTGTGTTTCTTCGTGTTTACTTTGATCTGAATTCAATAAGAATCCAAATAATTCAGAGCTAATTATCAGAAGAATAAATATGAGAATGACTAAAACTAAATGTAGCTATTGCAACCTGAAATGGGTGTCCACCCCGCATTGGAGATGCGTGTAATCTCCATTTACTCACATTACTTTCCCTACAATTCACCCTAAATCTCTTTTGGTCGCTCTTTTCAATGATAAATTCAAACCCAACTCTAATTGCATAGGTTGCAACTGCATATCTGCAATCCTCCACATTCTCAAAGATAGTCCCCTCATCAATTGTAGGATTGTCCCTGTCAAAGTGTATCACTGGCATGTCCTCGTCTTCGTCATCATATCTACATCCCATTTCCACATCTTCACATTCCTCTTCCTCATCAGTCCCATAGTCAGGCTCAAAGTTTGAATCAACCAAATATTCCCTACTCTCCATCCTATCAGGGTCAGCAGCCACGTCTAGATATGCTTTCTCATCATCATCCGCACCGCCACACATTTCAGTGTCTTCATGCTCGCTTGACAAAGCATCATGCTCAAGGATAAGCTCATGACGCCCTGATTTACCAACACATATCCTTGCCATCACCATGGGACTAGAAACGCTAATTGGGGTATGCAGAAAAGGAATCACAGTTCTTACCCTTCAATGTGGACGCACGACACCCTCTCCGGGCTCCATACCTCCAAAGCTCTGCACCGCGCTTCCTCTTCCCCTGTTTCGTTCTCCTCTGTGCTCTCCAGACTTGAAGGAGATTCCGTTCTCTCTAGCCACACGGGACCCATCTCCGTGTTCTCAAGCCTCGCAGGATCCATCTCCGAGTGGGATCCGGATCACCAGCGTCGTTGGGCGCCTAACCCAACGGCCACCTCTTGATTTTCATTTCCAGATGTGCCTGGGCGGTGGACGATGGCAAGGAGACAGGGCAGGGAGGGGAGGGGAGGGGACGTGAGGGGATGGCAGGGAGGGGAGGGCAAGAGGATGACGGCCCAAGGGGACGATGAGAGCGGTGCACGACTGAACGGAGTGGAGCGGAGCTAGTTGCGACAAAACATGAAAAATTGCACAATAATGTGTTGGTGGGCGGCACTAGCCCTCAAACCTGGGATGCACGACGTCGAAGGTGGAGGAGGCGGGCCGCCAGTCAGAAAACATGCCACATTTCAGCGCACTATGCACGGTAGCACTTCACGGAATTTTTTTAGCCGGTCCCACATGTCGGTCTGTTTGATCAAAACTTGCAGGCAGTGCATGGCTAGTTCAGGCGCTAGTTCCAAAAAAAGCCCGTTGATCCAAACTTGAAGTGGCAGTTCTGCTTCTTATCCCTCGTCTCCTCGTCTCCTTGTAGTGGCAGTTCCGCTTCGTCTCCCTCGTCTCTTCTCCTCTTCTTCTTCTCCTCGTAGTGGTAGTTCTTCTTTCTTCCTTAATCAAAACATTCTCGCACGTAAGCCATGGCCAGTAGCCGGATGAAGGGGAACTAGTCCGATCTCCCAGCCGACCCACTTCGCAAGATCGCCGACTACTTGCTGGAGAAAGAGGAGTACGTCGACACATATGCTGCTTATCGGGAAGTCTGCACCGATTGGCGCCACACTTTAACGGTGCCCGAATTCCATGTCAACAACTGGATCATGATAGATCACACACTTCCAGACGTTGGCGACTTCACCTTCCTCAACCTCGCCACTGGTCGTTGCTTCAGGACGAATCTAATGGACGTCCATCGCAGGTTCACATTCACATCCGATATATATAACATTCATTTATTTTGTATTTTCCATTGTAAACATCTTAGTGCTAACTGATGCCCTCTTCTTCCAAAAGATTCTACTTCATCGGTGTTTCGCGTGGCGTCATCGTGCTTGCTCAGAGGGTGGAGCCGTACCAGATTCGGCTTCTGAACCCAATCACTCATAAGTCTAACACTGAGTTTCAAGCACACATACCATCTGATCTTCTGCAATCTGTCATCATGACGAAGTCCCTAACGATGGTGTTCGTTTGTACAGATTATCCAGATCATATTGCATGGGCCGACGAGAGCACCCCAACGGGGCAAATCAATGAATCATTTGGAGAAGGATTGTATTCGCCACCTCCTGATACGTTTGTGATCTTCATGACGACATTCCGAGGGGAAGTATATGCATTACTTGAGAATGGAGACATCATGTCGACCAACATCCAATTAGAGCACCACGCGAGCACTATCACGATGGCCAAAATAATTTCATCCTCAGTCTTTGAACAGGTACGCGGAGGCTACAGATTTTAGCTAGTTGAGTCAGATGGTGATCTGCTTCTTATGTTGAACGGGGATTTCATGAAAGGGCAACCAGTGTTTTACCAGGTGGACACAGGGAACCGCTTTCTCGAGGTCATAGGTGACATTGGAAGTCATGCCCTCTTTGTTGATTACCATCGGTCTATCTCCATTGACACCAGGTTACACCCCATAGTCAAACCCGGTTGCATATACTACAGCAATTATATCAGACTGTACGATCATGAGGTTCAAGCCTGGGAAGAGGAACCAACAATGACGTATGGCTTAAGTCTGGAACATAAACCGAGGCTTTACCCTCTGGACGAGATACTGGCAGCACATTACAGACGGAGAGAGTTCTCTGAACATGTGTTGCAGCATGTAGGAGCCGACGAGAACGAAAAATATAGGGGAGAATGAATCCTATATTCATCCTAGGTTATTTGCTAGCATTTTCAGGTCTATTTTTCGAAGTAGAAATTTGTACTGTATTTATATTATTTCGATTAGCAGTGTGCATATTACCTTTCAGACAAAATTGTAATGTATTTAATTTTAGTACTATCATAATTCAAAGTATCTATTTTTAGTAACTTCTTTCAGAATTTTCTGTGTTCGATAGTCGGAGCCGGTGGCCGGCATTAGCTCAGCGCCGGAATTCAGGTTCCACATGGAAAATTGCACAATAATGTGTTGGTGGCCGGCACCAGCCCTCGAACCTGGGATGCACGCCGTCGAAGTTGGAGGAGGCGGGCCCGCCAGCCAGAAAACATGGCACATCGTCATCCCCTATTTCTGATGCCCTTTAAAAAAAGAAAACACGCCACATCGTCATCCCTTGTTTCTGATGGTGTTGCTACAATTCGACGATACATAGTGGCATAGAAATAATATTGTATAAACATAAGGGCATAGTCGTCAACATTTATAAAATGAAACCCGGTCTCCTACCTGTCCTGTTACATTGCCCCATGAGGTGGATAGCCACGACCGATCTTTTTAATACGTTCGCACTCTTATGCTGAGAAGGGAAATAAAGATTGAGCGGTTAATGCAACGAGTGTCAAATTATTACCCTCTAAGGAAATGGGAGATGGTTGTTTTCACGCATGCCCGTAGTCCAAACCTATTGTCAGTCTATCACTCCCCTTCTCCGGCAAACCACAGTTCACCTTGCGCAGCTCCTCCGCGCCGCACCACCTAGGGTAACATGGCCCCACCTAAGCAGCCACCGCCGAAGCCATGACAGCCGCCGAAACTGGGGTATTTAACCCCTCTAAGGCAGGCCATGAAGCTCTACTACAAGGCTGCTCTCCCATTGCCCTGCCAAGCGGATGATTTCGCCGAATGCACCGAATCGGCCACAGCGGCGGCACCGGCGTCGTCGGCGCCGGATGTGGCAAGCAGGGCCAAGAGAGCGATGTGGAGAAATCGCGCGGCGGCATTACGGCATGCTATAGGCAGTGGGAACAAGGTACGTATCAAATCTTTCATGAGGGCACGCCGCCGAGGGTACACACCCTCGAATAGGGCAGCGCCAATGTCTAGGAACTCTCACGTCCACGCTTCGGCGCGGGCTACCTTACCGCAGTGCGGGAGGCTGGGAACACGCCGTCTACGGCAAAGACGCTCGATCCAACGCACCGTCGGAGGCCGTACCGTGGCGGCGACCAAGCGTCTACACTCAGCATGCTGGATTGTTTGACAGCCAGAGCCGGCGGTAGGCATTAGCTCAGCGCCGGAATTCAGGTTCCGGTTCACACAGACCTACGATCCCAATAAGAAGATGCCGAATTTCAGTTTCAAAGAAATCATTGCGGCGGCGCGGATGGTCCAACTGAACCGGGACTGGCGCACACAAAACGGTTGCGCATGAACGACGCAGATTTCTTGTAGTTTGGCGGGAAGGCAATAAATCAGTTTGGGTTAAATGATCAAAGAACTCATGCCCTCTCAAGGCAATTGGCCAGCCAACTTTTCTGGTGGAGATCTGTAGTTTCTTTAGTGTAGAATAGTTAAGTTCAGACTGAAGAATGGCTTTTGTAGATGAAATGCTGACAAATTGTTCTATAAACTAGTAGGAAGTTTAGCCCACTTTTGTGCAGGTATAAGACCCTTTTGTATGGAAGTACTACTATTGTAGGCAAATACTATCAAGTATCTATTTCCTTCAATTACTAGTCGTGGTTAAATCCAGTTAACTGGCATTTTTTTTATCCTAGACTACAGATTTTGCGTTTGCTGTCTGTGTTGTAAACCATTTTTCCTTTGTCTTGTGTTGTCTACAAAATGGTCTGCAGTTCAATGTGTTACAAATATAGCTACCTTGTACTTGAAGAGGAGATGGACTACATTTTCTTGGCATCCACAAAATTGGCATTGCTCATTGCCAGACCACCCTCTTTTCATGAGGTTATCATTGGTTATTCACAGAAATTATAAAGCACGATGTTCAACTACATCGATTCAAACTATTACACACAGACACTACATCAAATTCATTACCCACACATACTACATCGATTCAAACTATTACACACACATACTACTTCAAATTCATTACCCACATGTACTACATCGATTCAAACTATTACACATTTTTAGTCGATACTAACTTTATGCTATGCTTTCCATACTACAAATTCATTAGCCACACATACCACCGCAATTCACTAGAGCTCTGTCTTCACTCGAGGGAAATTAGAACCACCAGCTTGTCCAAGCCTAGTTCCCCCACCGAAACTGTGTGTGCCTTCGTGAAACTGTGGTGGTCCTGTGCCATCGATCCTTCCAGGCCAACACTACAGGCGACGAGGACGCTTTCTGGTAGCCTCTTCGGGGCCCTGAATGCCATGTACCAATTCCAGAACCTCCTCTAGGTGGATGATGACCGGGTGCTTCCAGCAAAGCTGTCGCCCTGCCCTGCTTGGAATCTGCACCTCGTACATCTTAGGAACAGCATCAGGATCTTTCAGCCACGCCTTTACCTCGATGACCCATTTGTCGCTCGGTGGCACGATTTCCACCAGCTCGCCGCCAAGGCTACTGACGACCTGCTTGAGGGCCTCCATCTCCCAAGCATCCAATGGGAGGCCGTCAAAGCCGAGTTTGGAGAAGAAACGAAGTTGCCCCAAGCAATCGTCCCACCCACAGGCGCGATGCCAACGCATGAAGCTCATTTTCTGCCTGCAGCACTCGAAAGAACGGGAAGAATGCAGAACACGCTCGGTGTCTAAGATGTGCTCAAACCGGACGAAAAAATCGAATGACGGTGCGCATACCTCAATCTTGACCTCATTTCGTCTGATCCCAAAACGAGACCTGAAAGCTGACAGCAACTCTGCTGGCGACACGGCATGATGGACGCCTAGCAAGGTGGCCATGAGAGCATGGTCGTCGAACTGTTGTGCCAGGGCTACCATGCCTAGGGTGCGCGACAGCACGCAACTGCCCGAGGCCGGTCGCCGGCCGGGATCGCCCGACAGGACGCGCTCCGCCGTGTGAGAAGGACTAGCTAGAGGTGAGATATTAGTCCGGGGACGCGAAGCTCTGATACGGCGGACGATGCGACAGCGACGGCTGCGAGCTTTGATTAGGGGCGTGGGAGGTTGACTGGACATGGCGGGGACGCAAATTAGAGCAAGTGCAAGCTCCGATCTGAGACGAGCAACCGGAGCTGAGCAAATGTTATGGGGAGGGGATTAGGGGAGAAGAGCAGAGCAAAGAAATATATCTGGTCCACTCAGGAATCTCGTCCACACAGGGGTAAACTAGTCCATGATCGCAAATGATAACGGGGAATACTAACAGGGCGGGCCAAGAAGAGTTGACCTAACAGCGGTATGTTAGTTCAATTGTTTTTCGTCTGGTTCAAACGACCGTTTGGCCGTTAGATTTGTATTCACCCCCATTTGGCCCTTCTGGACAATTGGCGATTCAACTATGGCCCCTCCACGAGATTGATGACAACTCGGGTACCGGGATGCACTCGCCAAACAAACAATCCCGGGCACCGCGCCTACCGTCGCCACTCCCGCACGGTCGCCCATGGCCGCACTTCACTGGCGGGGTCCCCTCCCCCCCCTCCCGCATCCACCATCGCAGACTTGCCTTTCTCATCGGCTCAGAAGCGCTTAGGCGCCATGGGGAGAAACAGGGCTTTGGCTCTAGGGAATAGGAAGGCAGGGTCGAGGGGCAAAGGAAGTGATGTCAAGGGGAAGACAGCATGCTCAAGACCCAATTTTACAAGACAAGGGGTCGCGTCACTACACCAGGCATGAGGCATTAACCGCAGGTTTCCCCCACGTGCCATCAAATCGTGGGAACAACCCCCAAGACAGGGCAACCATGACCACAACCGACGATGGAGGATCGATGGCCATCTCATGTGCATAGTTGGGATGAGCACGGGAATAGACCCGTGTTGACCAGGAAGGCACTGGGGCCAATGAACATTTTGGGCCCTTTCCCCTCTGCACCCACAAAGGGACGCGCACGCGGCAAGCACCCGGGAGCTACTGTCGGGGTCTTGGCAACTAGGGTGCCACGCCCCATCGACCGATGGGCCCACCGCCTTGTCAGCGGCATACACTATAGGCAATGCTCGAGGAGTAGTGCCTCAGGAGGGAACGCTCAGGGATAGCCCCTCAGGAGCCTCAAACCTCAACTCCACGTGACCCAGCTTCAGGAGGCTATCCCATGAAGGGAAGCCTCGCGAGGCTCTTCAGCTCGCCCCGATCCTTAGATACCTTAGTACGTACTTCGGGGGTACCTCCGTAATCGCATAGTAAAGGTGGCAAGAACAATGCAACCCGACAAGCGTGCTCCACCCCAGCTGGACTGTGGACCCCCTAGAATGCCTCAGTAAACAGGAGGTGGTCTGGCCCCTTTGGTGTCAAGCAGGATAGACAACCTCAGCAATGGCAGCTCTCCCCTTTTGCTATTTTGGTGAAAGGAAGGAGACCGGCAGCATCACACAGCGAAAATCGATGTTGAAGGAGTTAGCTTTATGAGAAGGCAGAGGGCCCCTGGGAAGCAGGACTGAGTCCACGCAAAGTAGTCTTGTAGACCGAGACTTCAAGGGGCAGCTATGTGGTGACCCTTCCCACCCATGAACAGGGGGAAGAGGCCCGGCGCTACTATATAATGAGGCCTTCTCCTACCCTAGAAGGGATCGATCCCTACGATCTAAAACCCTAGATATTGATCCACCATTGTACCCTCACGAGACACCGCGAGAAATACAACAAAGCAGGAGTAGGGGCTTTACCTCCTCAAGAGGGTCCTGAACCTGGGTAAAAAAATCCCATGGCACTATCTATTGTGCTGGTACTCCGCTATTTCTGCCGTCGTTGAGAAGCTTTGAATGCGTGTTCAACCCCCTCGCGAATTTAGGGCTTGTTGGACCCCTTGTTCCTTCATGGGACACTTTTCACACTAACTCATACTTCATGTAAGGATCTAGTCAATCAAAGATTCAAATAGGTTTCAAGAAAATCCAAATGATGTATATATCACACATGTATCATAAGCCTTTAGATATAGTACTTCGAGTAATACATCTCTGGTACCAAGATTTTGATACTATACATTACATCCTAGATAACCTTTTATATAGGCATCTACCATTCTATAACCATGTATATAGCTTATACTACACTTTGACTCTTACCCAGTTGTCCATTTGCAACAGGATAATTTTCGACAAGTGATCCAAAAATTCCATTTATTATCAATTTTCCTTCCAAATCCAACTTATCTTGAGTCTACCTAAGACTAAGCTCATATAGTCTCTCAATATTTCTACTAAGTTATTACTGCTATCTTCCTTACTTAGAATAAGTAAGGCTCGTATAACCTTTGTATATCCTATAATGTTCTATATTATACTTCTACACTTCTCCTTTACTATAGAATGTCATATTTGAGAGTTGGGCTCACCATGATCACTCTTCTTCTCACCATGGTTTAAGAGTTGGGCTCACCATGATCACTCTTCTTCTCACCATGGTTTAAGAGTTGGGCTTGCCATGATCACTCTTCTTCTCACCATACTATCATTGACTCATACAACATTCTACTCCATCATGTAAAGATTCTTAAGTGAAATTTTCATGATCTACTTCCTCGCTGACCCATCATGTGAAAGGTACGTCGTTAGAGTGAGTGTGCCCGTGCTCCTCTCCTTCGACTGATTGTTTGCATCGGATCTTCGGTTCTCTATTGCACTCCACGATTAGGGGTTCATTTCACCTTTCCCTCATGGTACTTGTATGCTATCGGTCATTGAGGAATACTTAGGCTTAGAGGGTGTTCCCCCTTTCTCGTGTAAAAGCGATCATCATTCAAACACGCCATGTTTTACTAGTGTATATGGCTTGCATGGTATTTACCATGAAGGGCTTGTATAGGGTTCTACTAGTATGGATGGCTTCTCTTAGTAAGATAACACCATTTCGATACTAGCTTGATGGTATTCTAGATTGTTATATATTGGGTTAGGATAGAATGGTTTTAAATTTAATATACCTAGTTTAGAAAGATGCTAAATAGATAAGAGATTTACCTTAGAAGATAGATAAGATGTTCTACTCAGATGTGATCAGATTATTCTCAAGTGTATATCCATCACAAGTTAGAAGGAAGAATTGGTTTAGATAAGGTGGCTTCCTATAGTTACTTCCCATCCTACCGGTCACCTTTAAAGGGTTCTAATCCTAGGGTCAAAGTGTATGCTCTGATACCAGCTATGGTGACCTAATAGTCCACTTCATGATGTAGAGCACGAGTCGTTGGCATAACACTCACAGAACACCATTCCATGAACATTACACCTACCAGAGTAGTACAACAGAAACATCATAGGTCCAAGGTATAACTATATTATTCATATCATAGATCTTCATAGAAGATCCTCAGAACTTACATGACACACCGAGCTCGCCAGGTAAGTTCATGTTCAAGCCAAAATCCATAATCAGCTTGTAATCTAGTCTAGCACTAGATCTACCTATCTTGTTGTATAAAGGCTCTCTATTTGCTCTACCAACAATTCTAAGGGTCTAGTTCCTATTTATGGGAATCGAATCCCATCTATGTTTTTCTTGAGCTTTACTATCTCTATTTGAAGTATTTGACACTCTTGACTAATTTGCTTCTTGGTTCTCAGTAGTTGTCATCCTTTGTCATCTTCTTGGTTTGGGATATTGTTAATTACTTATCACGGTCTAGCAAGGGATAAGAAAATAGATTTAGTACATCATACTCAGCAAGTTCTGAATATGTAGGTGTTTGATGAATAGCCATGGATCCAATACCCTAGGCTTGTGTAGGTTTTCGAGATTGGGTTTTTATAAAAGGTAAGTTTTAGTTTATAAAAATTCAATGTATGTTAGTCTTCATGGTTGTACAGAATTTCATGGAGTTCCTTTCCATGCAGTGTTCACGGTTCTTTCCCAGAACAGGGAGTAGCATGTCATATTTGTACACTCTCGAGAGGTGTTCTACTTTACCCACAGACATCTTTAGCCTTGTTGCATAGTCTAGGCCATGTCAACCGTTCACACTTCCAAAGGTATGCGGCCTAGTCTAAATATTAGCCAATCACTAGCCTCTACATGAC
Source organism: Avena insularis (assembly GCA_023614405.1). Lineage (NCBI taxonomy): Eukaryota > Viridiplantae > Streptophyta > Magnoliopsida > Poales > Poaceae > Avena > Avena insularis. The sequence continues at coordinate 522,726,150 of CM042690.1, forward strand.
CCCGCTGCCCACCCTTTGTAACGAGTTTCAGTCAGGAGACCTATGCCTAATATTACCCTCCCTTCTAATATACTGGGTCATTATCCTGGTACACATGATAGGGGGCTTGTTGGTTTGCAGCCCCAAAGTTGTCGGGCGAGTGCATAGCGGGGCCCGAGTTGCCTGTAATTGCCGTGTTTCGTAAAGTTGGGCTATCAACTACCGAGAGGGGCCATTTTGAGGCAAACTCATCTCACCCCTACCAAATTCAAACATTCCGTCAAACTACCCCGTGAAGTAGACGGTCAAGAACCTCATGTCAGTAATTTGTTTGTGACACAAGCGCCAACGTGAAAACCACGTAGGAAAAACGATGAACTAAGGGCCTTGGTACTTTAACCAAATTCACAAATCCACTCCCTCCTTTCACATGAACCCTAGCACCGATAGCGTCAAGCTCCACCCCCCAACCAGAACGATCCCTTCGGACATTTGACTTCCGGCGCCAAGTTGTTGTGGCCACTCACTGATCCCGAGCTCCAATGCCGCATGTCGTGCCCGCCGTTGCTTGTCTCTAACCCGCCTCCGCCGTTGACGAGCTGTGTAGCATGCAGGATGGCAGATCCTACTACCAAGGAAGAAGAAGTTCTAGATACATGCGGTGAGCTACTCTTCTCTTTGCTATTCGCACTAACTATAACTGCTAGCTTGCTATTGACATTATAGAGATAGATCGAACCTAGAATTATTTGTTGTCCCAACGCTGACAAACAATTCTTATCTTTTGTCCCAAATTTTCTATCAAGTAGGATCTCCACAGACCACCCTTACATGATCCAAATAACCCTTGGCAAGTACCGCTCTAAATTAGCAAATGGGAAGGGCAAGTTGTATCGACCTCATTTTTACAGGATGGAAGAAGCGCATGGGTAGATCTACACTATCCATGGTATGGTTGCTGCTCTGTGTAAACATGCTGAAATAGGGTCGAAGCAGACTGCACAATTCAGCTTCATGGATGAACGAGGCATCATGGTTCCTCTAACATGTGACAGTCAGCTTATCAGGATGATGAAAAAGTATCTTGTGATTCACATGTTTGTGCTGAATTGTAAAATAGTGGATGTGGAAGTTGCTGCTACTGGGAGTCGCCCTACTATTCTTGGACAGTGGGGTCTAACTCGAACCCCTACTGCTGGTAAAATAAATGTGGTTTATCCTCCGCTCCATGCTTCTATCAGGCAACCTCCTCCTAGGACTCGCCCTGCTATTCTTGGACATGGTGGTTTAACTCCAACCCCTGCTACTGGTAAGAAAAATGTGGTTCATCCTACGCACCATGCTTCTGTCGGGCAACCTCCTCGTAGGAGTCCCCGTACCTCCGTTGTGCAAACCCCTACTATGGAATCTACTGGTACTGGTCATCCCCGTGGTGTTGTTGCTCTGGCTATTGCTGACCCAATCCTTGCCGTCGTTGTGCAAACCCCTGATGTGGAATCTGCTGGTACTGGTCATCCCCGTGGTGTTGTTGCTCTGGCTACTGTTGTCGCCCTACTATTCTTGGATAGTGTGGTCTAACTCGAACCCCTACTACTGGTAAAATAAATGTGGTTTGTCCTCCGTGCCATGCTTCTATCGGTCAACCTCCTCCTAGGAGTCACCCTGCTATTCTTGGACATGGCGGTTTAACTCCAATCCCTGTTGCTGGTAAGAAAAATGTGGTTCATCCTACGCACCATGCTTCTATCAGGCAACCTCTTCATAGGAGTCCCCATACCGCCATTGTGCAAACCCCTGCTATGGAATCTGCTGGTACTGGTCATCCCCGTGGTGTTGTTGCTCTAGCTGCTACTGACCTAATCCCTGTCGTCATTGTGCAAACCCCTGATGTGGAATCTGCTAGTACTAGTCGTCCCCGTGGTGTTGTTGCTCTGGCTACTGCTGACCCAATCCCTGCCGCCATTGTGCAAACCCCTGCTGTGGAATCTACTGGTATTGGTCGTCCCCGTGGTGTTGTTGCTCTGGCTGCTACTAACACAATCATTGCCGCTGTTGTGCAAACCCCTGCTATGGAATCTGCTAGTGTTGGTCGTCCCCATGGTTTTGTTGCTCTAGCTGCTGCTAACCCAGTCTATGTCGTTGTTGTGCAAACCCCTGCTATGGAATCTACTGGTACTGGTCATCCCTGTGGTATTGTTGCTCTGGCTACTGCTGACCCAATCCATGCCGCCGTTGTGCAAACTCATGTTATGGAATCTGTTGTTACTAGTTGTCCCCATGGTGTTGTTTCCCTGGCTACTGTTGACCCAATCCCTACCGCCGTTGTGCAAACCCCTGTTATGGAATCTGCTAGTACTGGTCATCCCCGTGGTGTTGTTGCTCTACCTGCTACTGACCCAATCCCTATCGCTGTTGTGCAAACCCCTGCTATGGAATCTGCTGGTACTGGTCGTCCCCGTGGTGTTGTTGCTCTAGCTGCTACTGACCCAATCCCTGCCCATGTTGAGAAAACTAAGGCTTCCAGAGCGTGCCCCGCTGTTGTTGCCAAAACTGATGTCTCCTTTGGGGCTGATCCTCCTCGAACCCGTGCTCAAGTTCAGCGGGCTGCTGTTGTGGATACTCCAAGCCCTGTTGTTGTGGAGCAAGCTCATGGTCTGGACTCTGCTAGCACTCAAAGCACTGGTGTTGTGGGAACTTCTCGTGGACGTCGATGTGGCATGGTAGCTGCTACTCCTATTATAATTACCGTTAGCTATGGCCCTTCCTGTCCACCAGGTATTGTAGATCCTGCTGCTAAGGGCCATTGCCTTGCTCCTCTTGCTGATACTTTCACCGAGGTTGCTCCAGCTACCGATGACGCTGTTGATGGGGACGGTGGCGTTGTGGCTGGGTCTGATGGTGTCGCTCCACCTCTCGAACCTCTCGGTGGTTTTGGTCCTGCACAACTTGATGATGGCAAAGTACGCGTTCGTATCGGTGTTGAGATGTTCACTATAAAATTAGATAATGGCACAGAAAATTTCTACGACAACTTTGATCTAATCCTTTGCAGATACGATCCTAAAGTGGTACATATATCTGACCTGATGGTAGCGTTATGTGAGAAGGTGGCATAGGGGTCCTCCCAGATAGCACATTTGGCATATTATTGTTACAAGACCAAAAAGGCTACAGAACTAAAAGTTACCGGTGATTTAACCATATTGTTTAGAAGGAAACATAGTAAACGTGAAGTGTACATCTACTGGAGAGGAATTGGATTTTGATAATAGAGATGATGGACTTGTACAAAAATTGAGTGACCTGGTCGATAGCATCACTAATGGTTGTCCGACTGAGGATAGCTTAGAACGTAGGAGAGTCTTATAGAGGAGAATCATAAATGAGGAGTAGGAAGAGCATCCCTAGAAAGTGTACCCCAAAGAAGAACATCACCAACCAGACCACGCTAGAGAAGAGGACACCCAAGAATTGCATGAAAAATGGCACCACGCCGCAGAGCACACCCCTGAGATACAGTCAAAATGCCACACCGAACAGTAGTAGCAAAAAATATAAGAGGATGAGCACAGTGGTGAACACACCCAGGAGTGGTAGCAAAAAGGATAAGATGGCCAGCACGAAGGAGAACATACCCAATAGTAGCAGCAAAAGGGCTAATTCAAAGAAGAACATGTCGCAGAGATCCGACAATAATGTCAGCACGAAGGAGAACACACCCAGTAGTAGCAGCAATGGGGCTAATTCAAAGAAGAACATGCCGCAGAGGTTAGGCAATAATGCCAACACACATGATCCAATACCCGTGAGGGCATACCTGGGCATGGGCAGCCCGGCCCGGTAGGCCCGGCCCAGCCCCAAAAAAGCCCGATAGGCCGGGCTTTTTAGGCCCATGGGCTGGGCCTAGGCTGCAGATCTGAGGCCCGGCATCCTCACGGGTCGGGCTTGGGTAAGACGAAACGACCAAATAGGAAAGGGCCCAGCCCAAGGCCCGACGACCCAAAGGATTTTGCGCATGCAGGGCCAGGCTCGAGCTTAGATTTCAGGCCCAATAGCCGGGCCGAGCCAGGCTTGGGCCTAGGATTTGCACGGGCGAGCTTTGTTAGGCCCGACCCAAGCCCGACTCGACCCGAAAAATGCCCAGATATATGTGAGGGGAAGAAGGAAGGAGATCACACCCAAGAGTAGTAGCAAAAAGGCTAGTTCATTGAGGAACAAAACGCAAATGTCAAGCCCTACTGATACCATCAGGAAAGATTCCATTGGGAAGGAGGATGTACACAAGAAGAGCAAGAGGGCTCTATACATTCGAGTTGAAATAGAATCTGATTGATGTTTGTCTACTGAAGAACATGGGATACGTGGAAATGTAAGACTACCCCCTATGGTTGCAACAGAACCAATAGAGTGTCTAGGAGAAAACAGAGTTGCCGGTGAGGTAGATTGGGCCAATGTTCCAATCCATCCAGGTGGAGATGATGGTGCAGCCCCACCATTGGGAGTCAATATGATGTGTGCAGTATTAAGCATTGGAGACGATGGCCAAGATTCTGAAGCAGATGTAGAAGAGGGCACTGTAGAGGACCAAGAATCTGGTGATGATGAAATAGACAAGACACTTAATGATGAGGCTAGCATTCCAGTCGATGATTTGGGTGTCGACGTAGAAGATATGAAACATGATCATGAGTATCCTATAATTTCAGTTGGCACTGGGTTCAGGAGCATGAATGAGTTTAGGATGTCGTTCCGGCATTTTTGTATCAAAGGGGAGTTCGATGTTCATAGATAGAAGAACACTGCCCAGAGGTATGAGGTTGTTTGCCGGTTAATGTGGAAGAATGGACGGGTGGCGGTAGCTTGTCCATGGAGGATCGCATCCAGAGCCTTACTTCCATCAAAGGCAATTAGAGTATTTAGGCAATGAATGTAGCAAACAGTTCTAAGTTTCTCGTTTTTCACTCTATAACAACAATTGTTGTGCAAGATCTTTCTGGCAATGAGTCTACTCCGCTTATCTTGTAAATGAATATATGTTGCAGGTGAACAAAATGGGCCCTCCCCACATGTGTCCGACAAGCAACATGTTGAAATCCTCAATGGCTGATACGGAGTGGGTGGCTTTACAAGCTATGTCCATACTAAAGGATAACCCTAAGGAGACCGTGAAGAATATTCAGACTAGCCTCGCTGCTAAATACAACATTGTCCTATCGTATTACCTAGTTTGGAAAGGTAAAGAGAAAGCTCTGAAAGTCTTGCACAAGGATTGGACTAATAGCTTCATGATGCTATACAACTTCAAGGCTGGGGTACAAGCAAGGTGTCCGAGGAGTGTTGTGGAGATTGACACAAAATCAGAAGGTCGGAAATTTATTTCAACAAAATTTTCATGGCGCTTAAACCTTGCATCCAGGGATTCAAGGACGGCTGTAGGCCATATCTGAGTGTAGATAGCACTATCCTAGCTAGAAAATGGAAAGGTTGCCTATCATCTCCGACTGAACTTGATGGTCACACATGGATGTTCACAGTGGCATTCGGTTTGTTCGATATAGAAAAAGAGAAAACTGGGTCTGGTTTATGAGGCAGCTCAAGAGATCAATAGGCCACATGGATCCATTGGCTATATCAACGGATGTATGCAAAGGGCTAACGAATGCAATGAAGGAGGTCTTCCCGCAAGCTGAAGGTAGATAATGCCATGCCCATATAATGCTCAACTTGTAATCTTACTATGCAGGCAGCGTATTTGGTTACATGTTTCCTACTGCTAGATCTTACAAAGCTCGGAGCAGCAAATATTTCATGAGCAAGATTTTTGTGGAAGCCCCCGATCTTCCCCTGTACTTACCCGCCCATCATTTGTAGCTATGGAAGAGGAGTCAATTCAACCTTGACATCAAAGTTGATTACACAAACAACAACCTTGCCGAATGCCTAAATACCTGGGTGAAGGACATAAAAGTCCATCCTATTCATATCTTAATGGACAGCTGATGTCTACGCACTTCTATTCTTGTAGACGGTTGTTGGGCCTCCAAGTGCAGAGGTTTGTAGAACAGCAGCAAGTTTTCCCTTAAGTGGATTACCCAAGGTTTATCAAACTCAGGGAGGAAGTGGTCAAAGGTATTCCCTCTCAAGCAATCCTGCAATCAAGATACAAGAAGTCTCTTGTGTCCCCAACACACCCAATACACTTGTCAGGTGTATAGGTGCACTAGTTCGGCGAAGAGATAGTGAAATACAAGTGGTATGGATATAAGATTACGGTGCTAGAAAATACTTTGATGGCATGGAAGAGACTAAAGGCAAACTGAAATAAAGATAGAAGCAAGCAAACATGTAATAGATCTAATAACAAACGGTGTTTCAGTGCTTAGAAACAAGGCCTAAGGACCATACTTTCACTAGTGAACACTCTCATATAAATATATTCTTCTTTATGATACTACGCTGAACTACTCTCCGGTTGGACACTCTAATCCATGGTAGGGCTATAACAGCACTCATCAAAGTTCACTTTCCCTATCTAGATAACCCCACACTGTCACCTTGAGCACTAGATGGTTCAAACAAACACCACAATTTCATAAAGACATCCAACTCCAAATATAACTCATAACAAGTATTTGTAATCTCTAGCCTAAGTGCCACCATGGTGTGCACACTGTCAACTTCACACACATGGGGAGAGCAGAGATCTATTAAAGCGATTGACTAGCAAAGTAGATCTATAGATTACAAGCTCATGATCTCAATAAGATCATGCACAGAGAGAGATATGAACACATAACTACCGGTAGAACCCTTAGCCTCGAGGAAGAACTACTCCCTCCTCATCATGGGAATCAGCATCAATGATGGAGATGGCGGTGGAGATCGATGGAGATGGCTCCGGGGGCACTTCCCCGTCCCGGCAGGGTGCCGGAACAGAGACTTTATGTCCCCCGAATCTCCCCTTCGGTGGTGGCGGCGCTGTGGAACTTTTCGTCGCTGGAGGCTTGATGATTTAGGGTTTATGCATCGGGAGGCTTCTTATAGGCGAAGAGGCAAGGTCGCGACGGAGAGGCCACAGGGCAGCCACACACCACGGTGGCGCGGCCGAGAGCTAGCCAGCGCCACCACATGGTGTGGCGCCTGTGCCCCTCTCCTCTCCTCTGCCCGTGAGTCTTCCAGTAAAATATCAACTTTGGCTGTTGTCCCGTACAATTCCGAGAATATTCATTTTCTGACTTTCTAGAACCAAAAACAGCAGAAAACAGGCAACTGGCACTGTGGCTCATGTTAATAGGTTAGTCCAAGAAATCATATGAAAAGTACTCCAAAGTGTGGACAAAACATAAGAAAGTAGATAAAACCAAGCATGGACCATCAAAAATGATAGATACATTTGCAATGTATCAACATCCCCAAGTTTAATTCCTGCTCGTCCTCGAGTAGGTAGGTGATAAAAAGAAAGAATAATTTTTGAGGTGACATGCACCATCATAAACTTGATCAAAGTATTTGTAAAACATTGAAAGCTGGGAACATAGTACTTCAATCATAACATGAAAGACAAAGTTCTAGCAATAAGGCAAAGAAACTATGTTGCAACATTAAAAGGCATAAACAAAAGATTCATGAATAACAATGCTTTGCAAGACGTTTGTTTGTTTCACATAAAGAAAACATAGCATAGTAGCATTCAGCTTGTCCCTCATAGAGTAGAAAACATAAATACATAGGACACCTTCAAAGTTCATAAGAGTGACTAGATACAAATAGTTTCAAACAAGCAATATCAAAGCTATGCATCAATCAACAAGTCTTGGGACAATGCACATAGAACTAAGAATGGCCACTATGCTCTCAAAGTAGGTGCATAAAGATATAAGGTGGAGACTCAACATAAAGGTAAAAGAAAGGCCTTCATAGAAGGAAGCAGGGATTCAAGTTTCATAAAGAGCTTCCAAAAATTATGGTACTTATTAGCTTTCAGCTCTCATTGCCCCTATCATAAGAATCTTGAAGTGATTAAGGTTAAAGTGAACAAACTATGGAGTATATGCTTGACAAAGTATAAGTTGGAAATCTCATGTCCCTTGAATACGAGGGTCGCTCCTCATGCTACTCAAGTTTAGTCACAGGTATGTTCTTGTCATCGTAAGTACATGTGTATCATAGAGAACCGCCAACGGGGTACCCCTTGCCCGATGATACAGAAGAATCCCCATATCAAAATGACAAGGCAAGCAGACAACGAGCATCTCAACAATCTTATTATTTACCATGGGAATATGGTGCTTTTTTCTCTCTTTCCTCTTTTCATATATCTCTTTTTTTCTCTTTCCTTTTTCTCTTTTTTCTCAATAGCTGACTCTTTTTTTATAAGAAGAATGCTTCATAGACAGCTCATTATGGTTACGCTGCAGGTTTCCACCATGACGGTATAGATTAGCCCAGCGGCCCAGTCGTTTCTCTAACACATATACATAACTCCATGGACTTACAAGCTACCCTTTCATTTCACACCGACGACATCCATAGACAAAAGAGCACGATATCAACTAGGTACAAAGTACAAGTGCAATGTTGAAAGCGTTCCCCATGAAAGCATGGTTCTGCTAATCCCCAACAGATAAGTGCAAGCATATACAACATAGACGACACAATGGTTCAAGTTTATTAAGGGCAAGAAAAGTAAAGTGTGCCATCAAGTTCGTGAGAGCTTTAATCACTAGTTTTCTCATAACAAGTTTAATTCGGAAGGTAGATAAAAACATGAATATACTTGGAATAGCATAATCTAGTAGGTAGGTATGGTGGAATCTTTGGAATAACTTGGTTTAGGGAGTTGGATGCATGAGTGGAACTCATACTTGGTTGCGGAGGCTAGCAAAAGACTGGGAGCGACAAACTAAGAGAGCAATAATGGCCATAATCATGCAGAGTGACAAAACATCATTGATCAAAGCATAAAGTGATACTACAAGTTGAAAACTAAAGGATTATAAAGGCTATGGTGACTTTGAGATAGTCATAACATGGTGTGAGCATGCGCCAAGTCAACCCAAATAAAGCATCAAAGGAGAATACCACAATACTATGCTTTAATATGCTAAAACAACGCATGATTCATCCAAGGCATATTAAGCAATCTCAATTGTTTATAACAAGTAATGCTACAGCAAAGAATACTAAGCATAAAGCCAAAACAATATCAAGCATGGCATGACAAAGCATAGGCCACAGTAAAAAACAAGCTCTCTTTACACTTAAGCATGAGCTTTCCTACTCTTTTCCAATCCAAACCAAACTATTTGAAAACCAACGTATGAAAGAGGGGGACCAACCAATTTATTCAGCAAACTAAGAAAGCAAAGCAAACTAAAAACCAAAACAAAAATGAAAAAGAAGACGCTCCAAGAACAACACAACTGTGCATGAAACAATAAAAATGAAGCGTTTGGAAGAAACCTAGGATTTTTATTGATGAAGAGGGGGATGCCTTGGGCATCCCCAAGCTTTGACGCTTGGATATTTCTTGGGGTAACACGCGTGGCATCCCCAAGCTTGAGCTTTAGTCCATTCTTCATCTCATTACTCATTCCTTCCATACACCTGGAATTTTTCCTTCATGCAAAACTTCACACAATCTTTATTAGCAACATTAGTGCACTCAAGATAATAAGTATTTTAGGTTCAGTTATAACACCAATAAAACTTCCATTAAAACACAAGCTACTGTATCACTTTCCTCAAAAAGCTCAATTCCCCAAAAGTACTCAAAAAGGAACCAACAAGAAGCAAATGCAGAAAATGGCAGAAATCTGTCAAAACAGACCAGCAGGTAAAGACGAATTTTTTTGAAGACGTTCTGTTGCTCAAATTGAAAAGTGTTGAACTAACGAAAGTTAGATAACAAGCTGGGTCAGAAGCTCAAAAATTCACGCCTCAAAAGTACGTACGGATATTTTACACGAATTTTTACGGTGAAGCACAAAAATCTGTTTCGGGACAGCAACTTTCCCAAGCATTACTTCTCTCTCATTAGAGGTTACTCTTGGCACAAAAAGCAAATAAAAAGGATAAGGAGCGGTTATTAGAGAGGTAATAACTTCCAAGACTCATCTAAAACTTTTGGGGTATCTCCCAATAAGTACTTTTCTTTAACGCCTTTAAGTTAGGCATGATTGTTTGAGAAGATGCTCACATAAGAAATATGAATTGAAGTAAAATAGAGCATCAAGAAGCAAATTCAAAGCACATTTAAGTCTAACACACTGCCTATGCATAGGAATCTTGTAAAGAAACAAATCATGAAAGCACAAAGCAACAAGCATAGGAAAGCCAAACAAGTGCAACTTCAAGACTTTCAACATAAAGAGGGGAAACTTAATATTATTGAGATGCATAAAACCATGTTTCCCTCTCTCATAATAACTTTTAGGAGCATCATGAATAGAAGTAACAATATAACTATCACAAGAAACATTCTTATCATCAGCCACATGCATAAAAGAATTAATACTCCTGTAACTACCTCGGTAAATTACGCTCCTAGTTACAAGCCAGGATGGGCGGAAATGGTTGAAATAGTACGGTGGGGCCCAAATGCCACTCACAGGTAGACCTTTCGGCCGTCCCAACCATTTCCAAACATCGGGACAAGAACGGGCGGCGTACTCGGCAGGCGAAGGGATCAACTACATACACAAGTGAATATGTATGCAAGCCACCATACAACAGTACATCAGAGTCATCCCATCTAAAAAGAAAGGAAATATAGCAACGCCATACGGCAAGATCCAAATATCCTAGATAGATATAATAGTTTAGGATATCTCCTCATACATCAATCAACAGAGTATCAAGCGGAAGCGGAAGACAAAATCCGAGTACGGATAAGAAGCAAATCGGCATAAGATGCCCCAGAAATAAGATCCCGCCTACGTATCTCACGGATCCCCGTTCCCGGAATCTCTACACCGAATGATCGTTGCCCACATCGTCCGTCTCTTCCACCCAGTATCCATCTTGCGAGTGTACCTGTTCATCTGAACCAATAATTTATCGTGTGAGACCCTAGGGGTACTCAGCAAGTCTTTATGTCTCTAAAGGGGACACAACCTGGGGTGACGCAATTGCAGCAAAAGATAAACCCTAGCAATTCTAGAGAAACTCGCTAACCATCCGCCCAACCAAAGATAGACGGATGTCCGTGAATTAAGAACAACAGTTATAACAGTAATAAAGGTAATCTTAACAGATCCATCCTCCTCCTCGCTTACCGACGAGGAAGCGGACGAACAACCCCCCCATCCGTTGGCAGTTTTATTATCCATTCCATGAATGTTGCACTATTTACTAGTCAGGTACCTAGTCTAGTCAGATTCAAAGCGGTACTTTAGTTATGCTTGTCTATGATCGAGAAACGGTGCTCCAAGTCGTCCATGACCGCGGACACGGCTTTCAGAAAGTTTTACCCTGCAGGGGTGCACAAATAGCAACACACACTCGATATGCCTCGGAAAAACCAAATCGAAACCCAACGAGGCAGTCACGACAAAGCAATTACAGGATTCAGAAATATTTCAGGGGGCCACCCCATTGAGCTACCCGCAACGGAGTTAGCCGACTCCGAGACGGTCTCAAGGTTTGTGGAGCCGGCTGTAAACGACTGGGAACCCGAAAATGTGACTGGGCTTGTCGATACAGCGTAAACGGGTCACGGACCTAAACAGTACAGTGTGCTCCTCGCACAATCTTAAATTAAAGCAGTAAAGCATGGCCTAAGTACAGGATAGTAAATAAATCCTCAAACTAGTTTGTGGCCCCAAGAAATAAGAATGAATCAAGCTCTGGCTCAGGGGGGTCCATAAGGCCTCCCGGATGTGGATAGCGCGAATATTCTTGGAACAGGAATCAAGTACTCGGGGTCTTACGGGACACAAGTGAGCCTGAAAAACCAAATAGCAGATATGGCTCACCGATGCCACTTTCATTAGTTATCCCATTACTACTCAGGTTAAGTTGTTTAGGTACCTTGTTATCCATCAGACACTCACATACCCTACACATGCTGTTCTACGACTCGCATGGCTCAAACAACTCCTGTAGTAATGGCTCATGGGATGGAGGAACAAGCTTCGGTGGGGTTTAAAAGTAAAGGCTATGCAATGCTTGGGATTCAAATTAATGCAATCGCGACTCGATGATGCAAGAATAAGATAGAGGCAATAGGTACTATATGTATGCAAGCATGTGGTAGTTCTTGCCTGGCAGCTCAGTTGAAGCAAGTGATGGGTCTGGGTAGTGCTCCTGGTTCTCTTGGTATATCCCCTGCTCAGCGTCTATTCGAAGAAGAACCAAACAAACAAGGGCCAACATAAATAAAGTGCGCAAGCATATGAATTAAATGCATCAAGCAAACAATCATGCCATGATGAATGATGCACAATTTGCATGGCATTAAAGTAGCATGGCATGGGTGAGGTGTGGAACACAAGAATAAACCATTTTATTTAGTTTTGGCCCCATTTTATTCTCAATTAAGTTGCTGTACTCTTTATATTTATATGATGCATGCTTCAAAACAAACCATGGAATGCATAAATAGAAAGGTCTCGTCGAGCTAATCATTTTAGACATATTATTTGTTAAATTTGGAGTTATAAAACAAAAGTTATTAATTAATTAAGGCAAAAGGGCATTTTATTGTAATTTTAATAAACTTGGAATTTTAAATGTTCAAAATATATTTTGAAGGCTATATTTGAAATCCTCACATTTTTCTGATTTGAAAACATATATTATTTGTATTATTTGGATTTATATTTGAAAAGATATTTAAAACGAGATATATTTTAATTTGTATTATTTTTGGAAAATATCTGAATTTAAAACCGAAAACTGAAACCTTTTGTACTCAGACTTTTCTAGCCGTAGACACCGACGGTGGGGTCATCTGCTGACTAAGGCGGCACACGCATTAAAAACTTTTCTCACCGCTGTTGCTACCGCAGAGGCGCAGATGGGTCCAGTGGCATGAGGCCACTCACGGGCGCACCCAAGGGCGCCACGTGGGCGATCCTGTAGGAGGATCGGTCTGTGACTGTCTGCGTCTCCTAGGGGTGTTTTTAGAAAAGCCCCAGGCTGGCTGCCCGGTGGGGCGCTAGGGAGCTCGGGTTTAGGCGGGAAAAAGGGGAGGGGGTTCTGCGTAAATCGTGATGCCGCTGCTCGTGAAGCAAGCAGTGACGGAACCGGCGGTTTTTCCGCGACGATGGCGATCTGCTTGGACGGAAACACGCAGCTAAAACGAAATCTGAAGAGGGACCTAGGGCTACGTCTTTCATTGAGGAGCTAGCACGGGAGGCTGCAAGGCTGTGGGGGCGAGGAAGCGAGGCAGACAGAATCAGGCTAGCCGCAGCCGCGCCAAGACGCTGGCGGGCGATCAGGGGGACACACGACGAGGGTGCCTGGGACGCGACGTCTACGGCGGAGAGGAGTAGGGGCCATGTCTAGGAGGTCGAGGATCTCACCAGCGACCCTCTGGTGCGCTAGCGGCTCGGGGTGGCGTGGATCGGCGAGGAGGCAAGTGGGAGGCGTCTGGTGCTCACGCACGCACGGGCGGCGGGCTTCTCCGGCGAGGTCCAGGGTTCAGCGCTCGAGCGAAGAAGAGGAAGCGGAGGGGGCTGGTACTCTGGTGCGTCTTGGCCCACCGGATCAGCGGCAGAGGGTGGTGGAGGCTAGGGTTTAGGCATGCTTGCAAGCTTGCAAGTTTGGGGAGGAAGGAGGGGGAGAAGGAGAGGGGGTCTGGGCGCCTCCTGGGTCTCGATCTGGATGGGGAGTAGGCACGTGGGGGATGGTGTTACAGATAAGAGGGGAGGGAGAGGATCACATGGGGGTGATGGCTTTGAAAAAGGTGAGGGGGAGAGGTGATCGGGCTAGGGTTGCTTTCTCTCCTCCTTCTTGTCCTGTAGCTGAGAGAGGGCAGAGAGGGACCAAGGGTGGAGGGGAGCTCGTGGTGGGGCTAGGGTTAACTAGGGTGGGTTAGAGAGAGAGGGTATGGCTCGGGTTAGGTTAGAGGGTAGCTAGGGTTTAGGAGGAAAGAGAGAGAGGGGTGTAACCACTTGGATAAGAGCAAACATGTGGTAGGAGATGGTCAAACTATGGTTTGATAGCTAGGCTAGAGAGAGGAGGCCGAGAGAGAGGGGGTAGACTTAGGGTTTAGGTATAGATGGGGGGTATGGTGGATTGGGGTTTTAAGCAAGATCAACATAGATCAAGCCAAAAGAAAGGATAGAGATAGAGATGATCCACTCAAAAAAATCAAATAAAATCAAATGTCAAGCTAAAGGGGTACTTGCATGGCCCATGCAAAATATTTAATGCCATGATGATTCTTGTGAAAACAATATTATTTCATGGCATTATTATTATGCATCCCAAAATTGGAGTAAGGCCCAAGCAAAAGAATTTAGAAAGAATTCCAAGTGGAGTATATGGAGATGATCACATTGGATTATATTTGGGACTTGCTAGTGTGTATATGCCACTAGGTGTTTAATAGTCCCAAAAATATTCCCACATGACCATAATTCCATAATAATCCATATGGAAGCTAGGAAAAAAGGGTTCCACTCACAAGGCATGCAAAGGTGGCCATGTGGCTCCCATATATCAATGAAGTGAAAACAACATGATGCTAAGATGAGAGCATGTGGAAAAGAATTGGATCCATCCCAACCCACATGAGCTAGAGGTAAAACCAATAAGTGCCAAGCTCATATTTAGTTGGATGGTGGAATTATAAGGTGGTGAAAGAAAAGGTGGTGGAGTTAATAAGAGATATGCCCCCAACTCAACTTGGGCATTTAAACAACATATCAAGAACCAAATACAATATCAAGTGGCAAATACAATTAATAATGCATATGAGATAAGAACCAAAAGGAAAAGAGTTTTATATGATGCTCAAATGCAAGGTGGCATGATGACATGAGCATGATATAATGATGATGCAACAATTATATATTTGAAGTAGCCATTATATAGACTAGGCTAGTAGCATTGCAATTGTTAGACAATTGGGATGCTACAACTCTCCCCCACTAAACAAGAATCTACTTGAGATTCCTAGGAAAAAGAAAACAACACAAGGAGAGGCGGGTGTTCGAACGAAGGTGACCCTCACGTTCCCACGATGATGAAGAACGGAATGGTGCGACCACTGCACCTGGCAAAACTTGCTAGACTTGTTGCGAGTCTTGCGTTTTGCTTGAGAAACAACGGGTAGAAGAGTTGAAGGATTGTCGTGAGACAAGAAGGTTAGGATGGACATAGCTCCGGTTTTCTCAAGAAACATGATAAACGAAAAAGATCCACTGGTGAAAAAAAGGACAAGATGATGCATCATGGATAAAGTAAGACACACCATTAAGATTAAAGATTTACCGATACTAGAGAGGATGAATCTTTGTCTTGCCAGAAGAAAAGAGCTAGATTGGAGAGGTTTTGAAGCACTATGACGATAGCATCGTATCTTCTCTCGGATTTTAGAAATGAATTTTGGAAACACTATTGCCTTCAAACAATAGAGTCCCTTGATATTAACAGAAAGATTTGGTTAGACATCGTCGGATTAGATTCTCCTTGCGCCGGTAAGACCCAAAGGATCACGCAATTGAGGTGCGCGGATATGACTTCTAGAGACGGATGTGAGGATAGATCATGGTGGAAACCCGAGAAGAAAGGATATGGAGGATCTGGAGTTTATTGTAGAGATACTTATTGCTTTCTTTAGCCTTGAGGCTAACGCAATAGATTGCGGCTGAGGGCATGAACCATAATTGGCTTTACCACGAAAAAAGAATTGATGAAACAAGAAGAGAGATAGATTCCTTTCATCTTGTTTGGGGATGTAGAGCACCGGTAAAAAGACGAGGATAGAAAGGAGTTTGCGTTTGTTTCCACCAGATAACAGAAGATTTTGCTCCGTGTAGGATACGACGAGATCACTGACAAGAGATTATGGATTACTTTCTTCGAGAGAGCACTCCAGAAAACAAGGATGGAAGTAAAAGTATCAAGGGATAAAGGCCACTTCTAACTTCCGTGGAATGAGTGAAATCACATTAGTTCACCAATTCAATGTACAAGAGCGAATGATAAGAGTAGTGGTATGGTAGCTACTCCATCCCGCACTCAAAGCATTACTCCGCACATGAATAAGAAAACCATGCCATCCAACTACCGAAACAGACTGAAGGTATTGATAAGAAGAGCTCATGGAACTCCGTAAGAAACAAGGATTGATGCAAACGATTCACCGGATCCAAGATAGATAAGGGTGATGATGTTGTCGTCATACCTGATGTAACAAGCCACCGGAAAGATATGAAGGAAGATCACGGAGACAACTGCAAGATTCAACAACTACGAAAGATAACACCAACTTGAACAGGCGGATTACGAAAGATCTGAAAGTCTTCCTGGCCTCCGGTGGATTGAGCATAGATGATAGAACGAGAGGGCTTCAAAAATCACTTGACGAGACTGAGGTGAAAGAGCTCCATGTTCTTCTTGAAAAGATTGAGAGAGATTTTGCAGACTTGAGGAAAACCTTTAGCGGAACGACGATGATAACTTGCCAACAGGAACAACTCCGGATTGGATTGAAGATGGAAGATGGAATTAACAATGGACTTGCTGATTCCAGAATTGAAGCGATGTATTTAGCAGAAGGACGTGGCCGAGATAGGTGACTCCCAAAAAGTCAGATTTCTCACTTTGAGAACTTTGCACAGCGGTGCTCACGAAGCTTGAGAGAAAGAGACACAGATGATCCTCCATGTCCTTCCATTGATATTGAATGGCAAGCATATTATCAACATATACCACCATGGATTAACAGGATATTCCCAGAATACCAAGTTCGAGAGGCGGGAGAAACGAACAAATGCTCGAAACACTTTCTGAGCTCAACGCTCTTTGAAAGATCAATATTAAGAGCACGGGTTCGTGTTGAAGAAGATCTTATTTGGCGAATGGATTATCTGGTCCTCTGGAAGGAAAAGAGATGTCGCCTGGTTCACATTGTCGATCGGATCACCGGTTTCAAAGATAAAGAGATCTTGGATAAGAACCGATGATAGCTCATACCTTAAGCAAAGCTATCGAGATTAAAGATGCAATTCCCTCGTATCAACGAATTTTGCGAATATGGAGTTGAAGATGTGCAGCATGATAAACAGATGATAGACCGCCGTAGTGCCTTGAGAAACTCCGGATTGCCAACGATGCTTGAATATGCAAAGATATGATCACGGTGTACTCAAAATCACAGGAGATAACCGTATCCTCCAGATGGTGACGGTTGATAGCATTTTCCATATTCCAATCGATACTTATCATGAGTGGAATATAGCTATGCCGAGAGCCAAATTACAATCACCAGCATCGGATCGACACATGTTATGTAATTAGCCCAAGAGACTTGAAGATGAAAAGAAACTCCAGGATTAAGCGCCGGCGACAAGAGAATGAGTTAGCATGGACATGCTGATAAAAGGGAGATAGATAATGTTTCACACATGACTGAAAAGGAGTGCGGAAACACAGATGTATCAAAGAAAAAATTTCCGCATTTTTTGGCATGAAAATACCAATAGATGCGCAAAATCAGATAACAAAACAAGATTAGCGACTCTACCTCTCTACCTGATAAGTGATTTTGCACGGAAGGTGGAGTTTCTAGAAGGAAGAACGCCCTTAAGAAGATGGCACCGGTTAACAAGGAGTCAGATAGATCTCGTCGGTTTGCAAAAGCCTGTCAGTATGGAATGTACCAACAGTTGATAACCAAAGGCAGATTGTGATAACAACTGGATGCAACAGATAGACAAGGATTTACACACACACACACACACGCACTTTCTATGGTACTACGGAAACCCAGAACACGTGAATCCTAGTTTGAATTTTAAGAAGAGGATTGAAAACGGTACACTTCCTTACCAGAAAATGGGTGGTGGTTGGGTAAGAAGAAAAGTGGAAGAAGTCCTACTCTCGCGTTTTTTTTCCTAATATACATAGCTACCCAAAATATTTGCTAGACAGACAACGACCATTTGGCTGAGACCCTGAAGGGCGGGATGGCTCTGATACCAATTGTAACTACCTCGGTAAATTACGCTCCTAGTTACAAGCCAGGATGGGCGGAAATGGTTGAAATAGTACGGTGGGGCCCAAATGCCACTCACAGGTAGACCTTTCGGCCGTCCCAACCATTTCCAAACATCGGGACAAGAACGGGCAGCGTAATCGGCAGGCGAAGGGATCAACTACATACACAAGTGAGTATGTATGCAAGCCACCATACAACAGTACATCAGAGTCATCCCATCTAAAAAGAAAGGAAATATAGCAACGCCATACGGCAAGATCCAAATATCCTAGATAGATATAATAGTTTAGGATATCTCCTCATACATCAATCAACAGAGTATCAAGCGGAAGCGGAAGAAAAAATCCGAGTACGGATAAGAAGCAAATCGGCATAAGATGCCCCATAAATAAGCAGATCCATACAGATCTCACGGATCCCGTTCGGAATCTCTACACCGAATGATCGTTGCCCACATCGTCCGTCTCTTCCACCCAGTATCCATCTTGCGAGTGTACCTGTTCATCTGAACCAATAATTTATCGTGTGAGACCCTAGGGGTACTCAGCAAGTCTTTATGTCTCTAAAGGGGACACAACCTGGGGTGACGCAATTGCAGCAAAAGATAAACCCTAGCAATTCTAGAGAAACTCGCTAACCATCCGCCCAACCAAAGATAGACGGATGTCCGTGAATTAAGAACAATAGTTATAACAGTAATAAAGGTAATCTTAACAGATCCATCCTCCTCCTCGCCATCGAGGAAGCGGACGAACAACCCCCCCCTCCGTTGGCAGTTTTATTATCCATTCCATGAATGTTGCACTATTTACTAGTCAGGTACCTAGTCTAGTCAGATTCAAAGCGGTACTTTAGTTATGCTTGTCTATGATCGAGCAGTGCTCCAAGTCGTCCATGACCGCGGACGGCTTTCAGAAAGTTTTACCCTGCAGGGGTGCACAAATAGCAACACACACTCGATATGCCTCGGAAAAACCAAATCGAAACCCAACGAGGCAGTCACGACAAAGCAATTACAGGATTCAGAAATATTTCAGGGGGCCACCCCATTGAGCTACCATAGCGGAGTTAGCCGACTCGACGGTCTCAAGGTTTGTGGAGCCGGCAGACAACGGGAACCGAAAATGTGACTGGGCTTGTCGATACAGCGTAAACGGGTCACGGACCTAAACAGTACAGTGTGCTCCTCGCACAATCTTAAATTAAAGCAGTAAAGCATGGCCTAAGTACAGGATAGTAAATAAATCCTCAAACTAGTTTGTGGCCCCAAGAAATAAGAATGAATCAAGCTCTGGCTCAGGGGGGTCCATAAGGCCTCCCGGATGTGGATAGCGCGAATATTCTTGGAACAGGAATCAAGTACTCGGGGTCTTACGGGACACAAGTGAGCCTGAAAAACCAAATAGCAGATATGGCTCACCGATGCCACTTTCATTAGTTATCCCATTACTACTCAGGTTAAGTTGTTTAGGTACCTTGTTATCCATCAGACACTCACATACCCTACACATGCTGTTCTATGACTCGCATGGCTCAAACAACTCCTATAGTAATGGCTCATGGGATGGAGGAACAAGCTTCGGTGGGGTTTAAAAGTAAAGGCTATGCAATGCTTGGGATTCAAATTAATGCAATCGCGACTCGATGATGCAAGAATAAGATAGAGGCAATAGGTACTATATGTATGCAAGCATGTGGTAGTGCTTGCCTGGCAGCTCAGTTGAAGCAAGTGATGGGTGCAGGTAGTGCTCTGGTTCTCTTGGTATATCCCCCGCCTATTCTATTCGAAGAAGAACCAAACAAACAAGGGCCAACATAAATAAAGTGCGCAAGCATATGAATTAAATGCATCAAGCAAACAATCATTCCATGATGAATGATGCACAATTTTCATGGCATTAAAGTAGCATGGCATGGGTGAGGTGTGGAACACAAGAATAAACCATTTTATTTAGTTTTGGCCCCATTTTATTCTCAATTAAGTTGCTGTACTCTTTATATTTATATGATGCATGCTTCAAAACAAACCATGGAATGCTTAAATAGAAAGGTCTCGTCGAGCTAATCATTTTAGACATATTATTTGTTAAATTTGGAGTTATAAAACAAAAGTTATTAATTAATTAAGGCAAAAGGGCATTTTATTGTAATTTTAATAAACTTGGAATTTTAAATGTTCAAAATATATTTTGAAGGCTATATTTGAAATCCTCACATTTTTCTGATTTGAAAACATATATTATTTGTATTATTTGGATTTATATTTGAAAAGATATTTAAAACCAGAGATATATTTAAATTTGGATTAATTTTGGAAAAGATTTGAATTTAAAACCGAAAACTGGAAACCTTTTTGTACTCAGACTTTTCTAGCCAGAGACACCGACGGGTGGGGTCATCTGCTGACTAGGCGGCACACGCACACGAAAACTTTTCTCACCGTGCTTGACCCAGAGGCGCAGATGGGTCCAAGTCATGGGCCACTCACAGGCGCACCCAATGTGGCGCTACACGTCGGCGATCCCAGGCCGGGAGGGATCGATCTGACTGTCGCTCGCTTCTCCTAGGGTGTTTTTAGAAAAGCCACAGGCTGGCTGACAGGTGGGGCGCTAGGGAGCTCGGGTTTAGGCGGGAAAAAGGAGGGTTCTGCGTAAAGCCTGTCGTGGCTGCCATGCCGACAGACGGCAATGACGGAACCGGCAGCGTGTTCCGTGACGATGATGATCGCCGCCGATCCATAAACACGACGCAGCTAAAACGAAATCTGAAGAGGGACCTAGGGCTACGTCTTTCATTCGTGGAGCTAGCAGGGGAGGGTCTGCAGAGGCGAGAAGCGAGGCAGGCAGAACAAGCTACTGCAGCTGCTGGCGACGCCGGGCGGCGACGCTTCACGGCGAGAGGGAGTAGGGGCCATGTCTAGGAGGTCGAGGATCTCACCACGACCCTCTGGTGCAATGCGGGCTCGGGGTGGCGTGGATCGGCGAGGAGGCAAGAGGCCGGGCGTCCCTGGTGCTCACGGGCACGGCGGCGGCGGGGCTTCTCCGGCGAGGTCCAGCGGGTTCAGGCGCTCCAGGGCGAAGAAGAGGAAGCAGAGGGGGGGCCTGGTACTCCTGGTACGTCTTGGCGTCCACCAGATCAGCAACGGCAGAGGGGTGGTGGTGGCTAGGGTTTAGGCATGCTTGCAAGCTTGCAAGTTTGGGGAGGAAGGAGGGGGAGAAGGAGAGGGGGTCTGGGCGCCTCCTGGGTCTCGATCTGGATGGGGAGTAGGCACGTGGGGGATGGTGTTACAGATAAGAGGAGGAGAGAGGATCACATGGGGGTGATGGCTTTGAAAAGGTGAGGGAGAGGTGATCGGGCTAGGGTTGCTTTCTCCTCCTTCTTGTCCTCAGAGAGAGAGGCGAGAGGGACCAAGGGTGGAGGGGAGCTCGTGGTGGGGCTAGGGTTAACTAGGGTGGGTTAGAGAGAGAGGGTATGGCTCGGGTTAGGTTAGAGGGTAGCTAGGGTTTAGGAGGAAAGAGAGAGAGGGGTGTAACCACTTGGATAATAGCAAACATGTGGTAGGAGATGGTCAAACTATGGTTTGATAGCTAGGCTAGAGAGAGGAGGCCGAGAGAGAGGGGGTAGACTTAGGGTTTAGGTATAGATGGGGGGTATGGTGGATTGGGGTTTTAAGCAAGATCAACATAGATCAAGCCAAAAGAAAGGATAGAGATAGAGATGATCCACTCAAAAAAATCAAATAAAATCAAATGTCAAGCTAAAGGGGTACTTGCATGGCCCATGCAAAATATTTAATGCCATGATGATTCTTGTGAAAACAATATTATTTCATGGCATTATTATTATGCATCCCAAAATTGGAGTAAGGCCCAAGCAAAAGAATTTAGAAAGAATTCCAAGTGGAGTATATGGAGATGATCACATTGGATTATATTTGGGACTTGCTAGTGTGTATATGCCACTAGGTGTTTAATAGTCCCAAAAATATTCCCACATGACCATAATTCCATAATAATCCATATGGAAGCTAGGAAAAAAGGGTTCCACTCACAAGGCATGCAAAGGTGGCCATGTGGCTCCCATATATCAATGAAGTGAAAACAACATGATGCTAAGATGAGAGCATGTGGAAAAGAATTGGATCCATCCCAACCCACATGAGCTAGAGGTAAAACCAATAAGTGCCAAGCTCATATTTAGTTGGATGGTGGAATTATAAGGTGGTGAAAGAAAAGGTGGTGGAGTTAATAAGAGATATGCCCCCAACTCAACTTGGGCATTTAAACAACATATCAAGAACCAAATACAATATCAAGTGGCAAATACAATTAATAATGCATATGAGATAAGAACCAAAAGGAAAAGAGTTTTATATGATGCTCAAATGCAAGGTGGCATGATGACATGAGCATGATATAATGATGATGCAACAATTATATATTTGAAGTAGCCATTATATAGACTAGGCTAGTAGCATTGCAATTGTTAGACAATTGGGATGCTACAACTCCCCACATAAACATAGTTATTCTTATTAATTGTAGTGGGAGCAAATTCAACAAAATAGCTATCATTATTATTTTCATCACCATAATCATCAAATATAGGAGGCATATTGTAATCATAATTAATTTTCTCCTCAATAGTAGGTGGACTGAAAATATCATACTCATCATTGTAATCATCATATATTGGAGGTTTTGTATCATCATAATCAATAGAATAGCTATCTTCCAAAGCTGGGGAACTAAAAAGATCATTTTTATAAAAACTAGCTTCCCCAAGCTTAGACTTTTCCATAGCATTAGCAATAATGGTGTCCAAAGAATTCATACTAACAACATTTCTATTAGCATGCAAATAAAGTTCTATAGGTTTTTTAATTTTCTCTTCAAACACTTCATGTCCTAACTCAAGATAAATACTATAAAGCTCTCTATTTTTTTGTTGTTTTCCATTAAGCCTAACTAGTGAAAACAAGAAACAAAAAGACAAAATTGCAGAATCTAAAGGAAATAACTTCGAGCACTCACACCGGAGGATGTGAGTACCTTTTACCTTACCTCCCCGGCAACGGCGTCAAAAAATTGTTTGATGTCTACGCACTTCTATTCTTGTAGACAGTTGTTGGGCCTCCTAGTGCAGAGGTTTGTAGAACAGCAACAAGTTTTCCCTTAAGTGGATTACCCAAGGTTTATCAAACTCAGGGAGGAAGTGGTCAAAGGTATTCCCTCTCAAGCAATCCTGCAATCAAGCTACAAGAAGTCTCTTGTGTCTCCAACACACCCAATACACTTGTCAGGTGTATAGGTGCACTAGTTCGGCGAAGAGATAGTGAAATACAAGTGGTATGGATATAAGATAACGGTGCTAGAAAATACTTTGATGGCGTGGAAGAGACTAAATCAAACTGAAATAAAGATAGAAGCAAGGCCTAGGGATCATACTTTCACTAGTGAACACTCTCATATAAATATATTCTTCTTTATGATACTACGCTGAACTACTCTCTGGTTGGACACTCTAATCCATGTTAGGGCTATAACAGCACTCCTTAAAGTTCACTTTTCCCATCTAGATAACCCCACACTGTCATCTTAAGCACTAGATGGTTCAAACAAACACCACAATTTCATAAAGACATCCAACTCCAAATATAACTCATAACAAGTATTTGTAATCTCTAGCCTAAGTTCCACCATGGTGTGCACACTGTCAACTTCACACACATGGGGAGAGCAGAGATCTATTAAAGCGCTTGAGTAGCAAGGTAGATCTATAGATTACAAGATCATGATCTCAATAAGATCATGCATAGAGAGAGAAATGAACACATAGCTACCGGTAGAACCCTTCGCCTCGAGGAAGAACTACTCCCTCCTCATCATGGGAATCAGCACCGGTGATGGAGATGGCGGTGGAGATCGATGGAGATGGCTCTAGGGGCACTTCCCCATCCCAGCAGGGTGCCGGAACAGAGACTTTTTGTCCCCCGAATCTCCCCTTCGGTGGCGGCGGCGCTACGGAACTTTTCGTGGCTGGAGGCTTGATGATTTAGGTTTTATGCATCAGGAGGCTTCTTATAGGCAAAGAGGCAAGGTCGATGGGCGGCTAGGGGGCCCACACCACCTGGTAGTGCGGCTAGGGCTAGCCCGCGCCACCACATGGTGTGGCCGCCCTGTGGCCCCTCTCCATCTCATCTTCTAGCTCCGTGAGTCTTCCGGTAAAATATCAACTTTGGCTTTTGTCCCGTCCAATTCCGAGAATATTCATTTTCTGACTTTCTGGAACCAAAAACAACAGAAAACAAGCAACTGGCACTGTGGCTCTTGTTAATATGTTATTCCAAGAAATCATATGAAAAGTACTCCAAAGTGTGGACAAAACATAAGAAAGTAGATAAAACCAAGCATGCAACATCAAAAATTATAGATACATTTGCAATGTATCAACAACATACATGGTATGATCATGAAGCTATTAAATATAGGAGAGAGATCGACAAGATACTTAGAGGACATATGCTACTGCCTCTTGTACAACAACTGCATCAGAGAAGCCGAGGACTTGGTCATCTTAGGGTTCTCCTGTCAAATAGCAGCAGTTCTGAGGTGGTTGATATGTCCAATAGTGGCCATAGGGATGTTGCGAACATCGAGCGGCAAGAATGCACCTGCTTAGAGTGGTAGTATACCAGGAAACCTTGCGACCATTCCTTGGTCTTCTTGGTGAAGAAAAGAACTCTACCACATTTGGATCAATATTTGTCCGACTACTACTCTCTAGAAAAGTTCAGAGCTGTGTATGTTGGATCCATCGAGCCCTGTATAGACCCATATCAGTGGCCTCAAGTCCAACTGAGTTTCGGGCTTTGCCAGCCAGTTACAAAAAGGGGTAGAGGAATATCTCAGGTGAAGAGGTTTAAGAATTTTCTCGAGAAGAAGGGTTTGGCTTTTAGTGCTAGCAAGAGGGGAAACCGATGCAAGACCTGCCATCTTATATGCCATAGAGCAGCGGATTATCCCATTAATGCTCCCAAACCTAGGTATGAGATGGTACCTTCAATTTATTTTTTATATAATCTGTAGATATTAGGTAGTTAGCCATGTACTTTTTTTATAGGAAGCACAAGGTAAAAAACATGACTATCGACTTAGTGATTTTGCCATGGGAAGAAAACCAAAACGAGTGGAGTGATGATGTTGGACATGATTCTGATGCTGATTCTCCTGACTTCCCCTGACCCGGAGATGCAAAGTACGTGAAGGTAAGAAAATTGGCACCCAGGAAGAGGAAGAAGGCATGAAATGAAGAAGTCAGAGGACGTGAGACAAGAGGAAGAAAGTTGGCACCCAGGCAGAGGAAGAAGGCATGAAATAACGAAGTCAGAGGACGTGAAGACAAGAGGAAGAAAGTTGGCACCTAGGCAGAGGAAGAAGGCTAGCAATGTAGAAGCCTAATAATTTGTTGAACTTGTACCTATATATGTAGTTTGGTTAAATTGTGGAGTTGTGTGCGTGGAACTTGTCGGGCGAAAAAATCTACCCCCCGTTCTTGGAGTAAAATGTATCATGACTAGAGGTTTTGACACGGCCGAGACCACTAGTTGAATCCGAAATTGTGACTATGCCACTACTATTTGAAAACTCGTAGCACTAGGACCGTGATTGCTGAGGCAGGGGAGGTAGGTCTCCAAATTCGATGGAATGTTAGTGGCACAGACATAAATTATTTATAAGCGCTTAATAAATCCCTGCTTTTGGCATTACACTTATGATAACGTTCCGAGCTAAAAAAACAAGTTCTAAGCTACACTCCATGAAGTAGAAACTTATTTTTGCTACTGGACAACGACATGGCAACATAAACTACAAAGGCAACAAATAATGCCTAGATAATGAGGAAATTGTTTCTACTTTCTAGCCTAATCTTAAGCCAGTCTATCTCACCACCTCCCTGCTCCTACCTCCCCTGCATCTACCAAAGCTCCTAGATCTCTCGCTCCAATGCATGAATCTCCTCTTTCTCATCCCACAAAGCATCACGAAGATCCTGAACAAGCTCTTTGTGAAAACCTGTTAGGGGATTTTTGATCCACACAAACTTGTCACAGCCAGGTCCCCTCCCTTCCCGTGAACAATCGAAGGAAAAAGAACTACATTATGCTTCCCGGATCCGAGTTACCATTGTACCTAGCATAAGAAGTTACCACTATGATACTGTAGTTGCTGAATTTTCCTGCAGTATTTTTGTCAGTCGAAGAAATCCATATTGACATCTTCTCACCGCACAAACACAACATCTCGGGGTAGTAATCATAGGGCGTCTTCCGGTACCTGATGGGGGCACCCTCCTATCAGCGTTGAGCCGACCCTGATTCCACCCGAGACGAACTGCATGAGCTGCTATCCATGAGTGAGGGGAGCGAGGGCAGAGGAAAGAGGAGCCTTTGGATGTCAGAGTAGGGGCACGGTGAAGAGTGATTTATCTCACCTTAACTCCTACAGAGTCCGATCGTGCACATTTGCTGATAGGTGGGGGACCTAGCATGCGGACTTGTCAACCAAACCTTGCACCTTCATGGTTCAAAGCCCCTCTCACGTGCATTGACCAATTTTTTTGGCACCATGCCCTCGTACATATCACTGGGAGGCCTTGCTCAGGAACCAGACACACCTGGCCCACACTCTTACACCCTCGGAACTTGTCATGAATCGCGCGGCAGATCCATCCGCTCCAACGCTCGCGGTCACGCTCGCCACAGCGGATCCACTGCTAGATCCTACCGCCGCAGTGTCAAATGGCCATGGTTTCTTGAGCTGAATGGCTATGCTCCATCTCCAAGCATGGCCCCTCCTATCTGTAGAAGGACTACTGCAGCGTCAACCTCGAGCAGGAGATGCCAGGCACGATAGGGCTCGATCGATGCCACCCCCATCCCCTTTGTCATTGTTGATTCCATTGTAAAGGACGATGGCGACGAAGCAATGCAGAACAGCATTGTTGCCTCCTTGGTGAAGGGCAAGCCACGGGCGGGAGTGGATTTCGCTGGGAAGGGCATGGCGGGGTCATCAATCGAGGTGGAATCCGACGATAGTGTCGTGATATGGGTTTAGATGTTGTTTAGGCTGGTTGCAATTTCGGTTGTGTTTAGTGTGAGTACAATTATTGTCATGGGCTTGGCAAGCTATATTGAGAAATATGGATAGTTGCGTTTAGTGCAATAACAGGGTGTAAGTGCTTCCACTTTAGAAATTGTAACTATGCCATTTGCATGTGGCAGGATCCACGTAGATTACATGTAAACAAACCACCAAAGTCAAATTACAACCATCAAACATCAGTGACAGGATGGAAGAGAAGTGGGGACAGTGGCTTCGAGGGGAAGAAAGAGAAGTAAAGGGGACGTGACACTGGTAGGTGGGACCACGGAACATGTGACACTGACAGGCGGGAGCACGCGGTATTGCCAATTTGTCCAAATCAAGCGGACATTGCAACATGACAACAACAAGCTGATGCGAGTTATTATTATCCATTAGATAAAAAAACTTGTCGAGTTATTAAGGAGTACTAAAAACTGCAACTCGGATATATTCGCATAACATGCTTTCCACACCCGAGTAGCATCACCTAAGTCTTACACTTAACGACAGCATAAGTACTACAACTCCGTGTTGGTCTTCTCGATACAAATGTACTGAGATGGAACACATAGGACCAACCTTAGGTCCGCAAAATCCACCTCGTGTGGTGTCAGGCAGCTCGGTGCCTCGGTTGTCACATGCATGTTATCGGATGACAGCGGTTGGGCGTGCGCCCACATGCGCACCATGTACAGGGCCCAGGCGCTCGAGACCGACCTGACGCATACCGCACACACTATGGTGGGACTAGTTTTGGTTCCCAAAACACCGGCGGTGATGGTCAGGACAAAAACAGAGCCATCCTCCCCCTCGCAAATGAGCCAGTGGCGTGCCAAGTCAGGGAACAACACCTGATCTTGGAGAAGTTGGGCGTGGCCCTATGAGATCCTAATCACTTTGATCAAGTGATCTTCTGCAAGGTGGACGACGAGCTCTACTGGTGGGTCGGTGTAGTAGCAGCCTGGCTTTGTGCAGGCACACGCGCCGTGCGGCCACGCGAGCTCGTGGCCAGGGAGCTCGTAGTAGGAGTAATGGAGAAATCATCCTGGATGGGAGCACACAAGCGGGTACGTCGCTAGGATGTTGCACACGATGATCTCCATATTCTTGGGCTGTAGCAGCTCGCCCTCCTCCTTCGGTGGCTCCCACATCTAAAGTTCGTCGAGAAATCGGATAAAAGATCAGCAGTTAGTTAAGCCAATAGCAGTAATATGTAAGATATATTCAAACACTTGTTAAATGATTTCTTACCTAAAGGTAGCGACCCGAAAGTCAGCGGCTGTCGTCCAGGAACAGGGAGTGGGGTGGAGGAGGGGGTTATGGAGGAGACGTGCTCACTCACGAGCTCTATGATACTAATAGTAGGCTAGAGGAGAGTGGAAATGTCGTGGGAATGACCATGGCAGTCGCTACCAGGGGTAGTGATTGATACGATTGGGGGCGAGAGCGAGTCGCCATACGCGGTGCGATATTGGGAGCAAACATGAGGGATTTACCCAGGTTCGGGCCCCTGTAGGGTAAAGACCTGCTTCATGCTAGATTATATTGCTGGTGAGTGGATTACAAGATCGGCGATCTTGGCGGCTAGGCAGCGAATCACTTGGATGGGGTAGCTAATAGCACGTAAGTACGTAGTGTACCCTAATGAGGCTTATATAGGGGTACCTCGCTAGGGTTTACAGGACTACAACCAAATTTGTTTAGGTTTCAAAGGATTTGACCTAATCCGACTGGGCCTAGCTAGAGTTTTGGGCCTTCAGCTTCCAGTCGCTAGACTTTATCTTCATTCGCATTCTAGTCGTCGTGCGTGCAGGCTCACTTGCCATGGGCCTAGGCTAATCGAACAGGCCTTCTAGGTATACCCCGGTTGGCATATCCCCATCAGTATTCCTCGAGTGTGACGGGGGTTTAGCGGAGGTGTCAACTTGGCAGTCGGAGTAGGTGAGTGCAGGTGGACGCCCAGTCGAATCGGCAACGAACTCTTCCAATGAAGGGAGAAGTCGTCATGTGTGTCTTCAGTCGCAGCTTCAGCGAGTAAGAATATGCTCAAGTCACCTCGCCCAGACGATTGGAATGGGCAAGCAAGAGAGTCGAGTAACCAATTTGGTCGAAGTTGGACCGTTAGCTCAGTCAAACTAGCCATTGTGTAGCTACAATGGTAAATTTTGGTGGAATTACCACAAGGTAATGCCTACCCCGAGATTTCCAAGTGGCGCCACTTTATAAGGAGAGTGACGGAGGGAAGTGTGGACCTTCCTCACATTTCTACACCTCCTCTCATCTTATGCTCCCGGGACCATTTCCGATCTAAAACTTCCAGACCGAGCGATCCCTCTTCCAATGGTGCCCACGAAGGATCTGCGGGTCAAATCCAAGTGCACTATGGCCGTCTTACAGTCATTCCAAGAGGACGGGATCCTCACAAAGGGGAATTGGTGGATCCCCGCGACCGGTGAGACCGAACTGAAGCCACGGCCGAGGGAATTCATCTGCTTCCTTAGCCATCTAGAAAGGGGATTGGGGTTTCCAACCTCAATCTTGTTTCGTCGATTTTGTGCCTACTACGCCATCAAGCCATCTGATCAGGGGCATCACAATGTCAAACAGCTCGCCATCTTCATCGCGTTCTACGAGTGTTACTTGGGATGCCGGCCGTATTTTCCCCTCTGACTAGAATTGTTCCACGGCCGCATTAGCCACGAAGGGAAAGGCGGCTTTGTCCTAGCCATAGGTCGCATGAACTTCCAACTGAAACCCAAGGCCAAGTTCTTGAAGCCGCTGTTGTCAAAGAAGCCAACAAATGAGTGGAAAAATTACTGGTTCTACGTGAAGCAATCCACCCCCGCCAGTGAAGTGTCAATCCCGACATACACCGCAGAAAGGAGCGAGCCGTGCAGGCTGTCAGCAAACAAGCTTCCCAATGACCAGAAGATGGTTATGGATGAAATGTTGTCCTAGATCAGGGAGCTGGAGGACGAAGGGTTGGAAACCATCAACCTTTATACTGTTGGCTCGGGCGGCGATTGGTCCTACTAGACACCCAAGCCCACTGGATGTATTAGTACACCGGACCAGAGGACCCAACAAGATCGAGCAGTGGTGCATGGGAGTCAGAGCACTACATTGCAACCCTAAAAAAATCACTAATGCGGAGTTCACCGGTACGAAGGCCGGGCTGGCTTCGTACATAGCTAGAAAGCGGAAAGATCCTCTGGTAAATTCTCCTACTTTTGTAGTGGCAGATTTCAGTCGCTTGATTGACTTGGGTCACTGACCCCTTTTGTTTCAGCTCTCCTAGGTCCTCGAGAACTGGCTTCCTCCGCTCAAGGAAGAAGTCCCCTAGGCACTCAAGGAAGAAGGAGAATACTCCAAGAGCGAGGAGGAGGTCGTGGGGGCACAAGAACCTTCCTCCACGGCACGAAAGACTTGCGGCTAGAAGAGGCGCGAAATCGAGGCTAGTCGTAGCCTCGATGATTTGGTTAGTGACATGGAGCTCATCGACGAGCACAGTTCTCTGAGAGTGCCCACTCTGGACAAGCCTGCTCCGAAAATGAGGGCGTGAAAAAAGTCGGCGGCTAAGCTAATATCGACGTATGAGTCGTAAGATGAGACCAACAATGATGAGGCCGCGGATGCGGCAAATACACCGGAGGACTAGCTCCAATGGCAGAGTCGAAGGCTGCAGATGCAACTACGGGGTCTGAAGCCCCAGTAGCAGCAAAAGGATCAGGCACCCCGACAACACCAGAACCAGAGGTCCAGGCGGCAATGGGATCAGTGACTTCACCGACAAAGGAATCGGACAAGGCACCGACGTTGAAGGAGTCGGAGGTCCCTGCGGCAGCAGCCAAGTCGACAAAGAAGCCTGTGGCGAGGTGGCATGCCAGTTTGTTAGAGAGGGGGTTGACTCGCTCAATCAGCCCTGAGCTATAGAAACCCGCGCATATTAGCACGGGCCTGCGCTTCATTTTGGTTGCCAAGTAAGTAATTTGGCTCCTTGCTCGTCTCAACCTGTTGTTTGTCTCTGAAACTTCTTAGTTGTTGATCATCGTGAACTTGCAGGGGCGGCCCCAAGAAGATCAATCGTTCCATGGTGTCCAAGGTTCCACCGGCCACCACCGAAGAGAAGAAGAATGAACTCGCTGAGGTAGTGGATTCAGGCTCGAAGGAGGGTGATGTCGTGGTCCCCCCAGAGGGGGAAGTGCCTATAGGAGCGGAGTCAGCTAGGGCCGACCTACCTCCAAAAGTGTCCGCATCGGTGACCAGTGTTCCAGGGGCAATAGCCGCAACCTTTCCACGGTTGATGTTGAAGGCCTCTCCCACAACGACTAATACGTAGTCGCCATCAGTCACTGAGATGACCGATAGCAACATCGGGCAGCGTCCTGGGCGCAAGGCGTTTCTGATGCCCTTGATGGATGTAGTTGAGCTCCACCACATGTCGGGTGAAGCCCTCCAGGTATGTCCAGTCCCCGAGGGTCTGGTCACAAAATTTTAGCGACTAGACACTTTTGAATTTCTTTGATCCTCTAGTCCCCGAGGGTCGAATCGGTAGGAAGTAGCGAGTCGAGTCTTGAAGGTAAATGTTTTGTTTTCTATTGATGTTGGAGCGTGAGCCCGTGGAACAGCGATCTGCATTGGAGCGAATGGATCATGACCTGCGGGTGGCTCAGTGATGGCTCAAAATATATCGAGCTCGTTGGGGAACCCCAAGAGGAAGGTATGATGAGAACATCAGCAAGTTTTCCCTCAGTTATGAAACCAAGGTTATCGAACCAGTAGGAGTAAGGAAACAGCTCCAAGGTGTTGTTTCCAACTTGGAATCATGCACAACACAACCACAGAACTTTTCCCCCAACTTAAAGTGAGGTTGTCAATCTCACCGGTTTTGCTGAAAACAAAGGATTAAACGTATTGTGTGGAAGATAGTAATTGCTTGCAGAAAGTAAACAGTAAATAGTAAATAGATGGTAGATTGATGGTAAAACAATGGACCAGGGTCCATAGTTCACTTGAGGTGATTCTCCTTAAGATAGATGACATGTTGGGTGAACAAATTACAGCGGGGCAATTGATAGACACCGAGAAAGCATACAAGCATATACTAATCATCTTGACTCCTACGAGATTTGATTGGGCATTACAACATTATACATAGACCATAATCCAACTGCATCTATGACTAATAATCCACCTTCAGGTTATCATCCAAACCCCCTCCAGTATTAAGTTGCAAGCAACAGATAATTGCATTAAGCGTGTGTAAAGTAAACAATACGATTGCCCCATGGACAAAGGATTGTTATTTTCTCCCTAGTAGCAACAGCACATCTAGTACCTTCAAGATTTCTGTCACTTCCCAGATTATTAGAGGCATGAACCCACTATCGAGCATAAATACTCCCTCTTGGAGTTGCTAGCATCTACTTGGCCAAGATAGCTACTAACAACGGAAAGCATGCAAGATCACAAATAACATACACATGATAGAATCAATAATCAATCTGAAATAGCATCTCAATATCCATCGAATCCCCGCAAACACAACATGTAAGATTACAAATAGATGATCTTGATCATGAACAGAGCTCACAAGATCTAAACATGGTAGCACAAAGGAGGAGAACCAACCATATAGCTACTACATGGACCCGTAGTCCAGGGATGAACTACTCACACATCACACCGGAGGCAGTCATGGTGATGAAGAAGGCCTCTAGGATGATCTCTCCCCTCCGGCAGGGTGCTGGGAAGAGCTTCCGATCTATCCCGATCTAGGGATGGAGATGGCGGAGGCTACAGACTCTTTCGTGGAATTTTGATCGGGTACTTAGGGTTTTCGTCCCAGGAGACTGTTATAGGCGAAGGGGTAAGGTCGGTGGAGAACCAGGGGGCCCACACCCCCTGGCGGCGCCCCCCAGGCCATGCCGCCACTAGGTATGGCCGCCCTGGTGCGCCACTTTGTCTCCCCTTCGGACTCCGTGTTGCTTCGGGTAAAATATTGACTTTAGATTTTGTCCGGTCCAATTTCGAGAATATTTCTTTACTAGCTTTTCTGAAACCAAAAACAGCAGAAAACAGGCAACTAGCACTGTGGCATCTTGTTAATAGGTTAGTTCCAGAAAATGTGTAAAAATACTCCAAAGTGTGGACAAAACATAAGAAAGTAGATATAAAACTAGCATGGAACATCAAAATTATAGATACATTTCCAACGTATCAACATCCCCAAGCTTAACTCCTGCTCGTCCTCGAGTAGGTAAGTGATAAAAAAGAATAATTTTTTAGGTGACATGCACCATCATAATCTTGATCAAGGTATATGTAAAACTTTGATAGCTGGGATCGTAGTACTCTAACATAGACATGAAAGATATAGTTCTAACAATAAGACATAGCAACTATGTTATAACATGAAAAGGTACAAACAAAAGATTCATGAATAACAATGCTTTGAAAGACGTTTGTTTGTTTCACATATATAAAACATAATGAGAATGGTATTCAGCTTGTCCCTCATAGTGTAGCAAAACATAAATGCATAGGACACCTCTAAAGTTCATAAGGGTGACTAGATACAAATAGTTTAAGAACAAGCAATATCAAAGTTATGAATCAGTCAACAAGTTTTGGGACAATGCACATTAAACTAAGAATGGCCACTATGCTCTCTCAATAGGTGCATAAAGATAGAAGATGGAGACTCAACATCAAAGTAAAAGAAAGGCCCTTCATAGAAGGAAGCAGGGATTCAAGTCTCATAAAGAGCTTCCAAAAATTATGGTACTTATTAGCTTTTAGCTCCCATTGCCCCTATCATAAGCATCTTTAGGTGATTAAGGTTAAGGTGAACAAATATGAGGATATGCTTGACAAGTTATAAGCTGAAAATCTCATGCCCTTACTTACGAGTACCGTTCCTCATGCTACTCAAGTTTAGTCACATGTAAGTTCTTGTCATTGTAAGTACATGTGTATCATAGAGAACCGCCCACGGGGTACCCCTTGCTCGATGATACGGAAGATTCCCCATATCAAAATGACAAGGCAAGCAGACAATGAGCATCTCAGCCATCCTTTTATTTCCTATTTGCATAGGCTCTTTTTTCTTTTCTTTTTTCTTTCCTATTTGCATAGGTTTTTTTATAGAGGATGCTTCATAGATTGCTCACTATGGTTATGCTGCAGGTTTCCACCATGATTAGGCATGGCTTAGACCAGCCGCCTAGGCGTTTCTCTAACACAAATATGAACTCCATGAGACTTACAAGCTCCCCTTTCATTTCACACCACCGGGATCCATAAGCAAAATAATATGATATCAACTAAATAAAGTGCAATGTTGAAAGCGTTCCCCATGATAACATGGTTCTGCTAATTCACAACTTACAAAATGCAAGCATATACACAACATAGAAGGGCACAATGGTTCAAGTTTATTAAGTGCAAGAAAAGTAAAGTGTGCCATCAAGTTCGTCAGAGCTTTAATCACTAATTTTCACATAACAAGTTTAATTCGGAAGGTAGATAAAAACATGAATATACTTGGAATAGCAAATGCTAATAGGTAAGTATGGTGGACTCTTTGGAATAACTTGGTTTTATTTGGAGTTGGATGCATGAGTGGAACTCATACTTGGTACATATGGAGGCTAGCAAAAGACTGGGAGCGACCAACTAAGAGAGCAATACTGGCCATAATCATGCAAAGCAACAAAACATTATTAATTAAAGCATAAAGTGATATTAGAAGGTGAAAACTAAATGATCATAGAGGCTATGGTGACTTGGTATAGTCTTGACATGGTGTGAGCATGCGCCAAGTCAACCCAAATAAAGCATTAAAGGAGAATACCACAATATTATGCTTTTATATGCTAAAACAACGCATGATTCTTTCAAGGCACATTAAGCAATCTCAATTGTTTGACACAAGTCATGCTATAGTAATAATCACTAAGCATAAAGTCAAAAAAATATCAAGCATGACATGATAAAGTCTAAGTCACAGTCAAAAAACAAGCTCCTTTAATACCACTTATAAGCATGAACTTTCCTACTCTTTTCCAATCCAAATCAACCTATTTGAAACTATGTATGAATGCGGGGGTCCAACCAATTTATTTAAGCAAACTAAGAAAACTAAAACTAAGAATAAAAATGAAGACGCTCCAAGAACAACACAATTGTGCATGAAACAATAAAAATGAAGTATTTGGAAGAAACCTGAATTTTTTATTAATGAAGAAGGGGCTGCCTTGGGCATCCCCAAGCTTTGATTCTTGTACTTCTTGAATATTTCTTAGGGTGAAACGGGTGGCATACCCAAGCTTGAGCTTTTCCCCATATTCATCTTATCACATTACTCTTCCCTACACTTTAAAATTTCCTTCATGCAAAACTTCACACAATCTTCATTAGCAACATTAGTGTACTCAAGATAATAAGTCTTTTGGTTCAGTTTCAACACAAGTAAAACTTCCATTAAAACACAAGATACTGTAGCACTTCCTTTAAAAAGTTCAAGTGATCAAAGAGAACTCCAAGAGAAAGATATTAAGAGGCAAATGCAAATAATGGCAGAAATCTGTCAAAACAGACCAGTAGGTAAAAACCAATTTTTTCGAAGACCTTCTATTGCTCAAATCGAAAAGTGTTGAACTAACGAAAGTTGGATAACAACCTAGGGCATAAGCAAAAATAATTACAGCTCAATCCGACATACAGAGATTTTTCACGAATTTTTACAGCGAAGCACAAAAATCTGTTTCGGACAGCAACTTTCCCAAGTCTTACTTCTCTCTCATTAGTGGTTACTCTTGGCACAAAAACCACACAAAAAGGATAAGAAGAGGTTATTACTGAAGCAATAACTTCCAAGACTCAACAAAATATTCCTAAAGAAATTTGGGTTATCTCCCAATTAGTGATTTTCTTTAACGCCTTTGAGCTAGGCATAAGAAGCAAGAATCAAGTATTCTCAAATGAAGAAGCATTAAAACCAAATTTCTTGCCCCTACCTCTCTTACATTTATTCTTATACTTGGGAAACGTATGATTGTTTGGTGGAGAAGCAAAATGCATGATGCCCTTTTCCACATCTATTATTGCTCCAAGGAGTTTTAGTAGGGACCTTTGAAGTGTAATTTGTCCTTTTCCTACACATTCAATAACAAGATAATCAGTAGACACCACTTTCCCTAGAATCTTTGTAAACACTCCTTCAGCTATTCTAATGGGTAATATTGTGGCATTATTAGTAAGAGATATTTCTTCTCCCCCTTCAGAAAGTCCCCAAAGATTCAAAGATTGATAGATATCTTTAGGCATAAGACAGAATTTAGACATGATATCATAATGAGCATAAAAAGTTTCATTATTTATAACAATTTTTACTGTAGGAAGCCATTTTGAAGATTCAGAATTTATTGGAACATATTCATGATGCTCTCTAAGCATGTTATAACATTCTTTTAAACTAGTTGTGTTGGTCTGAAGAGTGTTCAATCTAGTCATAATGTTTATTATGGAGGAATCAGATTTGCTAGGCAAGTCATATGTTGCAGCCAACTTTTTTATGGCATTAAAAGCTTCCCCTCATTGCATTGGAGGAAATCTCCTCCTACTACAAAATCTAAAGCATATCTATAGCAAAGAGCAGTTCCAAAGTAAAAACTGCTAAGAAACAAGCTTAGAGTCATTTTAGGTTCAGTTTTTGCATGTAAATCAGAGATTCTAGACCAAGCTTCTTTGAAACTCTCTTCAATTCCTTGTTTGAAAGTAAAAATCATTTCCTCAAGCGACATAGTGATTGGAGAAATTCTAGACATAATAGCAACTTGAGATAGAAACTAAATTTCCTCAAGATCACAAATAACATAGACATGATAGAATCAATAATCAATTTGAAATAGCATCTCAATATCCATTAGATCCCCACAAACACAACATGTAAGATTACAAATAGATGATCTTGATCATGAACGAAGCTCAGAAGATCTAAACATGGTAGCACAAAGGAGGAGAATCAACCATCTAGCTACTACATGGACCCGTAGACCAGGGATGAACTACTCACGCATCACATCGGAGGCAGTCATGGTGATGAAGAAGGCCTCCAGGGTGATCTCTTCCCTCCGACAGGGTGCCAGGAAGAGCTTTAGATCCCTCCCGATCTAGGGATGGAGATGGCGGCGACTACAGACTCTTTCGTGGAATTTTGATTAGGTACTTAGGGTTTTCATCCCGTGAGACTTTTATAGGCGAAGGGGTAAGGTCGGTGGATTACCAGGGGGCCCACACCCCCTAGTGGCGCGCCCCCCAAGCCACACCGCCACCAGGTGTGGCCGCCCTGGTGCGCCACTTCGTCTCCCCTCTGGACTCCGTGTTGCTTCGGGTAAAATATTGACTTTGGCTTTTGTCCGGTCCAATTCCGAGAATATTTCCTTACTAGCTTTTCTGAAACCAAAAACAACAGAAAACAGGCAACTGGCACTATGGCATCTTGTTAATAGGTTAGTTCCAGAAAATGTGTAAAAATACTCCAAAGTGTGGACAAAACATAAGAAAGTAGATATAAAACAAGCATGGAACATCAAAAATAATAGATACGTTTCCAACGTATCACTCAGGAAAGCAATCGACTCCTCCAAGCTACCGTGGGCTAATTTTTGTCTTGACATCTTTTGGATTCCTGTTGCACGTTGTTGACTAGGTGTTTCTTGGATGTAGATGACCATGCCACCATGCTTGTCAAGGCCCATGAAGGCTATGTGCCTGCCGCTGACTTGGATGATGTGAAGGCCTCTACAACCATAGTAGAAGAGAAGGCTGACATGTCGGCGAAGGAGCTGGAGTCGGCAAAGGTGGTGATGACCTCTTCCGAGGAGAGGGTGAATGCCTTGGTTGTGATGGAAGAGGAGGAGCACAAGGCATATGACTCCGTTATTGTGGGGTTGTAGGGAAAGTTATCTGCCCTTGAAAACATCAACACGGAGAAATGCTGCAAGCTCCTTGGTATGTCTTCTACTTTCTTTCCGTTTGCAAGTAGTGCATCACTAAATGTGTTGAGTCCCCGAGCGTTTCTGCCGCCGGAGCTTGATTTGCTAACATTGTGCAGATGTTATAGGACAAGGAGATCCTACTATGCAAACATTCAGCGCCGAGCAATGCGTGACGACAGTGCTGAACGCGGCCATGGTGTCGGTGGTGTGCATCCAAGCCGTTCTCCAAGGCATCTCTCTCCCACCGAGGTGGTTCCTGGAGGGTTGGCGGAGGTGTAGAGGTACCTCAAAGAGGCTCCTGTGGTCGTCGAGTGGATGGCATGGTCTGTGTTCCAATGTGGAGCCACCACAGCGCTCTGCCTTGGGCTCGCCCATTTCCCGGAGGACTTTAACCTTGGCGATGTCACCAGCGGATATCCCTCAACAACTTGCAAGGTGGAGATCGCTGATGTCCTTGCACTGAACACAAAGGCCGCTCCATACGCGGAGCGAACGATGCCGAGATGACGCATCGTGACCTTCAATTGGAGCGGCCATTTCAGTCATCGATCGCGAAGTCACTGACCACATACCCGATGAACCCGTGGAAGCCCTTTGTAAGGGTCAAGGGCGTGGATGGTGCCTCTTCATCGAAGCCTGCAGAATGAGAGATTAATCTAAAATGTAGGTGTATGTGGCGACTGGCCTTTTGTAAAGTGTTTGTTAGTGAACAATATATTTTTGTCACTCGAGTATATGTTTGTCGGCTCGCATGAACTCGCGGAGTTAGTTGCTTATTATGAGTTTGTTTATTGGTTATTTGGATTGTGTGAGTCCCCAAGCGTGTTCATTGTTGGGGTTTAGTTGCGTGCGTATTTTTAGCACTGGCGATGTGTTTTGGAAGCTGTTCGGGTATCTTAGGTCAACTTGTCGTGGCTCATGGACCTAGTCGCATGGTGACCCCAAGGGATACTCTATACTTGGTGTTTTCATTGAACGCCAGTGGGTTTGATTTAGAAAGTCCCCGAGCATGGTACTTAACTGTTCGAGTCGCATGCCCAAGGTAGGCAAGGATGTGGTGCGTTGTTCAGAGTGTAGCACGTATCTCCTCCTGGCTTTGAAAGATAGTCGCTTGGCAAGTCCATGGCACTCTCTCATACTTGGTGTGTTCCTGAGCCGCGTGTAGGTACATTTTGGAACGAGTCCTCAAGCATGGTACTTAACTGTTCGATTCGTTGTGCACAAGGATGCGGAGGACAAGGTGTTGTGGGAAGCATGACCGGTCGTCTTGGCTCAGGAAGCCAGTCGAGCTAGGCGACTCCGATGGTGGATCCGGGTTGGCATTTTCATGGATGGTGAAGGACCCGAGTAATTTTCGGTGCCCTTGAACAGCACTATTTAGCCATGTCAGTCGCTCGACCAAGGGTTGACTTTCATAGTTAGCATGTTGGGCTAAATGTAAGAATGTGATTGACACAAGAAATGGCGAGTGAACACAATTTGTGTGAATAGTATTTGTATTTCATCATTGGTACAAATAAGTACAAGTTTGAGTTCTATGTATAGAAATTTTCGAGGAGATTTGCATTCCATGGCCACTCGACGTCGAGCTAGCCATCACCTCGTTTGTAGGCGTCATTGCCTAGGACTCGCCCTATGACAAATGGCCCCTCCCATGGGGGAGATATCTTTTGCATGCCCTTCTTGTCCTGGATGAGTCGCAAGACGAGGTTGCCTTCCTATAAGGTGCGAGTCCAGACTCAGTGGCTGTGGTAGCGGTGGACACCTTACTGGTAGATGGCGGTGCAGGAGCGAGCAATGTCACATGCTTCATTGAGCAGGTCGACCCTGTTTGACGAGCGACTTTGTTGTCCTCTTTTGTGTAATTGACGACTCAGGGAGAGTTGTGCTCTAGGTTAGTCGGCATGACGGCCTCTGCGCCGTACACCATGAAGAAGGAGGTGAACCCTGTAGACCAGTTGACAGAGGTGCGAATGCCCCATATCACGGAGGGGAGTTCTTTGACCCAGCATCCTGGCATCCGCTCGGGGGGGACCTGTAGTCTTGGCTTGAGGCCGTGGAGGA
Source organism: Avena insularis (assembly GCA_023614405.1). Classification (NCBI taxonomy): domain Eukaryota; kingdom Viridiplantae; phylum Streptophyta; class Magnoliopsida; order Poales; family Poaceae; genus Avena; species Avena insularis. Next base: position 522,766,514 of record CM042690.1, read on the forward strand.
TACTCTGATTGGCGCGCTCGGCTTGGCTATTTGACTCTAGGTGGGCAACTGAGGCGAGGTTGAGTCGGATGTTGTGCTCCTCGCAGAAATCAGCCATGGCGCCCTTGGCAAAGTTAGTGTCGCTATCGGTGATGATGTTATGCGGGTAGCCGTACCGTTATATCAACTCGCGGAGGAACTTGGTTGCGGTCTTGTCGTCACATTTCTTGATGGGCCTTGCCTCGACCTACTTGGTAAATTTGTCGACTACGACCAGGACGTGGGTGTATCCCCATGGGGCGGTTTTGAACCGACCCACCATGTCGATGCCCCAAACGGCGAATGGCCATGTGATGGGGATGGTCTTGAGAGCGGAACCAAGGTTGTGCATCTGGTTGGCGTATTTCTGGCACCTGATGTAGTGCTGGATGATCACTACTAGAAAAATCCTATAGGAGACATGCTTATAGGAGGTGCATCCCTCAAGCATGCGCCTCCTGTATATTATTACTTGAGGCGCATGTCTAAATAGTGCATCTCCTACATTGCATGTACGGACCAGATCTGGCTGCCCCCAATTACTCGACGTGCATCTGCTCCATATGTGCCTCGAGTAGTTTAACTACTTGAGGCGCATATGTCGCAGATGCGCCTCGAGTAAAGTGGGTGGGCCTAGTGGTGGTATGTGCGAAAATATAGGATGTGCACCAGATGATATGCACCTCTAGTAGTTTTAAGTATTGGAGGCGCATGACGTTTAGATGCGCCTCGAGTAAGTGATGTGGGCCCGAGGATGGCAGGCACCAGAGACTCGAGGCGCATCTACCAGATGCGCCTCAGGTATTCTATGTATACAAGGCGCATACTAGGTGGGATGCGCCTCGAGTAATATCGCCACCTTTTTTGCACATGCACATGCACCCCACTAACTTCTCGCTCACTTGTTTTCTCCTCCACACAAAGATAGATTTGGTCACCCCCTTCTCCCCCCACCTTATTTTCTCCATTGTTTCACCATAGAACCTTTTCCAAACCTCTATTGGTTGACACACATATGTAAGTGAAAGATCTTGCACTTCTAGATCTACAAGATCTCACTTTACTTCTCTGGCTCTTGTACTCCTAGTTGTCATTGGAGGAAGCGTGAAGGCGTTGTTGCATGTATGCGCATTGTCGGCGACACCGACTAGATTGTGTTGTGTGCTTCCTTTGGTTTGTGCAAGGATTTCATTTTGGGTTGCCAATTTTTCACCGGAATGTTGATTCATTTCTGTTTCGGTGAATTTCTGGCACCCGGTGGATGTCCTCTTTTTAGGGGAGGTCATGCCAATTTTTTCCGGTGATCTCGATGTCCATGCTCTAATTATTCTTTTGCTCTTTGTATACCGCGCAGGCAACCATGGTCCGACCACTGAGCACACCCCTTGTGGATAGGTGGATGAGATGCGCGAGGGCTGACATGGCATGGACAAACATGACGGAGATAAGATGTCCATGTCGCGACTGCAAACTGATGTATTTGATAAAGCATGATTGTGGAATGCTGGAGTCGCACCTGCTCCGGTGAGGTTTCATGGATGGCTACACTCGGTGGATACGTGATGACGAAGATGATGATGAGGATGTCAATAATGGTGAAGATGAAGATCAAGATGCCGACGGGGCAGGTGATCATGAAGAACAAGATGGCGCCGGGCATGAACATGATGAAGATCAAGAAGATGGCGTTGGGCGTGAACATGAAGATAATCAAGGTGGCACCAGGAAGGATCATGAAGATCAAGGTGTCGGGCATGATTCGAGCTAGTTGCGAGACCCTCGTTATGAAGAGCTGCTTCTCAGGGAGACGAGTAATGCTAGAGCCGCCGCTAGAGAGAAAGCTAAGCTAGAGCAAATGGAGAAAGACGAGGTTACTCCATTGTTTGACAGATGCAACGACAGGGATACCCATCTAAATGTAACGCTTAGGGCTCTAGAGATGAAGGAGAAACACAAAATGATCGACGGATGCTTCAACGACAACATGGAATTCTGGCATGATCGTCTTCCCAAGGGGAACATATGTTCGACTAGTATCGCTGAGGCCAAGAAAGTTGTGTGCCCTCTCGATCTACCGCACGTGAAATACCATGTCTACGTAAATGATTGCATCATGTACCAGGGCGAGGACGCGGAGAAGACCACGTGTCCGGTATGCAAGACCTCTCCATACAAGAGAGGGACCAAGAAAGCTCCTAGAAAAGTGGTGTGGTACTTTCCTCTAACTCCTCGTCTACAGCGGTATTTCACAGACCCTAAGGAAGCACAGCTCATGCGCTGGCACGCAGAAAGAAAGATGCCAGAAGACAAAGATCCGGAAAGGGAGGAAACGCTGAGGCACCCTTCGGATGCTATCCAATGGAAGGCGTTGGACCTCGAATATTACCAACGGTTTGGGAAAGGGTCAAGGAACCTCAGGCTGTCCATGAGCATCGACGGACTCAATCCGTTCGGAAGCCAGAGCAGCACACATAGCACCTGACCCATGTTTGTATGGATCTATAACCTCCCCCTGGCTGTGCATGAAGAAGAAGTATGTAACCATGAGTATGCTATTTAAAGGGACAAAATAGCCCAGTACAGACATCAATCTGTATCTCACGATGTTGAAAGAGGAGTTGGCCACGCTATGGGAAGACGGAGCCCGTACGTGGGATGCCGACGCACAAGAATATTTCGATATGAGATCAGCGGTGATCACGACGGTGCAAGACTATCCTGGTTACAGATACTTCGCAGGTCAGGTGATCCAAGGATTCTTTCCGTGTGTTAGGTGCAAGGATAATACAATGTATCGCTAACCACAGAAAGATCCTGGGTCCGGGAAAACCATGTACCAGGGGTCTCGAAGGTGTCTTCCGAAGAATCATGCCTAGAGAAAGTTGTCCCATCTGTTCGATGGGACAGTCGAGCTCCGAGGAATGCCATACCAGAGGAGCGGCACAGAAATCAATGAGCTATTAAAAAATTGGAAAGAGTGCCATGCGCTAGGAAAGAACCAAAAGAAGCCAGAGCTGTTGTTGAGGGTTTGGAAGGCGAGGTCTGTTTTGTAGGACTTTCCATACTGGAAGCTCCTTCGCGTGCCTCATAGCCTTGATCTCATGCATATCACGAAGAACGTGGGGGAGAGTTTGCTTGCCACCATCCTTAACACCGACAAGACCAAAGATGGGCCGAAGGCAAGGAACGACTTGAAGCATATGGGCATTAGGAAGGACCTTCAACCACCTAGTGACAATGAAGCCGATAATCAGTCAGAGGAGGAGGAGACAGAAACGCAGAATAGTCATCGCCGCAAGGGCAAAAAGGTCAAGAAGGCCGAAGTTAAGCTCAAGGCTGTGTGCTTCACTCTAAGCAAGAAAAAGGTCACACAGTTTATGAAGTGCCTCCTCGGAGTCAACTTTCTGAACGGCTACGCGGGGAAGATAAGCAGATGGCTAGACGAGGAAAAGCAGTGCTTCAGCGGGATAAAGTCTCATGACATCGTCGTGCTGATGACGCAAGGACTTCCGGTTGCGATCCGAGGGATAATGGACAAGCACGTCCATGAAACGATGTTTGGCCTCTGCAACTTTTTTGACGTTATCTTGCGGAAGTCGAAGGCATTAAGCAGCTCACGAGGCTACAGGAGGAGATCGTGGTGATAATATGTGAGCTCGAGATGTACTTCCCTCCCGCACTCTTCGACGTCATGCTTCATCTTCTGCTCCATGTCGTGGAGGATATCGTCCAACTCGGGCCTCCGGTTTCTGTGAAGCACGATGTCGTTCGAAAGGATGAATGGACACATCGAGGGATACGTTCGTAACAGGTCCTGTACAAATGGAAGCATAGCAAACGGCTTCCTGGCCGAAGAGTGCATCTCTTTCTGCTTGAACTTTCTACAAACCGAGACCCCTATCGGTCTGCCATTCAACAAGCACCTTGGGAGGGTTGCTGGATGGGGTCACCACGAGGGTCAGCGTGCAAAGCATGTCGACTTTGAGGAGCGAACCAAGGACTTTGAAAGAGCAAACCTGGTCGCGCTACAAGACCTACAGGTGGTCGATCCATATATACATGAGCAAAACAATTATTAAGAAGAAGTACACTGACCGCGGCCCGGTGAGGACGGAGGAAGATATAATCAAAGAGCACAACTCCGGTTTCATGCAGTGGTTTAGGAAGAAGGTTCTCGATAGTCCACTGCAGGGCGAGTCTTCGGAGGACGATCAACTCATATTCTCATTGTCACGGGGCCTAGGTCACAACATAATGACCTATCTGGCATACAATATCAATGCATGCACGTTCTACACCGAGGATAAGGACAACAACTGTGATTACCAGAACTCAGGGGTAACGGGGATATTCTACACCGACGACATCCCGGAAAGATACTACGGAAGGATCGAGGAGATATGGGAGCTCTACTACGTTACGGAGGAGGTGCCAATGTTCCATGTCAGGTGGGCCAAGAGCGTCGAAAAATAAGACTGGTATTTCACCACCATGGTTATACCTCCAAAGTCAAAGACCACCGGTGCAAATGTACCCATGAGAAATGAGCCATGGGTTTTGTCTAGTAAAGTCGACCAATGCTTCTACATTATCGACCCATCAAAGCCTAGCCAGGTTGTCATCAGGAGAGGCAAAAGGAACATCATCGGAATGGACGGAGTCGCCAACGAGAAAGACTTTGACCAGTACGGCGACCCAAACATGGAAGACAGATACGGGGACCAAGAACCATACACCACAAGCCTACCTAAGAAAGGACTCTCGTTCAAAAGAAAAAGTGAACACATTCTAGACCTAACCTATTCAACCGCGACAAAGAAGGGCAAGAAGATAATTGTCAACAAGAAACGCTAACTAGCTCCAACAAAAGCACGACGTGTCACGTGCGTGTGTGTGGCATTATTATCTATCGACACATTCTTAATTATCTCTTTTGTATGCTAATTGGATGGAATATTATGTATCAAAACATTCTTAATTATCACTTCTATTGGTTTGACAATATTCGGATATTTAAAATATTCACACTATTTTTTATAGTTCATACTAATTTTAGACTATTTTTTAAGTTCATATTTGTTTTTTTAGTTCCAAAAAAAGGTGGCCACCAGGATTCGAACCTAGGTGGCCAATGCAATGCACTGGGTGTCTAGCCACTAAGCTAGCAAGTGTTTGGTGATAAACATACCCTATGTATTCTATTTGACTATAAGGCCTTGAACTTTATACAAGACGCGTCTTCAGAAAATGCGACTCACATAACATCATACTGGAGGCACATCTGACTGATATGCGACTCGCGTAACATCATATTTGTCTTTTTAAGTTCGAAAAAAGGTGGCCACCAAGATTCGAACCTAGGTGGCCAATGCAATGCACTGGGTATCTAGCCACTAAGCCAGCAAGTGTTTGGTGATAAACATACCATGTGTATTCTATTTGACTATAAGGCCTCGAACTTTATACAAGACGCATCTTCAGGAAATGCGACTCGCATAACATCATACTGGAGTCGCATCTGACTGATATGTGACTCGCATAACATCTGACTGATATATGATTTAACCTTGTCGTCATTTTCTTCCTCCCTTCTTGTTCCCCTTTCTCGTAGCCTAGCAATAGCATGCCGTCGCTGCAACCGCCCGCCCGCAACTCGACACAACCTCTAGCCTAGCAATTGTGCACGCCGTCGCTGCAACCGCCCGCCTGCCCGCACCAAAGAAGAAGGAGGAGGAGTAGGAAGGAGCACCGCCCGCCAGCATCGAAGAAGAAGGAGGAGGAGGAAGGAGGGCCCACCTGCCCACATCGAAGAAGAAGAAGGAGGAGGAGGAAGGAGCGCCCGCCCGCATCAAAGAAGGAGCGTCGCTGCCTACCTCGTCTCCAACCTGCCGCCCCCATCTCCGACCTTGTCTATGTTCTCATCTCCGACCTGCCGCCGCCTACGGTGAGCCACCCATCCCCATTCTCACTGGTTTAGCCAGCCTGCCTATAGAAGTAGATGTTATCACGCACAGTGACAATTTTGGGTGCATATAGCTCTTCTGAATTTGCAGTTTTTGCACTACCCTAGTTTGAGAATTGAGATCGATGTGGAGAATTTAGGATGTGCTTTGCAGCTGATCAATGCTGCAACTAATTGTTTTCTAAGTGTCCATTTATCTTGTTTTACTTTGCATTGCAGTCCACTGCTTAATTTCTGGCAGTAAATGTTGGACATTTTTTAATTTAGCTCATGTAGTTGGATTGTTAACATATTACCATTCCTTGTTGTACATGTTAGCAATGTGATCTAGTTCTTTATGAGTTTTGTAATATCATGTACTGAATAACAAACAGGTTTTACTTTGCATTTTCTTACTGTTGTTCAGTGGAACTTCTGTACATGGCTTTGAACAGGGCATCAGCGCGTCACCCTTTTTTATAATGCTCCATGGCATCTATGTTTCAACCCCTTGTACTAGCTACACTTGCAACTTGTTCCTTATAGTAGCTGCACTAGCTTCATCTATGCTACCTTGTACTTGCTTCATTTATGTGTCCGTGTTTTTTGCATGATTTTCAGTTAAGTACTTAAGATATGCTTTTCAGCTCATAGTTGCTACAAAGAACTTATATGCATATATATATGAATTAAAAGAGGAAGGATAAAGATTTATTTGATCTTCTATATTTTATACCCACCTGACCTGTATGTAGTTGTAAACTTGATAAACATTTCAATTATTTTATCAATTGTCTTTGATAAACAAAGCTAATGAATTGACTATCTTTGAATTAAAAAGCATAGGGACTGTCAATGAAACTGCTGCAGAGTCATGTGAACCCCTTTGATTGCCCAATAATGATTCGGGTCCAAATACTATACTCACCTGATTCCAAATACTATAGTTATTGTGAGTGTAAGTGTTCACATATATTCTGAACTAGAGGAGAGGGTTGCCGAGGGGGAACTATGCATATATTCTTCACATATATTTGCTAAGGTTCTAGTTAGCTGGTTGGTGCATATTTTAGCTGGCTGGTCCTTGAAACTTTCTTTGATTCAACAGATAAATGAGTGCTTGGTTACATTATTTTGTTGTATACTTTAGATGAATGAATGCTTGATCAATAGTAATTACTTGATATAACAACCTAGAGTTGTGTTGAGGCTCATTTTGCTATGGATCTGGTTTAGCTGCTGCTGCATCTTGATATCCTGCTCCACCTCTCCTTCCACTATTTGATATACTTCAGTAGCTCAATTATATATTTGTGCGTATATGCAGCAAAGCTCAGTTTTCTATTTGTGTGCATGATTCTTTCTTCTCAATATTTGGTGTATGCTGGTTGTGTTTGTGCCTGTAGTTGTGTATGCTGGCAGCAAAGGATCCACAGACTTCATATTGTGAATGTGGTTGTGTATGCTGGAAGCAAGTTGCTAGTTGTGTGTTTGTGCCTATTTATGCCATTTTTTGTGCAGGTTTTTTTCTTTTTGAGATGCCAATGATTCGTCGGAATGTTGATTCATTTCTGTTCTGGCGAATTTCTGGCACTCCTAGGTCAAGAAAATTAGTAAAGGTCATGCCGAATTTTTTTTGAATTTTGGTGTTTATTATTTCCATTTCGTTTCCTGTTTAGACATGTCGTGTGGTGGACAACACGACACCGAGGCGGGCACTTCTCGAAAGAAGGCCTATTGGGAGCATTTGGATGATATGGACATACAAGCGGACCCGGAATTTGTGCTGCGGGAGGAAGAGATGGAGGACGAGGATACATCGTCCGATGAGGAGATGGGGGATGATGCCGGTGGCAAGGACGCCACTACCACTGATGGCGGTGGTGATGGTGGAGCCACATATGGTAGCCGTCAACCGGAGAAGCCCCGGAAGGAACGGACCCCGATCACGGTCGGCCTCAAAAGGTCCATATTCACAAGCGTGAGCAATAAAGGGGTGCTTTTGGAGCCAGAGGAATTTGTCGTGTCGTACTCACTTCAGCTCTCTGCAATCCTCCGGAACACCGCCACGATCAACACCGAGAACCTAAAGGGCCATGAGAACGAGCATTACCTCCATCATCTCTTGAGTAAGCTACACGCAAGATACGCGTACCCGGGTGATGAGGAGAACAAATACAACAATGACGATGTCAAAGGGAATTCAGTAAACAAGTACACCCTCAAGACGATGACCAGGGCCTTGTTGAATTGGAAGGTGCGAGTGAAGAGGCTCATTTACAAGAAAAATCTAAGTTACAAGGAGCTCGTCAAGAAGGAGCCTCTGGTCAAGGAAGAAGACTTCGAGGTGTTCAAGGCCAGATGTGAATCCGCCGCGGGCAAGGCCAAGACTTTGTACTTCAAGGAGTTATACGAGATGAACATTGGTACCCACCATCTCGGCTCCGGTGCTTATAGAGCTGCGATTCCCAAATGGGAGAAGGAGGACATCGTAGCTCGTGAGAAGGGGAGACACCTCCCTTTTCCAATATCGCCGAACCACAGGCAAAGGACTTTTTCAGGGCCCGGTTTTGCAAGCCGAAAGGGAGTTCTGAATATTCCTTAGAACCCTGTGACCCCTTTGCTCCGAAGGTGACAGACTTCATCAATAAATATGTAAGTAATTTGCATTCAATTTTATTAATTGCATTCACAATTAATCAATGAAGTCCAATTTCTCAAATGCTTCATGTTCCCTTATGCGCAGGACAAGGAATGTAGGAGCTCTTCATCCCAAGGGTCGGCGTCGGTCACCAAGTGGGACACCACTTTTAACAGGGCACTGAACCAGGTCAAGAATGTCGAGCCCTCGGCGCCACCGTCATCGGCTGGTCGTGTGCCCGACTTTGGAGGTATTACATGGTCCGAATACTATGGCACCTCGCTATGGAAGGGCAGGAAGTAGGCCGGGAGCACCGAGGTAAAACACCTAAGGGAACAAGTGGAGAAGTTTCCGCAGCTGCTCCAAGATACAGTGAAGGAGGCTGTGATGGATGTCCAGACACAAGTGACTGATGTCTGCAAGTGCACAGATAGTTTGTAGCTAGTTTCAAAGTATAGATATTGATCCCACAGGGAGCCCAAAGTAAGTGTTTATGAATGAAGTGTCTGTCACACTCAAAGTTATCACAGGTCTTCAAGTGAATTGACTGCAAGTGTGGAAATAAGAATAAAATTTGGATTAAACTGGTTGTATTTAAATAAGACTAAAATGTAAACTTCAGGAATAAAAAGCATAAAAGTAAAGAACGATTTGATTGTTTGTGGTTTTCTGCAAATGACAAAGAAGGCGAGGGGAGATACAGTTCATGGTGATAGTGACTGTGCCAGGTGGATGAATGATAAGTGTAACAATTATAATCTTATAAGTATATGTGTAGGCGAGTAACCCATAATTAGCCGGAACTTATCTTGGTAGATTTCATCCCAACTTCAATAATCTTACTAGTCTGTTACCAAATCAATGGTCAGTCACTAGATGATTAAGATCCTTCAGGTTGCTTAGAAATTAAGCTCCTTGGATCGGACTAATGCAATAAGCACAGTGGTTCCTCGTGATCCTCAAGTCAAACTAGTTTCCCATTGATATCCTCGTGTCACTCAGGGGTCACCGGTCTGCTAGCAAACAAGATCCTATCTATGTAGAACAAAGCATCATGTTGTCTAGGCCCTTAATTGGACAACAAGCATTAGGCATCCCACAGATAGTCAAGCACACATAATATATTAATTAAAATCCATCACAAACTAAAGGAAAATATATGGAGGCAGATCACATCTCACCAATCCCTTACATCTCCCACGCCCAAGGATCTTACTCACACATGAGAGAAGAAAGCATCATTGATATAATTAAATAAAGGGAGTTCTTCTTGATATTACCGTGGAAATCCACAATAAGAATAGAAAAGCAATCCAACACAATTCAAGATAGGAAGAAACAATCTCAAACCCTAATCTTGCAAAGTGAAGATCTCTCTCTATCAAGTACAAGTAATGGATATGAGGGTGTGATGGCTAGGACATCAAAGATCGTGGAGCGAGATGAAGAACGTCTTCCCCTTCTTCTCCGGATCTCTTCTTTCTCCTTTCTGCATGGGATGGCGGCTGCTGTGTTATGATTTTGTTTCCCGTCTCCTCACGAAAGTTGTCCCTTTTGACAAGACAGAGGCGCGGCAACTATACGGCCGGAGAAATATTCCCGCCATATAGTTGCTCGTTAAAGCTACAGTATGCCTCCCTTGATTGCTTCCAAAACGAGACTTGCTTGTTTTTGCCTGAATATTGTGTTTCTCTTGTTAAAACCTTCTATTGATGTTCAGAACCTAAAACACACATTAAAAACCAAATTTTCTTCGCTACCGAAGTATTAGTGTTAGGTAAAGCTAGAAAACGATCAAATCGAGAAGAAAACCATCAATAAAAACCATCAAAAACCATCAGAAATATTCTCATAGCTATCAACTCCCCTAAGCTTAGATGTTTCTCACCCTCGAGTGACAAGAAAATAAGGAAGAATAGCGAAGATTCGAGACTGAAATAAAAGAACTTACAAGCTCGAATTAGTGTCAAATTCTTTTCTTCACAATTCATGCAATCTTAAACATAATCATACAGGTATTCACAAGATTGCACTAAGTCCATGTCCTAACCACGTATATCTTGCTAGCAAATAATTCATATGCCCGAGCAAGTGTCAAAAGTTTAGCTAAGAAAGTGAAACAAACTCTTTTGGTGTCTCTCTTTGTTGAGAGATGAAAACTTTTTTCTCTTGTTTCTTTAATCAATTAAGAGTACTCAAGTTGGCACCAAAAACAATCAATTCAAGAACAACTCATCTATTCCCATGTCAAAATTTCAAGACTCTCAAAGCACCTCTTTCCTTTCCTTGTTTTTCAAAAACTTCAGCCCTTTCATAGAGAAATCATGCCACTGTTTTTTAACATGTTAATTAGGACTGTGTTGCGCACTCGTGACCATGCGAATAGATAACTATTGAGGAATAGTGGGTCAGAGGAGTACTACAACTTCACTTGGAACATGAAACCACTAGGAGACTAAAATTTTACCCATCATAGAATTGCAGCTACAGACGCTTACATAACTCAATAGCCAAAATCAAGTGGTTTCCCACATTTAGATCGTTCATTGGCTAGCGGAGTTAATAGTTCCCCATGGAGCACGACAGTGTTGTAATGACACACGTAAAGCAATATCTTACTGTAATTATTAGAAAAAGCAGTGGCATAATCTCTACTACTTCGAAGCATCCATTTTATCAGACAATTCCATTCGAGAGTGCTATCGAGTTTATTTACATTAAGCTCAAATGGGGTTGAGTAGTTCTAAAATCAAATCCTTTGGGCTAAACATGGACTCAAGTCATCTTTTGGATGCTTTTTCTTGTTGTAAAAATGTCGGAAATATTTTTAACCAAGTTCATTGCTCATTATTTCAAAGCTAAAAAGGAGACACTAGCACATGAATGGAATTTATAGGATAACAAACTAAGTGAGGAGTGGCTCAAGTGCAAGCGAGTAAAAAATTGTAAGGTATTTTTAAAGTTGCAGAAAAGGTAATGAAACGGAATATGATACCTCCTCTTGCTTGCTTCGTTGTCGTACTTGAGTCAAACCCCCTCTATATTTCCCTATTGCCAAATCACCTGAAATTGAGCAATCTTCGAAAGAAACAAATTTGCAATAAAGGTTACAACTATTTTTTTGTGTTTTTGGTTTAGGAATGCGAACTAAAAGTAAACATGCAATTTTGAAGAAGTAAAATAAATCAAAATAAGAAATAAAAATATGAATGCAAGGTTTGGAGGTTTTCAAACCTCCCCCAAGCTTAGGTTGTTGCCAGGCTTAGTTGTTGTCGTCGTTCGGCAGCGGGTATGGATATTGCTGGTAGTAGTCGTGGAAGTGGGTCATGAAGTGACTGAAGTTGTGAGTTAAGGCACTAACATCCTCATTCACTCCTTATAGTGTGTAGTCAATCTACCCAACGCGCTGGTTGAGCTACTAAAAATCTTGATAGGGGACATTGTTGAACCCCTGCTGCTGCTGATTGGGCCATGGGTCCCAGGATCCCTCCTGATGCTGCTGTTGTCCCTCCCAAGCAGGGTTGTATTCCTGCTCCTACTCTTGCTCTCCTTCTTCATCTTCTTCTTGATCAGGCTAGAATTCAGCCATGATCTCCACCACTTGATCCTTGGTGAGGATCCAGTTGTCCTTTGCCACAATCGAGAAGGCTTGTGGACAGGGCAACAGAACCTGCTCAACTTGTGCATCATTAAAATAACCAAACTGATATGCTCGGAGCCTCTTGTCAGCTCGGTAAACACCGAGGAAGCCACAAGCAGTTATATATTTGACATCCATATGTTTGGAGCCATCAACAGGTTGCATTACAGGTAATCTAATGTTCAATGCTATGACAAGGTGGGTTACCAATCCACCAATGCGAATGTCACCTTTCTTTTTGTTGCTCTGGTGGCGAAGGTGCTGGAGGAGTAGAGCCGTAGGGTTGGGGCTTTGCGGTGCATTGGGGAAGAGTTCATTGGTGATCATGGCCATGTCCACATTAGCCATGGAACCGGTATCTCCTCTTCCCAATAGTGTATTGGCAAGGAACAAGGCGAAGTAGCGAATTGTTGGGTTCCGAATGGTGGACATCTTATTCTGGTAGAAGTCCCTGCCACCGTTAACAGAAATAATCTCCCAAGTTTCTCCACTTGAGACGCTATATAAATTTGTAACAGTTGACTCCCCATCTTGAGGGAAGCCAAAAGCATCACAAAATCATTGGCAAGTTATTTCATATGGCTGCTGGTTTATGGTGAAGCTTACCATGCACGCATTACCTTTCTCCTTGTGGTCATCGTAGAAAGAGGCGAGGAACTCATAGGTGAGCTCGGTGTATGTATTTTGGCTTGCGTAGGCGAGTAGTGATAGCCCTGCATTTTCACACATGAGGTCGAAGTCCACCCTCAACCCTGCCACGGTGAGAAATCTATCATCGACCCAACCTGTGGGCATCACCCTCCTTGATGAAACCATGGCCAACTTCTTGTTGAGCTCGGACTGGAGCCCCGAGCTCTCGCCACGTCGGCGCTTGCTCTTGCGAAAAATGCTACCAATTTTGTTCATCTTGATGCACTAAAAAATTTCACCGTAAAACCTTAGGCATATAGTTTCTACATGATATACAAACAATTCTACATGGAAAAATTTAATCCTAACGTGAGAAATCAAAAGGGAAAACAAACAAGCTTGAGTTCATCCACTAGATCAATGTGAGAGTTTCAACCATGGAATTCTGAAAATAAAGCATGGATAGGGAGAGAAACATACCGATCTGTTGATTCCCCAACTCAAACGAACGAAATCCGTGAAGAATCAAGAGTTCTAGGTGGGTTTTGAGGGGTTTGGAGAGAGAATATGAGAGAAAAAGTGAGGATGAGGAAGAACCCTAGCCGTCCCGGTGCGTTTAAGTAGTCGCGCCAAACTATACGGCCACAACTATATGGGTGGGAAAAGTAGTTCCCACCGTATAGTTATGGCAGCGGTGACAATTAGGGTTTCTTTATGCCAGATCACAGCTATACGGGCACAACTATACGGCCGGATCAAAATGGCCCCGCTGTATAGTTGGTTGTCAAACCTTCTGGACCCTTAAGATAAATTTTCTAAGACAGGCATCGATAACTATATGGCCAAACTATACGGCTGGAATGTTTATTCCCGCCGTATAGTTGGTTGTTAAACCTTCAGTATCCTAGAAAAGAAATTTTACAAAGGCAATGATAACTATACAGCCGGAACTATATGGCTAGAATTTTTATTCCCGCCATATAGTTGGTCATTAAACCTTCTGTATCCTAGAAAATAAATTTAACAAAGGCAACGATAGCTATACGACCGGAACTATGCAGCAGGAATTTATGTTCCCGCCGTATAGTTGGTCGTTAAACCTTCAGTACTAAGCTTTTTCGCCCAAAATTTTCAGAGATTCACTTTTTAATCAAGACAAAATGATTAAGCTAGGTTTTGTAGATAAAACTCAAACTTTTATTTTTATACTTATTCTACGCTTGTTCAGTCGATGTTTCTACTACTTTCTGATAGCTACATCTTCACGGGCGCGCTTCTGCAAGAATATCTGTGAAAAAGTTGTAGGAATGCGATAAACATTTTATTCTTTAATTTATTTTATTAATGTGATGGGTTTACTCCCATTAAGCATTTTATTAAGAATGGTTGAATAATTCAACCCCTTTTCTGTTCTCGAATTCTTACCTTGGGTTGTCCCTTATCAAAGGCACTTAACACATGAACTCGTTTTGCTAGTGGAATATATCTTTCTCCTGCTTCTAGCTTCTTTGTAAAATACCGGATGATTTTAGCATCATAAACATTGAAGATTATTTTTCCCTCAGCACAATCAACTGACGCTCCTGCAGTACTAAAGAAAGGCCTTCCAAGTATTATGGATAATTTTTCATCCTCTAGCATTTTAAGAATAATAAAATCAGTGGGAATAACATGCTCATATATTCTAAGTAGAACATCCTCAATCATACCAATGGGTTGTTTAGTGGACTTGTCAGCCATCTGTAAAGTGATAGTAGTAGGGGAATACTCCCCTAATCCTAACCTTTTATAGAGGGAATATGGCATTACACTAACTCTTGCACCTAAATCATACAAGGCATTGTGAATATCTATTTTGCCAATTGAGCATGAAATAGTTGGTATTCCGGGATCTCCCGATTTAGACAATAGCTTCCCATTAGCAGGATAACTAGTCACCATGGCAACGGTTTCAGATATTTCTTTCTTTCTACTAAGAATATCATGGAGGAATTTAGAATAGGTAGGAACTTTTATTGCATCCGCAAATGGAATTTCCAGATGAAGAACACCAAGTGCCTTTATGAAAGAATCATAGATTACTTGATCCGATGCTTTCTTTTTTCGATCTGGATAAGGAAGCTTTTGATCACCTTTCTTATTCTTGTATGTTACCTTTTGTGGGGGATCGGTCTCTTTTGTTGCTTTCTTTTGTTGCTGCTTATCGCTTTTCTTCTTCTCTACTACAAGAACTTCATCTTCATTGCTTATCTCTTTTTATTCTCTTGGATCAACTGTCTCTGCATTAGAGTCATAATGGTCATCATGTGCATCATGTTGCTCCTCCATGGTTTGATCTTGTATTTCTTGAACAATTTCATCTTGAGGATCCACCAGTGTATCATCTTCTTGGCTTTCTTTGAGCAAGGATTTTTCCTTTCGATCTTTTTCAGCTTCATATTCTGGTGGTCCTAATGGTCCTATAACAACTGCACCTCCCCTTGTAACAACATTAGTAGAAACAGGAATATCTATATCATCTTGAAGAAAATTTTGATAAGCAGATGCTATTTGTTCACATTGGGTTTCAGTCATACTAAGGTACTTGTGAAATAATTTTATTTCTTGGCCAATCTCATCATAATTTTCCGTGAGTTCCGCCAAAATATTCTTATGTCTTTGAAATTGCTTATGCAGGTTATTATGATATTTTGCTTGTCGATGTTTTAATTCTTGAAAAACTTTTCTAGTTTCATCTTCTTTAGTAAAAACTTGTAACAAGTCTACTTTGTTTTCCTTAACAAGTTCAGAAGGTATACCTTTTTCTTTCATTGTTTTGTGTACTTTAGGCATAAGATCAGGAGTTATACGAAGTATCCCTTTTTCCAGCTTAGTGCCAAAATCAAGATTATATAAAGAATCATTCTTAGCCCTAGAAGACATCAATTCCAAACATGCTTTAATAGTTAAAGTATTTATCGATCCTCCTGCTCATAAGTTAAGCGGGAAAATGGACAAAAATAACCTCTAAAAAAACAAATTCACAAAATGAACTTTGGTCGAAAGTATTTCACAGGGACTAACCCTTTTTGTAGCGCCTAACATATAGGCGCTACACTCTACAGGATAGCGCCTTTGTCATAGGCGCTATGGTCCCTGACAGCGTGGCGGCCGCCTGGCCCACCCTGGCCCCACCCGATCGAGTAGCGCCTGGGCGTTGAGCCTAGGCCGTGCAGCGCCTAGGCGCTATGCCCAAATGTGTAGCGCCTATGTGAAAGGCGCTACACATTGAGACATACAGCCACGCGCGCGGCCCCCCTCCCCACCCTGACCCACTCCCTCCCCAGCCGCCAGGAACAGAGAAGAACACCTAGTGGTGGCCCTCTCTCCTCCCCCCTCAAATCCCTCAGATTGGAGGCTTCACTTGGTGGATTTCGACCCTCCCCGGCTGCTAGAGGTACCCTCCCTCTATTCCCTCCGTTTTTACCGATTGAAATCTTTCATTTTGGTGGGATTTGAGTTGAAACCCTAGAAATTTGATTTGTGAGGAAATGTTTGGAAATTTGTTGGGTTTATTGGCCAATGTTGGGTAGAATGGTGTCTAAGAAGCATTTAGTTAGGTTTAGGGTTCTTGGATTGTTAGAGTTTGGTTTATTGGAATGTTATGGCTATGGTTAGGGTTAGGGTTAGGGTTTGCTCATGTAAGGGATGGTGTTCTTGTTAGATAAATTGTTTCATAATGTGACTACTATATTTTTATTCATCTTGCCATGGGTAGTTAATGATCATATTCTCTTATGTGTTAGGTATGGCAAGAATTGTTCATGTTCATCATGTGGACAAGGATGCATTTTTGAAAGGCAATATAGAACCGGACCCGAATGAGCTAGACATGGTGTTTGAACGTAGTCCAACCTACAACGAGGTCTTGAAGCAAGTTAGGATATAATTGAAATGGATGGACCCAAGTGATATTGTTGAGTTGGAGGGAAGACATAATGTGAGTTTGGGAATGCATGTCCGTTGGAAGACCATGCGTATATCTTCTGAGGCCCGTTGGGTTGCATACAAGGAGGTGGTTGCGGAATCACTAGACAAGGCTCTTGAACTATTTTCCACCAAGAAGGTTGATAGTTCGTTGCCTTTGGACTTGAACCGTTGTGCCTCCCCATTGGATTCTAGGAGTCCCCCACCCTTCAACCAAGAGGTTAGTGACCCTCCTTTAACCCAAACATTGAGCCCAATTTTGAAGTACCAAGATGAAGTATGGGAAGAGAACAATGATGATTATGGGCAATATGAGAATGAGGTTGAGCTTCATGACAACAATGTTGGAGATTTGGACACATATATTACGCAAGAGAACATGGACCGTGACATCCCCTATGCTCGAGGAAGCCACAAGCAGTTATATATTTGACATCCATAAGTTTGGATCCATCAACAGGTTGCATTACAGGTAATGGAATGTTCAATGCTATGACAAGGTGGGTTACCAATCCACCAATGTGAATGCCACCTTTATTTTTGTTGCTCTGGTGGCGAAGGTGCTGGAGGAGTAGAGCCGTAGGGTTGGGGCTTTGCGGTGCATTGGGGAAGAGTTCATTGGTGATCATGGCCATGTCCGCATTAGCCATGGAACCGGTATCTCCTCTTCCCATAGCATAGCGCCTGTCAGATAGGCGCTACACAATGACTTAGCAAAATTTCCGGTGGGCGCTGCTCGATTTGCTCTCAGTATACCCTCTGTATCGGCTAGAGCAAAAAAACCGAAAGTGTAGCGCCTATCAGGTAGGCGCTACACATGCATAGCGCCTGTCAGGTAGGCGCTATGCCTCTGAACTGAATTCAGTTCAGTTTAACCTCCAAATTTACAGAACAAATACACAAATACACAGAACAAAAACAGAGATATTCATAGTGGCAACACATAGTGCATAGTTTAACTACTTTCGTCCATATAGTGCAATACAACTACATCATAGTGCCAACAAATAGTGCAATAGTACTACATCATCACATAGATCAACACATAGTGCATAGAACAACATCAGCACATAGCGCACACCACTAAGTGCATAGAACTACTTCCGTCCACGCGTTCTTGGGCGTCGACCCCTCCTCGGAGCCATCTTCTGTGTCACCGCTGCTTCTTCTTCTGCTTCTTCTTCTTCCTCTTCACCATCATCATCATAGTCTAGACCCCTCATCCTCCTACTAGCTCTTGACCTACGTGGCGGCTCGTGTTTGAAAACATTAGCCTTCCTTTGTTACAGAAGTCATCCGGTGTCCAGCGAGTGAACTCCCTCCTTGGCTTCAATAGGTAAGCGGAACGAATCCGGTAATCTTCCTCCGTCTCATTCTCCGTACGAGGCATCTACATGTACGAATGTATGCCTAAGGAAATGTATGGCAAACAAACCAAAGGCACTTAATGCAGTTAAGAAATGTAACGTCGTCCCATACCTCATACTCCGTACGAGCCGCCGAGGTAGCATCTTCCTCTTCGTCATCCTCAAGATTAGACGTTGGGTCAGAAATCGACTTGGACCTAGAATTTGACGGTGTTGTGTACTCGGGGTCGTGACAACCTAATAGGTTAGATAACCGACGCATCTTTTTGGCCGTCCGCTGTAATAAAGTAAACGAGAAGTCAAAGCATGTAGCACAACATGTAAGGTAAGTACTCCTTTCATTTTCAACCATACCTTGAGGAAGTTTTTAAGTATGCCTTCTGCCTTTTTTCCCTTCGGCTAATCATGGAGAATGTCCTCGGTTTCGTCAGCATGTTTCTTTATCTCCTTTCGCTACGAAGTAAAGAACGCAAACATGTTAGGAAATAAAGCAATGGAAGGGCAAGTAAAGTAGTGGAAGGGCTAGGAAAACTTTCCCGCAAAGTTGAGCGAGGAAGATATCAGGATTTCGTGCCCCTCCCTGACAAGCTTGTTGTATTCATTGTAGGCAATCTCATCGAATACGCACGGTTCTTCTAATATTTCCTCCTCGTAAGACGGCGGGCAAATGGAGACACAAGTATTTTCAAGAAACCAACGAAGGTAGTTGTCCCATGCAATTGGGCAATGAGCTCTTCCACTATTCCATTCTGTTTCTTGAGCACGCTACAGGATAGCAAGAACTCCATGACATACTTCCTATGATGGTGATCCCACTTCTTGATCTTTCTCTGCTTTTTCCTGTCCAACCTGCAGGACAACAAAGAAATTTGTTACTACAACCAAATAGAAGACGACGATGCAATTGAGGAAAAGGGTTCTGATGCTAACTTACCTATGAAGCTCCTTGTCGGTGTCCTTATATGCGGGAGGGTGAGCCTGGAACAACCTGAACTGCCTCATCACACGGTGTGGAAGATGGTGCTCAACCGCCCAATTGCAAATTAATGGACAGCACATGAGCCAAAGATTCTTTTCCTCCAAACATTTCAGGTTAAGATCAAACCCGGGAGCAATACCAAAATCATCCCCGTAACCATAAGGCTCCCACTCCACCTGCAACATATCACAAGAACATGTTTCTTGTAGATTTGTACTAGTGGGTAAAACACTCTAGGAAGTGATGTAAAGACACAAATTTACCTGCTCGGGCGTAAGCGCATCGAACTCGTTCGTGTACTTCATGTACATGGCATCAACATCGCTAGTCATCTTCGACACGACGTCCCACTTGTAAGCCCAAGTGGCTGAGCATAGAGGGTGTCTCCCAAACTCTGGCCAAGGAAGGTAACCCACCTCTTTCGGGCGACCTACTGGTAAACATTCCCAGCTCCATACCGAGAGGAGAACCATAGCACCACCTATTCCGGCGTTGGCGCTTGACCTACAACAAGCATCATCCAACTGCAAGTAAAGTAAAAATCTTAGCATATGATACGTGTGGATTGGAAGTGTATAAAAGGCGGCGCAATGAACAAGCGATTACCTTCCGTTACAAGTAGGCAAGAGCCGCCGAACCCCAACTAATGTTGCTATGAAAGTGCGTTAGAGCCTTCAGCCACATCCACTGAGCGGTCCTACCTCCGATGTCAGCAAACAAAGTCCTGGAGAGGACATACCACACATACACACGAGCATGTGTCTCGATCACCTCAACCTCGGCTGGCTCCGGGCAGTGCGCAAAGTTCGCCACAATCCACGCGTATGTCGCGCCAACTGGGACTCTATCTTTACTCTTGTCTTCAAGTTCTACAGGATCCCTCCCAATAAGTAGCTGTATCTCATTGTGCCACCCGTCAGAATCTGTGTTCATACATAAAGGGTTCCTAGCAATAAGAAGCCCAAAGATCATGGAAACATCCTGAAGGGTGGGGGTGATCTCGCTAGTCCGGAGGTGGAAAGTGTGCGTCTCCGGCCTCCACCGGTCGACAAGTGCGGTGAGGGCAGCCGCGTTGAGGTTCGGTGTCGACCGGGTCACAAGCGTGATAAAAGGATGGAGGCCTAGCTGCTGGATGTACGGAGTGTACCGCTCGTCGTACGGCATGTCACTCGAGGACGCGCCATGAGAGCGAATCTTCAGGGGACCTAGCTTCTGCATACATACAAGTCAAAATATTATGCTTCTTTACGGGTCCAACACAATTGAATCAATAGAAAAATTAAGACAAACAAGTCCAACATGATTTCATTACCATATGCTTCTCCGCCATCAAGTATGCACAGTGTTTTGTATCATAGTAATCATCCAGTAGCCACACCATCCTACAAATATATTCCAAATATCAAATCCATATACAACCATCATCGGTGGCCATTGTTTTAGTTTCTACAAGTAACTACAAACGATATGGGAGCATGTTATTGGAACATTTATACAAATCCATATACAACCATCATATACAAATCAACAACATATTTCCATTCCCCAACAAATACAACTAACATACAAGTACCAAATAACCAAAACCATGAAAAAATCAGCCTAAACATGAATCCATCTAGAGACTAGGGTTCCAAGCAAATAAGACTAAAATGTGCAAGATTTTTTTGATGAAAAAGAGGGATTGGAGGAGAATACCTTTAGGGAGAGATTGGGGAGAAAATCCCCCACAAAATACTTCAGATCTGTAGGTTTTTAGGGTGGGATTTGAGGGGGGAGGAGAGAGGGCCGCCGCCTGGCTCTTCCTCTGTTCCTGACGGCTGGGAGTGAGTGGGTCGGGGTGGGGAGGGGGCCGCGCGGCTGGGGATAAGTCTCAATGTGTAGCGCCTTTCACATAGGCGTTACACATTGTGGCATAGCGCCTAGGCGCTGCACGGCCCAGGCTCAACGCCCAGGCGCTACTCGGGTGGGGCAGGGTGGGCAAAGGCCACTGTCAGGGACCATAGCGCCTATGGCAAAGGCGCTATCCTGTAGAGTGTAGCGCCTTTACGTTAGGCGCTACAAAAAGGGTTAGTCCCTATGAAATACTTTCGGCCAGAGTTCATTTTGTGAATTTGTTTTTTTAGAGGTTATTTTTGTCCATTTTCCCAAGTTAAGCAACTCTCTTTAAGAGACTAACGAAATAATTTTAGACGATAGAAGTCTCTTGGCAAACATTTTGGTCCAAATGATGTTATCACGTCGTCGAACTCTCTAAGATGTCTTCCTGGGTCTTCATCTTCCCTTCCACTAAAAGCTTTTTCCTACAAAATTTTAATAATTCCACCAACAAATCGATATTCTCTAAATCTAGGATTAGGAAATTCTATTGGTTGTTTAAGAAAAGCAGAATTTGGAGCATTGTATTCTCTTAGAGTTTTCTCAGGTTTCTTGGGAGTTGTCCTGTAAATGGACATGATTTCCATAAAATCACTCAGGTTTTCAACTTCAACCTTATTTCATCTTAAAAGTTTTTCAATAATTTCCTCGCGCCTTTGAATAGGCACGCGCTCAATATAATCTGGTAAATAGGTCCTACCAAAGCGTGTAGACCCTTTGTCTCCTAGGGAGACCATTTTGTAATAGTAACACCTGAAATGTTTAGAGACAAACACTTAGCGCTTAGCTCCCCGACAACGGCGCCAAAAAATAGCTTGATGCAAGTGCACAGATTGTTTGTAGCTAGTTTTGAAGTATAGATATCGATCCCACAAAGAGCCCAAAGGTAAGTGTTTATGAATGAAGTCTCTGTCACACTCAAAGTTGTCATAGGTCTTCGAGTGAATTGACTCTAAGTGTGGAAATAAGAATAAAATTTGGATTAAACTAGATGTATTTAAATAAGACTAAAATGTAAACTTCTGGAATAAAAAGCATAAAAGTAAAGAACGATTCGATTGTTTGTGGTTTTCTGTAGATGACAAAGAAGGCGCGGGGAAATACAGTTCATGGTGATAGTGACTATGCCAGGTGGATGAATGATAAGTGTAACAATTATAATCCTATAAGTAGATGTGTAGGCGAGCAACCCATAATTAGCCGGAACTCCTCTTGGTAGATTTCCTCCCAACTTCAATAATCCTACTAGTCTGTTACCAAAAGCCTGGTCAATCACTAAACGATTAAGATCCTTCAGGTTGCTTAGCAATTAAGCTCCTTGGATCGGACTAATGCAATAATCATAGTGGTTCCTCGTGATCCTCGAGTCAAACTAGTTTCCCATTGATATCCTAGTGTCACTCGGGGGTCGCCGGTCTGCTAGCAAACAAGATCCTATCTATGTAGAACAAAGCATCATGTTGTCTGGGCCCTTAATTGGACAACAAGCATTAGACATCCCACAGATAGTCAAGCACACATAATATAGTAATTAAAATCGATCACAAACTAATGGAAAATATATGGAGGCACATCACATCTCACCAATCCCTTACATGTCCCATGCCCAAGGAACTTACTCACATATGAGAGAAGAATGCATCATCGATATAATTAAATAAAGGGAGTTTTTCTCGATATTACCGTAGAAATCCACAATAATAATAGAAAAGCAATCCAACACAATTCAAGATAGGAAGAAACAATCTCAAACCCTAATCTTGCAAAGTGAAGATCTCTCTCTCTCTCTCTCAAGTACAAGTAATGGCTATGAGGGTGTGATGGCTAGGAGATTGAAGATCGTGGAGCAAGATGAAGAACGTCTTCCCCTTCTTCTTCGGATCTCTTATTTCTCCTTTATGGATAGGATGGCGGCTGTTGTGTTATGATTTCGTGTCCCGTCTCTTCATGAAAGTTGTCCCTTTTGACAAGACAGAGGCAGCGGCAACTATATGGTTGGAGAAATATTCCCACTGTATAGTTGCTCGTTAAAGCTACAGTATGCCTCCCATGATTGCTTCCAAAAATAAACTTGCTTGTTTTTGCTTGAATATTGTGTTTCTCTTGTTAAAACCTTTTGTTGATGTTCAGAACCTGAAACACACATTAAAAACCAAGTTTTCTTCGCTACCGAATTATTAGCGTTAGGTAAAGCTAGAAAACAATCAAATCCATAAGAAAACCATCAAAAATATGTCGAATTTCACAGCTATCAGTGACCGAGAAGCTCAACACCATCCTTCCCGCCTACTTCGAACAGTACGCCAAGTGGAAGAAGAGTGGTAAACGAGGGCCATGCCCGGTTCCCAACATCACCAGCGCCCAATCGGACAACATGGCGCCGGTGGAGTTGGTGACTCCTCTGGCGGGGCCCAAAGGTCCGGATCTTACCTTGTCTGGTGCAGTGAAGGCGCCGAACCGCACCTTTCCAGCAAGCAGCCACTCCGCCACTTGCGCGCTCGATGTCGGTGGTGGTGCCTCGACATTGGCCGAGCTTGACGCCCTCAAGGTAACTAATTAAAGCGAGAGTTTTGGCAGGCTCAACCAATGACTTCATATCCCTTCTCTCCCCTTTTTACTGACGACCGGCCTATACATGTCTTTCGCAGGAAGACACTCTTTGCACTCTAATGCACAGGGTGAACGGCAAGTTGAAGGATGTTGCCAAGGGTTCCATCATTCAACCGGTGAACCGCATCTTCCACAGCAAACCAATGGCACCCGACATGCTTAGGGTCAAATATAGCATGGTGCTTCCAAGCAACAAGGGCTTGGAACCTCCCTCTCAACCTCATGGATGGGATAGTGACGAGCCAGTAGTCCTCAGTACCAGCATTGGCTACATGTTCCTATGGACGAAAAGAGTCAGATCCGTCTGGGGACGGAGGTCCGGGGCACTACCCTAGAGGCAGCACAACCAACATATCATGAAGACATCGAGCTGGCACATCATGAAGACATAGAGATGGCATAGAATCCCGCCGACGATGATGAAATTGATGAAACATTTGGCGACCGGTTCTTGAACACAAGGTTTGGTGATGATGACCATGAGCAACAGGGAGGTGAGCTGTTCACGCAGACAGTTGTCAAGCCCAACCAGCACCTAAACCCTCGGCAGCGAAACCCAGCCAAGTGCGTCTCTTCCCATCTAGTCAGGAGACGCCGCCACCCGTCGCCTTCACCAAGCCTCAGATGCCATCTTGTCCTATGATCAGCCCTAGCACCCTCCATAGGGCGGTCGAGGAGGTAGCGGCGGCCGATGACACCGTAAAGGGCAAGAAGGGTCGCAGAAGGAAGCCTAAGGGTGCGATCCAGAATCCAAAGCCTGCTATCCAGGCTCAGGACAGCCCTGCAGAAAATCCTAGGAAGCGGGTGCATGAGGAAGGTACACCAATGCTTAGTGAATCGATGCTCGTGGTCACAGGCTCGCATATGCGTAGTATTCATCATGGATGTTTGTATGTTGAGACGCGCTGCATTTGAGAGGGCGATCAGTCATACCTGGTTTACAAGGCTAAGGTGCCAAATGTGACGGGCTTCATCACAGTAGCCCCCGGGAATAGTTTCTACGTGCGGCATACCGACCTCTTCGACATGTTGCAAGGATTCCGGCTGCACGATACCCTGTTCTGGCTGTTCTCTCTCAATATGGCCATGCAGATCATTAGAGATGGGACCCCAGGCATCACGATAGTTGATCCCTACTTCATGCGTGACGCCATCTTGAGAACACATGAGGGCATCCTAATGGCGACTGACTACATCTCATACTTCCTGCAAAAAAATCAGGGCAAGGATGTGATTCTCATTCCCTACCATCTAGAGTCGGAGAATGGTCACCAAGGCTGCATGATCATATCCTTGGATGTGCAACGCTCAAATGCCTTGTATCTCGACTCGGGTAGTAATGCGAAGAGGAAAGACTACTCCAATATCAAGAGAGTTCTTGATGATGCTCTCAACGCCTGCATCGTAGCGGGAGGCGCCGCCCCAAGTAGGATAGTTAAGAGGCACGACATGCACGTGTTCGGCAACACAATGGAGTTCCCCTGCATCAAGTAGGGGCCTGACAGCAGGAAGGATGCCTTCTACGCCCTACACCATATGAAGGCGTTCGTACAGGACCAGCATAACAGCATGCTACCATCTGACCTCCGAAGGTGGGCTGAAGATCTTGAACGTATACAGTATCGCAACCTCATATGGATTTCTTTGATATCCAGGAGGAGATCTCGACAATCGTGCACCAATGGTACGTTGCAAACATATTCATAATTTTTGATGTTCCATGCTTGGTTTTATCTACTTTCTTATGTTTTGTCCACACTTTGGAGTACTTTTCATATGATTTCATGGACTAACCTATTAACAAGAGCCATGATGCCCTGCTTTTCTGCTGTTTTTGGTTCCAAGAAAGTCGAAAATGAATATTCTCGAATTGACGGACAAAAGCCAAAGTCAGTTTTTCACCGAGGACACCTAGAGCGAGAATCTGAGGCGGAGATGGGCTGGGCCGGCCACACCACTACCGCACGCGGCCTGCCCATGCCACGGGTGGTCCGCCGCCCAGCACCCTCGACCTCTCCTTCCGCCTATAAGTTGCCTCTGATACGGAAACCCTAAGGACCCGATCAAAATTCCATGAAAGAGTCTGTAGTCGCTGTCATCTCCATCCCTAGATCGGGAGGGATCTGAAGCTCTTCTCGGCACCCTGCCGGAGAGGGGAATTCACCCTGGAGGCCTTCTTCATCATCATGCAAGCCTCCGGTGTGATGCGTGAGTAGTTCATCTCTGGACTATGGGTCCATGTAGTAGCTCGATGGCTGGTTATCCTCCTTTGTGCTATCATGTTTAGATCTTGTGAGCTCCGTTCATGATCAAGATCATCTATTTGTAATTCTGCATGTTGTGTTTGCAGGGATCCGATGGATATTGAGATGCTATTTCAGATTGATTATTGATTCTATCGCGTCTTTGTTATTTGTGATCTTGCATGCTTTTGGTTGTTAGTAGCTATCTTGGCCAAGTAGATGCTAGCAACTCCAAGAGTTAGTATTTATGCTCGATAGTGGGTTTATGCCTCTGGTAATCTGGGGATGTGACGGAAATCTCTAAGGTACTAGATGTGTTGTTGCTACTAGGAAGAAAATAACAATCCTTTGTTCATAGAAAAATTGTATTGTTTACTTTACACACAGTTCATAATGCAATTATCCGTTTCTTGCAACTTAATACTGGAGGGGGTTCGGATGATAACCTGAAGGTGGATTATTAGTCATAGATGCAGTTGGATGGCGGTCTATGTATAATGTTGTAATTCCCAATCGAATCTAAAAGGAGTCAAGATGATTAGTATATGACTATATGCTTTCTCGATGTTTGTCAATTGCCCCGTTGTAATTTGTTCACCCAACATGTTATTTATCTTAAGCAGATCCACCTCTAGTGAACTATGGACCCCGTCCTTTCTTTTACTTTCAATCTACAATCAACTGTTTACTGCTTTGTGTTTACTTTCTGCAAACTATTACTTTCTTCCACTCGATATGTTTAATCCTTTGTTTTCAGCAAAACCGGTGAGATTGGCAACCTCGTCGCAAGTTGGAGACGGAGTTCTGTGGTTGTGTTGTGTAGGTATCCACGTTGCTGCTGGCACCGGTAGTGCGCCCTGCCAAAGTTCAGCTAGCAACACCTTTGGGGTGTTTCCTTGCTCCTACTGGTTCTATTAAACCTTGGTTTCATAATTGAGGGGAAAATTGCTGTTGTGATCATCATACCTTCCTCTTGGGGTTCCCCAACGAGCTTGATATATTTTGGGCCATCAAGCTATTTTTCTGGCGCCGTTGCCGGGGAGTCAAGGACATCTTCACAAGGGGAGTCCCTCATAACCAATCTCTTTACTTTGTTATTTTTGTTTTGCTTTGTTTGCTTGTTTCTTTATCAAAAACACAAAAAATTAGTTTTACAAGTTTGCTTTCCTTATTCAAAACACACAAAAAATTAAGTCTTTCTATAGTTGTTACCTTTTCCTTAGCACACCATGTTTATCCCTAAATTCACCCTGAAAGACCTTTCAATAGGTAGTGGTTCTTTAATTGGAAAAGATAATATTGAAGAATTCTTTAATCATGTTAGTAAGCATGAGGATATTGAGGATAGATCCCTTGCAGAACTTGCTCCAAACTATGAGATTGATGAAGCCTCTTTAGTTCACATGTTGGAGTCTAGGTTTGTTAACCTTAGCCCCTTGATGCAAGTAATGTTTCTTAAACTTAAAGAAATTGAGGACCCTGAGAAGAGGGATTTTATTCTAGAAACTTTGCTTAAGGAATTCTATGATGTTGCCAAGGAAGCTAGAAAAGTCTTTGAACATTTAAATATGCTAGGCTCATGTGTAGATGTTGTTGGTACACGAGAAAAGATGAGCAAACCTGAACCTAATGGGGAGGAAATTAAGATACCAATACCCTTTAAACTAGTAGCAATGCATGAAGCCATAGAAAAGAATCTTGATTGGATTATTCCCGAAAACCCGTTTGATGAAAATAGTGAACCCAAGAGCGTTGAGAGAGGATCCTCTAGAACTTATTTTGATGAGATACCTTGCCTTGTTGAAGATATTTCTGGTATTAATCTTAATGCTTCTTCATTTGACAACACTTGATTCTTTTTCTTGCTTCTTATGCCTAACTTAAAGGCGTTAAAGAAATGTACTTATTGGGAGATAACCCAAAGTTTTAGATGAGTCTTGGAAGTTATTACTTCAGTAATAAATGCTCCTTATCCTTTTTATTTGCTTTTTGTGCGAAGAGTAACCTCTAATGAGAGAGAAGTAATGATTGGGAAAGTTGTTGTCCCAAAATAGATTTATGTGCTTCACCATAAAAAATCGTGTAAATTCTCCGTACGTCCTTTTGAGGCGTGAATTTTTGTGCTTCTGCCCCTAGTTGTTATCTAACTTTTGTTAGTTTAACACTTTTTGATTTGAGCAACAGAAGGTCTTCGAAAAAATTCGTCTTTACCTGCTGGACTGTTTTGACAGATTTCTGCCATTTTTTGCATTTGCTTCTTGTTGGTTCCTTTTTGAGTTCTTTTAGGTAATTGAGCTTTTTGAGAGAAGTGCTACAGTAGCTAGTGTTTTAATGGAAGTTTTATTGGTGTTAGAACTGAACCTAAAATACTTATTATCTTGAGTGCACTAATGTTGCTAATAAAGATTGTGTGAAGTTTTGTTTGAAGGAAAAAGTTCAGGTGTATGGAAGGAATGAGTAATGAGATGAAGAATGGACTAAAACTCAAGCTTCGGGATGCCACGCATGTCACCCCAAGAAATATTCAAGAAGAACAAGCATCAAAGCTTGGGGATGCCCAAGGCATCCCCCTCTTCATCAATAAAAAATCCAGGTTTCTTCCAAACGCTTCATTTTTATTGTTTCATGCACAGTTGTGTTGTTCTTGGAGCGTCTTATTTTTCATTTTAGTTTTGGTTTTTCGTTTTCTTTGTTTGCTTAGTTTGCTAAATAAATTGGTTGGACCCCCTCTTTCATACATTGGTTTTCAAATAGTTTGGATTGGAAAAGAGTAGGAAAGTTCATGCCTAAGTGGTAAAGAGAGCTTGTTTTTGACTGTGGCCTATGCTTTGTCATGCCATGCTTGATATTGTTTTGGCTTTATGCTTACTATTCTTTGCTGTAGCATGACTTGTTATAAACAATTGAGATTGCTTAATGTGCCTTTGAAGAATCATGCGTTGGTTTAGCATATTAAAGCATAGTATTGTGGTATTCTCCTTTGATGCTTTATTTGGGTTGACTTGGCGCATGCTCACACCATGTTATGACTATCCCAAGTCACCATAAGACTTTATGATCCTTTGGTTTCAACTTGTATAGTATCACTTTATTCTTTGGTCAATCATGTTTTGTCGCTCTGCAAGATTATGGCCATTATTGCTCTCTTAGTTTGTCGCTCCCAGTCTTTTGCTAGCCTCCGCAACCAAGTATGAGTTCCACTCATGCATCCAACTCCCTAAACCAAGTTATTCCAAAGAGTCCACCATACCTACCTACTAGCATATGCTATTCCAAGTATATTCATGTTTTTATCTACCTTCCGAATTAAACTTGTTATGATAAAACTAGTGATTAAAGCTCTCACAAACTTGATGGCACACTTTACTTTTCTTGCCCTTAATAAACTTGAACCATTGTGTAAATGCATGTTGTATATGCTTGCACTTATTTGTTGGGGATTAGCAGAACCATGTTGTCATGGGGAACGCTTTCAACATTGCACTTGTACTTTGTACCTAGTTGATATCATGCTCTTTTTTCTATGGATGTCGTCGGTGTGAAATGAAAGGGGAGCTAGTAAGTCCATGGAGTTATGTATATGTGTTAGAGAAACGCCTGGGCCGCTGGTCTAATCCATGCTGACATGGTGGAAACCTGCAACGTAACCATAATGAGCTGTCTATGAAGCATTCTTCTTATAAAAAAAGAGACATATGTTGAGAAAAAGAAAAGAGAAAATAAAGAGATATATGAAAAGAGGAAAGAGAGAAAAAAGCACCATATTCCCATGGTAAATAAGAAGATTGCTGAGATGCTCGTTGTCTTCTTGCCTTGTCATTTTGATATGGGGATTCTTCCGTATCATCGGGTAAGGGGTACCCCGTTGGCGGTTCTCTATGATACACATGTATTTACGATGACAAGAACTTACCGGTGACTAAACTTGAGTAGCATGAGGAGCGGCCCTCGTATTCAAGGGACATGAGATTTCCAACTTATACTTCGTCAATCATATACACCATAGTTTGTTCACTTTAACCTTAATCACTTCAAGATGCTTATGATAGGGGCAATGAGAGCTAAAAGCTATTAAGTACCATAATTTTTGGAAGCTCTTTATGAGACTTGAATCCCTACTTCCTTCTATGAAGGCCTTTCTTTTACTTTTATGTTGAGTCTCCACCTTCTACCTTTATGCACCTACTTTGAGAGCATAGTGGTCATTCTTAGTTCTATGTGCATTGTCCCAAGACTTGCTTATTGATTCATAGCTTTGATATTGCTTGTTTTGAACTATTTGTATCTAGTCACTCTTATGAACTTTGAAGGTGTCCTATGCATTTATGTTTGCTACTCTATGAGGGACAAGCTAAATACTACTATGCTATGTTTTGTTTATGTGAAACAAACAAATGTCTTGCAAAGCATTGTTATTCATGAATCTTTTGTTTGTGCCTTTTCATGTTGCAACATAGTTTCTTTGTCTTATTGCTAGAACTTTGTCTTTCATGTTATGATTGAAGTACTATGATCCCAGCTTTGAATGTTTTACAAGTACTTTGGTCAAGTTTATGATGGTGCATGTCACCTCAAAAATTATTCTTTCTTTTTATCACTTACCTACTCGAGGACGAGCAGGAGTTAAGCTTGGGGATGTTGATACGTTGCAAACGTATCCATAATTTTTGATGTTCCATGCTTGGTTGTATCTACTTTCTTATGTTTTGTCCACACTTTGGAGTACTTTTCATATGATTTCTTGGACTAACCTATTAACAAGAGCCGCAGTGACAGCTGCCTGTTTTCTGCTATTTTTGGTTCCAAGAAAGTCAGAAAATGAATATTCTCGGAATTGGACGGGATAAAATCCAAAGTCAGTTTTTCACCGAGGGACGCCTGGAGCCAAAATACGAGACGGAGATGGGCTGGGGCCCGGCCACACCACATGGCCGCACGGCCAGGCCTGGCCCACGCCAGGGGGTGGTCTGGCCGCCCTAGGAACCCCCTCGGCCTCTCCTTCCGCCTATAAGTTGCCTCTGATACGGAAACCCTAAGGACCCGATCAAAATTCCATGAAAGAGTCGGTAGCCGCCGTCATCCTTATCCCTAGATCAGGAGGGATCTGAAGCTCTTTCCGGCACCCTGCCGGAGAGGGGAATTCACCCTGGAGGCCTTCTTCATCATCATGCAAGCCTCCGGTGTGATGCGTGAGTAGTTCATATCTGGACTATGGGTCCATGTAGTAGCTAGATGGCTGGTTCTCCTCCTTTGTGCTATCATGTTTAGATCTTGTGAGCTCCGTTCATGATCAAGATCATCTATTTGTAATTCTACATGTTGTGTTTGCGGCGATCCGATGGATATTGAGATGCTATTTCAGATTGATTATTGATTCTATCATGTCTTTGTTATTTGTGATCTTGCATGCTTTCCGTTGTTAGTATCTATCTTGGCCAAGTAGATGCTAGCAACTCCAAGAGTTAGTATTTATGCTCGATAGTGGGTTCATGCCTCCGTAATCAGGGAAGTAAATGTAAATCTCTAAGGTACTAGATGTGCTGTTGCTACTAGGGAGAAAACAACAATCCTTTGTTCATAGAACAATTGTATTGTTTACTTTACACACAGTTCATAATGCAATTATCCATTTCTTGCAGCTTAATACTGGAGGGGGTTCGGATGATAACCTGAAGGTGGATTATTAGTCATAGATGCAGTTGGATGGCGGTCTATGTATAATGTTGTAATTCCCAATTGAATCTCAAAGGAGTCAAGATGATTAGTATATGCTTGTATGCTTTCTCGATGTTTGTCAATTGCCCCGCTATAAGTTGTTCACCCAACATGTTATCTATCTTAAGGAGAGCCACCTCTAGTGAACTATGGACCCCGGTCCTTTCTTTTACTTTCAATCTACAATCAGTTGTTTACTGCTTTGTGTTTACTTTCTACAAACTATTACTTTGTTCCACTCGATACGTTTAATCCTTTGTTTTCAGCAAAACCAGTGAGATTGACAATCTCATCGCAAGTTGGGGACAGAGTTCTGTGGTTGTGTTGTGCAGGTCTCCACGTTCCTGCTTGCACCGGTAGTGCGCCCTTCCAAAGTTCAGCTAGCAACACCTTTGGGGTGTTTCCTTGCTCCTACTGGTACGATTAAACCTTGGTTTCATAATTGAGGGAAAACTTGTTGCTGTTCTCATCATACCTTCCTCTTGGGGTTCCCCAACAAGCTCGACATATTTTGGGCCATCAACCAACAAGTCATAAAATTTGAGGGCCTCTTCTACGGCGGCACTCCACCATGCAATAAGGAGATAGATGAACACTTAGCAAAGCAGGGTGATGGCAGGATGTTCATGAAGTTAGCGAAAGGAGCTAACTGGGCTTCATCAATATCCCCGAGCCGACTCATCAGCCGAAGAAGTCTTGATGTTTTCCTAGCTAGTTATTAGTTTCGAACTTGTGTTGTAAAGTTTATCCCTATGTTAACTTGCCTAGCAACCTCTAGAGTATGTTTCGTAAACTGTTGAACTTGATTATGAGCAACGCTAGCTAGTTATTTGTGTTATGAACTATTTTAGTGCTTGGTCATATGTTTCTTCTCATTCATTATTGCCTCCTTACTTCGAGGTTTTCATTTTTTTTGTATTTCTTCGAAATGCTGATGATTAAAACGTGTTGTGGCACTATATATGTGTGTGACTATACCGCTGCTGGATCTAGTGTGCTAAGTAGACTTGTAATTTGAGCTTCCTCTACTTTTCGCACCAGATCCATCAGCGACATTGTTATTTTTGTGCCCAACCTAAGTATGAGGCAATAGACTTGTAACAATATCGCCCAAGTTAATACTATTTCATCTCGTAGCCCCAAAGTTGAAAGAGGACAAATATGTTCGAGGTTCATATACATAAGACATAATATGTTTAGCGGTAAGCCAAGGAAAGGATTCTGGGTCCATGTCAACGACTCTTTTTGACACACCAAACTTGAAATGAGTCGTTGCCATGGAGACCGAATCCCTTCCTTGCTTTACTACTGGACATATCATGCCCATGCTATATGAATCATGGAAGTATTTCTCTTATTTTGTCTTTGGAGATACAAATAGATTAGATAGCATGAATTAAATGAAATGGTGAATTATGTAGTTTCAAATATCTCATTGTAGCCCCAAATTTGAAAGGAAAGACATTACTTCACTATTCGTATAGCATTGGTGACATTGTTATATGAATCGTGGAATGATTTCTTTCCTTTCGTCTGTGGCGATACAATGAAATGGTAAACTATGTAACCCCAAAGTCGAGAGGAGGGACAAATAAGTTTGTGATTCGTATATATATAGCATGGCGACATTGTGTTAGTTAATACTATTTCATCTCATAGCCCCAATGTCGAAAGAGGACAAATATTTTTCGAGATTCATATACATAAGACATAATATGTTCAGTGGTAAGCCCAGGAAAGGATTCTGGGTTCACGACAACGACTCCTTTCGACACACCAAACTCGAAATGAGTCGTTGCCATGGAGACCAAATCCTTTCCTGGATTTACCACTGGACATATCATGCCCATGCTATATGAATCGTGGAAGTATTTATCTTCTTTTGTCTTTGGCGATACGAATAGATTAGATAGCGTGAATTAAATGAAATGGTGAATTATGTAGTTTCAAATATCTCATTATAGCCCCAAATTCGAAAGGAAAGACATTACTTCACTATTCGTATAGCATTGGCGATATTGTTATATGAATCGTGGAATGATTTCTTTCCTTTTGTCTTTGGCGATACAATGAAATTGTAAACTATTTCATCTCGTAGCGCCAAAGTAGAAAGGGGACAAATATTTTTGAGGTTCATATACATTAGACATAATATGTTCAAAGGTAAGCCAAGGAAAATATTCTAGGTCCATGGCAACGACTCCTTTTGACACACCAAACTCGAAATGAGTCGTTGTCGTGGAAGACCGAATCCTTTCCTTGCTTTACCTCTAGACATATCATGCCCATGCTATATGAATCATGGAAGTATTTCTCTTCTTTTGTCTTTGGCGATACTAATAGATTAGATACCGTGAATTAAATGAAATGGTGAAGTATTTAGTTTCAAATATCTCATTGTAGCCCCAAAGTCGAAAGGAAAGACATTACTTCACTATTCGTATAGCATTGGCGACATTGTTATATGAATCGTGGAATGATTGCTTTCCTTTTGTCTTTGGTGATACAATGAAATGATAAACTATTTCATCTCGTAGCCCCAAAGTCAAAAGAGGACAAATATTTTTGATATTCATATACATAAGACATAATATGTTCAATGGTAAGCCAAGGAAAGGATTCTGGGTCCACGGAAACGACTCCTTTTGACACACCAAACTCGAAATGAGTCGTTGCCATGGAGACCGAATCCTTTCCTTGCTTTACCATTGGACATAACATGCCCGTGCTATATGAATCATGGAAGTATTTCTCTTATTTTGTCTTTTGCGATACGAATAGATTAGATAGTGTGAATTATATGAAATGGTGAATTATGTAGTCCCAAAGTCGAGAGAGGGGACAAATAAGTTTGTGATTCGTATAGCATGGTGATACTCATATAGCATGACACCCATATATATATATATATATGCATGATCTTATCTTGTGAACTGCTATTGCTTTCCACTAACATAGCTAATATCATCTATCTTGTGTACAAGAGATGGCAAAGAAGTGCTATGTCATATACGTCGGTAAGGTTCCAGGTGTGTACGAGGAGTGGGAAGACTACTAGAAGCAAGTAAATGAATTCTCGGGCAACATCTACAAAGGATACAAGACTAGAGAGGTGGCAAAAGAGAAGTAGAGGAAGCACGGGAGGAAGAAGTGGAGGAACTTCGTCGTGATCACCACCTTGCTCTTCATGGTAGGTTGTGTTCTCTATTTCACCTATAGAGCTCCACTATGCATGTAGTTGTAATGCGATTGTGAACTTGTACTCGATCGGTCCCCCGAGAGATGTGAACTTGGTGGTGTGTGTGTGATGAACTCTAGTTGATTGATGTGTGAACTCTAGTATATCGCGGATTAATTCAAGTTGATGTGTGATGTACTTGTATTAGTGTTGGTTATACTATATTTTGGCCAATTGCAACTTTCTGAAAATTCTATGCTATTTATACTCTATTTTGGACTGTATAACACCTATAAACTGTGTATTCTGGACTATATTGTGGTTATGTAAAATTTAAAATTCGAAATTGATATTTGAGGCGCATCTGTAAACTTACTAAAGGCACATCTGTAAACTTATGCGAGGCGCATCTCTAATACATACTAGAGTCGCATTCCAGATGCGCCTCCTATAATCTATATATGCGAGGCGCATACCAATATATAGATTATAGGAGGCGCATCTGAAATGCGACTCTAGTAACAAATACTAGCAGCGCGGCGCTAGAGACGCATCTATAATGCGACTCGAATGGATTTTCATATGCGCCTCGAGTAGGCTTTTCCCTAGTAGTGGATATCGATGGCGTCGGCATGCACAGTGAGCCAGTACAAGCCGTGGCGCATGGCCTTGGCGACTAGCGACCTTGCACCAACGTGGTGGTCGTAGTCACCGGCGTGTATGTCTTGTAGGATCTTGTGACCCTGTTTTGGTTGTATGCAGCGTTGGTACACGCCTATCACACTGTGCCTGTGGAGCTCGCCGTTGATGATGACGAAAGAATTACAGCGGCACACGATCATCCGCTCCTCAGTCTCATCCTTGGGGTGGATCTTGTGCTCGAGGTAGGTGACATAGGGTGCGGTCCAGTTGCTGGGCTCCGTGATCATGGCGACCAGAGTGGCCTCGGGATACAACAGTATCTCGATGTCGATCTCCTTTGGGGGAGACCGATGGCTTGTAGATGATGTCGAGGAAGACGCCCGGTGGTGGCGTTTGGCGGGCCAATCCAATACGTGAGAGTGTGTCGGCCTCCTCATTCTTTTGGCGATCGATCCACTCGACGGAGTAGACAGAGAAGTAGCCCCCCAGCTGGTCTATCGCTTGGTGGTATACTACCATGTTGGGGGCGACTATATCACAGGTGCCAACGACTTGTGTGGCGACGAGGTCGAAGTTGCCGTAGCACTTTAGGCGATTGATGTTCATCTCCTTGGCAGCCTGCATGCCATGGAGGAGGGCCTCGTATTCAGAATGTTGTTCGTGTGGGGCATGAAGTTGAGTTGCAGCACATATCAGAGTTTATCTCCCTTAGGGGAGGTGAGGATTATCCAAGCCCTGGCACCATCCGAGTTCTTCGACCCGTTGAAGTGGAGGGAACAGTAGTGGAGGTATGGCAACGTCGTGTGCTGTTGCGCTTCTTCCCAGTCGGCAAGGAAGTTAGCTAGGGCTTGCGACTTGATGGCTTTGCATGGCTCATACTTGATGTTGTGGACGCCGATTTTGACGGCCCACTTGGCAACTCGCCCAGTCGCGTCGTGATTGTGGATGATGTCCTGTAGTGGCATGAGGAGACAATCGTGATAGGATGCTCCTGGAAGTAGTGAGGGAGCCTCCTTTGGGCTCGGAAGACCATGTAGACCAGTTTCTAGTACTGCGGGTAACGTTGCCTTGAATCGGTGAGGACCTCGCTGATGTAGTAGACAGGGCACTACACAAGGTGCTCCTTCCCCTCCTCAAGTCGCTCGATGACCATCACAGCACTGATGACTCTACTGGAGGCCACGACATAGACGAGCATTGTCTCCTTGTCCATGGGAGCAGTGAGTACTGGCGCTGCGAGTAGCACCTCCTTCAGCGCTTTGAGCATGTTGTCGGTCTCGCTGTCCCACACAAACATGAGATTCTTCCACATCAAATGGTAGAGAGGCATTGCCTTCTCACCGAGCCAAGGGATGAAGCGACTAAGAGCTGCGACTCACCCTGCCAACTTCTGGACGTCGCGTAGGCACTCAGGCTTCCCGAGTTGTGTGATGGTGTTGATATTGGAGGGGTTGGCCTCGATGCCTCGTTTGGAGACCACATACCCCAGGAGATGGCCGGTGGGAACGCCGAATGTCCACTTCTTCGGGTTGAACTTGATCTTGTACTTCCATAGATTTGTGAAAGTTTTGGCCAGGTCAGCGAGTAGGTCGCTCTGGCGAGTCAACTTCACCACAATGTCATTGATGTAGACGTGGATGTTGCTGCCAATGTGGCTTGCTAGGCACCCCTACATGCACCGTTGGTAGGTCACACCGGTGTTCTTGATGCTGAATGTCATCGCGGTGGAGTAGAAGGCTCCGAACGGCATAATGAAAGCCATTTCTCCTCATCCTCGACAGACATCTTGATCTGATTGTAGCCGGAATAAGCGTCAAGGAAGCACAGTGACTCGGACCCCGCGGTCGAGTTGATGATCTGGTCGATGCGCGGGAGGTTGAACTCCTCCTTTGGGAAGGCGCTCTTGAGGTTGGTGTAGTCGATACACATCCTCCAGGTGTTGTTCTTCTTCATGACTAGGACTAGATTGGCCAGCCACTTAGAATACTTGATTGGCTGAATGAATCCTGTAGCGAGTAGCCGCTGTACTTCTTTGGCGATTGTGTGGCGATGCTCTTCATTGAAGGGCTGAAGTGATTGCTTGACATGTCGCTCCTTTGGGTCGGTGTTCAGCTTGTGCTCAACGAGTTCCCTCGGGACACCAGGCATGTCAGATGGCTTCCATGTGAAGATGTCACGATTTTGGAGGAACTCGATGACCATGCTTCCCTATGTGGGGCTCATGTTGGTTCCCACGGTGATCTTCTGGCTCAAGTCGCCTGGGAAGAGCTCGATAGTGCGGGTGTGCATGGAGGCCTCGAAGGTTGCTTGTGTGGCGCTGGCCGAGGTGCGCTTCTTCAGGATCATCGGGTCATCCTTGTTGATGTCACCCACGTATTTTGAGAGCTCGACCACATGGTTTGTTTCCTCGGTGATGACGACGTCGGTGAGCTTGGCGCCATTGTCCTTGCATTCCACGGCCATGTTAGGGTTGCTGTGGACGGTGATGATTCCCCGTGACCCCGGGAGCTTCATCATGTTATAGGCATTGTAACATCCCAAAACTTCAATCCAAGGTTATTAAGATCCAAATCATCAAAATTAGGGTTAACAAAAACTTTTCCAATTAAAATTATTAAAGCATTCATATGTGTGTGCATTTAAATAGGAGTTGTTTTCAATTGCCATGATTAAGTGATCCATTGCTTGTAAAATGATTCTTAGGTGAAATAAACATCATCTAGATCATTCCCAAACAAATCCCAAAGAAAAACAAATCAAAAAGAATAAAAGAAAGAAATGGTCATCTGTGCCATTTTAATCAACATGCCTACTTGGCTATTCCTAGAACTCAATTCTTAACGGAAACAAATGTGGATCTTTGCACCCCTTGCTAGTACATGTAATGATGTACCAAGGCCCACTTTGTGATCTGCCAAAAACTTTCAAACACTAATTTTAAATGGCATTTGAAAATTGAATGTAGTTCATATGGGAAGATCACACTTATTCAAAAACCACTCAAATGAGATCCATTTTCAAAACCCAAGCAACCATAGAGGCTTAAGCATGTTTATAGCAAACCCACCAAAATTCATCCAAAAATTTCAAACTTCAGTTCATGCGGCCATTGTGTCGAACAGGTGGCATGCACCAAATTTCTGCCTAATTTTTACTATTCAATGATCATTGCATTGTCGAGTAATTAGGCTCCATTTGGTCCCCTTGTCCCCTCTAACTCTAACCAGCACCTAACTAAGCTACTAACCGGCCTAGAGCAGTAGTGGAGCACCACCACTTTGTGGTCACCGCCAACCGATCATGGACAGAGAGCCACCGACCGCACAGCGACAATCCTGCACCACCACTAGCTCCGCCCAACCCTACCGCCACTCCCTTTTCACCCCTCGATCACCCCCAGGCCATGGACCACCCCCAGCGCCGCCGCCCAGTGTCTCTGCGAGCTCGCTAGAGCGCGTTAGCTGCTGCCAAGACGCCACGCATCGCCTCGACCTAATCCCGCGCGTGCCGCTCCGCCTCGACCCTAGCAACCCGCCAGACACGGCCGTGCACCGCCGCGTGACCCACAGTCGCCGTGCGCCACGTCGAGCATCGCCTCTGTCTCCTAGAGCGCGGGACGCTCCCGACCAAACTCCACCGCCCCTAGCCACGCATTGAAGCCGTAGAGCACCGCCAGGAGGCAGGCCACCGTCCCCTACCTCAAGCCACGCCGCTAGCACGTTGTGCAGCCCTCGCCGGAGTCACCAGCCCATCCCTTTCAGTCGCGTCATCGAGCTATAAATAGAGGCCACCCCAGCACAAACCACTCACACCATTCCACTCCGGTCTCCTCACTGATCCTTCCCCACCTCTAGCCAGAGCAGCTTGAGCACTTGTTCGCCGAAATTTGGCCCGAGAAGCCCGCTGTAGAGGAGGAGAAGGCGCCATCGATTTCGTCCACCCCAGGACCTGCCGCAACCATCCCTGAGCCTGCCGTCGATAGCACGTTCGATCTCCCCCATCGCCGCCATAGCTGGAGCCCTGGTATGCCCCCTGAGCACCCCCACCGAGCCGCTAGGGTTAGACCTCTCCGGCGACCTGTCCGTTGTCGATGACGAGCCCCAGCCGTAGATCCTAGTTCTAATCTAACGGCCCACATCGCCCCGTATCGCTTCGCGTGTAAAGAGCCGCTGACCGGTGGACCCCCCTGTCAGCTGTTCTTTGTGCCGCGGAATGCCACTGGGCTGGCCCGTTTTCGTTCCCACGCGACCCATTTAATTCAAATTTAGATTTTTCTAATTTAGTTTTAACCTAGTTCTGTCCCTTAGTTTGAAAATCAATTCAGAGAGATTTACAAATCCAAATGGAGTGATTCCAATTTTGTTAGAAAGCTACTAAAAAGATCAATCCAAGCCCGTTGGATTTAATTCATTTAGAGTTAGAGATCTCTCCTAGTAAAAATAACAAGACAGAAGCATTTGCACATTCAAACATTTTTATAAAATCAACCATGATAGATTTTGAGTTGATTCCAACACTCAAAAATCACATTTAACCATACCTATCTGAATATGTAATAATATTAGGGTTTACATGCAGTGACTTTGGACTAGTACCAAAATAATGCTATATAGGCATTTCTCGTCACTTTAAATCATTAAATAATGAACTTAAACCAAAGTAATTGTGATCCAACCCTTAAATCACATTCCCACATGTTAGAATATGTGGTGATGACATGTGTCCACATGATCACATATTTTAAGTGGTGAATATTAAATCTTAGTTATTTTTCAATGAGTAGAAATTACTTTTCTTAAATAAAAAGAATGAAACTAGTTAATAAAACTTGTGATGCTTGTGATGATAATAGATCATCAAATGTGTGCCTTAGAGTGCTAATTAGACTAGTTAAGTATTGTTTGGTGATTGTGTACTCCGTATGTATTTATAGACGATGGTACCGACCAAGCTTTCAAGGAGGAGGAGTTCTATCAAGAGGAGGAAGAAAACTTCAACCACTGCACTGCACAAGGCAAGCTAACACTTGCAAGTATTATACTAGCCAGCCATCATTAACAATGCAAGCTAACCCTTGCAAGTAGAATGATTAACAAGCTAGACTTAAACTAGATGATTTGAGCAAAGATGCTCTAGGCATGCTTTGGTGATACCACTTTGACTATTATTTACCCCAAGTATTATTTTCAAGCTTTACTTCCTTTACTTTAGCAAAGTCCCTTACTTGTTTTGAAGGTAGCATAAAAAGTATAAAACTTGACCTATTTAGATAACTTTAGATATCATTATGTGGCATGAGATTGATCTCATCTTTCCACCTTAGTGAACACTCTTAACTTAGTAGTTTAGAGTAGATAAAAACTTGAGTCACTTTAGATGGGAACCCTTGGTGAAAATTAATTATGAAAACCTTGGAATGATGAGTCATTCTATTGAGATGTTTTGACATGTGTTGAGAAACACAAATGGTTTATGATGATGAAAATGTTGAGGCATGAGCCTTGACCCTTTTACAAAACTGATGGTTGGATTCGGATGCGATACCATTCCAAATTTACCATACGACCACAATACCTGAATTGGGTAAGGCTTAGCCGGAAGTTTATATGCATTAGTATTAGTTCCCTCGCGGGAGAGGTTTGAGCTGAGGCTACCTCTCAATGTTGTCCACCTATGCAGTGCCCAAGATGATAGATGGTCATGGTTGGGAGGCCATGCTCATAGGAGAGGTGCTTATACTAGGGTGTGTAAAGGAAATGTAATGTTTGATTATCTGCATACTAAGTATGATGATTCAGGGTTATCCCTGACAGATGTATCGAATCTTGTGGTGAAAGTGTACCACCTCTGCAGAGTGTCAAACTATTCGAATAGCTGCGTCTGTGGTTATGGACAGTTGGAGTGGCCATACTATTTCGTTGTCAGATGTTTTCAAAATAACTTATGAAATGAATGATGAATCTTGACTTGACCACAACAGAGTTGTGACTATGACACTAGCTTCCGAACTTAAGTGATTCTAGAACTTTATTTTATCTTTCTTTGTTTCAGAACTCAGCTTAGGTTTCAAACTTAACCTGATAGTTAAACTTAGAGTTAGCACTTTACTTTAGAACTATAGCAATTGTTAGTGGTAGCTTGTGAGTACTTAAAGAGTACTCAGGCTTTTGTCCCTGGCTATTCTCATGGACAAACTATGAAGGAGACTACCAAGATGATGGCCAGCAGGACGGCTATGATAACTAGGACTATCTCACGCAAGATTGCATGTGCCCCTGAAGATGGACCCCACCGCTACGCTTATCTTTTATTCCGCTGCTTGTTGTATTAAGACTGGATCATGAGATCCTTATTTGTGTAAGACCTTATGTATGGTTTGTAATGGATGATGTATTGTGATATCCAATCCGTTATGTCTCGCAAAAATGGTAATCCTGGGATTGCGATGTATGACATAACGGGCATCTGGGATTAAAAATACGGGTGTTGACAAGTTGGTATCAGAGCCATCCTGACCATAGGAGACCCTAGTTAGAATGGACGTCCCAACAAAAACTTAATTTCCAAATCAAAGTGAGTATATATGAAAAACTATTTCCTCTCTTACCCTTGGGAATTCATTATTTCTCAAAAATTCATGTTCCTCAAATCCTTACATTACTACTTAAAATTTGACACACCTGATCACTTCACTAACTTCCTCATCCTTAATTCTTGTAGATGGAGACTCAGTTCAGCAAGTTCTACCAGTTGGGGAACGGAGGTCAGCTGATCTTCGAGAGGGATCTAGATTTGCAGTGGCCCCCCAGGAGGAGATTTGCAGTGGCTGGTCACCGCCGATCTTTGAGGAAGCATAGAAGCACCAACATCCGGGAGAATCCGGTTCTCCGTGAGAGAGAACAACTGGCTAGATGGATTATCCAGGGCAATGCATGAAGCTCTCGTACGTCTATGTGCCCTCAGCGTCAACCAAATCCAAGGAACCCGTTTTGCTCACTATGCAAGACATGACTTCATGGGAATGCCAATGGAGATGCAAAGTCACCCGGAGTTGAAGCATCAAGTGGAGAACCTTGACTTCCTGATGTACGACGCTAGAAGGAATTGGACAATGCTAGGGAGTTTGCCAACCACAACCGTGCCATTGCGCCCAGAAGGCCCAGACTTTCTCACTGCTTGTCAAGGACCATCAGTCTCTTCGCCTCCAGCGCGTGAAGAAGGATCGTACCATCGCCCGTCTTTGCAAGAAGGTGGCCGACCTCGAGAAGACCGTCAAGGAGCAGGAAGCTCAGCTTGCAGCAAAGGAGGAAGAAGAGGAGGGTGAAGACATCCAGGGAGATATGGATTCTTACCTCAGCAATGATGATGACTTTCTGGAGGAGGATGCCGTGGACTTCTACACTGACGATGAGGACTCCGACTTCATCGACGATGAGTAGATGCACTAGAGCACTATCGTAGCATGAGATGTATCGGTCCCACTGTATCGTAGCTTGCAGAATGGTTCTTCAAACCATCTGTTTTCCTTTGTTGTTGTGGTGTGTGTTTGTATCGTGTGCTTGTTTGCATGAATGAAATGAAGTTAGTTGCAAAACCTGAGTCAAACTCAAAGTTTTAGCTTGAAACCAAAACCATGAACCTTAGAACTTTCCCTCTTACCCCTTTATCTACCTCAATCTTCAGATGACTCGTGGAAACCAAGGAGGGAGCAGTTCGTCACAAGACCCAATGCTGCAGATCTTGCAGAATCTCATTGCAGACAGAGAAGCAAGCAGGGCAGAGCGCCAAGCTAATCTAGCAACACTGCAGCAGATCGCCCAGATGGCTCTCAACAACCAAGGGCATGGAAACCAGGATCACCATGGATCCAAACTCAAAAACTTTCAGAACACCAATCCCCCAATCTTTAACCAAGCTGAAAACCCACTAGATGCTGATGACTGGCTGCAGACAATGGAAAACAACTTAGAAGTAGCAGGAGTTGATGACAACGAGAAAGTTCTCTTTGCCACCCACTATCTGGCGGGAGATGCAAGAGCTTGGTGGACTAGTATCCGTAACATGAACCATGGTCAAGTGATGACATGGGAAGCCTTCAAAATCAAGTTCAGCCGCACCCACGTGCCGCAAGGTCTAGTCACCAGAATGAGGGATGAGTTCCGCGACTTGAAGCAAGGCAGAATGACCGTGGTGGAATACCGTGACAGATTCCTATCGCTTGCAAGG
Organism: Avena insularis; assembly: GCA_023614405.1. Taxonomy (NCBI): domain Eukaryota; kingdom Viridiplantae; phylum Streptophyta; class Magnoliopsida; order Poales; family Poaceae; genus Avena; species Avena insularis. The sequence goes on from CM042690.1 coordinate 522,810,188, forward strand.
TACGTCCCTGATGAGATCAACACAGAGGCCAAGAAGAAGGAGAGATTCTTGAACGGACTGCATGATGAGATGCAGACTGTCCTCGTCAACATCCGTTTCTAGGATCTCAAAGAGCTAGCCAACTCTGCCATTCAGATGGAAGGGAAGATTAATCAGGCAAACGACAACCGCAAACGTCGTATGATGCAGCAATCTGGATCCAGCAGTCACCAGAAGTACCATCCCAACCCCTCACCAGGATATGCACCAAGGAACAACCGACCCCCAATGTCTCGACCCAGCTACCCCAACCGTAGGGGAGGCAATGTGAAGTCCGGAGGAAACAACAATCACTCCGGTAACACCAGCAATTTCAACCGTGCCCCTCCCAAGAGCAATAACAACAACAACAACAACAACAACACTGTACCCAGAACTGGCAGCAATGTTGTGCCTGTCGCAGCAAAGGACAAGTCCCAGATCACCTGTTTCGAGTGTGGAGTGAAGGGTCACTATTCCAATGAGTGTCCCAAGAAGACTACCGCCACTGCCAATGTGAATGCCCCAGCTCAACAACAGCGTCGTGTTCAACAAGGAAGAAGATTTGCCCCAGGGAACCCTCACAACCGCAACGGTCGTCTCTTCCACATGAACGCTGAAGAAGCCCAAGAAGCGCCAGATGTAGTGATGGGTATGTTTTCTGTCAACTCAGTTTTAGCAAGGGTATTGTTTGATTTGGAAGCATCACATTCATTTGTCACCAAAGAATTTTCCTGCACTAGTAAGATTCACCCAACCAACCTGAAGCATGTCATGATAGTTCAAATCCCCGGGTCAACTACAAAAGCTAGAAAAAATTGCAAAGATGTACCTATTAGAATACATGGGATAGATTTTTATGCCAACCTAATTGTACTTGGAACCAAAGGATTAGAAGTAGTACTAGGAATGGACTGGCTGTCAAGGCATAAAGGATTGATAGACTGTGCTAAGAAAGCCATCACCATGACCAGTAGCTCTGGAGTCACAATAGAGCATATCTCTGAAACCTTACCTCGTCAATTCAAGTGCAACAAGAGTCTAGCCCTACCCACCATAGACCAAGTCTGAGTAGTCTGTGAATACCCCGACGTATTCCCAGATGAATTGCCAGGTATGCCCCCGAATAGGGATATTGAGTTCATTATCGAACTAATCCCCGGAACCGGGCCCATAGCCCAGAGACCCTATAGCATGAACCCCTCAGAGTTAGTGGAACTGAAGAAGCAGTTGGATGCCATGTTAGCAACCGGCTTGATTCAACCAAGCGCATCGCCATGGAGATCACTAGTGTTATTCGTCGACAAGAAAGATGGAGGCAACCATTTGTGCACAGATTACAGAAAGCTGAATGACGTCACCATCAAGAATAACTACCCCTTCCCAAAGATAGAGGATCTATTTGATCAGTTGACTAGAGCTCAGGTATTCTCAAAGATTGATCTTAGGACTGGTTATCACCAACTTAAGATTTGTGCAACGGATATTCTGAAGAGCACCTTTACTACTCGCTATGGTTTATATGAGTATACGGTTATGTCTTTTGGATTAACCAATGCCCCTGCTTATTACATGAATCTCATGAATAAGATCTTTATGAATTTCCTAGATAAGTTTGTAGTTGTGTTTATCGACGATATCCTTATCTACTCCAAGTCAGAAGAAGAGCATGAGCAACATCTGAGAATCATCCTAGAAACCCTAAGAGAGCATCGGTTATATGCCAAGTTCAGCAAGTGTGAGTTTTGGCTGAAAGAAGTAGGATTCCTAGGACATATTGTGTCTGCCGGAGGAGTCTCTGTTGATCCTACCAAGATCAAAGATGTCGAAGAATGGGAAGCCCCAACCACTCAAACCCAAGTCCGTGCATTTCTAGGATTAGCGGGATATTACCGCAAGTTCGTAGAAGGATTCTCGAGCATCGCCAGACCCACGACCCAATTGTTGAAGAAGGACAAGAAGTTTGAATGGACCGACAAGTGTGAAGCCAGTTTCTAGGAGCTGAAGAAGAGATTGATATCAGCCCCAATTTTGATCATGCCAGATATCAAGAAGCCGTTTGATGTGTATTGTGATGCATCCAAGATTGGTCTCGGATGTGTATTAATGCAAGAGGGCAAAGTCATCGCTTATCTCTCTCGACAACTGAAGCAGCATGAGCAGAACTATCCGACCCATGATCTTGAATTAGCAGTCGTAGTGTTGGCATTGAAGACATGGCGTCATTATCTGATGGGTAATCGATGTGAGATTTACTCAGACCACAAAAGCTTGGCGTATATTTTCACTCAGAAGGAGCTGAATATGAGGCAAAGAAGATGGATAGAATTAATCAAGGATTATGACCTTGACATTCACTATTGATGACCCACAAGTATAGGGGGTGTATCGCAGTATTTTCGAGGGAAGTGAAACCCAATTTATTGATTCGACACAAGGGGAGCCAAAGAATATTTATAAGCCTTAACAACTGAGTTGTCAATTCAGCTGCACCTGGAAACAATCTTGCTCACAACAGTTTATCAGTAGCAATAGTTTTGTAGTAGGAATAGTAAAGCGGCGGTAGTAAAGCAAAACGGTAGTAACAAAAGCGATATGATGGGATTCGAGTGCGGTAGGCATAGGGATGGATGGACGGGCGTTGCATGGACAAGACAATTCACATAGCAATCAGAACATAGGGAAATTGCAGATAAATAAGATAAAGCATCCAAGTACTAGACAATCCTAGGCATGTGTTCCATATATAGTCATACGTGCTCGCAATGAGAACTTGCACAACATCTTTTGTCCTGCTAGCCCGTTTGCAGCGGGGCCTCTAGGGAACTACTGGCAATTAAGGTGCTCCTTTTAATAGAGCACCGGAGCAAAGCATTAACACTCCGTGAACACATGTGATCCTCACATCAAAGCCTTTCCATTCTGGTTATCCCGATTTCTGTCACCTCGGGGCCATAGGTTCCGGACAACGACGTGTGTATAAAACTTGCAGATAAGACCAAGAACAATACTATCATAATGAATCAATAATAAGTTCAGATCTGAAATCATGGCACTCGGGTCCTAGTGACAAGCATTAAGCACAACAAGTCGCAGCAAAGTCATAAAGCACTAATAAAAGATACTAGGCACCATGCCCTAACAATCGGATGCCATTACATGAACGATCTCATACAATCCCTACCATCCCCATAGCCTACAGCGGGGGATTACTCACTTATAGATGGGGGAAACATGGATGGTCGATGGAGAAGCGATGGTGATGATGATGGCGATGATCTCCTCCAATTCTCCGTCCCAGCAGGGTGCCAGAACGGAGTTTCTGGTGCTGTTTCGTGGAATCTGGTGGTGGCGGCGGAGCAGAACTCCTTCTGGAAAAACGTCAAACCCCTCGAAGTCTTTAGGTCAGAAGGCTCCTTATAGGCGAAGAGAGAGGCCGAGGGTGCTGGGGGCCCACACCACCTCGGCGCGGCTGCCTGGCTCGTGCCAGGTGGTGGCCACCCCAGGGCTCTTCTCCGTCTCGTATTCGCTCCTGAGTCTTCGGGTGAAATAGGATTTTGGCATATTTTCCGGATTTTTCCCGATAGTTGATTTTCTGCACAAAAGTAGACACCAAGGCAATTCTGCTGAAAAGCGTCGATTCGCATTAGTTGCATCCAAATCACACAAGTATAGAGGAGAAACAATAGCAAAAGTGTTCGGGAAAGTAGATACGTTTTGGACGTATCAACTCCCCCCAAGCTTAGCTTATTGCTTGTCCTCAAGCAATTCAGTTGAAAACTGAGTGCGATAAAAGAACTTTCACGAACACATTTGCTTCATATGATGTAAATATTCTCAGCAATGTGATCAACTTACTTGGACAATTCATAATAAAGAGTATGCAACTGAGTCTACCTAATAGTCATTGCAAGCTATGAAGATATTCCAACTCAAGAATAATAAGTAGCATAAAGCACGAACATAAGCAACATTACAATGCTCATAGAAAGGTATGATAGAGTGGTATCTCGCTTGCCATTTGATTATGAATATCAAGGCACCTCTGAAGTTCAAGTGATGACTAGAAGTAAAGATATCAAGGATACAAGCATCATAGTCATAACACAAATAATCAAGTATTGGAACAAACACAAAGAATGACAACTATGCTCTCAAGAAGGTGCTCGGAGAATAAGTGGAGACTCAACAAGTAAAGGAAAAGGTTTTGAATAATTTTGAAAGGCTTCTAAATGCTGAAAGTATGGTACTTGTTAGCTTTGAGCTCTCATTGCCCCTATCATAAGCATCTTTAACATGGTTAAGGTGAAAGTGAGGTCCAATCTTAGTTATATGCTTGACAGACTATAAACTGAAAATCCCAAGTCCCTTGAGTACGAGGGCCGCTCCTCATGCTACTCAACTTTAGTTACCGGTAAGTTCTTGTCATCGTAAGTATGTGCGTATCATTCAGAACCGCCAACGGGGTACCCCTTGCCCAATGATACGGAAGAATCCCCATATCAAAATGACAAGGCAAGTAGACAATGAGTATCTCAGCAATCTTTTTTCTCTCTTTCCTCTTTTCATAGAACTCTTTTTTTTCTTTTTCTCAATAGCTATCTCTCTCTTTTTTTATAAGAAGAATGCTTCATAGATATCATTATGGTTATGCTGCAGGTTTCCACCATGTCAGCATGGATTAGACCAGCGGCCTAGGCGTTTCTCTAACACACGTACATAACTCCATGGACTTACAAGCTCCCCTTTTATTTCACACCGACGACATGCGCAAACGAAAGAGCAAGGTATCAACTGGGTATATATTTAGAAGTGTCGAAAGCGTTCCCCATGACAGCACGGTTCTGCTAATCCCCAGCCTATAATTAGCAAGCATATAACTTTCATGGACAGTTCACAATGGTTCAGGTTTATTTAGTGCAGGAAATAAAGTGTGCCATCAAGTTCGTGAGAGCTTTACTAACTAATTTTCCCATAACAAGCAAACATTTTATTCGGAAGAAAATAGGGCATAATGAATATGCACGGGAGTAGCAAATGATGCTAATAGGTAGGTATGGTGGACACTTTGGAAATATTTGGTTTAGGGAGTTGGAAACATGAGTAAAACACTCAGTGGAAGTGAAGGCTAGCAATAGTAAGGGAGCGACAAACGAGAGAGCAATAGCTGTCATTATCATGCTTGCAACAAAACAAGACTACTCATGGCATGAAAGTGATTCAAGATCCTCAAGGCAAAATAATTCGTCAAGGTTAACTGATTATTATAGTCATGTGCATGCGTGAGCATGTGCCAAGTCAATCAAATGAAACATTCAGAGGAGGATACCACGGTGTCATACCAATGAGCAATGCAAGCAAACATTCATAAGACATGCTACAAACTATTAGCGAGCTGGAGCTAATCATAAGAAAGCAAGAACTACTAAGCATCCAAAGAAAACATACACTCTACATGAATGGACTAAGCATGCCCACAGTGATGAGTATATGTACAAAAATGAAAACAAATAGAGTTCATTACCAGCCTCTTACCACGCCTCAAGTTGTCATTCTCTTCACTTGTGTGGCTTGAATAATAATATGAAACTAATATCCGCTGAGGACTGCCGAAACCTGTAGCAAACTCGCAAAAACCAAAGAAGAACGACAAATATTTTTGGTGTTTTCGATTTTTAAATAAGAACCAAAATGGAAAAACAAACAAAGCAAAATATTTTTGGATTTTTCGAATAGTTCAAACAAAGCAAAAAGGGAAAAGCAAACCAAGGCAAAAAGAAGAAGCAAACCAAAGAGAAACAACAAAAATATTTTTGGTCTTTTGTGTTTTTAGAAAGCAAAAGCAAAGAAGAACGAAAACTAAAAAGAGAATGAAAACATGAATATTCAAAGTACTGACGCAACATGATATGGAGATGAGTGCGGTGTAGGCGTACCTCCCCCCAAGCTTAGGCTTTTGGCCTAAGTGGGTATCAATCCCAAGCTGGCCAGGATGAAGTATCACCGGGTACGACGAGGAGGTACCCTCGTCCTGGTGCGAGCCCGAGTACGCCCCTCCATAATGTGCGGAGTAATCATAGGAGGGTGCATCCTCCTGGTGCTGCTCGTGGAAACCCAACAAGCAAAGCTGCTTGTCCACCTCCTCCTTGGAGCGCGACCACGGTCTCCTGTCAACACTAAACAAAGCAGGTTGTGGCAAAAGGATCTCCCTTTCATCCCTGTCAGTGAAAAGCATCCTATATACTAGATTGTTCAAATCAGAGGTAGCAGTGAAAAAATGATGAGTTTTCATGGCAACAAGGTCGAGCCTCTGTGGTGTTAACATAGCATCATCGGGATCCACTAAAAGGCCTAATGCACTGACTACACGCGAGGCAATGATGCCCCCATAGATAGGCCCCCTAGCAGCTAGGCGGCGAGCAATAAGCGAGCCAAGATTGTACCGAGAATCATTGTTAAGCGCAACAGCAAGGAATGCTAAATGATAGTTGGAGATATTACTTGTGTTCTCCCTACCAAGTACACTAGTAGCAAGATAGTATGCAAAGTATCTAAGAGCAGGGAGTTGGATATTTATTATCTTTCCGCGTTGCGCCACACGGTCATCATCATTGGTCACCCCTCGGTAAAGCTCCAACAAATCAGCGGGTCGCCCTTGAATTTTCTTCACGGTCCATGTCATACGCACACCTACAATACTGCAAAATCTCTCCAAAGGCATGGTGAAGGGCATATCATAGATTTTAAAAGAGACAGTAGATTGATAGGATGTGTTAGTAAATGAGAAGCTCTCAACAAAAGTTTTGGTGAGCATAGCGTACTGTGCACTCTCATCTTGCATATAAGAGGTCAAGCCAACCCTCTCAATCAGTAGCAAGAAATCATCAAGAATACCTGCAGCTTGCAAGAAAGTAAAACAAGGAAAAGAGGATGGGTGAGCATCTCCATCATCCCTTTCACTGCCAATACATGTTGCAATAAGGTCTTCATTGTATGAAGGCCTAGCTTGAGAGGCTATTCTTGAGGGCCTCGACCTCCTAGGTGCATCACTCTCAAATATCTCTCCAAAAGTGTGGTTGTTCATTCTTGGTATTCTGAAATTTAAACATCTATCAAACAAGTGATTGCAAAGTAAATATAATGAAGGATTCTACTCATAGGGACTTGCGAGAGGCCTAAACATGCATCAAAACTATATCTCTAAGCATCAAACAAGCTTACAAGCTCTCATAACCAGTCACCTACAGCAGCAAAATACTCAACATATAATCCACTAAACACAAATCTACTTGGACAAGGGGAGGAGTCACATACCAAGGAACAAATGCTCCAAATTTTAGCAAGAAAGATGGGCTGAGCAAGGAGATCGAAGAAATCGAGAGCAAGCACAGAAAGAACGCGATTTTGAGCTATGAACTGGAGCTTACTCGGGAGAGAGAGAAAAGTGGCAGGTGAGAGAGTAAGTGGGAGGCCAGGGGTGACCCACACCAGGGCATGGCGCCACCCAAGGCTGGCCGCGCCACCATGTGGTGTGCCTGCCTGGTGGCCCCCCTGGTGCCTACCAGGTACTCCTCTGCCCCTTTTTCACGTAAAATTTTAATATGAATTTTCTGGAATTTTTCGAGACACTTTATTTTTGGGCTTTTTTCAGAAATAGAAGAATGATTTTTCTGACAAGACATATTTTTTCTTTTGGAAACATGATGCAAGGACAAAACAAGGCTAGAACTACAGAAGTTCTAACATGCAAGCAACTAACAACACAAAGAAAACTAAACGAAAGCAAAAACTAAAATGCAAAGGATAGAAATAAACGGAAATAATCATAATGAAAACATTGTTTTGTTCAATGGAATCCTTTTGTTAACAAGGTTGATCAAGTCTTGCTACCAAAACAATTGCATATGAGACAAAACTTTGTACTCCACTAATGATTATGTTACCTCAACCTTGATAGCCATGGTCCCAATCATAATAGTTTCAAATTTTTCTTTTGGTATGGGACAATATATTTCTCCAACTTGAATGCCTTCAACATGTTCAATTGAATTCAAGTCATAAGTCCTTTCAATCTTCTTGGGGAAATAGACAGTATGTTCCTTGTCATTAACATTGAAGGTCACCTTTCCTTGATTACAATTAATAACAGCTCCTGCAGTATTAAGAAAAGGTCTCCCAAGAATAATAGACATATTATCATCTTCAGGCATTTCAAGCACAACAAAATCAGTTAATATCAAGCAATTGTGAGCCACTGACAGTACATCCTCACATATACCCACAGGAATAGTGGTAGATTTATCAGCCATTTGCAAAGATATATTAGTTGGTATCAATTTTTCAAGCTGAAGCCTCTTGTAGAGAGAGAAAGGCATAACACTAACTCCAGCTCCCAAATCACACAAAGCAGTTCTAACATAACTGTTCTAAATAGAGCAAGGGATAGTTGGAATCCCTGGGTCTCCAAGTTTCTTAGGAACCTTACCATTGAAAGAATAATTAGCAGGCAAAGTAGCGTTTTCTTCATTAGGGATCTTCCTTTTATTCGAGACAATGTCCTTCATATACTTTGAGTAAGGAGGCAACTTAATAGCATCAGTCAAAGGAATTTGCAAGAATAAAGGCTTCATCCACTCACAAAACTTATTATAGTGTTCATCTTCCTTTGACTTGTTTCTTATCGGGGAAAGGCATAGGTTTTTGGACCCAAGGTTCTCTTTCACTACCATGTTTCTTAGCAATAAAATCTTCTTTGGTGTATTTAGTAGTCTTAATGTGGTTCTTAGGTTCTTCTTCAACTTTTTCTTCATTAGGAACTTCATTTTCTTCATTACCACTTTCAGTTTCAGCATCAGAAATAGATATACTATTAGGATCTATAGCAGGCTTAGAGGGTTCTACAACAGTTTTATGTTTCTTTTTCCTTTTCTTACGAGTAGAACCACTATTTTCAGCTTGTTGAGAATCCTGCTCAATTCTTTTGGGATGCCCCTCGGGATATAGAGGATCCTGGGTAGCAGCTCCACTTCTAGTTCTAATTTCATAAGCATGTTTTTCTTTAGCAGCATTAACTAGCAAGTCTTTTTGCACTTTAACGAGTTGATCTATTTGAGTTTGAACCATTTGAAAGTGTTTAACAATCATTTTAACATCATTAGAGGTTCTTTCCACAATATCTTTCAACTCAACAATAGCTCTAGTGTTTTCCATTAGTTGATTTTGCACCCTTTTATTAAAGTTATCTTGCTTAACAATAAAGATATCAAATTCTTCTAAGCATTGATCAGGAGGTTTAGAGTAAGGGATATCACCTTCATCAAAGTGTTGGAGAGAGTGTACCTCAATAGTGGATGAGTAGGGAATAGGCTTACATAATTCTTCTATATGAGGTAAATTCTTGACATCTGCAGCTTTAATTCCCTTTTCCTTAAGACATTTCTTAGCTTCCTTCATCACTTCATCATTTAATTCAATAACTCCCCTCTTCTTTGGTGTTGGAATAGGCACAGGAATAGATGGTTCAGGTATAATTACTTCAGGTATAGCTTGTTTAGGAGGAGTCCAATCTTCATAATTCTTGCTTATTTTAGCCATTAATTCCTCAGCTTCCTTAGGAGTCCTGTTCCTGAAAACACAATCAGCACAACTATCTAGGTATGTCCTAGATTCCTCGGTTAGTCCATTATAAAATATATCAAGAATCTCATTCTTAGGTAATGGACTTCCAACAGCATGAATCAAAGCACAAAACCTTGCCCAAGATTCGGCAAGACCTCTTTTTCTCCCTGTTTAAAATCAAAAAGTTCCTGCAAAATAGTATGTCTAGCACTGGGAGGAAAATATTTCTGCAGGAAGGTACTAATCAAGCACTCAGGGCTATCAATAGATCCAGGAGGTAAATTACTAAACCAAGTTTTAGCTTCTCCTTTTAGTGAAAATGGAAAAATCTTAGCAACAAAGTAAGTACGCATCTTAATATCATCAGAAAATAAGCCACTCATGGTAGAAAGTTCATTCATATGTGCTACCGCACTTTAATTCTTAGTCCCACCAAAAGGTTCTTTCTCGACAATAGCTATGTAAGATAGATCGAGAGAAAAATCATAATCTTCATCTGTAATGTTTATGGGAGAAGCAGCAAACTTAGAAGCAGGAGATAACTTGGGTCTAATAGTACGCCTCTCAAGGAGACTCTTAGCAGCGCTCCTATCATGGGTGTTCTTACATTCTTTAATAAACTCATCGGTCATCTCAACATAATCTTCTTCAATATCATAACTCTCACTAGACTCAGGTGAGCTAACAGGTGTGGTAGTGTCTTCATTAGGAGTTTCGGTATTTCCAGCTATAGTTCTAGCAATCGTAGCATCTAGTAAAGGACCTAATGAACCACTCTTATCAAGCACAGTAGAAGCCGCATCATAAACATCAGAAGTTTCAGATTCAGCAGTAGTAGCAGTGTGTGTAGCATGTGTATGTGGTGGTGTAACAAGCTTACTTATAACAGATGGTGAATCAAGAGCAGCAGAGGTGTTTAGAACCATACCTCTTCTTGTAGTGGATGGTAAAATAGGAACCTTGCCATCACGAGACTTACCCATGATGGATGGATAGCAGCGAACAATAGAGAATCCAAGTGAACTTGATAAATAAAGCTATGCTCCCGACAGCGGCGCCGAAATAGTCTTGATGACCCACAAGTATAGGGGGTGTATCGCGTATTTTGAGGAAGTGAAACCCAATTTATTGATTCGACACAAGGGGAGCCAAAGAATATTTATAAGCCTTAACAACTGAGTTGTCAATTCAGCTGCACCTGGAAACAATCTTGCTCACAACAGTTTATCAGTAGCAACAGTTTTGTAGTACGAAAAGCAGCAGCAGTAGTAAAGCAAAGACAGTAGTAACAAAAGCAGTAACAGTGGGATTCAAGTGCGGTAGGCATAGGGATGGATGGACGGGTGTTGCATGGACAAGACAATTCACATAGCAATCAGAACATAGGGCAATTGCAGATAAATAAGATAAAGCATCCAAGTACTAGACAATCCTAGGCATGTGTTCCATATATAGTCATACGTGCTCGCAATGAGAACTTGCACAACATCTTTTGTCCTGCCAGCCCGTTTGCAGCGGGGCCTCTAGGGAACTACTGGCAATTAAGGTGCTCCTTTTAATAGAGCACCGGAGTAAAGCATTAACACTCCGTGAACACATGTGATCCTCACATCAAAGCCTTTCCCTTCCGGTTATCCCGATTTACATCGCCGGGGCCATAGGTTCCGGACAACGACGTGTGTATACAACTTGCAGATAAGACCAAGAACAATACTATCATAATGAATCAATAATAAGTTTAGATCTGAAATCATGGCACTCGGGCCCTAGTGACAAGCATTAAGCACAACAAGTCGCAACAAAGTCATAAAGCACTAATAAAAGATACTAGGCACCATGCCCTAACAATCTAATGTCATTACATGAACGATCTCATCCAATCCCTACCATCCCCATAGCCTATAGCGGGGGATTACTCACTCATAGATGGGGGAAACATGGATGGTCGATGGAGAAGCGATGGTGATGATGATGGCGATGATCTCCTCAATTCCCGTCCGTGAGTGCGAACGGAGTTTTTGGTGCTGTTTCGTGGAATCTGGTGGTGGCGGCGGAGCGGAACTCCTTCTGGAAAAATGTTGAACCCCCCGAAGTTTTTAGGTCAAAAGGCTCCTTATAGGCGAAGAGAGAGGCCGAGGGGGTGCCTAGGGGGCCACACCACCCCCTGGCGCGGCCTGGCCTGGCCCGCGCCAGCAGGTGGTGTGGCCACCCCAGGGCTCTTCTCCGTCTCGTATTCTGGCTCCTGGAGTCTTTGGGTGAAATATGATTTTTGGCATATTTTTCGGGGTTTTTCCTGATAGTTGATTTTCTGCACAAAAAGTAGACACCAAGGCAATTCTGCTGAAAACAGCGTCAGTTCACATTAGTTGCATCCAAATCACACAAGTATAGAGGAGAAACAATAGCAAAAGTGTTCGGGAAAGTAGATACGTTTTGGACGTATCAACTATCACCCCGGCAAAGCCAATGTGGTAGCGGATGCTATTAGCAGATCGTCGTGTAGGCTAAATACCATGATCAAGGAGAAGCAACCAAGTTTGTCTGAGGAGTTGGAGCAGTTCAGAACTGAGCTAGTTAGCAAAGGATTCTTAGCTAGTATTGAACTTCAACCCACATTAATCAGCCAAATCAAGGAAGCCCAGAAGGGAAATGAAAGTATCGACGGAATCAAACGTCATATTGGTACAGGAAAGGTACCTGGATTCACTAAAGACGAAGAAGGAGTTCTGTGGTACAAAGGCCGTATCTGTGTGCCAGCAGATTCGGAGCTGAAGCAAGTTATCATGCAGGAAGCTCATGATACTCTTTATTCTATCCACCCCGGAGGAACGAAGATGTATCAAGACCTGAAAGAGCAATTTTGGTGGCACAAGATGAAGAGAGAAATCGGAAGCTACATCGCCAAGTGTGACATCTGTCAAAGAGTCAAAGCAGAGCATCAGAGACCCGCAGGACTGTTGCAACCATTGCAGATTCCAGAATGGAAATGGGATTCTGTCGAAATGGCCTTTATCACCGGTTTGCCTACTTCTAGTAGGGGAAATGACTCAATCTGGGTCATAGTTGATAGACTGTCCAAGGTAGCTCACTTCATACCAGTCAAGACTACCTACCAGAGTTCAAAACTAGCAGAATTGTATATTGCTAGGATTGTTAGTTTGCATGGAACCCCCAAGACCATAGTATCAGATCGAGGAACCCAGTTTACCTCGAGATTTTGGCAGAAAGTCCAGGAAGGATTGGGAACCAAGTTGAATTTCAGCACCGCTTATCACCCGCAAACTAATGGACAGACTGAGAGAGTCAACCAGATCCTAGAGGATATGTTGAGATCTTGTGTGTTAGAGTATGGATCAAAATGGGAAGACTGCCTGCCTTTCGCAGAATTCTCATATAACAATAGTTATCAAGCTAGTTTGCAGATGGCACCATTTGAGTTCCTATACGGAAGGAAGTGTCACACCCCTTTGAATTGGTCGCAAGTAGGCGAGAGTCAGATTTTTGGACCCGACATTCTCTGGGAAGCCGAAGAGAAGGTTCACAAAGTCCGTGAGCACCTCAAGACCGCCTAGTACAGACAGAAGAGTTATGCTGACAAGAGAAGGAGAGACCTGACTTTCAATATCGGAGATTTTGTATATCTTAAGATTTCGCCATTGAAGGGAACCCAACGTTTTAGTCTAAAAGGAAACTTAGCCCCTAGATATATCGGGCCCTTCAAAATTCTGAACCTTTGAGGAGAAGTACCGTATCAACTGGAACTACCAGAAGAGATGTCTGCCATTCACAATGTGTTTCATATCTCATTACTTCGCAAATGTCTGGAAGTGCCGGAGAAGACTGAAGTTTTCAAGAACATCGATCACCGAGCTGTTGAGATCAACAATGACCTGACATATCATGAAGTGCCCATCCGTATCTTGGAGGAAGCTTACAGAACCACCAGGACCAGAAGTATCAAATTTCTCAAGATTAAATGGAGCAACCATACCGAAGAGGAAGCCACTTGGGAGCGAGAAGATTACATTAGGACAGAGTTCCCAGATCTCTTTAGTTCCTAGTTTTCTTTCGTAAATCTCGGGACGAGATTTTGTTTAAGGGGCAAAGGTTTGTAACATCCCAAAACTTCAATCCAAGGTTATTAAGATCCAAATCATCAAAATTAGGGTTAACAAAAACTTTTCCAATTAAAATTATTAAAGCATTCATATGTGTGTGCATTTAAATAGGAGTTGTTTTGAATTGCCATGATTAAGTGATCATTGCTTGTAAAATGATTCTTAGGTGAAATAAACATCATCTAGATCATTCCCAAACAAATCCCAAAGAAAAACAAATCAAAAAGAATAAAAGAAAGAAATGGTCATTTGTGCCATTTTAATCAACATGCCTACTTTGGCTATTCCTAGAACTCAATTCTTAACAGAAACAAATGTGGATCTTTGCACCCCTTGCTAGTACATGTAATGATGTACCAAGGCCCACTTTGTGATCTGCCAAAAACTTTCAAACACTAATTTTAAATGGCATTTGAAAATTGAATGTAGTTCATATGGGAAGATCACACTTATTCAAAAACCACTCAAATGAGATCCATTTTCAAAACCCAAGCAACCATAGAGGCTTAAGCATGTTTATAGCAAACCCACCAAAATTCATCCAAAAATTTCAAACTTCAGTTCATGCGGCCATTGTGTCGAACAGGTGGCATGCACCAAATTTCTGCCTAATTTTTACTATTCAATGATCATTGCATTGTCGAGTAATTAGGCTCCATTTGGTCCCCTTGTCCCCTCTAACTCTAACCAGCACCTAACTAAGCTACTAACCGGCCTAGAGCAGTAGTGGAGCACCACCACTTTGTGGTCACCGCCAACCGATCATGGACAGAGAGCCACCGACCGCACAGCGACAATCCTGCACCACCACTAGCTCCGCCCAACCCTACCGCCACTCCCTTTTCACCCCTCGATCACCCCCAGGCCATGGACCACCCCCAGCGCCGCCGCCCAGTGTCTCTGCGAGCTCGCTAGAGCGCGTTAGCTGCCAGCACGCCACAGACCGCGCCTCGACCTAATCCCGCGCGTGCCGCTCCGCCTCGACCCTAGCAACCCGCCAGACACGGCCGTGCACCGCCGCGTGACCCACAGTCGCCGTGCGCCACGTCGAGCATCGCCTCTGTCTCCTAGAGCGCGGGACGCTCCCGACCAAACTCCACCGCCCCTAGCCACGCATTGAAGCCGTAGAGCACCGCCAGGAGGCAGGCCACCGTCCCCTACCTCAAGCCACACCGCTAGCACACTGTGCATCCCTCGCCGAAGTCGCCAGCCATCCATTTCGGTCGCCTCGTCGAGCTATAAATAGAGGCCACCCCAGCACAAACCACTCACACCATTCCACTCCCCTCTCCTCACTGATCCTTCCCCACCTCTAGCCGGAGCAGCTCGAGCACTTGTTCGCTGGAATTTGGCCGGAGAAGCCCGCTGCATAGGAGGAGCAGGCGTCGTCGATTTCGTCCACCCCAGGAGCTGCCGCGACCACCTCTGAGCCCGTCGTCGACAGCATATTCGATCGCCCCCATCGCCGCTGTAGCTGGAGCCCTAGTATGCCCCTTGAGCACCCCCACCGAGCCGCTAGGGTTATACCTCGTCGGCGACCTGTCTGTCATCGACGACGTGCCCCAGTCGTAGATCCTAGTTCTAATCTAACGGCCAACATCGCCCTGTACTGCTTCGCGTGTAAAGAGTCGCTGACCGGTGGACCCCCCTGTCAGCTGTTCTCTGTGCCGTTGAATGCCACTGGGCCGGCCCGTTTTCGTTCCCGCGCGACCCATTTAATTCAAATTTAGATTTTTCTAATTTAGTTTGAACCTGGTTCTGTCCCTTAGTTTGAAAATCAATTCAGAGAGATTTACAAATCCAAATGGAGTGATTCCAATTTTGTTAGAAAGCTACTGAAAAGATCTATCCATGCCCGTTGGATTTAATTCATTTAGAGTTAGAGATCCCTCCTAGTAAAAATAACAAGACAGAAGCATTTGCACATTCAAACATTTTTATAAAATTAACCATGATAGCTTTTGAGTTGATTCCAACTCTCAAAAATCACATTTAACCATACCTATCTGAATATGTAATAATATTAGGGTTTACATGCAGTGACTTTGGACTAGTACCAAAATAATGCTATATAGGCATTTCTAGTCACTTTAAATCATTAAATAATGAACTTAAACCAAAGTAATTGTGAGCCAACCCTTAAATCACATTCCCACATGTTATAATATGTGGTGATGAGATGTGTCCACATGATCCCATATTTTAAGTGGTGAATATTAAATCTTAGTTATGTTTCAATGAGTAGAAATTACTTTTCTTAAATAAAAAGAATGAAACTAGTTAATAAAACTTGTGATGCTTGTGATGATAATAGATCATCAAATGTGTGCCTTAGAATGCTAATTAGACTAGTTAAGTATTGTTTGGTGATTGTGTACTCCGTATGTATTTATAGACGATAGTACCGACCAAGCTTTCGAGGAGGAGGAGTTCTATCAAGAGGAGGAAGAAAACTTCAACCACTGCACTGCACAAGGCAAGCTAACACTTGCAAGTATTATACTAGAAAGCCATCATTAACAATGCAAGCTAACCCTTGCAAGTAGAATGATTAACAAGCTAGACTTAAACTAGATGATTTGAGCAAAGATGCTCTAGGCATGCTTTGGTGAAACCACTTTGACTATTATTTACCCCAAGTATTATTTTCAAGCTTTACTTCCTTTACTTTAGCAAAGTCCCTTACTTGTTTTGAAGGTAGCATAAAAAGTATAAAACTTGACCTATTTAGATAACTTTAGATGTGATTCTATGGCATGAGATTGATCCCATCTTTCCACCTTAGTGAACACTCTTAACTTAGTAGTTTAGAGTAGATAAAAACTTGAGTCACTTTAGATGGGAACCCTTGGTGAAAATGAATTATGAAAACCTTGGAATGATGAGTCATTCTATTGAGATGTTTTGACATGTGTTGAGAAACACAAATGGTTTATGATGATGAAAATGTTGAGGCATGAGCCTTGACCCTTTTACAAAACTGATGGTTGGATTCAGATGCGATACCATTCCCTGACAGGGGTAAGGCTTAGCCGGAAGTTTATATGCATTAGTATTAGTTCCCTCGCAGGAGAGGTTTGAGCTGAGGCTACCTCTCAATGTTGTACACCTATGCAGTGCCCAAGATGACAGATGGTCATGGTTGGGAGGCCATGCTCATAGGAGAGGTGCTTATACTAGGGTGTGTGAAGGAAAGGTTATGTTTGATTATCTGCATACTAAGTATGATGATTCAGGGTTATCCCTGACAGATGTATCGAATCTTGTGGTGAAAGTGTACCACCTCTATAGACAGGAGTAACTGCAGTGACTGCCATCATAAGAGAATCTCTTCTGCTCAAAGCATCTAAACTATTCGAATAGCCGCATCCGTGGTTATGGACAGTTGGAGTGTCCATACTATTTCGTTGTCAGATGTTTTCAAAATAACTTATGAAATGAATGATGAATCTTGACTTGACCACAACAGAGTTGTGACTATGACACTAGCTTCCCAACTTAAGTGATTCTAGAACTTTATTTTATCTTTCTTTTTTTCAGAACTCAGCTTAGGTTTCAAACTTAACCTGATAGTTAAACTTAGAGTTAGCACTTTACTTTAGAACTATACCAATTGTTAGTAGTAGCTTGCGAGTACTTCAAGAGTACTCATGGCTTTTGTCCCTGGCTATTCTCATGGCCAGACTATGAAGGAGACTACTAAGATGATGGCCAGCAGGACGGCTATGATAACTAGGACTATCTGCCTTCGTCAGCATTGCTTGTGCCCCTGAACATGGACCCCACCGCTACGCTTATCTTTTATTCCGCTGCTTGTTGTATTAAGACTGGATCATGGGATCCTTATTTGTGTAAGACCTTATGTATGGTTTGTAATGGATGATGTACTGTGATATCCAATCCATTATGTCTCGCAAAAATGGTAATCCTGGGATTGCGATGTATGACATAACGGGCATCTGGGATTTAAAATCCGGGTGTTGACAGGCATAGTGGGGGGACGCCATGAACTTGGTGAATGCCTATCGCCCCAGGAAGCAGTGGTAGGGGCTGCGGAAATTCACCAGCTCGAAGACGATCCGCTTGGTGCGAAATCTGGCTGGTGTGCCGAAGGTGACTCGCAGTGTCACCTTGCCGATTGGATACGCCTTCTGACCAGGAACGATGCCGTGGAAGGTAGTGAGGGTCAATTTGACCATCGACTACGGGGGTTGCAGTCTCCTGGAGGTGTCTGGGTATAGGATATTGATGGATCTCCCGCCGTCCACCAGCATCTTGGGGAGCCAGTAGTCAGCCACTTTGGGCTTGACCACCAGGGCGACTCGCCCGGGGTACTCGATCTTGGGCACGTGATCCTCATGGCTCCAGGTGATGCTTTGCTCGGACCAGTTGAGGAAGCAAGGGACATCCACTTGTGTCACTAATGGCTGTGAAATATCACCTCTTTTAGCCATATAAAATGAGCCAAGTATCTCTCATATCATGTTTCTTTCAGCTATAGCTATGCCTTATATGCATGACTTCTAGTTCTCATTTACTTTCATATGAGCTTTGCACATTTAGTAGTTTAGGTAGAATTTTATCACTTTTCCTTGTCTATGACATGTGTGTAGGTATTGATGATGATTATGGATAAAACAAAGGCAAAAGGGACAAAGAGAGCTAGTATGGAGGAGCTGCAGAGACCAAACTTAGCCATTTGAGAGGTTGAAAAGGTGAATTTTTCCAACTTCTCAAAATAAAGATCCAAGACCACGGGGTTCTAGCCCTCGAATATATGAATTCAGCGAGCCCAAGAACACCCAAAATAGAGTTCGTATGAAGAAATGGCGGCCAAAATACTAAAGGGGATAGACGGTTTGACGAGCAACTATACGGCCGGAGCTATTTTTCTGGTCGTATAGCTCCGCCCGTGTAGTTGCCAAAAAGGTCACAAACGACGGGATTTGAACCCCAGAAAAGCTCTAGAACCTTCCCTAAGTCATATGATGGTATTGGGAGAACCATAGGGCACCCGCAAGGCCTATATAAAGGAGGGAGGACCCAAGAAAGAGCCATGAAGCCATAGCCCCTCAGGGGCAGAGCTCTGCCGCCACCACCACCCATCTGATCTCCATCATGGTGGAGCTCTGCCTCAACCACACCTCCGAGATCTAGATCTCCCTCAACACCATCACCATCAAGGCATCAAATCAAGAAGAAGGGGAGGAGAAGGAAGACATCACCACCACCAGGCATCGATCTCCATCTCCATCATCATCTCCATCTCCCTCTCTCTCTTGTGTTTAGTAATTGTAAGATTGAACACAGTTGTGATATCATTATAAATTTATATATGTTTTGTTGTTCATCCATGTGTGAGTGATTGATTCAATTCTAGGTTAAGGTATGATCTAGTGCGCTAAGTTAGAATCTATTGTGATCTAAGATGAGTTTATGTGATCCTTTGGTCCGGAAGTGCATTTTGCCTTGCGGTGACACGCGAGAACCATGCATAGTGCACACAGTGTGACAGCCCGTTAATCAATTGGGGAACGTTTATTTGTCTGAGAAATCTCTTATAGATCACACATATATTTTCCCATCTAGTACTAATGAGACTGAAGCCTAAAAGCCCTCTCTCATTCCATTCAATCCTACAACTACAATCTCTTTAATTTAGTTCATATTCCTGTTTACTTTCTGTCTTAGTTTATTTTGTTCTTGTTAAAATTTCTTTGTTATTAGATACTTTAAACCTCTCTCAATTATCGCTCTTCTAGTAACTTATAGAATAGGCTATTTCCAAACCACGGTTTGGGTGCGAAACATGGCCGCATTGACAACGTGGCTATGGGATCGTGTTGTTTCCATTCGACGATCTCCCATCGGGACAAACTCTTAAATATTTGCTGCTACAAGTACGGCAATAACCCTATTGTTTGTGCAGGAATCCAGTCATGAAATTAGCGCTGTTGTCGGGGAGATAAGCATCCAGTTATTACCTTCCTACTCACACATAGTTTATTTCCGTTTGTTGCTATTTATCTTACTGCTTTTGATTATTTGCAAAGAACAAAAAAATTAGTTTACCTTTTGTTAGTAGTCTTGTTATTTATTTTAGTTATAGGAAATTCAGAAACATAGGGACTATGGAAAGTAAAAGTCTTGCAGAGTATGCTTCTCCGAGTGTTGATCATTTACACGCTCCTATTGTTCAACCTGAAATTGATGTGGATGGATATGAGATTAATCCTATGTGGATAAATATGATCATGGAAATAGCTTTTGCAGGAGATCTGGACAATGATCCATATGAGCATATTGACAAATTTACTTCATTGTGTTCTACGGTGAAGGCAAATGGATGGAGAAATGATAAGCTGAAGTTATATTTGTTCTGGTTCTCACTGAAAAGAAAAGCTAAAGATTGGCTAAAATCGCACCCCGCGGGACACTTCAATTCATGGAAAGGTATCTCTGAAGCTTTTATCGGTAAGTATTTCTCACAAAAGCAAACTTTTGAGCGTAGGCTTCATATCCTGAATTTCAAGCAAAGCAACAATGAGGATTTAATACAAGCTTATAGTAGGTTCTCAAAATTGATGCATGATTGTCCACATCATAATTTACCTGATTGGTTATTGTTGAATCACTTTTATGGAGGCTTAAATCACTCTTCTAAGGGTAAGCTGGACATGATGTGTGATGGTACATTCCTTGGAAAAACTTTGGAAGAAGCTTGGCAACTCTTAAGAGATATACATAATAATTTTCATCAATGGCAATGTGAAATTGTGCATGAAACCTCTCCCTACTGATCTAGAGAACTTGGTCAATGAGTTTCTTAAAGATGAAAATAGAAAAGGAAAAATTCCTTGTGATGATACCTTAGTTAGAGATGTTCTTTCTAAAGCAATGTCTTTCATAGCTGATTATTTTAATCATATTAGAACTGCTTCTACTAACAATGGAGAATAACCCTCTATTGTTACTCCCATATCTTCCACTTGTTGCATCATTGAAGCAGGAAAGAAGGGTAAATCCAAGAAGCCTAAAACCAGGAAAAATAAAAATAAGAAGCCTCGTGTTGAATATCCCATACATCTGACACTTGTAGATGAAGTGAAACGGAATTATGAAGAATATCGGAGAAATGGAAGACGCATCAAGGAGAAATAAGAAAAAGAAATCAAGGAATGGAATGAATTGAAAGCAGCTCTCAAACCTTATCCCCCACCTATTGCCCCACCTATTCCTGATATTTATTATTCTTCTGACTTTAGTGATGATGAGGACTTAAATTATTCTATAATCCCTA
Organism: Avena insularis; assembly: GCA_023614405.1. Lineage (NCBI taxonomy): Eukaryota > Viridiplantae > Streptophyta > Magnoliopsida > Poales > Poaceae > Avena > Avena insularis. Next base: position 522,831,242 of record CM042690.1, read on the forward strand.
ATAATTTCCCTGAAGAAGTTTTTGATGATTCTAGTAGTGTTTGTTTAAATACACTTTTCGCGGAAATCAATTATGATGAGCCAAATGCGGAATCATGTGTGCCTCCCATACCTGTTTGGTATGACTTTTGTTTTACTAATGAGGTGCAGGAAATTCCGGTGGCAAGACCAAGCTACTGGATCCAAAAGAACATTATGAGCTATACCCTAAAAATAGTAATCAAGGTAAAGATTCAAAGTTTGATAATAAATCTTTAACACCCTCTATGCAGTGAGGAAAGAATACATATTTACTGAGCTTGGTGCATCCATCCTCACGTGGCAACGAGAACACTTACAAGATACCAATGCCCCGCAAGAGGGTACGTCTTAGAAGAAAAAAGTATGATATAAATCCTGAAAACACTCGTTGGAGGTAAGAAAAATTACTCCTATAACTGCCTCCATTGCTGAATAAATGTGGAGTATAAAAGCCTGGCTACTTGGTTATAAGAAAGCGCTTCCCAGGAGGAAACCCGGAAGTCATTAGGTGTCTTTATTAGTTTTGTGTCTTGATTCTAGATGCATTCATGTTGCATTGGCATTTTTTGCATGATTTCCTATTAGAGTTATCTTGTTGTAGTTTTCAAAAGGTAGAATTTATTGTTACTATGTGTTGCACAACTCAGTTATACCTAAATCTCATCCTATACATGTTAATGTTGGTCAAAAATTTAAGTTTTTATTTCACTGTCAAAACAAGGTATATCACTAAGTTACAGGATAAGAAATAATTTTCTAAGAAATAGAAATTGTTTGATGCATATAGTGAGTTTAACGACCAACTATACGGCGGGAATAAAAATTCTGGTTGTATAGCTCCGGTCGTATAGATATCTTTGCCATCGACAATTTTTCTTTCATATGTACTGAGAGTTTAACGACCAACTATATGGCGGGAATAAAAATTCCGGTCGTATAGATATCGATGCCTCCATACAAATTCTTTTCCAATGTACTAACAGTTTAATGAACAACTATATGGCGGGAATAAAAATTCCGGCTGTATAGTTCCGGTCGTATAGATATCGATGCCTTTCTATATTTTCTTTTCCTAGGGACAGACAGTTTGACGACCAACTATACGGCGGGACACTTTTTGTCTGGCCGTATAGTTGCGCCCGTATAGTTGGGAAAACCCCTCAAACGCCAACTAGAAGGTAACCATTTCTCAAAATTTCATTCTTTATTCTTCATTCTTCTTCTAAAAACCTTGAAACACCACCTGGAAGCTTCTCCCATGATCTAGAGAAGCCGAGCATATGTAAGCAATAAAATTCTAACTCAGAAACCTCCTAGATTGTAATTCTCTATAGAAGTTCATGTTTTATTTTTACTTTCCTTTTATCGGTGGGGTAAACGAACTATGTTCGTATACCAAACCGGTGCATTTTAGTTTGTGTGTTATTTTTGCAGGAACTTGAACCTTGTGTGATAACGTGTACGGTAGTGCCGACCATGCAAACACTCACATGAGCCACGTGGTTGCTTCAATTCAGCACTTTGACAATCAGTTTCTGGTAAAACCTTCCAACTCGAACCTCTTTTATTAAGCACATAGGGGGCTACACACTCGTGTTTCATATTTTGTCTCACTTGCACTTCATCAAAATCTAGGAGAGGTATCTTCTAGAACTAGTTTGTTGACTTAAGCGTGGTGCTTAGGTTGATGAACCGACTCAGTGGAACTTGTATTTTTATCACTTCTGAGCTAAACCCGTGTCTTCAGAAGCACAAAAATATTTCGTTTTCTTTTTAGTTTTTAAGCAGGTCCTCAAGGAAGGCACACCGGGCCATATAAAGAAATACATGTTGAAGCAAAGTTTCTTTGTCCATCAAAAGAGAGGTTACTTGTATCTCAATGGTAAAGTGTGTCACCCTTGTTTTCAACTAAGCTTGGGGAGGTAACCACTTATCACACTCTCTTTTGGAAATTCTATTTTCTCTTTTATTTTGGTGATATACTCAAGTTTGGTTCTTGCAAAGTTCTAAGCTTAGGGAGGTTACTTCTGCATGTATAGAGTCTTGTGCAATGTTCGTATTCGATGAAGGTTTAATGCAATCATGTATCCCATTGTTTTTGAATGCTTGTTTAAGTGAGTCTAGTTCTGTATTCATATGGGGATACACTTCCTCATGATAGGCACCATAGGAGTTGACTTAGAGCTTGTATGCATCTTGCCAAATTGTTTATCGAGCTTGTGACACTATTTATGATCCTCTAGCAAACATTGCCACAATATCTACACTTGGAAAGAATGAATACTTGATCAAGATCTTTTGAAATTTGTTGGTTTTCACTAAATAGTCGTGTCTTAAATGAATAGGTTATGCTCGACCCCATAATGTCAAAACAACAGACTTGATAGTTTTCTTATGGAAGGAATTGTCAATTGGAAATGATATTTTGAAAGTTTTGAGTTCTATGCTAAATAAGGTGTTGACTAATTGTCTTAAGAGTTTAGCCTTAAATATACTCAACACCATAGATGTGATGATCGACTTGATAGTACTCTTTGAAAGGATTTGTTTGACGAAACTAATATTTAGCGGTAATTGAGATGCATGCCAAATCTTGACATGTTGATTAGAGTGTGATATTGCTTTATGCGTGTCTGCACCACTATCGCACAACATGGGATGCTAACAACTCCGCTAGCCTTTGAACAGTCCAAAAATAGGAAACTCTTGGAGTTTGGCTATGAGTTGCCCAACATATGTAGCATAAATGCTATATTTGGGTATGCATTGGTATTCTCATGGGCCTGCATTCAAAGCGAAATAGGGAATACTCCTCTGACCATTATGAGAAATCATTATGCCAAAAAGGGAAACCTTGGTAATGGTCACGAGTATCCATTCTTAGACTGCACATTCTGATTAAACGCACTAAGTTTTGGCATGATCTCATTACTGATGAACTGAAGTTTTGGAAAGACAAAGAATATAAAATGAGTGTTTGATATCCATGATTCATTGATGTGGATGACCAAAAGGAGACACTCTAATGCTATGCTTCTTTTGACATGTTCTCGCATTTCCTTTTGGCATAAATCTCATTACTAAGAGATAAACTTTCTGAAACTCAATAACTAATGTTTGCACTTGAGAGCCTTAACTAGATGACATGATTGTCTAGAATCCTATTTATGCTTGACATCTATTTGTGACTAAGTTTTGCCTCATAAAAAATAATAATGATATGAAAAGTTATACAAAAGGTGCAATAAGTGGATCACAAGTTTGTCTGCAAGTAGGTTCACTATTGACATGGAGCATATAAGTTTTGATGAATCTTTAGTGGTCTTTATAACTAAGCTTGTGTTGCCTTGTATGAATACATGTTTTCTCTCTTCAAGCTTGTAGAAGAAATAAGGATGCAAGGCATTGATTTCCAATGATAAGCTATTTCACAACCATTAATTTATTGCCGACCCTTCCTGCTCGAGGACAAGCATGGTCTAGCTTGGGGAAGTTGATGGCTGTGAAATACCACCTCTTTTAGCCATATAAAATGAGCCATTTATCTCTCATATCATGTTTGTTTCAGCTATAGCTATGCCTTATATGCATGACTTCTAGTTCTCATTTACTTTCATATGAGCTTTGCACATTTAGTAGTTTAGGTAGAATTTTATCACTTTTCCTTGTCTATGAAATGTGTGTAGGTGTTGATGATAATTATGGATAAAACAAAGGCAAAAGGGATAAAGAGAGCATAGTATGGAGGAGCTGCAGGGACCAGACTTAGCCATTTGAGAGGTTGAAAAAGTGAATTTTCCAACTTCACAAAATAAAGATCCAAGACCACAGGGTTGTAGCCCTCGACGATACAAACTCAACGAGCCCAAGAACACCCAAAATGGAGTGCGTATGAAGAAATGGCGGCCAACATACTAAAGGGGACAAACGGTTTGACAAGCAACTATACAGACGGAGCTATTTTTCTGGTCATATAGCTTCACCTGTATAGTTGCCAAAAAGGACGCAAACGACGAGATTTGACCCTAGCAAAGCTCCAAAACCTTCCCTAAGTCATATGACGGTATTGGGGGAACCCTAGGGCACCCCCAAGGCCTATATAAAGGAGGGAGGACCCAAGAAAGAGCCATGAGCCATAGCCCCTCAGGGGCAGAGCTCTGCCGCCATCGCCACCCATCCAATCTCCATTGCGCACACCTCCGAGATCTAGATCTGCCTCAACACCATCACCATCAAGGCATCCAAGCAATAAGAAGGGGAGGAGAAGGAAGACATCACCACCACCACACATCGATCTCCATCTTCATCATCGTCTCCATCTCCTTCTCTCTCTTGTGTTTAGTAATTGTAAGATTGAACACGGTTGTGATATCATTATATATTTATATATGTTTATATGTTCATCCATGTGCGAGTGATTGATTCAATTCTACGTTAAGATATGATCTAGTGTGCTAAGTTAGAACCTATTGTGATCTAAGATGAGTTTATGTGATCCTTTGGTCCGAAAGTGCCTTTTGCCTTGCGGTGATGCGCGAGAACCATGCATAGTGCACACAGTGTGACAGCTCGGTAATCAATTGGGGAACATTTATTTGTCTGAGAAATCTCTTATAGATCACACATATATTTGCCCATCTAGTACTAGTGAGACCGAATCCTAGAAGCCCTCTTTCATTCCATTCAATCCTACAACTACAATCTCTTTAATTTAGTTCATATTCCTATTTACTTTCCGTCTTAGTTTATTTTGTTCTTGTTAAAAGTCATTTGTTATTAGATACTTTAAACCTCTCTCAATTATTGATGTTCTAGTAACTTATAGAATAGGATATTTCCAAACCACGATTTGGGTGCGAAACATGGCCGCATTGACAATGTGGCTGCGGGGTTGTGTTGTTTCCATTCGACGATCTCCCATTGGGACAAACTCTTAAATATTTTCTGCTACAAGTATTGCAATAACCCTGTTGTTGGTGCAGGAATCCAGTCATCAGTCACCACATTCACAGCGACGGCGCGGGTGAGCACCTTTTTCTCGCGCTTGGTTCCGAGCCTGGTGAATGTATGTAGCGAGTCGACCTCATTGCCGAACCTGCCAACATTGCCATTGTCCCTGGGTGGGTCGTTGTTGGGGCCTTCCCTTGATCGCCTCGCCTTCTCAATCTCCTTGAGCAAGTGTCAATCGACGATGGTGTGAGTCACGGGCTTTCCCTCCCTGCTGTGGTAGACATAGGGCTGATTGAGCATAGCCGCAAGGTCAAATTTTGGCCTCGTGATGTTGTTGGCGCGGAAGTTACCTCCATCGCGACGGAAATTCTTGGGGTCGCGCTTCCCATAATTGGCATTGGCGACGAAGTCGACTCTTCTGTCACCGCGACGCTTGCCGGTGAGGCGAGTGTTGCTATAGCGCAGCTTGCGGTGCTCACCATTGTCATGGCTGCCCGAGCAGCGCATCCTACCCGACGCGTCATCTAAGTCTTGGTTGGGGTCCTCCTCCATGTAGCGCTTGGCGATCTCGAGGAGGTTGGGGATGTTTTCGAGCGTCCGGTAGACCCTCTTGATCTTGGCAACCAGAGGCTTGTATCGGCACACGTTCTTGAAGCAGTGGATCGCCGTGTCCGGGTGGATGCCGGAGACGTTGATACACAGTTCCTGCCACCATTGGACCCAGTGGCGAGTCGACTCGTGTGGTCCCTGGATGCAACGCTCTAGGTCCTCGATGGTGGTGGAGCGGGTGTAGGAGCCCTCGAAGTGCCTAACGAAGGCATCTCGCATGTCCTCCCATGAGTCGATGCTGTTCTCGGGAAGAGTGTTTATCCATTGGCGAGTCGCTCCCTCCATCGCTAGGGGAGGTAGTGAGCGGTGAGTAGGTCCGTGTGGTCGGCGATCCCCATTGCCATGAGGTACGTGTCGATCCAGATCGTATGTGGGGTCGTACTTCTCGATGTCCTTCGGCACTTTTAAGGTGGAGGGGTACTTATCACCTCGGATCATTGGTCTGAAGCACTGTAAGCCGATTTGACTAAGGGAGCCCCTTGGCTTGGGCTCACGGTCACTGCGGTTGGAGAGGGTGTTCCTCAGGTCATGTTGCTAGCGAGCTTGCCAGGCTTGGTTGTTGATGATGTGGGTTTGTGCGTTGATCGGATGACCATTGGCGGCGGCTGTGTTGTGCATAGGCCGTGGTCGTTGGTGGAGAGTGCGGGGTTTGTTGTTCGTGGTTGGAGCTGTTGGGGATTAGGTGGGAGGCAGTTGATGGCGTTGGCGACTATCGAGCGGCGGCTCAAAGCCGCATGACTGCCGGTCGAGCGAGAGTACATCCTCCCCCGCGGTTCAACCCCCACGACTTGTTGCTCGACGACCCTGGCGAGTAGGGCCTGAGCGTACTTGACCTGCAACGCGCCCTCTCCTGTGACGTTGAGGTTGGTGACTGTGGCCTGTCCCGCGATGACGTTGTCCATTGGGGTGGAGTAGAGTGGGAGCTCGTTAGAGTCGCGTGCCTGCGAGGAGATCAGGATCCACGGCTTCTCCGAAGGAGGCGAGCGAAGGGGTGGTGGTGGAGCACTAGGCACGGGTGCCCTGGCTGCTGGGTGACTACAGCCTGGTGGCGCGTTGCGGCAAAGCTCCTGCTCGGCCATGCGTGCAGGGTTGCTAGTTGGCTCGTGTATTAACAAGCTTGTTGGGGAACCCCAAGAGGAAGGTATGATGAGCACAGCAGCAAGTTTTCCCTCAGTTATGAAACCAAGGTTTAATCGAACCATTAGGAACAAGGAAACACCCCAAAGGTGTTGCTAGTTGAGCCTTGGCAGGGCGCACTACCGGTGCTAGTAGCAATATGGAGACCTGCACAACACAACCACAGAACTCTGTCCCCAACTTGCGATCCGGTTGTCAATCTCACCGGTTTTGCTGAAAACAAAGGATTAAACGTATCAAATGGGAGGAAGTAATAGTTTGCAGAAAGTAAACACAAAGCAGTAAACAGTTTATAGATTGTATGTAAAAGAAAGGACCGGGGTCCATAGTTCACTAGAGGTGGCTCTCCTTAAGATAGATAACATGCTGGGTGAACAAATTAGAACGGGGCAATTGACAAACATCGAGAAAGCAATACATGCATATACTAATCATCTTGACTCCTTTGAGATTCGATTGGGCATTACAACATTATACATAGACCGTCATCCAACTGCATCTATGACTAATAATCCACCTTCAGGTTATCATCCAAACCCCCTCCAGTATTAAGTTGCAAGCAACAGATTATTGCTTTACAAATTGCGTGTAAAGTAAACAATACGATTGTTCTATGAACAAAGGATTGTTGTTTTCTCCCTAGTAGCAACAGCACATCTAGTACCTTAGAGATTTCTGTCACTTCCCTAGATTACCAGAGGCATGAACCCACTATTGAGCATAAATACTAACTCTTGGAGTTGCTAGCATCTACTTGGCCAAGATAGCTACTAACAACGAAAAGCATGCAAGATCACAAATAACAAAGACATGATAGAATCAATAATCAATCTGAAATAGCATCTCAATATCCATCAGAACCCCGCAAACACAACATGCAGAATTACAAATATATGATCTTGATCATGAACAGAGCTCACAAGATCTAAACATGAAAGCACAAAGGAGGAGAACCAGCCATCTAGCTACTACATGGACCCGTAGTCCAAAGATGAACTACTCACGCATCACACTAGAGGCTTGCATGGTGATGAAGAAGGCCTCGTGGTGAATTCCCTCTCCGCGGTGCCGGAAAACCAGATCCCTCCCGATCTAGGGATGGAGATGACGCGACTCTGAACTCTTCGTGGTTTTTGATTGGGTACTTAGGGTTTTCGTCGAGGGTAATATATATAGGCCGAGGGGGTGCTGGGGTCGGCCAGACCACCCCCTGGCGCGGGCTAGGCCTGGCCGCGCGGCCAGGTGGTGTGGCCGGCCCCCAGCCCTTCTCCGTCTCATATTCTGGCATCTGATGACTTCTGAAAAAATAGGCACTTTGGCTTTTGTCCCGTCTAATTCCGAGAATATTCATTTTCTGACTTTCCTGGAACCAAAAACAGCAGAAAACAGGCAGCTAGCACTGTGGCTCTTGTTAATAGGTTAGTCCAAGAAAACATATGAAGTACTCCAAAGTATGGATAAAACACAAGAAAGTGGATAAAACCAAGCATGGAACATCAAAAATTATAGATACATTTGCAATGTATCAACATCCCCAAGCTTAACTCCTGCTCGTCCTCGAGTAGGTAAGTGATAAAAAGAAAGAATAATTTTTGAGGTGACATGCACCATCAAAGACTTGATCAAAGTATTTATAAAACATTCAAAGCTGGGATCATGGTACTTAAATCATAGCATGAAAGACAAAGTTCTAGCAATAAGACAAAGAAACTATGATGTAACATGAAAAGGCACAAACAAAATATTCATGAATAACAATGCTTTGCAAGACGTTTGTTTGTTTCACATAAAGAAAACATAGCATAATAGTATTCAACTTGTCCCTCATAGAGTAGCAAATATAAATGCATAGGACACCTTCAAAGTTCATAAGAGTGACTAGATACAAATAGTTTAAAACAAGCAATATCAAGTTATGCATCAATCAACTAGTCTTGGGACAATGCACATAGAACTAAGAATGGCCACTATGCTCTCAAAGTAGGTGCATAAAGGTAGAAGGTGGAGACTCAATATAATGGTGGAAGAAAGACCTTCATAAAAGGAAGTAGGGATTCAAGTCTCATAAAGAGCTTCCAAAAATTATGGTACTTATAGCTTTAAGCTCTCATTGTCCCTATCATAAGCATCTTGAAGTGATTAAGGTTAAAGTGAACAAACTATGGTGTACATGCTTGACGAAGTATAAGTTAGAAATCCCATGTCCCTTGAATACGAGGGACACTCCTCATGCTACTCAAGTTTAGTCACCGGTAAGTTCTTGTCATTGTAAGTACATGTGTATCATAGAGAACCACCAACGGGGAACCCCTTGCACGATGATACGGAAGAATCCCCATATCAAAATGACAAGGCAAGCAGACAACGAGCATCTCAGCAATCTTCTTATTTACCATGGGAATATGGTGCTTTTTTCTCTCTTTCCTCTTTTCATAATCTTTTTTTTCTCTTTTCTCTTTTTTCTCAATATAGGACTCTTTTTTATAAGAAGAATGCTTCATAAACAGCTCATTATGGTTACTGCGGAGTTTCCACCATGTCGGCATGGATTAGACCAATGCCTGCATTTCTCTAACACATATACATAACTCCATGGACTTACAAGCTCCCCTTTCATTTCACACCGACGACATCCATAGACAAAAGAGCATGATATCAACTAGGTACAAGTACCAAGTGCAATGTTGAAAGCGTTCCTCATGACAGCATGGTTCTGCTAATTCCCAACAAATAAGTGCAAGCATATACAACATAGACGACACAATGGTTCAAGTTTATTAAGGGCAAGAAAATTAAAGTGTGCCATCAAGTTCGTGAGAGCTTTAATCACTAGTTTTCTCATAACAAGTTCGGAAGGTAAACAAAAGCATGAATATACTTGGAATAGCATAAGCTAGTAGGTAGGTATGGTGGACTCTTTGGAATAACTTGGTCTATGGAGTTGGATGCATGAGTGGAACTCATACTTGGTTGTGGAGCCTAGCAAAAGACTGGGAGCGACAAACTAAGAGAGCAATAATGGCCATAATCATGCAGAGCGATAAAACATCATTGAACAAAGCATAAAGTGATACTACAAGTTGAAAACTAAAGGATCATAAAGGCTATGGTGACTTGAGATAGTCATAACAAGGTGTGAGCATGCGCCAAGTCAACCCAAATAAAGCATCAAAGGAGAATACCACTATACTATGCTTTAATATGCTAAAACAACGCATGATTCATCCAAGGCACATTAAGCAATCTCAATTGATTATAACAAGTCATGCTACAGCAAAGAATACTAAGTTTAAAGCCAAAACAATATCAAGCATGGCATGACAGAGCATAGGCCACAGTCAAAAACAAGCTCTTTTTACCACATAAGCATGAACTTTCCTACTCTTTTCCAAACCAAACCAAAGTATGAAAGAGGGGGTCCAACCAATTTATTCAGCAAACTAAGAAAACCAAGCAAACGAAAAACCAAAATGAAAATGAAAAAGAAGACGCTCCAAGAACAACACAACTGTGCATGAAACAATAAAAATGAAGCGATTGGAACAAACCTGGGATTTTTATTGATGAAGAGGGGCATGCCTTGGGCATCCCCAAGCTTTGACGCTTGTACTTCTTGGATATTTCTTGGGGTGACACGCGTGGCATCCCCAAGCTTGAGCTTTAGTCCATCCTTCATCTCATTACTCATTCCTTCCATACACCTGAAATTTTTCCTTCATACAAAACTTCACACAATCTTTATTAGCAACATTAGTGCACTCAAGATAATAAGTCTTAAGGTTCAGTTCCAACACCAATAAACTTCCATTAGAACACTAGCTACTGAAGTACTTCCCTCAAAAAGCTCAATTCCCCAAAAGAACTCAAAAAGGAACCAACAAGAAGCAAATGCAGAAAACGGCAGAAATCTGTCAAAACAGACCAGCAGGTAAAGACGAATTTTTTCGAAGGCCTTCTGTTGCTCAAATCAAAAAGTGTTGAACTAACGAAAGTTATATAACAACCTGGGGCAGAAGAACAAAAATTCACGCCTCAAAAGACGTTCAGAGATTTTACACGAATGTTTACGGTGAAGCATAGAAATCTGTTTCAGGACAGCAACTTTCCTAATCATTACTTCTCTCTCATTAGAGATTACTCTTGGCACAAAAAGCAAATAAAAAGGATAAATAGCGGTTATTACTGAAGTAATAACTTCCAAGACTCATCTAAAACTTTTGGGTTATCTCCCAATAAGTACTTTTCTTTAACGCCTTTAAGTTAGGCATAAGAAGCAAGAAAAAGAATCGAGTGTTCTCAAATGAAGAAGCATTAAGACCAAATTTCTTGCCCTTACCTCTCTTACTTTTATTCTTAACCTTGGAGAAAATATGATTGTTTGGTGGAGACGAAAGGTGCATGGTCCCCTTTCCCACATCTATTATTGCTCCAAGGAGTTCTAATAGGGACCTTCCAAGTGTAATTTGTCCATTTCCCGCACATTCAATAACAAGATAATCAGTAGAAATCATTTTCCCAAGGATCTTTGTAAACGCTCCTTCAGCTATTCCAATAGGTAATATGGTAGCATTATTAGCAAGAGATATTTCTTTTCCCCCTTCAGTAAGCCCCCAAAGATTCAAAGATTCATAAATATCTTTGGGCATAAGACAAAATTCAGACATGATATCACAGCGAGCTTGAAAAGTTTTAGTATTTATATCAATCTTTACTGTGGGAAGCCACTTTGATGGTTCAGAATTTATTTGAACATAATCATGATGCTCCCTAAGCGTATTATAGCAATCTTTCAATCTAGCAGTGCTAGTCTCAAGAGTGTTTAATCTAGCAAATATGCTTGCGAAAGAAATATCAGTTTGGCTAGGCAAGTTGTAAGTGAGGATCAATTTCTTTATAGCATTAATAGCATCATCCTCATTACATTGGAGAAATCTCCTCCCCCAATAGCATCTAAAGCATATCTATAGCAAAGAGCAATTCCAAGGTAAAAACTGCTAAGGAACAAGCTTTGAGTCATTTAGGCTCAGTTTTTTCATGTAGATCAGAGATTCTAGACCAAGCTTCCTTGAAGCTTTCCTCCATTCCTTGTTTAAAAGTGAAAATCATTTCCTCAGGTGACATGGTGATTGGAGCAAGGCTAGACATAGTGGCAACTTAAGAAAGGAACAAATTTTTTTTGTGTTTTCAAATAAGAAAGCAAACTAGTAAAACTAAGTTTTTTGTGTTTTTGATAAAGAAAAAAGCAAACAAAACAAAAAGAAACTAAGAAAAACAAAAATAACAAAGTAAAGAGATTGGTTATGAGGGACTCCCCTTGTGAAGATGTCCTTGACTCCCTGGCAACGACGCCAGAAAAGTTTTACTTGTTGGCTCGTGTATTAACAAGCTCGTTGGGGAACCCCAAGAGGAAGGTATGATGAGCACATCAGCAAGTTTTCCCTCAGTTATGAAACCAAGGTTTAATCGAACCAGTAGGAGCAAGGAAACACCCCAAAGGTGTTGCTAAGCGAGCCTGGCGCACTACCGGTGCTAGTAGCAACATGGAGACCTGCACAACACAACCACAGAATTTTGTCCCCAACTTGCGATGAGGTTGTCAATCTTACTGGTTTTGCTGAAAACAAAGGATTAAACGTATCAAATGGGAGGAAGTAATATTTTGCAGAAAGTAAACACAAAGCAGTAAACAGTTTATAGATTGTATGTAAAAGAAAGGACCGGGGTCCATAGTTCACTAGAGGTGGCTCTCCTTAAGATAGATAACATGCTGGGTGAACAAATTACAGCGGGGCAATTGACAAACATCGAGAAAGCAATACATGCATATACTAATCATCTTGACTCCTTTGAGATTCGATTGGGCATTACAACATTATATATAGACCGTCATCCAAATGCATCTATGACTAATAATCCACCTTCAGGTTATCATCTGAACCCCCTCCAGTATTAAGTTGCAAGCAACAGATTATTGCTTTACGAATTGCGTGTAAAGTAAACAATACGATTGTTCTATGAACAAAGGATTGTTGTTTTCTCCCTAGTAGCAACAGCACATCTAGTACCTTAGAGATTTCTGTCACTTCCCTAGATTACCAAAGGCATGAACCCACTATCAAGCATAAATACTAACTCTTGGAGTTGCTAGCATCTACTTGGCCAAGATAGCTACTAACAACGGAAAGCATGCAAGATCACAAATAACAAAGAAATGATAGAATCAATAATCAATCTGAAATAGCATCTCAATATTCATCGGATCCCCGCAAACACAACATGCAGAATTACAAATAGATGATCTTGATCATGAACGGAGCTCACAAGATCTAAACATGAAAGCACAAAGGAGGAGAACCAGTCATCTAGCTACTACATGGACCCGTAGTCCAAAGATGAACTACTCACGCATCACACCGGAGGCTTGCATGGTGATGAAGAAGGCCTCCAGGGTGAATTCCCCTCTCCGGTAGGGTGCCGGGAAGAGCTTCAGATCCCTCCCGGTCTAGGGATGGAGATGACGGCGGCTACAGACTCTTTCGTGGTTTTTTGATCGGGTACTTAGGGTTTTCGTCCCGAGGGTAATATATAGGCGGAAGGAGAGGCTGAGGGGGTGCTGGGGTCGGCCAGACCACCCCCTGGCGCAGCTGTGCCTAGCCGCTGCCAGGTGGTGTGTGCCCCAACCCTTCTCCGTCTCGTGATCGGCATCCGATGACTTCGGAAAAATAGGCACTTTGGCTCTTGTCCCGTCAATTCGAGAATATTCATTTTCGACTTTCGTGGAACCAAAAACAGCAGAAAAGCAGGTATGCACTGTGGCTCTTGTTAATAGGTTAGTCCAAGAAATCATATGAAAAGTACTCCAAAGTGTGGACAAAACACAAGAAAGTGGATAAAACCAAGCATGGAACATCAAAAATTATAGATACATTTGCAATGTATCAAGGGTCGAGTTCGTCATCGAAGTTCAGGGAGCAGCCCTGAATAGTAGGGTTCAGGCGGCTCCTGATGCGGCGCTAGTGGTAGAGCGATAGCTCCTGCGCCGTCTGCTGCTCGAGGCGAAACTTCTCGCGCTCAACTTGTTCCCTGAACTTGGCCGCCTCTAGTTGTTGGCGGTACTCCTCGATCTCTACCATCGTTGATGTCGGTGGGATGGACGTGGAGAAGAGATCTGGTGGCATATTGGTGCTACCCACCATGTAGATGGCCTTGTAGCGATTGGATCTGGTCTGCGCCTCGTCAGGGGACTCTGATCCGGAATCGGAGTCGAAGAGCCCAAGGATGGAGGGATCCTCGAAGTCCTCAGTGTTGGAGACTCGTGTGATGGAGTCCTCGTGCAACGCAGCGGTGATGGATCCGGTGGCCGAAGCAGAGGAAGCCGAGTCGACGTCGTCGCGGAGAGCCGCGTCGCTCCCGGCCGCGTCGCTGGCGGCCGAGTCGTATTCGGAGGCGAGGTAGGTGATGGAGCGGACCTGCTCCTCCGAGAGCAGATCACGTGGGGGCGAACCACCGATGATCGCCGTTTTTGCCGGGTAGATGGTGTCCGTGAACCCGATGAAGAGATTTATGGTGCCGACCAGAATCACCGCGCCATGAGTGACCGGGCACAATGCCAGTATGTAGTCGCTTGGCACGATCTGGAGGAATCCACTGCTAGCAACCATGCAATCGGTGGCTATCAGCCGGTCGATTGGAACGTAGGGTCTCGCCACAGATCTCAGGCTTGACTGGCCAAGCCCCATGGTGGGCACCACTGTCATGGAATGACCACGGCAGTCGCTATCAGGGGTAGCGATTGATACGATTGGGGGCCAGAGCGAGTCGCCATCCGTGGTGCGAGACTAGGAGCAAACACGAGGGATTTACCCAGGTTCGGCCCACGTAGGGTAAAGACCTTCATGCTAGATTATATTGCTGGTGAGTGGATTACAAGATCGGTGAGCTCGGCGGTGAGGCAGCGAGTTGCTTGGATGGGGTAGCTAATAGCATGTAAGTATGCATAGTACCCTAGGTAGGCTTATATAGGGTACCTCACTATGGTTTGCGTAATTACAACCGAATCAGTTTAGGTTTCAGATGATTTGACCTAATCCGACTGGGCCTAGTTAGAGTCTTGGGCCTTCAGCATCCATACGCCATGCTTTATCTTCAGTCACATTCTAGTCGTGCCTGCAGGCCCACTCGCCATGGGCCTAGGCCAGTCAAACCGGCCTTCTGGGTATACCCGGTTGGCATATCCCATCAATATGCGCCATAGAAAATAAACATTTATGTGGCACATATAGCCATAGAAAGTTGGTCACCCAAATTCCGTGGTGGGCCCCTCTTCACTTTCTATGGCCCATATGTACCCCATGAAGTACGTCGACGTTGAAGGGGTGAGCGGTACTAAAACCACCATGCCACAAAGGCCTCACCGTGTTCTCCAGTAAACCGCGCCACAAATGGACTGATTCACTTTTCCACTATCGATACCCTTCAAGGCGGGAACCGTCTCTTTACAACAAGCTCAGGGCACGTATCCAGAACTGAATTGGAGTCTCCCAAATATCACCACAAGCTGTCAGAACACAAAAAATCCTTAGCAAGGTGAAATCAATAACTAGAGTTTCCAAAGGAAACACTGGAATCAAATCCCTAAAGTGAATGAGATGGAAAATTAAATCTTTTGGTGAGGATGTAGATCAAGGTCTTCTCCTTTGATTCCCCAAAGATCACTAGTTTTGAGTGGTTTGAGCGGAAGATCTAGCAATTGTAGTTGCTCAGCTTTTAGGATTTTTCGGGAGGGGAATGAGCAGATTGAGGTTGAAGAAGGGGAGGGCTCCCGAAATATAGCCCTTTGTAGGCGCTGCTATCATTTTGGGACGGATAATCCGACCCTTGGAGGGGGCCGGATATTTTGGCCTGGGCAAATCGCCGGCCAATAATCCACCCCCATCTGAAGCCCGCACACCTGGAGATTTAGCAATTTTGAGGGGGTCTGGATTATTATAATCCACCCCCATAGTCCCACCAGATATTCCGGCCTGGTAAACCTATTTTGAACAGATCTTAGTCGTGAGCTCTTTTCACTTCCTTTTTGGAGGTCGCTGGCAACTATAAACATGCATTCAAACCTGCAACACTCAACACACAATTAGATTATCCACAATGTTTTTATCTAACACCGACAATGCAAGAGGATCAAGAAATGTTCTTTCACATGCATGCTTCTGTTGCATATCTTGTGATGGACTTGATTTGTTTACATGTTAAAATTTTCAATTCTTCTGTTTTGATAGACGAACAAGTGGTACGCCAGGAGTGTACCATGTCATAAAAGAAGTGCAATGCACATGTGATGAGTTACAAGAATAACTCTCATAAAGGCTTTAAGACTAGAGATGACACATAAATAGACTACAAAGAGTTCTTGTAGCAAAAGACGAGCAATGATGGAGTCCCGATGAGTGCAACTCACAGGATACTTAGGTGAAAATATTCATTATCGTCGTCCTGGTCGTGTTGATTGTGTATTTTTAGATTGCGTATTTTTATTTCATATAGTCCTAGCAATGATTGATGAACATATGGTATAATGTTATCATATCGAGCATGTGCTTTGTATCATCCCACCTAAAACCCCTGACATGTGAACAACCAAACAATATGGTTTTAAACCCCTCCCTCATACAACCAATAACATTGTGGGCAAGCAAACGAAGTGCACATAATGACCCATGCCATTTTGCAATCTGTAAGTAGCGTACACGTGTTCCAGTTCGCGTGTTTGCCCGGTCAAAGTCTAGGACATTGTTGTGACCAATGCAGAGAGTAAAGAATACGGAAATCCACTTTTGCACATAGATGTAGATGAACCTATTGTCTTAAAACACATATCATAATATATAAAAAGTCAAAAAAAATTATTTGTGTGTACATCCGTACATTTTATGTTCGGACAAAAAAATCAGTAAAATATATAGCATTTTTTGTGGCTTGTTAAAAAAATAATTTTTGATGCTCCAATATGATCATTCACAAGATATTTCTTGTCTTTTTACACAAGCCAAAAAAAAATCTTTTCCTGCGTTTTTTGTACAAATCGTGTGAAATGTCTAGATATATATGGGAAAATTTATTTTAAATTTTATTGAAATTTTAAATACATTATATATATTTTTTATAATAGGTGCATTTACACCAATGAGCCAAAATACCACCTCTGAAACGTGTTTCTCATGGGCAAAGTGAAAAGTACTCTCTCCGTTTCAAAATATAACATGTTTTATCTTTTTTATAAAATGCGTGTATCTATATTTATTTTAGTGGGTCTTACCTGTAAAAACAATACGTGCAATTTTAGATGAATGGTAAAACATTGTAATTTGAAAGGGAGGGAGTTTTTTTTCTTGAGGATAAGAAAGGGAGGGAGTGGTAGACAATTTTAGCGATAGACCTAAATACGAGGAGAGCCCACGAAAGCTTCGGCCCAACGAAAGGAACCTAATCATTTCATTCCGCCGGCGGCCTGCACCTGAAAATTCAAACCCAAGTAGCCGAGAAGCACCGCGCGTATTTAAGTGCTGCTTTGACCTTTTCATCGGAGGAAAAAACAGTTCCCCACCTCCCCAACCCTCTTCCTGCTTCACTTAAAAATAAAAATAAAAACCTTCCTCCCTGCCGTTGGCTCGTATTCTCTTCCTCCACCCCCAAACGCGAACACTCCAGCGGAGAGAGCTAGCGCCGGGCGACAGTGGGGCTTCCGAAGCTACGCCCGCAGGACGGATGGTAGGCGCTCCGCTCGATCCTCCCCACCTCCACCGCCCCAACATCCGGATTCGAGTGCTTGTGTTCTCGTGCTTTGGGGGATCTTATTTGGGGGAAATACCTTCCGGGATTAGTTTGAGGGGGTTTGGTCGTATCCAGACACTTCTAGACTCAATCCCCATGTTCGTATTTCCACGTAATCATTTGAACTAGAAATCGACTGATTTCTGGAATTTTACTGGTGATTTTCGGTGGGTTCGTGCGATACTGTTCGAGGTTTCAATTTCGATAGTTCGAATTTCCCCCAAATTTTCGATCACCTCGATGGTTCCGTGAAATCGAAGCAGCATGTATTGCATGATTACGGGACCAAATTCGAAATCTACAGCCATTTTTCGCTGGGCTCGCTTGCGCGATCCGATTCAAATCGTGAGCTCCGCAGTTTCCGCTTGTATTTTGTCTGACATTTAGCATCACATTTCTCCAATTTGGTTCACAAATTTCATTTTCAGTTTCGCCACTTATGGATTAACTAATATCCAGCACTAATCAGTTTCCTACGGTGCAGCGATGGAACTCCGCCACCTCGGCAGCAGCAGCGGCGGGAGTGGAGGCCAGTCGGTGGACACATCAGCGAGGCGGCGCCGCCGCATGTCAGCCCCATCAACGGGCACCCGTCTCATGCCGGCGTTCAACGCTGTTGCTGGTGAAGGTGATGGCGGGAGCTGGGGGTTGTCATCCTCGTCTTCGTCAGGAGGGCTGGACCTCGGGCTAGATGAATCCCACCCCCGCTACAGCCGCCACCGCGTCTATCCTGACTTCTCCCAGAGGTCCAGTATGGGGCGGCTTCTCTTCCAGGGCTCTCCATTGGGGTCGCGGACCACCGACGATGATGTGCTCGTGATGGATGGTGTGCTCGTCGCCAGCGACTCCGGATCTGGCACCGGGCGCTACGCCTCCTTCACTGACCTCGGCTTCGTCAGTACCGTCTCCCCACGCTCCGGCGGCAGCGGTCGCCACAGCTCCAGTCGCCAGGTAATGTACCCACACTTCCCGGACTCTCGTTTTACTGAAGCGTGGGGCCTACTTGTTATCCACTTGTGTTGGGAGAGCTCGTGATGCTGTTTCCTTTAGATTGTAGGGTGTCATTGGTTATGCTGTTGTTCCATGGTCTGGAAGGTTGCCTGGTGTTAACAAAAATGAACAGATATGATGAATTTGAAAAGCGATATAAACTCATGACTTACAATTGGTTAATGGCAATTGTGAACAGATACTTTACTAGATATAAAAAACTAATTTCTTAAAATAGGTTATAATAATTTATATATGGTAGATTTG
The DNA here is from genome assembly GCA_023614405.1 of Avena insularis. Taxonomy (NCBI): domain Eukaryota; kingdom Viridiplantae; phylum Streptophyta; class Magnoliopsida; order Poales; family Poaceae; genus Avena; species Avena insularis. The sequence continues at coordinate 522,850,045 of CM042690.1, forward strand.
CAGTTTGTATTCTATGTTCTAAATAAATCTGACTACAAATAGGAAAATGAAAAACTGGAGTGTAATTTTGGTGCTTCCCAGGGGAGGATAGAGCCAATTAAAACTGGAAAGGTAGGAATGCAACTGGGATCCCGCCAAAGTCTCACTTCTAGTTCATTTGCAAATTCCAGTACTCCCTCCGACCCATATTAGTTGACTCGAATTTGTCTAGATTCGGATGTATCTAGACATGTTTTAGTACTAGATACATCTGAATCTAGATAAATTCAAGTCAACTAATATGGGTCGGAGGGAGTACAATTTTTTTATCAAAATTTGAACTAGAATTTGGCAAATGAACTATAAGTGGTACTTTGGCGGGATCCCACTTGACACCTTATGGAAAAATCATTTACTGTAAAAATTTCTGGGAAGTCATGTGAAACATAGAAAAAACTTGTGTAGATACAGTCTTTATATGAGTACCTGCCATGTTTTTCAAAAAATGAAAGGCGAACAAAATAACAGTAGATAAGCTTCCACACTTTGCTAACTGAAAATCATCTTCTGTAGTTGCTCATTATGTTTGCTAGGAGAAAAAGTGTGGTAGTGACTAGTTAACTGTAGTAGACTACTAGTCTGGAATGCAGTTGTGTACCTATATTGTCCTATGTCCTATGAATGGTGCGTCGAAAAGCTTCTGTTTTAGAGCGTAAAAGAAGCGTAAAAGAAGGAGGGAGCTTTTCTGTTTTAGAAAAAGAGGAGGTGAAACATGTGGACAGCTTAAAATGGCAGGGAACTTTTTCCCACCTTGTCTGGTTGGGGTCTGGAATTAGCAATATCGAACCGTGCTTATAAAGGAACCGATTGTGCAAAGATTTGTTGAGGCTGGGATGTGGCTGCCCAGGGATATGCATAATCTGATGATTTCTTTCTCTTTTGTCCTTGATTCTGCAGTTTGCACATGGGAAGGAGGAGCCTCGCGTGCAGCGAGCCATGAATCCAAGACATTCTGAGGTAAATATTGCCCATACCACAGGATTTAGGTATAAGTTTGAAGGATCTCCTGCACGATTTAACCCTGAACTTACATGCTACCTTTGCAATTATGGACTTGGCAGACTTCTTTTTGTGGTAGACACTCTGCGTAAATTCCAAATGCCCATACGCTATTTCGTTTGCTTTCTTTGAGAAGGTCCTTGTGTTATTCCAGGAATGTCAAGCAAATATTAAGTTATTGTCCAGACTCTGTAAATATACAGAAGCCTCATAAATATTTTCAGAAGTGAACAATTGGAAAATTGTTGCCAGGCACTATTTCCTAAAATGACAGCAACTATTGTTTTGAACCATGCAGGGATATATGCTTAGTTCCTGTTCGTAATCTAACTATTATCTTGGCATAGAATAGTTGGTACAGTATAACCGTGTTTGCCTCTTTACCTGATTGCACTAGGACTTGTCTTCCTTCGCGGGATTCAACCTTAATACTAGTATGTGCGCGTTACCTATTTGTACTAGGTTTCAGAAGTGCTGATTTGTCAAAGTAGTAATTCTGTTAGGTGTGCCAGTATAGACTGTCCAATCGAGGATAAATTGCTGACAAAAAAAAGAACAGGTCCGAGATACTGAGAGAGATTGTGCCACTGTGTTGTTAGACAGTGTGTCTAAAATTGAAAACATGCTCTGTGTTTTTTAACATATATATTTAGATTCATTATTGATATTTTTCTAAACATATAAATAGCTGTAGCTTCTGTTTTTTAAACTCATTTGAACTTTATATACAAACTGAATGTACCACCATACAGTGGGTTAACTGAGCAGTTGTGATTCTCTGACGTATGCCTTGAGCTATGAAATTAGAGAAATATTGTTCTAGCCCGCAAAGCTTAAAAATAAAGTTAACTGTGTAGATGTAGTTCAGACTTGAGACATCTCTATCAAGGTCATAACTGTTTATTATCACCTTCCTCTCTCTGGTTTGTCGGACATAGGTGTACCAAATGCCAGTATAGTTCTGGTGATGCCTTTATATTATATAAAAATATTTCTTATTCTCCTGATTGGTGAAATTTTTGATTCTCATGGTTAGTTTCAAATTGTGATAATGCCATACATGACATATATGGCAACGCACTTAACGCATCTCTGTCCTGCTTCCTGTCTTGTAATACAGGTGGAACTCCAGAGCCGGCGATCAGTGCCGGGTGGCCCCGGCCCCAACATGCAGGCGGGCCCCGGAAGCTACCACCCTCTCCTCCCACCATGGTTGCAGGCATCCGGTACCTCTACTCATGGCACAGCGCCCACTCCCATCAGGCCACCTGCTGCTGCTTACTTCACGCCACCGAGAGGCACCGCCGCCACTCCCGCTAGAGTGCCAACCGGCTTCTCATGGACACCAAAGCGGCCCGAACTGAAGCCACCGTCGGCGCAGCGGGCGACGTTCGCGTGGCCGCCGACAGAGGAGGAGAACGCCGCCATCAGCCAATGCCTGTACGGCCCCGGTCGCGCCCCTCCGCGGAGGCTGCCCGTGTTTGTGAGCATCTGCCCAGCGTGAAAACGCGGCCACCTCCTCGGTAGCACGGGAGTGGTAACGGTAAAAGTTGCACAGGACGACCCTGGAAGAGACTCGTTCTTCGAAAGGTGAGGATGGATACGTGATGCTGGTTAAGCGAGCCAACTGGCGCACGAGTCACGTCTTGCGGTGCCTCCGGTTGTGTATATGTTTGTTAGACAAGCACGATCAGCGCTTGCGTCGGACTGATCCCTCTGAAAATGTGCTATGTGGTGTTGGGACAAGCAGTTCAGTGGCTGCTGGAAAAACGACGTCTGCCTGCACCCTTTGGAGTACAAGTAGTAACTACGAAGCACAGCGTGTTACTGTCCGTTAGTTTGTGTATATAATATAGGATCTTGATCTGTTCGGGTGCAGCTAGTTTGGTTCAGTTTACAAACCCAAGCCTGACGAAGCTTCAGAGCCTTACGATTGTTTTGATTCATGGAATTAAGATTTTTTGCCCAGCTCTTGCTTCAATCGAAAATGTTTCCCCTGCTGTCTGTGTCACCTTCATGAGCTTCCAGGTTTATATGCGTGCGAGTAATTTTTTATTTTTTTGGATAAGAACAAGTGTACGTTATCCACGAGTAAAAAGATACTCAAGAAAAGAAGAAAGAGGTATATGGTGTATTCGGGCAACAGAGAACTGACGACCAAACCATACGGTTATCCACACGAGTACACACAGCTTACAGTAGAGTATCTACAAGAGCACGACGTACAATACAAGAGTAGGAGTAAAGGCAGCACGCTCTGCATCGGAAGATGGCGCGGCCGCTCCCTTCATTCAGGCCTTCACCGTGTCCTTGGCCATCCCCACGGCATCCTCCGCCGCACCTGCCACGGCTTCCCCGGCCTGCTCCGCCGTCTCTTTGCCCATCTCCATGGTCTTCTTGGCCGCCTCTGCTGCTGAGCTGGCGATTCCACCGCCATCATACCTTTTGCCCACAATAACACATGTACACGTACTACTTTGTCAGTTATTACGAAGTATAAAATGGATGTCCAAACGATCAGTCTTGAACATACATACCGAGGCTCGTCGGAGCGCGGCCGCTGAAGCTTCATCCACGTCAACTTCGCCCACGCGCGGAACGCGTCCAGCCGGCTGTTGAACCCGGGGATGCCATGGCCGACGGCGTGTTCCACCGGCTCGGCGCCGGAGCGGCTGCCACCCCCCACGTCTGGTACCTCCACCGGTGTCTTGCCGCCCGGCGGCGACGACATCAGGAACGCCGCAACGGAGGCCACGAGCAGCACGAGGAGGACGATGGTGATGGATATGGTCGCGCTTCCCTTCGCCGCCGGCGGTGCCTCTGCGCCGCTGCCGCCGCTATGGTCGTCGTCCGCCATATCGCTCAGAACTCCAGGTAGAGACCGATGCTATGCTATCACGACTAAACGCGCACACGGACGGAGAAGTGTGCCGGCGCATGAACGGATCGACACGCGAAGGAGGACTACTAGAGCGCGCGATTGTTGCGAGGCGTGGCACGGAAGGGACACGTCGCCGGGACGTGTCGGGTCCTGGGGGTTCGCCCGATACACGAGGGACCGACCTACCTACGCGGGGCGTCACGGTCGGGGGACGTCTCTATCTTCCATTCTCAAGATCAGACGGTCCGCTGGGTTACATTTGATGATACAGAGACCAGAGCTTTGCTAATTTGCGCTAGATTTAGGTGCGCCACACGACCCCGTGACTCTCGTATCGGTTTTTTTATAATACTAATACGAAATAGTTAGATATCGATAATATAATTATGAATTTTATAAAATTAAAATAATACTAGCACAATACCCGTGCGCTGCAACGGGCCAACAAATAATAATTTTATCTTTGTAAAATATATAATATTAGGTACTACAGAAAACATACTCTTTTTATTGTGAGACATTGTCCCGTCGGTCTTCACTTTTCTTTTGAATCATTAGCATGTCGTTGCACTGATATTTCATTTTATCTCGCCCAATAACACCGTTCTAAGTCTCGATCGAATAACCTGATTCGCACAACAAACGAGTGTTCATGTACACACAATGTTTCAAGTCTTTTCACCACCCGTGTTACATAAGGAAATAGTTGTAAAATAATCTGTTTGTGCTCGCAAACCTAAAGCAATATGACGTATAGTTTTTTAAATATCTTATATTTCACTTTTGTATTTGATTCGTACCATTTGAGACATAATCCTCTCAAAATACAAAAAAAAACTCAGCACCTAATTTGCAATCTTATTTGCGTGAACCATGGTTATCAAGAAATGCAAAATATCATGTATGTCATGTAAAAAATAAATTAAAATCGAGATCTAGTATGCCCTGTATGGCTGATTTCCCAAAAGAATTCATTCGTATAACTTGTGCTTTAGTTGGATGCATGCTCCTGGACCAGTGGGTATACCTTTACCAATAGACTAAGCAGTGTAAAATTATGAACCCATCCACACTCATTTGTACATCTCTCTTCTAAAAAGTAAGCAAGGAAACTCCCCTTTCTCTTCTGTAATTTATATCGGAGGGAGTATTATAATTTGTAGAAAGCAACAATAACAAAATTCTGCAAAGAACGCACATCTGAGTAACATTCAGCGAGGAATCAGTAATTCAATACATCAATCAGCAATAAAATTCAGTGGGCAAGAGGTAGCCAAATTTGTGTGACGGGGAGACACCAATCAGTAGTACAATACACCAATCTATATAAAAATCAGCACTACTAATCCCTCCCACGCATCGAGCATCTGATCCGGCCAGGCGGGTATATCTAGAATGGGGCAGGACGGTGTTCGGTGCGACCAATTGTTGCCGCCATCGACGCCGCTGTCGCGAGCCTCTTGCCGCCGCCCGGCCAAACGACGACGCCTCCGCCCCGATGCTCCGCCCCAGGCTGCCTCCTCCTGGCCGCTGCCCTGCCTTCCTCCTCTCAGCCCTCAGGAGGCATGTGCAAGGGAGCGCAGAACCATCCACGCCCCGCCATCCAAGGACACCCCGACGCTGCCTGCTTGCCTCGTCCGTCACGGCTGTTCCAGCGTCCTCTCCAAGCTGACAGCATCGAACTTGTTGAAGCCATCCTACAAGTCCCCTGCCTCCCATCTACCCGAGCTCTCCTATGGCACCCCTACCGACCCGTGCCCTCAATCCGACGGTCGGCGAGACAGGAGGCGGAGCTCTCAGATCTGGCCATGGCTCGCGAGGCAGCCTATACGAGCAGGGAGCTCTGTCTGCCGCTCCGTGAGATCCCATGGTGCCCCCGCTGACCCGGCCGCGCGTGGGCGTGCTCGACCGAGGAAGAAGCCGATGAGGTCGTCGAGTGCTGGCCAGCGGCGTGGCCCGTGGTGGAGGCACCCTATGGATTGGGGATCTTTTTCTTTTCCACAGGGAATACGGAACCGTCCAGTTTCACGTAGGAGGTGACAGAGCAGGTAATTACTCCTAACTTGCAGGGGCAAAAACGTAAAAGACAGGTAGACGGAAAATTTAGTGCTGACGAACGACGTGAATCTTTTTAATAGTATAGATCCCGCCTTTTTCAGACCGAAAATCGGCTTATAAACACTATTATGAGTACTTGTCTGTTATGCAGATACAAAAGAGATAGCTCATAAGAATGATCAACTTGTTCTATGCAAATCATATACACCTACATACATAAGTATACATACAATTTGTAAACTTCAATCATAACTAAATTAAACTTCCCATCAAGGTTGATTCTATGAGACACATCAAGGTTGATTCTATGAGACACATCACGTAAGACATGATACATCATATACAAAGGAACTCGAGCTCTTGCTAAGATTTCTTGTAAACTTCCGAGAAGGTATTCATCAAAGGCTTCCTTCTTGAACCTTTTGTATATTTTTGGCACGATTTCATGCATGCAGTTTCTTGGATTGCTACATAGTTCTCGGCTAGTGAAATATATGGGTCAAAAAAATTGTTAGAGTGCTGGGACTAACAACGCTAAGGTTCCTGGTGACAATAATTTTTATGTTTGGTTTAGAAGATGCAGGTCATCCAACATTGTGTTGAGCATGCGTTGAATGATTTTTAGATGAGATTCATGGTTTACACATGAAAGAGGGGAAGGTAAATGTGAAAGTTTCTAAGAGAGAGTGAGTATGTAGACATCAACATAGAACCAAAATGAACACACAACCTATAGAAAGACGTAGTGAATAATTTAGATGAGCATGACGGAGGAGAAAGATAAAGTAAACAGCTATGTGATAGACCAGGAAAGCACCTTCAGAGTAAACGAATGAATTTTATTACTTTTCCTTCTTCGCAGGCATCGTCTTCTTGGATGGACGACCGGCTCCAGAGGATGGATCAGACACATTGGCTGACACGTTCTGTGCAAGTATAAAAAATGCATCGGACTGTTAATCAAGATAGTAGCACATGTACATTTGACTATAAGAAAAATAACATGAAAACAATGAGCTACCTCTTCTTAGAATCATGGTTATTTGAGTCATCAACTTTTGCCTCAGAATACTATAAAAATATGGTACTCCTTAGCCAATAGGTTCTCATAAATCTTAATGGTCAGGGCCGAGTAACACAGAGTCAACAATATTTGTAGCACCTCTTTTGATTCTCCTACTTCAGTGATAGGTAAAAAATAACATCCCTAGTTTCTTTGTTTTTTGTGAACGAGAAAACAAGAAGGAAACAGAAGAATAAACATATCATATCGGCATTCAAATGTTCGGCATTGGATGTAAATTGAACCCTAGGAATTAGAATTGTAGATCCTATTACTTGCAGTTGATATTCATGTTTTTATGTGAGCTCAACAAGTTCAGCAAGAGAGCGGCACTAAAAGAAAGCAGAAAATACAAGTCTAGCAAGAGAGCGACACAGATAGCTACGAAGGGGTCAGGAACACCGATGGGCGCAGGACAGTGTATTGAAAGAAATCCTTGACCGAGGCACCGGCCGGAGGACCACCGCCAATCGAGCTCTAGAAGCTTCTTGCAAAGCTGCACTTGAAAAATAGATCGATCTGGGAGCCAGACCAGATATACCATTGCACAAAAATAGAAAAAAATAACTAATGTTTGGAATGAAACGAGTCACGATTCAGTTGTGAGCTCAAAATAAATTGTCAGAGAGGCATTTTTAGCATTATTCTCAAGAGCATTGTTAAGAATAGCATCGACGGTATCACTAGCAAGATGTTTCTCATTGAGTAAGAAAGAGAAATTCAGTCCACGTCAAAAAAGGGTGTCAAACAGGAGTGGTCAAATTGCATTAAAATCAAGGAAGTGAATCCAAAAAATAATTTATTTATAGATTTATTATCTATTCACTATGTATGTCTGTGTTCTATTTGAAATACGAGAGCTAGAGAATGTCTATATAAATGCTCGATTTCTTTGAAGAATCAATAGGAACCCAAAGGAAACACAACTGATAGAACTAAAAGACTGTAAAACAAATAAGTTATGTTGATGATGGTTTAGCTATGTAACGTACGTACCTAATATTACTTTTGCTTTCTCGCGAAGAAAGGCATTACAGGAGCAGACATGGAAGGGCAAACCTAATTTGGAAATAACATAGGAACTAGTCGTGCTTCGTTGTGCCACCTTTAGTGAGTTTTAGCACTCTATGATAGATTATGTTAATGGTTGTAACCTGAAATTCAATCACCAAGAATACATCATGCAACATTTATCTGGACCCTTTTTTAGACAAAATAGTAGTCGGGTGTTCTATTGCAAATCAAACCTGAAATTCAATCACCAAGAATACATCATGCAACATTTATCTAGACCCTTTTTTAGACAAAATAGTAGTCGGGTGTTCTATTGCAAATCAAGAATAAGAAGCATATGTTTACTAAAAAGAAAGAAAATGAGAGACCATTCGCTTCTCCTTAAACAATACATACAGTAATATTAGATGAGATTTAATTTCTAGGGGTCTTTCACATTACATCGGCCTTGAGAAGGCACAGGTGTTCCTTTGAGAGAGAAGAAGTGCAACGGGGATGCGCAGGTCGGGTGGAGCTCCACCAGCCTATCCTCTAGGGGAACAACACAATTTCCGGTCTGCTACTCTCTACTATATCAGCCGCCGGCCCATGGCGTCCGGCTCCTCCACGTGCCGCCTCCTCTTCTCACATCTCAACCACCCTCCCATGGGCGCTACTTTTGCTCGGTCAGTGAGGCAGTTGCTGATGTGAGAACGACATGTTGCTCCTACCGGTGAGGGAGGCATGGCAGAGGAGATGGTGGCTAAGCCGACCACGATGGAGAGAGAGGAGTAGAACGAGAGGGAAAGGGAGGGGCACAACAGGGAGTCAGGAGGCGGGGAGAGGCGAGCTAGACCTCGTGCATGAGAGGATTAGGGCGCCGGTGGCGCGAGGGATGGGAGGAGGAGGAAAAAGAGGGGGAGACATGGGTGTGGATTGGCGAATCGGATATTTTCCAACCATGTGGGAATTTGACCAATGGGCAACCAAACATATTGCACTAGATTTTCTATCCTTTATAGTCATTTACACGTGGGCTATATGAATAGTAGTCAGAAAACGAAATTGTGTGGGGCTTTGATAAATGGGCAACTGAACATATTTACACAAGATTTTCTATCTTTATAGTCATTTAAAGGTGGGCCACATGAATAGTAGTCACAAAACAAAATCGTGTGGTGTTTTGAACAATGGACAGCCGAACATATTTGCACCAGATTTTTACCCTTTATAGTCATTTACACGTGGGCCACATGAATAGTAGTCAGAAAATGAACGCTCAAGATCTGTTGGCTGGCACGACCGAATGGCCTAAAATGCTTAATTTTTGTGGTGAGTCCTAATACCCTCACCAATTATATCTTTAGCACATGGGCCACATGAATAGTAGTCAGAAAACGAAACTGTGTGGGGTTTTGACAAATGGGTAACCGAACATATTTACACCAGATTTTCTATCTTTATAGTCATTTGCAGGTGGGTCACATGAATAGTAGTCACAAAACAATCGTGTAGGGCTTTGATCAATGGGCAACTGAACATATTTGCACCAGATTTTTTACCCTTTATAGTCATTTACAGGTGGACCACATGAATAGTAGCCAGAAAAAGAACGCTCAAGATCTGCTGGCTGGCACGATCAGATGGCCGAAAATGCTTAATTTTTGTGGTGAGTCCTAGTACCCTCACCAATTATATCTTTAGATTCCCTAAATATGGGTCTTTCTTGCATGGCCACGGGGAAGATTCGAGGCAGTGGGGATTTTCTCGGTCCGGTCCGTTTCAAACAAGTCCATGAACCATGGTATACTATCGGCCTGCTAGCACCCCCTGAGCCTCAGACATGCCCATGAATCCACTAATATATAACATAGCCACAAAATAGGCCTTTTTTTTGCCGATAACCCTACTTTCTTGATGTCTCGACAATGACAACAGTCATAATAAAACAAGTATTTCTCCTGATCCTGAATAAAAAGAGTTTGCTTGTTTGATATTACATGTTGCTATACATAACGTCTACTATAGTGACAATTTGCATTGTAATTGGCAAGACCGATTTTACATTCAATGTTGAAATTTGAAGATTGATGTGTCATGACTCTAGATCTCAATAGATTTGATAATTATTACAAGGAATTCAGAAACGAATGGATACTGTTGCGAAGATTATTTATCAAAAGTCTTAGTTAAACTTCAAATATTATTTAGTACATTAGGATTTGATTCTAGTTCATGACACGGAGATGGAAGTTATTCATTTCATAAATTTTTGTTATTTAATTTTTTAGCTCAAATTCACAATAAACAAACCAATAGTCCAAATGTAATGATCAGCTACATAGGAGCTACTTTGAGTTATTGGTTGTTGAAGCTTGCAGCTAGGTCCCACTTTCTTATAGAGGCAACTTTCGTTAAAGCTAAATGTTTGAAACTTTAATCTCACATTCACACTATGCTCTAAGTCAAGTAAATATTGGGGAGCATTGTTCACGTATAAAGGACCTCCTTTGAGTTTAACGGTAAATCTTGGGAGTTACTTGATGCAATGATCAACCCTTTGCTTACCACAACGTCAGACTACAAGGTGACCCTCCCCAGGCTCCACCCCCACCCCCACCCTAGTGGTTTATTCTTAAAATTTAAACATTTTTACATCCTTGTTTATAAAATACACCATAATTCACTAGAGATAAATGTATATGTCCACAACGAAAATAGCCAGGGAACTGGGGTTTAGGTGGACGTAATTTTCAGAATAATTCGAAAAAATGTATTCAAAGTTTTATAAAAATATGAAATAAATCTAGCACATACTTATTACCTTGATACTTACTTGTGCAAATGTTAAGAAACAATACAATACTATGTGCCATGCAAAAAAATAGAAAATATAACTTAGCATTCACACAAGCACCATACACACAATCAATGGAAAGATTAGCATGAATATGGCACATAAATCAATCATTCTCTTTATGCAAATAAAAAATGGAACTTAGCATTCACACAAGCACATAAATAAATCAATCATCCTCTTTCTGCAGTACATTCACACAAGAGCATAAAGCTTAGTATGAACATGATACAAAACTGAAATCATGCTAACTTTTGCAACAATTAGATTTTCTTTGGTGAGCTTGTACTTTGCACTTCCAAATCTAGTCAAGTTCCTATTTCCATCAAGCAATCCAACCAAGATAATGTTGTGCCAAAGGGGCTCAACATGCCTATCTTACTTGAGGACTAGCGTCGTTCAGTCTCCAAGTCTACATCTACTCTTCGAATGATTTGTGCTCTATCATTATTTTCCATCTTCGCAATACCAAAATCACCTGCTATATAGTTGGTGAAGAGCTCTCTGAAAATCTAATAGGGTAGGTAGAATTGGGGCTAGCTCGGCACACAAGGGATGGCCTATTCATCTCATTATATAGATCAAGGGGTTACATGGTTCGGTACAATACTGTCAACACCCGGATTTTTAAGTCCGGATGCCTATTATGCCGTACATCACAATCCCAGGATTACCATTTTTGCGAGACATAACAGAATTGATACCACAGTACATCATTCATTACAAACCATAATAGTCTTACGAATAATTGATCTCATGATCAAGTCTTAATACAAATCAGAGCTGCGGAAATAAATGTAGTAGACTCCATCTTCATGGTCACAGACAATGCTGATGATGGGAGATGATCCTAGTTATCATAGACCTCATGTTGTCCCTCTTCTGGGTAGTCCTCCTCATAGTCTGACCATGGGAATAGCCAGGGACAAAGCCATGAATACTCTTTAAGTACTCGCAAACTATCACTAATATAAGTAAAGTAAAACTAGTAGGAATCCTATGCTCTAGTCTTATTTGCAACAAGCCAATTTTATTTCATAAGTACTCCATAATACAACCTATTTTAGTTCTCTAGATTACTTAAGTGGGAACCTAGTTTCATGTCCATAACCCTGTTGTGGTCAAGTCAAAGTCATCTTTCAAGTCACAAGTCATTTTTAAAACATATGACAATAGAACAGTATGGCCACTCCAACTGTCCATAACTGCGGACGCGGCTATTTGAATAGTTTGACACTCTGTAGAGGTGGTACACTTTTACCACAAAATTCGATACATCCGTCAGGGATAACCCCGAATCATCATACTTGGTATGCGGATAAGCAATCCTAACCTTTCAATTATACACCCTAGTATAGGCACCTCCCCTATGAGCTTGGCCTCCCAGCCATGGCCAACTGCCATCCCGAGAACTGCATAGGTGGACATTTATCACGAGATAGCCTCAGCTCAACCTCTTTCCGCAAGGGAACCCATACTAAGACATATAAACTTCCAGTTAATCCCTACCCAATTCAGGTATTGTGGTTGTACGGTAAAATTGGAATGGTATCGCATCCGAACCCAACCATCAGTTTTTATCAAAGTCAAGGCTCATACCTCATTCAGTTTCATCATCAAATCATTGTGTTTCATAACACATTTCAAAATATTTCAATAGAATGAATCATCATTCCGAGGTTTTCATAATCATTTTCTCCAAGTGTTCCCATCTAAAGTGATCAAGTTTAGCTTAGCACTAGCCACTAGTATTGAGGGTATCACTATTGAGGGATGCTAATCAAGTAGAAGTACCCAAGACTAGTTCTATGATCTTGGTGGTATCCATTCCATTTTTCCACTAATCACAATTCATTAACTAGATAAGAAACTTTCGTATAGGAAAAAGTAAAGCTTGTAGGTAAACTGGGATTTGTATAATCAAAGGTGCATAACCAAGCATGCAGGGTGCATCTTGCATAGGTTATCTTGCATAGTTTAGCTTACCTTGAGTAGTGCAGTCGTTGAAGTTCTCTTCTTCCTCGAAGTACTCCTCCTCATCGTAGCCCGGGTCGGTACTAGCGTCTATAAACACATACGAGGTACACAATCACCACACAACGCTTCACTACTTCTATTTAGCACACAAGGGCTCACCCTAGATGATCTAGCATCATCTTAATCATCACATGCAATAATGGCACATCCTTATTTATCTTATTTGAGAAAAGTAATTTCTACTCATTGAAAATACTTAAGATTTAATATTCTCCTATTGAAATATGGGATCCTGTTGACACATGCCATCACCACATATTTAAATACTTGGGAATGTGATTTAAAGGGTTTGGCATATATTACAAGATTTAATATTGCTATTTAATAATATTATAGTGACTAGAAATGCCTATATAGCATTCTTTTAATACTAGTCCATGATCAATGCCTATAAAACTAAATATTTTTACATATTCATATAGAGCATGGTAAATGTGATTTTTGAGAGTTGGAATCATCTCAAAAGAATTCATGGTTGATTTTATAGAAATGTTTGAAGTAGTAAAAGTCTCTGTCTTGTTATTTTTATTATAGGTGATCTATAATTTCAAATGGTTTGAATCCAACGGGAGTGATTATATATTTCCAATACCTTTCTAGCAAAATTGAAGTCATGCATTTTGGTTAAGTAAAACTCTCTGAATACAATTTTGAAATCACTGACAGAATAGGGTTTTTAATTAAATAGAAAAATCCTATTTGAATCGCTGGGCTATGTGAGGGAATGCTAATGGGCCGGCCCAACTGCACAGCGCGCGCAGCGGGCTGCTGACAGGATGATCCCACGCGTCAGCAGCTAATATCAGCCCTACGATTAGAGCAAGATCTACGGCTCCAGCTAGGTCTGGGATGGGGGCGAACGGGCTGGTAGACGACAGTGAGTCGATTGGTGATCGTGGCGGCTCCTGGGGTGGCTCCAATCAACGACGCCCTTCCTTCACTGCAATGGTGGGCTCCGGCGATGTGGTGCTCGCCTTGCTCCGAGGAAGGGTCAGAGATGTTTCTAAGAGAGAGGAGAGTGGAATAGTGTGCCGTTTGAGGCTGGGGGAGGGTCCTATTTATACATCGGCGTCGGAGGCAGCGCGACATGGCTCGGGCTCGTCGAGGACACTGCTACAGGTTGCTATAGGCATGGAGGAGGGCATAGGTCGATATGGTGGACTGCGGCGATCATCACGCACATGGTGGCGCAGCAAGGTGTGGTCTTAATCGGTCGGGAGAGGTCTGTGCTTTGTGCGAGTACTGAAGTGTTCGTCATCGAGTACGGTGGTCACGGGGCGCACGGCGGTGAATGGTCATGTCTAGGAGGTGGCTGGTGATGCGGAGGGTGCGGGTACGCGCGGAGAGAGCGAGGCACGGCGTGGCTGCTTGAGGTGGCTTCGACGCTCTGGCGTGCGCTCGGCATGGCAGAGAAGTAAATGGGCGCGGCGCTGCTGGCTTCTCCACTGGTCGACGTTGATCGACGGGTGGATAGAGGGGTGCGGTGAAGTCACGCCTACCTCCTGGGGGTCGTGGGAGATGGCGGTGCGGCATGTGGTGTCGTGTCCATGGTCGACCGGCATGACATGCTCGGGTACGGGCGGCACTGGTGCAAATGGCAAGTGAGGCCTGCTCCATTTCACGGCTAGGTACTGGGGATGGTCGTAGGTGAGTAACTGAGACTGATTGTAGTACAAGAATGATCACAAGATTGATTCAATTAGTGTATAGTTGGTAGAGTTCTACTCTTCCCGTTAAGTGTTTGATTAAATGGCCGCATGAACTAGTTATTTGATCTTTCAAATTATATTTGGTGGGTGTGTTAGTCACATGCTTAGGAGTCTCTGGTTGCTAGGATTTGTCAAGTGGAGATGGTTTGGGTGGTTTTTGGAAAAGTGCCATCTAGGTACCTACACTTGATTCAATTTTGAAATGCCTCTCAAATAGATTTAAAATTAGTTTATGTAAGTTTGTAAAGTTTGCTTGGATTTATTTTTACTTAGTTCAGCAAGGGGTAAAAAGAATTAGAATTGTTTCTGTTGGAATTTTTTTACTAGGGATGCCCAAAGTGGGCTAGTGGTTAACTTTGGCCAAAATGACCATTTGATCATTGTGCTTATAACTTGATTTTCTTTTGATTTGTTTCTGTTTGAAAATGACCTAGATGATCTTGTTTTCATCCTCAAGCTAATCCTCATCCTTGATAGCAATCAAACATGGAATAGCAAGCATTCATGCATTAATAACAATCACACATGCATTCATATGGGTTTAAGAATAAAAGTTTTTATTAACCCTAATCTTGGGTGATTAGAACTTGATAATCTTGTTTAATATTTTTGAGATGTTACAAATACACATCTAACTCTACATATATACGTATTCTAACACCCTCCCTCTATCTCAACCGGTTAACAAGAGGTTGAGACTGTGCCTACAATGATCATACAAAGGCAACGGAAGTGGTTTAGTAAAGATATCAGCAACTTGATCCTTGGATGAGTGATGGCTCAGTGCATGGCGCCCAGAAAAGTGCTGGTGCGTGGTTGATGTAGAGCTCGTTGGGAACCCCAAGAGGAAAGTATGATAAGCACATCAGCAAGTTTCCCTCAGTATGAAACCAAGGTTTAATCGAACCAGTAGGAGCAAGGAAACACCCCAAAGGTGTTACTAGCTGAGCTTTGGCGAGGCGCATCATGGTGCTAGTAGCAACGTGGAGACCTGCACAACACAACCACAAAACTTTGTCCCCAACTTGCGATGAGGTTGTCAATCTCACCGTGTTTTGCGGAAAACAAAGGATTAAACATATCGAATAGAAAAAAGTAATAGTTTGCAGAAAGTAAACACAAAGAAGTAAACAGTTGTAGATTGTATGTAAAGAAAAGGACCGGGATCCATAGTTCACTAGAGGTGGCTCTCCTAAGATAGATAACATGCTGGGTGAACAAATTACAACGGGGCAATTGACAAACACCGAGAAAGCAATACATGCATATACTAATCATCTTGACTCCTTTGAGACTTGATTGGGCATTACAACATTATACATAGACCGCCATCCAACTACATCTATGACTAATAATCCACCTTCAGGTTATCATCCGAACCCCCTCCAGTATTAAGTTGCAAGCAACAAATTATTGCTTTATGAACTGCGTGTAAAGTAAACAATATGATTGTTCTATGAACAAAGGATTGTTGTTTTCTCCCTAGTAGCAACAACACATCTAGTACCTTAGAGAATTTTGTCACTTCCCCAGATTACCAGAGGCATGAACCCACTATCGAGCATAAATACTAACTCTTGGAGTTGCTAGCATCTACTCGGCCAAGATAGCTACTAAGAACGGAAAGCATGCAAGATCACAAATAACAAAGACATGATAAAATCAATAATCAATCTGAAATAGCATTTCAATATCCATCGGATCCCCACAAACACAACATGCAGAATTACTAATAAATGATCTTGATCATGAACGGAGCTCACAAGATCTAGACATGAAAGCACAAAGGAGGAGAACCAGCCATCTAGCTACTACATGGATCCATAGTCCAAGGATGAACTACTCACGCATCACACCGGAGGCTTGCATGGTGATGAAGAAGGCCTCCAAGGTGAATTCCCCTCTCCGGCAGGGTGCCGAGAAGAGCTACAGATCCCTCCCGATCTAGGGATGGAGATGACGGCGGCTACAGACTCTTTCGTGGATTTTTGATCGGGAACTTAGGGTTTTCGTCCCGAGGGTAATATATAGGCGGAAGGAGAGGCCGAGGGGGTGCCAGGAGCGGCCACACCACCCCTGGCGCGGGCCAAGCCTGGCCGCGCGGCCAGGTGGTGTGGTGGCCCCTTGGCCCCTCTCCGTCTCGTATTCTGGCATCTGATGACTTCCAAAAAATAGGCACTTTGGCTTTTGTCCCGTCCTATTCCGAGAATATTCATTTTCTGACTTTCGTGGAACCAAAAACAGTAGAAAACAGGCAGCTGGCACTGTGGCTCTTGTTAATAGGTTAGTCCCAGAAATCATATGAAAAGCACTCCAAAGTTGGAACAAAACAGAAGAAAGTGGATAAAACCAAGCATGGAACATCAAAAATTATAGATACATTTGCAATGTATCGACATCCCCAAGCTTAACTCCTGCTCGTCCTCGAGTAGGTAAGTGATAAAAAGAAAGAATAATTTTTTAGGTGACATGCACCATCAAAGACTTGATCAAAGTATTTGTAAAACATTCGAAGCTGGGATCATAGTACTTCAATCATAACATGAAAGACAAAGTTCTAGCAATAAGCAAAGAAACTATGATGCAACATGAAAAGGCACAAACAAAAGATTCATGAATAACAATGCTTTGCAAGACGTTTGTTTGTTTCACATAAAGAAAACATAGCATAATAGTATTCAGCTTGTCCCTCAGTAGAGTAGCAAATATAAATGCATAGGACACCTTCAAAGTTCATAAGAGTGACTAGATACAATAGTTTAAAACAAGCAATATCAAGTTATGCATCAATCAACTAGTCTTGGGACAATGCACATAGAACTAAGAATGGCCACTATGCTCTCAAAGTAGGTGCATAAAGATAGAAGGTGGAGACTCAATATAATGGTGGAAGAAAGACCTTTAAAAGGAAGTAGGGATTCAAGTCTCATAAAGAGCTTCCAAAAATTATGGTACTTATAGCTTTCAGCTCTCATTGCCCCTATCATAAGCATCTTTAAGGTGATTAAGGTTAAAATGACACAACTAAGAGGATATGCTTGCCAAGTTATAAACCGAAATCTCATGCCCCTTACTTACGAAGACCGATCCTCATGCTACTCAACTTCAGTCACGAGTAAGCTCTTGTCATTGTAAGTACATGTGTATCATTAAGAACCGCCAACTAGGTACCCCTTGCACATGATACGGGAGCTTTCCCATAATCAAAATGACAAGGCAAGCAGACAATGAGCATCTCAGCGATCTTTTTATTTGCTATTTGCATAGGTTTTTATTGAGGATGCTTCATAGAGTGCTCATTATGGTGATGCTGCAAGTTTCCACCGTGATTAGGCATGGCTTAGGCTAGCGGCCCAGTCGTTTCTCTAACACACATACAAACTCCATGATCTTACAAGTTCCACTTTTATTTCACACCGCCGGGATCCGTAAGCAAAAGAACATGATATCAATGGGGTACAAAGTACAAGTGCAATGTTGAAAGCGTTCCCCATGAAACATGGTTCTGCTAATTTCAACTTATAAAGCGCAAGCATATACACAACAAAGAAGGACCCAATGGTTCAAGTTTATTAGATGCAAAAAGTAAAGTGTGTCATCAAGTTCGTGAGAGCTTTAATCACTAGTTTTCTCATAACAAGTTTAATTTGGAAGGTAAACAAAAGCATGAATATACTTGGAATAGCATAAGCTAGTAGGTAGGTATGGTGGACTCTTTGGAATAACTTGGTTTAGGGAGTTGGATGCATGAGTGGAACTCATACTTTGTCGTGGAGGCTAGCAAAAGACTGGGAGCGACAAACTAAGAGAGCAATAATGGCCATAATCATGCAGAGCGACAAAACATCATTGATCAAAGCATAAGGTGATACTAAAAGTTGAAAACTAAAGGATCATAAAGGCTATGGTGACTTGAGATAGTCATAACATGGTGTGAGCATGCGCCAAGTCAACCCAAATAAAGCATCAAAGGAGAATACCACTATACTATGCTTTAATATGCTAAAACAACGCATGATTCATCCAAGGCACATTAAGCAATATCAATTGTTTATAAAAAGTCATGCTACAGCAAAGAATACTAAGCATAAAGCCAAAACAATATCAAGCATGGCATGACAAAGCATAGGCCACGATAAAAAAAGCTCTTTTACCACATAAGCATGAACTTTCCTACTCTTTTCCAAACCAAACCAAACTATTTGCAAACCAATGTATGAAAGAGGGGGTCCAACCAATTTATTCAGAAAACTAAGCAAACCAAGCAAACGAAAAACCAAAATGAAAACGAAAAGAAGACGCTCCAAGAACAACACAACTGTGCATGAAACAATAAAAATGAAGCGTTTGGAAGAAACCTGGGATTTTTATTGATGAAGAAGGGGATACCTTGGGCATCCCCAAGCTTTGACGCTTGTACTTCTTGGATATTTCTTGAGGTGACACGCGTGGCATCCCCAAGCTTGAGCTTTAGTACATCCTTCATCTCTTTACTCATTCCTTCCATACACCTGAAATTTTTCCTTCATACAAAACTGCACACAATCTTTATTAGCAACATTAGTGCACTCAAGATAAATAAGTCTTAAGGTTCAGTTCTAACACCAAATAAACTTTCATTAGAACACTAGCTACTGTATCACTTCCCTAAAAAAGCTCAATTCCCCAAAAGAACTCAAAAAGGAACCAACAAGAAGCAAATGCAGAAAATGGCAGAAATCTGTCAAAACAGACCAGCAGGTAAAGACGAATTTTTTCGAAGACCTTCTGTTGCTCAAATAAAAAAGTGTTGAACTAACTAAAGTTAGATAACAACCTGGGGAAGAAGCACAAAACATTACAGATCAATCCTATATACAGATCTCTCTCACAAATTTTTACGGTGAAGCACAAAAATCTGTTTCGGGACAGCAACTTTGCCAATCATTACTTCTCTCTCATTAGAGGTTACTCTTGGCACAAAAAGCAAATAAAAAGGATAAGGAGAGGTTATTACAGAGGTAATAACTTCCAAGACTCATCTAAAACTTTTGGGTTATCTCCCAATAAGTACTTTTCTTTAACGCCTTCAAGTTAGGCATAAGAAGCAAAGAAAGAATCAAGTGTTCTCAAATGAAGAAGCATTAAGACCAAATTTTGTTTTCATAGGAGAAGCAAAAGAAATATTTTCTCTCTTTTTAGGGAAGTGTTTTATACCTTTATTAAGTGGGAGTTGATATTTAATGGTGCCTTCTTTCATATCAATGATGGCACAAACAGTTCTAAGAAAAGGTCTTCCCAAAGTAATAGGATAAGAAGCATTGTATTCAACATCCAAAATATAGAAATCAACAGGGACATAGGAAACGTTAACCATAATAAGAACATCATTAAGAATCCCCATGAGTTTCTTTTTAGCATTATCATCAAGTGGGACATTCAAATAACAATCTTCAAGAGGAGGCAAATCAAGCATATCATAAATCCTTCTAGGCATAATAGAAACACTACTATCAAGATCACATAAAGCTTTGAAATCAAAGTCATCCACTTTCATATTAATGATGGGTTCCTAGCCATCTTCTTGTTTTATAGGAATAGAAGCTTTATGTTTCATCTTTTCTTCTTTAATCTTTATGAGAGCATCAGTAATGTGTTTTGTAAAAGCCATGTTCATAGCACTAGCATTAGGACTTTTAGCAAGCTTTTGTAGGAACTTAATAACTTCAGAGATATTGCAACCATCAAGATCAAAACCATACTTATCATCTAAAGTAGTAGAACTATTACTAGCCTCAACACTAGTGGTGGTAATAGTAGAAACACTAATGTTTCTAGCAATTTCATCTTCTCTTTCCCACTTAGCATGTAATTCAGCTAATAGTCTAACATTTTCATTAATTCTTACTTGTATAGCATTAGTAGCTGCAAAGGGATTCTCATTAGTTTCAGGTTTAGCATCCATTTTATTCAAAGAAGATTGAGCTTCAGCCAAAGATGCTATATTTCTTTCAGCATTAGATAGTTTTTCCTCAATAGTTTATTGAAAGCAGTTTGTTTACTAATAAACTCTTTAAGCATAACTTCAAGTTTAGAGGGAGCACTCTTATTATTGTTGTAAGAATTTCCATAAGCATTACCATTGTTGGGAGGGAATGACTTATAATTGTTGTTACCAAAATTGTTCCTATAAGCATTATTACCATAAACATTGTTGCCAAAATTGTTATTTCTTATGAAGTTCATATCAACTTGCTCTTCTTGAGCAACCAAAGAGGCTAAAGGAACATTATTTGGATCAATATGGGCTTTCCCATTAACAAGCATGGACATAATAATATCAATCTTATCACTCAAGGAGGAAGTTTCCTCAACAGAATTTACCTTCCTACCTTGTGGAGCTCTCTTAGTATGCCATTCAGAATAATTAACCATCATATTGTCCAGAAGTTTTGTTGCAGCACCCAAAGTGATGGTCATAAAGGTACCTCCAGCAGCAGAATCCAATAGGTTCCTTGAAGAATAGTTCAATCATGCATAAAAAGTTTGGATGATCATCCAATTCGCAAATCCATGAGTGGGACAATTCTTTACCAAAGATTTCATTCTTTCCCAAGCTTGAGCAACATGTTCATTATCAAGTTGTTTAAACTTCATTATTTCACTTCTCATAGATATAATCTTAGCAGGAGGATAGTATTTTCCAATAAAAGCATCTTTGCATTTAGTCCAAGAATCAATACTATTCCTAGTTAAGGAATTCAACCATTCTTTAGCTTTTCCTCTCAAAGAGAAAGGAAAAAATTTCAGCTTAATAATATCACCATCTATATCCCTATGCTTTTGCATCTCACAAAGTTCAAAAAAGTTATTTAGATGGGAAGCAGCATCTTCATTACCAATACCAGAAAATTGCTCTCTCATAACAAGATTGAGTAAAGCAGGTTTTATCTCAAAGAAAGTATTTTTAGGCATAGGTGGAGCAATAGGTGTGCTCATAAAATCATTGTTGTTGGTGCTAGTGAAGTCACACAACTTAGTGTTTTCAAGAGTAGTCATTTTTTGGGTTTTCAAATAAGAAAGGAAACTAGTAAAACTAATTTTTTTTGTGTTTTTGATAACAAAACAAGCAAACAAAGCAAAAAGAAAACTAAGCAAAACAAAAACAACAAAGTAAAGAGATTGGTTATGACGGACTCCCCTTGTGAAGATGTCCTTGAATCCCCGGCAACGGCTCCAGGAAAATGCTTGATGGCTCAGTGTACGGCGCCTAGAAAAGTGCTGGTGCGTGGTTGATGTAGAGCTTGTTGGGAACCCCAAGAGGAAGGTATGATGAGCACAGCAGCAAGTTTCCCTCAGTATGAAACCAAGGTTTAATCGAACCAGTAGGAGCAAGGAAACACCCCAAAGGTGTTACTAGCTGAGCTTTGGCAGGGCGCACTACCGGTGCTAGTAGCAACGTGGAGACCTGCACAACACAACCACAGAACTTTGTCCCCAACTTGCGACGAGGTTGTCAATCTCACCGTGTTTTGCGAAAAACAAAGGATTAAACGTATCGAATGGAAAGAAGTAATAGTTTGTAAAAAGTAAACACAAAGAAGTAAACAGTTGTAGATTGTGTGTAAATAAAAGGACCGGGATCCATAGTTCACTAAAGGTGGCTCTCCTAAGATAGATAACATGCTGGGTGAACAAATTACATGCATATACTAATCATCTTGACTCCTTTGAGACTTGATTGGACATTACAACATTATACATAGACCGCCATCCAACTGCATCTATGACTAATAATCCACCTTCAGGTTATCATCCGAACCCCCTCCAGTATTAAGTTGCAAGCAACAGATTATTGCTTTACGAACTACGTGTAAATTAAACAATACGATTGTTTTATGAACAAAGGATTGTTGTTTTCTCCCTAGTAGCAACAACACATCTAGTACCTTAGAGATTTCTGTCACTTCCCAGATTACCAGAGGCATGAACCCACTATCGAGCATAAATACCAACTCTTGGAGTTGCTAGCATCTACTCGGCCAAGATAGCTACTAACAACAGAAAGCATGCAAGATCACAAATAACAAAGACATGATAGAATCAATAATCAATCTGAAATAGCATCTCAATATCCATCGGATCCCCGCAAACACAACATGCAGAATTACAAATAGATGATCTTGATCATGAACGGTGCTCACAAGATCTAGACATGAAAGCACAAACGAGGAGAACCAGCCATCTAGCTACTATATGGATCCGTAGTCCAAGGATGTACTACTCACGCATCACACCGGAGGCTTGCATGGTGATGAAGAAGGCCTCTAGGGTGAATTCCCCTCTCGTGAAGTGCGGAAGAACAATGATCCGTCGATCTAGGGATGGAGATGACGACTCTGAACTCTTTCGTGGATTTTTGATCGGGCACTTAGGGTTTTCGTCCCGAGGGTAATATATAGGCGGAAGGAGAGGCCGAGGGGGTGCCGGGAGTGACCACACCACCCCCTGGCGCGGGCTAGGCCTGGCCACGCGGCCAGGTGGTGTGGTGGCCCCCTGGCCCCTCTCCTTCTCGTATTCTGGCATCTGATGACTTCCAGAAAAATAGGCACTTTGGCTTTTGTCCCGTCTTATTCCGAGAATATTCATTTTCTGACTTTCCTGGAACCAAAAACAGTAGAAAATAGGCAGCTGGCACTGTGTCTCTTGTTAATAGGTTAGTCCAAGAAATCATATGAAAAGCACTCCAAAGTTGGAACAAAACAGAAGAAAGTGGATAAAACCAAGCATGGAACATCAAAAATTATAGATACATTTGCAATGTATCAATGAGATGAATCGAATTTGTAGCTTCTTCTGAGAGACCTGCTTGTGAACAAAGTGGAAATCAACTTCAATATGCTTTGTCCGTGCATGAAAAACTGGGTTAACTAATAGGTAGGTGGCACCCATATTGTCACACCATAATACTGGCGTCTGAGTTTGTACAACTCCAAGATCTTGTAACAAGGACTGAACCAAGATAAGCTCTGTTGTAGCATTTGCCAGAGCTTTATACTCAGACTCGGTATTGTACCATGAGACGATAGATTTCTTATGAGTACTCCAGGCGATCAAGTTTCCTCCATAAAATATGTTAAATCCCCCTGGATCACCGATCGTCCATACTACCATCCCAGTCTGCATCGGAGAACGCAGAAAACACAGTAGAGGAAGAAAACCGAAACTGAAGACCACTGTCAACTGTGAACCGTACATAGCAAAGTATACGCTTGACAACAGCCTAATGAGGAGTACGAGGCTCATAAAGATATTGACACACCTTGTTGACAACAAAGGACAAATCAAGACGTGTCACTGTAAGATACTATAGTCCACCAACAATACTACGATACTGCGTGGCTTCGTTAGACGAAAGAGCATCACCATCAACACTGTAAAGGCGCTCGGAAGAGTACATAGGAGTAGTATTCAGGGTGCACTTCTACATATTAGCACACGCAAGAAGATCCAGAGCATACTTACGCTATCGAAGAACAAGACTACCAGAAGAGAATGAATCAACCTCTATGCCCAGAAAAATAGTGGAGAACTCCAAGATCTTTCACAGATAAATCAACCCGAAGTTCATAGATCAACCGAGGAATAGCAGCAACAGTGGAGCTAATAACAATGATATCATAAACATAGACCAAGAGATAAACAATCACATCTAGCCTCTAAAGAATAAAGAGTGATGTATCAACCGTCGAAGATCTAAAACCCAGCTTGCCAAGCACAGAACTGAGGCGAGCCTGCCATGCACGAGGAGGTTGCTTCAACCCATAGAGAGACCTGCCCAAAATTCTGTCAGTGGACATCATTTGTATGTGAGTTTTGTTGATGCTTACAGTCGTTTCACATGACTTTATTTATTTAAGCACAAATATGTTGTTTATGATGTATTCATTCAGTATCAAAAGCATGTAAAGTGTCTTGTTGGTCATAAAATCTTACATGTCCAAACTTATTGGGGTGGCGAATATGAGAAACTTCATCCCTTCTTTCATAGTTTAGGCATCTTACATCGTGTGTCTTGTCCCCACACCCATCAACAAAATGGTACTGCTGAATGAAAACACTGACATATTGTTGAGAATGGTCTTAATCTACTTGCTCATGCCTCTATTCCATTGTGTTATTGGAATGATGCTTTTGCTACAACATGTTTTCTTATAAATAGGTTGCCTAGTCGTACCATTGATATGAAGACTCCCCTTGAGCATCTTCCTCGTTAAACTCCTGACTATACCTTTTTAAAGGTGTTTGGATGTGCTTGTTGGCCTCACCTTCGTCCTTACAACAATCATAAGCTTGATTTTCATTCCAAAAAGTGTGTTTTTCTAGGCTATAGTGCTTTACACAAATGGTACAAGTGTCTCCATGTTCTGTCTGATAGAGTGTATATCTCTAGGGATGTTATCTTCGATGAGAGTCATTTTCCCTTTGCCAATATGCCCAATGCACACCTCTCACCACCACATATGGAGTCCTCTTTACTTTCCCTATACCAATTTATGGATATTGCATATGCTCCGCCCTTGCTTGCTAATCATGGTGCAGGTAATCCCCGAGGAGTTTGCTTGGAGCTTCCCATGCTAGAGGTCCATGTGCCTCATGTCGATCATGCGCTTGTGCCGCATGTCGATCTGGTGCATGGCGTGCATGTCTCTCCCTCGGGCTACACGCCAGCATCCGGCTCTGCCCCGGCCTCTCCTTCGCCTGGACCAACCGGTCAGGACGAGCCCACTAATTACGGCTTGCCCAGCCGCGCCCTCATGAGCGACGTGGACACTACGTCTCCCACCTCTATTGGGCCTCTGTCACCTCCTCCTGCTGAGTCACCGCCCTCGTCACTAGCAGTTGCACCGTCTTCATCACCCACAGCCGGGCCGCCACCCGAGCCTGCTGCCCTGCCTCCTGGCCCAGTAACACGGTTGCATCACGGCATTTCACAACCCAAGGTTCGAACTGATGGTACTGTGGCCTGGAATACTGTTCTTTTTGTGTTTGCTACATCAAAGGATACTGCTGAACCCCATGATTTTTGATAGGCTCTCTATGTTCCTCATTGGCACACTGGTATGGAGGCAGAATTCTCGGCTCTGAAGGATAATGGTACGTGGACTCTTGTACCACCTGTTTCTGGTGTTAATCTGATTGATTCTCATTGGGTTTTCAAAGTTAAGCTTCATGCTGATGGATCCATTGAGCATTGCAAGGCGCGTCTAGTTGCTAAAGGATTTAAGCAACGATATGGTCTGGACTATGAGGATTTAAGCAGTAGAGGGGCAAGCTTGAGCGTGTGCGTCGTGGGAGACCGCCATGGACATGGCGAGTTGACGCTCAGTACCGCTGCCATTGTTGTCGATGTCGAGGAAGTCCTTGTTGAACCGGTTGAAGCAACATGACAAGGTGTGGTTAGGGATGTCGCAAAGCTGGCAGATGACATCGCGGTTGCTGCCCTTCTCTTTAGGGCCAGGAGCACCGACATGAGGTGGTGCGGGTTGATACGTCCATTTTGCATCACTATTCTATATCATAATTTACTGTTATTCATTGATATATTCATATTAAGATTTGATACTTATGTTATTTCATCTGTTTTTGCATGGTTGATGACTTTTGGAGCATGGACCGCTGCAGTCAGGATTCTGATAGAAAAGGTGCTGTTTGGAGGCAAAATTCGCGAAGATCAGAAAATTCAGGAAAATACATGGAAAATTCTATTTTTCCAGAAGATGAAGATTGTCAGAAGGGGAAGTGGAGATGGGCCACAGGGGGCCCACACCACCCCCTGGCGTGGGCAGCCCTAGGCTGCGCCAGCAGGTGGTGTGGCCACCCTAGCCTACTCCAGGCTCTTCCCTCTGGCGTATATTATCCTCCCGAAACCCTAAGACTTGGGGAGCTAACAGAGAAATATTTCGCCTCCTATGCGGGGCGGAAAACACTGAGAGAGAAAGATCTCTCCGGCAGACAGAATTCTGCCATGGGAATTCCTTCCCGGAGAGGGGAGATCGTCGCCATCAACACCACCATCAAGCTGGACTTCATCGGGGTCATCATCATCATCACCACCATCATCTCCACCAGCACCATCATCACCACTCCATACCACTATAACAATTGGGTTGAATCTTGCATAGTTCTTAGGGGAAACTTTCCCGGTGTTGATTACTCCTTGTAGTTGATGCTATTGAGTGAACCATTGAATTATTGTTTATGTTCAGATTGTTACATATCATTATGTCATCTCTGATCATGATCCATATGATGTCTTGTGAGTAGTTTGTTTTGTTCTTGAGCACATGGGAGAAGTCATGTTGTTAGTAGTGGAATTGTGTTGAGAAAGATTCAATGGTTTGATATTTAAGTTGTGGTGTATTTCTTCTAGTGGTGTCATGTGAACATCGACTACATGAAACTTCACCTATATGGGCCTAGGGGAATGCATTGTGTATTTGGGTACTAATCGTAGGGGTTGCCGGAGTGACAGAAACATGAACCCCCGCTAGGAAACCTTTGCACATGGGACGTCAGAGTCTTAGAGTTTAAAGCTGTGGTTAGGTTTCTACCTTAATTACTTTCTTGTACTTGCGGATGCTTGCAAGGGGTATAATCACAAGTATGTATTAGTCCTAGGAAGGTCGGTACATTAGCGCAGGTTCACCCACACAACACCTAGCAAACTAAAGAAGATTAATCAACTATATGAAGCGAAAGCACTTGATGATATTCCCATGTGTCCTTGAGAACGTTTGGTCATCTTAAGTAATGCAACCGGCTTGTCCTTTGCTAAAGAAAGGATTGGGCCACTTGCTGAATTTATTCTTACTGTCTTTTATTTACTCGTACTTAATTTACCTGCATTATCAAAAACCCCTAAAATCTGTTTGCTAAGTATTTACAGAGAATTCCTGCTGCAAGCCACTCGCCAACACCTTCTGCTCCTCGTTGGGTTCGACACTCTTACTTCTCGAAAATACTGTGATACCCCCCTATACTTGTGGGTCATCAAGACTATTTTCTGGCGCTGTTGCTGGGGAGTGAAGCGCTATTGGAGAGTGGAACTGGTAAAGGAAACTTCTACTGTGAGTATTGTTTATTTCTGTTAGTTGTTTTATTTCAATATGGAAAATTTGCTGAGTTTCTTATTTCGTAATGCTACTACCAATGCTAAGGTAGTAGATGAACCACCACCTGCTGAGAATGATACTTTTAAAATACCTACAATAATTATTGATTGTGTTATGGATAACTATTATGTTGGATATGGAACTGAAGGGAATATGCCCGAGAGGTAATAATAAAGTGGTTATTATCTTATTCCTTGTTTATGACAAATGTTTATTTTGCAAGCTATAATTGTATTAATTTGGAAATGTTAATACATGTATGTTTAATAAACAAAAGGAAAGTTCCTAGTTATGCCTCTCTTATAAACTAGCTCGTTAATTAACAAGATGATCAAGGTTTCCTGATCATGGACATTGGATGTTGTTAATAACGAGGTCACAACATTAGTGGAATGATGTGATGAACGTTCATCCGAAGTATAGAATTACAATCAAGGTCATTGTGTTTATATTGCTATAACATCATACGAAGTAATCCAAGTCCTTAGACCATGAGATCATGTTAATAACTAACACTGGAAGAGTATCTTGATAACATCAAACGTCACACCGTGAAAGGGTGATTATAAAGGTGGGTTCAGTGCTACGAAAGTGTTATGTAGAGGCTCATGGATCAAGAGTGGGATTTGTCCATCCCGATGACGGATAGATATAATCTGGGCCCTCTCGGTTATATCACATTCGTTAGCTTGCAAGCAAGTGATGAGATCACTAGAATGTTATATCACGGGAACGAGAAAAGAGTACATGTCGGTAACGAGATCAAATTAGGTATGAAGATACCGATGATCGAATATCGGACATGTAATATATCTCGAGACAAAGGGATTTAGTTACTAGCGTTAAAGGTTCTCACGATCACAGAAGTCATCGTTGAATGTGTAGGAGTAAGTATGGATCTCCAGGTCCCGCTTCTGATTATTGATCTGAGAGGGGTCTCGATCATGTCTGCATTATTCGCGAACCGTAGGGTGACACACTTAAGGGACACCGACACTATTTGGAGCAAACATGTTTCAGATAAAGATTTAAGAAAGCGCTGGAATTATTTCAATAGACACCAAAACTATTTCGGGTGAAATTGCTTAAATTGGTTCTGCATGTAATATTGAAATGTTGCAGGGGGTTTTATGTGGATGTTTGTTAATTAAAGTAATTAACAAAATTCTGAATAAAATTAATAAAAGAGTTTTATTAAATGAGAGAGCATTAAATTTGGAGAAATTTAATGCATTTTAAGTGGAGAAATTTAAGAGGAATGTTAAGGGGCAAATTTATGTGGAGGGAGTTACCACCACATGAATGAGGAGGTGAAGGGTCACCCCTTGGGCGCCGGCCATGGGGAGGGGCACCCCCTCCTCCTATAAAAGGCCACCCTCACACCCCTTCTTCCACACACCTCCTCGTGAAGGATCTCTCTCCTCCTCTAGTTATTCCCCATGGTCTCGGATTAGCGAGATACATGTTCCCGGTGGATTTATCTGGAATGGAGTTGCTGCTTCCGCTGCTTTGCTAGAGCGACGGACGAAGGTTGTCGGGGTACCAGACATGTGTGCAATCACGGATGCACCGCTGCTTTGCGGTGCTGGACTTGGTGGTGCTGGACTTGCTGGAGCTGGATCTGATGGACATGCTGGAGCCAGACCTGCTGGACTTCATCACGATCTTAAGATCGGCAAGTGTATGACTACATCATCCAAGAGTTCCATCTTATTAACAAAGCTTTGTTGTCTTCGAGGGTAAGTTCTCTATGGATGTATATCCACCCTTTGCTTGTATCTAGTAGATAGATCTTGGCGTATAGTTCACATCGTAGGAAATTTTTTGTTTTCTATGTTGCGAACCCTTCAGTGGTATCAGAGCCTGATCTATGCGTAGGTGCTTTGCACGGGTAGTACACATATGTTTATATGTGGGCGATGATGATCATGTTATTGCATCTTCTATGTATTTTGGATATTGATGGCATAGTGGGATGAAGCGCCCCGGACCAACCTTACATGTCATCGCACATGAGACCGGTTCCACGACTGACATGCAACTAGTTTTGCATAAGTGGCTGGCGGGTGTCTGTCTCTCCTACTATAGTCAATATCTGATTTACAACGAGTTGCTAATAACTTAGTTATCATCGTTGTGGTTCCATGTTCGTAGGTAAGACCGGTTCTGTCTCCGAAAGCCCTAAGCCACGTAAAACTTGCAATGGATAAATTAGAGGCGTCTACTTTAGATTGTTGCTGGGCTAGTGTCACGAGATGGTAATGATGTAAGTTGATGTATGATAGATACCCTTACAACACACTTAACGTGTAAGTTCCATAGACCTTGGCCTTACACACAAAGGAATGATAGAGATCATACCACGATGCATATGATGGTGATCAAATGCATGGACCATATCATCCCACTTTTCACATATGATGTTTGCATCTTATATTGCTAGTTTGGCATTTTAGTAGCATTATAAGATGATCCCTCATTTAAATATCAAGATAAAATGTGTTCTTACTTAAGTATGCGCCGTTCTATGGATCGTGTTTCGAGACATCACGTGATGATCGGGTGTACTCGACTCTACGCTTTCATACAACGGGTGTAAGAAGTTTTACACATGCGAGTACTAAGGTTCTTACTTGGCGAGCCTAGCATGTACAGACATGGCCTCGGAACACGGACCGAAAGGTTAAGCATGAGTCATACAGTTGATATGATGCCCATATTGATGCTCACCTTTGAAGCTACACCGACTCACGTGATGATCGGACTTGGTGTAGTGGATTTGGTTCATGTAATCACCAAAAAGGCACGATGGATGTCGTTTTTGAGTGGGAGTTCATTTCTAATTTGGATTAGTCGAACCAAATTTGTCATAAACTAAATCAAAGTGAATTTGCATAATTTGTTGTAGTCATTGGCATCTGTTCACTACCTTATGCTTAGTTTTAATTGAGATAATAGAACTATAGAATTCTGGATATTTACTTTACAAACTGGTATCGTATTGTTTTGAATGTTAATTTAAAGTTTAGAAGTCCTATTGCAAACTTTCAGCAAACTCTATCTACTCCATGAAGTTTAATAAGTAGTATTAAATCAAGAGTAAGAATTCCAATGTTAGTATCTAAAGTATCATGTTTGCCTCCATGATTATTGATATTCAAAAGTTGTTTTAATATCAAGATTATCTAGGAGCTGAAAAATTGTTTCAGAAACCATCATGTGTGGAAGATATTATGATATTTGAAACAATGTTTTTGGTTGCAGTATGATAGAGTATAATTTAGCAAAATACATGTTCTCATATTGTATGAGAATTTGTGAAGGATGGAGATGCTAGGCATCCGGATCTCCCAAAAAGGTTTTGGGAACTAACATTATACTCGCGATTCTTCCTTATAGGCTATAGTAGCTTATTCATGAAAGTTTTCATGATAAGGATGAATAGAATATGTAAGTAAAATGTTTACTACACTAATAGATTACTAAAGAATGGATTTTTGAAAGAACACCAAACATTTGATGATGGTGATCCACTTCAAAGTGCAAGTCCAAAGGTATTAGTATTTGACTATATATACTTTGTACTATGTGTCATGTGAATGACACCACTATTGATGTTAATAGATTCTTTTAAAATAAAAGGAATTGTTGAAAGAGAATCTATAAATATTTGGCAGAAAAGAAAAGGTTGGAGATGTCCAACTTAGGTATATAGAAGATATACATGTTATGGATGTATTCCTTGCTTGTTAAACAATGTGGTTCTGAGGTATTGGATACTGGTATTGGATACAGAATTGGTTGGTGTGAAGTGTCATACAGATCAACACAATTCATGAACTACAACGGCCTAAGTAACTAGCAAGAGAATAAGTGATGATGTTCATCAAAAACAAATAAAATGTTATTGTGTTTTTCGTTGTCGTCAAACCTTGCCTTCAAGATTTTTTTTAATAATTGTTATTTTGTTTCGGTATTATGAGAACAATGGTTGTTCAAATAATTACCGTATTCCATAAGGGATGGATGAACTTTTACAAGTCTAGTTGGAGAAATCACATCCATAAACATTATTGCTAAAATGCCGTAACACAAATGATTGGAAGACCATTTATGAAGTGACATCGTTGTTTGAATTATATTGGAAAGTAAACATGAAGAAACTCCATATTGATGGATTTTTGGAGTCTTTTGATTTTGATCAATTGACGCTTGTGAAACTTTCCTCGAGATAATTGAAACTCCGTTCATAGGCCAAAGAGGAACGGATGACTAGCTTATTGGAAATTGTGCATACTGATGTGCATAGTCCATTATGTGTAGCCATATGCGATGGATCTTTTTGCTTCATATGCTTTCTCCAGAAATTTGAGTGAATATATCTATATATTTACTTAATAAGGAAGAAGTATGAAACATTTGAAAATTGTTCAAAGACTTTCAAGATGAAGTGGAAAATCATTGTAACAAGAAAATGAAGAGTTTATGATTTGATCATAAAGGAAGATATTTGAGTTACAGGTTTAGCAAAACACCTAAGATTTCAAGAATTGTTCCATGAATTTGCATTTCCCGATAAACCACAAGAGTATGGTATGTTCGAGAGATCAAATCAAACCTTGTTTGACATGGTAAGATCAAAGGTGTCATTTATAAAACTGCCGTTATGTTTTAAGGATTAAAGCTTTAGAGACTACCGCTTTTACACTGAAAATAGCACCATCGTGATCCGTTGAAATGACACCATATGAGTTATGGTTTGGGATAAAACCTGAATTGTCTTTTCTTAAATTTTGGTATGCTATGCAAAAGTAAAATGTTTACAACCAAAGTCAGATAAGCACGTCTTTGTAGGTTATCCCAAAGAATTTGTTGGGAATTCCTCCATAACACCGAGGACAAAAGAGTTTGTCGCTTGGAACGTCAAGTTCCTTGAGAAGGAATTTTTTGTGAAAAGTTAAGTGGGAGGACAATAGAACTTTGATAAGGTTGTTGAACCTTAGCTATATGTGCTAAGTAGCGCAGCGCCGGAAAGTGTCCTGGTGGCAGCCACAATGCTCATGGCTCCCGTGATTACAAAGGGTGTGATCTTGGAGATTAGAGTTCCTATTGAACCATGTGGGTCGGTAAGAATAAATAGTAAGATTTGAAACATAAGTCGTTATTGTTTTGACAATGATGAACCGACTGCATGCAAAGAAGCGATGATGGTCCCTGACTCCATAAAATGACTAGAAGTCATAGAATCCGTGATAGTATCCATACACAAGAAATCAAGTTTCTGAACTTGGAAGACCCTCTGGAAAGGCGTGAAGCCTATCGGTCATGTTTGGATCTATAAAGAAATAGACATGGATGTTTAACATCTATGAAATAGTCGACATGTCAGAAAGAAGTTTACGGCAATGTTCAAGGAGTTGACTATGACAAGATTTGATCTTTCATAGCGATATTTAGTCTTGACGGATTAATGTAGCAACCACTACATATAATTTGGTATATGGTAGTTGAATAAACAAAACAAGGTTCTTCTAATAGAATGGTTACCTAGGACGTGTACATGACACGGTCCGAAGGGTTTTTGTTAATTCAAAGGGTGCTAAAAGGGCATGCAAATTTCAATAGTTGAAGTGAGCATAGCGGAGTTGGAATCTTGACCATGATGAAAATGTTAAAGGATTTTAATTTCATCGGAGATGATAAAGATGCTTGCATTTGCAAGAAATTAAGTGGGAGCGCTGAGACAAATTTCCAATACATTATGCAGAGTACATATTGTTGATTGTAAATGATGTATCTTTTATTGACAGAAGTTAAGGATTTCATTAAAATAGGATTTCGATGAAAGACTTGAGCAAAACCGGAATATTTGGCATCAATATCTATATGGATAGATTGAGGCGTTGATATGGTTGTGCCAGACATACATATATGAGATATTGAAAGGGTTAAATATGGAAACAACAAGAAAGATTCTTGCTGCATGGAAAGGATTGTATCAAGATTCAAGTGTTTCAACACTTGGTGAGTAAAATCACATGAATATTTTAATCGATTATACTGTGATATGTATATATCCAGATATGTCCTATGCTCTAAATGTTATGAGAACATACTAGAATGATTCATAAGATGATCATTGGACGATAGTAAAGATATTCTTATGAGCTTTGGAAGAACTAAGAATATATCATGTATAAGTGACAAATAGTTAAAGGTAGTTCATTGTAAAGTGTTACATTGATACTAGTTTTGTCACAAGATACTACCTCTGTTCGGGATTATTAGTCCCAAGGGCCAAGTTGCTAATACCAAGACACTCCTTAACTCTCTCTCATTATTCTTTGCATGCACCAATAGTCTTACATGCATGAGAGAAATGAGAGGAAAAGGAAAACATGCATTGGATGAGAGAGACTAATAAATGAGATAACCCTTATAATCTTAAACAATATAAAAAAGCTCTCCGGATCTATAATCCCAAACAGAGGTAGTAAAAATTAAAATTTATCTCAATTTAGACTATGGGTGGCACAATGTAAAAGAAAGGATATTCCATGATGGATTTGGATGAGTTCCAAAGTTGAGACATTGTGACGGATACTACAACAAAAGGCTAAGTATATGACTGCTATAGTAGCAGCAAAGGAGGGAATTTGTGTTAAGTAGTTTGTTATCAAACTAGGTGTGGTTCAAAGTGCACTAATACTATGAAGATATATTGTATGACAATAGTATCAACATATTTTAACCCGAACCAACTAAAGGTCTCACCAAAGGACCAAATTTATATAATGCCATCTCATTTGAGAATGAGTGATGCGTAGAGGCGCAAAGACATGCAAATACACACGGATCTGAAACTGTCATATCCGGTGATTATGTTAACCACTAGCAATCGCGTATATGCAACACCAGGAAGCCATAGGTGTTCAATACACAAAGTTTTTTCAAACTAGATTATTGACTCTAGTGCAAGTGGGAGACTGAAGGGAATATGCCCGAGAGGCAATAATAAAGTGGTTATTATCTTATTCCTTGTTTATGATAAATGTTTATTTTGCATGCTATAATTGTATTAATTTGGAAGCGCTAATACATGTGTGTTTAATAAACAAAAGGAAAGTTCCTAGTTATGCCTCTCTTATAAACTAGCTTGTTAATTAACAAGATGGTCAAGGTTTCCTGATCATGGACATTGGATGTTGTTAATAACGAGGTCACAACATTAGTGGAATGATGTGATGAACATTCATCTGAAGTATAGCATTACGATCAAGGTCATTGTGTTTATATTGCTATAACATCATATGAAGTAATCCTAGTCCTTATCCCATGAGATCATGTCAATCACTAACACTAGAAGAGTATCTTGATAACATCAACGTCACACCATGAATGGGTGATTATAAAGGTGGGTTCAGTGCTACAAAAGTGTTATATAGAGGCTCATGGATCAAGAGTGGGATTTGTCCATCCCGATGACAGATAGATATACTCTGGGCCCTCTCGGTGATATCACATTGGTTAGCTTGCAAGCAAGTGATGAGATCACTAGAATGTTATATCACGGGAACAAGAAAAGAGTACATGTCGGTAACGAGATCAAACTAGGTATGGAGATACCGATGATCGAATCTCGTACATGTAATATATCGCGAGACAAAGAGATTTAGTTACTAGCGTTAAAGGTTCTCACGATCACAGAAGTCATCGTTGAATGTGTAGGAGTCAGTATGGATCTCTAGGTCCCACTTCTGATTATTGATCTGAGAGGGGTCTCGATCATGTCTGCATTTTTCGTGAACCATAGGGTGACACACTTAAGGGACATCGACACCATTTGGAGCAAACATGTTTCAGATAAAGATTTAAGAAAGCGCTGGAAATATTTCAATAGACACCAAAACTATTTCGGGTGAAATTGCTGAAATTGGTTCTGCATGTAATATTGAAGTGTTGCAGGGGGATTTATGTGAATGTTTGTTAATTAAAGTAATTAACAAAATTCTGAATAAAATAAATAAAAGAGTTTTATTAAATGAGAGAGCATTAAATTTGGAGAAATTTAATGCTTTTAAAGTGGAGACTTTTAAGAGAAATGTTAAGGGGCAAATTTATGTGGAGGGAGTTACCACCACATGAATGAGGAGGTGAAGGGTCACCCCTTGGGCGCCGGCCATGGGGAGGGGCACCCCCTCCTCCTATAAAAGGTCACCCTCACACCCCTTCTTCCACACACCTACTCGTGAAGGATCTCTCCCCCCTCTAGTTATTCCCCATGGTCTCGGATTAGCAAGATACATGTTCCCGGTGGCTTTATCTGGAAAGGAGTTGCTGCTTCCCCTACTTTGCTAGAGCGAGGGACGGAGGTTGTCGGGGTACCGGACGTGTGTGCGATCACGGATGCACCGCTGCTTTGCGGTGCTGGACTTGGTGGTGCTGGACTTGCTGGAGCTGGATCTGATGGACGTGCTGGAGCCAGACCTGCTGGACTTTATCACGATCTTGAGATCGACAAGTGTACAACTACATCATCCACGAGTTCCATCTTGTTAACAAAGCTTTGTTGTCTTCGAGGGTAAGTTCTCTATGGATGTATATCCACCCGTTGCTTGTATCTAGTAGATAGATCTTGGCGTATAATTCACATCGTAGGAAATTTTTTGTTTTCTATGTTGCGAACCCTTTAGGAACTATCCATCCTGGTGATCATTTGCTCTTTATACACGAATTATGCGGGTTGTTCAAGTGTACAGGTATTGCAACAGATCAAGTCAAGAAGAAGTTATTCTCATTATCACTGAAAGGAAGAGCTTAGGAATGGTATAAGCTGCTGAAGAATGATCAAGCTCTTGAATGGGAGGAAATAGTACCTCTCTTTTATTCAAAATTTTATCCTCCTAGTGAAATTCATAAAGATCGGAATCAAATATACAACTTTTGGCCTCTTGATGGAGAGAGTACAGCTCAAGCTTGGGGGAGATTGAAGTTACTAATGCTCAAATGTCCTATTCATGAGCTCCCCAACAATATTATTATCAATAACTTTTATGCAAGGCTCCCTCTTCATGATAAGGATTTATTGGATGCCTCTTGTGCTGGATCACTTACACGCATGGAAGAAGAAGCTAAATGAGATCTTCTAGACCATATTCAAGACAATGCTTAAGCATGGGAGAATGATAAAGGAAGGAAGTCAGGTATAAATTATGATTATGAATGCATTGAATCTTTTATGGGAACTGATGACTTTCAAAATATTAAAAGTGCTTATGGTCTAGACTCTCAAGCTATTGCAACTAATTTTAAGGCTTTTGCTTCCTATATTGAAGTTCCTAAAAAGAAGTGGAATAAGTATCATGAACCATATAAATATGTTGCTAAGTGTGTTCCTGCGAGAAAATACCTTTCCCAGTTAAAGTAAAGGGACATTCTATGATAGCTAGTATGGTTAATGAAAGTACAAGTAAAGCTGTTGAACCTATGATCGCAAATGTGAAAGGCTTTGACACTAAATATGTAGAAGAGGGACACACTATCCTTTGTAAGGATATCCCTAATATTATTTCACAAAGTAGTGTTATGAGAGCTAGTGTCCCTTTGTTTTCTGTTAGGATAAGTGATCATTGATACAATGGTTCTTATGATAGTTATATCTAAATTTATGCATGATACTGAAAGTTATTATGAGAGAGGAAAAACTATTCTAATGCATCTCAATAATATTAAGTTTCCTCGTTTTAGGCTTAAAGTCTTTATGTGGCACTTGTTTTGCCTTCTTATGCTTGCAGTTTCGGGTTTCAACAATTTATTTGCTTACAAAGTTCCCTTACATAGAAAGCGGGTTAGACTTAAACATGTGCATTTTTTCTTCTTAATGCTCTCTTTCACTTCAATTCATATTCTTATGTGAGCATCATTGAAATTATCATGCCTATCTTAATGGCTATAAAGAAAGAGCTTTTTTGGAGACAACCCAATATATTTTTTCTTTCAGTTTTTTTGAGTCTTGGAAGTTATTACTCCGGTAATATACTCTCCTTATCCTTTTTGTTTGTATTTTGTGTCAAGATCAACCTCTAATGAGAGAGAAGTAAGATTTGGGGAAGTTGCTGTCCCGAAACAGATTTTTGTGCTTCACCTAAAAATTTGTGAGAGATATCTGTATGTCGGATTCAGTTGTAATTTTTTGTGCTTCTGCCCCAGGTTTTTATTTAACTTTCGTTAGTTTTGCACTTTTTGATTTGAGCAACAGAAGATTTTCGAAAAAATTGATCTTTACCTGCTGGCCTGTTTTGACAGATTTTTGCGACTCTTGCATTTGCTTCTTAAATCGATTTCCTTTTTAAATTTTTTTTGGGTTTTCGAAAGGATTTGCTACAGTAGCTTATGATTTGATGGATTTCAGTTGAAATTGAACCTAAAAGGTTTATTACCTCGCTTACACTAATGTTGCTAATGAGAATTGTGTGAAGTTTTGTGTGAAAGAAATTTCCGGGTTAGCGGAGAAAATGGTGTAATAAAAAAGAAAAAGGTTTCATGACTCAAGCAATATGTGTATGAAGATGAAGATATTGATGTTATTCAAGCGGTGACTCTGAAAGAATCTACTACATGCCAAATTCAGAGACCTGCAGAGTCCGTTTTCGAATAGGTAACAGTTCTGGTAAGAAAAGTTCCACGAAAATTCTGTCTAGTTATATTTTTTGGAATTTTTATCCAACAAGGAAAGCAACAAAGAGAAAGAGGGACGGAAACTGAGCCAGGGTGGCTCACACCACCCCCTGGCACGGGCCCCCTGGCCACGCCAGCAGGTGGTGTGGCCACCTCGGACTCCGTCTCCGACCCGTTTTCTCCCAATGCCTTCCTTTTGTTGTAAAAATTCATAATATATAATCCCCCGGATCCCCCAAGGTTCATATATCGTGTTCTCCTCGTGTTTTTGTTTCGAGCTGTTTCTGCTAGGAACTATTCTTAAAATTTAGAAGCACAATGGTCTCCGCCAAGGATAAGGGAAATGAGCCTATGGAGGAAGATCTCCAAGACCCCGAGCAGGAGAAGGAGATCAAGAGTGAAGATGAAGAGGAGGCAAAGAAAGGCCAGCATCCACACACCGGCACTACCATTGCGAGCATTGGAGTGTTGGCAAACCCTGCCAAGATAAAAAGGACTACACAGATGTAAACTGGAGGGAAGCCTCCCCGTCACTGTTTGGCTCCACGGTCACTTCCTCCACGCACCAAGAATCCCTTCCATACCCTTATCCACGAGCATCAGTTCCAGAATATGCCCAAGGAGAAACTACCCTCCAATTGGGATATGCCTCGTTCTAACCATGCAGGAAAAGAAGACTTCAAGGAGGAAGAGTGGGGAAAGAATCGCAAGAGCTGGAATTCACAATCCGACGTGATCATGAGCCGCATTGAGCAAAACTCGGAGTTGATTCGTACTCTCACCTTCGAGATTGAGGACTTGGGTAAATTAATCAAAAATCTCATCGAGAGAATACCACCACCACCGAAGGAGTAATTCGTCATCAGGTTTTGGCATCCCCTTGGTTTGTTCCAAGCTTGGGGGAGTGTCGCGGTATCACATCACTATCTTCTATCTTTTTACCTTTTAGTAGAGTCATATCATGAATAGAGAAGTTATCATGTAGGATGGTTTGCATTATGGAAGTGTCCCCCTCTCGTTAGGTATCTATGTATCCCTTGGAGTGAGTTGCCGTTATGGAATATTAATGAGAAGTTCTATCATTTACTCTTTTGCATATCTTATATTAGTTTTCAATTTGTGTTTATATGATTGATCTTGTCGTTAGTATTGGTATCACTTTGGGATCATTGAGTTAATTTAGTTGGTTTTGGCAAACCTGGCTCGGTCAGTAGCAATACTATTTTTGAGAGTTGAATGAAAAAGATAAAAGTACTCTTAAAGAAATATAATTTCATCATCTTTCTTTCTTGATTTGCTCATAAGTTTAGTATTCTCTAGTTAAGATCTTTTGTGCTTCCAAGGAAGATTGCATGTTTGTTTTTATCACTTGTATGTTTGTTTGTTTCCTTTAACTATTATGCTTGCTGCTCAGCCTTGCTAGCCAAAACCCTGTACTGAGAGGGAATGCTTCTCGTGCATCCAATCCTTAAACCAAAACCTATGCCATTTGTGTCCACCATACCTACCTACCTACTAGCACTATTGCTATTCCAAGTAAATTCATGTTTTGGTTTAAACTTGTTATGTGAAAATTAGTGATTAAAGCTCTCACGAACTTGATGGCACACTTTACTTTCTTGCACTTAATAAACTTGAACCATTGTGTCCATCTTTGTTGCGTATATGCTTGCGCTTTATAAGTTGAAGTTAGCGGAACCATGTATCATGGGGAACGCTTTCAACATTGCACTGGTACTTTGTACCTCGTTGATATCATGATTCTTTTGCAAATAAAACAATCGCTGAGATGCTCATTGTCTGCTTGCCTTGTCATTTTGATTATGGGATATCTCCGGTATCATGTGCAAGGGGTACCCTATTGGCGGTTCTCTATGATACATATGTATTTACAATGACAAGAGCTTACGTGTGACTGAAGTTGAGTAGCATGAGGTTCGGTACTCGTAAGTAAGGACATGAGATTTCAACTTATAACTTGTCAAGCATATCCTCTTAGTTGTGTCACTTTAACCTTAATCACTTAAATATGCCTATGATAGTGGCAATGAGAGCTGAAAGCTAATAAGTACCATAATTTTTGGAAGCTCTTTATGAAACTTGAAATCCCTGCTTCCCTCTGCGAAGGGCCTATCTTTTACTTTTTAGTTGAGTCAGTAAACCTATTCCCTTCTACCTCAGCAAGTATTTTGAGTTGTTGTGTTTCATTCATTCATATGATGATTTATTCAATCATGTTTCTTATGTTCCTTGTTTTGCACATTGCTCTTATCTTGGTGATTACTACTTTGAAAGCTATCATTGAAAACCCTTTATTTGTGAACTCCTGCAAATTGTCAACTATTCTTCGACCAAGAGCTAAGTTTGCCATTACCAATTATGATTTACTTTATGTATCTTTATTGTGTTTCCTTTACTTATTGCAAGTTAAGTTATATAATAGTGAGTTGTCTTCTATTATGATTTATGTATTGATGAATGTGATGCTTCTTCTCCGTATTCTTTTATCGACTCTTCACTCCATAAACCTGAGGTCATGTTTATTGAGCTTAGTTTTCGCTCGGGGACAAGCAAAGTCTAAGCTTGGGGGGAGTTGATACGTCCATTTTGCATCACTATTCTATATCATAATTTACTATTATTCATTGATATATTTCATATTAAGAGATGATACTTATGTTATTTCATCTGTTTTTTGCATGGTTGATGACTTTTGGAGCATGGACCGCTGCCGTCAGGATTCTGATGGAAAAGGTGTTATTTGGAGGCAAAATTCGTGAAGATTAGAAAATTTGGGAAAATACATGGAAAATTATATTTTTCTAGAAGACGAAGATTGCCAGAAGGGGAAGTGCAGATGGGCCACAGGGGGCCCACACCACCCCCTGGAGCGGGCAGCCCTAGGCCGCGCCAGCAGGTGGTGTGGCCACCCTAGCCCACTCCAAGCTCCCCCCTCTAGCGTATATTATCCTCCTAAAACCCTAAGACTTGGGGAGCGACCACGGAAATATTCCGCCGCCTCTACGGGGCGGAAAACACCGAGAGAGAAAGATATCTCCGGCAGATAGAATTCTGCCGAGGGAATTCCTTCGCGGAGAGGGGAGTTCGTCGCCATCAACACCACCATCAAGCTGGACTTCATCGGGGTCATCATCATCACCACCATCATCTCCACCAGCACCATCATCACCACTCCATACCGCTGTAACAATTGGGTTGAATCTTGCATAGTGCTTAGGGGAAACTTTCTCGGTGTTGATTACTCCTTGTAGTTGATTCTATTGAGTGAACCATTGAATTATTGTTTATGTTTAGATTGTTACATATCATTATGTCATCTCTGATCATGATCCATATGATGTCTTGTGAGTAGTTCGTTTTTTTAGGACATGGGAGAAGTCATGTTGTTAGTAGTGGAATTGTGTTCAGAAAGATTCAATGGTTTGATATTTAAGTTGTGATGTATTTCTTCTAGTGGTGTCATGTGAACGTCGACTACATGACACTTCACCTATATGGTCCTAGGGGAATGCATTGTGTATTTGGCTACTAATTGTAGGGGTTACCGGAGTAACAGAAACCTGAACCCCCGTTAAGAAACCTTTGCACAAGGGACGTCAGGGTCTTAGAGTTTAAAGTTGTGGTTAGGTTTCTACCTTAATTACTTTCTTGTACTTGTGGATGCTTGCAAGGGGTATAATCAAAAGTATGTATTAGTCCTAGGAAGGTTGGTACATTAGCACAGGTTCACCCACACAACACTTAGCAAACTAAAGAAGATTAATCAACTATATGAAGCAAAATCACTTGACGATATTCCCATGTGTCCTCGAGAACGTTTGGTCATCTTAAGTAATACAATCGGCTTGTCCTTTGCTAAAGAAAGCATTGGGACACTTGCTGCATTTATTCTTACTGTCTTTTATTTACTCCTACTTTATTTACCTGCATTATCAAAAACCCCTAAAAATCCGTTTGCTAAGTATTTACAGAGAATTCCTGCTCCAAGCCATTCGCCAACACCTTCTGCTCCTAGTTGGGTTCGACCCTCTTACTTATCGAAAATACTGTGATGTACCCCCTATACTTGTGGGTCATCATGGGTTGAGGCGGCGCATAGGCAGGAGCTGGAGCAGGCAGACGGTACGGAGGTGGTGTCGGGCCGTACGCAAGCCGGTAGCCGAAGCCATTGGCTGCAGTCGGCGGAGCACCATAGGCGGCGACATGGGTAGCAGGGAAGTGTTGCGATGCAGCCCCGACATGCCTTACCGAGACACGGTGCTCTATAGCCTAAAGCTAAGCATATAGATCACGAAGGGGCATAGGGCCCTGGTGCGCATTGAAGACCTCATAAAGGGCATCGTAGTCATTGTCGTGTCCAGCAAGAAGATAGGAGATGAACTCGGTGTCACGGAGGTTCATCGATGCTGGCCAGCGAATCAGCAAGAGCCTTCATCTTGTGGAAGTAGACATTGATGGTCAAGTCATGTTTCTTCAACTCCGCCATCTGTTGGTGGATGCCAGAGGAGCCCTCAATGGATGACGATGCAAAGGCGCCATTGAGGGTCTCCCAGGCTTCACATGCGGTGTGGGCAAACATCACCATACCAAGCACACCCTCCGTCATAGATGAGACGAAGGCTGAGAGGATGGACTGGTCCTGCTGGATCTAGTGTTGATAGGCCGGATTGGCCTGAGGCAACATCACCCCACCGGTGTGCATGACACCGA
Source organism: Avena insularis (assembly GCA_023614405.1). NCBI lineage: Eukaryota > Viridiplantae > Streptophyta > Magnoliopsida > Poales > Poaceae > Avena > Avena insularis. Next base: position 522,893,243 of record CM042690.1, read on the forward strand.
CACAATTAGGAGGGCAGGGCAGCGAGCCATCACCATACCCCATGAGCAGTTGGTTTCGAAGGAGGGCAGCGACATACGCCTTCCAGAAGAGAAAATTCTTGGCGGATGATGATGGAAGATTGGATGTTGATGATGCCGGGAAGCACGATGTTGGAGAAGGTCGGCGCCGGGGCATTGGTGAAGGCGGCACCGACCAGATGGGCAGGTGGCGGCGGGAGTTTGCCAGCCACCAAGGCTGGTGCAAACCCCGCCAGGTCATTGGTGTACGCAGCGCCCATCTGAGGGTGCGAGATCAGGACGCCCATTGATGGCGGCATGTTGAAGGCGGCGGGTGCAGTGGACGACGACACGGCGAGGGAGTCGGTGTACAACATCGCTAGAGGGTCGGTGTATGGTGCGATAGAGAGTAGCACCATGGGGACGGATGACGCGACGAAGGGCGCGGTCATCATGGGGATCGATGGCACGATAGGGGGCGCCGATGTCACAGGGAGAGAAGATGCAGAAGGAGTGGTGGTTGAAGGTTCGAGAAGACGACGACGGCGGCGGAAGAGGTGTGCGGCAGCTAGGTCAAGAGGCTACCTCTGATACCATGAAAACCTAATAGGTTAGGTAGAATTGGGGCTGGCTTGGCACACAAGGGTTGGCTATTCATCTCATTATATAGATCAAGGGGTTACATGGTTAGGTACAATACACATCTAACTCTACATATACACGTATGCTAACACTCTCTTCAAGATGTAGCATGTATTGTACCACAACTTTTCGCAATCCAAGTCATCTCATCATCATCTGCAAGGCTGATGGTATCATCAGGAATTGTAGTGATCTACTCCTCAAGAGTGGAATCGACGTTGTCATCATGTTCTTCATGCATGAGAAACATAATATCCTCAACCGTAGTAATCAGACTCCTCTCCCTATAACTATCACTATATGTTTGTTTTTGAACTTTTTCATTATGTTTGTGTTTCTTGCATTGTTCATAATGCCACTTAATGTGGCCCTTCTCATGGAAGTGATGGCACAAATAATCAACATACTTGTTTTTGCCTTTTGATATGATTCTACTTATTTCTACTCTTCCTTCTCCCTTGTGAGTCAGGCCTGTACCCGACATTGGCCTAAATCCACGATTCCTGCCCGCGATGACCTTTGACGATCAAGGACCCAAAGGCCTAGATCTAGAAGCTCACCAAGCGACCTAACCTCAACCGACCAAACCAGTGGGGCTACAAGATGGCTCTCTAGAGACCCAGAAGACCAGACAGACGTGAAAGTAAGATAGGAGATCACTATTACGTGCAAGCCAGTATGAAGACCTAACGTGACTAAGAAGGACTCAGCCACCATCAACCCCTATAAGTACCCGAAGACATTTACCATAAGGGAGACACGCCATAATCGCCATAGTCTTCGCCATTATCCTTAGTTATAGCTCTAGATTCATCTGTCTTGCAAGGTGTTATTATGAACCCACTAAGATCATCTTGTAGACACATTGTACGATCTCTCGATCTTCTTATGAATAAAGTCTGAGGTATTCCTCCTATTAGCCACATATCTTCGTCTTTAAGGTTCAAACCTGCTTGCCCGAGCCATCCACCGAACAAATAAACTCACTTTCGTTCCCTGAAAGCGAGCACGCGGAGGGATTGTGAAAACTATCCTTCATCAGACTTAGTCACTAAGATTTCAGAATGTGAGGAAGAGCCGTTTTTATCAGCAATTTTTATCGACTCTTCATTTAGTAAATTGGTCTTCACAAGGTTCCAAGCAATAACTCCGTTAGGTGTTGGATTGCACATGGTGAATTTGAGGATCTTCAAAGTGTGTTGTAATGATCCAAGTAGAAGCAAGACTCTCACTTCATCATAAAATGTGATTACCATTGAAGATAGCTGATTTGTAATGCCCTAAAATTCATTCACATGATCTATAATTGAAGTTTCCTCCTTGTACCTCAAAAGCATCAATTTCTGGATCAAGAATATCTTGTTGGTACCTTATGTGTGGGCATACAAATCCTCCAAGTTTTTCCATAAGGTGCATGCATGTGTCTCATCAATGATAAGGAAAAAACATTAGCATCCACCCATTGCTGGATGAACCCACAAGCTTAGAGATGAAGTAGCTCCCACTAATCTTGTATCATATCACTAGGCATCTCAGTGGAGAACACCGGCTTCCAGTATTCTTTTGCATACGACAAGTCTTTCATCTTGCTCTTCCAAACTCAATAATTTGTACCATTCAATGATATCATTCTATTGCTATTCACTTCCATCCTTCACCACAAGCAAATGCACTCAGTCCAAAATAATCTTTGCTCCAAAAAATAATACAAACTGAACATCAGCTCTGATACCACATTATTGGGGGAGATACACAACCCAACAACTTGTGATGAACTTCGAGGATAGTTTCAATCAACACATATGCAATGGAAATAAAACAACGATAAAATGCACAAGTGACACAAGGATCTACGTGAAAAAACTCTTCAACTTAAGGAGGAAAAACCATGGCTATGGACCAACTGGTTCACACAAGTTCCACTATAAGAAACATGGGTACATAGTATTCTCTAGAACATGTAGAGATATACAACACATTCAGCATGTTGCCAACCGGTAAAACAACAACAACAACAACAACAACAACAATAGCAATAGAAATAGCAGCAGCAACAACAACAACAACAACAACAACAACAACAACAACAACAAAAGGAAAGCTTGGGACAAAGTAGAGATGTCAGCGTTTTTGTCCTCTTCTGTAATTTGCAAACTTTTTTGAACCACTGATCTTATCAACACTAAACTTGGTAGAAAATCAGGCATATGTACTCCCAACATACATGCAATGGAAATAAAACAACGAGAAAATGTGCAAGTGACACATGGATCTACGTGGAAAAAACTGTTCAACATGAGGACGAAAAACCACGGCTATGCACCAAATGGTTCACGCAAGTTCCACTATCAGAAACCTGGGTACAGAGTCTTATCTAGAATAACTAGAGATATACAACATACTCAGCATGTTGCCAGTCGGTAGCAACAACAACAACAACAACAACAACAGGAGGAAAGATTATGACAAAGCAGAGATGTCATAGTTTTTGTCCTCTTTTGTAATCTGCAAACTCTTGTTAAACCACTAATCCGATCAACACCAAACTTGGTAGATTAACACGGATATGTTCTCCCAACATGCATATCAAATTTCAGCTCAATCGGACACTGTTTGCCTACTCAAAGTGTTTGCCTATCAAGACTGCTTTGTACTGAAACTATCGCAGTCCGAACTGACTAAACTGTTCTAAATCTGATGCTACATTGACCCAAATCTAAAACCAACATTTAAAGTAAGAAACAACTCACCCAGTTTGGAGCCAATTCAAACACGTTTGAGTCTCCAAACATCTTCGTCTTTTTTGTTTCTCGTGGTATTTTTGTGTGTTCTCTCACCCACTGCTAGGAAAACAACTATAGATAGACAATCTATTCTGTGGCGCATATGCAGAACCATGCGCCACAAAAAAATCTGTGGCGCATATAGAAAAAAACACCACTGAAATTTGGCAATTCAGTGGCGCACGGAACCCATATGCGCCACAGAAATGTGGATTTCTGTGGCACATATTTCCCCGTGTGGATTTCTGTGGCACGTATTTCCCCGTGCGCAACTGAAAGTGATGATTTTGTGGCGCATATAGACATATGCGTCACAGAAAGTTGATGGGACCAAAAACCAAAAAAGGGGGGAGACAATTCTATGGCGCATATCCATATATGTGCCACAGATAGTGATTATTCTGTGGCGCATATAGACATATGCGCCACAGAAAGTGGAAAACAGATCCCACACTCCCCCTGGATCGCCTTTTCAGTTTTGTAAAAAATAAATGAAAATGATAAAAACTTCAAAAAAAACAACCCCTTTGAGTTGTAGTTATATTTTGTGGTGTAGTTGTAGGGAAAATTGAAAAACATGAATTTCGATGTATTTTGCAAAAAAAAGGTCATGGCGCGGTAAAAAGGCTATAACTTTTGCATATGATGCCGGAAAAAAATGTTTAACCTATCAAAACGATCATCTCGAAATTTCCTACTCGATTTCAACTCTGAAAGCCATTGAAGATTTTACAGATTCTCCAAGTTCAAAAAGAGTAAAAAGTTATGGCCAAAGAAAAAAAATCGTGCAAAAAAATAAAAAAGGGAGACAATTCTGTGACGCATATGTCCAATATGCGCCACAGAATTGTTGGCGGGATTCGAAATTTGAATCCCGCTGATGCCCCTTCTCCTTATATTCCTCCACTTCTTCTCCCCTTCTCCCTCTCTTTTCTCCTTCTTCTCCCCTTCACTTTTCCTCCCCTCCTCCTCCACTCTCCGGCGACCTCCTCCTCCACCTCCGGCCATGGCCTCCTCCACCTTGGTGACCTCCTCCACCTCAGTGACCTCCTCCTCCGGCAACCTCCAACACCACCGGCGACCCCATCCTCCACCTCCGGCTACCTCCTCATCCTCCACCACCACCTCTAGCGGTCTCCTCCGACCATCTCCGGCGAGCCTTTCCTCCACTTCCGGTAGCCTCCTCATCCTACTACTCTAACCACCTCCGACGACCTCCTTCTCCTCCGGCCATCACCTCTGATGAACCACTCCTCTGGCGACCCCCCACCTTCGGCCAGATCTGGCCGCTTTTTTTAGAAATTCAAAAAAAAATCGGTGGCGCATATTGCAATATGCGCCACAGGAAGTTGACATTTGGCCCGCCTTTTTTTTAAATTTAAAACAAAAAAATATTTCTGTGGCGCATATCAATATGCGCCACAGAAAAAATATTAGTGACGAGGTAACAGTGACGCATCTGATATGCGCCACAGATATGTAAAATACGTGCGTCACTGATAAGCCTTTTCCTAGTAGTGACCCTCACACAATGTCAGCCATAATGACCTGCTTGCTTAGGGTGGCTAGGATTTACTTTTCACTCTTCTTGAGAAACATATCAACTGTTAGATACGGAATCTCGATCAAGAGTTGAAACATGTTAAACTTCACGAGATATTGGGGTGCTAACCCATCTCGACATGGGTGGACATGACTCAACGTACTCTATATTATATTATCTATCTATAGAGCAATTCATAAATTTACATGCACGATTAGTCAAATGACTTGTCTTGCTTACTTAAAAAACAAAATCGAAAGGATGAGATAGCAGACCTTTTGTCCATCCGTTGACTGGTGACCACAATACACTGTTTCACGCCACCATGAATGATGCAGTTCGGGTGCTAATTAACTTCACGTCATCACCAAAAATCGCATTTCAGTACAGTACTATATCCATCGATCATTTTTTCTTTATTCAAAGTCAAATCGATCGGGAGGTAGCTACGCGTTGATGGGTTGTACTAGATGAATGGCCACGGAGCGTAGGCGTTGGAAGGTGGATCTCTCTCTTTTTCTGAACGCGTGTCAATGCCGAGATTGATTGAGATGCGGCGGCCTACTACTCCAAAGACAGATCGATGTCAGGGAGGATAATATGAGCCTGGCCGTTGAACCGCGTCGCTAACCCCAGGCCCCAGCTGCTAGTCGGTCAATCAAATTCAACTCCATTCGTTTTCAGCTGTAGCTTTTTTATCACATTGTTATTTAACTCTGAAGAGACGTTATCCTATGGCCCACCGAAGCTTAATTCGTCCCTTATCGGTCGCCACCTAGGTTTCTTTAGATAAGTGTTGTGGGGCTACTGTGACATAACCTGAAATTGTCAACGCATACACACTGATCATCGACTACAAGCTGCACTCTAATAAATTAAGCAAAGCGAATATTATGCAGGCAACGTACAATGCAGGCGACGAAGTCACACTTAGCAGGAACGTGGTAATTTTGTTGAACCTTCTCGGGCACGTTCATTGCGGAGCCGTGGTTGATGTTTATGTTGGTATATGTGGGTGTCTTGATGTTTAACTTTTTCTAATGTAATTTATTTGTGTCCATCTCGATGACGATGCGGTGTGGTTCATCTTGATACAAACCCATCACCCTGGGTTAAAATACTCACAGATACGAATTTAAGTTTCTTATTTATACTTGAGGCCAGACTCGCCAAATACTCATGCAACTTATTTCAAGGATCATGCTTGGTGTTTTACCAAGATTAAAAATCATGGTACTCATGTCTAATTGTTATGTGCATCCCTAGTTGGTACAATGCGCACCTCGGCCTAGTTGGCCTCCACCTTGCTGTCGGCGTCAGGGAGAAGGAGGAGAAGAGCAAGGGAGTTGGGAAAGACCTGGAGCCTTCCTGCACACAGGATCGAGGAGGAGGAGGCCTAGAAAAAGCAGAACGCGAGGAAGGCCGAGAGAAAACCCTAGTTTCAGATCGCCAGTTTCCCCACAGATCGCCATCGCCCCGCGCCCGTTCGACCTCACCATGGGGCCCGCGATGAGCTCCTCTGACACCTAGACATCATGCCGTGCATGCTCGCTTCCTTGAACGCCGTAGACTTTCATCGAACACCCTCCCTGCGTCGCCGTGCGTCGTCGCCTTGCTCGCGTGCAGCTGCTGCAGCGCGTCCCGCGCCTAGCCATGTGCACTGCTGAATCCGCCTCGCTGCGCCGCGTCATTAGCCCTAGCCCCGCTTCCTGGGAACCTTCGTCGCCGCGTAGGTCCTGGCGCCGCCGGTTTCTGGTCGTTAGAGCCGAGTGGTTGAACCCCATCCCGCGCCGCAAACCTATCCAACATCAACCCGCAAGCCACCGCACAGGTTCTATTCCTTCAGCTGAGCCCCAGGTCGCCAGTTCGACCCCCGCGTGCCGCTGTTGTTTTTGCTACTCGCGTCCATCAGTTAACACCCAGGACGAAAAACAGTAGCTTCAGAGTAGCCTGCCGTTTTGTCAATAACCTCCTGCTCCTTTTCGGTCTCAACCCGGCGTCCCCAGCGTCCCACCTATAAGCCAGATAGTTGTTTTTGCTGCTCGCGTCCATCAGTTAACACCCAGGACAAAAAACAGTAGCTTCAGAGTAGCCTACCATTTTGTCAATAACCTCCTGCTCCTTTTCGGTCTCAACCCGGCGTCCCCAGCGGCCCACCTGTAAGCCACACAACATAGAGCCCGGACAGAACATTTTATAAAAAGGTACCTAAGGTTTTCCTGCTGACATGGGTATATCCTATAGGTACTATACGGCATGAATACAATGGAGGCCCACGATGTCGCCAAGGCCCAAATGAAGAACTCGAGTAACCTACGGACTCTCGATTGCTTGAAGAACAAGAAAAAGCTAAAGATAGAAAGTTCAAAGGGGAAAACCCTAACCTGTAACCGACTCGGCCTGCTACCCGAGACCTAGCCTATCTATATAAAGGCTAGGAGGGGGTGGCGAGGAGGACACACGCAACCTGGTGTCCACAACCCTCGCCAGATTGCATCTGCGCACCATTTTAATCCTCGATTCCTTCAATAATTCCACGAGCAGACAAGCAGGAGTAGGGACCTCTGCGAGGCCTGAACCTAGGTAAATCTTCGAGTCCCCTGTGTGCTTGTTTGCTAGCCGATAGATGTCTCCAGCGCTCCCTCCTTCTCCAAAACCCAAGTCCATAACAATGGGCATTGATGAGTTAAACCCTCGTCAATTGGCGCCATCTGTGGGAATTGGGAGTGCTGATGTTACGGCTTCTTCGGCCCCATCAACCGCGATCTACAACTCCACAACAGCAGAGATTCGTCAGCTCTTCGGCGCGTTCGACTTCACCGTCCACACGCCCGCCACTCGCCCGGCTTTCGAGTCTGTGGGCGACGGAATCAGCTTGGCGATCAGGAGTTTTTGCTTCCAAGTTGGTCAGATGGGCACACTTCGCATGCCTGACCAGCCGACGGCACCATCGATTGCCCCAGCATCGTGGTTCCCTCCACCGATCGGCACCCTCAGTGAGCCCAACGCCTCGACAACAGTCGAGAATACGGTCAGCGACAGCAGTCGCGAATCGGATCTGAGCGATCTGGCAACTGAAGGAGGAGCCTACGGTTCTGGATCTGAAAGTTGTGGGAGCAGCAGCTTCCCCAATCACTTCATGTGTGCCGTCATCAACGCAGGCGACACCTCCGCCAATCGCGACAACACAGGCAACGGCGGCCACGGAGCCGACCCGCCAAACGGTGCATACCCAATGGCAGACCACCACCGAATGGCGGCCCCACTAACGGCGCCCCCCGTCAACAACGAAGGGGCAGTCGAACCTCCAACTATGATAAACGAGCAAACTGGCGAACGCGTCGTGATCAAGCTCAACGACCTCGAGTGGGCTCGTTGCCAAGAAGCCCTACGAGGCCACCCTCTACCCTTCGGCTCCCCACAAGAACTACTGATGGGCTACCATTGGCTCCTGAAAGAGGAATACAAGCGCCAGTTACAAACAATCGCGCAACTCAAGGCGCGTAAAAAGGCGGCTGATGAATCAAGCCTCCGACGAGCTAGGCTCTCCTCCCACGGAGGATCCTCCTCTAAGTGCAACGAGTACATCACCAACAAGAGACGATCTCGACTCGCCCACCTCACCGAACAAGAACGCCTAGAAGCCGCCAAAGTCCTCGACTTCGGCTCCATGACGGTGGATACACGCGGCAACGTGCTCCCAAAAACGCCGCAAGCCGCGGTAACGGCAGCCACCATGTACCTCCTTAACAACCAGCCGCCAGCTGGAGACCCTCGAGCCGCCATGCACCGATCTACGATCGCAAGCTTGGGGTTAATCGAGGTCGCCCTCGACAAAGAGCCAGCATCGAAACCGAAGAAAGTCAATGCTCTGGGAAAACGCTACTCCTCACCCTCATCTAGCGACGACAGTCACGATCTGTCTCGACGTCGCCGCTCACGGCGACACGACCACGACTATGACGCGCACGATGACCTCACGCAGCGCAAGATTGACAAATCAAGGGCGCGGCGTGCCCGGTCGACTGACTCAGAGGATGAAGACGTGGAGCTTTGTGGCGCTAGATGCTTCAGAAGGGCCATCAGACAAAAGCGAATGCCCAAGGGGTTTAAGCTCCCGTCAGAGAACCCAAAGTTCGATGGCCTGCAGGACCCAAAAATCTGGTTAGGGGACCATATCTCCTCCGTCAGGCTCCACGGCGGGAGTCGAAGCACGACCATGCAATGCCTGCAGCTGCAGCTGCAGGGCGCCGCCCGAGCATGGCTCAACAACCTCCCACGCGGATCCATTCGCAGCTGGGAAGAGTTGGTCTACAGCTTTGTGCGCAACTTCAAGGGCACCTACAAACGGCCCGCATCAATCGAAGAGCTGAGATGCTGCTAGCAAAGGTCAGGCGAGTCGTTACGCTCATACATCCAGAGGTGGTCCATCATCAAGAACTCCGCAGAGAATATCTCGGAGGATCGCGCGATTGACGCATTCAATGGTGGCGTACGCCGCATAGAGCTCAGGGAGGAGCTAGGCCGCTCGAAACCCAAAACGATCGACCACTTGATGGAAATCGCGAATCGCTGGGCAGATGGAGAAGATTCGGTGAAAAATCGCGTTCACTCTGACGATGAGGCAGAACTCGAGCGCAGACGCGACCGCCGAAGCAAATGCTGCATGCGCATCTATGTTCACCGCGGCGACGTCAACATGGTCGCAGCCGGCTACGCCGACAGACGCGACGACAACCGCAATAGCAGCTACCGCAGCGGTGGATATCGCGACTCCGGAAAAACCACGCAAGTATGGCAGCGCCGCAATCGCGATGAGGCATCCGCAACATCCATTGAAGACAAGCTGTCCGGGCCATGCACTATGCACTTCTACATCGACATGCACGGCGGAAAAAAGAAGTCCAGCCACCTCCTCAAGGACTTCCACGAGTTCCTCAAACTACATGAGGGACTGGCTCGGATGAATCGCAACGCAGTCGAAAGGGGCTACGGAGCCGCCCCAGGCGCCGTGGCACATGGAGCTCTGCCACCACCACCTGGACTACCCCCAAATGCAGCTGCACCGGACTAGCACCAAGGAGGCGAACCATACCCACGGGCCATGGGTACCATGATGATCCAAAAGGGACGACCCTCGAATCGGGTGCAGAAGGCCATCACTCGCCAAGTCAACTTGGCAACAAACTCACCACCATCCACCACTGAGTACCTCAGTGGAAGCGACTCCTGCATTACCTCTGACAAGCGCGACCACCCGCGCCAAGTACCTCGCCCAGGCCATTGTCCCCTCGTCCTCGAGGCACAAATTGGAGGCTTCGACATGAGTCGCGTCTTCATGGACGGCGGAAGCGGCATCAACCTTATGTTCGCGAGTACCTTGCGAGCAATGAGGATCCCTCTGACCTGCCTAGAGGCCTCAGACAGAACATTCCACGGCATCATCCCAGGCAAGGGTGTATACCCCCTTGGCAAAATCAACCTCAACGTCATCTTCGGCACACCGAAAAACTTTCGGCGCGAGCGCATCGACTTCGAAGTCGTCGACTGGCCCTCATAGTACCACTACATCCTCGGACGTGTCACGTTCGCTAGGTTCATGGCGATATCGCACTACGCCTACCTATAGAGGAAAATGCCAGGACCTAATTGAAGGGAATATGCCCGAGAGGCAATAATAAAGTGGTTATTATCTTATTCCATATTTATGATAAATGTTTATTTTCCATGCTATAATTGTATTGATCGGAAACGTCAATACATGTGTGTTTAATAAACAAAAAGGGTTCCTAGTTATGCATCTCTTATAGACTAGCTTGTTGATTAACAAGATGATCAAGGTTTCCTGATCATGGACATTGGATGTTGTTAATAACAAGGTCACAGCATTTGTGAAATGATGTGATGAACATTCATCCGGAGTATAGCATTACGATCAAGTCATTATGTTTATATTGCTATAACATCATATGAAGTAATCTTTATCCTTAGACCATGAGATCATGTTAATTGCTAACACCGAAAGAGTATCTTGATAACATCAAACGTCACACCGTAACAGGGTGACTATAAAGATGGGTTCGGTGCTACGAAGGTATTATGTTGAGGCTCATGGATCAAGAGTGGAATTTGTCAATCCCGATAACAGATAGATATACTCTGAGCCCTCTCGGTGATATCACATTAAGATAGCTTGCAAGCAAGTGATGTGATCACTAGAATGTTATATCACGGGAACGAGAAAAGAGTGCATGTCGGTAACAAGATCAAACTAGGTATTTGGATACCGATGATCGAATCTCAGACATGTATTATATCATGAGACAAGGGATTAAATTACAAGCGTTAAAGGTTCTCACGATCACAGAAGTCATCGTTGAATATGCAGGAGTCAGTATGGATCTCCAGGTCTCGCTTCTGATTATTGATCTGAGAGGAGTCTCAATCATGTCTGCATTATTCGCGAACCGTAGGGTGACACACTTAAGAGTTACCGAACACCATTTTTGAGCACATATGTTTCAGATGAAAGAATTGCAAAGCGCAGGAATTGTTTCGATAGAAACCGGAAATTGTTTCGGGTGAAATTGCAGAAAGTGGTTCTGCATGTGATATTGAAATATTGCAAGGGGTTATATGTGAATGTTTGTTAATTAAATTAATTAACAAAATTCTGAATAAATTTAATAAAAGAGTTTTATTAAATGAGAGAGCATTAAACTTAGAGAATTTTAATGCATTTAAAGTGGGGACTTTAAAAGGGAATGTGAAGAGGCATTTTAATGTGGAGGGGTTACCACCACATGAATGGGGGAGGTGAGGGGTCACCCCCATGCGCCGGCCATGGGGAGGGGCACCCACTTCTCCTATAAAAGGCCCCCCTCTTGCTCCTTCTTCCTCACACCTCCTCGTGAACGATCTCTCTCCCCCTCTAGAATTATTCCCCCATGGTCTCGGATTAGCGAGATACATGTTCCCGATGGCATTTCGTCTAGAAGGAGTTGCTGCTTCCGCTGGATCGCTGGAGCGAGGAGGTGGAGGTTGTCCGGTGGCTTGAACGTGTGTGCGAGTACGGATGCGCTGCTGATTTGCGGTGCTCGGACTTCCACATGATCTTGAGATAGGCAAGTGTACAACTACATCAACCATGAGTTCCTACTCGTTAACAAAACTCGTTGTCTTCGAGGGTAAGTTCTCGATGGATGTATGTCCACCCGTTGCTCTGTACCTAGTAGATAGATCTTGGTGTGTAGTTCTCATCGTAGGAAATTTTTTGTTTTCTATGCTGCGGACCCAACACTAATGGCGTCATCACAATCAACGGGAGCTTCGAGAGGTCCGACAGTTGCGACAGAGAATTCAACAGAATCTCCTAGAGGAACTCGCAAGATTGAAGGAGTCCACAGACAACAGTCTGCCTCCCCTAAGCCGGCCAAGCTCACCCGACTTGTCTTTCGACTCATCAGTGCACACGAAGAAAGTCCAGGTCCACCCATCGGATCCCGCCAAGACGGCTCTCATCGCCAATAACTTAAGTTCTGCATAGGAACTCGTGCTCGTCAAATTCCTCCATGAGCACTGGGAAATCTTCGTCTGGTGTCCAGCGGACATGCCAGGAGTTCCCAGGGAATTCGCCGAGCACGCACTCGACGTCAACCCAGACGCAAGGCCAGTCAAGCAAACAATTCAGCGACTATCTGAACCAAGAGCAAATGCAGTCGGAATGGAGATCAACAGACTCCTCGACGCCAAATTCATACGCGAGATCAAGGAAAGCACTTGGCTCGCCAACACGGTGCTGATACCAAAAAAGGACACGAATATCCTGCGGATGTGCATGGACTTCACCTCTTTGAATAAGCACTGTCCGAAGGACCACTTCCCGCTACCGCGAATCGACCAGATCATCGACTCCACCGCGGGATGCGAGCGCCTCTGCTTCCTCGACGCCTACTCAGGCTATAACCAAATTCTAATGAAGGAGGAAGATCAAGAAAAAACAGCGTTCACGACGCCTTTTGGTGTGTTCTGCTACAACACAATGCCCTTCGGGCTAAAGAATGCAGGAGCCACCTACCAGCGGTGCATGCAGGCTTGCCTCAAGAACCAACTTGGTCGCAACATTCAAGTCTATGTTGATGACGTAGTAATCAAGACCAAAGAGGAAGCCTCACTAATCGACAATTTGCACGAAACCTTCGGCAACCTCGACCGCTACCGGATCAAGCTCAATCCGGACAAATGCGCCTTCGGCGTACCATCTGGACAACTACTCGGGTATCTTATCTCCACAAGGGGGATCGAGGTGAACCCGAAGAAAATAAAAGCCATACTGGCCATGGAGAAGCCGAAGAATATAAGAGGTGTCCAGCAGCTAGCTAGACGAATCGCGGCGCTCAGTCGATTCATCAGTCGAATGGGCGAAAAGGCACTACCTTTCTACCAACTCCTCCGTAAAGCCGACAAATTCGAGTGGACCAACGAGGCATAGGAAGCATTCGAAGACCTCAAGCGCCTGCTAGCCACCTCGCTAGTACTGGTGACCCCACGCGAAAGAGAACCACTGTTGCTATACATCTCCGACACCAACCAGGTGGTCAGCATGGTGCTCGTGGTAGAACTAGCCGAGGAAAACAAGGTCCATGGAGTACAGCGCCCAGTCTACTACCTCAGCGAGGTACTAACACCAACAAAACAACAGTACCCACACTACCAGAAACTGGCATACGGCGTCTTCATGACGGCCCGGCGACTGCGCCACTACTTCTAGGAGCACCCAATCGTGGTAGTCAATGACGCCCCGCTTGGGCACATCCTCAACAATCCTGACGCCACTGGACGGGTCGCGCTTTGGGGAATCGAACTGTCTCCACGAGACATTACATATGAAAAACGCGACGCAATCAAGTCGCAAGTTCTCCCTGATTTCCTCATGCACTGGATGGAGAACCAGCTCCTCGAAAAACCAGACATGTCCTACCTCTGGACAATGCACTTCGATGGTTCCAAGCGAAAGGCCGGGGCCGGGGCAGGTGTCATACTGACATCGCCCCAGGGAGACAAGCTGAAATATATCCTACGAATGCAGTTCACTGCCTCCAACAACGAAGCTGAATACGAGGCCCTACTGCACGGGATGAGGATGGCAAAAGCCTGCGGCGCCAAGAGACTCATAATATACGACGACTCCAAGCTGGTCGTCAACCAGACAATGCACGAGTGTGATGCACTGAACGACAACATGATCGCCTACCGCGACCTCTACGACACACTCGAAGGGGACTTTGACGGTTGCGAGCTGTGACACATAGGTCGCGAAAGCAATGAAGAGGCGGACACACTCGCCAACATAGGCTCTACCTGCGCCCCCATACCACCTGGGGTATTTCTCGAGTGCATCTACGAACGCTCCATCAAGCCAAAGGCCACAGAGAAGAAAACAAGCGCAGCAACGGACTCGAGGGCTACGCTGTCCAATGAGCCAATGGCACTCGACAAATTGGAGCCAGATACAGGACTCGAAGGACCAATGAGCGTCATGATGATCGAGCAATCCTGGACTCAACCGTACATTACGTACCTTCTCAGCAAAAGACTACCGGACGATCCGACTGACGCACGGCACATCGCGCGGCGATCCAAGGCATTCACCGTTATCAACGATGAATTTTACAAGCGCAGCATCACAGGAGTACTCCAATGATGCGTCTCCATGGCCGATGGAAGAGCTGTTCTCCTCGACATCCATGAGGGGACCTGTGGGCACCACGCCGGCAATCGCGCCCTCGTTGCCAAAGCTCTACGAGCTGGATTGTAACTACCTCGGTGAATTACGCTCCTAGTTACAAGCCTGGATGAGCGGAAATGGTTAAAATAGTACGGTGGGGCCCAAATGCCACTCACAGGTAGACCTTTCGGCCGTCCTAACCATTTCCAAACATCGGGACAAGAACGGGCGGCGTAATCGGCAGGCGAAGGGATCAACTACATACACAAATGAGTATGTATGCAAGCCACCATACAACAGTACATCAGAGCCATTCCATCTAAAAAGAAAGGAAATATAGCAACGCCATACGGCAAGATCCAAATATCCTAGATAGATATAATAGTTTAGGATATCTCCTCATACATCAAACATCGGAGTATCAGGCGGAAGCGGAAGACAAAATCCGAGTACGGATAAGAAGCAAATCGGCATAAGATGCCCCATAAATAAACACATCCCGCCCATAGATCTCACGGATCCCTGTTCCCGGAATCTCTACACCGAATGATCGTTGCCCACATCGTCTCCTCCACCCAAGATCCATCTTGTGAGTGTACATTCATCGAACCAATAATTTATCGTGTGAGACCCTAGGTACAAGAAGTCTTTATGCCTCTAAAGGGACACAACTGGGTGACGAATTGCAGCAAAAGATAAACCCTAGCAATTCTATAGATGCGCTAACCATCCGCCTAACTAAGGATAGACGGATGTCCGTGAATTAATAACAACAGTTATAACAGTAATAACGGTAATATCCACAGATCCATCCTCCTCCTCGCTTACCGACGAGGAAGCGGATGAACAACCCCCCATCCGTTGGCAGTTTTATTATCCATTCCATGAGTGTTGCACTATTTACTAGTCCGGTACTTAGTCAAATTAAAAGCGGTACTTTAGTTATTCTTGTCTATGATCGAGAAACGGTGCTCCAAGTCATCCATAACCGCGGACACGGCTTTCAGAAAGTTTTACCCTGCAGGGGTGCACAAATAGCAACACACACTCGATCAACCTCGGAAAAACCAAATCAAACCCCAACGAGGCAGTCACGACAAAGAGATCACAGGATTCAGAAATATTTCAGGGGGCCACCCCATTAAGCTACCCGCGACGAAGTTGGCCGACTCCGAGACGGACTCAAGGTTTGCGCCAATGGCTGTAAACGACTGGGAACCCGAAAATGTGACTGGTCTTGTCGATACCACGAAAACACTCCGCTTTCCTAAACAGTACAATGTGCAGTACCTCGCACAATTTAAATAAAGCATGGCATAAGTACAGGATAGTAAATAAAACCTCAAACTAGTTTGTGGCCCCAAGAAATAAGAATGAATCAAGCTCTGGCTCAGGGGGGTTCATAAGCCTCCCGGATGTGGATAGCGCGAATATTCAAGGAACAGGAATCAAGTACTCGGGGTCCTACGGGACACAAGTGAGCCTGAAAAACCAAATAGCAAATATGGCTCACCGATGCCACTTTCATTAGTTATCCCATTACTACTTAGGTTAAGTTGTTTAGGTACCTCGTTATCCATCAGACACTCACATACCCTACACATGCTGTTCTACGACTCGCATGGCTCAAACAACTCCTGTAGTAATGGCTCATGGGATGGAGGAACAAGCTTCGGTGGGGTTTAAAAGTAAAGGCTATGCAATACTTGGGATTCAAATTAATGCAATCGCGACTCAATGATGCAAGAATAAGATAGAGTGAGGTACTATATGTATGCAAGCATGTGGTAGTGCTTGCCTGGCAGCTCAGTTGAAGCGAGAGAAGGATCTGGGTAGTGCTCCTGGGTATCTTGATATATCCCCTGCTCAGCGTCTATTCGAAGAAGAACCAAACAAACAAGGGCCAACATAAATAAGGTGCACAAGCATATGAATAAAATGCCTCAAGCAAACAATCATGCCATGATGAATGATGCACAATTTGCATGGAAATAAGGTAGCATGGCATGGGTGAGGTGTGGAATACAAGAATAAACCATTTTATTGAGTTTTAGCCTCATTTTAACCTCATATTAGTTGCTGTACACATTATATGTATATGATGCATGCTTCAAAACAGAACAAGGAATGCATAAACAGAAAGGTCTCGTCGAGCTAATCATTTTAGACATATCATTTGTTAAATTTGGAGTTATAAAACAAAAGTTATTAATTAATTAATTAAGGAAAAAGAGCATTTTATTGTAATTTTAATCAACTTGGAAATTAAAGTGTCCAAAATATATTTTGAATGGCATATTTGAATTCCTCATCTTTTTCTGATTTGAAAACATATATTATTTGCATTATTTGGATTTATATTTTAAAAGATAATTAAAAACAGATTTAAATTTGAATTTGAATTAAATTTGAAAAGATTTGAATTAAAACAGATATACAGAAAAATACTTTTGTTACTCGCTCAGTTCTAGCCACAGACTTTGACAGGTGGGCCCCTATTTGGGCCACCACAGCAGAAAACTCACATCATGAGCACGCCCACCAGAGGATGACAAGTGGGGCCCGGCAATCTCGCTGAAGGCAGCCATCCCATGAGCGACACGTTGCGGATCCAGGGGCTGCGGGTTGAGACTGGAGAGCTGGGGGTGTTTCTGCAAGGTTGATCGGGCGGCTGACTGGTGGGCCACGAGGTACCGCGGGTTTAGGAATAAAAAGCTAGAGGGGGTTTTCTGTAAAACGTCACGGCCTGCACTGTGCTTCTTCTCTCTCTGACGACAAAACGGTGCTCGACAGCGGACACGGGGTGCGGCGCGCGGGATCGATCCGGGGACCTAGGGCTCATGTGGGCGTAGCGCGGTGGCCTGGGGTTTGGTGACAGCAAGGGGGTTGGGGCCTAGATGGGGTGTCTGCGCGACGCTGGAGCGAACAGACGCCACGCTCGTCGGTGCACCGAGGGTGCTCGACGGAAGGGCCGGCGGATCTAGGGCGGTACGGCGAGGCGGGACATGTCCAGGGGGTTAAGGGGCTCACCGAGGAGATGATGGTGGAGTTGGTTCGCGGCAGGGCCGCTGGCGATCGCCGACGCAGAGGCCGAGCGTAGCTAGGTTCGGCGACGTCGGCGTCAGGGGCAGGAGGACCGTCTCCTCCTCGCTGGCGCGGTCCAGGGCGTAGCAGAGGTACTCCACGGTCTTCTCGATCACCTCCACGACGGCACGCCGGCTGGAACGATGAGGCAGGTAGACGGCGGCCAAGGCTGGGTCTAGCGGTGGTGGAGAGAGAGGGGAGGAGAGGGCAAGCTCTGGGGCGGATCTGGAGAGGTAGCAGGCGAGAGAGAGGGAGGGAAAAGCAGAGAGGGAGAGGGGGTGCCGTGGGGGGGAGTGGTGGAGAGTAAAAGGTGGTTCGGCCACCTTTTTCCCTACCCTCCTTCTCACGTGCTCGGGCAGGCCAGGGCGAGGTGCAGGTGGCTGCAGGTGGGGCAAGGCAGGGAGGAGAGAGGCCAGGCTCCTGGGGCACACCAGGAGAGAGAGGAGAAAGGAGGAGAGGAGGCTCGGCTAGGTTGGGGAGCCTCGGGTAGGGTTTGATTAGGGTTGGGGTATAGAGAGAGGGGTAGATGAGGTGTGGGACCAGGAGAGGGGTAGCAGTGGGCCGGCTAGGTGAGAGAGGAGAGGCCGAGAGAGAGGGAGGTAGGTTTAGGGTTTATCTTAGAGAGGGGGGTATGGTAGATTAGATGATGCCCAAGGTTGTGGTAGGATGTAACTAGGGTAGATGGAGGTTAGGTTTAGGGTTTAGATTAGGTGAGAGATTTGAGAAAGATAGAGAGATAGAGAGTATGGTTTAGGGTTTTAGGCATAACCACATGACCATGCATGGGTGGAGGTGAAAAGGGGAGGAAGGTGAAGAAAAGGGAGGGAGAGAGAGATGTGGTGTAGAGGATTGGGTGATGGGTTTTCTTTGGCAAGCTCAAGCAAGAGCAAAAACAAAAACAAACAAGGGTTCTACCAAAAAGAGGAAGAGATAAAAGGTGGTGATGGGTTTGAGCAAGATCAAACTAGATCAAGCCAAAAAGGAGGAGAGAGAGATGAGAGATGAGATGGTTCACCCAAAATCCAACTAAAACAAGGAGGACCAAAGATGGAGATGGTTGCATGGCCCATGCAAAATAAATAATGCCATGTTTTAACCTTGTGAAACAAAATAATAAACATGGCATTATTCTTATGCATGTCCAAAAGTGGAATAAGCCAAGCAAAAGATTTTAGAAGAAAGCTCCAAGTGGAGTAGATGGAGATGATCACATTTGATTATCATTGGGAATTACTAGTGTGTATATTCCACTAGATGCTTACTATTCCCAAAAATATCCCCACATGAGCATAACTCCATAATAACCCATATGGAAGCTAGGAAAAGGGTCCCACTCACAAGGCATGCAAAGGTGGCCCTGTGGCTCTCATATATCAATAATGTGAAAACAACATGATGCTAAGATGAGAGCATGTGGAAAAGATTTGGATCCATCCCAACCCACATGAGCTAGAGGTAAACTCAAATAAAGTGCAAAGCTCATATTTAGTTGGATGGTGGAATTATAAGGTGGTGAAAGAAAAGGTGGTGGAGTGGAATAAAAGATATGCCCCCAACTCAACTTGGGCATTAAACAATATATCAAGAACCAAATACAATATCAAGAGGCAAATACAATTAACAATGCATATGAGATAAGAACCAAACAAAAAGGGGTTTTATATGATGCTCAAATGCAAGGTGGCATGATGACATGAGCATGATATAATTATGATGCAACAATTATATATATGAAGTAGCCATTATATTACTAGACCAAGTAGCATTACAATTGTTAGACAATTGGGATGCTACATGGATTCTACTGGCCTATGGCCATGCGCGACGTCAAGGACATCGTCTAGAAATGTAATGCTTGCCAGCGATTTGCGGACAAGCCACACGCACCTAGCACAGAACTCCGGCCAATTCCGTTGGCCTGGCCCTTCGCGCAATGGGGACTCGACATGGTCGACAAGCTCCCAAAGTCCTCACGGGGAGGCTACGTCTACCTCCTGGTCACAGTCGACAAATTCACCAAGTGGATAGAGGCTATGCCAGTGACTAATTAGTCAGGCTACAACACAGTCAAGTTCTTTGAGTCCATCGTCTATCACTTTGGGTGCCACACAGCATCATCACGGATAATGGGACAAACTTCACATCCAAGGAGTTCCAGGAATTCTGCGAAAATCTGGGAATCAATGTCAGCTATGCCTCCGTAGCACATCCACAGACCAACGACCAAGTCGAAAAAGCTAACGGGCTTGTCTGCGGCGGCATCAAGAACCGACTCCTCAGACCACTCGAACAGGCAGGAGGTTGCTGGCCAGACGAGCTGCAATCGGTACTCTGGAGCCTACGCATAACTCCTAATAGCACCATAGGGTACACCCCGTTCTTCATGGTGCACGGGGCTAAAGCGGTGCTACCAGCTGAAGTACGATACAAAGCATCGCGCGTGGTCGCTTACAGTGAGCAAGAGTCAACTCTTGCACTCGAAGACTCCATCGACCTCCTTGACGAGGCAAGGGAAATCGCCACGGAGAGATCAATGATCTACCAGCAGAACATGCGCAACTACCACAGCAGGAGGCTACGCCCCAGGTCCTTCGTCGAGGGCGACCTGGTCCTGCGACTGAAGCAGCAAGGGCATCTCAAGCTTGAGTCCCCCTAGGAGGGACCATATGTGATTACTGAAGTAATCCCAAGTGGCGCCTATCGCCTTTAAGATTTAGAGACAGGAGTCATATACTCCAACCCCTGGAACGTCACGCAGTTGCGGCGCTTCTACCCTTAGTCATTTTTGTTGTTTTTCCTTGCAAATAAGGCTACTTAGCCACACATTGTACCTCGTACTGTCCCGCGAATAAATAAAGCTAAGTGCCCCGAAACTCTGTGTCTTTCTTTAATTTTTTCGCAAATTATTTACTCGGGGGCTGCGCCACCCTATACACATCTGTTCTACGAACTAACGCGATATCTTGAGTAACTGGCACACCAATCGAAACCCTTGACAAACATCAACCCGGTTGCAACGCACATGATAGGTTGACAAGGGGCTAAGATAAACACAAGGCCAGGCTAACGAAAAGGAGTCGGATAGTGCAACGCACTCGCAAAATACACATGCTAACAAGCCTTCTGTATACATCAATATTAATCAATTATACACAGCATGTCTATGAACTTTACAACACTGGTGCAACTATGTGTAGGATACAAACTAAACTACTGTTGCAGCAAAGGAACATTAGTCTGCTCCTCAAAGAAGTCGACGATCTCCTCCACTGGACGATCCACCGCCTGGTAGTGAGGAACCATGTTCCAAGTCGAACCCGCTGGCGGCACTAGGGGTCCGGCCGCAATGGCGGCAACGTCCACATCGGGTCTGCGCAGCACCAGCGACAGAGTGGCCTTGGCACTAGCCACTAACTGCTATCGTACACACTCGCGGACCGCAATCAAGTCTTGGAATTTGGCAAGGAGGGCCAGCAGGCTCGATGGAGCGATGTCTAGTGGGAACATCGTC
Source organism: Avena insularis (assembly GCA_023614405.1). NCBI lineage: Eukaryota > Viridiplantae > Streptophyta > Magnoliopsida > Poales > Poaceae > Avena > Avena insularis. The sequence goes on from CM042690.1 coordinate 522,914,530, forward strand.
CGATAAATATTCTTCAGGCACGATTGCAACTTCCTCAGGAAGTGAAGCACTCGCGATGCACGATCCTGCAGGGTTGCCAGTGCGATCGCGTGATTATGATCCACCCAAAAGTACCCACTCGCCTAAAGCTGCTCCTGGGTTAGATCATTCATGCGAATGGCGATCCTATCCTTCTCATCCTGAGGATGGCGTGCACTGACAACTATACCAAGCAAAGACAGAAGTATGAAGACAAGGAACTACGGCGAGTAACTACAAGATAAGGAATAAGAAAACTAACATTTGAATTGGTCGCCCATCTGCGTCACCTCCCCTAACAGATATTGTTCTTGGGCGGCTGCCTTCTCCGCCTTCGACTTCCACACATCCGCATTATCGCGGAGTACGGATAGTTCACGCTCCAATTGCTTCACGCGGTCACGGAGTCGCGAAAGCAGAGACAACTCATCCACCCTTGAGCGCGGCGGTGCCAAAGTGTCGTCAAGGGGAGGCGAATCCTGGGGCTCCCTCAAAGGATCACTCGATGTGCCCTATCACAAGTCAAGCAAGAGACAATAAGAGGACTAAGGAGGGGCATGGACAAAAGACTCGAGTACATTCAAGAACAATAAAGTATCAGCAGATATATTCACCAAAAGGCAGGTTCTCAACAAAAAGACATAAGCTATCTAACTATTACAAGATGCGACTTCGACTTCGGTTTTGGGGGCCTCATCGAGTCTGTGGCAGTGTCAGATGCCACAGACTTTCCCCCGGCCCCTGACGTCGTAGCCTTAGCCATCTTCTTGGCTCGCTGAAGCTCCTCAGAGTACTTCACAACTGTGTTGCCAGTTGCGGGCCGTACTTGCCACAAGCAGTCGCGAAAGGAGTAAAAACTACATGCTGGTCATTAGCGCTGACAGGCATCGCCTTGGAGATTGCTGCAGGATCAATTTCGACTCCGTGTGCTTGAACCATGGCGAGTGACATTGAAGCACCAGCCGCACGGAGTGAGTTCTTGAAGCTTGAAGGAATGCCTCCGGCAAAGGACTCCACCAACTCATCCATATTCTCGATCAACTCAGCTTTGGATGCCAGCTCTTCCTGGAGGCGACTGAGCATGCCCTTGGCCTTGGTGAGCGTTTCCTGAATGGCAGCGCTGTGATCTTCGACTGCCGAAATGGCACCCGCCAGGGCATCATCATGACGAAGTGCCTAGGGGTCGAAGCTCAAACCGCTGGCATCTACAACCAAGCATAGGCACAAGGGTCAACACCAACAACAAATTCGAAAGAAGAGAAAACACCAAAAATTCAGACAAGGGAATACCTGAGAGAGCCTTGGCAATCGAAAAAAGCTGTTCCTCGAACAACTTCTCCCTAGCAACGATGGAGGCGCGCAGATCCTCCTCGCGCTTCCGCGACTCGGCACATGCTGCGACTGCCTCATCGCGGCTCTTTCTCGAGGGAAGCAGTGCTACACAGGAGCGCATTATGCTCAGCTATGACGCAAACAAAGAAAAACCGTCAGTCGAATACATCAAAAGAATAAAGAGCAAAAGTAAGGAACACTCAGCTTTCCACCACGCGATGGCGATTGTCCAGCAGTGCATGCTGACGACCCATCGCAAGCACCTGCTCCGCAAGGCGAGCGGCTTCCTTCACAACGAGCTACGGCAGAAGACATCGTAAAGGATCAAGAGATGGCATAGATGAAAATCCGACTACCACATCAGAATAAGAGATAATATACTTACATGATCCTCCAAAGACTCCGAAGTCGCTGGATTCGCTGATGTTCGGATAACCATCTGGTGCTCCACATTGTGTGGAGAACTTGATGAATTATGCCCAGAGTGGGCCGCCAATGGAGGAGAAGGACTGCGCTCAGCCATTTTCTTGGCCTTGGAGGTCGCAACTCCAGATTCCTTCAAAAATTGGACGTCGCCAGAAGATGACGACACCGACTGACTGCAGAACAAAACCAACATCAAGAGAATGCAACTCCAAAGAAGAACCAAAAGGAAGATTCGAATACTTACCAATCAAATTTATCAAAATCGAAGGTTTGATCCCCCGACTCTGACGACGACTCCTTCGGCAGCCGCATCTTCTTGCGAGAAGATGGTGCCACAACACTCAAAGGAACGGCAGGTATCGGTGACTCTACACCAAAACTTGCACCTTCCGGAGTCGAAGGGGATGACGCATCCGAATCCTCGCTGCGCGAACGCTTGTGAGTGTCCGGACCACTCGACTCGGGGGCTTCCTCCTCCACATCAGATGGAACGGTCGACTCCGACTTGTCCTCTTCCAAGGCTTCACGAGGGATAACCCCCTCAGGAAGAGGGGGCATACAGGGTGACACCGCCCAATCCTGCATACAGAAAACAATTTAGCACAAAGTCATGCAACAGTAAAAAGGCAGTCGACAAAGTAAAGCTACTACATAGCACAATTGTACCTTAGGAGGAGGGTTAGAAGCATCGAACGGAGGAACGTCCGGTTCACCGGGGAGCACCCTTTTATCTACCTCACTCGCGGACATGCCATCGGCAGACACGCGAGTGACATCGTCCGCGCCAGCCCACTGGAACATAGGGTGGACTCTGGCCTGCAGGGGCTGGACACGACGGCGCAGCCATGTGCGAATGAGGGCACAGCCTCCCTCCTCTTTACCCATGCAATTCTCGAGGTCGCAGACACGCTCCTACATCACATCTGTTTCCGCGGACTCGCCGGGCATCACTACGTTCTTCCAAGAATGCCTCCTCTTGCATGGCGTCGCGGGATCGAAGGGCGCGAGTCCGAAGTGGTCTCTACCGGCCTTCAGGTCGCGGATGTAGAACCACTTGTCCCTCCACCCTTGGACGGACGCCATGAGTTTGATGTCAAAATATGTGGCAGAGGAGTCGACATGGATATCACAGCCGCCTACATCATAGACTACAGAGCCAGACGCTGATTGGCGCTTCAGCTTGAAGAGGCACTTAAAAAGGCCAAAGTGCGGCTCGATTCCAAGCCAGCACTCGCAAAGAGTAATATAGCAAGCTACATGGAGGATGGAGTTGGGGGAGAGCTGATGGAGCTGGAGCCCGTAAAAACAGAGAAGGCCCTGAATAAAGGATGCAGGGGCAACGAGAGACCGCGGATGATGAACGCTAGGAACATCACCCGAAAGCCAGCAGGAGGAGAGGGGATTACCTTGCTGCTAGGGACGCGCGCGTCCGCGACTGCGGAAGACAAACCTCCACCCTGGCAAAGAAGACGAAGCTCTGAAGACTTTATCATTGATGCGCGCCACGCACCATTGGTGACGTGAGTGCCCGTGCCCTTCTTTTTCCTGACGGCGGCAGTGCTAGTGCCCACAGCGGTGGAGCCACCCTTCTTCTTCGCAGCAACCATGGCAGCGGCGGAATCGGCCGCGGCACCTCCCTTCTTCTTCCCCATTCTGTGGCGGCGGTGTGATCAGAGGAAGTAGCTGGGAAATACGCGGAGCTAGTCCAGCGCCGCGAAAGAGAGGAACACAAAGGAGCAGAGGAGCAGCAGCAATGGCGACGGAGGTAAAGGCAGAGAAAAGAAGCAGATGTGAAAATTACCGTCGCCGCATCGCTACTTAACCCCCTGGAAGATGCACTCCAACGGCCAAGAAAAACCCTATCAGACGCGTGGCGTTCATCGTGCTCGACACGTGGAGGACCTGAAGCGCGAACCGTCCCCCACTACCCCCATTACGCGCGGAAATCGAGGAGGCGCAGTTAAAACAAAGATTATGCACGCCCGGTCAAATCAGAGTCAGGAAATGGGACCCACCGCTCGTCACGTCCCGTCAAACTCGCTCACGCGGGCAACTGAGGTCATCTCATCGTCAGCACTGACGTCATCCAAAATTACGCAGCAGAAGACTTCGACTACTTTAGTCCTTGCTCGAGTCTTCAACTCCACCAAGCACTCGGGGGTTACTCCCATAGGGAGCGCTGGTCGCACCCTACGATTTTTCTTTTCTTTTTTACAGGAACATAGACAATCAAAGAAAACCCAACCACTCAAACTGCAATTCGACTATGGACATGGGTTACTTCCATAGGGAGCGCTAGAAATAAATTTGACTGAAACAAGCAAACAAAAGATGACAACAGTCGCCAAAGTTATTTAGTCCCTGCCTGAGTCTTCGACTCAACCAGACACTCGGGGGCTACTCCCATAGGGAGAGTTGGTCACGCACCCTATGATTATTTGTACATCATACTGTGTGTTGATAACATCAACACCTGAAGCTTATGGCGACACTGCCTCATGATATTTCCCTACAAAGAGACTGCGTCTCCTGAGTCGTCCGAATCATCTCCGCGATGACAAAATTGGGATGCCGCGCTTGCAGCGTGAAGATAAGACCTGAATAAGGCCTAGCAACGCATTTTCTACGCACTACCAGAAATATATTCGTGCCAACAGGTACGACAAACATGTCTTAATAGACGCGTCGAGTGCTCACACACATATACTAGAATTCGACTTTTGTAAGACCTCCGCGGCTTAAGTCGAATTACACCAGCACTTTTCCGGATTCGAGTCCGGAGACTCAAGTTCTAGTAGATGGCGTTGTTTTATCCTAAGATAGTTAACTGATACCGATACATCGGTTAAATCAGGCACGCATATCAACAATTCCTACGACACAAACAACATAGAGCCCGGCCAGAACATTTTATAAAAAGGTACCTAAGGTTTTCCTGCACTAAACCCGTGGCCCCCGGCTCGTCCATGTGTCAGCGCTTCGCTGGTGCGTGCGAGTGGCCCATGCAGCCTGTATCCCCACCTTGTCAGCGATCGTGTGTAGGTTCGCCTGAGTAAGAAAAATCCTGAGTCTTTTCTAAATTCAAATAAAAATTCCAGAATATGAAGTTAATTCAATTAATTCATATCTTTTAAACTGTTTTGAATTTGGTAAAACTTACGAAATTAAATATGAATTTTTTCTAAATATGAATTCAAACCTGTTTTCCGATTTGGCCAGAGTTGACCCTAGCTGGTCAAAACTTTGACTTTTGACCCAATTTAAATTGTTTGGCATTTAAATACTAATTTTAAATTCACAATTCCAAATAATATAAATGATATATGTTTTCCTACCAGAAAAATACCAGGAATATGAATATACTATTTAAAATAATTTCTGGATATTTTAAAATTTTCGAATTAATAATTATTATTAAATGCCATTTCCTTAATAAAATCATAACTTTAATTCCATAACTCCGAATTCGACAAATGATATATCTAAATCGATCAGCGCGGAGAGCCCGTTCTAAATATGCATTATATGATATCAGTTGAAGCATGCATCATATATATATATTAAATAGGCAGCAAGATTTATGAGAGCAAATCATGATTAAATAATTAATTAAAATACTTTATTATTGTTCTTACACCTCACCCATGTCATATTATATTATGCCATGTAATTGTGCATCATTCTACCATGGCATACCTTATTTTGTTTGTTGTATATGTTCATATGATTGCACACTTTATTTATTATGGCCTTTGTGTGTTTGGTTTTTTATTCCGGATAGACGCCAAGCAAGAGAGTTATCAGGAGAACCAAGAGTACTACCCAGATCCTAGTTATTCCACTATTGATCTAACATAAAAGTAACTCCTCATGCTTGCATTACATATATCACCTGTACCTCAATCTTTATTCTTGCATCATGGTGTCACGATTCATATTAAATTGAAGTCCTAAGTACTGCATAGCCTTTACTTTTAAATCCCAGAGAAGCTTGTATAATCAATCCTATGAGCCATAACTACAGGAGTTGTTTGAGCCATACGAGTCATAGAATTGTATGTATAGGATTTGTGCGAGTCTTTGGATAACGAGGTACCTAAACAACTAAATTGTGTAGTAATGGCATAACTAAAGAAAGAGGCACCGGTGGGTAATAGCTTCTATTTGGTTCTTCCGTGTTCACTTGTGTCCTGTAGGACCCAAGTACTTGATTCTTTTTTCCTTAACTATTGCACTATCCGCATGTGGGACCTTGAATCCCCTTCGCCCGAGCTTGATTCACATCTTATTTCTTGGGGCCACAAATTAGTTTGGGGCGTTATTACTATCATGTACTTATGTCATGTTTTACTGCTTTATTTACTATTGCACGTGGAGCGCCTGTACTGTTTAGGTATTGTATCATGTTTCCGCTGTATCAACAATCTCAGTCACACTTTCGGGTTCCTAGTCGTTTATAGTCGTCGCCACACACCCTGGGTCCATCGCAGAGCCAGCCGACTTCGTAGCGGGTAGCTTAGTGGGGTGGCCCCCTGAAATCATTTTTGAATCTTGTGAATGCTTTGTCGCAATGCCTTGTTGCTTTTTATTTGGTTCTTCCCGGGGTTGATCGTGCGTGTGTTGCTATTTGTGCACCCATGTAGAGTAAATCTTTCTGAAAGTCGTGTCCGTGGTTATGGACGACTTAGAACATAGTTTCTCAATCATAGACAACTATAACTAAAGTACCATGTTTAATTTTACTAAAACATGACTAGTAGATAGTGCAACACTCGTGGAATAGTTAATAAAATTACCAACGGATGGGATGTTCTTCCGCCTTCTTGTTTGGTAAGAGAGAAGGAGGACGAGCAATATTTACTTATGTTTCTTATATAACTGTTGGTTCTAATTAATGAGCCTCCGTCCATATATGGTTGGGAAGATATTGTAGCGTGTCTATATAGAACAGTTTCGCTATTTATCTTCACTGCAATTGCGTCACCCCCAGGTTGTTCCCTTTAGATGCATAAAGACTTGCTGAGTGCCCTAGGGTCTCACACCATAAATATTGATTAGGTTGTCAGGTACATCCATATGGAGACTACTATGTCGATGATGCCAATGCTGGAGGCAATGAACCTCTTGCGTAGAGATTCCCGGGATGGAGATCTCTGAGATCTATGGGCGGGAATGTGCTTATTTCTGTGGCATCTTATGCCGATTTGACTCTTAATTCGTACTCGGATCTGTGTTTCCGCTTCCGCTTGATGATTTGTTAAGTGATGTATGAGGATATAATCCTAAAATATTATTACTACTATCTATATAATTTGGTTCTTGCGTAATGGCGTTGCAATATATTTCTATTTCTTTTAGATGGAATAGCTCTGATGTACTATTGTATGTCGCTGACATACATACTCACTTGTGTACGCTAGACTCACAGCCATCCGGTCACATTTCTCGCACTCGAAGCTATAACCATGAATTTTGGGGTGGATGGTTGGTTGGTACCATGCCATGTCATTGCAACCTGCTTGTGGGCAGCCTCACAGCCTCCACGGTAGTACATCCTCCCCAGTTTCGGGTTATACCGGCTTGAGGTTCGGGGATTACTGTTTGTTTCTTGACAATTGTATCACTATCTCGACTTGGGTCTTGAGCTACTTGTGATGTTTCTTGAGGAATTACCCTTTCCTTGGTTCTTCCAAATGGTCCTTGAGGCTAGAGCCAAGTGCTCATGCAAGCCACACTTTATGTCTTCGGCATCACCTCCTATGGCTTCCTAGTTCCAAGTTTCATCTTGTTCTTCAAAGACATGAGCATTGGCCTTTAATGCAAGATTTAGAGAATCCATTCTCCAAGCACGAGTAAGAGCATCCTGAGCGGTCTTGTTCATGATTCCACGGGCCACAAACTCACTCAACACTTCATTTGAGGACATGGCATAGAAGTCCGCCCTTGAGCAAATATTATTTCCCATTTCTCTTTGGAAGGGCAAGATGGCTTGAATGAACTTGCGCTTGATCCAGTTATCATCCACATACCTACTTTCATGGTAAATCATCCTAATCAAAAGGGGTGTGACCCTTGATAGAACTCTTCGGAAGTCTCAGCTTCCTTTCCAACAAAGGCATCGTCTTCATAGTGCATTTCTTCAAACTTGGAGATTTGAATGCTTTTGTTGCCAAGATAGAATCTTTGAAGATCACTCCAAGCTTCCTTGGTGGTCTCGTAAGATAGAATGAGGGTCATTTGCTCATGAGTCAAAGCATCTTGGATAATGGCCATGGCGGTGGCATTGAGTTGATTGTTTATCTCCTTGGTGGGTGTCATGTTGAGGGGGTTGAAAGGATTGAAGCCATACTCCCTAACCTTCCAAATATGAATGCTTGGGCTTTTGAAGTGAGAATGCGTTAGATATTGCCAATTGGATAAATTAGATTCATCAAGCTTAGGAGGTGGACCATGATGGTTTATATGAGGTGCTGGGAGGGGAATAGTTTGATAGCTAGGTGGTTGTGGCATTTTCCCATAGTATTTCCTTTTTCCTTGTTGCCTTCCGCGTCGTTGTTAGACTTCTTTGGGGGATCCTCCAATGGTTTGGTACTTGATGATTTATTATAAACGGTGTTGGCAACAACAACATCCTTTTTGCCAAGGTATTATTCAAACATGGCTTTCATCTCTTGCCAGACCAAATCCATAGATTAGTCAAATTCTTTCCTACAGATGGGAGTCTCATCGAGAGAATTATCACCTTCCTTACCCTTGTCGTCCATACTCTCTTAGGCGGTTAAGCCAAAGTAAGAGCCGAGGCTTTGATACCAATTGAAAAAATCGATATAAGAGACTAGATGGGGGTTGAATAGGCACTACTCAATTTTTAGCTTATTTTTAAATGAAGGCTTGACATAAAGTAAGTTCTCTAGATATGCAACTATTTGAGGGAAACTATATGACAAGCAATCATGCAATAACAATAATAGGGAGCAAAGGATAGAAATAAACACAAGAGATGTTTTCCCGAAGTTCCTTCCTTTTGAGGATAAGTACATATCTGTTGGAGGGGTGGGTGATACTAAGACTACCAGTGCCATAAGAGGCCTTACCCTATTCTCCCGCGCACCTGCCTCAAGGCAAGCACACGATCCACTATGAGGTGGACTTGAAGGCAGCGACCGAAACCTTTACAAATTTGTTGAGTAGACCTCCACAACACTTGGAGACTCCCAACACAATCCTGAAGCTTTACAACCAATGTACCAAGCTTCGAGACCGACCTCTTCCGTCTAGGGTTCCAAAGAACCCAAGAGTAACAAGATCCTTAAAGGAAAACAAGGGGGAATCAACTTTGCTTTGGTAAAACCCTAGATCTAGACCTCCTCCACCAAATCCCAAAGAATCAAAGAGATTGGAGCACTATGGGGGAGATCTAGGGAAAATTCATATCATGAACAATGGAGGAGAGAGATAAAAGAGGCAACTTTCCCATTGGGGAAGAAGGGCCCTTTTATACTCAAAGAAGGGAATATTCATGTTAGCTACTGCGATGGCCAGTACTACCAGACCTAGCAGCAGTAGTACCAGAAAACATCGGTACTACCGGACATGTACCGATGAGAGGTACCAAATGCAACAGAGCATGGAAGAACCACCTCTATGACCTTTGGTAGTATCGCAACTCGACACGGTACTACCGCACAACGGTAGTGCCGAAACAGGGGGTTGTACTACCGCAAGGCTGCAGTAGTACTGGGTGGAGGTACTGGATGCTCCAGAGGAGGAGCCACAGCTCGCTGCTGAGTGCAGTGGTGTATGGTACTGCCAAGAGGTACTAGCGGTTCCAAGCGGTAGTATCGGACAAAAAATCCGGTACTACCAGTCAGGTCAGACAGAATTGGTAGCTACCAATAGGGCAAAGATTCCACTCTTTCTTCTCTACCATTGAGGGAAAGCTGGATGGTATGAAGAAATGTAAAGTTGATTTCACCCAAACTTTCTAAAGCGGACTCCCTCTTGATAGTACGGTTTTCCTACGATGTAATCATAAAATCCTAGAAAAACGTTGTCTTGCTATTGTCCTTTTTTGAGGGGCATCAAATGACTTGCAACATAGAGATCCTATAAATCACTTAGCAAACGCTTAGTTCGACATGTGTGCCATCATCAAAGATCAAAACCACTTAGGGAGGTAAATGCCCTTTCAAACCTCCTGCAAAACAATTTCTATTTTAAATTTGATGAAACTTTCTTCTCTGCTTTCAACATTCTAAAACAAGCACTCTTAAATGCTCTTGTTATTAAATCACCGGATTGGAGAAATCCTTTTGATCTATTATGTGAAGCTAGTGATGAGGTTGTTGGAGTTGTACTTTGCCAGCGTGATAGTGATAAATTTAATATCATTCATCATTCCAGTCGTACTCTTAATGAAGAACAAAAGAACTATCCTATGGCTGAAAAAGAACTCTTTGCTATTGTATTCTCCTGTGATAAATTTAGATCTTGCATTGTCGACTCAAAAGTTAGATTGCATACTGATTGTGATAACTTGAAAGAAATCCTTAAAAGCACCGATGTTAAGCCCAGAATGATTCATTGGACTTTACTTTTACAAGAATTTGAGTTACAGATTCTGTAGCGGAAAGAAGAACCGCTTGAATCCCATTATCCATTTTAAGAAGTGAAAACTCAAGAAGGGGTGGCATCCATCCATGTGCCCCTAGGTACACTTTGCTCTGAAAAGAAATTTTCTCCAACTCTATGTAATGGTCTTAGCAATCTTTTGCAACCAATCATATACGAAGGGAAAATAAAATTGATAGAGGAACTTGAAGTATGTAAGACTCCTAAATAGTCCTTAAAACTCTCGGTAAGTGAGGCAAGTATAATTTTACTTACTTTCAATCTTTAGTTGAGTCTTTTGTTGTCTTCATTTTTTTTGAAATCCTTGCATTTTTCTAAGCAAGCTGCTAGTTTCTGACAGTGGTATGGGAAGGCGGTACGTCCACTTGGGCCTGTACTAGCGGTCTTTACGCGCTTGGTAAACTCCTCATTTATTTTCTTCATTGCCACAGTTGGTACGACTAGCCCGTACGGGGGCATATCCCGTACGGATGGTCGTTATCCCCTCAGGTATTTTCGTGTCTTTGCTTTCGCTTTTATGTTGTCCAAAAATAAACACTTATAGTCGGTAACTCTTGGTACAGGTGGACCGTACGGGGTAAACCCGCCCATACCTCGAGTTCGGAAGGATCTTTACCGACTTTGGTACACACGTGTTTTTGGAAGAGTATTGGGTACAAGCAACCGGTACGAGCCACGCCCGTACCGTTGGTTGTTGCGATCGCATAATTTTTCTTTATTAACATTTTCTTGCCTAATTTGTTGGGAATCTTTTCTTGAGCAACTCCAAGTTCTTTATTGTGTATTTTTTCTTAGCTAACCTATCATAAAACTCTCCTAAGGCTTTTTATTACTCTTATATCCCCAGATCTAATCTAGAAGATGCTCTACCCAGTTCTAGGCAAAGGCAAACCTCTCAGCCTCATGGCTCCTTCGTGGGATAGCTTCCAGACCCCGTCCCTTGAATCTGACAACCGTGTAGCTGAAGGCCTCAGTCCTAGGAACTAGGATCCCTCTTATGACTCATAACGCTTAGATGATGATGAAGCTTTCGAGATCTTCATGCATCAAGTTGTTCATGGATGGAAGTAACCGGAGCCTCTCGCCATGGTGAGGCATGAAGATAAGGAAGATTTGAAGAAACCACATGGGAAAGGACGCGTGGAGTCCCTCAAGCTCATCGTCACCAACTACTCTACACCAAAGCGTAAGAGATCTTCACTAGCTAATGTAGGAACTTATGAGGAGACTACTGTGCACACCTCGACAACCAAGAAGGTTATCATGAACGCCCACATCAAGGTGAAGCCGCAAGAGGATTGGAGAATCAATTTTCATGATGAGCAACTATCCCAAGGAAGATGCTCTTGAGGACCAATAAGTGCACCAGTACCCTAGAGGCCTACCAGAAGGAAGGGCTCGTCCATCGATAAATTGTGCGCAAACGCCTTTTGAACCTGTAAAGCAAAAAAGAGCTCAACACCATGATGGAAAGGTTTGCTGATGCAATAAACACTATGCGTGCTAACTTGCATAAATCTCTCCATCGCATCTCCGCCTTGGAAGAGACCAACAAGAAGCTCCGCATCACCGTCGTCCACGCCATCCCACCGCCATAAAGAAGCACCACGGTATCAAATAATTACAAGGGATTATTTAATCCAGCCTGGCTTGATTCCAAGCTTGGGGAGATTTATAACACTTTGTAATTTATCTTACAGTTTTTAGCATGTTTACTTTTCCTGTTTGCATATTATTTAAACTCAAAGGCTTTGCATTAGTTGCATGATCAACTCCCTTGGAGAAGGAAAGATTTCTTATCCAATGAATTTTCGAGTTTTTTTATGATATTTGGAGTATTCTTGGCTTTATGATTATTGTATTAGATGTATGAATTAGGACGAGTACTATTATACATGTACTTTGTGATGATTTTAGGGTCTTCCACACTAATGGTACTAATAGAACATGAGAAGAATTCTTGATAGCATATTATAGTCATTTTTTATTTCAAAAGAAATATTCAAAACATGAGAACTATGAAATAGATGAGTTTGAGTAAATGATGCTATCAAGAAAATAATTAGAATGAGTACAAGTCGAGGTAGATACTCAAGCACAACTTTGAATCACTTCATGCTTGGCTTGTGAGACTATTTTGAGTCTTTTCATGAGAACATGAATATGTCTAGCTCCTTTTGCACAAGCTTTGTAAAAAAAATAAAGAGAAAACAAATAAGAAGCTAGCTTTGTGCAAAGAGTAATAGACATGTGTATAACCATGAGAGGAATTGAAATAGACCATTCATGGTTTTGAATCCCAAGTGGATGTGCGAAGACCTAAACACGTTTGAGGTCACCTCACAAACTCGTTCAGTCAAACTTAATGGTTGTATGATATGCTAGTGATTAATCTTCATATGATATATTAGCACAAAAGGTGTGGAAGCCTCCAAGTCATTTTATTTATGGGAGTGTGATGGAGCCCATGTTGTGATTTTATATCAGATACTATAATTGTTGCTTTAAATGCCTCATGTATTTAAACGAATCATACTTCATGAACATGATGACATTGTCCATTAAGATACTATCTTGTCCGGGGATGAGAAAGAGTCTAAACTTTAGAAGTTGATGAGTGCATATTTGAAGCATTTTACCTACTATTTTTGCATGTGCAGTAGTAGAATTTCAGTATTTTACCACACTTGCATGCACCTTTTATGCTTGTTTCCGCAGGATCCCACAATTATCCCACAATATTAAGTCAATGATAAACAATAAGAACTGTCATATTATGTTTTAATATGATATTTTAACGTGATAAAAGTCATCTAAATAATTTTTCACGCAACTGGGTAAAAGGAGGACACGAGGAAAAGCATCCTTACCATAACGAGCATCGGTACGTGCGAAGCCCGCCCATACCATGCCCCCGTATGGACCTCCATCGGCATCGCCTCATCAAATATTTTCACCAGGTGCAGACGGATCTGAGATCGGACATTCGCAGACATCAGAAACACCAAAACTTCACCTCTAGAAGGGATCTGGAGGAGGAACTCATAGGAAGGCATCATCCACGCCGCTACACGGATCGTTGGAGGACAAGACATGATCCCCTTCATCATCAACCACTGCATCTCCATCACCTACATCATTCCTCCATCTTGTCTATCTCTGTTAGTTGCAATTGCAATTGATATTATGGATTTGTATCAGAATTCATCCATTTACTTTCATTCCATCTGCATGATTATGATGATGTTGTTGATTGCTTCCATGTATGAGTAGTCTACCTTCACTAGTGGAGAATTGCTTATCAGTGGAGCATATTTTTTGCTATCAATGGCGCATATGTAATGCGCCACTAGTGTTGCACCACTGATAATTAAGTATCAATGGCGCATATTTAATATGTGCCATTGGTAATGGGACAACCAGGGGCGCATCCTCAATATGCGCCCATTGATGTTTTACCAGTGGAGCATATATACAAATGCGCCACTGGCTGAATAAAAGATGTTTCGTACAAGTATACATAATACAGGGCTCTCAGGTATTTATACAGGTATTCATACATGTACATAGTAGTATAGAAACAGAGATAATAGTACAAATATAATTATATATCATCACATCAATTAGAACACGACATAGTGACAAGTGCCCGAATATTATACAAGTCTTGCATACAACAAGTTGATCATCATCTCATATATTACACATTACAACAAGTTGATCATCATCATTTCAGGCTATAAGTGGGTGCGCTGACGGCTTCCCACCAGCTGACCACCTCTGTCCATATAAGCTAATGGGGCTCTAGATACTATCAATTTGTGAATGGTACTGCACTTAAGAAGAAGAACCCATAGGTACTAAACTAAAGAAAATGAAGAAGTGGCACTGTAGTTTAAAATGGATAAATGATAGGAAACCTTCTCCAAGGTGAGATCACATAATTTTTGTAAGAAATCAACAATGGCAAAGAACCAAGTAAGAATTCCTAGTTGTGGACTGAAATCTAAAGGACAAACAGAGCAACAAGGAAATTTCATCAAGTTCTGTGAAGCCTAAACAAGGAAATTACCAGAAGATTTAAAAAAAACACTCCTACTACAACTTTTCAAACAGTCTTCAATCAATAGGATGTGTGCCCATTGTGTGACCTCTAATGATTTTTCACACAAGAAAGAAAATAGCATAGCTTCAAGTTTCTTTTTAGTTTAACCCTTAGGGATAGTTAATTTCCTGTCAAGAATTTATGGCTAACTAATTTGTTACTGTGTAGCAACATCTTACATCCTATGTTTGACCTAAAGATGATTCACAAAGCCTGTTGTTGACATGGCAAAAATATGTTTTTTAGTTCATCTTTCGGTTCAGGGTCTACTCGCTTTGGACATGATTACATCATGATATTTGTGAGAGCATTTGTATGCATAGGCTCTGTTTCTTCTAGTAATAGATAGCACAAAACAAATCATTAACGCAAGCAATAACACATAAGGTATGCCTTCTTCATTTGTTAGTTTGAACAAGATCCAACATAAAGGGTAAAGATGAATAACATACATGTACAGAATGATGAGAGAGCATGTAGCCCTTTCCCGTCCTGCTTCAATAATACACAAGTAATGGCTAAACATCATGACGAATTACCTGTGACCATGGATGCAAAATGTATTTGTCAACCATTTCATGTGCCAAAAATAAAAAATTGGTTCGAAAGAAAATGCTCATGAATACAAAATGTGAAGCATGAGTCAATCTGAAATACAACATGCACGAATCAGTTATAATCCGTTAATCTTAGTGATTATCTTGTCCCCTTGAGTAGCTTCTGAATTGTGTAATACTTTAAAAATAAGTGTTTTAAATCCTTCATTAGCAGATACGATACCTGTATTTAGGAAAATCTAAAATCAGTAGCAATGTTGACAGCCATGAGGATTCAAGGAGACTGTCAATCCTCTTCCAATTGGGGAGTTTTACCTCTCGCGCGAGCAGGGGAACCAGGGAGGTGGTGGGAGCCTAAATGGTGGCGGCAATGAGCAGTTCCTTGGTGCGACATGAGGAGGCGAGGTCGAGGCCGACTCAAGCGGAGGCGGCTCGATGGCGCGCAACCGCGGGCTTCATGAGGTGGAGGGGTCTCGGGAGGGATGGCCAGCGCGGCCACGAGGCGGGGAGGTTACAGAGGACTCCGAGGCAGGGCTTGCTGATAATGACGAGAAGCGCAAGGGAGGCGCTCGAGCTCGGGGGCGATGGGGCCGCGCCGCTCGAAGGCGAGCAAAGGTCGAGACGGGCGGCCAACGACGCTTGATGGCGGGAGCCTCGCGCAGCGGCGGGGCCAGAGGAGGCCAGCGACGGTGGAGCGGAGCACCGATGCAGGCGGCAGCACGTGCTCGCAGGGCTCGATGGCGGTGAGGGGTGAGGTCGGCTCGAGGAGGCCCCGGCGGTGCGCTTGGGCGATGGAGGGTGGCGGCGGCGGTCGATTGTGGAGGAAGGAGCGACGTAGGGTAGGAAGGGATCGAGGAGAGGCAAGGAATCACGATGGGATCATGGGGATCCCGTGCAGGGTGGGTTGCGTACGCGAGCGCGTGTGCGATGCGGGTGGGGCTGGGTGGACAAGATTCTTCCAACATTTTGTTTCCAAGTTTGGTTGCATACTAGTCCGTTTAGTTAGGTCCGTTTAGTTGGGTCTGGTCTCCTTTTCGTCTTTGGGTGGTGCGTGGCAAGAGGCGTGTTGGAACATTGCTATTGTTTCCCCTTGCCGTCTGGTCGTCGTGTGTAATTAATTGATAATAAACATGGTCCATACCACAACCGTGGTACTAATATAGCTGTCTACTCATGTTACGGATGGACGGATGGTGGTGGCCTCCAATGGTGGTGTCTAGATGATTATATTTGGGTGCATGCTTTATTACTTCTAGTGATGCGACTTTGTGAAGCACTTGTTGCGGCTCCAATGGTCGTGGATGAAACTTTGCTGACGCAAAACCATTAGTGCGCGACTAGTGGGAGGCAACATCGTAATGAGTGTATCTCGAGTGACCTCTTTCCTGAACCAGAAAGAATGGCTACCACAAACCGGAAATATAATCGTATAATAACCTACCAGCTGCTAGAACCCCGGTGTTCTTCTTTTGGCAAAAGAGAGAAGAAGAATCACTAAAACCCTTCTAATCGCATCTGGCGGGATGAAGTTTTAGCTGCGTGACCGAAGATCTGTTTTAGGGTGTAAAACAAAACATTTGCAAATAGGTTTTAGACAAAACAGAGATATACGGAAAAAAATAATAGTGGTGCATCTCCAATATGCGCCATTGATAATCCTGCCACCTTTCTGAGTGGTGGGGTCTAGGTGGGGTCCACAACTTATCAATGGCACATATTGAGAAAGATGCGCCATTACTGAGGAGAATATCAATGGCGCATATTGTATATGCGTCATTGATGAGCATATATCATATGCACCATTGATATTTGGTTCATAGCCCTCCGGGGTGTCGGGCCTGCATTATCAATGGCGCATCTTTTTAGATGTGCGCCATTAGTTAAACAAAATATCAGTGGAGCATATTTTTAAATGCGCCACTGATAATTACCAATGGAGCATATTCACACTAATAATAAATCTATCCATAAGCCTTTCTCTACTAGTTCTTGTTCTTAGGGAGATGCTGAAACCCTAGCAGTATTATAAATATGAAATAAATACGATCTATAACTTAGGTTTATGAATATGTTTAGTTCTCTTTTTTTACCATGTTGTGTTAGTTCTCACTTTGGATATTACATGAATTTGACCATGTAATATTTGGCTATTAGACTAGAGAGGGAATTACCCTTGGAAGTATGGGATTGCGTATGGCGTGAACTGATATAACCGTGTTTGGTGCTCTACCATATGAACAAGGCGGATAAGGAGGGATTCACTAAGCTCATATCGATATCCATGGGGTAACCCTTAATTGCAATGGATCCATAGATGGTTGTCGAATATCGTTTCGGTGGTTATTTAGAGATGTGATGACCGATGGTTTTCTGGACACGTCTTATTATGGAGATCTCCCCACACATATCATGACAAAAAAATATAGATTATCTTACTTATAGTTAATACCTATGCTAGTGGTGGATCCTAAATCACCAAGAACATTTCGCCTTACTGAAGTTCCTTTATAGTTCTCACCACACTAGTTTACTTTACTGCATTCCTTACTCTTTTGCAATCGAACCAAACTATCTCAAGACACTCTTCCTTGGGATCAAGGGCATCTCTAAGTATCCTTTGATAGATAGTGACGAGGGGCATAAAGACCTTAACCAAATAGCTCTCGATGGTTCGATACTCTTACTTTTAAATCTAGCTACAATTGATCTATGCACTTGCAGTCATCAGGCAACAAGGATGGTGTACTTTCCATTGAGGCCATTGAGGATGTACTCCTTGAGATCCTCGTAATCAATCACATGTCCTGCTGCAGTAAACTCCGAGGAAAAGCCTCACATCTTGGAGATGTACTTGGTAGCGGTAAGATCAAGTTTCTTCGTGTTTGCAAGAGCACCATGAAGAATCGACCCCCTGGCCTTGGAGTGCAGGGAGTAAAAGTACCTCCACCGTGGCCTAGACATCAACAACATGCTTGAGTGAAAAGCACATGCGCAAGGAAATCATTGGACATCAATTTTAAGAAGCCAACCAAGAACTTGCTGATCGCGAGAGACCCAACTAGCATAGGCTAGATTGGGCACCGTGTGCCTTGTATTTTCCGCTTCAACTCTAGAGTCTTGGGTGGACACGCGCCAGACCCATCAGGTAGATTCATGACCATCACGTTGTGGAGAGCAGGGAGGACCTGCTTCCATAAGAGGCAATTCTCTCGACTGAGCTTCTCCTTGGGCGGGGCACCATGGGCGGCCGCGAGCAACACTGTCAACAAGGATGATGGGATCGCCTCGGGAGAGCAATGCAGGAAGGGTGGGTTTGTGTATCTGGTATTTGGCGATCAGGATTTTTCTATGTATCGAATCTGACGGCACTAGAAGAGGAGACTAACTCGATACCATGTTGATAGGAGGGAAGCCGATGCTCGGTTCAGGGATCAGGATGCATGTTATATAATCGTAGGAGAGCCCTTATGGTGGCTAGTGCAAGAGAATATGAGACAATTGGTTTACTACAGCATAGCGATCATATTTAAGTCTAACACAACACACTTGTAATTAAAAAACTCATATGAAAATCCACTTGAAACTGATTTTTTTTAAAGAAAACTAATTGCAGCCCCACTTGCAACTCGTAGGGCAAAGGAATCACGATACAAATTTGATAGTTCCGGAGCTGTATGAGCTCTAATTTAATCACCAGTTGACTCGAAATTAGTAAAATTGTAGAAAAAAGTTAAATATGACTAAGACAACAAATTCAGTAGAAAAAAGTTAAATATTGTAGACACCGAAAATCCGGAGTAAGACAAAAAAAAAATGTGAACTTTTTCCTTGAATTACAACCTTACTTGCAACTTAAAAATTCGGTTGCATCTCACTGGCAACTCAAAAATTCTCATTTGTAACCCTACTTGCATCTGAAAATCTCGGCTGCTAGCAGCAGCAACTAAAAAGATCTTAGTTGCAACTTACTTGCAACTGAAAGAAAAACCTAGTTAGGCCATTTGAACATTAGAAAACTTAGTTACAACTTCACTTACAACTCATAGATGCATGAATCGTGATGAAATTAGACTGATATGGAGTTAAATGAGTTCTTTCTTAATTCTCGGTTAGCAAAACCATGAAAGAAAAGTTAGACCAGATGAAGGCGTGGGATACAGTAGAAGAAAAATAAAAAACAAAGGATGTTGAACAAGACACGTCTCCTTCTAAATTTAAGAAAATTCTAGAGTAGTGCAAAATTGTAGTTGTCCCAACCCCCAACACCCACCCACCCACCCCCCACAAAGAGCAAGTTGAACGGGAAATAAAATCGCTAGACTAGTGCAGACTAGAGCTGTCCTTCAACATGCATGTTTGACCTACGTAACTAAATTGTCTTTCACGGGACACACCGTCTCTCCAAGGCCAAATCGTTCTGGTTTCATCGAGCACAGCCCATAAGTAGTACAGTAGTAATGGTTTTCGCTGGCCACCTTTTTCCTTTTCTTCCCCGCGTTCCACTTGACCATGGGCGCGCGCTGCGCTTTAGCTTCCACACATTAGCCGCCTATATATACGCCCTGCCACTGCACTCCGGATCCACACACCCCCTTCCCGACAGAAACATACAGCTAGCTAACCTGCTAGGTTGACAGGAGATCAGCAAGATCAACATGGAGCTGCTGTTCGTGCTCACTCTGCTCCTCCTTGCGCACGCGCTGGCGTACCTGGCTTGGACCTCCTTGGCCCGTCGCCGGCAGTCGCGGTGCTACCTCCTGGACTACGTCTGCCACAAGCCGTCGGACGACCGCAAGGTGAACACGGAGATCGCCGGCGAGGTGGTCCAGCGTAACTCGCGGCTGGGCCTGTCCGAGTACCGCTTCCTCCTCCGCGTCATCATCCGCTCTGGCATCGGCGAGGAGACCTACTGCCCGCTTAACATCCTCGAGCACCGGGAGGACACGCCCACCCACCAGGACGCGGTCGACGAGATGGACGCCTTCATCGACGCCACTATCGCCGGCCTCTTCGCCAAGAGCGGCTTCGAAGCCCGCGACGTCGACGTGCTCGTCGTGAACGTATCCATGTTCGCCCCGGCGCCCACGATCGCCTCTCGGATCGTGCACCGCTACGGCATGCGCGAGGACGTGGCCGCGTACAACCTGTCAGGGATGGGGTGCAGCGCCGGCCTGGTCTCGCTGGACCTCGCGCGCAACGCGCTGCGGACGCGGCGAAACGCGACGGCGCTGGTGGTCTCGACGGAGTCCATCGCGCCCAACTGGTACTCCGGCACGGACAAGTCCATGATGCTGGCAAACTGTCTGTTCCGCTGCGGTGGGTCGGCCGTGCTGCTGACCAATGACCCGGCGCTCCGGAGCCGCGCCAAGATGGAGCTCAGCTGCCTGGTCCGCTCCAACATCGCCGCCAACGACGACGCGCACCTTTGCGCGCTGCAGAGGGAGGACGGCGAAGGGCGCGTTGGGATCACCCTGAGCAAGAACCTGCCCAAGGCCGCCGTCCGGGCCTTCTCCGTGAACCTCCGGACCCTCGCGCCGCTCATCCTCCCCGTGGCCGAGCTCGCGCGGTTCTCCGTCCAACTCATGTGGAAGAAGCTCCTGCGACGCGGCAAGCAGAGCAAGAGTAGTAGCGAGGGCCCCAAGATCAACTTCAAGACGGGCGTGGACCACTTCTGTCTCCACCCAGGCGGAACGGCGGTGATCGAGGCGGTGAAGCGGAGCCTGGGCCTGGACGGCAGCGACGTGGAGGCGGCGCGGATGACGCTGCACCGGTGGGGAAACACGTCGGCGAGAAGCCTGTGGTACGTGCTCTCGTACATGGAGGCGAAGCGGAGTCTAAGAAAAGGTGACAGGGTGCTCATGGTGACCTTCGGTTCCGGGTTCAAGTGCAACAGCTGCATGTGGGAGGTGAAGGGCGACATGATCGACAAGGGCGCGTGGGCGGACTGCATCGACGACTACCCGCCGGTGACCACCGCCAACCCCTACATGGACAAATACGGATGGCTCAACGACGTCGAAGGCGACACCATCATATTTTAATTACCCCTACCCCTGTCTTCGTTCGCCTCTCATTCGTTCAATTCGTAACTAGGCATGCATTGCTTCCAATCAGTTATGCATATATGCATACACAGGCAAGCGGTTTAGCTACTCACGTGTCTGTCTAGATCATCGTATCATATTTATGTTCCATCCATGTTAATTATTCATCCGGTACATATGTATAGTGAAGATTCAAGATACAGACATCTAGCTTAGACTCGTCCCAACAATAATGTTGTTGGTTTTCCTTTTTCAAGCAACACTTTTTTTTTTGGCTTTTCCGTGGTGAACTAAATGTACTACTTTGTTGTATCTTGTCTCTGGTAGTAGTATACTTTGAGCACACGTATACACTCCATGGATATAGTACTACTAATATATATCGCAAATGTGTGAAAGGAGCATATAACCTCAAAATTTTGGGCCATATTGGAACTAATTTCAAGCAAAACATAAATAAATAAAATACATAAAATGCCGGTAACTTTTCAAAGGTCGAACTCTGAAAGAAATCCAAAGATTTCCACAGGAAACACCATATTTTGGTGAGGTCCAAAACCTCTCTATTACCGAAACTTTAAACCTTGATCACTTCTATTCTCCTTATTAGTGAAAAATCGGCGAACTTGCGGATTGCTTGGAAGAGAAATTAAGCAATGCTTAAGACTTTTTGTTCCTGAAATGAATCCGGAAGTTGAGAAGGGAGCAGGTGTACCATGCATACATACAAGTCAACGTAGTACGTATCTCGTGTACCTACATAGCCGGCCGGGCCTGAGGTGAGACAAAAACATGGCTTATCCTGACGCAAGACCTAGTCAATGCATGTGCGTACTGGCGACCAAAATTTATCACGCAAGCTGCACGTAGTATATAAAACTTGCACTGGCCAGTTAGCTGGAGTAGTACAGTTGCGGAACTGGCCCGCGCGTGCATTTATGTGGCGACGGGAAACAAGTGATGTTAGTTGGACTTGGCTGGATCCACCATACCGAATATTCAAGATACATATATACTCGTCGCAAGAATACCGTTGTTGATTTTCTTTTTTCAAGGAACAGTCTCGTTGCTTTTCGTTGATGAACCAAATGTTTTTTGTCGTATCTGGCCTCTCGTAGTATACTTTGTGTACATACTCAATATATACAGTAGCACTAATATGTCACAAACATCTGGAAGGAACGTCCTAACATTAGAATGGATTGCAAATTTTAAGAACCAAGGCACAACTGAACTTGAATTGGCGGCTACTATTAGGGAGGAGGAGGAGGAGGGCCCGCCAATAGTATTTTTATGGCGCCAGAAGGTCATATTTCTTAGTTTTAAAAATCATATAACTAGATACTGGATGCAGGTACGTACGTTTTTTTTTTTTTTGGAAATGGGATGTACGTACGTGTGTGTGAGGTACTGTATAAAACTTAAATATGCCCATTTATGATCATAAATAACAAATATAGTACCTCCGTTTCAAAGAATAAGGGTTATATTTTTTTTGGAAAAGTCAAACTATGTGAACTTTTTTTAGGGGGAAACTATGTGAACTTTTTTTAGGGGGAAACTATGTGAACTTTGATCAAGTTTTTAAAATTAACCATTAACATATACAACATAAATCAATATAGTTAGATATATCATGATGTAGAGCACTTTTACGGTGGTTGGCAGGAACTTTCCAGTACTTCTGCTTGAATTAATTATGTTCGTCCATCTGGCACGGTTAATTGTCTGACGTGAGAGTGGAACCAACTACTTAATCCTAGTTTGCACAAAAACCCCTATTAAAATTTGCTGGGGTCTCTAGCTATCTATCATGTCCAGTTCCAACTTCCATCTGAGGACAATGTTGCCTCGACGAGCGATGGCAACCTGCGAAGGAAGAGGACGACAAATCTCCCTCGAAGCTATGGAGATTCTGAGGCGGCACCCAATGCGACGGAGATTTGACTGTCGCGGCGGTGACTCCGCGACGCGTACTGCCCTCTCGTGACAGCGGCTTGGGGGCCAACGCGCTTCCCCCACGCGACGGTGTTGCTAAAAGTCTGATCTCCAAAGTAACCGTCGTCTATGAAGTTGTAATTTTTCTGTTGAACGGAAGTTAATATTTTGCTGTTGTACAGAACTTTGTGCGTGCAGTTTCTGTTATAATCTGTGTAAAAGACGATATGAAGTGCGGTACCTCGACAGGGCCACACGGTGCTGTTTATATATGACAGATACATACAAGTTACATCAGTCGTGTATAACACGGACTCGTGTACAACACGGACACAGCTAGGTACAACACAATACAATTCATTTAACACTCTCCCTCAATCATAACTTGTCTAAGTTAAGATTACGCCTAAAAGCCCCTAGTCTACTAGTAGAGAGAGCCTTTGTAAAACCATCCGCTAGCTGATCTTCTAAAGGTATAAACCGTATGTCCAAAAGCTTTTGAGCTACTCTCTCATGAACAAAGTGATAGTTCACCTCGATATGTATTGTCCTTGCATGAAATACAGGATTATCAGAGAAATATGTAGCTGCAATATTATCACACCACAAGCATGCAGCTCTTGGCTATGGCACACCCAATTCCTTCAACAAGGTTTGCACACAAATTACTTCAGCAATGGCATTTGCTAAAGCCTTGTACTCAGCCTCTGTACTTGAGCAAGAAACTGTAGCCTGTTTCTGGCACTCCATGAGATCAAATTAGATAAAAAAAATACAACAAAGCCACCTGTAGACCTCCTATCATCTGGACATCCTGCCCAGTTAGCATCAAAAAATGCACTGACAAGAATAGATTCAGATTTTCTCAACCGCAAGCCAATCGAGATAGTTCCTCTCAAACACCGCAAGATCCTCTTGACAGCTGTCCAATGAACTGTAGTATGAGCATGTAAGAACTGACAAACCTTATTGACAGAATAAGCAATATCAGGTCTAGTCAAAGCAATATACTGAAGTGCACCTACAATGCTTCTGTATCGAGTAGAATCTTCACTACTCAGAACATCTCCATCAATTAGGGACAAATTTTCAGAAGTTGACAGAGGAGTATCAACAGATTTATACTCCTTCATGTTTACCCATGAAAGCAAGTCATTAGCATACTTTTCCTGGGACAAAATAATACCATCATGAACTCTCTCCACTTCTATTCCCAAGAAGTAATGTAACTCTCCCAAGTCCTTTAACGCAAAAGCCATGCCAAGATCATGAACAAGTGCATCAACAGCTTGATTATAGGAGCTAACTCCAACAATATCATCAACATAAATAAGCATATAGCTGTATACTCCCCCTTTGTTGTAGAAAAACAATGATGTATCACCCTTGGATGCAGAAAAACTAAGATCCTGAAGTTTAGAGCTAAGACGAGCATACCAAGTGCGAGGATCTTGCTTGAACCCATAGAGAGCTTTGTCAAGCTTACAAACATGTCCCTGATACGTCCATTTTGCATCACTATTCTATGTCTTAATTCACTATTATTCATTGATATATTTCATATTGAGAGGTGATACTTATGTTATTTCATCTATTTTTGCATGGTTGATGACTTTTGGAGCATGGACCGCTGCAGTCAGGATTTTGATGGAAAAGGTGCTGTTTGGAGGCCAAATTCATGAAGATCAGAAAATCCGGAAAAATATACGGAAAATCCTATTTTTCCAGAAGACTCAGGATGCCAGAAGATGGAGTGGAGGTGGGCCACAGGGGGCCCACACCACCCCATGGCGCGGGCAGGCCTAGGCCGTGCCAGGGAGTCGTGTGGCCACCCTGGCTAACTCCAGCCTCTCCCCTCTGGCGTATATCATCCTCCCGAAACCCCAAGACTCGGGGAGCGACCACAGAAAGATTCCGCCGCCTCTGCGGGGCGGAAAACACCAAGAGAGAAAGATCTCTCCGGCAAACAGATTTCTGCCGGGGGAATTCCTTCCCGGAGAGGGGAGATCGTCGCCATCAACACCACCATCAAGCTGGACTTCATCGGGATCATCATCATCATCATCATCACCACCATAATCACCATCAGCACCCTCATCACCATCTCCATATTGCTGTAACAATTGAGTTGGATCTTGCATTAGTTCATAGGGGAAACTTTCTCGGTGTTGATTACTCTTTGTAGTTGATGGTATTGAGTGAACCATTGAATTATTGTTTATGTTCAGATTGTTATACATCATTATTTCATCTCTGATCATGATCCATATGATGTCTTGTGAGTAGTTCGTTTTGTTCTTGAGGAGATGGGAGAAGTCTTGTTGTTAGTAGTGGAGTTGTGTTGAGAAAGATTCAATAGATTGTTATTTAAGTTGTGGTGTACTTCTTCTAGTGGTGTCATGTGAACGTCGACTACATGACACTTCACCTATATGGGCCTAGGGGAATGCATTGTGTATTTGGCTACTAATCGTAGGGGTTGCCGGAGTGACAGAAACCTGAACCCCCGTTAGGAAACCATTGCACATGGGACGTAAGGGTCTTAGAGTTTAAAGATGTGGTTAGGTTTCTACCTTAATTACTTTCTTGTACTTACGGATGTTTGCAAGGGGTATAATCACAAGTATGTATTTAGTCTTAGATGGGGCGGTGCATTAGCACAGGTTCACCCACACAACACTTAGCAAGCTAGAGAAGATTAATCGACTATATGAAGCGAAAGCACTTGACAGTCTTCCCATGTGTCCTCGAGAACATTTGGTCATCTTAAGTAATACAACCGGCTTGTCCTTTGCTGCATAAAGGATTGGGCCACTTGCTGCATTTATTCCTACTGTCTTTTATTTACTCGTACTTTGTTTACTTGCTTTATCGAAAACCCCTGAAAATCCGTTTGCTAAGTATTTGCGGGGAAGTCCTGATCCATACCACTAGCCAGCACCTTCTGCTCCTCGTTGGGTTTGACACTCTTACTTATCGAAAATACTATGATACACCCCCTATACTTGTGGGTCATGAAGACTATTTTCTGGCGCCATTGCCAGGGAGTGAAGCGCTATTGGAGAGTGGAACTAGTAAAGGAAACTTCTACTATGAGTATTGTTTACTTCTGCTAGTTGCTTTATTTTCGTTATGGATAATTCCCCGAGTTTCTTATTTGGTAATGCTACTACCACTACTAAGGTAGTAGATAAGCCACCACCTGCTGAGAAAGATGTTTTCAAAATACCTACAAGAATTATTGATCGTGTTATGGATAACTACTATGTTGGGGATGGAACTGTCCATCCTGGTGATCATTTACTCTTTATACACGAATTATGCGGGTTGTTCAAGTGTGCAGGTATTACTACAGATCAAGTTAAGAAGAAGTTATTCTCATTATCACTGAAAGGAAGAGCTGAGAAATGGTATAAGCTGTTGAAGAATGGTCAAGCTCTAGAATGGGAGGAAATAGTGCCTCTCTTTTATTCAAAGTTTTATCCTCCTAGTGAGATTTATAAAGATCAAAATCAAATATACAACTTTTGGCCTCTTGATGGAGAGAGTACAGCTCAAGCTTGGGGGAGATTGAAGTTACTAATGCTCAAATGTCCCATTCATGAGATCCCCAACAATATTATTATCAATAACTTTTATGCAAGGCTCCCTCTACATGACAAAGATTTATTGGATGCTTCTTGTGCTGGATCATTCACTCGTATGGAAGAAGAAGCTAAATGGGACCTTCTAGATCGTATTCAAGACAATGCTGAAGCTTGGGAGAATGACAAAGGTAGAAAGTCAGGTATAAATTATGATTATGAATTCATTGAATCTTTTATGGGAACTAATGACTTTCAAAATATTAAAAATGCTTATGGTCTAGACTCTCAAGCTATTGCTTCTTATTTTAAGGCTTTTGCTTCCTATATTGAAGTGCCTAAAAAGAAGTGGAATAAGTATCATGAGCCTTATAAAGATATTGCTAAGAGTGTTCCTTCAAGAAATACTGAAGTTTATACTGCTAATCATGTTTTACCTGAACCTTATATTGAGAAAATGCCTTTTCCACTTAAGGTAAAGGAATATTCTATGATAGCTAGTATGGTTAATGAAAGTACTAGTAAAGTTGTTGAACCTGATAAACAAATGGTTGATGAACCTATAGTAGCAAATGTGAAAGACTTTGTCACTAAGTATGAAAAAGAGGGACACACTATCCTTTGTAAGGATACCTCTAATATTGTTTCACATAGTAGTGTTATGAGAGCTAGTATTCCCGTGTTTTCTGCTAGAATAAGTGATCATGGCTATGATGGTCCTTATGATAGCTATATTGTTAAGTTTATGCATGATACTGAAAGTTACTATGAGAGAGGGAAAAGTGTTCTTATGCATCTCAATAATATCAAGTTTCCTCGTTTTATGCTGAAAGTTTTTATGTTGCACTTCTTTTGCCTTCTTATGCAAGTTGCCTTTGGTTTCAATAACTTGTTTGTTTACAAAATACCCTTGCATAGGAAGTGGGTTAGACTTAAATGTGTGTGTTTTTGCTTCTTAATGCTCTCTTTCACTTCAATTCATATCCCTATGAGAGCTTCCTCAAAATTATCATGCCCATCTTAATGGCTATAAAGAAAGAGCTTTATGGGAGACAACCCAATTTGTTTTTGCTTTCAGTTTGTTTTTGTTTCTTTGAGTCTTGGAAGTTATTACTTCGGTAATAACCGCTCCTTATCCGTTTTGTTTGGTTTTTGTGTCAATATCAACCTCTAATGAGAGAGAAGTAAGATTTGGGGAAGTTGCTGTCCCGAAACAGATTTTTGTGCTTCACCGTAAAAATTCGTGAGAGATCTCTGTATGTCGGATTGAGCTATAATTTTTTGTGCTTCTGCCCCAAGTTGTTGTTTAACTTTCTTTAGTTTTTCAATTTTTGATTTGAGCAACAGAAGATGTTTGAAAAAATTGATCTTTACCTGCTGGTCTGTTTTGACAGATTTTGCCACTCTTGCATTTGCTTCTTTATTTGAGTTCCTTTTTGAATTCTTTTTGGGTTTTCGGAAGGAGTTGCTACAGTAGCTTTTGTTTTGATGGTTTTCAGTTGAAGTTGGATTCAAAAGGTTCTATCACTTCACTTATACTAATGTTGCTAATAAGAACTGTGTGCATTTAAATAGGAGTTGTTTGAATTGCCATGATTAAGTGATCCAATGCTTGTAAAATGTTTCTTAGGTGATTTAAACATCATCTACATCATTCCCAAACTTTTTCTAAAGAAAATCAAATCAAAAAGATTTAAAATGGAGAAATGGTCATTTTGCCAAAATTAACTCCCATGTCTACTTTGGCTATTCCTAGTACTCAAAAATTAACAGAAACAATTCTTGATCTTTGCACCCCTTGCTAGTACACATAATGAGGTACCAAGGCCCACCTTTTGATCTTCTAAAAACCTTCTGTAAACTATTTTAAATAACAGTTCAAAATTGAATCTTTATCATATGGGAAGATCCCACTTTTTCAAAAACCACTCAAACAAGCTCAACTTTCAAAACCCAAGCATCTGCAGACTCACCAGCACCAACTTAGCACACCCACCAAAAATCTTTTCAAAATTCAAAACTTGAGTTCTTCTTCCCGCGCGCGTTGGAAATTCAAATTAGGATTTTTCTTTTTAGTTAGAATATAGTTTCTGTCCTGTGTTTCAAAAATCAATTCTGTGAGTTTGACAAATCCAAATTGCATGAAACTAATTTTGTCTGAAAGGTATGGAAATGCTCTATCCAAGCCCGTTGGATTTAATTCAATTAGATTTATAGATCTCTCCTAATAAAAATGAGAAGACAGAAGCTTTTACAACTTGCAACATTTTTATAAAATCAACCAAGTCAGCTTTAGAGTTGATTCCAACTCTCAAAAATCACATTTCATCATATATATACAAATATGTAATAATATTAAGGTTTACATGCAGTGAATTTGGACTAGTACCAAAATAATGCTATATAGGCATTTCCAGTCACTTTAAATCATTAAATAATAAACTTAAACTAAAGTAATATTGATCCAACCTTTAAATCTCATTCCCACCTGTGGAATATGTGGTGAGGACATGTGTCCACATGATCTCATATTTTGGTGGTGAATATTAAATTTTAGTTAACATTTCAATGAGTAGAAATTACTTTTCTAAAATAAAAAGATTAAAACTATTGAATTAAAACTTGTAATGTTTGTGATGATAATAGATCATCAATTGTGTGCTTTAGAATGCTACTTAGCCTAGTTAAGTATTGTTTGGTGATTGTGCACTCCCTATGTATTTCTAGACGATAGCACCGACCAAACTCTTGAGGAGGAGGAGTTCTACTAGGAAGAAGAAGAAGACAACTTCAACCACTGCACCAACCAAGGCAAGCCACTATTAGCAGGGCAAGCTAACCCTTGCAAACTTACCTTAGCAAGCTATGGTTAGCAAGCTAGAATAAACTAGATGGTTTAGCAAAGATGCCTTAAGCATGCTTTAATCACACCCCTTTTCACTATTAATGCCCCAAGTCTCATGGAAAAGTTTTACCCCACCTTAGATTATACAAAGTTCTCTACTTAAAATTGAAGGTAGCATAAAAAGTATAAAACTTGACCTACTTAGAAACCTTTAGATATCATTCTATGGCATGAGATTGATCCCATCTTTCCACCTTAGTGAACACTCTTAACTTAGTAGTTTAGAGTAGATCAAAAATTTGAGTCACTTTAGATGGGAATACTTGGTGAAAATGAGTTATGAAAACCTTGGAATGATGAGTCATTATATTGAGATGTTTTGACATGTGTTACGAAACACAACTGGTTTATGATGTGGAAAATGATAAGGCATGAGCCTTAACCCCTTTTATAAAACTGATGGTTGGATTCGGATGCGATACCATTCCAAATTTTACCATACAACCACATTACCTGAATTGGGTAAGGCTTAGCTAGAAATTTATATGCATTAGTATTAGTTCCCTCACGGGAGAGGTTTGAGCTGAGGCTACCTCTTAATGTTGTCCACCTATGCAGTGCCCAAGATGACTGATGGTCATGGTTGGGAGGCCATGCTCATAGGAGAGGTGCTTATACTAGGGTGTGTAAAGGGAAGGTTATGTTTGATTATCTGCATACTAAGTATGATGATTCAGGGTTATCCCCATGGATGTATCGAATCTTGTGGTGAAAGTGTACCACCTCGCAGAGTGTCAAACTATTCGAATAGCGCGTCATGTTATGGACAGTTGGAATGGCCATACTGTTTTTGTTGTCAGATGTTTTCCAAATAACTTGAAATGAATGATGATCTTTGACTTGACCACAACAGGGTTGTGTTGATGATAATAGCTTCCCAACTTAAGTGACTCTGGAATTTTATTTTATCTTTCTTCGCTTCTGAACTTAGCTTAGGCTTCAAACTTAACTTGATAGTTAACTTAGATTCAGTATTTTAATTTAGGATATTACTACTTGTTAGTAGTAGTTTAAGTACTTAAAGAGTACTCATGGCTTTTGTCCTGGCTATTATCATGACCAGACTATGAAGGAGATTATCGGGATGATGGTCACAGGACGACTATGATAACTAGGACTATCGCCTTCGTCAAGATTGCTCGTGCCCACGAAGATGGACCCCACTGCTACGCTATCTTTTATTTCCGCTGCTTGTTGTATTAAGACCTGGATTATGAGATCCATATTTGTGTAAGACCTTATGTATGGTTTGTAATGGATGATGTACTATGATATCCAATCCGTTATGTCTCGCAAAAATGGTAATCCTGGGATTGCGAGGTATGGCATAACGGGCACCTGGGATTAAATATCCGGGTGTTGACAGGAGGATAGGATGGAAGCACTGGAGCATGAAGTCTTTAGGTACAGGAAGATGGCGGAGCGCGAAGTGGACATCATCCATAAGATTTGTTCTGAACTCATCGCCGAGCACCAAAAGGAGACTGCTGAACTCAAAGATGAAGTCTTTTCACTCCGCTAAACAACCAACGAACTGCAAGCACAGTTCTATGACGTGCAAAATCAAAACTGTGAGTATGAGGCTAGATTTAAACGCATAAGTGCTGCTGCAAGTTTCAGGATGTTGGAAACCACGATGTCCTTTGTTGACGGGAAGCCCTTACCCTGGAAGATGGACGAAGATGAGAGGATACCACCACCACCTAAGGAGTAATTCGTCATCAGGTTTGGCATCCCCTTGGTTTGTTCCAAGCTTGGGGGAGTGCCGCGGTATCACATCACTATCTTCTATATTTTTACCTTTTTAGTAGAGTCATATCATGAATAGAGGAGTTATTATGTAATATGGTTTGCATTATGGAAGTGTCCCCTCTCTCGTTAGATATGTATCCCTTGGTGTGAGTTGCCGTTATGGATTATTAATGAGAAGTTCTATCATTCACTCTTTTGCAATAACTTATGTTAGTTTTCAATTTGTGGTTATATGATTGATCTTGTTGTTAGTATTGGTATCACTTTGGGATCATTGAGTTAATTTAGTTGGTTTTGGCAAACCTAGCTCGGTCAGTAGCAACACCTTTTTGAGAGTTGAATGAAAAGATAAAGGTACTCTAAAGAAAAATAATTTCATCATCTTTCTTTCTTGATTTGCTCAAAAGTCTAGTATTCTCTAGTTAAGATCTTTTATGCTTCTAAGGAAGATTGCATGTTTGTCTTTATCACTTGTATGTTTGTTTGTTTCCTTCAACTCTTGTACTTGCTACCCAGCCTTGCTAGCCAAAAACCTGTACTGAGAGGGAATTCTTCTCATGCATCCACCTCCTTTAAACCAAAACCTTTGTCATTTGTGTCCACCATACCTACCTAGTAGCATTATTGCTATTCCAAGTAAATTCTTGTTTTATCTACCTCCCAAATTAAACCTGTTATGTGAAAATTAGTGATTAAAGCTCTCACGAACTGGATGGCACACTTTACTTTCTTGCATTTAATAAACTTGAACCTTTGGGTCCTTCTTTGTTGCGTATATGCTTGCGCTTTATGAGTTGAAGTTAGCCGAACCATGTATCATGGGGACCGCTTTCAACACTTCATTGGTACTTGTACCTAGTTGATATCATGTTCTTTTGCTTATGGATCCCGGCGGTGTGAAATAAAAGTGGAACTTATAAGATCATGGAGTTTATATGTGTGTTAGAGAAACGCCTGGGCCGCTAGCCTAAGCCATGCCTAATCATGGTGGAAACTTGCAGCATAACTATAGTGAGAATTTATGAAGCATCCTCAATAAAAACCTATTCAAATAGAAAATAAAAAGATTGCTGAGATGCTCACAGTCTGCTTGCCTTGTCATTTTGATTATGGGATAGCTCCTGTGTCATGTGCAAGGGGTACCCCGTTGGCGGTTCTCAATGATACGCATGTATTTACAATGACAAGAGCTTGATCGTGACTGAAGTTGAGTAGCATGAGGATCGGTACTCATAAGTAAGGGGCTTGAGATTTCAACTTATAACTTGTCAAGCATATCCTCTTAGTTGTGTCACTTTAACCTTAATCACCTAAAGATGCCTATGATAGGGGCAATGAGAGCTGAAAGCTAGTAAGTATCATAATTTTTGGGAGCTCTTTATGAGACTTGCAATCCCTGCTTCCCTCTGCGAAGGGACTTTCTCTTACTTTGTAGTTGAGTCAGTAAACCTATTCCCTTCTATCTGAGCAAGTATTTTGAGTTGATGTGTTTCATTCATTCATATGGTGATTTATTCACTCATGTTTCTTATGTTCCTTGCTTTGCATATTGCTCTTATCTTGAAGTTTACTATTTTGAAAGCTTTCTTTGAAAACTAGCTATTTGTGAACTCCAGCAAATTATCAACTATTCTTCGACCGAGAGCTAAGTTTGCCATTACCAATTATGATTCACTTTATGTATCTTTATTGTGTTTCCTTTACTCATTGCAAGCTGAGTTATATAATAGTGAGTTGTCTTCTATTATGATCTATGTATTTGATGAATGTGATGCTTCTTGTCCGTATTCTTTTATCGACTCTTCACTCCATAAACCTGATGACATGTTTATTGAGATCAGTTTCGCTTGGGGACAAGCGAAGTCTAAGCTTGGGGGGAGTTGTTACGTCCATTTTGCATCATTATTCTATGTCTTAATTCACTATTATTCATTGATATATTTTGTATTGAGAGGTGATACTTATGTTATTTCATCTATTTTTGCATGGTTGATGACTTTTGGAGCATGGACCGCTGCGATGATCTGATGGAAAAGGTGCTGTTTGGAGGCAAAATTGAAGATCAGAAAATCCGGGAAAATATACGGAAAATCCTATTTTTCCGTAAGACTGTGGATGCTGAAGATGGAGTGGAGGTGGGCCTGGGGCCCACACCACCCCATGGCGTGGCAGGCCTAGGCCGCGCCAGAGTGGTGTGGCCACCACAGCCCACTCCAGCCTCTCCCCTCGGCGATATCATCCTACCAAAACCCTAAGACTGGGAGCGACCACGAAAGATTCCGCCTCCTGTGGGGTGGAAAACACCGAGAGAAAGATCTCTCTAGCAGACAGATTTCTGCCAGGGGAATTCCTTCCCGGAGAGGGGAGATCGTCGCCATCAACACCACCATCAAGCTGGACTTCATCGGGATCATCATCATCATCACCACCACCATCATCACCATCAGCACCCTCATCACCATCTCCATATTGCTGTAACAATTGAGTTGGATCTTGCATTAGTTCATAGGGGAAACTTTCCTGGTGTTGATTACTCTTTGTAGTTGATGCTATTGAATGAACCATTGAATTATTGTTTATGTTCAGATTGTTATACATTATTATTCCATCTCTGATCATGATCCATATGATGTCTTGTGAGTAGTTCGTTTTGTTCTTGAGGACATGGGAGAAGTCTTGTTGTTAGTAGTGGAGTTGTGTTGAGAAAGATTCAATAGATTGTTATTTAAGTTGTGGTGTACTTCTTCTAGTGGTGTCATGTGAACGTCGACTACATGACACTTCACCTATATGGGCCTAGGGGAATGCATTGTGTATTTGGATACTAATCGTAGGGGTTGCCGGAGTGACAGAAACCTGAACCCCCGTTAGGAAACCGTTGCACAAGGGACGTAAGGGTCTTAGAGTTTAAAGCTGTGATTAGGTTTCTACCTTAATTACTTTCTTGTACTTACAGATGTTTGCAAGGGGTATAATCACAAGTATGTATTTAGTCTTGGATGGGGCGGTACATTAGCACAGGTTCACCCACACAACACTTAGCAAGCTAGAGAAGATTAATCGACTATATGAAGCGAAAGCACTTGACAGTCTTCCCATGTGTCCTCGAGAATGTTTGGTCATCTTAAGTAATACAACCGGCTTGTCCTTTGCTGCATAAAGGATTGGGCCACTTGCTGCATTTATTCCTACTGTCTTTTATTTACTCGTACTTTGTTTACTTGCTTTATCGAAAACCCCTAAAAATCCGTTTGCTAAGTATTTGCAGGGAATTCCTGATCCATACCACTAGCCAGCACCTTCTGCTCCTCGTTGGGTTCGACACTCTTACTTATCAAAAATACTGCGATACACCCCTATACTTGTGGGTCATTAGTCCCAAACAAGAAGAATTCTCACAAGCAGGATGTTGCCGCATATAGATCTCTTCTTTCATAACACCATGTAAAAACGCGTTCTTCACATCAAGTTTCCTTAGCTTTCAATTCCTTGATACCGCCAAAGACAAAACAAGGCGAATAGTGATAGCCTTAACCACAGGACTAAAAGTATCCTCATAGTCAATGCCATAGCGTTGCTTAAGCCCCCTAGCAACAAGACGAGCTTTTTACCTGTCCACAGTACCATCATCTTTCCTCTTGACTTTATATACCCACTTACAATCAATAATGTCCCAACCATGTGCAGCAAGAACAAGATGTCACGTTTTATTACGCATAAGAGCAAAAAATTCCTCATCCATAGCTGCTTTCCACTTAGTATCACCCAATGCCTCATGTACACTATCAGGTTCTCCGGTAGCACAGAAATTAGCAAAACGAATTTTGTCATACCGAACTCGGCCATCAGTAATTATTTTGGGTTGAATTATGCCATGCTGAAGTCTTGTACATGGTCGATCACCATCAACCACAGCTGCAGCAGCAGGGACAAAAGAGCCAGAGTCATGCAGCCCGCCATGCGTCCCATCGCTGTCATGTACCAAAGCAGCAGACTCGACCACATTCGATCTAGGTGTGTGCGAGGAAGCACCACTTTCCGCAGAAGATCCGGAGCTAGGAGAGAAATCAACAATGGACGTTGTTGTCACGGACCCACGCACAGATACGGGCGAGGAGACACCGCGCTGATCGACACGGTGAGCGAAAGAATTCCCTAGCGATGATGACGCTGATTCTGAGGAAGATACTCCTGGATTGTCCCCTAAATTCCCGCCAGATCCTCCTGAGTACATAAAATCATCTGAAGCTTGTACAAACAACTCAACAGCAATAGTATTAGTAGGATTAGCACCATCACCAACCACTATATTAGTGTAGGGTTTCGTAGCATGGAAAACAAAAAAATTTCTACCGCATACAAACAAACAAGCCAAGATCTATCTACTAGATTGTAGCAACGAGTCGATGGAATAACTCACCCTCGAAGATTCCAAAGTGTTTAACGAGAGCAGATTCTCGTGGGTGATGTAGTCGTACTCTTTCCGATCTCAAGATCGCGTAGACGATCCTTCCGGCGCCGCGTTCCGGCAGCGCTCCCGCAGTCGGTCACACGTTCGATTTCGACGAAGACCTTCCTCTCCTTGTTCCAAAGCAGCGGAGGTTGTAGCACTCTCCTCGCGATTCCGGCAGCACAACGGCGTGGTACCGGAAGTAGAGGGGAGATCTCGCAGGGCTTCGCCTTAAGCCGAAGCGAGTATGGTGGAGTATGAGAGGGCTCCTCGGCGATCTAGGTTTTAGATACACCAAGGAGGAGGTGCTAGAGCCGGCGGCTAGGGTTTGGGGCACCCCAAGTCGGCGGCTAGGGCAACCCTGGGAGGTGGTGGCGCCAATCTAGGGTTTTGGAGGAGAGGTACTTGTGTGCTAGGAGGGGTAGCCCTGCCCCTCCCTTTATAGGTGGGAGGCGCGGCCAAGGGGAGGGGAGTCCCTCCCCAACTCGGCTTGGAGGTGGGCTGGCGGTTGGAGGAGGGAATCCCTCCCCAACTCGGTTTCCCACTCCTCCTCCTCTTTCCAAAACTTGCCGTTTGACTTTCAAACTAGCCGTTTGACTTTTCAAATTAGGATTTAAATAAACCCTTTATTTTGGACAGCAAAGACACCTAGTACATGATGCAATCATTCCAACTTACAATGACACATTCATGTACCCTTCCCCCTCCAGAGTGCCGGACATTCCGGAACCTTCTAGAATGTTCCCGATGAAAACATCGGAACCATTCCCCAATTCCGAAACGGGACTTTCCTTATATGAATCTTATTCTCCGGACCATTCCGGATCTCCTCGTGATATCCCGAATCCCATTCGAGACTCCGAACAACATTCGGACTCTTTCTCATCATTCCATAACTACTCAAACAACGTCGAATCCTTAAGTGTGTCTCCCTACGGTTCGTGAATTATGCGGACATGATCGAGACACTTCTCCGATCAATAACCAATAGAGGAATCTGGAAATTCATATGGCTCCCACATATTTCTACGATTAATTTGCGATCGAATGAACCACTTACATACGATATCAATTTCCCTTTGTCTCACGATAGTTTACTTATCCGAGGTTATGATCGTTGGTATCTCTGCATACCTAGTTCAACCTCGTTACTGATAAGTACTCTTTTCTCGTTCCCGTGATATGTGATCCCTTGTGAGCTACCACATGCTTGCAAGCTAATTGGATGACATTTCACCGAGAGGGCCCAGTATATCTATCCGTCATATGGATGGACAAATCCCACTCTTGATCCATGTGTTTCAACCAATACTTTACGAACACTCAATGACACCTTTATAGCCACCCGATTCACGGTGTGGTGTTTGATGTCATCAAAGCATCCATCCGACAAAGGTGATATGCATGATCTCATGGTCGAAGGAATTAGATAACTATGTATCAGAAAGCATATAGCAATTGAACTATTAAAATGACTTGATCTTTATGCTACGCTTATCTATAGGAGTATGTCCACCATATCATTCTCCTAACGATATGATCTTGTTGTTAATAACATCTCAATGTTCATGATAGGGAAACCACAATCATCTATTAACCAACAAGCTAGTATTATACAGAGGCTTTACTAGGGACTTCAAATTAAGTTTACAAATCACACAAGTATTAATGTTTCCTTGTTAATACTATTATAGCATGAATGTAAAAATTTATCATAAACACAAAGATATAATAATAACTATATTTACTATTGCCTCTAGGGCATATCTCCAACAGTCTCCCACTTGCACTAGAGTCATCTAATCTAGATTACATGGTAATATACCGAACACCCATGGCAGTTTGGTGCTGGTCATGTTTTGCCCTCGGGAGAGGTTTAGTCAACGGATCCGCCACATTCAGATCTGTGTATACTTTGCAAATCTTTATATCCCCATCTTGGATATGTTCTCGAATAGCGTGAAAACGTAGCTTGATGTGCTTCAGCTTCTTGTGTGACCTTGGTTCTTGCGCATTGGCTATGGCGCCCATGTTATCACAGTAGATAGACATTGGGTCCAGCGCACTAGGAACCACACCCAGCTCTGTAATGAACTCTTTCATCCATATCGCTTCTTGTGAAGCCTCCGAAGCAGCCATGTATTCCGATTCAGTTGAAGATCTCGCCACAACGCTTTGCTTTGAACTCCTCCAGCTAATCGCACCATTCAAAATAAATACGTATCCAGATTGTGATTTAGAATCATCCGGATCGGTGTTCCAACTAGCGTTGGTGTAACCATTAACAACGAGCTGTTCATCACCTCCATAAGAAAGAACCATATCCTTAGTTCTTCTCAAGTACTTAAGGATGTTTTTGACTGTTGTCCAATGATCCACTCCTGGATCACTTTGATATCTGCTAGTCAAACTAACAGCATATGCAATGTCAGGTCTAGTACATAGCATGGCATACATTAGAGATCCTATGGCTGAGGCATAGGGAGTCTTACTCATCCTTTCTCTATCTTCTGCCGATGTCGGACTTTGAGTTTTACTCAAGGTCGTATTAAACATGGGCAAGAACCCTTTCTTGCTATCTTCCATTCCAAACCTCTTTAGAACTTTGTCCAAATATGTACTTTGTGACAATGATATTTGGCGTTTTGATCTATCTCTATAAATCTTTATGCCTAATATGTAAGCTGCTTCGCCAAGATCCTTCATTGAAAAACTATTATTCAAATATTCTTTGACACTATTAAGAAGGTCTACATCATTCCCAATCAACAATATGTCATCCACATATAGTATTAAGAATGCTACAGAGCTCCCACTCACTTTCTTGTAAATACAAGCTTCTCCATAAGTTTGTATAAAACCAAAACTTTTGATTACCTTATCAAAACGTTGATTCCAACTTCGGGATGCTTGCTTCAATCCATAGATGGACCGTTGAAGTTTGCATACCTTGTTAGCATCTTTAGGATCGACAAAACCTTTGGGTTGCATCATATACAACTCTTCATCAATGTCACCATTGAGGAATGCTGTTTTGACATCCATCTGCCATATCTCATAATCGTAATATGCAGCGATTGCTAACATAATCCTTACAGACTTTAGCTTCGCTACTGGTGAGAAAGTCTCATCGTAGTTAACACCTTGAATTTGTCAAAACCCATTTGCGACAAGTCGAGCTTTATAGACAGTTACATTACCATCAGCATCTGTTTTCTTCTTGAAGATCCATTTGTTCTCGACAGCCTTCCGGCCATCCGGTAAGTCCACCAAAGTCCATACTTGGTTTTCGTACATGGATCCAATCTCGGATTTCATGGCTTCCTGCCATTTATTGGAATCTGGGCTCATCATCGCTTCCTCATATGTCTCAGGGTCATCGGTGTTGTCCACCAACATGACACTCATAACGGGATCATACCAATCTAGAGTGGTACGAGTTCTCGTTGACCTGCGAGGCTCTGTAGCAACTTCGACCGAAGT
Source organism: Avena insularis (assembly GCA_023614405.1). NCBI lineage: Eukaryota > Viridiplantae > Streptophyta > Magnoliopsida > Poales > Poaceae > Avena > Avena insularis. The sequence continues at coordinate 522,953,755 of CM042690.1, forward strand.
TTCATGATCATCATCATTAGCTTCCATCTAATTGGTGCAGGCACCACAGGAACTTCTTCCGGCGCTGCGCTACTCACAATTTCGAGAGAAGGTTCGACAACCTCGTCGAGTTCTACTTTCCTTCCAGTCAATTCTTTCGAGAGAAATTCCTTCTCTAGAAAGGATCCATTCTTGGCAACGAAGATTTTGCCTTCGGATCTATGATAGAAAGTATACCCAGTTTCCTTCGGGTATCCTATGAAGACGCATTTTTTTGCTTTGGGTTCAAGCTTGTCCGGCTGTAACTTCTTTACATAGGCTTCGCATCCCCAAACTTTAAGGAACGACAATTTAGGTTTCTTCCCAAACCATAATTCATACGGTGTCATTTTAACGGATTAGACGGTGCCCTATTTAAAGTGAATGCGGCTGTTTCTAATGCATAACCCCAAAATGATAGCGGCAAATCTGTAAGTGACATCATAGAACGAACCATATCTAAGAGAGTTCGATTACGACGTTCAGACACACCATTACGTGGTGTTCCCGGTGTCAATTGTGAAAGTATTCGCATTTCTTTAAATGCTCACCAAACTCGTAATTTAGATATTCACCTCCACGATCGAGCGTAGAAATTTAATCTTCTTGTTACGTTGATTCTCTACCTCACTTTGAAACTCCTTAAACTTCTCGAAAGTTTCGGACTTATGTTTCATGAAATAGATATACCCATATCTACTCAAGTCATCCGTGAAGGTAAGAACATAACGATAACCACATGATGCTACACTCATTGGACCACACACATCGGTATGTATGATTTCCAATAAGTTCGTAGCTCGCTCCATCATACCGTAAAATGGAGTCTTAGTCATTTTGCCCATCGACATGCTTCGCATCTTTCAAGTGATTCAAAATCAAGTGATTCAAGAAGTCCATCGAATGGAGTTTCTTCAGACGCTTCACTCCAATGTGACCAAGACGATTGCCACATATAGGTCGAGTTATCGCTGATTTCAAACGTTTAGCTTCAATGTTATTAATATGTGTATTTCCACCATCGAGATTCAACAAGAATAGACCATCTATCAAAGGTGCATGTGCATAAAACATATTACTCATATAAATCGAACAACCATTATTCTCGGATTTAAACAAGTAACCGTCTCGCAATAAACAAGATCCCGATATAATGTTCATGCTCAACGCAGGCACCAAATAACAATTATTTAAGTATAAAACTAATCCCGATGGTAGATGAAGGGGTAGCGTGTCAATCAGCGATCACATCAACCTTTGATCCATTTCCCAGCGCGATCACCTCATTCTTCACTAGCTTCCGTTTATTCTGCAGCTCTGTTTGAGTTACAAATATGAGCAACCGAACCAGATTCAAATACCCGGCACTACTACGAATACTAGTGAGATACACATCAATAACATGTATATCGATATACCTTTCTTCTTGATGTTGCCGTTCTTCAAATCGCCAAGTACTTTGGGCAATTCCGCTTCAAAGGACCTTCTCCTTTGCGAAAAGCACTCGATGTCGGGCTTGGGTCTAGCCTTGGTCTTCTTAAACGGTGTGGCAACTTTCTTGCCACCCTTCTTGAAGTGTCCCTTCTGCTTAGACTTGCCTTTCTTGAATTTGGTGGTCTTATTGACCAACAACACTTGGTGCTCTTTCTTGATCTCCACTTCTGCAGACTTTAACATAGCAACAGTTACGCAACTGCTTGTTCATGTTCTCGCATGTTGTAGTTCATCACAAAGTTCTTGTAACTTGGTGGTAGTGATTGGAGTAAACGGTAAATCCCCAAAGCATTAGGAATCACTATACCCAAGCTTTGAAGTTTGTTTGCGTGCCCAGACATCTTAAGCACATGCTCACTAATGGAGCTGCCCTCTTCCATCTTGCAGTTAAAGAACTTTTCAGAAGCCTCATAACTCTCAATCGCCACGTGAGTCTCAAAGATCAATTTGAGATCACGGACAATATCATGTGGGTCTGAATTCTCAAACCTTTTCTGAAGCTCCGATTCTAAACCATACAAGATAGCACCTGAACTATGGAGTACCGATTCTTCCAGCAAGGTAAACATTCTTTACTTCATCATAGCATCAGCTGCGTGGGTCACCAATGGTGCATCCAGCACATAGGTCAAATTACCAGCTGTGAGGACAATCCTCAAATTGCGGAACCAATCCGCGAAGTTGCTTCCATTGTTTTTCAACTTTTCTTTCTCTAGGAACGCATTAAAATTGATGGTAGGGGCTGCCATTGATCTACAACATATTTGCAATAGTTTAGACTAAGTTTATGACAAATTGAGTTCAAATTAATAATAAAGTTTAATCTAGGTGAACTCCCACTCAAAACAACATCCCTCACATTGTTTTAGTGATCACACGAACCAAATCCACTATATCAAAACCGATCATCATGAGAGTTGATATAGTTTCAATGGCGAACAATCGACATGTTCATCATATCTACTATATGATTCATGTTTTACCTTTTGGTGATTCGTGTTCCTGAGACCATGTCTGTACATGTTAGGCTCGTCAAGATCAAACCTTAGCTACCGCATAAGCAAATCTGGCTTGCTTACGTTGTATTCACTCATGAATCTAACACACCCGATCATCACGTGGTGCTTGAAACAACAAGCTTTAGCAACGGTGCATACTAAGGGTGAACACTTTAGAACTTGAAATTTATGTGCATGAGGATCATCTTATAATGCTACCGCTGTCTACTAATCAATACAAGATGCAAAAGGATTAACATCACATGCAATTCATAATATGTGATATGATATGGTTTTCTTCTTTGTGCTTCCGATCTCCATCTTCAAGCACGAACATGATCTCCATCATCACCGGTATAGCATCAAGGTCAATGACGCTTCTTCATGGTTGTCGTCCACCGGCTTCAACTATTACAACTACTTTGAATAGACACGCGGGTCTTAACATAAATTAAAGACAACCATATGGCTCCTGCCGGTTGCCAACTTACAATAAGGAACATTGCATACATCAAATATAATCACAATCATGGTCATATCACATCACTGCACACCCCTGCAAAACAAAGTTAGACGCCTCTACTTTCTTTGCATATTTTACGTGGTTTGGGGCTTTCAATAAGTGTCGTTCTAACTTACGAACAAGAACCACAACATTGATACTAGTATTGTTAATCACCTGTTGTAAATTGGATCTCCACTATGCTTTGGGAGAAGCACCCATAAAGCCACTTATGCAATACGAGTTGCATGTCAAGTGTGGAGCAAGTCTCATGAACGATGTCATGTAAGGTTAGCCCGGGCCGCTTCATCCCAACATCCCGCAAGATGCAAAGTACACAAGAAGCAATCGACAATAAAAGCATCAATGCCCACAATGACCATTCTGTTCTACTCGTGCAACAGATCTACATATAGACACGGCTCTGATACCACTGTAGGGTTTCGTAGCATGGAAAACAAAAAAAAATCTACCGCATACAAACAAACAAGCCAAGATCTATCTACTAGATTGTAGCAACGATTCGATGGAATAACTCACCCTCGAAGATTCCAAACTGTTTAACGAGAGCAGAAGACTAATGGTGATGTAGTCGTACTCTTTCCGATCTCAAGATCGCGTAGACGATCCTCCCGGCGCCGCGTTCCGGCAGCGCTCCCGCAGTCGGTCACACGTTCGGTACTCGACGAAGACCTTCCTCTCCCTTGTTCCAGCAGGCAGCGGAGGTTGTAGCACTCTCCTCGCGATTCCGGTAGCACAATGGCGTGGTACCGGAAGTAGAGGGGAGATCTCGCAGGGCTTCGCCTTAAGCCGGAGCGAGTATGGTGGAGTATGAGAGGGCTCCTCGGCGATCTAGGTTTTAGATACACCAAGGAGGAGGTGCTAGAGCCGGCGGCTAGGGTTTGGGGCACCCCAAGTCGGCGGCTAGGGCAACCCTGGGAGGTGGCGGCAGCAGCAGGAGGTGGTGGCGCCAATCTAGGGTTTTGGAGGAGAGGTACTTGTGTGCTAGGAGGGGCAGCCCTGCCCCTCCCTTTATAGGTGGGAGGCACGGCCAAGGGGAGGGGAGTCCCTCCCCAACTCGGCTTGGAGGTGGGACGGCGGTTGGAGGAGGGAATCCCTCCCCAACTCGGTTTCCCACTCCTCCTCCTCTTTCCAAAACTTGCCGTTTGACTTTCAAACTAGCCGTTTGACTTTTCAAATTAGGATTTAAATAAACCCTTTATTTTGGACAGCAAAGACACCTAGTACATGATGCAATCATTCCAACTTACAATGACACATTCATGTACCCTTCCCCCTCCGGAGTGCCGGTCATTCCGGAACCTTCTAGAATGTTCCCGATGAAACATCTAACCATTCCCCAACTCAAACGGGACTTTCCTTATATGAATCTTATTATCCGGACCATTCCGGATCTCCTCGTGATATCCCGAATCCCATTCGAGACTCCGAACAACATTCGGACTCTTTCTCATCATTCCATAACTACTCAAACAACGTCGAATCCTTAAGTGTGTCTCCCTACGGTTCGTGAATTATGCGGACATGATCGAGACACTTCTCCGATCAATAACCAATAGAGGAATCTGGAAATTCATATGGCTCACATATTTCTACGATTACTTTGCGATCGAATGAACCACTTACATACGATATCAATTTCCCTTTGTCTCACGATAGTTTACTTATCCGAGGTTATGATCGTTGGTATCTCTGCATACCTAGTTCAACCTCGTTCTTGATAAGTACTTTTCTCGTTCCGTGATATGTGATCCCTTGTGAGCTACCACATGCTTGCAAGCTAATTGGATGACATTTCACCGAGAGGGCCAGTATATCTATCCGTCATATGGATGGACAAATCCCACTCTTGATCCATGTGTTTCAACCAATACTTTCTGAACACTCAATGACACCTTTATAGCCACCCAGTTACGGTGTGGTGTTTGATGTCATCAAAGCATCCATCCGGCAAAGGTGATATGCATGATCTCATGGTCGAAGGAATTAGATAACTATGTATCAGAAAGCATATAGCAATTGAACTATTAAAATGACTTGATCTTTATGCTACGCTTATCTATAGGAGTATGTCCACCATATCATTCTCCTAACGATATGATCTTGTTGTTAATAACATCTCAATATTCATGATAGGGAAACCACAATCATCTATTAACCAACAAGCTAGTATTATACAGAGGCTTTACTAGGGACTTCAAATTAAGTTTACAAATCACACAAGTATTAATGTTTCCTTGTTAATACTATTATAGCATGAATGTAAACATTTATCATAAACACAAAGATATAATAATAACTATATTTACTATTGCCTCTAGGGCATATCTCCAACAATTAGTACCCCCAAACATAGGAGAAAGATTTGAAGGTAGAAGATTAATTTCAGCCCATAATTGAGCTCTAGCATTAGGATGAAGGTTGGCAAATAGAAAAACAGTCTCATCAAAGACGACATCTCGTGAAATATAAACACGTCTACTAGAAATGTCAAGGCACCTATAGCCTTTATGCTGGCCACTATAGCTAAGAAAACCACATTGCTTAGAACGGAATTGTAATTTGCGAGAGTTATAGGGACGAAGATGGGGCTAACTTGCACAACCAAAAATTCGTAAACTAAATAATCACCTTAGTTTTAAACAATCACGCGGTGGGAGTTTGATTAGCAATGACTCAGCTAGGAAGACGATTAATAAAAAAACGATGTTTGAAAGGCCTCATCCCAGAATTTGAGAGGCATGGATGCATGAGCTAAGAGAGATAGGACAACCTCAACAATATGTCTATGCTTGAGGTGAGCGGAACTATTTTGCTGATGTGCATGAGGACAAGAAACATGATGCGAGATACCTACTCGCTGAAAAAAAGGAGCTGAGTTTATGATACTCACCACCCAATCAGTTTGGAGAGCTAAAATTTTCTTATCAAAGAGTCTTTCTACATGATGCTGAAAATCATGAAATTTCTGAAACACACCAGATTTATGCTTTAGCACGTATATCCAAGTGAACTAGCTATAATCATCAATAAAACTGACATAATATTTATTTATTTCAACTAAAGTTGGGGCAGGACCCCATACATCCTAAAAACCAAGTTCTAAAGGAGTAGAAGATACACTAGAAGACTAATGGTAGGGTAACTAATGACTCTTTCTTTTTTGACACGCATCACAAACCGACTCTTTATTGGACTCTTTAAAATAAATTTCATTATCTCGAAGAATTTGATAAACCACATCGGATGAAGGATGTCCTAGACGCCTATGCCAATGCGAAGAGGACTGGACACCAAAGCTTCCTTTATTGACGAGGAGGAGGATGAAGGCATAGGATAGAGTCCACCCACGCATCTATCTTGAAGAAGTGTTTCCCTCGTGTCCTGGTCCTTAATAGAGAAAAATTAGACCAAAATTCTAAGAAAGCATGATTATCTTTTGCAAGATGATGAATAGAAAGAAGGCTTTTGGTGGCATCAGGAACATGCAAGATATTATTGAGGCGAATATTATGCTTAGGGGTATAATATAATGAATGACCAATGTGGTGAATGTCCATACCTTTACCATTGGGCCCGTGGATTTGGTATTGACCGTTGTAATGATCACTCATAGTCAACTTATCCATATCTCCAGTTATGTGATTGGTGGCACCCGTATCAGGATACCAGTTTGAATCCACACCATAAGATCCGATTGCTGCATTAGCAGAGTGTTCGGGGCCTTGAAAATTCTTGTTGAACCGTTTCCAACAACGAAACACGGGATGATCCTCCTTGCCACAAATCTGGGAAGTAACATTAGACTCTTGACGATCATTGGAGGCTCGACCTCCACTATGCCGCTACTGTGGATAGCCACCGCCATACTGGTAGCCTCCATTGTTGCTACCTCCTTGGCTATTATTGCCACCATAGTAGTGGTTTCCACCGTTCTATCCACGGCCACCACCACCGTTGTAGTTGCCTTGCCCACCACCATTGTAGTTCCCTCGGCCCCCCTTGTTATCGCGGTTCCCAGAGTTTCTGCGTGTCGCATCATTAGCGGACAGATCCCCTTTATTGTCGCTGCTAGGGTTTTGGCCTTTCCAGCGAGACTCATATGACAGAAATTGTGAGTAAAGATCACCAAGACTCACTGATTGCTGAGCCTTAATCAGGGCCGTGATAGTAGCCACAAACCCATTGTATTCATCATCCAAGCCAGCAAGAATATAAGAGGCGATGTCATCATCATCTTTAGGCTTGCCGGCAGTACCCATCTCATCAGTTAATGATTTTACTCGGTCGAAGTAGGCAGCACCTGTTAAAAAATTCTCCCTGCGTGTTTGATTCAGCTGTGTATGGAGGTGCACAACATGGGCCTTTGACTGCAACGAGAACATCTCTGTTACTTTTGTCCACACAAAAACCGAACTAGTCAATCCAACTAGCTGTGTGAGAACTTCCCTCGACATATTGCGAAGAAGATAGGCGAGCACGGTCTGATCTTGGGCAATCCACCGTGCATAATCGGGATTCATCACCTTGACCTCTTTCCCATCCTTGTCCGCCGTCGTGATCTCCTTTGCCAGTTCCGCAGTAGATCCATCAAGGTATCCCATGAGCTGGGCACCCCAGATCTCCGGCAAGACTTGAGACTGCCAAATCAGGTAGTTCTCCCTCGTCAATTTCTCAGATACGATCCCTCCGATTGATCCTCCAGACGAGCACATGGACGACGACGAAGAGGAAGCGAAACTCATGGCGTTTTTCAGATGCGGTCAGGAGAAGTCACTCTGATACCATAAAATACGATATGAAATGCGGTACCTCGACAAGGCCACACGGTGTTGTTTATATATGACAGAGACATACAGGTTACATCAGTCGTGTATAACACGGACTCGTGTACAACACGGACACAGCTAGCTACGTCACAATACAATTCGTTTCACACTGTGGATTTATGATGCCATGAAGAAGCTAAATACAATTCGACGTTCCATCTTGCAAGACATTTTTCAAGGCAATCTGTAGTTCGTCCACAGTTTCTGTTTGACCAAAGAAAAACTTAAAGGTTTTGAGAAGAACTAACAATAATCAGAGATGCAGTAGTAATACAACTCTCAAAAGAATTTCAATATTCATTTGAAAAACTGCAACACATGAACGCACTGCTTGTACTGCATCAAAACAAACATAGCCACGCACAGGCTCCATCTGTATTTCTGTATCACGAGGTTGGCATGATCGATTGTATCGATTGGATCATGCGAGAAGAAAATTAATCAACTCAAGTAATTTATGTGCTTAGAAACACAAGGCTGCGAGGAAGCAAACAGATGGGATGGGATTGAGCAGCTTGGCCACTTGGGGTCTTGTGCATCGCTGTACGAACACCGGTGTGATGACGCGTGGTCTGAAGAGAGAGAGAGACTCCGTCGCGGTCGGTGAGGGTTCACCGGCCACGACCGATGGTGTCAGACTGCGAGGAAAACAAGAGATGGGAGGGGACAGACAGGCTTGGGCATCGAGTATGAGTGGCAGTGGCAATGCATGTTCTGAAGGTACTCCGGCCGGCGGTGCCATGGTCACAACCATGAAGGTCGAACCATCAAGGACTTCCCTAATCCCATCGGTAATAAAAAAGGAGGGGGTTATGAGTAAAATGGTGTTTACTGGCCGGTTCCAATCTCACTATAATCTGGTACTTTCTAGTACTTCTCGGTACTTTTCTCTTACTATATATACTTCCTATTTTTCCGCCGCTCGATCGGTATTGACGGATAGTTTCTATTTTTTTGATCATAGTAAAACTTGTATATATATATATTTCATATTATATCTATAAAGTATTAAAATTGTTAATACTTTTTAATAAAAAAAGTCAAACTTTTTTAAAGGATACGGCTTGAGAGACGTATCTTTTTCATAGAAGAAGGGCCAAGAGGCCAAGTTTTACAACGCGTTGCGACACAAACGTCACAAGCGCAACTCCACGCCGCCTCAGGGGCGGCACCCAAATCCTACACCTATTACTCGCGGCACCTCCACTTGTCCACCTGGCCTAGATAATCTCGGAAGAGCCCAGCGGTCCTCCACAGGCCTGCCTCAACGGCGATTTTCTAGATGACCTCTCCAGGGGATGGGGTGGTCCCTTCAAAGACTATGTCGTTCCTGTGCCGCCAGAGCGTTCAGCAGACTAAGGCTATCCCCATCCAAAGGTCATGATCCCGGCCCTTACCACCCTTCTATTTTGAAGCCATGCTACGAGTTTTGAGTCGTGGTCTGACATCCAGTGAGTCTTGTTCCACCATCTCAGACACGTTGCCCAAACTTCGCGGGCAAGGACGCATCCCATCAGCAGATGGTCAATGGTCTCTCCACGCTGATCGTAGAAAGGGCATGTTGCAGGGTGTTGTAGGCCTCGCCGGCTTACCCTGTCCGCGGTCCAACATCTGTTCCTAACAGCCAGCCAAAGGGCTACCTTGCAGTTGGCAGGGGCGCGGGAGCGCCAGATTTGAAGGCCCCCCGCCATCGAGGTTCGCCTAGCGAACAGAGCCTGGTAACAGGAGTGGGCGGTGTAGCAGCCACTTGGGTCCCAATTCCACTTGAAAACATCCTGGGCCCCCTCCGTCAAAGTGATCTCCTCGAGCCGGTCTACCACTTCCAGAAGTTCTCTGATGGCTGCGGCCCCTAGATCAGGGGGGTTGTCATGCACCCAGCCCCCTGCCAGGCCCTCACACACTCGACGCGTGGATATTGCCCTCGATGGGACTACTGCGTAGAGGTTCGACGCGATATCTTTGAGCCATCCACACGGCAGCCACTTGTCTGTGTCCAGGAGAAAGTTGAGGCTCCGTCTCCTAGCACCGAGCCAGTTGTTGCATCGAAGAGTTGCCTTGTCAGTTCTGGAACTCGGATGTCAAGCTCATGCCATTGATTTTCCACTTTTGTTCTCTTTAGCCATAGCCACCTGGCCCTCAAAGCAATGTTCATGCGGCGCAGGTTGGGGATGCTGGCCCCCATCTCCTTGGGCATGCATACTCTATCCCACGCCACTAGGCAATGTCCACCATGCACGTATTTTCTCCCCTTCCATAGGAAAACATGAATAATCATCTCGATGGCAATGATGGTCTCTATGGGGATGTCAAGGAACATCATGGCAAAGACCGGTATGGCTGACAACGTAGTCTTTACGAGCTCCAGTCGCCCTCCTCTATTGAGCATAGATGCTTTCCACGATGGTAGTTTGGCGACCACCTGATTGACTAGATATTGGAGTTATGCTGCCGATGGCTTCCACAGAGAGAGCGACAGTCCCATGTAGAGAAGTGGAAACGGCGTGATGGGGCAGCGGAGCTCCTGGGCCACCAGGTTCCTGTCCTCCTCTGAGCACCTGATTAGGTTGGCCGAGCATTTGTCAAAATTTGTTCTGAGGCTAGATGCTACTCCAAAATCCTTGATGATCCTGGATATCACATGGAAGTCCACCACTGAAGGTCTCAGGAAGGTGACCACATCATCAGCATTGATCGAGGTGTGGTGCTAGAGACATGTTGCAGCAAGTCTAGTGAGCAGCCCATGATTTTCCGCTTGAACTATCATCATGTGGAAAACCTCCATGGTCAGGATGAAAAGCTACGGGGAGAGCGGGTCTCCTTGTCTAAGTCCACACTTGTTGGCCATCTTCGCCCCTAGGCAGCCGTTCAGCAAGATGCGCGTGGAGGTGGTGGAGAGTAATGCACAAATGCATGCAAGGAAGCGTTCCCTGAAGCCCAGCTTCTTGAGGACTTCCAGCAGGAAAACCCAGTCCATAGTGTCGAAAACTTTGGTGATGTCCAGCTTGAGGAGCACTGCTGTGGTTTTCCTGGCGTGCAGCTTGCGGGTTGTTCCTTGTACCATCATGAAGTTGTCATGCAGACACCATCTAAGCATGAATGCACTCTGATGTACCCCTACCATCTGTGGCAGGATCGGGGCCACGTGGTTTGCGATCACCTTGGCTACCCACTTAGCAATTCCATGGGTTAGGCTGATTGGTCTGATCGCACCTCCTCTGCACCTGGTTTCTTGGGTAGAAGTGTGATCAACGCACTGTTCACCGCTCCAAATCCACGATAGTCCAGTCGGGAAAGCGGCCCAGTACCCCTCCATGATGTCGTCTTTGATGATGCCCCAACAGGAGACAAAAAAGCGGCCCGAAAAAACATCTGATCCGAGGCACTTGTCCAGCGGCATGCCTTTGATGGCAGCCAACACTTCCTCCTCAGTAAACACTCCGTCGATGTGTTGGAGGTCTATTGGTTGTAGTCCTAGGAAGTCTGGTCCAAAGAGAAAGGTCGGTCTTCGGCCACACCTAAGAGCAAGGACAATAGTATAGCCAGCTGCTGGCTATAAGCCAAGTGCCATGTCATCTATAGCCAACTTAGAGCTAACATGTACAATAGTGAGCTACAAAAATATAAATAGCACTACATGACCCACATTTCACTCTCAAAGTGCCTAGGAGCACGTGCTAGAGCTGGCTCTTGCATGAGAGCCCACACTTGTTCTCTCTCTTCCAACTAGACAAGAAAATAATATTTTAATCTATATAGCCAGCTGACTAGGACTTATTATACTTGCTCTAACAGACACTATGAAAGTCAACCTTTTCATAGCCCATCTTTTTTTTAAATAACCCTTATTTATTGGAAATGAGGGAGGGAGTACCTAGACTAGCACAAAGTTTCGGACTTTATAATCTAACCCAAAAATCAGATCTCAAACCCGAAATGGAAAGGCTAGATGTGGGAATTCGTAGCGGGCGACCAGATGATGGTTCTCGGGAGAAGAGAGCCATGGATTTTGTCCTAGCCCTATCCGTGTGTGCCTTTCCCACATGAGTATGTAGTTGGTGTGTGCTTTTTGTGGAATTTTTCACTCTTGAAGAGCAATAATGTTGCTTTTCGGTGATTAACTAAATATACTTTATTTTTGTTGTATCCGGTTTCCCGTCATATACTCTAAGTGTACACTCGGTGTTACTATGTACTGCCGCCATTCTAAAATGTACTCCCTCCGACTGCAAATAAGAGTACTTCTAGGTTTTGTCTAGGTCAAATTTTATTAAATTTGACTAACCGTATAAATAAATATATCAACATATATTACATAAAATTGTCATATTATGAAACTAAATCTGATATCAATTTAGTGTTATAAATATTCCTACATTTAGTCAAAGTTTATTAAATTTAACTTAGAACGAGACTAGAAGTACACTTATTTGCAGACTGAGGGAGTAAGTGCTTTATATTTTCTGTAGCACATGTATCTAGATCTTTTAATATGTAAGTTTACTCATTTTACTCTGAATCTATAAACTAAAAAAAGCTTATATACATGCATTTAAAAAAACTAAAACAATATAATCATACATGCACGTGTGGAAGGAGCATAATACTACACGAATCTGTATATGGTATATGTGGATGTAGTAGCCATGGTTTCTTGGCCTAGCTTCCTAGGGGGTGAACCTTTAAACAGGAGCTTTTTCGTTGCGAATGCCATATGTAATTAATACTCACTCTGTATATAAATAATTGACTTAAGTTTGTCTACATATGAATATATCTATACACTAAAACATATATAGATACATTTAAATTTAGACAAACCTAAATCAGTTATTTCTGGACAGAAGGAGTACTTGTATTCTCCCTAATAAAAAGATAGTGGTTGCCCGAAAGCTCCCTAATAAAAACTCCCTAATAAAAAGATAGTGGTTGCCCGAAAGAAATAAATACACAAATGAATGGCTACGGCTGGATCGGCTCTGAGGGGCCGTACAATAGCTGTCGAAAATTTGAAGTAGACAGAGAATGAAGCGAATGAATTCATTGATGTTACTATTCAGCCTTATATAGTATCCGAACAAGCGTGAATACATAGTCGGTTACAATATTGGTGCCTCTTCTAATAGACATGTTGTCTCTTCTAATAGACACGATGCCTTTTCGGCAATGGACAAAAGTTAACCGTAGGCAATTACCTTAAAGAAATACTAACTACTATGTTAGCCTAAAACTGACGCTAACATATAACTGCTATTATTTCCTAACACTTTCCTTTGGACATTGTTATCTTTAAAATCTTCAATACCTTGAAATATTCCATAGTGTCCTAAGTGCTAAAAAGTCTTGATAGTCCTTAATCTTGAAAACTTGATCTTGTACAATCTATGTCCTCCAAAATCCTATAGAAAAAATATAAGGAGAATATAGGAATCCGATATACCGTTGGTATAAAAATTGTCCCATTAAAACCTATATGAGAAATCCGTTGGAGAACTCATAAAAAAAGAGTACAATATATTGTTATCGGATGGTAAATACTAAGTTCAGTTCTAGGAGATTTCTCTCTCTGAACTTTGCAAATTTCGAAGCCGTCTCATACCAATGCCATGAATGCATTTTCGAAATGGGGCTATTGGTAAAGACTGAAGGGGATCCGCAGCAGAAAACAAAAAAATTCCTACGTTGAAACCCCCAAAACTACCTATGATCTATCTATATAGTAATGCGGTAACGACCAATGCGTAGAGAATACATAACCTTGTAGAACGTACGTGGTTAACGTTCCGAGAGGAACGTGGTTGATGTAGTCGTACTCGTAGCCGACCTCAAAATCGCGAAGCTCCTCGCAAGTCACCCATTGCTCCTTCTTCATCGTGCAAGAGCTCTGGCTTACGATATTTAAGCGCCCCAAGTGTTGCGCCTCGTGTCTTCGTACACATGCGGTGCATGATGAGACCCCCGTCTCCCCGATCCCGCTGGAAGTGCGAAAGTTGATATCCGGTTAGGAATCCTTACAGTGCAAGGTGTGCCTCGTTCGCACAACTCAAACTTGGGGCCATGGTCACAAGGGCTAGAGAGAAACGGAAGGAGGAAGTCAACCAAAGGACTTCTCCAAATATTGGTGTGTTTAATCCCACCCAGGTGCACCCCTTTATATAGGCTAAGGGAGTGTGCCTTTCTCAAAGGCTAAGCCATGTGGGACTAATTACTAAAAGAAAAACAGGAAAAACAGCCAAAACAGTCGAATGGGCCAAACACCTTTTAGCCCAGTCGCAGCAGTCCTTGGCCGGGTGGGCAAAAGCCTCAACCCGCGGCCCATAGCAGCTTGTGAGCAGCAGCAGTAGGCGCTGGCGCCGGGTGGGCCGGCGCGCCCCCGGCGGCCCAGCTCGCCAGGCTGTGGCGGTGGCTGGTGCCCGGCCCACCCCGAGGCCCACTGCTCCTCCCCGTGCGTGCGGCCCGTAAGCCGCTGCCCCAGGTGGGCCGCCAAGCAGCCCAGCAGCTCGCGCCGCCAGGCGCTGCGCCTGCCCGTCAGTGCTCACCCGCGCGGCGTGCAGTTAACTGTCGCCCGCCTTCGTGGGCTGCTAAGCCCAACAATGACAGCAACCGTTTTTTCTGCTTTTTCCTTTTTCTAGGGTGATTTCCTCTAGGTCAATTCCCTCCGGGGTTTTGACCTAATATAAAATTTGCTTTTATAAATCTTAATTTAAATATTATTTAGAAAATATTATTTCATAATTAACATATAATAAATGTATATTCAAATTTCCATTTATCCGAAAACACTTTTTTGGTCTTTTTCTTTATTCTTTCTCCGAACAACTTCGGATCTCTCTGCGGAACATTTCTGACTTTCTCTTTCTCTACTGTGATTCTGTCTTACGAATGGTCGCTCTCATCATACCCTTAAGTGTATCTCCTCACGACTCGGGAATGCTCTAGACATGATCTGTATCAATGATCAACAGAGGGACCAGGGATATCCATGTGACCCCTAGGCATTCCTGATGACAATGTCGTTTGAACCGGTAAATGTAGCATCCATATTCCTTTTGTTTCTTGATAAGACTTGTCCGAGATCGGATCATTGGTATCATATACCTTGTTCAATCTCGTTCACAACAAGTTCTGTTTTCTTGTTACCGTGATATTACATCCCCGTGACCGAGTCACATGTTGCAACATTTATGGATGTAATCTCACCAAGCCGGCCGTATGTATCTTTACCCGTCATGTGGGCGAACAAATCCCGCTCTTGACATATATTGTCTCTACGGTTCCTTCGAGTACCTGAACACACCTTTATAACCACTATATTACCAAGTGGCGCTTGATGCTCTCTAAGCACTCTCGGGAGATAGTGATTGATATAGCCTCACGGCCTAAGGAATTAGGAGTGTAGATTTAGCTGTTGCAACAATGAACTTATATGACTTGATCGTATTGCAATCCTTCTAGGAATGTCCATCATATCATTCTCCAATGATATGACCCCGTTGTCAATTGGCATAAATGCCCATGATCTTGAAACCCAGATCATCCTCATGACCAACGAACTAGTATGAATAGAGGCTACTAGGGACTTGGTTGTTTCATACCACACCTGTACCAATGTTTCTACTTGGCACAGTTATAGCACAATATGAAACTATTATAAACTAATTGAGATATGACAATAAAAACCTATTTATTATTTGCCTCTAGGGCATATCTCCTTCATTCTCCCACTTGCACTAGAGTACAAATAATCTAGCTCGCATTTTACTCATATAAACCATATAACATATGCGTTTATAGATCATGCATGCTCATGGGAAACGTCATGTCCATGTTCTGTTTTACCAGATCATTATGTCTTTTGCAAATCGTTAATGTCTTCCTAATATTAACATTCACACCATTATCGTATAATGGGTCGAAGCATTTGTTTGATGACAAAGTGAGACTTTGTTTCTAGTGTTTATAATGACAGTCATTTTCACTGTTGTCATCTAAACTTTGAAACACACTTTGCTATCGTTTGTGTATATACTATAGTCATGGCAGCAGAACGAGGCCGGATTCCAGGAGCCTACAGTGACTTTAGATCAACCTCGAGGGCTTTCTCATGGGC
The DNA here is from genome assembly GCA_023614405.1 of Avena insularis. Taxonomy (NCBI): domain Eukaryota; kingdom Viridiplantae; phylum Streptophyta; class Magnoliopsida; order Poales; family Poaceae; genus Avena; species Avena insularis. The sequence continues at coordinate 522,969,724 of CM042690.1, forward strand.
ACTGAGCCCTGGGACACATCATTCTACGTTAAAAGCGAACTAGCCCCGCCATAACATTATACATCACATCAGATGGAGCCTTTATACTTTTATATCTATGTAGATCCTAGTGCATGAAATGCAACTATGCCACTTTCTTTGCTTCTTGCCATTTAAGTACGAACTTAATTTTGGTTCAGTGATTAACTCAGGAATCACTTAAAGACATGCTCTTATAGTTAAGACTTTGTCCTTCCAACCAGAACCTCGGGTCACATTACGTCGAGTATACAATATGGTTATGTGGAAGAACCTATGACTGAGGCATAGGAGATGCAACACATCTCTTTCTTTCTTTCAACCATAGTTGCAATACTAACTCAATGCTTCATATAGTAAGAACTTACTTTTCACCTTGTTCCATTATGAGCTTCTTCAGAATCTTGTCTAAGGATATTCTGAACATCTTTCAGAATTAAGTCCAGGAAGCATTCGACATTTAGTGTTTATTAAACTCACTAATCTATCTCGATAGTTTTTCTTGTTTAATAACTTCAACTTCATCCTTATTTATCTTTTTAAATATTATTAACACCAATCACATCATTCACATATGTCGTCCACATATCCCAGAATGATTTCACGCTCCCACTCAAATATGACATTCATATTTGAGATCCAGGGATTTTAATTAGCTCCCACTCAAAATATGTCAGCTATATATTATGATTTAGCCAAGATGATTTGATCCCACTCAAATCTAGGTCCACTTGACAATCTTGGACATTCAAAAAATTCTTTGATCACCATCCAATCGAGAATTCCACTAACAAGATTTCAATGACCATTCATTTCTCGTTCTTAGGTGCATCATGCTTCTTTGTATTTCGTAGGTATGTCTTGTTCAAAACATGACAAGTGAATCAACAACATAATTCCACAAACTTGTAGAATATATAGTTGAATCCTACTTTCTTTTAGTAAAAGTATTTACTTGAAACTTTATGATCATTATCAATAGTGTCTCCTCTATTTGTAGAGTTTGGTTTCACGAAACAAATTCCGCTGCGCCACTCAACAATCCATAGGTAAGGTCAAATACCTTGTTTGATCTTTTACTTTCTTCCACTTGTATCTTCATCAAGACACGTCAACTTTGGACAACAACATGTTTACCCTTTTTGTGGAAGATGCATCCATAGCTTCCTAAGAATGCTCTACAAAGACTTGTTTATTCGCCACGACTTCGACTTATTGAATTCTCCAGAAACTCGAACTTGCCATAACACTTATGGTGTTGTTTCCACGAATCTTTTAGATGTTACTTTTTATTTGAAATGAGTGTTTGCTTATTTTGATCTCTTAACTCTAAACGACAACTATAACCCCGATAAGATATAATATTATATCATATGTATCAAATACAAAAATGATTATGATGTTTTAGACATTTCAACAAAGTTTGAATTCGTCCAATTATCATAATTTGTGAAACCTCTTTCACAAGTCCCTTTTATGCTAAACTTAACTTGAATACTTTAGTCGTGTCGGTCAAATCGAAGAGACTTGTTAATTCAATATCCTCTTTGTTGTGAACTCATTTGAACAATTCAAATCGTTTCAAACTCATGTTTCATTAAGTAAATACACTTATTCACTTAAGTCCACAATTAACAAATGATTTCCACTACTCGTTGAAAATACGATACATCACTATGTATAAGATTCGACATTTCTTCGCATATTACCGTTTTACGAGAATGCGGAGTTTTAGTCATTCTTCCCAAGAGGCATGGTTTTGCAAAGTCTCTAGATTAAGCATCTAGGACCCCGATCTTCATTAAGAACATGCAATAACCAAAATGACTTAAACTATAGTGTCATTTCATTATTAAACTTTGGATATCTTTTAGCATTCTAATCCTTTTTAAATGTTTAAACTATTATCATTAACATAGTGATGCGAATAACTTATTTATAATCGTGATGTGACCATAATGGTATTGTTCATAAGAATAGTACAAATTGGCTTGTAACTTGTTCATATGAATAATCGTCTCGCCAAAAGAAAGACACACAAACAAGGATTACAAATTATATTCAAGTCCACTACTCCAAATGATAAACTTCGAGGAAAGAGGTGATGTTGGCCATCAACTATTTTGCTTGCCATCATCAAGTCATGTTGCCTAAAAAACAACAATTCTCAAGAAGATCCTCCTGTTTTCACAAAACGGGACAAGTATCAAATACTTTGCAAACTGTAATGAGTTTTGCAAGAACCACATTTATAATTTGATATCTTACATATACCTTTTCATCCATGACCTCCATTGCAATCAAGCCATTCAAAGAGTTTTCAAATCTAATGCAAGATCACTAAGTATTTTTCCAAACATTCTCTTTTCATCCATGATGGAGGAAAACCCATCCAATGGCTCATACTCTATGTGCCTTATTATGTAGAATACAAAATGTTGCCCAACTCTCCATTGAATGGAGAATGGCTTATTGGATGACTATGGAGAAAACACAAACATTCTAGAGTCATTGAATTATCTCCTAATGGTTATTGTATTAAGAATAGAAGATCATCTTTTACGAGGATATCCCTCAGGTGTGGGTATTAATCTATGAAGTTGGATCCTTTTACTAAGTTCATCTTAAGCAATATATTCCCATGGTCACAAAGGACCTCAATGGGATAGGCCAAAATCTACTAAGATATTTGCAAATAGACGTCTAGACTAAGTTCATAATAAGAGATCAATTTATAATTGGTCTCCACTAAAATTGTCATCTCCTGGACGATTTTAGTGATCACATGATCCCTATCCTCTACACCTCCCCCGATCATCACGGCCATCAGTGCAGCCTCAAAGGTAGACATTCAATAATGCCAATCACATAATCCATGTGACTCATGCTCTATCTTTCAATCTCTTATGTTCCGAGGCCACGTCTCTATAACATGCTAGGCTCGCCAAATCTAACTTGTGTGTATTCTATGTGCAACATGGCTTACACCCACTGTATGCGAACGTAGATATGTCTGACACTTGCTCACCGCAGGTCGCCTCATAACGAAGAACTTTCTTGGTGGTGCACACACAAGGGGAACATGGAACATTGTAATTCAATAGGGATTATCTTATTTGCTACTGTTGAGTATCTAAATACTAGCACACGATAAGACATAAAACAGGTATCAACATCATATGTATATTGTGATATGATATGGTGCTTCTTGCGCCTTGATCTCCATCGAGCGCTCTGGAATGATCTCCATCTTGTCCTTGGTTTGACGCCAAGTCCACGACGCCGCCACCAGGTCGTTCATCGGAACGATGACTATTACTATACTACTTAGTAATAGAAAAGTAAACTACTTTTACCTTCACAATGACCAATACCATATCATAATCACATGCCCCCTGCAAAATAAAGTTAGACGCCTCTACTTTATCTATTGCAAGTTTTACGTGGTTGTTAGGGCTTTCGCAATAAAACCGTTTCTAATCTACGAACTTTCCAACCACAACATGGATCTAACAGTTGTCTATACTACACCCCTTTCGGGGCCCTCCGTTGTAAATGGTATATCAACTTGTTGGGGGGATAACCCCGGGTAGGGTCACTCCGGGGTATAAGGGCCGAATTAGCCGAGGGTCGGCAAGGTCAAAGCGGATGCTGGCCGAGTCACCTCAAGGCAGGCCGGATCACGGAGTAACCCGGACCAGGGGGGGTCGCCTAACATTGTCTCGTCCGACTCAAGGAGTAAGTCGGAGACACTTGTCTGGCTTGTATGCAGGAACAGGTGTGGCCGGATCAATTGTGATCCGGATCCTCGTTTGGCTTCTAGGAGAAGGAAGGAATCTCTCTGGTCAAAAAGTAGGCCCGGTGCATACTGGATGAGCGAATAAAGCAAGGGCAGGACCACCGGATCGTGGCCGACAAGGGTGACGACGCTCACGTCGGCTGACGCAGGCGCCGCAGAGGCAACGTCGCTAAAGCAAGAGCGACGTGGGAGAAAAGCACCCCTGTCGGGTTACTACTTTGGGAGGGAATATGCCTCCACGTAAGCCCTAGGCCAGGACCGAACCACCCCTATATAAGGGGGGGTTGGGGTTCTGGTAAGGGGGTTGGGTCTTTTCAGATACATGTCAAGGATAACACTTGTGGATCTAGGGTTCTAGGGCTAGTTAGTAGGCAAGAGTAAGAGAGTTTCTTCTTCCTCCTCTTGTCAATACAGCTCGAGGAGCACTTGTAATCTTGGAGACTGAACATCAATACGAAGCTTCTGTGTAGAGAATCACTCTACTATCCCTCCCTGGATTCCCCTAGCGCATATTAGTCCCCACCTTCAGACTATCCATGGCATCTGCCGTGACACCACCGTGACAGTTGGCGCCCACCGTGGGGCTAGCGGCGCTAGCAGGGGTGAAGATCCGGACGGGAAATTTCATCGGCACCGGTGAACGCATCGTCTCCGGGCTCGTTCAGCGCTTCGGTGCGCTGGACTATGTCAGCGACAATGTTGGCTGCTTCGGCACGCACCCCCTTCCGCGCAACGGCATCTTCGTCAAGCTCGGCGCGCACAAGGTCTATGTTGCTGTGGACGTGTCTTGCGTTCATCCGCGTCGCGTCGTCGATGCGGGGGAACCACCCCTCACTGTGGCTCGCGGGGCGCGTATCGCTCGCTCCCCGGACCATGCAGAGGTGATGATGACTGCACCAGGCGCAGGCGTGAACAAGGATCCGGCGCCAGACCCGGAGGTAACACCAAAGGCACCAAGGAAAGCTAGGGGTCCTCCGCTAGAGAGGCCTGAGAACGTGCTGAGGGAATCTATGGATAGCTTGGCTAACCCGGTGGCAGCAGTGGTAGATCCGGCTCAGGCACAGGCCGAGCTAGAGGAGACCCGACGAAAGATACTGGAGGGCGCGAAGAAAATAGCAGCGGCTCAGCAGTCGTTGAACATGACGCTGCGTGAGTCTGTAGCGAACAAGGTTGATGCAGTGAGGGTAAAAGGGAAAAACCTCATAAGCGAGATGAACAGAGAAGGTGATGATGGACAGGAAGGGTCAGAAAACTATCTGTCTGTGGGGTTGCCGAAGTATAGTACCCCGGCGAAGAATCTCAGAGCAGCAGATGCCGCGGCGTCCGAGCTAGATGGTCTGACGGGTGAAGCCCGCCAAAGACAGCAAGACCGGGTTAACGAGCTGGTTTGGATCGCGAACAGGCAGAATGAGGAGCTGTTGAGGGGTAACCCGGAGAGAGTTGGACCATCTAAAATTGTCCATTCGGTGATGGGTAACCCGGAGAAATCCGCTGGAGCCGCATCATCGCCTCATGGTGGCCCTAGAAGAAGAGGTAGTAACCTCGGCGAATGAGAACAAGCGAGATCATTCACATGCGACCCAACGCATGCGGAAAGGAAAAGAGATACGGAAAAATGATGATCGACGAAGTGTGAGCGAGGTAACCACGACCAAGGCAATGCTCTGTCAAGGAATCTGCCAGCAAAGAATGCGGACAATGAAACTTCGGCGAGGCGGGTCAACCGCGCAATGAATGCACCAAGGCAAGAGCAAAGTGCGGCCGTGGTATGCAGCGAGAGGAGCACAACGAACAAGACCGATACAATGATGGAGACTCGGAGATGATGAATGCGGGATCGCAAGACGGACTACCACGTGATAGGGTCAAGGTTGGGAAGCGAGATTTGATGCGGATGGCCTTGAGCTAAAATTGGATCGCCTGTATAGGTCAGAACAGATCGAATGTCAAGGTCCTCCGGGTCCAGCGTGCTTTGGACCCCGGATCATGAAGGAACCGCCTGTACCCAATTTCCAATTACCCAGGGGCACGAAGACGTATGACAGCAGTACAAAGCCGGAGGATTGCTAATAAACTATGCAACGGCTGTGAAAATTGCAACTGGCAACTTGAGGTGGGCTGTACGATATGTAACCCAAATGTTGGAAGGTCTAGCTAGGGTTTGGCTGAATAATTTTCCACCCAGAAGAATCAATTGCTGGATAGATTTTGAAGAGATGTTTATCAGCAACTTCTCAAGTACATACCAGAGACTGAATAGACCGCAGACCCTAGCAATGTGCAAGCAGAGATCTAACGAAACGGACCGTGAATTCTTGACCCGGTGGTGTACCGTGAGAAACTCGTGTGAGGGAGTCATAGAGTCACAGGCTATAGCATGGTTCGCACAAGGATGTAGATATGGCAGCGAGTTGTGGATGAATTTGCAAAGGAAAATGCCAGCCACATTAGCAGAGATGATCCAGATCACGGATTCTTATGCCTTGGGTGATCCGACTCAACCTAGGATCGCGTCGAACGAGTCAAATGAGGATTACTATCCAAGGGACGGATCCGGGTCATCCCGGAGGAACGATTATAGGGGAAAGAGGAGAGACGATAGACCGGACCATCGATATGGTTCGCAACAAGTTGCGGCCGTGAATCAAGATCAGCCAGGCGAGGAGCAACCAACGCCAGAGAACGGGAGGGCAATGGACTCCTCGAAACGATGGCAAGAAAACATGGACTCCGGAGCAGAAGAAGCAATGGCAAGAAAAGAAAGATCGTCCGAGATATACCTACGAGTCAATGTTGGACCAGCCGTGCAAGTTTCACACGCCAAATCTGAACAGCCCGGCGGGTCACACGACGAGACAATGTGAGTGGATGCGCAAGATAGAACAAGGTGGTTCGGGGAATGCTCAGGCACCTCGGAATGATCAACCTCGGCAGGAGTTACCCCGGCAGCAATTGCTCTCCGGAGCAAACACGCAGCAACTGATGTTGCCTCCCCCTCCGCCGAGGTATGACAACAGTGAAAGAAGGGATGCAGTGCATCAGGTGGAAAACCAGCAACAACCGAATCAGAGGTACTCCGGAAACGAGGGAAGAAATGAGTACAGGGAACATCACCAGAGCTATTGTGTGTTCACAATAGAGGAAACAAATAGGAGAAGCTTGCAACGCCGACATATGGAGGTTAACGCAGTTATGCCTGCAGTGACGAGGTACATGTCTTGGTCGGACCAGGAAATTACCTGGAGCGTCAAAGATCATCCCAAGCTTATGCCAAGTCCGGGCTCGTATGCACTAGTGTTAGATCCGACGTTCATTGGACCAAACATTAATGTGAGGTTCTCCAAGATACTGATTGACAATGGCAGTAGCATTAACATCATGTATGCGGATACGATGTGCAAGTTGGGCATCTCGGAGAACATGCTCCAGGCTACAAGAACAACTTTTCACGGTATCGTGCCTGGCATATCCTGTGAACCCATAGGCAAAGTCCGGGTCGACGTGCTATTCGGTACGAGGGATAACTGCCGAACCGAAAATCTAGAGTTTGAGGTGGTAAACTTGGAGAGCGCGTATCATGCATTACTCGGGAGACCAACACTGAGCAAATTCATGGCAAGTTGCCACGTTAGTTATCTGAAGATGAAGTTGCCCGGGCCAAATGGAGCAATTACTATCGCTGGGGATTTCCGACGTTCTGGAGTGCGCTTCAGCCGGGTCTAACCTAGCCGAGTCACTCGTAATTGCCCAAGAGAAAAGAAAAATCCATGAAGTGGCGGCATTAGCTCAGTCCGCGCAGCAGTATATGCCGACGTTAAGTAACCCGCATGGAAGCGTTTCGTTTCAAGCCGCGAAGGACACCAAGAAGATCCCGGTGGATAACATGTTTCCGGAGCGTACCGTGACAATTGGGGCTGGGTTAACTGACAAATAGGAAAGCGAGCTCGTCAACTTCCTCCGTGAGAATCGGGATATTTTTGCTTGGTCCACATAGGACTTGCAAGGTGTTCCGAGGGAGTTGGCCGAGCACTCTTTGAACATAAGACCCGGAGCAAGGCCGGTGAAGCAGCCTCTCCGACGCTTCGCCGAGGATAGGAGAAAGGTCATTGGTGACGAGATAGCTCGGTTGCTAGCAGTAGGATTCATCATGGAAGTGCTGTATCCGGATTGGCTCTCTAATCTGGTGTTGGTAGAAAAGAAAAAGGATGATCCGAACGTGGCGGTGGTTTGGCGTATGTGTATCGATTACATGAACCTGAACAAGGCGTGTCCAAAAGATCCATTCCCACTGCCGAGGATAGATCAGGTCATCGACTCTACCGCAGGATGTGAACTGTTGTCATTTATTGACGCTTATTCTGGTTTCCACCAGATACCCCTGAACCCGGATGATCAAATAAAAACTGCCTTTATTACCCCGTACGGGGCTTATTGCTATCACACTATGCCGTTTGGTTTACGAAACGCAGGAGCAACGTACCAAAGATGTATGCAAAAATGTTTGCACGATCAAATAGGTCAAAATGTACAAGTCTACGTGGATGATGTGGTTATCAAGACCAAGGAAAGCACAACGCTCCTTGACGACATAAGGCAAACATTCGCGAACTTGAGGAGATTCCAGATGAAGCTTAACCCGGAGAAATGTACCTTCGGTGTCCCGGCTGGGAAATTACTCGGATCCGAGGTATCGAGGTTAATCCAACTAAGATCCGAGCCATCGAACGAATGGAGCTGCCGAAGTGTCTCAACGACGTCCAGAAGTTCCTTTGGATGCTGGCGTCGTTGAGTCGGTTTGTATGTCGGTTAGGGAAAAGGCACCGCCTCTCTACCAACTCATGAAAAAATCAGATAAATTCGTTTGGGCCGCAGCTGATGAAGCTTTGCCCACTTGAAAAGATGTTGGCCACTTTGCACGATGTTAGCTTCTCCACCGTCAAGGAGCCAATGTTGCTCTACATAGCCGCAACCAACCAAGTTGTAAGTGCGATGATTGTAGTGGAACGAGATGAAGAGGGTAAGTCGATGCAGAGACCATGTATTACTTGAGCGAGGTATTATCGCCTCAAAACAGAACTACCGCATTTTCAAAAGGTGGCATCTGGAGTTTATATGGCGGCAAAGAAGTTAAAACACTACTTTGAGGAGCATCCCATCAAAGTGATATCAAGCCCCATATCCGAGATAATGGGTAACAAAGATGCGAATGGCAGAATTGTGAAATGGGCAATTGAGCTAGCACCATACGCGCCCCAATACGATAGAAGAGAAGCGATCAAGTCCCAGGCTGTAGCGGACTTTTTCATGGATTGGGCCGAGGTACAATCTGAACCACCACGGATCCGAACTCTTGGAGGATGCACTTTGTGGATCGAAGACCAAAACTGGATTAGGTGCGGGGTTGTGCTTACCTCGCCAAAGAAGGATCAGCTCAAATGCGTGTGCAGATCCATTTCGGCATCAAACAATGTCGCTGAGTACGAGCTCTTGTGCATGGTCTAAAAGTGGCAAAGGAAATTGGCATCGTCGGATAATCTGCTTTGGCGACTCGGATCTAATGTCTGACAAGTGTCCGGAGTGTGGGGCATACGGATCCAAACATGGCACTATACAGATTTCATGTGCGAAAATCTCGGGTTACTTTGAGGGATGCGAGTTTCATCATGTACCTCGCGTGGAAAAGCGAAGCTGCCGACATCTTTGTCGGCTCGGTTCGACCGACGAACAATTCCACCGGGTGTTGCATTGGAGCACCTCATAAAGCCATCTATCAGGCCGTCCCTAGGAACCGATTCAATCTATGTCCCGGAAAACGCGGAATCTGGAGCTGAGCCCATGGACATTGACATGGGAAGTAGTACGCCGAACCCGGGGACTACCTCGGCAAACCCGGGGATTACCTCGGCAAACCCGGGGACTACCTCACCAGACCCGGGGACTGTTCAGCGTGATCCGGCTGAAGTTATGCCGGTGGATCAGATGGAAATTGATGAGGAGATGTTCCTGCTTTGGCGATACCAACAGGCACGCCTATATATCAATTATTGAAAGATGGAACGTTACCCACTGAGGAAGTGCTAGCCAGGAAAACTCAGAGGAGAGCCAAAGCTTACACCATCATCAATTCTGAGCTGTACAAACGGAGTGTAACCAATGTCCTCCAGCGGTGTGTTGATCCGGAAGAAGGACTTGACATCCTCCGAGATATACACTAAGGAGAATGCGGGCATCACGCCTCATCCTGGGCCTTAGTGGCAAAGGCATTCTGGCATGGATTTTACTGGCCAAGCGCCTTGGAGCAAGCAGAAGATCTGGTGAGAAAATGCAATGGTTGCGAAAGATACGCCACCAAGACACATATGCCTATGTCGGAACTCAAAACCAGACCAATTACATGGCCATTTGCTGTGTGGTGCTTGGATATGGTTGGCCCGTTCAAACCAGCAAAAGGGAACATGACGCACATTCTGGTCATGGTGGACAAGTTTACAAAATGGATCGAAGTGAAGCCTATAAGAAAATGTGATGGAGCTACGGCTGTGACATTTCTCAAAGACATCATCTTGAGATACGGTTATCCTCATAGTATCATAACTGATAACGGCACCAATTTTGCTGAAGGAGCATTCGCACGATTCTGCCGAGATAAGAAAATCCGACTCGACATAGCCTCGGTAGCCCACCCCGTGTCGAACGGACAAGTGGAAAGATCCAACTGATTAGTGCTATCCGGAATAAAACCCCGGCTCATTGAGCCACTACAAAGATCAGCGGGGTGCTGGATAGAAGAACTACCAGCGGTATTGTGGAGTTTAAGAACAACTCCGAATCGATCAACAGGCTACACGCCATTCTTTCTGGTATATGGGGCGGAAGCTGTATTACCAGCCGACATAGAGCATGATTTGCCTAGGGTCACCCAATACACAGAGGCCGAAGTGCAAGAAGCCCGGCAAAATGATGTTGATCTGCTGGAAGAAGCGAGAAGCACCGCTCCGGATCCGCCATATATCAACAAAATCTCCGGCGCTATCATAGCTGGAAAGTGTGCCCCGAGTCTTAGGAAGGCGATCTGGTGCTCGGTTGGTACAACGTACCAGCATGCATAAATTATCCCCCATGGGAAGGACCATTTATTGTGAGCAAAGCATCGCACAATGACTCTTACTATCTCATAGATGCAAAGCCACGGGGAAAAGAACAAAGGCGGACTGGTCGGAGAGGAATCCAAGCGACCGTGGAATGTAGCACTACTTCGTCCCTTCTACACTTAGCTAAAGAGTGTATGTACCCGAGTCATCCTCATATGTCGGTATGTATGTCGGCAATGAGCCTATCAATGAAATAGCGGAGCCTCGAGCAGTAACTCGGGGACTGCCTTAATAAATGATTGTTATTACTTTTTATGCGTTAGCTAGAATGACTCGTTTCGCTTAACCCGGATTAGTAATGTGTGAGCACCAAAAACCCAACCCTTCGACTTGCTGCTGTCCAACAAGAATTGGCTTCATGGCGAGCAAGGGAACAAGTTTGGAATTGCGTAGCACATGAAAAACTACTAAGGAAACGATCCTATTCCAGCTAACGTTTGTTTTTTCGGACTAACCCCGTATTTACTTTCAAGCCATTATGTTGAATTATTTTGAGCCAAGCCTCAAAGTTTCTCAGTATTGTTAAAACGATTCTTGAGGCTCGGGTTCGTAAGTCGTAAAACCAAATCAAGGTAGACACGGATCGAGCCGGAGAATTGGACGAACAAGAAAATGAAACTCGGGGACTACGCCCAAGTTAATATGGCATACAAGCATAGTAGCAAAATATTATGTATTCAGCATACAATTGCACCCGGCATACCGGGGATCTGATAAAATTTCAAGTTTTTTCAACTAAGGAGCGGCAGGAGGAGGAAGTTCGGCGTCATCATCACTGTCTTCAATATCTGAAGCAGCATCTTCTCCATCATCGCCCGACCCATCCTCCACGTTCTCCATCTGCTCCTCCTTGCTGGATTCCAGAAAGCTCGGCCCCTCAACCCAGTCATGGACTGGAGAATATTCGATGAGGCTGTAGGCGCAAGCTGGCCTTGACTACCCACTCGGATCATCGGTCCATTTGGATCCGGTGCGCCGATGGTGAGGAGGCTCGAATCAATTTTCTCGTACTATGAAAGGATATGATGGAGAAGGGTATACGCGCAGCACGCCTGGTGATTCCCTCCAGAGGTCAAGTTGAGTCTCAATCTCCATCAGTTTTTCCACAAGGAGCGTGATCCTTTCCGGAGCGTCCTCGCTTGTCCAGAAGGTATTGAAGATCCGGACCGCAACGTCGAGGAGATCTTTTCCATAGTTCTTAATAGTTTCCACCCGAGCTGACACGCTAACCAACAAGTCCTCCATGTCTAAGGGGATGCTCTCACCATCAGGAGCGATGGGAGTACCCCTCTCTTGGCTGAATTTGGCAACGACAGCACTGGCGATGGCAGTACCCTCCGGAAAGTTATCTGAAAATAAGGAAAGGGAGGATGTTGAAGCAAAGGCATATGAGCTAACTCGGAAAACTAGGTCGGGCAAGGAGAAGAAACTTACGTGAGATATGGCGATGGATCCGGGTCAACTCCTTGATACAACTATCGCGTCTCTGGTGAAGTTGTTCAAGCTCGGCAAGCGCCGACCCAAGCCAGACTTCGGATTCCTTGAGCAGATCCTGGTCCTTGGAGATCTGAAGGGTAAAGCGCTCACGCTCTTCGGTGAAGTTCTGGCCAACTTTCTGTAGCTCGGTTTTGTGTTGGGCCTTCATCTTCTCCATCTCGGCCTTGAGTTTGGCTATCTCGCCGTCCTTGGTCCGGAGGAGGGCAAGCTCATCGTCCTTCTTCTTCAGCTCGGCTTGATGCTATCCTGCTTGTTTGAGAAAATGCAGCATCATATCAGGCACGGGCACACTATCCTCAAGCGATGCTGAAATAGTGTGTTGACCCGGCAAAGCCGAGGAGTGAATGTTTGCCGAGCCAAGAAAAAGAAAGAATGGAAAACACAATGACGTTGGCGAAAGGGACATACCTCATTTCCTCCAAGTTTTTCGCATAATCTTGTTTTCAGCCTCCACCCGGCTGCAAAAACCGAATAAGGAGGTTAGTCCAGCGAAGCAAAGCGAAAGCGGTGATGTGTTAAGAGAAATTACCCTCTTTTCATGCTCCGCGCCAAGTGCAACGTGTTTTATGACAAGATCTTATGGGTATCAAGCGGTAGCTGAAACTTCGGCGCTCACGATGGTTGGTGGTTACTGATAAAAGGCAGGCGTGTAAAGGTAGTTGATTGCATATTAAAGTGTACAAGATCTGGGCCAAGGGGAACTTAACCCGGCTCTAGGTGTGTGCATATTCGAAGTGTACAAGATCCGGGCCAAGCGGAACTTAACCCGGCTCTAGGTGTGTGCATATTCGAAGTGTACAAGATCCGGGCCAAGCGGAACTTAACCCGGCTCTAGTGTGTACATATTCGAAGTGTACAAGATCCGGGCCAAGCGGAACTTAACCCGGCTCTAGGTGTGTGCATATTTGAAGTTTACATGCAGCTACGTTGATCTTCTAAGGAGCATCCGGCCGAGTAACAAGTTACTCCGCCGGAGGCTCGGGGACTAATGGTTATTATCTATAGCATGTAAAGAAGAAACAACGTACCTCCATCATACGCCAAGCGAGGTTAATGGCCTTGGCGGCAGTATTCATCTGAGCGGAAAATTCAGCTGGCCCGAACTTTTCCGAGAGATCGTCGTTGTAGACGAACTCCGCCTTATTCCAGTTCATGACAAACTCGATGAGGCTCGGAGGGTACCGTTCGCCAGTGGGCATGTGAGGTGCCACCAAGCCCTTGGCGTGAGCTTCCTTCCTTTCAATCAGGGCAAGAGCCGGGCTAGTGTGAAGAACCATCTGCTGCGAATCAGCTGGCTCGGCAGGAGGATCCGTCGCTGCTGGTGATCTCTTTGGAAGCATCGACGACAAGGTTCGCTACCCAGCCTCGACGGAGGTGGATTTGCCTTTGGCCTGCTGGGAGGAAGTGACCACAGTGGATTTTCCCTTGGAAGCCGCTGGAGTGGGTCCTCGCCGAGCTTGAGATGACTCGGACGAGGCAGATGAACTTGGCACGAGAGCTTTGGTGGCTGGCGCTGGAGCTGCTGTTGGTTTCTTCGGAGCCGGGACAGGCGCTGGTTCGGTGGCTGGTGCTGGAGCTGCTGCTAGTGCTGGAGTTGCGGTAGACTTGGTAGTTGCTGGTTGCGGCAATGCCGAAGTGCCGGACGCCGTTGCCTCGGACGATCCGACCCCTCCTGATCCGAGGTCGCGACCCTCTGAAGGAGGTAGTGTGGAACCCGGAGCGGCCGCAGAGCCCTCCGGAATAGGGCTCAACAGGCGTGACTCGTCGTCATGGGGAGGGGAAGGACTAGACCGAAGAGGAGAGGAGATGCTCGATCCGCTCTGAGGGACCTCCACAGGAGCCCTGCAAGAGAACATAATGTCAGGAGTGAAATTACCCCGAAGCAGGGAGAAGTGTGTTGTGCAGTAAAAAAAAGAACTTACGCATCCGAGGTCTCGGCCTCCTTAGGTTTCCGGGCCCTCCGTGCCGTGGCTTTGCCTGCCCGTTTGGAGGCAGTCTTGTCTCCGGCCTTCTTTTGCCTTTTGGAAGGCTGAGAAGGTTCGGAAGAAGAACTCGACGCGGATCCGCGTTTCTTCTTTGACGCCACCGGAACAGGCTCGCCCGTGGCAAGTGGAGAATCCTCGTGGATGTGCCCACCGGGGTTAGCTGATGCCGGGAAGGCAAAAGAAAGAGGGACAGCCTCAACGGGTTCAATCACATCGATATCCGAGTCATCCTCATCGTCGGGCCAATCTCTAAGAGAAGAGAATTTACCGCTGGGTCGTTTGGTGGCATCGGGTGTGGGGAGGAACATCTCCTGGTCCGGCTCCTCCTCATCCGGAATTTCTCGGTCTAGGGCCCACTTAAGGGTCGGATCCGGGCCATCCTCGAGGGTTTGCTGGAGAAACAGCTGAGAAAAAAGCACAAGGAGCAAAGTCAGAAATATGATAAGAACCGACATGAAATTGATCCGAAATAAGTTTACCCGAAGCTTACTGGTGGGAGGAGCACATCACGACAGTAATGCTCGATTCCCCACGTCCATTCGGCGGAGAAGTCCTTATGGGTGGTGAAAAGAGCCTTGACCCGACGGAAGATCTCCGTATTGCTCAACTCGAACGAGGAGGTTCGGTTGGGGTCGCGACTGAAGCTCATATGGCACAACTTGTGAGTGCGCCGTTGAAGGGGAGATTGGTTCTTGCGAATGTGATCATGGCATCCTCATTCGCAATCCGAGCTTCTTCAGCTCTGCAAACCTTTTGTTCACTTGGTTGGCGAGCCGTAGGTTTCTTGGCAACCTCCTCCCGAAATCCGTGTTAGGGGACCGGGCGTGAAAGGCAACCGGATCAAATCTTCCGTGCCTTTGTTCCGGACGTAGAAGAAGGTCCAGGCCCATCCTTTGCAGGAGTCAAGCCCGGTGACCCGGGGAAAGATTGAATACCTACGGGGCGAGATCGAGGCAGCTCCGAACTGAGTTAGCTGCTTGTCCTCCGACTCGACGTGGATGTTAGGGACAACGTTGCGGTAGAGGCCGAAGAACCGGATCCACAGCTCCTTCATAGGCCATAGCCCGGTGTAGCCCTCGATCGAAGAAACGAAAGCGGACAGAGAGCTGATGGCGTTCGCCAGGAGATGATGTGGTTGTAGGTGAAAGGTCCGGATCCAGTCCCGGAAGAAATCACTCACTGGGAGCCCAAATCCCCGTTGGAAATGGGATAGGAAAACAACGAACTCACCCGGATTGGGTGAAGGGGCCAACTCCGAGGAGGGGAGACGAGCGGCGACGCCGGCGGGACTGCGCCGGGTCTGGTAGAGCCAGTCGATGTCGTCCTCGCAGACCCAGGAGCCGGACCACGCGCCGCGGTCCGCCGCGCCGGCGTCCTCCTCCATCTCCTGCTCAACGACGATGAGCTCCTCCTCCGTCATTTCGATTCCGCTGTCCTCGCTGGAGCTGGCAGCAGCGGGGCTCTGCGGTCTAGACTGACGAGGACCCGTGGCTAAATAGAGGCACAACGGTGACTGCGGTGCGGAGGAACGAAGAAGGTGCGGCGGCGGCGCTGCTGCAACGGGCACTGGCGGCGGCGTGGTTGCGAGGAAGAAGAAGAGGAACGGGCGAGGGGGCGCGGAGATGGAAAAGTTCTAAGGAGCGTGCTCCTCCCCTATTTAACCGCCCCCATTCATTAACGAGTGGGATCGTGCTGCGCTGGAAAACCACACGGTATAGCCGTGTATCGCCAGCATCGACCAATCAGAGAGAAGCCACACCGGGGGCCATAGAGTAAAAGTGATCCCACGACACGACGTGCAGTTGCGGTAAACGAGGAGACAGACGTGACGTAACCCCCGCACAGTAAACACTGACATTTACTGCGGCGGTTACTGTACAGGCCCTTAAAATACGGCAACACAATGATTAACTATTACGTGGGTTGGCGTACGAGAGAAGGAAGCAAGGCCCGGATCCGAGCCACGATGGTAACCCGGCCGGCAAGTGAAAACTTGAACTGTGTAGAGGGAAAGTAAAACCATAGGATCCGAGCCAAAGTGGTGACCCGGCCGGCAAGTGAAAACTTGGAGCGTGCGAAGGGAACGTAAATCCATATAATCCGAGATCCGAGCCAAAGTTAACCCGGAACTAAACGTCTGAAGCTTAGATACGAATGAACCTGATGTGGCCTTAGCGACCAAGGCCGCTAAGGCCGCACCAGCTTCGGGGACTAATGTTGGGGGGATAACCCCGGGTAGGCTCACTCCGGGGTATAAGGGCCGAATTAGCCGAGGGTCGGCAAGGTCAAAGCGGATGCTGGCCGAGTCACCTCAAGGCAGGCCGGATCACGGAGTAACCCGGACTAGGGGGTCGCCTAACATTGTCTCGTCCGACTCAAGGAGTAAGTCGGAGACACTTATCTGGCTTGTATGCAGGAACAGGTGTGGCTGGATCAACTGTGATCTGGATCCTCGTTTGGCTTCTAGGAGAAGGAAGGAATCTCTCTGGTCAAAAAGAAGGCCCGGTGCATACTGGATGAGCGGATAAAGCAAGTGCAGGACCACCAGATCGTGGCCGACAAGGGTGACGACGCTCACGTCGGCTGACGCAGGCGCCGCAGAGGCAACGTTGCTAAAGCAAGAGCGGCGTGGGGGAAAAGCACCCCTGTCGGGTTACTACTTTGGGAGGAGGCATATTCTTAGGAATATGCCTGCACGTAAGCCCTAGGCCAGGACCGAACCACCCCTATATAAGGGGGGGTTGGGGTTCTGGTAAGGGGGTAGGGTGTTTTCAGATACATGTCAAGGATAACACTTGTGGATCTAGGGTTCTGGGGCTAGTTAGTAGGCAAGAGTAAGAGAGTTTCTTCTTCCTCCTCTTGTCAATACAGCTCGAGGAGCACTTGTAATCTTGGAGACTGAACATCAATATGAAGCTTCTGTGTAGAGAATCACTCTACTATCCCTCCCTGGATTCCCCTAGCGCATATTAGTCGCCACCTTCAGCCTATCCATGGCATCTGCCGTGACACCACCGCGACAAAACTATTGAATGAGAGGCATACACCCGCTAGCCACTTATACGGTACAAGCCGTATGTTGAGCGTGGAACCAGTCTCGCGCACGAATACGCGTAAGGTCGGTTCGGGCCGCTTCATCAAACAATACCACGATATAAACAAGTACATGTTAGAGGATAACAACTAAGAGATCAATGCCCGCAAAATACTTATGCGTACTGGCCGTACAACACTCCTACGCATAGATTGGCTCTGATACCACTGAAGGGGATCCGCAACAGAAAACAAAAAATTTCCTACGTTGGAACCCAAAAAACTGCCTAGGATCTATTTATGTAGTAATGCGATAATGGCCAATGCGTAGAGAATACATACCCTTGTAGACCGTATGTGGTTAACATTCCGAGAGGAACGTGGTTGATGTAGTCGTACTCGTAGCCGATATCAAGGTCGCGAAGCTCCTCGCAAGTCACCCCTTGCTCCTTCTTCATCATGCAGCAGCTCTGGCTCACGACATTTAAGCGCCCCAAGTGTTGTGCCTCGTATCTTCGTACACATCCGGTGCATGATAAGACCTCCGTCTCCCCGATCCCACCGGGAGTGCGGAAGTTGATATCCGGCTAGGAATCCCTGCAGCACAACAACGTACTGCAGGTGTGCCTCGTTCGCACAACCCAAACTTGGGGCCATGATCACAAGGGCTAGAGAGAGAGGGAAGGAGGAAGTAAACCAAAGGACTTCCCAAATATTGGTGTGTTTAATCCCACCCATGGGAATCCCTTTATATAGGCTAAGGGGGCATGCCTTTCTCAAAGGCTAAGCCATGTGGGGTTAATTACTAAAGAAAAAACAGGAAAAACAACCAAAACAGTCAGATGGGCTAAACACCTTTTAGCCTATCCGCGGTAGTCCTTGGCCGGGTGGGCCAAAGCCTCAACCCATGGCCTATAGCAGCTTGCGAGCAGCAGCAGTAGGAGCTGGCGCCGGGTGGGTCGGCGCTCCCCCATAGGCCTAGCTCGCTAGGCTGTGGCGGTGGCTGGTGCCCGGGTGGGCTGACCGCCCACCCCGAGGCCCACTGCTCCTCCCCGCGCGTGCGACCTGTAAGCCGCTGCCCCGGGTGGGGCGCCAAGCAGCCCAGCAGCTCTCGGTGCCAGGCGCTGCGCCTGCCCGTTAGCGCTCACCTACGCGGCATGCAGTTAACTACCGCCATCACGAGGGTCATCCAACAATGACAAAGAACTGCTTTTTCTTTTTTTTTTTTTAGTGATTTCTTCTTTCAATTCCCTCCGGGGTTTTGACCTAATATAAAATTTGCTTTTATAAATCTTAATTTAAATACTATTTAGAATATATTAATCCATAATTAACATATAATAAATGTATATTCAAATTCCCATTTATCCGAAAACACTTTTTCGGTCTTTTCCTTTATTCTTTCTCCGAACAACTTCGGATCTCTCTGCAGAACATTTCCGGCTTTCTCTTTCTCTACTGTGATTCCGTCTTACGAATGATCGCTCTCATCGTACCCATAAGTGTATCCCCTCATGGCTCGGTAATGCTCTAGACATGATCTATATCAATGATCAACAGAGGGACCAGGGATATCCATGTGACCCCTATGCATTCCTGATGACAATGTCGTTTGAACCGGTAAATGTAGCATCCATATTCCTTTTGTTTCTTGATACGACTTGTCCAAGATCCGATCATTGGTATCACATACCTTGTTCAATCTCGTTCACAACAAATTATGTTTTCTTGTTACCGTGATATTACATCCCCGTGACCGAGTCACATGTTGCAACATTTATAGATGTAATCTCACCAAGCCGTCCGTATGTATATTTACCCGTCATGTGGGTGAACAAATCCCGCTCTTGACATATATTGTCTCTATGGTTCCTCCGACTACCTGAACACACTTTTATAACCACTGTATTACCAAGTGGCGCTTGATGCTATCTAAGCACTCTCGGGAGATAGTGATTGATATAGCCTCACGGTCTAAGGAATTAGGAGTCTAGATTTAGCTGTTGCAACAATGAACTTATATGACTTAATCGTGTTGCAATCCTTTGAGGAATGTCCATCACATCATTCTCCAATGATATGACCCCGTTGTCAATTGGCATAAATGCCCATGATCTTGAAACCCAGATCATCCTCCTGACCAACGAACTAGTATGAATAGAGGCTACTAGGGACTTGGCTGTTTTATACCACACCTGTACCAATGTTTCTACTTGGCACAGTTATAGCACAATATGAAACTAGTATAAAATAATTTAGATATGTCAATAAAACCTATTTATTATTTGCCTCTAGGGCATATCTCCTTCAAAGACTTAGTAAACAAATATGCAAGATTGTCACAAGATTTTCTTTGCAAAATATCAATTTCTCCATTTTTCTATAATTCATGAGGAAAGAATAGTTTTGTAGCAATATGTTTTATGATATTAATTTTAATTTATCCCATATGCATTTGAGTAACACATGCAGCATTATCCTTATAGATAATAATTGGTGATTCTAATGAACCGATACTTCATGAAATTTGTATATGATTGATTACTCTGCGAATCCATACACACTCTCGTGAGGCTTCATATAATGCAATTATTTCAGAGTAGTTAGTGAAAGTTGCTACTAGAGTCTATTTTGTAGACTTCCATGAAATAGCGTTTCCATCATATAAAAATACAAACCCTGTTTTTGATCTAGCATTATGGGGATCAGAAAGATAGCCAGCATCAGTATAGCTAGTCAAAGTCAATTCTTGATTTTTCTGATAGAATAAACCAAGATCTTTAGTACCTTCTAAATATTTGAAGATATTCTTTACTCCAGCCCAATGGCATTTTATTGGAGCTACACTATGTCTAGCTAGTAAATTTATTGTGAAGGAAATATCTGGTCTAGTACAATTAACATGATACATTAGTGCTCCTATGACACTAAGGTATGGGAACTCAAGTACAAATACATTTTTTTATCATCCCTAGGTCTAAAAGGATCTTTTTCCATATCATGGGATATGACGACCATGGGTGTTTTAGATAAATATGATTTATCCATATTGAATTTTTCCAAAACTTTTTGAATATATGCGGGCTGATAAACTAGTATTCTTGAGGGAAGGTGCTCAAGTTATAAACCTAAGAAGAATTTGCTTTTTCCCAAATCCTTCATCTCAAACTCCATCGTTAAATGATTGTGTGCTATAGTTATATCTGCTGCGTTACCAATAATGTTGAGATCATTAACATATACTGATATGACGCAAAATACTTTTAAGGATTTCTTTATGAAAACACATGGGCAATCATCATTATTCGAGTATCCTTTCGGAATAAGGAACTCATTAAGCCGGTGACTTTTGTAATTTTACACAATACATGTTGTGATTTATGTCTGGATTCAGAATTTTAAGTCCATGAGGGACTTTCATATAAATATCCGCATCGAGTGACCCATATAGATAAGCGGTCACTACATCCATTAACTGCATTGATAAGTCCATCTGTATTGCCAATGATATTAAGTATCGAAACGTAATTTCACTCATTACATGAGAATATGTATCATTGTAGCCGATACCTGGTCTCTTCATAAACCCTTGTGCTACTAGCCTCACTTTATATCTCGCCACCTCATTGTTTTCATTTCTTTTTTGAACAAAAACTCATTTAGACCCTATAGGGAAGACTTTATGAGGAGTAGGTATTACTTTAGAGAATACCTCTCTTTTGTTAAGCGAGCACAGTTCTGCCTCAATTGTCTCCTTCCATTTAGGCCAATCCAAGTGCTTCAGGTACTCTTTCATAGATTTTGGCTCTAGATCCAATTGAAGGGTTTTAGCAAATTTAGAGGAGAAATATGTGTCGACAAGTGTAGTCTTTCTATTATACGATTCTCCCAAATCGATATAGTTTGTGGAAATTTCATTAACTTCAGGCACCATGTGATTTCCCATAACAACAAAGTCCGGTTGTTTCGATGTCCCAGCTTTAGAATTTGTGTACACATCCATCCTAGGTTCTTGATGTTGAACATCATATTGGTGTCTATCAACTTCAGATTGATTTGCATTTACTGTCACAGATTTTCTTTGTTTCCGTGGTGGCTTTGGAGAAGCCTTTTTCCCTTGAGGCTAGATTTCTCCCCTTTTTATTTGCAATTAGGAGTTGAGTAGTTTTATTTGGTACCTCTACTCGTTTTGGTGCATTAACTAAAGGGATCTATGATTTAGTGACACCTTTGTGATCTGTAAATGCGCCTAGCAAGTTGTTTGCAAAGTGTTGCAAATCTATTATTCTTTGAATTTCAGATTTAGATTCTTTAGTACGTGGATCTAAGAATTGGATGCCTGTTACATTCCAATCTATTTTTTGGCATTGTTTTTGGTTTGTTTCTCCCCTAATGCTAGGAAATGATCCTCATCAAAAATTGAATCAGCATATCAGGCTGTAAACAGGTCCCTTGTTAGGGTTCTAAATATTTTATAATTGATGGAGAGTTATATACCACATAGATTCCTAATTTTCTATGGGCGCCCATGGAGGTATGCTGCGGTGGTGATATCGGTACGTATACAGTGCAACCAAATTTTTGCAGGTGGGAAATACTTGGCCAATTGCCTCGTACTATTTGAAATGGGGAACTTTCATGATATATAGTTGATCTGACTTGTATAAGATCTGCAGCGTGTAAAACCGCATGTCCCCAACAAGAGGTTGGTAAACTGCAATTCTGCAATAATGGTCTAGCAATTAATTTTACTCTTTTGATTAAAGATTCGGCCAATCCATTTTGAGTATGAACATAAGATACATAATGTTCTAGATGAATGCCTGAAGCCATACAATAATCATTAAATGCGCGTAAACTAAATTCAGCTGCATTATCTGTTCTTATCATTTTAATCCTGTGTTCAGGATGATTTTCTCTTAATTTGATAATTTGAGCAATTAATTTGGTAAAGGCATGGTTACTTGTTGATAATAAACACACATATGACCATCTAGTAATACATCAATTAGCACCATAAAGTACCTAAATGGTCCAGATAGAGATTGTATTGCACCACATATATCTCCTTTAATTGTTTCAAGGAAATTAAGTGACTCATTTTTAACTTTGAGATAGGATGGCTTAATAATTAATTTCCTAGTAGCACATGTGGTGCATACAAAGTCTGATGACTTAGGAAATCTTTTCATTGGTAAATTATGACCAACATAATTGACTATATTTTTTCTCATTATACCTATTCTAGGATGACCAAGGCAATCATGCCAAGTCTTGAATTTATCAATATTTTGAAAAATTATTTTATACGCAACATAAGGTACGGGTTTTATGTATGTAAAGTATAATCCGGAAGAAAATGAAGGGATTTTGTCAAGAGTTTGTTCCTCATATCTCTGTGTTGGTCGTATCTCTCCCTGAGGGAGTTCCATAAAGTTAGTGGATTCTCCTCCATTATATATATTTATTTTTTAAATCAGGATGGAGGTGGTGCCTTATGAAATATAGTGAGACATACTTTACCACTAGGGGTATTTCTGGAGTATTTTCAGGGGGTGTGATAATTATGGGACCAAGATTACGACTAGTTAAGTTTATTTTCATATTCATGGCCCATGATAGATAGTTACTTCCATCAACTTGCAGTTCTTTGAAATCTTTTTATTGACGTCACTCATTTTTCCTGCATGTGCGAACATGCATTCTATTAATTTAACTTGATAGTAAACTTTATTTTGGTAAACAAAAAATATGTTCTGGAGGAACAATCTGAAAGCGGATGCTCTAAGCCATATATGTGTAAATCTTCGAATTTCAAATTAACACATTGTAGATAATCTCTATATTTATGAAGTACATCTCTCAGTAGTAGGAAGCATAGTCTGACATGTGTTAGTAGACGCCTTATCCTATTACCTTGTGTTATACTTGAATTGAATTATTTGGAAGAGCACTTTGTAGGTAATCTTGCTGTCGTAATGATGAATAAGTACACCTCACAGTAATGAATAGTCTGCATTTTGTGTAGTAGATGCCATTACCTTCTGATTCACAAATAATATTAGGGATAGTCACATATTTTTTTTGGCCTTTTATCTCATATTTTATGAATGAGAAATTTTGGCAAGAAAATTAAATTTCGAGCGCGGGATAATTTTTTGTACCAAATAACATGTTATAAAATTCTAGAGGAAAATATAGTGATAACACATTATATTGCTAATAGACATAAGGTCTAAATATATTTACATCACAATAGACTATTACACTGAATAATAGACAAATATAATGTCCTAAAAATAAGTATATAGACTGTCTATACTACAATAGTGTGCTATTACTAGTGGATATCTATGAATAGGTAGAACAACAAATTAGCTTTTATTTTCACAGATGAGGGCACAAGGATCGGTGGCCTATTAGGCTTTTTGGTCCAGGATCCACCGAAAGAGTATGTGGGCCTCCATGTGTGGTTTTGGTAATTAATGACAATTTCTATGGACTAATGTTTGCATTGAGTTGCACTTGTAGGATTTGTCCATTGGCTTCACCTGGACCATGTGTTGGATTCAAGGTGGAATAAATGAAGAAGAAGAAACACTATCCAAGGGCCTTGGGCCTTTTGGAATCATATGAAGCTAGAAGAAATGATGTGCAAGATCAAGATACGCCATCTCTAGAAGATCTCATGCTTGAAGCTTGCCATTATCGGTGACCATGGTTCAATGAAGACAAGGTCCAAGAAGAGGTTTCCCCATGGTGTATGGGGGAGCTAGTTGCAAGTATTAATCAAGCAAGTGTGTGCAAGAGCAATAAAGAAAGGTTTCCATGTTGATAAGGACAAGATCATCTACATCATGCTCAAGTGGTTTGCTCAAGGCAAAGGTATAATCCTGATAGGTTTTCCCTTTTGACGGTCTCATGTTGGTAGTTGGAAGACCGGGTTTAGGATAGATAATCGTACTATCAAGAGGGGCTCTCAAGTGAGTAGTTCGATCATATCTTTTGGAGAGAGCTCAAACCATTGCATTCTTAGCATCATATTTATTAGTTGTTTGTTGGATCTTATCCATGTTTGGTTCTAGAGCTTGTGTCATTACAATCTCTAGTTCTTCAAAATCAGATCTCCCTATTATATCTTATTGCGGTTTTGATCTTGGAGGTTTTCCTGGTTCTAGAGCTTGTGTCATTCAAGCTCTAGTTCTTCAAAATCGGATCTCCCTATTATATCTTATTGCGGTTTTGATCTTGGAGGTTTTCCAGATCCTCACCAAGGGAGGTATCTCACATTATAATACTTGATACATTCTCACTTGGTGGTATCCAATATTTTGTTGGGTAGCTCTTGTTGTCCTCTTTCCAACTAAACTAGTTTTGGGTCAATCAGAGTTACCAAACTCTAGTTATTGCATTTTGAAGTTAGCCCTATATTTGATTTAAAAAGGAAAAAATAAAAAAGGTTTTCGCTAGGCCAAGCGGTACTACCGCGTGCAGCTTCCGGGCGGTACTGAGCGTTTGGGCACCCTCTATCTGGCCCGGCTGTCGATCTGGTCCAGGAACGGTTGTACCGGCCTAGGTGGTAGTACCGCCGTCCTAGCCGATACTACCGGGCCGGCCCATCTAGCTTGGATTGCTTCTGCCGTGCCGTTCGCTCACCCCGATCCCCTGCGTGCGCTTTCTCTCTCTCTCTCTCACGTCGCTCGCCAGGTCTCCAGCGCTGCTGACCATGCGTATTCTGCTCTCTAGCACTCCCCTCCTTCTCTCGTTGCTAGGTCAGGGTCCGGTAGTACCGGCCCAGTACGGTACTACCGATCCAGGTCAAAATTTGGCCTCAATGGGCAGAAAAACATGGGCCTCTATTTAAGCCTTCTCCCTCTCTCCTTTTGGACTGCTTCTTCTCCCTCTTTCCTCTCAAGCTTTGCCCCATTATTTGACCTCTCTTGAGCTTGATTTGTTTCTCCCCATCCAATGATTCTTTCATCTATTTGAGAGAAAGATTGAGTAGATCTAGATCTACACTTTGACCAAACCAAATCATCTCTTTGTGATTGAATCTTTGGGATCTAGGTCTTGGAGGATTTTGTGTTCTCCATTTGTTCTTCCTCTCTTATTCCCCCAATAGCTTTAGTAGCTTTGTTGGAACTTCAGAGTGAAGGATTGGAGCATCTTTGTGGTGTTCTTGCCATTTGCATTAGGTGCATCGGTTTGAGTTCTCCTCGGAGGATTTGGTTGGTGAAAACAAGAAGCTTGTCCCTCTTGGGTTCTTGGAACCCTGGACGGTTGTGTGGCCTTTGTGGTGAGTTCTCGGGGGCTTAAATTAAGTTGTGAAGCTCTCCCCAAGTTTGTGGCCTTGGTGGTGATTATTGGGAGCCTCCAATTAAGTTGTGGAGATTGCCCCAATCTTGTACAAGTTTGGTGATCGCCCTCAAGTGTCCCATAGTGGATCAGGTGCTTGTCATGCGGCGGGTGATCGGGAGAATAGGGTGAGGCCTCTTGTGGCGTTGGTGGTCTTAGTACCTCCCACCCCTCCAACAAGGGGATTGTTGGTTTGCGACCCGAAAGTTCCTGGGCGAGTGCACGGTGGTACCCAAGTTCCTTGTAATTGCCGCGTTTTGTAAAGTTGGGCTGCCAACTACTGAGAGGGGCCATTTCGAGGCAAACTCATCTCACCCCTGCCAAATTCAAACATTCTGTTAAACTGCCCCGTGAATTAGTTGGCCGGGACCCACATGTTGATCATCTATTCGTGACACGAGCGCCAACGCGGCAACCTCTTAGGAAAATCGAGGAACTAAGTGGATTGGATGCGTTGACCAATTTCACAAATCCAGTTCCTCCTTTCCCCTAGCATCTGCGGCGTCGAAGTCCACCCTCCAGGCAGAACGATCCCTTCGGACATTTGAGTTCTGGTGTCAAGTTGCTGTGCCCAGTTGCTGCGCCCAGTCGCTGATCCCGAATGGCGCAAGTTATAGCCGCCGTTGCGAGGCTCTAGCCTGCCTCCGCTGCTGACGAGCCGAGCAGCTCGGAGGATGGCAGATACTACTACCACGGAAGAAGAAGTTCTAGCTACATGCGGGTGAGCTACCCTTCTCTTTGCTATTCGCACTAATTATAACTGCTAGCTGGATCTTGAACCTAAAATTGTTTGTTAGCCCAACACTGACAAACATATTTTGTCCACAGTTTTCTGTCAAGTGGGATCTCCACGGACCATCCTTACCTGGTTACGGTAGTCCTCTTCAGGTATGACTCTAAATCAGCAAGGGTGAAGGGCAAGTGGTATGGACAACATTGTATCACAATGGAAGAAGCGCCTGTATAGATCTGCACTGTATCTGGTATGGTTGCTGCTCTGCGTAATCATGATGAAATATGGCCGAAGCAGACTGCAAAGTTCAGCTTCACGGATGAACGTGACATCATGGTTCCTCTAACATGTGACAGTCAGCTAATTGGGTTGATGAAAAGGTATGCTTCAGCTTGCATGTTTGAGCTGAACTATGATGTACTGGATGTGGAAGCTGCTGCAACTGGGAGTCGCCCTTCTATTCTTGGACAGGGTGGTCGCTCGAACCCAATTAGCTCCTGGTAAGCAAAATTCTCTTGGGGTTCGCATGTTTGTGCTGAATTATAATTTTTGTTTTATTTACTCTGTAGATATTGGGAAGTTATGCAACAGTCCTGTTTCTTTGACAAGAAGCACTGCAAGGTTAGAAACATGACTGTCGGGTCAGTCATTTTGCTGCCCAAAGAAGGTAAAAATGAGTGGAAAGATGATGCTGGACACGATTCTGGTGCTGATTGTCCCGACGATGCAGAGTACGTGAAGCTAAGAAAATTGGCAACGAGGAAGAGGAAGAAGGCATGAAATGAAGAAGCCAGTGGACGTGAAGGCTTGGCACCCAGGCTACGGAAGAAGGCTGCTGGCAATGAAGATGCATAGTAATGTGTTGAACTTGAACCTATATATGTAATTCTGTTAAATTCTGGAGCTCTGTGTGTGGAACTTTGCTGGGCGAAACAATCTACCCACGTTCTCTGAGTAAAATGTACCACAAGTTAGAGTTTGGAAACGCCCGAGTCAGTAGTTGAACCTGAAATTGTGATTGTGCCACTACTATCTGAAAACACGCAGCACCGGTTCCACGATTGCTGAGGGGCAGAATGTCTCCAAATTCGATGGAATGTAAGTGACACAGAAATAAATTATTTAAGCTGCTACACTCCTCGAAGCAGCAACTTATTTCAGCTATTGCACAACGACATGGCAACATAAACAACAATGGCAACCGATAATGCCCAGATGAGGAGGAAATCGGTACCACTTTCTGGCCTAATCTTGAGCCCATCTATCTCACCGCCTCCCTGCTCCTACATCCCCTGCATCTGGCGAAGCTCTCGGATCTCCAGTAACCGTGTGTACGTGCTTACACTTTATAAATTGTGGTTGTGCCATTTGCATGCGGCACAATCCACGTAGATTACATTTAAACAGACCACCAATGTCAGAATACCACCATGATGAGACAAAAGGAAGTAATGCAGGGTTAAGACAGATTAACGGGCGACCACTTTTTTTCCTCCCAGGACTCCGGGACCACTAGTTAAGACCGCTAGGTCAACAAGTACTATTATTACAACTTAAAAAGGCACGGAGCTCAAGCTAAATAGAACTAGTTATCACACATCTCCTTGATCTTCCTAATCTTAGCCCGATGCGCATCTTCCTGTGAGAGCAAGGATCGAATCGCCTGCTCCTTCCTTTTAGCATCTTCCTTGCACAACTTCAATTGTTTCTCTGCATTTTTCCTCATGCACTTGTCAATACTCGTAGTTGTGAACTGCAGGACTTTGGCCTGGTGAATATCATTCCTTGCTTGAGTCAGTTCTTGCTCTGCTTTAGCCTTCATGGCCAACACCACGTCCCTCTCCTTCTCGACTTTGGTAACCTTGTCTTGCACCCTCCTAAGATCTCGGTTAAGCTTGGTCATGTCATATGGTTCCTATAGCTTCATCTCAACACTGTCAAGAAGTGAGCTGAATACGGATTCTTTCAACTCAATAGTCATTTCCCATAGTTTGTCCAGCGTTTTCTACATCGATTTGGGCCACTCTGGATCTACCCATTTGACAACACCGCAACTTCTGCCTTGCATCATTGCACGATGTCCTTGACACTGTAAAAACCTCCTTCCTGCATTTCGTCCTTCGAACTCTACAAATTTAGCGGGCACATATGCATGTTTACATAGCAGAGGACTATCTTCATCCGCTAAACAGTGATAGTCGGAGTCATACAGCATCTGGTTGGCCTAACACATCATACGCGCATGAGTAAACATAGTAGATCTAGCTCAAAATAGATAACTAGCCATAGATGATAGAGATAGAGATGAGACGACTCACATCAAAATCACCATCCCTATCATCACGATGCGTTTCCTCACTGTCTCCCGTTGAACCCATGGTGAGAGAGAGAGGGAGAGGGGTGGCTGCCGGAGAGATAGCTGGAGGCGCCATCAGCTTGCGGCTACGGCAGGATGGAAGAGAAGTGGGGAAAGTGGCTTCGAGGGGAAGGAAGAGAAGTACGGGGAGGAAGAGAAGTAATGGGGACGTGACACTGGCATATGGCCCACTGAACTCGTGAGACGTGACACTCGCAAAATGGGAGCACCTGGTGTTGCTAGTTTGTCCAGAGCAAGCGGGCAACAAGCATGGCCAATCATGCCACAGAACAGCCTACTCGCGGATCGCTCTCACGAAGACCATCCCAATTGTCCAAGCGCCTTGATCGAATGGTATCTAACAATCGTCACGCAGAACAACTGTGTTAGGGCATGCCTTCTAGAAGACTCGGTCTAATGGCCACCATTGGGGGGCTAAGGTTAGGGCTCTCCTAAGGTTAGGATCCATATGTGGTTTATGAGAAGAACACACATGCAATGACACTGGTGATATGTGGTTTGTGAAAAGAACACACATGCAATGACTCTAACTATGGATTATGAAAAGAACATGCAATACAATTACTCTCGTGGATCCATGTGTGGTTTGTGAAAGAACAGACATTCACTGACTCTAGTTGTGGTTCATGAAAAGAAAACACATGCAATGACTCTAGCTGTGGTTTGTGAGAAGAACACACATCCAATGACACAGGTGGATCCATATGTGGTTTGTGAAAAGAACAGACATGCAATGAGCTCTGGTGGATCCATATGTGGTTTGTGAGAAGAACACACATGCAATCTCACTGGTGGATCCCATATGTGGTTTGTGAGAAGAACACACATCCAATGACACTGGTGGATCCGTGTGTGGGCTGTGAGAAGAAAACACATGCAATGACACTGGTGGATCCATATGTGGTCTATGGAAAGAACAGACATGCAATGACACTAGCTGTGGTTAATGAAAAGAACAGACATGCAATGACTCTGATGGATCCATATGTGGTTTGTGAAAACAACACAGATGTGATACGTTGCAAACATATCTATAATTTTTGATGTTCCATGCTTTCTTTATATCTACTTTCTTATGTTTTGTCCACACTTTGGAGTATTTTTACACATTTTCTGGAACTAACCTATTAACGAGATGCCACAGTGCCAGTTGCCTGTTTTCTGTTGTTTTTGGTTTCAGAAAAGCTAGTAAGGAAATATTCTCGGAATTGGACCGAACAAAAGCACAAGTCAATATTTCACTAGAAGGAACACGGAGTCCGAAGGGGAGACGAAGAGGGGAACCAGGGCGGCCACACCTGGTAGTGGCGCGGCCAGCCCTAGCCACGCCACCAGGGGGTGTGGCCCCCTAGCGCTCCACCGACCTTGCCCCTTCGCCTATATATTGCCTCCGGGACGAAAACCCTAAGTACCCAATCAAAATTCCACGAAAGAGTCTGTAGCCGCCGTCATCTCCATCCCTAGAACAGGAGGGATCTGAAGCTCTTCCCGGCACCCTGACGGACGGGCAAGATCACCCTGGAGGCCTTCTTCACCACCATGCCTGCCTCCGGTGTGATGCGTGAGTAGTTCATCCCTGGACTACGGGTCCATGTAGTAGCTAGATGGTTGGTTCTTCTCCTTTGTCCTACCATGTTTAGATCTTGTGAGCTCCGTTCATGATCAAGGTAATATATTTGTAATCTTACATGTTGTGTTTGCAGGGATCCGATGGATATTGAGATGCTATTTCAGATTGATTATTGATTCTATCATGTCTATGTTATTTGTGATCTTGCATGCTTTCTATTGTTAGTAGCTATCTTGGCCGAGTAGATGCTAGAAACTACAAGAGGGAGTATTTATGCTCGATAGTGGGTTCATGCCTCTAGGAATCTGGGGAGGTGACAGAAATCTCTAAGGTACTAGATGTGCTGTTACTACTAGGGAGAAAACAGCAATCGTTTGTTCATAGAACAATCGTATTGTTTACTTTACACGCAATGTGTAATGCAATTATCTATTGCTTGCAACTTAATACTGGAGGGGGTTCGGATTGATAACCTGAAGGTGGATTATTAGTCATAGATACAGTTGGATTACGGTCTATGTATAATGTTGTAATGCCCAATCAAATCTCATAGGAGTCAAGATGATTAGTATATGCATTTATGCTTTCTCGATGTTTGTCAATTGCCCCGCTGTAATTTGTTCACCCAACATGTCATCTATCTTAAGGAGAGCCACCACTAGTGAACTATGGACCCCGGTCCTTTCTTTTACCATCAATCTACAACTCTTTACTGTTTTCTGTTTACTTTCTGCAAGCTTTTACTTTCTTCCACACAATACATTTAATCCTTTGTTTTCAGCAATACCGGTGAGATTGATAACCTCACTGTAAGTTGGAGGCAAAGTTCTGTGGTTATGTTGTGCAGGATTACAAGTTGGAAACAACACCTTGGAGGTATTTCCTTGATCCTACTGGTTCGATAACCTTGGTTTCATAACTAATGGAAAACTTGCTGCTGTGCTCATTATACCTTCCTCTTGGGGTTCCTCAACGAGATCAACGTATCCTGAGCCATCAAGCTCTTTTCTGGCACTGTTGCCGGGGAGTCAAGGACATCTCCACAAGGGGAGTCCCTCATAACCAATCTCTTTACTTTGTTTTATTTGTTTTGCTTAGTTTATTTCTTCTTGTTTGCTTGTTTCTTTTATCAAAAACACAAAAAATTAGTTCTTTCTATAGTTGTTACCTCATTCGTAGCTCACTATGTTGACCCCTAAGTTCACCCTGAAAGACCTTTCAATAGGTAGTGGCTCTATAATTGGAAATATAATATTGAAAAATTCTTTAATCATGTTAGCAAGCATGAGGATATTGAGGATAGATCCCTAGCAGAACTTGCTCCAAATTATGAAATTGCTACAGCTTCTTTAGTTCACATGTTGGAAGATAGGTTTGTTAACCTTAACCCCACAATGCAAGTAATGTTTCTTAAACTTAAAGATAGTGAGGACACTGAAAAGAAAGATTTTATTCTGGAAACTTTGCTTAAAGAGTTCTATGATGTTGCTAAAGAAGCTAGAAAAGTCTTTGATCGTTTTAATATGCTACGCTCATGTGTAGATGTCATTGGTACACGAGAAAATATGGATAGAACCAAACCTAAAAATGGAGAGGAAATTAAAATACCAATACCTTTTAAACTTGTAGGAATGCATGAAGGCTTAGAGAAGAATTTCGATTGGATTGTTCCCGAAAACCCATTTGATGAAAATAGAGAGCCCAAGAATAGTGAGAAAGGATCCTCTAGGACTTATTTGGATGAGATACCTTTCCTTGTTGAAGATATTTCGGGTATTGATCTTAATGCTTCTTCATTTGAGAATACTTGATTCTTTTCTTGCTTCTTATGCCTAGCTCAAAGGCGTTAAAGAAAAGCACTTATTGGGAGATAACCCAAATTTTGTTAGGAATATTTTGTTGAGTCTTGGAAGTTATTACTACAGTAATAACCTCTCCTTATCATTTTTTTGTGGTTTTTGTGCCAAGAGTAACCTCTACTGAGAGAGAAGTAATGCTTGGGAAAGTTGCTGTCCCGAAACAGATTTTTGTGCTTCGCTGTAAAAATTCGTGAAAAATCTCTGTACGTCGGTTTTATCTGTAATTGTTTGTGCTTCTGCCCCAGGTTGTTATACAACTTTCGTTAGTTCAAAACTTTTCTATTTGAGCAACAAAAGGTCTTCGAAAAAATCGGTTTTTACCTGCTGGTCTGTTTTGACAGATTTCTGCCATTATTTGCATTTGCCTCCTAATCTCTTTCTCTTTGAGTTCTCTTTGATCATTTGAACTTTTTAAAGGAAGTGCTACAGTAGCTTGTGTTTTAATGGAAGTTTTACTTGTGTTGAAACTGAACCAAAAGACTTATTATCTTGAGTGCACTAATGTTGCTAATGAAGATTGTGTGAAGTTTTGTATGAAGGAAATTTTAAAGTGTAGGGAAGAGTAATGTGATAAGATGAAGTATGAAAAAAAGATCAAGCTTGGGGATTACACCCGTTTCACCCTAAGAAATATTCAAGAATTACAAGCATCAAAGCTTGGGGATGCCCAAGGCATCCCCTTCTTCATTAATAAAAATCTCAGGTTTCTTTCAAACACTTCATTTTTATTGTTTCAAGCACAGTTGTGTTGTTCTTGGAGCGTCTTTGTTTTTGTTTTTAGTTTTCGTTTGCTTAGTTTGATTGAATAAATTGGTTGGACCCCCACATTCATATATGATGGTTTTCAAATAGGTTGATTTGGATTGGAAAAGAGTAGGAAAGTTCATGCTTAAGTGGTATAAAAGGAGCTTGTTTTTGACTGTGACTTAGACTTTACATGTCATGCTTGGTATTGTTTTGGCTTTATGCTTAGTGATTATTGATGTAGCATGAATTGTTACAAACAATTGATATTGCTTAATGTGCCTTGAAAGAATCATGTGTTGTTTTAGCATATAAAAGCATAATATTGTGGTATTCTCCTTCAATGCTTTATTTGGGTTGACTTGGCGCATACTCACTGATACATTGCAAATGTATCTATAATTTTTGATGTTCCATGCTTGGTTTTATCTACTTTCTTGTGTTTTGTCCACACTTTGGAGTACTTTTCATATGATTTCTTGGACTAACCTATTAACAAGAGCCACTGTGCCAGCTGCCTGTTTTTTGCTGTTTTTGGTTCCAGGAAAGTCAGAAAATGAATATTCTCAGAATTGGACAGGACAAAAGCCAAAGTCATTATTTTACCGAGGGACACCTGGAGCCAGAATACGAGATGGAGAGGGGCTAGTGCCCGGCCACACCACCTGGCCGTGCGGCCAGGCCTGGCTCGCTCCAGGGGGTGGTCTGGCCGCCCGACACCCCCTCGGCCTCACCTTCCGCCTATATATTACCTCTGATACAAAAACCCTAAGTACCCGATCAAAATTCCATGAAAGAGTCTATAGCCACCGTCATCTCCATCCCTAGATCGGGAGGGATTTGAAGCTCTTCCCGGCACCCTGCCGGAGAGGGGAATTCACCCTGGAGGCCTTCTTCATCATCATGCAAGCCTCCGGTGTGATGCGTGAGTAGTTCATCTCTGGACTACGGGTCCATGTAGTAGCTAGATGTCTGGTTCTCCTCCTTTGTGCTTTCATGTCTAGATCTTGTGAGCTCCGTTCATGATCAAGATCATCTATTTGTAATTCTGCATGTTGTGTTTGCGGGGATCTAATGGATATTGAGATGCTATTTCAGATTGATTATTGATTCTATCATGTCTTTGTTATTTGTGATCTTGCATGCTTTCCGTTGTTAGTAGCTACCTTGGCCAAGTAGATGCTAGCAACTCCAAGAGTTAGTATTTATGCTCGATAGTGGGTTCATGCCTCTGGTAACCTGGGGAAGTGACAGAAATATCTAAGGTACTAGATGTGCTGTTGCTACTAGGGAGAAAACAACAATCCTTTGTTCATAGAACAATCGTATTGTTTACTTTACATGCAATTCGTAATGCAATAATCTGTTGCTTGCAACTTAATACTGGAGGGGGTTCAGATGATAACCTAAAGGTGGATTATTAGTCATAGATGTAGTTGGATGATGGTCTATGTATAATGTTGTAATGCCCAATCAAGTCTCAAGGGAGTCAAGATGATTAGTATATGCTTGTATGCTTTCTTGATGTTTGTCAATTGCCCCGCTGTAATTTGTTCAGCCAGCATGTTATCTATCTTAAGGAGAGCCACCTCTAGTGAAATATGGACCCCAGTCCTTTCTTTTACATTCAATCTACAAACTGTTTACTGCTTTGTGTTACTTTCTGCAAACTTTTACTTCCTTCCATTCGATACGTTTAATCCCTTGTTTTCAGCAAAACCGGTGAGATTGACAACCTCATCGCAAGTTGGGGACAGAATTCTGTGGTTGTGTTGTGCAGGTCTCCACGTTGCTACTATCACCGGTAGTGCGCCCTGCCAAAGTTCAGCTAGAAACACCTTTGGGGTGTTTCCTTGCTCCTACTGGATTGATAACCTTGGTTCGTACTGAGGGAAAACTTACTGCTGTGCTCATCATACCTTCCTCTTGGGGTTCCCCAACGAGCTCAATATATTTTGGGCCAGCACTCACACCATGTTAAGACTATACCAAGTCACCATAGCCTCTATGATCATTTAGTTTTCGACTTGTAATATCACTTTATGCTTTAATTAATAATGTTTTGTCGCTTTGCATGATTATGGCCATTATTGCTCTCTTAGTTGGTCACTCCCAGTCTTTTGCTAGCCTCCATACCAAGTATGAGTTCCACTCATGCATCCAACTCCAAATAAAACCAAGTTATTCCAAAGAGTCCACCATACCTACCTATTAGCATTTGCTATTCCAAGTATATTCATGTTTTTATCTACCTTCCGAATTAAACTTGTTATGTAAAAAATAGTGATTAAAGCTCTCACAAACTTGATGGCACACTTTACTTTCTTGCACTTAATAAACTTGAACCATTGTGCCCATCTATGTTGCGTAGG
Source organism: Avena insularis (assembly GCA_023614405.1). Lineage (NCBI taxonomy): Eukaryota > Viridiplantae > Streptophyta > Magnoliopsida > Poales > Poaceae > Avena > Avena insularis. The sequence goes on from CM042690.1 coordinate 523,005,217, forward strand.
TGCTTGCACTATATAAGTTGTGAATTAGCATAACCATGTTACCATGGGAACGCTTTCAACATTGCACTTTATTTGGTTGATATCATGTTCTTTTGCTTATGGATCCCGGTGGTGTGAAATAAAAGGGGAGCTTGTAAGCTCATGGAGTTTGTATATGTGTTAGAGAAACGCCTGGGCCTCTAGCCTAATCCATGCCTAATCATGGTGGAAACTTGCAGCATAACCATAATGAGCAATCTGTGAAGCATCCTTAATAAAAACCTATGCAAATAGCAAACAAAAAGATCGCTGAGATGCTCATTATCTGCTTGCCTTGTCATTTTGATATGGGAATGCTTCCATATCATTGGGCAAGGGGTACCCCATTGGTGGTTCTCTATGATACACATGTACTTACAATGACAAGAACTTACTCGTGACTAAAGTTGAGTAGCATGAGGTTCGCTCTTCATAAGTAAGGGGCGTGAGATTTCAACTTATAAATTGTCAAGCATATCCTCATATTTTGTTCACTTTAACCTTAATCACCTAAATATGCTTATGATAGGGGCAATGAGAGCTCAAATCTAATAAGTACCATAATTTTTCGAAGCTCTTTATGAAACTTGGATCCCTGCTTCCTTCTATGAAGGGCCTTTCTTTTACTTTTATGTTGAGTCTCCATATTCTATCTTTATGTACCTATTGAGAGAGCATAGTGGTCATTCTTAGTTTAATGTGCATTGTCCCAAAACTTGTTGATTGATTCATAACTTTGATATTGCTTGTTCTTAAACTATTTGTATCTAGTCACCATTATGAACTTTGAAGGTGTCCTATGCATTTATGTTTTGCTACACTATGAGGGACAAGCTGAATACTATTCTCATTATGTTTTCTATATGTGAAACAAACAAACGTCTTTCAAAGCATTGTTATTCATGAATCTTTTGTTTATACCTTTTCATGTTACAACATAGTTGTTATGTCTTATTGTTAGAACTATATCTTTCATGCTATGTTAAAGTACTATGATCCCAGCTATCAATGTTTTACAAATACTTTGATCAATATTATGATGGTGCATGTCACCTCAAAAATTATTCTTTTTTATCACTTACCTACTCGAGGACGAGTGCTTGTTGGCCCAAAATATATCGAGCTCGTTGGGGAACCCCAAGAGGAAGGTATGATGAGCACAACAACAAGTTTTCCCTAAGTTATGAAACCAAGGTTATCGAACCAGTAGGAGCAAGGAAACACCTCCAAGGTGTTGTTTCCAACTTGGAATCCATAGAACTTTGCTCCCAACTTACAGTGAGGTTGTCAATCTCACCGGTTTTGCTGAAAACAAAGGATTAAATGTATTGTGTGGAAGAAAGTAAAAGCTTGCAGAAAGTAAACAGAAAACAGTAAACAGTTGTAGATTGATGGTAAAAGAAAGGATCGGGGTCCATAGTTCACTAGTGGTGGCTCTCCTTAAGATAGATGACATGTTGGGTGAACAAATTATAGCGGGGAAATTGACAAACATCGAGAAAGCATACATGCATATACATGCATACATGCATGACTAATATTCCACCTTCAGGTTATCAATCCAAACCCACTCCAGTATTAAGTTGCAAGCAACAGATAATTGCATTACGCATTGTGTGTAAAGTAAACAATACGATTGTTCTATGAACAAAGGATTGTTGTTTTCTCCTTAGTAGCAACAGCACATCTAGTACCTTAGAGATTTCTGTCACTTCCCCAGATTACTAGAGGCATGAACCCACTATCGAGCATAAATACTCCCTCTTGGATTTTCTACCATCTACTCGGCCAAGATATCTACTAACAACGGAGAGCATGCAAGATCACAAATAACAAAGACATGATAGAATCAATAATCAATCTGAAATAGCGTCTCAATATCCATCGGATCCCCGCAAACACAACATGTATGATTACAAATAGATGATCTTGATCATGAACGGAGCTCACAAGATCTAGACATGATAGCACAAAGGTGAAGAACCAACCATCTAGATACTACATGGACCCGTAGTCCAAGGATGAACTACTCACGCATCACACTGTAGGTAGTCATGGTGATGAAGAAGGCCTCCAGGGTGAATTCTCCCCTCAGACAGGGTGCCAGGAAGAGCTTCAAATCCCTCCCGATCTAGGGATGGAGATGACAACGGCTATAGACTCTTTCGTAGAATTTTGATCTAGTACTTAGGGTTTCTGTATCGGAGGCATCTTATAGGCGAAAGGGGAGGCCGAGGGGGTGCCCTAGGTGGCCGCACCACCCCCTGGCACGGGTCAGGCCTGACCGCGCGGCCAGGTGGTGTGGGTAGCCCCTGGCCCCTCTCCATCTCGTATTCTGGCTCCGTGTCCCCCTCGGTGAAATATTGACTTTGGCTTTTGTCCCGTCCAATTCCGAGAATATTCATTTTCTGACTTTCCTAGAACCAAAAACAGCGAAAAAGCAGTAACACTGTGGCATCTTGTTAATAGGTTAGTCCAAGAAAGTGTATAAAAATTACTCCAGAGTGTGGACAAAACATAAGAAAGTAGATATAAACCAAGCATGGAACATAAAAATTTATAGATACGTTTGCAACATATCAACATCCCCAAGCTTAACTCCTGCTTGTCCTCGAGTAGGCAAGTGATAAAAAGAGAGAATAATTTTTGAGGTGACATGCACCATCATAAACTTTTTCAAAGTATTTGTAAAACATTTATAGCTGGGATCATAGTACTTCAACATAGCATGAAAGATAAAGTTCTAACAATAAGACATAGTAACTATGTTGTAACATGAAAAGGCACAAACAAAAGATTCATGAATATCAATGCTTTGCAAGACGTTTGTTTGTTTCACATAAATAAAACATAGCATAGTGGCATTCAGCTTGTCCCTCATAGAGTAGCAAAACATAAATGCATAGGACACCTTCAAAGTTCATAAGGGTGACTAGATACAAATAGTTTAAGAGCAAGCAATATCAAAGTTATGCATCAATCAACAAGTCTTGAGACAATGCACATAGAACTAAGAATGGCCACTATGCTCTCTCAATAGGTGCATAAAGATAGAAGGTGGAGACTCATCATAAAAGTAAAAGAAAGGCCTTCATAGAAGGAAGTAGGGATTCAAGTTTCATAAAGAGCTTCCAAAAATTATGGTACTTATTAGCTTTCAACTCTCATTGCCCTATCATAAGCATCATGAAGTGACTAAGGTTAAAGTGAACAAACTATGGAGTATATGCTTGACAAAGTATAAGTTGGAAATCTCATGTCCCTTGAATACGAGGGCCGATCTTCTTATTTTCCATGGGAAAATGGTGCTTTGTTCTCTCTTTCCTCTTTTCTCATATCTCTTTTTTTCTTTTTCTCTTTTTCTCAATCTCTATCTCTTTTTTATAAGAATAATGCTTCATAGATTGCTCATTATGGTTACGCTGTAGGTTTCCACCATGATTAGGCATGGATTAGACCGGCGGCCCGGGCGTTTCTCTAACACACATACATAACTCCATGGACTTACAAGCTCCCCTTTCATTTCACACCGACGACATCCATAGACAAAAGAGCATGATATTTCCAAAAATAGAAATGCAAATCTAACAGGATTAGAAGCTATTTCAAACATCAAAGAAAAGTTATATCTACCATTTGCAATGGAAATCATTATCATGACATCCTGGGGTATCTGGATTTGCAGAAATGAGAAGATTTTTAATGACAAAAGACCCACTTTGGATAGATGGAAAGCAATTTTCTACCAGGAAATGAGATGGATACAATTCAGAATCAAAGGAAAATACAAGGAGAAATTCAAAGCCTGGCTCAGTCAGCAATTAGATCAGGGATAGGATAGATTGTTTTCAATTTAGATGTAACTGTTTATGATCTACCTTAGATCATTTTCTCATTGTAACATACACATATATAATAAAAAAATTGCAGTGGGGATTTTCCCTACTGTTTCACCTCAAAAAAAAGTACAAGTGCAATGTTGAAAGTGTTCCCCATGACAGCATGGTTCTGCTAATCCCCAACATATAAGTGCAATCATATAAAACATAGATGACACAATGGTTCAAGTTTATTAAGGGCAAGAAAAGTAAAGTGTGCCATCAAGTTCGCGAGAGCTTTAATCACTAGTTTTCTCATAACGAGTTTAATTCGGAAGGTAGATAAAAACATGAATATACTTGGAATAGCAAATGCTAATAGGTAGGTATGGTGGACTCTTTGGAATAACTTGGTTTTATTTGGAGTTGGATGCATGAGTGGAACTCATACTTGGTTATGGAGGCTAGCAAAAGACTGGGAGCGACCAACTAAGAGAGCAATAATGGCCATAATCATGCAGAGCGACAAAACATTATTTATTAAAGCATAAACTGATATTAGAAGTCGAAAACTAAAGGATCATAAATGCTATGGTGACTTGAGATAGTCATAACAGGGTGTGAGCATGCGCCAAGTCAACCCAAATGAAGCATCAAAGGAGAATACCACAATATTGTGCTTTAATATGCTAAAACAACACATGATTCTTTCAAGGCACATTAAGCAATCTCAAATTTTTATAACATGTCATGCTACATCAAAGACTACTAAGCATAAAGCCAAAACAATATCAAGCATGGCATGACAAAGCATAGGCCACAGTAAAAAACAAGCTCTCTTTACCACTTAAGCATGAACTTTCCTACTCTTTTCCAACCCAAACCAAACTATTTGAAAACTAATGTATGAAAGAGGGGGTCCAACCAATTTATTCAAGCAAACTAAGAAAACCAAGCAAACAAAAAAAAAACAAAATATAACAAAGACGCTCCAAGAACAACACAACTATGCATGAAACACTAAAAATGAAGTGTTTGGAAGAAACTTGGGATTTTTATTGATGAAGAAGGGGATGCCTTGGGCATCCGCAAGCTTTGACGCTTGTACTTCTTGGATATTTCTTGGGGTGACACGTGTGGCATCCCCAAGCTTGAGATTTAGTCCATTCTTCATCTCATTACATCATTCTCTCCATACACCTGGAATTTTTCCTTCATACAAAACTTCACACAATCTTTATTACCAACATTAGTGCACTCAAGATAATAAGTCTTTGGGTTCAGTTTCAACACCAATAAATCTTCCATTAAAACACAAGCTATTGTAGCACTTCCCTTGAAAATCTCAATTCCCCAAAGAGAACTCAAAAAGGAACCAACAAGAAGCAAATGCAAATAATGGCAGAAATCTGTCAAAGCAGACCAGCAGGTAAAAACCATTTTTTCGAAGATCTTATGTTGCTCAAATCGAAAAGTGTTGCACTAACGAAAGTTAGATAATAACTTGGGGCAGAAGCACAAAAATCCACGCCTCAAAACGACTTACAGAGATTTTACACGAATGTTTACAGTGAAGCACACAAATCTGTTTTGGGACAACAAGTTTCTCAAGCATTACTTCTCTCTAATTAGAGGTTACTCTTGGCACAAAAAGCAAATAAAAATGATAAGGAGAGGTTATTACCGAATCAATAACTTCCAATACTCAACTAAAACTTTTGGGTTATCTCCCAATAAGTACTTTTATTTAACGCCTTTAAGTTAGGCTTGATAGTTTGAGAAGATGCTCACATAAGAAATACGAATTGAAATAAAAGAGAGCATCAAGAAGCAAATTCAAAACACATTTAAGTCTAACCCACTTCCTATGCATAGGAATCTTGTAAGAAAATAAATCAAAGAAGCACATAGTAACAAGAATGGGTAGATAAAACAAGAGCAACTTTAAAACTTTCAGCACATAGAGAGGTGTTTCAGTACCATGAAAACTTCTACAACCATATTTTCCTCTCTCATAATAATTTTCAGTAGCCTCAAGAATAAACTCAACAATATAACTATCACATAAAGTATGCTTTTCATGATCTACAAACACATAATTTTTATCAAGCTCAAAAATAGTGGGATTAAAACCTTCAAACCCACTTTTAACAATTTTATAACAAGATGACTGATCATTAAATATAGGACCATCATCTAGAGCTTTATCACAAAAAGTTTCTAAGCAAAAATCTTTAGTACCATGCATCTCGAAGTTAGGCACAAATAAAGGATTATCACAGATAACATGAGCATAACATTCATCCTCCTTTGGTAAGCATAGGGGGCAATCAAATAATGTAAGGGATAAAGAGTTACTCTCATTAGAAGGTAGGCATGGGTAGCTAATCCATTATTCCTCCTTTTGTTCATCACTCTCCTCCTCTTTTTCATCTAATGAGCTTCCAATTTCAGCAATTTCTTCTTCCATAAGCTCCTACAAGGCATTAGTCTCTTCTGTTTGTGGAAAGCATCTATTAATATATTCAAGAATATGGATATTTTCTTCCTTGTAATTATCAAAGCAAACTTTAAGTATATCATAAACCTCATGTTTATAAGGTGAATCATCAGTATTTTCAAGCAAACTAGCAAGTTCAAATGCACCCTTCCAAGCAATAAATTCCTCAATTTGTTCCACATCATAAAAGTCATAGTTTCCTTTAACATAAGAAGATATGGTAACATTATCATTATACTCACATTGAAAAGGGAGGTGTTTATACCTCCTACAACAACATGATTTATCAAAGCAATAAGTAACATTATAAGTTGAGCACACGTTTCTAGCAATGGTATTCAATTTATCAATTTGTTCCCATAAGAGTTTCCCTTTTTGTGACAAGCGGTGTTCCTCATAATATTTTTGTTGTTCCATGAACCCATCTTGCCAATAAGATCTAGTTTCAAAGAAACCCACCATTGATAGAAAGCATGATAAAGCAAGACAATAACAGATCAACAGAAATAACAACTATAGCAGGAACTAATTTTTTGTGTGTTTTTGATAGAAAGAAACAAGCAAACAAAGCAAAAATAAACTAAGCAAAACAAATAAAACAAAGTAAAGAGATTGTTTATGAGTGACTCCCCTTGTGAAGATGTCCTTGACTCCCCGACAACGGCGCCAGAAAAAGCTGCTTGTTGGCCCAAAATATATCGAGCTCGTTGGGGAACCCCAAGAGGATGGTATGATGAGCATAGCAGCAAGTTTTTTTCTTAGTTGAAACCACCAAGGTTAAACACGAGGTGAGGAGGAAACACCACCACCAAGGTGTTGTTTCCAACTTGGAATCCTGCACAAAACAACCATAGAACTTTGCCCCAACTTACAGTGAGGTTGTCAATCTCACCGGTTTTGCTGAGAACAAAGGATAAAACGTATTGTGTGGAACAAAGTAAAAGCTTACAGAAAGTAAATAGAAAACAGTAAACAGTTGTAGATTGATGGTAAAAGAAAGGACCGGGGTCCATAGTTCACTAGTGGTGGCTCTCCTTAAGATAGATGACATATTGGGTGAACAAATTACAGCAGGGCAATTGACAAACATCGAGAAAGCATACATGCATATACTAATCATCTTGACTCCTATGAGATTTGATTGGGCATTACAATATTATACATAGACCATAATCCAACTGCATCTATGACTAATAATCCACCTTCAGGTTATCAATCCTAACCCCCTCCAGTATTAAGTTGCAAGCAACAGATAATTGCATTACACATTGCATGTAAAGTAAACAATACGATTGTTCTATGAACAAAGTATTACTGTTTTCTCCCTAGTAGCAACAACACATCTAGTACCTTAGAGATTTCTATCACTTCCCCATATTACTAGAGGCATGAACCCACTATCGAGCATAAATACTCCCTCTTGGAGTTTCTACCATCTACTCGGCCAAGATATCTACTAACAACGGAGAGCATGCAAGATCACAAATAACAAATACATGATAGAATCAATAATCAATCTGAAATAGCATCTCAATATCCATCGGATCCCCGCAAACACAACATGTATGATTACAAATAGATGATCTTGATCATGAATGGAGCTCACAAGATCTACACATGATAACACAAAGGAGAAGAACCAACCATCTAGCTACTACATGGACCCGTAGTCCAAGGATGAACTACTCACGCATCACACCGGAGGCAGTCATGGTGATGAAGAAGGCCTCCAGGGAGAATTCTCCCCTCCGTGAGGTCTTGAAAGAGCTTCAGATCCCTCCCGATCTAGGGATGGAGATGATGGCGGCTACAGACTCTTTCGTGGAATTTTGATCGGGTACTTAGGGTTTCTGTATCAGATGCATCTTATAGGAGAAAGGGGAGGCCGAGGGGGTGCCCTATGTTGCCGCACCACCCCCTGGTGCGGGCCAGGCCTGGCCACGTGGCCAGGTGGTGTGGGCGGCCCCTGGCCCCTCTCCATCTCGTATTCTGGCTCTGTGTCCCCCTCGGTGAAATATTGACTTTGGCTTTTGTCCCGTCTAATTCTGAGAATATTCATTTTCTGACTTTCCTAGAACCAAAAACAGCAAAAAACAGGTAGCTGGCACTGTGGCATCTTGTTAATAGGTTAGTCCAAGAAAGTGTATAAAAAGTACTCCAAAGTGTGGACAAAACATAAGAAAGTAGATATAAACCAAGCATGGAACATCAAAAATTATAGATACATTTGTAACGTATCAATGAGAAGGAGTTAAGCTTGGGGATGTTGATACGTTGTAAACATATCTATAATTTTTGATGTTCCATGCTTGTTTTATATCTACTTTCTTATGTTTTGTCACACATTTCTAGAATTAACCTATTAACGAGATGCCATAGTGCCAGCATGCCGCTCTTTTGGTTTAGAAAACTAGTAAAATATTCTCGAATTGGAGAACAAAGCAAAAGCCCAAGTTTCACCGGAAAGAACACTGGTCCGGAGGAGATGAAGAGGGAACAGGTGGCCACACGGTGGTGGCGCTGCCAGCCCTAGCCGTGCCACCCGAGGTGTGGGACCCAGGCTCGCACCGACCTTGCCCTTTGTCTATATATTGCCTCAGGACGAAAAACCTAAGTGCAGTCAAAATTCCACGAAAGTACATGGCAGCCGTCCATCCCAGTTGGGAAGGATCTGAAGCTCTTCCCACCTGAGGGAGGGATCAACCTGAGGCCTTCTTCATCACCATGCCTCCGGTGTGATCGTGAGTAGTTCATCCCCGGACACGGGTCCATGTGGTAGCTAAGATGGTTGGTTGGTTCTTCTTCTGCTATGTTATAGAGTTTAACTTGACTCAGACGTGCTTCATCATCAAGATCATCTTAATCTTACATGTTGTGTTGGTCCAATGGATATTGAGATGCTATTTCAGATTGATTATTGTTTCTATCATGTCTATGTTATTTGTGATCTTGCATGCTCAACCCAAGAGGGAGTATTATGGTTCATGCCTCTAGGAATCTTGGGAAGTGACAGAAATCTCTAAGGTACTAGATGTGTTGTTGCTACTAGGGAGAAAACAGCAATCCTTTATTCATAGAACAATTGTATTGTTTACTTCACACACTTTGCTTAATGAAATTATCTGTTGCTTGCAACTTAATACTGGAGGGGGTTCGGATGATAACCTAAAGTTGGATTACTAGTCATAGATGAAGTTGGATTACTGTCTATGTATAATGTTGCAATGCCCAATCAAATCTCATAGGAGTCAAGATGATTAGTATATGCATTGATGCTTTCTCGGTGTCTATCAATTGCCCCGCTGTAATTTGTTCACTCAACATGTCAACTATCTTAAGGAGAATCACCTCTAGTGAACTATCGACCCCGGCCCATTCTTTTGCCATCAATCTACAATCTATTTACTCTCTGCAAGCAATTACTATCTTCCACACAATACGTTTAATCCTTTGTTTTCAGCAAAACCGGTGAGATTGACAACCTCACTATAAGTTGGGGGCAAAGTTCTGTGGTTGTGTTGTGCAGGATTCCAAGTTGGAAACAACACCTTGGAGGTGTTTCCTTGCTCCTACTGGTTCGATAATGATGGTTTCATAACTGAGGGAAACTTGATGTTATGATCATCATACCTTCCTCTTGGGGTTCCCCAACGAGCTCAACGTATCCTGAGCCATCAACATGCAATGACTCTAGTTGTGGTTAATGAAAAGAACACACATGAAATGACTCTAGTGCATCCATGTGGTTTGTGAAAAGAAAACGCATGCAATGACTCTAGCTATCGTTAATGAAAAGAACACACATGCAATGCCACTGGTGGATCCATATGTGGTTTGTGAAAAGAACAAACATGCAATGAAATCTGGTGGATCAATATGTGGTTTGTGAGAACATCACACATCCAATGACACTGGTTGTGGTTCATGAAAAGAACACACATCCAATGACACTACTGGATCCTTATGTGGTTTGTGAAAAGAACACACATGAAATGACTCTGGTGGATCCAGATGTGGTTAGTGAAAAGAACACACATGCATTGACACTGGTGGATCCATATGTGGTTTGTGAGAAGAACACACACGCAATGACACTGGGTGTGGTTCATGAAAGAACACACATCCAATGACACTGGTGTATCCTTATGTGGTTTGTGAAAATAACACACATTCAATGACTCTAGATGTGGTTTGTGAGAAGAACACATATGTAATGACACTGGTGGATCCATCTGTGGTTTGTGAGAAGAACACACATCCAATGACACTGGTGGATCCATATGTGGTTTGTGAGAAGACCACACATGCAATGACACTTGGTGTGGTTCATGAAAAGAACAAACATCCAATGAACTCTAGTGGATCCATATGTGGTTTGTCAAAAGAACACACATGCAATGACTCTAGTTGTGGTTTGTGAACAGAACACACATGCAATCACACTGGTGGATCCATATGTGGTTTGTGAGAAGAACACACATCCAATGGCACTGGTGGATCCATGTGTGTTTTGTGCGAAGAACACACATCCAATGGAACTGGTGGATCCATATGTGGTCTGTGGAACGAACAAACATGCAATGACTCTGATGGATCCATATGTGGTTTGTGAAAAGAACACACATGCAATGACTCTAGTCGTGGTTAATGAAAAGAACACACATGCAATTATTCTGGTGGATCCATGTGGTTTGCGAAAAGAACACACATGCAATTACTCTAGCTTTGGTTAATGAAAAGAACACACATGCAATGACACTGGTGGATGCATATGCGGTTTGTGAAAAGAACAGACATGCAATGAACTCTGGTGGATCTATATGTGGTTTGTTGGAAGATCACACATCCAATGACACTATTCGTGGTTCATGAAAAGAACACACATCCAATGACACTGGTGAATCCTTATGTGGTTTGTGAAAAGAACACACATGCAATGACTCTAGTGGATCCACATGTGGTTTGTGGAAAGAACACACATGTAATGACACTGGTGGATCCATATGTGGTCTGTGAGAATAACACACATGCAATGACACTGGTGGATCCATATGTGGTTTGTGAGAAGAACACACATGCAATGACACGGGTGTGGTTCATGAAAAGAACACACATCCAATGACACCGGTGGATCCTTATGTGGTCTGTGAAAAGAACACACATGCAATGACTCTAGATGTGGTTTGTGAAAAGAACACATATGCAATGACACTGGTGGATCCATATGTGGTTTGTGAGAAGAACACACATCCAATGACACTGGTGGATCCATATGTGGTTTCTGAGAAGAACACACATGCAATGACACTGGGTTTGGTTCATGAAAAGAACACACATCCAATGACACAAGTGGATCGTTATGTGGTTTGTGAAAAGAACACACATGCAATGACTCTAGATGTGGTTTGTGAGAAGAACACACATGCAATGACACTAGTGGATCCATATGTGGTTTGTGAGAATAACACACATGCAATGACACTGGTCGATCCATATGTGTTTTGTGAGAAGAACACACATGGAATGACACTAGTTGTGGTTCATGAAAAGAACACACATCCAATGACACTGGTGGATCCTTATGTGGTCTATGAAAAGAACACACATGCAATGACTCTAGATGTGGTTTGTGAAAAGAACACACATGCAATCACACTGGTGGATCCATATGTGGTTTCTGAGAAGAACACACATCCAATGACACTGGTGGATCCATATGTGGTTTGTGTGAAGAACACACACGCAATGACACTGGGTATGGTTCGTGAAAGAACACACATCCAATGACACTTGTGTACCCTTATGTGGTTTGTGAAAATAACACACATTCAATGACTCTAGATGTGGTTTGTGAGAAGAACACACATGTAATGACACTGGTGGATCCATATGTGGTTTGTGAGAAGAACACACATCCAATGACACTGGTGGATCCATATGTGGTTTGTGAGAAGAACACACATGCAATGACACTGGGTGTGGTTCATGAAAAGAACACACATCCAATGACACTGGTGGATCCTTATGTGGTTTGTGAAAAGAACACACATGCAATGACTCTAGATGTTGGTTGTGAGAAGAACACACATGCAATGACACTGGTGAGTCTATATGTGGTTTGTGAAAAGAACAGACATGCAATGACTCTAGTTGTGGTTAATGAAAAGAACACACATGCAACGACTCTGGTGGATCCATGTGGTTTGTGAAAAGAACACACATGTAATGACTGTAGTTGTGGTTTGTGAAAAGAACACACAAGCAATCACACTGGTGGATCCATATGTGGTTTGTGAGAAGAACACACATCCGATGGCACTAGTGGATCCATGTGTGGTTTATGAGAAGAACACACATGCAATGACAGTAGTGGATCCATATGTGGTCTGTTGAAAGAACATACATTCAATAACACTAGCTGTGGTTAATGAAAAGGACATACATGTAATGACTCTGATGGATGCATATGTGGTTTCTGAAAAGAACACACATGCAATGACTCTAGTTGTGGTTAATGAAAAGAACACACATGCAATGACTCTAGTTGTGGTTAATGAAAAGAACACACATGCAATGACTCTGGTGGATCCATGTGGTTTGTGAACAGAACACACATCCAATGACTCTAGCTATGGTTAATGAAAAGAACACACATGCAATGACACTGGTGGATCCATATATGGTTTGTGATAAGAGCATACATGCAATGAACTCTTGTGGATCCATATGTGGTTTGTGAGAAGATCACACATCCAATGACACTGGTTGTTGTTCATGAAAAGAACACACATCCAATGACACTGGTGGATCCTTATGTGGTTATCGAAAAGAACACACATGCAATGACACTTGTGGATCCAGATTTTGTTTGTGAGAATAACACACATGCAATGACACCGGTGGATCCATATGTGGTTTGGGAGAAGAACACACATGCAATGACACTGGGTGTGGTTCATGAAAATAACACACATCCAATGACACTGGTGGATCCTTATGTGGTCTATGAAAAGAGCACACATGCAATGACTCTTGATGTGGTTTATGAAAAGAACAGACATGCAATCACGCTGGTGCATCCATATGTGGTTTGTGAGAAGAACACACATCCAATCACACTGGTGGATCCATATGTGGTTTGTGAGAAGAACGCACATGCAATGACACTGGGTGTGGTTCATGAAAAGAACACATATCCAATAAACTCTTGTGGATCCATATGTGGTTTGTGAGAATAAAACACATACAATGACTGTAGCTGTGGTTTGTGAAAATAACACACATTCAATCACACTGGTGGATCCATATGTGGTTTGTGAGAAGAACACACATCCAATAACACTGGTGGATCCATATGTGGTTTGTGAAAAGAAAACACATGCAATGACACTGGTGGATCCATATGTGGTTTGTGAGAAGAACACACATCCAATGACACTAGTGGATCCATATGTGGTTTCTGAGAAGAACACAAATGCAATAACACTGGGTGTGCTTCATGAAAGAACACATATCCAATGACACTGGTGGATCCTTATGTGGTTTTTGAAAAGAACACACATGCAATGACTCTAGATGTGTTTTGTGAGAAAAACACACATGCAATGACACTGGTGGATCCATATGTTGTTTGTGAGAAGAACACACATCCAATGACACTGTTGGATCCATATGTGGTTTGTGAACACACTTGAAATGACACTGGTTGTGGTTCATGAAAAGAACACACATCTAATGAACTTTGGTATATCCATATGTGGTTTGTGAGAAGAACACACATGCAATGACTCTAGTTGTGGTTTGTGAAAAGAACACACATGCAATCACACTAGTGGATCCATATGTGGTTTGTGAGAAGAACACACATCCAATGGCACTAGTGGATCCATGTGTGGTTTGTGAGAAGAACACACATGCAATGACACAAATGCAATGACACTAGTGGATCCATATGTGGTCTGTGGGAAGAACATACATGCAATAACACTAGCTGTGGTTAATGAGAAGAACAGACGTGTAATGACTCTGATGGATGCATATGTGGTTTGTGAAAAGAACACACATGCAATGACTGTAGTTGTGGTTAATGAAAAGAACACACATGCAATGACTGTAGTTGTGGTTAATGAAAAGAACACACATGCAATGACTCTGGTGGATCCATGTGGTTTATGAAAAGAACACACATGCAATGACTCTAACTATGGTTAATGAAAACAACACACATGCAATGACACTGGTGGATCCATATGTGGTTTCTGAAAAGAACAAACATGCAATGAACTCTGGTGGATCCATATGTGGTTTGTGAGAAGATCACACATCCAATGGCACTGGTTGTTGTTCATGAAAAGAACACACATCCAATGACACTAGTGGATCCTTATGTGATTATCGAAAAGAACACACATGCAATGAGTCTGCTGGATTCACATGTGGTATGTGAAAAGAACACACATGCAATGACACTGGTGGATCCATATGTGGTTTGTGAGAATAACACACATGCAATGACACTAGTGGATCCATATGTGGTTTGTGAGAAGAACACACATGCAATGACACTGGGTGTGGTTCATGAAAATAACACACATCCAATGACACTGGTGGATCCTTATGTGGTCTGTGAAAATAACACACATGCAATGACTATAGATGTGGTTTGTGAGAAAAACACACATCCAATCACACTGGTGGATCCATATGTGGTTTGTGAGAAGAACACACATGCAATGACACTGGGTGTGGTTCATGAAAAGAACACACATCCAATAAACTCTTGTGGATCCATATGTGGTTTGTGAGAATAAAACAAATACAATGACTCTAGCTGTGGTTTGTGAAAAGAGCACACATGCAATCACACTGGTGGATCCATATGTGGTTTGTGAGAAGAACACACATCCAATGGCACTGGTGGATCCATGTGTCGTTTGTTAGAAGAACACACATGCAATGAGACACATGCAATGAAACTGGTGGATCCATATGTGTTATGTGGAAAGAAAAAACATGCAATGCCACTAGTTGTGGTTAATGAGAAGAACAGACATGCAATGACTCTGATGGATCCATATGTGGTTTGTGAAAAGAACACACATGCAATGACTCTAGTTGTGGTTAATGAAAAGAACACACATGCAATGACTCTGGTGGATCCATGTGCTTTGTGAAAAGAACACACATGCAATGACTCTAGCTATGGTTAATGAAAAGAACACGCATGCAATGACAATGGTGGATCCATATGTGGTTTGTGAAAATAACAGACGTGCAATGAACTCTGGTGGATCCAAATGTGGCTTGTGATAAGATCACACATCCAATGACACTGGTTGTGGTTCATGAAAAGAACGCACATCTAATGACACTAGTGGATCCTTATGTGGTTTGTGAAAAGAATAGACATGCAATGACTCTGGTGGATCCACATGTGGTTTGTGAAAAGAACACACATGCAATGACACAGGTGGATCCATATGTGGTTTGTGAGAATAACACACATGCAATGCCACTGGTGGATCCATATGTTGTTTGTGAGAAGAACACACATGCAATGACACTAGGTGTGGTTCATGAAAAGAACACACATCCACTAACACTAGTGGATCCTTATGTGGTCTGTGAAAAGAACACACATGCAATGATACTAGGCGTGGTTCATGAAAAGAACACACATCCACTAACACTAGTGGATCCTTATGTGGTCTGTGAAAAGAACACACATGCAATGACTCTAGACGTGGTTTTTGAAAAGAACACACATTCAATCACACTGGTGGATCCATATGTGGTTTGTAAGAAGAACACACACCCAATGACACTGGGTGTGGTTCATGAAAAGAACACACATCCAATGAACTCTGGTGGATCCATATGTCGTTTGTGAGAAGAACACACATGCAATGACTCTAGGCGTGGTTTGTGAAAAGAACACACACGTAATTACACTAGTGGATCCATATGTGGTTTGCGAGAAGAACACACATCCAATAGCACTGGTGGATCCATGTGTGGTTTGTGAGAAGAACACACATGCAATGACACACATGCAAAGACACTGGTGGATCCATCTGTGGTCTGTGGAAAGAACAAACATGCAATGACTCTAGTTGTGGTTTGTGAAAAGAACACACATGCAATCACACTAGTGGATCCATATGTGGTTTGTGAGAAGAACACACATCCAATGGCACTAGTGGATCCATGTGTGGTTTGTGAGAAGAACACACATGCAATGACACAAATGCAATGACACTAGTGGATCCATATGTGGTCTGTGGGAAGAACATACATGCAATAACACTAGCTGTGGTTAATGAGAAGAACAGACGTGTAATGACTCTGATGGATGCATATGTGGTTTGTGAAAAGAACACACATGCAATGACTGTAGTTGTGGTTAATGAAAAGAACACACATGCAATGACTCTAGTTCTGGTTAATGAAAAGAACACACATGCAATGACTCTGGTGGATCCATGTGGTTTATGAAAAGAACACACATGCAATGACTCTAACTATGGTTAATGAAAACAACACACATGCAATGACACTGGTGGATCCATATGTGGTTTCTGAAAAGAACAAACATGCAATGAACTCTGGTGGATCCATATGTGGTTTGTGAGAAGATCACACATCCAATGACACTGGTTGTTGTTCATGAAAAGAACACACATCCAATGACACTAGTGGATCCTTATGTGATTATCGAAAAGAACACACATGCAATGAGTCTGCTGGATTCACATGTGGTATGTGAAAAGAACACACATGCAATGACACTGGTGGATCCATATGTGGTTTGTGAGAATAACACACATGCAATGACACTAGTGGATCCATATGTGGTTTGTGAGAAGAACACACATGCAATGACACTGGGTGTGGTTCATGAAAATAACACACATCCAATGACACTGGTGGATCCTTATGTGGTCTGTGAAAATAACACACATGCAATGACTATAGATGTGGTTTGTGAGAAAAACACACATCCAATCACACTGGTGGATCCATATGTGGTTTGTGAGAAGAACACACATGCAATGACACTGGGTGTGGTTCATGAAAAGAACACACATCCAATAAACTCTTGTGGATCCATATGTGGTTTGTGAGAATAAAACAAATACAATGACTCTAGCTGTGGTTTGTGAAAAGAGCACACATGCAATCACACTGGTGGATCCATATGTGGTTTGTGAGAAGAACACACATCCAATGGCACTGGTGGATCCATGTGTCGTTTGTTAGAAGAACACACATGCAATGAGACACATGCAATGAAACTGGTGGATCCATATGTGTTCTGTGGAAAGAACAAATATGCAATGCCACTAGTTGTGGTTAATGAGAAGAACAGACATGCAATGACTCTGATGGATCCATATGTGGTTTGTGAAAAGAACACACATGCAATGACTCTAGTTGTGGTTAATGAAAAGAACACACATGCAATGACTCTGGTGGATCCATGTGCTTTGTGAAAAGAACACACATGCAATGACTCTAGCTATGGTTAATGAAAAGAACACGCATGCAATGACAATGGTGGATCCATATGTGGTTTGTGAAAATAACAGACGTGCAATGAACTCTGGTGGATCCAAATGTGGCTTGTGATAAGATCACACATCCAATGACACTGGTTGTGGTTCATGAAAAGAACGCACATCCAATGACACTAGTGGATCCTTATGTGGTTTGTGAAAAGAATAGACATGCAATGACTCTGGTGGATCCACATGTGGTTTGTGAAAAGAACACACATGAAATGACACAGGTGGATCCATATGTGGTTTGTGAGAATAACACACATACAATGCCACTGGTGGATCCATATGTTGTTTGTGAGAAGAACACACATGCAATGACACTAGGTGTGGTTCATGAAA
Source organism: Avena insularis (assembly GCA_023614405.1). Taxonomy (NCBI): domain Eukaryota; kingdom Viridiplantae; phylum Streptophyta; class Magnoliopsida; order Poales; family Poaceae; genus Avena; species Avena insularis. The sequence continues at coordinate 523,023,453 of CM042690.1, forward strand.
AGAACACACATCCACTAACACTAGTGGATCCTTATGTGGTCTGTGAAAAGAACACACATGCAATGATACTAGGCGTGGTTCATGAAAAGAACACACATCCACTAACACTAGTGGATCCTTATGTGGTCTGTGAAAAGAACACACATGCAATGACTCTAGACGTGGTTTTTGAAAAGAACACACATTCAATCACACTGGTGGATCCATATGTGGTTTGTAAGAAGAACACACATCCAATGACACTGGGTGTGGTTCATGAAAAGAACACACATCCAATGAACTCTGGTGGATCCATATGTGGTTTGTGAGAAGAACACACATGCAATGACTCTAGGCGTGGTTTGTGAAAAGAACACACACGTAATTACACTAGTGGATCCATATGTGGTTTGCGAGAAGAACACACATCCAATAGCACTGGTGGATCCATGTGTGGTTTGTGAGAAGAACACACATGCAATGACACACATGCAAAGACACTGGTGGATCCATCTGTGGTCTGTGGAAAGAACAAACATGTAATGACACTAGCTGTGGTTAATGAAAAGAAAAGACATGCAATGACTCGGATGGATCCAGATGTGGTTTGTGAAAAGAACACACATGCAATGACTCTAGTTGTGGTTAATGAAGAAAATACACTTGCAATGACTGTGGTGGATCCATGTGGTTTGTGAAAAGAACACACATGCAATGACTCTAGCTATGGTTAATGAAAAGAACAGACATGCAATGACACTGGTGGATCCATATGTGGTTTGTGAAAAGAACAGACATGCAATGAACTCTGGTGGATCCATATGGGGTTTGTGAGAAGATCACACATCCAATGACACTAGTTGTGGTTCATGAAAAGAACACACATCCAATGACACGGGTGAATCCTTATGTGGTTTGTGAAAAGAACACACATGCAATGACTCTGGTGGATCCACATGTGGTTTGTGGAAAGAACACACATGTAATGACACTGGTGGATCCTTATGTGGTCTGTGAGAATAACACACATGCAATCACACTGGTGGATCCATATGTGGTTTGTGAGAAGAACACACATGCAATGACATGGGTGTGGTTCATGAAAAGAACACACATCCAATGACACTGGTGGATCCTTATGTGGTCTGTGAAAAGAACACACATGCAATGACTCTAGATGTGGTTTGTGAAAAGAACGCATATGCAATGACACTAGTGGATCCATATGTGGTTTGTGAGAAGAACACACATCCAATGACACTGGTGGATCCATATGTGGTTTCTGAGAAGAACACACATGCAATGACACTGGGTTTGGTTCATGAAAAGAACACACATCCAATGACCCAAGTGGATCGTTATGTGGTTTGTGAAAAGAACACACATGCAATGACTCTAGATGTGGTTTGTGAGAAGAACACACATGCAATGACACTGGTAGATCCATATGTGGTTTGTGAAAAGAACACACATGCAATGACTCTAGCTATGGTTAATGAAAAGAACACACATGCAATGACAGTGGTGGATCCATATGTGGTTTGTGAAAAGAACAGACATGCAATGAACTCTGGTGGATCCATATGGGGTTTGTGAGAAGATCACACATCCAATGACACTAGTTGTGGTTCATGAAAAGAACACACATCCAGTGACACTGGTGAATCCTTATGTGGTTTGTGAAAAGAACACACATGCAATGACTCTGGTGGATCCACATGTGATTTGTGGAAAGAACACACACGTAATGACACTGGTGGATCCATATGTGGTCTGTGAGAATAACACACATGCAATGACACTGGTGGATCCATATGTGGTTTGTGAGAAGAACACACATGCAATGACACGAGTGTGGTTCATGAAAAGAACACACATCCAATGACACCGGTGGATCCTTATGTGGTCTGTGAAAAGAACACACATGCAATGACTCTAGATATGGTTTGTGAAAAGAACACATATGCAATGCACTGGTGGATCCATATGTGGTTTGTGAGAAGAACACACATCCAATGACACTGGTGGATCCATATGTGGTTTCTGAGAAGAACACACATGCAATGACACTGGGTTTGGTTCATGAGAAGAACACACATCCAATGACACAAGTGGATCGTTATGTGGTTTGTGAAAAGAACACACATGCAATTACTCTAGATATGGGTTGTGACAAGAACACACATGCAATGACACTGGTGACTCCATAAGTGGTTTGTGAAAAGAACACACATGCAATGACTCTAGTTGTGGTTAATGAAAAGAACACACATGCAATGACACTGGTGAATCGATGTGGTTTGTGAAAAGAACACACATGCAATGACTCTAGGTATGGTTAATGAAAAGAACACACATGCAATGACACTGGTGGATCCATATGTGGTTTGTGAAAATAACAGACATGCTATGAACTCTGGTGGATCCATATGTGGTTTGTGATAAGATCACACATCCAATGACACTGGTTGTGGTTCATGAAAAGAACACACATCCAATGACACTGGTGGATCCTTATGTGGTTTGTGAAAAGAATAGACATGCAATGACTCTGGTGGATCCACATGTGGTTTGTAAAAAAACCACACATGCAATGACACTGGTGGATCCATATGTGGTTTGTGAGAATAACACACATGCAATGGCACTGGTGGATCCATATGTTGTTTGTGAGAAGAACACACATGCAATGACACTGGGTGTGGTTCATGAAAAGAACACACATCCACTGACACTGGTGGGTCCTTATGTGGTTTGTGAAAAGAACACACATGCAATGACTCTAGACGTGGTTTGTGAAAAGAACACACATTCAATCACACTGGTGGATCCATATGTTGTTTGTGAGAAGAACACACATCCAATGACACTGGTGGATCCATATGTGGTTTGTGAGATGACCACACATGCAATGACACTGGGTGTGGTTCATGAAAAGAACACACATTCAATGAACTCTGGCGGATCCATATGTGGTTTGTGAGAAGAACACACATGCAATGACTCTAGGCGTGGTTTGTGAAAAGAACACACATGCAATCACACTAGTGGATCCATATGTGGTTTGTGAGAAGAACACACATCCAATGGCACTGGTGGATCCATGTGTGGTTTGTGAGAAGAACACACATGCAATGACACACATGTAATGACAATATTGGATCCATATGTGGTCTATGGAAAGAACTGACATGCAATGACACTAGCTATGGTTAATGAAAAGAACAGACATGCAATGACTCTGATGGATCCATATGTGGTTTGTGAAAAGAACACACATGCAATGACTCTAGTTGTGGTTAATGAAAATAACACACATGCAATGACTCTAGCTATGGTTAATGAAAAGAACACACATGCAATGACACTGGTGGATCCATATGTGGTTTGTGAAAAGAACAGACATGCAATGAACTCTAGTGGATCCATATGGGGTTTGTGAGAAGATCACACATCCAATCACACTGGTTGTGGTTCATGAAAAGAACACACATCCAATGACACCGGTGGATCCTTATGTGGTTTGTGAAAATAACACACATGCAATGACTCTAGTGGTTACACATGTGGTTTGTGAACAGAACACACATACAATGACACTGGTGGATCCATATGTGGTTTGTGATAATAACACACATGCAATGACACCGGTGGATCCATATGTGGTCTGTGAAAATAACAGACATGCAATGAACTCTGGTGGATCCATATGTGGTTTGTGATAAGATCACACATCCAATGACACTGGTTGTGGTTCATGAAAAGAACACACATCCATTGACACTGGTGGATCCTTATGTGGTCTGTGAAAAGAACACACATGCAATGACTCTAGATGTGGTTTGTGAAAAGAACACACATGCAATGACACTGGTGGATCCATATGTGGTTTGTGAGAAGAACACACATCCAATGACACTGGTGGATCCATATGTGGTTTGTGAGAAGAACACACATTGAATGACACTGGGTGTGGTTCATGAAAAGAACACACATCTAATGACACTGGTGGATCCTTATGTGGTTTGTGAAAAGAACATACATGCAATGACTCTAGATGTGGGTTGTGACAAGAACACACATGCAATGACACTGGTGACTCCATATGTGGTTTGTGAAAAGAACACACATGCAATGACTCTAGTTGTGGTTAATGAAAAGAACACACATGCAATGAATCTGGTGGATCTATGTGGTTTGTGAAAAGAACACACGTGCAATGACACTAGCTATGTTAATGAAAAGGACACACATGCAATGACACTGGTGGATCCATATGTGGTTTGTGAAAAGAACAGACATGCAATGAACTCTGGTGGATCCATATGGGGTTTGTGAGAAGATCACACATCCAATGACACTGGTTGTTGTTCATGAAAAGAACACACATCCAATGACACTGGTGGATCCTTATGTGGTTTGTGAACATAACACACATGCAATGACTCTAGTGGTTCCTCATGTGGTTTGTGAACAGAACACACATGCAATGACACTGGTGGATCCATATGTGGTTTGTGATAATAACACACATGCAATGACACTGGTGGATCCATATGTGGTTTGTGAGAAGAACACACATGCAATGACACTGGGTGTGGTTCATGAAAAGAACACACATCCAATGACACTGGTGGATCCTTATGTGGTCCGTGAAAAGAACACACATGCAATGACTCTAGATGTGGTTTGTGAAAAGAAAACACATGCAATGACACTGGTGGATCCATATGTGGTTTGTGAGAAGAACACACATCCAATGACAGTGGTGGATCCATATGTGGTTTCTGAGAAGAACACACATGTAGTGACACTGGGTGTGGTTCATGAAAAGAACACACATCCAATGACACTGGTGGATCCTTATGTGGTTTGTGAAAAGAACAGACATGCAATGACTCTAGATATGGGTTGTGACAAGAACACACATGCAATGACACTGGTGACTCCATATGTGGTTTGTGAAAAGAACACACATGCAATGACTCTAGTTGTGGTTAATGAAAAGAACACACATGCAATGACACTGGTGGATCCATGTGGTTTGTGAAAAGAACACACATGCAATGACTCTAGCTATGGTTAATGAAAATAACACACATGCAATGACACCGGTGGATCCATATGTGGTCTGTGAAAATAACAGACATGCAATGAACTCTGGTGGATCCATATGTGGTTTGTGATAAGATCACACATCCAATGACACTGGTTGTGGTTCATGAAAAGAACACACATCCATTGACACTGGTGGATCCTTATGTGGTTTGTGAAAAGAATAGGCATGCAATGACAATGGTGGATCCACATGTGGTTTGTGAAAAGAACACACATGCAATGACACTGGTGGATGCATATGTGGTTTGTGAGAATAACACACATGCAATGCCACTGGTGGATCCATATGTGGTTTGTGAGAAGAACACACATGCAATGACACTGGGTGTGGTTCATGAAAAGAACACACATCCACTGACACTGGTGGGTCCTTATGTGGTTTGTGAAAAGAACACACATGCAATGAGTCTAGACGTGGTTTGTGAAAAGAACACATATGCAATCACACTAGTGGATCCATATGTGGTTTGTGAGAAGAACACACATCCAATGGCACTGGTGGATGCATGTGTGGTCTGTGAGAAGAACACACATGCAATGACACTAGTAGATCCATATGTGGTCTATGGAAAGAACAGACATGCAGTGACAGTAGCTGTGGTTAATGAAAAGAACAGACATGCAATGACTCTAATGGTTCCATATGTGGTTTGTGAAAAGAACAAACATGCAATGACTCTAGTTGTGGTTAATGAAAATAACACACATGCGATGACTCTGGTGGATCCATGTGGTTTGTGAAAAGAACAGACATGCAATGACTCTAGCTATGGTTAATGAAAAGAACACACATGCAATGACACTGGTGGATCCATATGTGGTTTGTGAAAAGAACAAACATGCAATGAACTCTAGTGGATCCATATGGGGTTTGTGAGAAGATCACACATCCAATAATACTGGTTGTGGTTCATGAAAAGAACACACATCCAATGAAAATGGTGGATCCTTATGTGGTTTGTGAAAATAACACACATGCAATGACTCTAGTGGTTCCACATGTGGTTTGTGAACAGAACACACATGCAATGACACTGGTGGATCCATATGTGGTTTGTGATAATATTACACATGCAATGACACTGGTGGATCCATATGTGGTTTGTGAGAAGAACACACATGCAATGACACTAGGTGTGGTTCATGAAAAGAACACACATCCAATGACACTGGTGGGTCCTTATGTGGTCTGTGAAAATAACACACATGCAATGACTCTAGATGTGGTTTGTGAAAAGAACACACATGTAATGACACTGGTGGATCCATATGTGGTTTGTGAGAAGAACACACATCCAATGACACTGGTGGATCCATATGTGGTTTGTGAGAAGAACACACATGCAATGACACTGGGTGTGGTTCATGAAAAGAACACACATCCAATGACACTGGTGGATCCTTATGTGGTTTGTGAAAAGAACAGACATGCAATGACTCTAGATGTGGGTTGTGACAAGAACACACATGCAATGACACTGGTGACTCCATATGTGGTTTGTGAAAAGAACACACATGCAATGACTCTAGTTGAGGTTAATGAAAAGAACACACATGCAATGAATCTGGTGGATCCATGTGGTTTTTGAAAAGAACACACGTGCAATGACTCTAGCTATGGTTAATGAAAAGGACACACATGCAATGACACTGGTGGATCCATATGTGGTTTGTGAAAAGAACAGACATGCAATGAACTCTGGTGGATCCATATGGGGTTTGTGAGAAGATCACACATCCAATGACACTGGTTGTCGTTCATGAAAAGAACACACATCCAATGACACTGGTGGATCCTTATGTGGTTTGTGAAAATAACACACATGCAATGACTCTAGTGGTTCCACATGTGGTTTGTGAACAGAACACACATGCAATGACACTGGTGGATCCATATGTGGTTTGTGATAATAACACACATGCAATGACACTGGTGGATCCATATCTAGTTTGTGAGAAGAGCACACATGCAATGACACTGGGTGTGGTTCTTGAAAAGAACACACATCCAATGACACTGGTGGATCCTTATGTGATCTGTGAAAAGAACACACATATAATGACTCTAGATGTGGTTTGTGAAAAGAACACACATGCAATGACACTGGTGGATCCATATGTGGTTTGTGAGAAGAACATACATCCAATGACATTGGTGGATCCATATGTGGTTTGTGAGAAGAACACACATGCAATGACACTGGGTGTGGTTCATGAAAAGAACACACATCCAATGACACTGGTGGATCCTTATGTGGTTTGTGAAAAACAGAATGCATAATGACTCTAGATGTGGTTTGTGAAAAGAACACACATGCAATGACACTGGTGACTCCATATGTGGTTTGTGAAAAGAACACACATGCAATGACTCTAGTTGAGGTTAATGAAAAGAACACACATGCAATGAATCTGGTGGATCCATGTGGTTTGTGAAAAGAACACACGTGCAATGACTCTAGCTATGGTTAATGAAAAGGACACACATGCAATGACACTGGTGGATCCATATGTGGTTTGTGAAAAGAACAGACATGCAATGAACTCTGGTGGATCCATATGGGGTTTGTGAGAAGATCACACATCCAATGACACTGGTTGTCGTTCATGAAAAGAACACACATCCAATGACACTGGTGGATCCTTATGTGGTTTGTGAAAATAACACACATGCAATGACTCTAGTGGTTCCACATGTGGTTTGTGAACAGAACACACATGCAATGACACTGGTGGATCCATATGTGGTTTGTGATAATAACACACATGCAATGACACTGGTGGATCCATATGTGGTTTGTGAGAAGAGCACACATGCAATGACACTGGGTGTGGTTCTTGAAAACAACACATATCCAATGACACTGGTGGATCCTTATGTGATCTGTGAAAAGAACACACATGCAATGACTCTAGATGTGGTTTGTGAAAAGAACACACATGCAATGACACTGGTGGATCCATATGTGTTTGTGAGAAGAACATACATCCAATGACATTGGTGGATCCATATGTGGTTTGTGAGAAGAACACACATGCAATGACACTGGGTGTGGTTCATGAAAAGAACACACATCCAATGACACTGGTGGATCCTTATGTGGTTTGTGAAAAGAATAGACATGCAATGACTCTAGATATGGGTTGTGACAAGAACACACATGCAATGAAACTGGTGACTCCATATGTCGTTAGTGAAAAGAACACACATGCAATGACTCTAGTTGTGGTTAATGAAAAGAACACACATGCAATGACACTGGTGGATCCATGTGGTTTGTGAAAAGAACACACATGCAATGACTCTAGCTATGGTTAATGAAAAGAACACACATGCAATGACATTGGTGGATCCATATGTGGTTTGTGAAAATAACAGACATGCAATGAACTCTGGTGGATCCATATGTGGTTTGTGATAAGATCACACATCCAATGACACTGGTTGTGGTTCATTAAAAGAACACACATCCAATGACACTGGTGGATCCTTATGTGGTTTGTGAAAAGAACAGACATGCAATGACTCTAGATATGGGTTGTGACAAGAACACACATGCAATGACACTGGTGACTCCATATGTGGTTTGTGAAAAGAACACACATGCAATGACTCTAGTTGTGGTTAATGAAAAGAACACACATGCAATGACACTGGTGGATCCATGTGGTTTGCGAAAAGAACACACATGCAATGACTCTAGCTATGGTTAATGAAAAGAACACACATGCAATGACACTGGTGGATCCATATATGGTTTGTGAAAATAACAGACATGCATTGAACTCTGGTGGATCCATATGTGGTTTGTGATAAGATCACACATCCAATGACACTGGTTCTGGTTCATGAAAAGAACACACATCCAATGACACTGGTGGATCCTTATGTGGTTTGTGAAAAGAACACACATGCAATGACTCTGGTGTATCCACATGTGGTTTGTGAAAAGAACAAACATGCAATGATACTGGTGGATCCATATGTTGTTTGTGAGAATAACACACATGCAATGACACTGGGTGTGGTTCATGAAAAGAACACACATCCACTGACACTGGTGGGTCCTTATGTGGTTTGTGAAACGAACACACATGCAATGACTCTAGACGTGGTTTGTGAAAATAACACACATTCAATCACACTGGTGGATCCATATGTGGTTTGTGAGAAGAACACACATCCAATGACACTGGTGGATCCATATGTGGTTTGTGAGATGACCACACATGCAATGACACTGGGTGTGGTTCATGAAAAGAACACACATCCAATGAACTCTGGCGGATCCATATGTGGTTTGTGAGAAGAACACACATGCAATGACTCTAGGCGTGGTTTGTGAAAAGAACACACATGCAATCACACTAGTGGATCCATATGTGGTTTGTGAGAAGAACACACACCCAATGGCACTGGTGGATCCATGTGTGGTTTCTGAGAAAAACACACATGCAATGACACTAGTGGATCCATATGTGGTCTATGGAAAGAACAGACATGCAATGACATTAGCTGTGGTTAATGAAAAGAACAGACATGCAATGACTCTGATGGATCCATATATGGTTTGTGAAAAGAACACACATGCAATGACTCTAGTTGTGGTTAATGAAAATAACACACATGCAATGACTCATGTGGATCCATGTGGTTTGAGAAAAGAACACACATGCAATGACTCTAGCTCTGGTTAATGAAAAGAACACACATGCAATGACACTGGTGGATCCATATGTAGTTTGTGAAAAGAACAGACATGCAATGAACTCTAGTGGATCCATATGGGGTTTGTGAGAAGATCACACATCCAATGACACTGGTTGTGGTTCATGAAAAGAACACACATCCAATGACACTGGTGGATCCTTATGTGGTTTGTGAAAATAACACACATGCAATGACTCTAGTGGTTCCACATGTGGTTTGTGAACAGAACATGCATGCAATGACACTGGTGGATCCATATGTGGTTTGTGATAATAACACACATGCAACGACACTGGTGGATCCATATGTGGTTTGTGAGAAGAACACACATGCAATGACACTAGGTGTGGTTCATGAAAAGAACACACATCCAATGACACTGGTGGATCATTATGTGGTCTGTGAAAAGAACACACATCCAATGACACTGGTGGATCCTTATGTGGTTTGTGAAAAGAACAGACATGCAATGAGTCTAGATGTGGGTTGTGACAAGAACACACATGCAATGACACTGGTGACTCCATATGTGGTTTGTGAAAAGGAAACACATGCAATGACTCTATTTGTGGTTAATGAAAAGAACACACATGCAATGAATCTGGTGGATCCATGTGGTTTGTGAAAAGAACACACGTGCAATGACTCTAGCTATGGTTAATGAAAAGAACACACATGCAATGACACTGGTGGATCCATATGTGGTTTGTGAAAAGAACAGACATGCAATGAACTCTTGAGGATCCATATGGGGTTTGTGAGAAGATCACACATCCAATGACACTGGTTGTGGTTCATGAAAAGAACTCACATCCAATGACACTGGTGGATCCTTATGTGGTTTGTGAAAATAACACACATGCAATGACTCTAGTGGTTCCACATGTGGTTTGTGAATAGAACACTCATGCAATGACACTGGTGGATCCATATGTGGTTTGTGATAATAACACACATGCAATGACACTGGTGGATCCATATGTGGTTTGTGAGAATAACACACATGCAATGACACTGGGTGTGGTTCATGAAAATAACACACATCCAATGACACTGGTGGATCCTTAGGTGGTCCGTGAAAAGAACACACATGCAATGACTCTAGATGTGGTTTGTGAAAAGAACACACATGCAATGACACTGGTGGATCCATATGTGGTTTGTGAGAAGAACACACACCCAATGACATTGGTGGATCCATATGTGGTTTGTGAGAAGAACACACATGCAATGACACTGGGTGTGGTTCATGAAAAGAACACACATCCAAGGACACTGGTGGATCCTTATGTGGTTTGTGAAAAGAATAGACATGCAATGACTCTAGATATGGGTTGTGACAAGAACACACATGCAATGACACTGGTGACTCCATATGTGGTTTGTGAAAAGAACACACATGCAATGACTCTAGTTGTGGTTAATGAAAAGAACACACATGCAATGACACTGGTGGATTCATGTGGTTTGTGAAAAGAACACACATGCAATGACTCTAGCTATGGTTAATGAAAAGAACACACATGCAATGACACTGGTGGATCCATATGTGGTTTGTGAAAATAACAGACATGCAATGAACTCTGGTGGATCCATATGTGGTTTGTGATAAGATCACACATCCAATGACACTGGTTGTGGTTCATGAAAAGAACACACATCCAATGACACTGGTGGATCCTTATGTGGTTTGTGAAAAGAATAGACATGCAATGACTCTGGTGGATCCACATGTGGTTTGTGAAAAGAACACACATGCAATGACACTGGTGGATCCATATGTGGTTTGTGAGAATAACACACATGCAATGCCACTGGTGGATCCATATGTTGCTTGTGAGAAGAACACACAAGCAATGACACTGGGTGTGGTTCATGAAAAGAACGCACATCCACTAACACTGGTGGGTCCTTATGTGGTTTGTGAAAAGAACACACACGCAATGACTCTAGATGTGGTTTGTGAAAAGAACACACATTCAATCACACTGGTGGATCCATATGTGGTTTGTGAGAAGAACACACATCCAATGACACTGGTGGATCCATATGTGGTTTGTGAGATGACCACACATGCAATGACACTGGGTGTGGTTCATGAAAAGAACACACATCCAATGAACTCTGGCGGATCCATGTGTGGTTTGTGAGAAGAACACACATGCAATGACTCTAGGCGTGGTTTGTGAAAAGAACACACATGCAATCACACTAGTGGATCCATATGTGGTTTGTGAGAAGAACACACATCCAATGGCACTGGTGGATCCATGTGTGGTTTGTGAGAAGAACACACATGCAATGACACTAGTGGATCCATATGTGGTCTATGGAAAGAACAAACATGAATTGACACTAGCTGTGGTTAATGAAAAGAACAGACATGCAATGACTCTGATGGATCCATATGTGGTTTGTGAAAAGAACACACATCCAATGACTCTAGTTGTGGTTAATGAAAATAACACACATGCAATGACTCTGGTGGATCCATATGGTTTGTGAAAAGAACACACATGCAATGACTCTAGCTATGGTTAATGAAAAGAACACACATGCAATGACACTGGTGGATCCATATGTGGTTTGTGAAAAGAACAGACATGCAATGAACTCTAGTGGATCCATATGGGGTTTGTGAGAAGATCACACATCCAATGACACTGGTTGTGGTTCATGAAAAGAACACACATCCAATGACACTGGTGGATCCTTATGTGGTTTGTGAAAATAACACACATGCAATGACTCTAGTGGTTCCACATGTGGTTTGTGAACAGAACACGCATGCAATGACACTGGTGGATCCATATGTGGTTTGTGATAATAACACACATGCAATGACACTGGTGGATCCATATGTGGTTTGTGAGAAGAACATGTTGGAGATATGCCCTAGAGGCAATAATAAATATAGTTATTATTATATCTTTGTGTTTATGATAAATGTTTACATTCATGCTATAATAGTATTAACAAGGAAACATTAATACTTGTGTGATTTGTAAACTTAATTTGAAGTCCCTATTAAAGCCTCTATATAGTACTAGCTTGTTGGTTAATAGATGATTGTGGTTTCCCTATCATGAACATTGAGATGTTATTAACAACAAGATCATATCGTTAGGAGAATGATATGGTGGACATACTCCTATAGGTAAGCGTAGCATAAAGATCAAGTCATTTTAATAGTTCAATTGCTATATGCTTTCTGATACATAGTTATCTAATTCCTTCGACCATGAGATCATGCATATCACCTTTGCCAGATGGATGCTTTGATGACATCAAACACCACACCGTAACTGGGTGGCTATAAAGGTGTCATTGAGTGTTCAGAAAGTATTGGTTGAAACACATGGATCAAGAGTGGGATTTGTCCATCCATATGACGGATAGATATACTCTGGGCCCTCTCGGTGAAATGTCATCCAATTAGCTTGCAAGCATGTGACTGGATCACAAGGGATCACATATCACGGGAACGAGAAAAGAGAACTTATCAGTAACGAGGTTGAACTAGGTATGCATAGATACCGACGATCATAACCTCGGATAAGTAAACTATCGTGACACAAAGGGAAATTGAAATCGTATGTAAGTGGTTCATTCGATCGCAAAGTAATCGTAGAAATATGTGGGAGCCATATGAATTTCCAGATTCCTCTATTGGTTATTGGTCGGAGAAGTGTCTCGATCATGTCCGCATAATTCACGAACCGTAGGGAGACACAATTAAGGATTCGACGTTGTTTGAGTAGTTATGGAATGATGAGAAAGAGTCTGAATGTTGTTCGGAGTCTTGAATGGGATTCGGGATATCACGAGGAGATCCGGAATGGTCCGGAGAATAAGATTCATATAAGGAAAGTCCTGCTTTGAGTTGGGGAATGGTTAGATGTTTTCATCGGGAACATTCTAGAAGGTTCGGAATGTCCGCACTCAGGGGATGGTTAGATGAATTTGTAATTGTAAGTTGGAATGATTGCATCATGTACTAGGTGTCTTTGCTGTCCAAAATAAAGGGTTTATTTAAATCCTAAATTGAAAAGTCAAACGGCTAGTTTGAAAGTCAAACGGCGATTTTTGGAAAGAGGAGGAGAAGTGGAAACCGAGTTGGGGAGGGATTCCCTCCTCCCCATGCGCGCCCACAAGCCAAGTTGGGGAGGACTCCACTCCCTCCCTTGGCCGCCCAGCCCTCCACCTATATAAGGAGGCAGGGCTCCCTCCTAGCACACAAGTACCTCTCCTCCAAAACCCTAGATTGGCGCCACCACCTGCTGCTGCCGCCACCTCCCAGGTTGCCCTAGCCGCCGACTTGGGGTGCCCCAAACCCTAAGCCGCCGGCTCTAGCACCTCCTCCTTGGTGTATCTAAAACCTAGATCGCCGAGAGCCTCTCATCTCCACCATACTGCTCGGCTTAAGCGAAGCCTGCGAGATCTCCCTCTACTTCGGTACCACGCCATTGTCTTTGCGGAATCACGAGGAGAGTGCTACAACCTCCAGCCTGCTGGAACAAGGAGAGGAAGGTCTTCGTCGAAAATCGAACGTGTGACCGACTGGGAGCGCTGCCGGAACAGCGCCGGGAAGGATCGTCTCTGTGATCTTGAGATCGGAAGAGTACGACTACATCACCCACGAGAATCTGCTCGTTAAACACTTTGGAATCTTGAGGTTAGTTATTCCATCGACTCGTTGCTACAATCTAGTAGATAGATCTTGGCTTGTTTGTTTGTATGCGGTAGAAAATTTTGTTTTCCATGCTCTGAAACCCTCTGATGGTATCGAGCCGTGTCTATATGTAGATCTGTTGCGAGTAGAACACAATGGTCATTGTGGGCATTGATGCTTTATTGTCGATTGCTTCTTGTGTACTTTGCATCTTGCGGGATGTTGGGATGAAGCGGCCTAACCTTACATGACATCGTTCATGAGACTTGCTCCACGCTTGACATGCAACTCGTATTGCATAAGTGGCTTTATGGGTGCCTGTTTCTCCCAGATAGTGGAGATCCAATTTACAACGGGTGATTAACAATACTAGTATCAATGTTGTGGTTCTTGTTAAATAGTTAGAACGACACTTATTGAAAGCCCCAAACCACGTAAAATATGCAAAGAAAGTAGAGGCGTCTAACTTTGTTTTGCGGGTGTCTGATGATGTGATATGGCCATGATTGTGATTATATTTGATGTATGCAATGTTCCTTATTGTAAAGTTGGCAACGGCGAGCCATATGGTTGTCTTTAATTTATGTTAAGATCCGTGTCTATTCAAAGTAGTTGTAATAGTTGAAGCCGGTGGGCGACAACCATGAAGAAGCGTCATTGACCTTGATGCTATACCGGTGATGATGAAGATCATGTTAGGTGCTTGAAGATGGAGATCGGAAGCACAAAGAAGAAAACCATATCATATCACATATTATGAATTGCATGTGATGTTAATCCTTTATGCATCTTGTATTGCTTAGTAGACGACGGTAGCATTATAAGATGATCCCTCATGCACATAAATTTCAAGTTCTAAAGTGTTCACCCTTAGTATGCACCGTTGCTAAAGCTTGTTGTTTCGAAGCACCACGTGATGATCGGGTGTGTTAGATTCATGAGTGAATACAACGTAAGCAAGCCAGATTTGCTTATGCGGTAGCTAAGGTTTGATCTTGACGAGCCTAGCATGTATGACATGGTCTCGAACACGAATCACCGAAAGGTAAAACATGAATCATATAGTAGACATGATGAACATGTCGATTGTTCGCCATTGAAACTATATCAACTCTCGTGATGATCGGTTTTGATATAGTGGATTTGGTTCGTGTGATCACTAAAACAATGTGAGGGATGTTGTTTTGAGTGGGAGTTCACCTAGATTAAACTTTATTATTGATTTGAACTCAATTTGTCATAAACTTAGTCTAAACTATTGCAAATATGTTGTAGATCAATGGCAGCCCCTACCATCAATTTTAATGCGTTCCTAGAGAAAGAAAAGTTGAAAAACAATGGAAGCAACTTCGCGGATTGGTTCCGCAATTTGAGGATTGTCCTCACAGTAATTTGACCTATGTCTTTGGATGCACCGCTGGGTGACCCACCTGCAGCTGATGCTACCAATGAAGTAAAGAATGTTTACCTTGCTCGGAAGAATCATTACTCCATAGTTCAGTGTGCTATCTTGTATGGTTTAGAATCGGAGCTTCAGAAAAGGTTTGAGAATTCAGACCCACATGATATTGTCCGTGATCTCAAATTGATCTTTGAGACTCACGCGGCGATTGAGAGTTATGAGGCTTCTGAAAAGTTCTTTAACTGCAAGATGGAAGAGGGCAGCTCCGTTAGTGAGCATGTGCTTAAGATGTCTGGGCACGCAAACAAACTTCAAAGCTTGGGTATAGTGATTCCTAATGCTTTGGGGATTTACCGTGTCCTCCAATCACTACCACCAAGTTACAAGAACTTTGTGATGAACTACAACATGCGGAACATGAACAAGCAGTTGCCGAAATGTTTGCTATGTTAAAGTCTGCGAAGTGGAGATCAAGAAAGAGCACCAAGTGTTGTTGGTCAATAATACCACCAAATTCAAGAAAGGCAAGTCTAAGAAGGACACTTCAAGAAGGGTGGCAAGAAAGTTGCCACACCGAAGAAGACCAAGGCTGGACCCAAGCCCGACAATCTTGAGTGCTTTTCCGCAAAGGAGAAGGTCCTTTGAGCGGAATTGCCCAAAGTACTTGGCAGATTTGAAGAACAGCAACATCAAGAAGAAAGGTATATCTGATATACATGTTATTGATGTGTATCTCACTAGTATTCGTAGTAGTGCCTGAGTATTTGATACTGGTTCGGTTGCTCATATTTGTAACTCGAAACAGGAGCTGCAGAATAAACGGAAGCTAGTGAAGAACGAGGTGATGATGCGCGTGGGAAACGGATCAAAGGTTGATGTGATCGCGGTCGGCACGCTACCCCTTCATCTACCATCGGGATTAGTTTTATACTTAAATAATTGTTATTTGGTGCCTGCGTTGAGCATGAACATTATATCGGGATCTTGTTTATTGCGAGACGGTTACTTGTTTAAATCCGAGAATAATGGTTGTTCGATTTATATGAGTAATATGTTTTATGCACATGCACCTTTGATAGATGGTCTATTCTTGTTGAATCTCGATGGTGGAAATACACATATTAATAACATTGAAGCTAAACGTTTGAAATCAAGGGATAACTCGACCTATATGTGGCACTGTCGTCTTGGTCACATTGGAGTGAAGCGTATGAAGAAACTCCATTCCGATGGACTTCTTGAATCACTTGATTTTGAAATACTTGAAAGATGCGAAGCATGTCTGATGGGCAAAATGACTAAGACTCCATTTTCTGGTATGATGGAGCGAGCTATGAACTTATTGGAAATCATACATACCGATGTGTGTGGTCCAATGAGTGTAGCATCGCGCGGTGGTTATCGTTATGTTCTTACCTTCACGGATGACTTGAGTAGATATGGGTATATCTATTTCATGAAACATAAGTCCGAAACTTTCGAGAAGTTTAAGGAGTTTCAAAGTGAGGTAGAGAATCAACGTAACAAGAAGATTAAATTTCGTTACGATCGTGGAGGTGAATATCTAAGTTACGAGTTTGGCGAGCATTTGAAGAAATGCGGAATACTTTCACAATTGACACCGCCGGGAACACCACAGTAATGGTGTGTCTGAACGTCGTGTCGAACTCTCTTAGATATGGTTCGTTCTATGATGTCACTTACAGATTTGCGCTATCATTTTGGGGTTATGCATTAGAAACAGCGCATTCACTTTAAATAGGGCACCGTATAAATCCGTTAAACGACAATTATGAATTATGGTTTGGGAAGAAACCTAAATTGTCGTTCCTTAAAGTTTGGGATCGAAGCCTATGTAAATAAGTTACAGCGGACAAGCTTGAACCCAAAGCGAAAAATGCGTCTTCATAGGATACCGAAGGAAACTATTGGGTATACTTTCTATCATAGATCCGAAGGCAAAATCTTCGTTGCCAGAATGGATCCTTTCTAGAGAAGAATTTCTCTCGAAAGAATTGACCGGAAGGAAAGTAGAACTCGACGAGGTTGTCGAACCTTCTTCGAAATTGCAAGTAGCCCCGCGGAAGAAGTTCTGTGGTGCCTGCACCAATTAGAAGGAAGCTAATGATGATGATCATGAAACTTGATCGAAGTTGCTCTGAGCCTCGCAGTCAACGAGAACTCGTACCACTCCATTGGTATGATCCGTTATGAGTGTCATGTTGGTGGACAACACCGATGACCCCGAGACATATGAGGAAGCGATGATGAGCCCAGATTCCAATAAATGGCAGGAAGCCATGAAATCCGAGATTGGATCCATGTACGAAAACCAAGTATGGACTTTGGTGGACTTACCGGATGGCCGAAAGGCTGTCGAGAACAAATGGATCTTCAAGAAGAAAACAGATGCTGATTGTAATGTAACTGTCTATAAAGCTCGACTTGTCGCAAAAGGGTTTCGACAAATTCAAGGAGTTAACTACGATGAGACTTTCTCACCGATGAAGCTAAAAGTCTGTAAGGATTATGTTAGCAATCGCTGCATATTACGATTATGAGATATGGCAGATGGATGTCAAAACAGCATTCCTCAATGGTGACATTGATGAAGAGTTGTATATGATGCAACCCAAAGGTTTTGTCGATCCTAAAGATGCTAACAAGGTATGCAAACTTCAACGGTCCATCTATGGATTGAAACAAGCATCCCGAAGTTGGAATCAACGTTTTGATAAGGTAATCAAAAGTTTTGGTTTTATACAAACTTATGGAGAAGCTTGTATTTACAAGAAAGTGAGTGGGAGCTCTGTAGCATTCTTAATACTATATGTGGATGACATATTGTTGATTGGGAATGATGTAGACCTTCTTAATAGTGTCAAAGAATATTTGAATAATAGTTTTTCAATGAAGGATCTTGGCGAAGCAGCTTACATATTAGGCATAAATATTTATAGAGATAGATCAAAACGCCAAATATCATTGTCACAGAGTACATATTTGGACAACGTTCTAAAGAGGTTTCGAATGGAAGATAGCAAGAAAGGGTTCTTGCCCATGTTGCCCAATACGACCTTGAGTAAAACTCAAAGTCCGACATCGGCAGAAGATAGAGAAAGGATGAGTAAGACTCCCTATGCCTCAGCCATAGGATCTCTAATGTATGCCATGCTATGTACTAGACCCGACATTGCATATCTTTGTTAGTTTGACTAGCAGATATCAAAGTGATCGAGTGGATCATTGGACAACGGTCAAAAACATCCTTAAGTACTTGAGAAGAACTAAGGATATGGTTATTTCTTATGGAGGTGATGAACAGCTCGTTGTTAATGGTTACACCGACGCTAGTTGGAACACCGATCCGGATGATTCTAAATCACAATCTGGATACGTATTTATTTTGAATGGTGCAGATTAGCTGGAGGTGCAAAGCAAAGCGTTGTGGCGAGATCTTCAACTGAATCGGAATACATGGCTGCTTCGGAGGCTTCACAAGAAGCGATATGGATGAAAGAGTTCATTATAGAGCTGGGTGTGGTTCCTAGTGCGCTGGACCCAATGTCTATCTACTGTGATAACATGGGCGCCTTAGCCAATGCGCAAGAACCAAGGTCACACAAGAAGCTGAAGCACATCAAGCTACGTTTTCACGCTATTCGAGAACATATCCAAGATGGGGATATAAAGATTTGCAAAGTACACACAGATCTGAATGTGGCGGATCCGTTGACTAAACCTCTCCCGAGGGCAAAACATGACCAGCACCAAACTGCCATGGGTGTTCGGTATATTACCATGTAATCTAGATTAGATGAATCTAGTGCAAGTGGGAGATTGTTGGAGATATGCCCTAGAGGCAATAATAAATATAGTTATTATTATATCTTTGTGTTTATGATAAATGTTTACATTCATGCTATAATAGTATTAACAAGGAAACATTAATACTTGTGTGATTTTAACTTAATTTGAAGTCCCTAGTAAAGCCTCTGTATAATACTAGCTTGTTGGTTAATAGATGATTGTGGTTTCCCTATCATGAACATTGATATGTTATTAACAACAAGATCATATCGTTAGGAGAATGATATGGTGGACATACTCCTATAGATAAGCGTAGCATAAAGATCAAGTCATTTTAATAGTTCAATTGCTATATGCTTTCTGATACATAGTTATCTAATTCCTTCGACCATGAGATCATGCATATCACCTTTGCCGGATGGATGCTTTGATGACATCAAACACCACACCGTAACTGGGTGGCTATAAAGGTGTCATTGAGTGTTCAGAAAGTATTGGTTGAAACGCATGGATCAAGAGTGGGATTTGTCCATCCATATGACGGATAGATATACTCTGGGCCCTCTCGGTGAAATGTCATCCAATTAGCTTGCAAGCATGTGACTGGCTCACAAGGGATCACATATCACGGGAATGAGACAAGAGTACTTATCGATGTGAGGTTGAACTAGGTATGCGAGATCAAGCGATCATAACCTCGGATAAGTAAACTATCGTGAGACAAAGGGAAATTGATATCGTATGTAAGTTGTTCATTCGATCGCAAAGTAATCGTAGAAATATGTGGGAGCCATATGAATTTCCAGATTCCTCTATTGGTTATTGGTCGGAGAAGTGTCTCGATCATGTCCGCATAATTCACGAACCGTAGGGAGACACACTTAAGGATTCGACGTTGTTTGAGTAGTTATGGAATGATGAGAAAGAGTCCGAATGTTGTTCGAGTCTCGAATGGGATTCAGGATATCACGAGGAGATCCGGAATGGTCCGAGAATAAGATTCATATAAGGAAAGTCCCGTTTGGAGTTGGGGAATGGTTAGATGTTTTCATCGAACATTCTAGAAGGTTCGGAATGTCCAAGCACTCGGGGAAGGGTACATGAATGTGTCATTGTAAGTTGGAATGATTGCATCATGTACTAGGTGCCTTTGCTGTCCAAAAGAAAGGGTTTATTTAAATCCTAAATTGAAAAGTCAAGCGGCTAGTTTGAAAGTCAAACGGCAATTTTTGGAAAGAGGAGGAGAAGTGGAAACCGAGTTGGGGAGGGATTCCCTCCTCCCCAAGCCGCCCAAGCCGAGTTGGGGAGGGCTCACTCCTCCCCTTGGCCGGCCAGCCCTCCACCTATATAAGGAGGCAGGGCTCCTCCTAGCACACAAGTACCTCTCCTCCAAAACCCTAGATTGGCGCCACCACCTCCTGCTGCCGCCACCTCCCGAGGTTGCCCTAGCCACGACTTGGGGTGCCCCCAACCCCAGCCGTCGGCTCTAGCACCTCCTCCTTGGTGTATCTAAAACCTAGATCGCCGAGAGCCCTCTCATACTCCACCATACTCGCTCCGGCTTAAGCGAAGCCCTCGAGATCTCCCCTCACTTCCTGTACGCCAGTTGTGCTTGGGAATCACGAGAGAGTGCTACAAACTCCGCTGCCTGCTGGAACAAGGGAGAGGAAGGTCTTCGTCAGTACAACGTGTGACCGATTGGGAGCGCTCCTAACGCTGGCGCGGAAGGATCGTCTCTGCGATCTTGAGATCAGAATGAAATCGACTACATCACCCACGAGAATCTGCTCTCGTTAAACACTTTGGAATCTTCGAGGGTGAGTTATTCCATCGACTCGTTGCTACAATCTAGTAGATAGATCTTGGCTTGTTTGTTTGTATGCGGTAGAAATTTTTTGTTTTCCATGCTCTGAAACCCTACAAAGGTATCGAGCCGTGTCTATATGTAGATCTGTTGCCAGTAGAACACAATGGTCATTATGGGCATTGCTGCTTGTATTGTAGATTGCTTCTTGTGTACTTTGCATCTTGCGTGATGTTGGGATGAAGCGGCCCAGGCTAACCTTACATGACATCGTTCATGAGACTTGCTCCACGCTTGACATGCAACTCGTATTGCATAAGTGGCTTTGCGGGTGCCTGTTTCTCCCAGCATAGTGGAGATCCAATTTACAACGGGTGATTAACAATACTAGTATCAATGTTGTGGTTCTTGTTAAAAGTTAGAACGACACTTATTGAAAGCCCCAAACCACGTAAAATATGCAAAGAAAGTAGAGGCGTCTAACTTTGTTTTGCGAGGGTGTCTGATGATGTGATATGGCCATGATTGTGATTATATTTGATGTATGCAATGTTCCTTATTGTAAAGTTGGCAACGGCAGGAAGCCATATGGTTGTCTTTAATTTATGTTAAGACCAGCGTGTCTATTCAAAGTAGTTGTAATAGTTGAAGCGGTGGGCGACAACCATGAAGAAGCGTCATTGACCTTGATGCTATACCGGTGATGATGGAGATCATGTTAGGTGCTTGAAGATGGAGATCGGAAGCACAAAGAAGAAAACCATATCATATCACATATTATGAATTGCATGTGATGTTAATCCTTTATGCATCTTGTATTGCTTAGTGGACGACGGTAGCATTATAAGATGATCCCTCATGCACATAAATTTCAAGTTCTAAAGTGTTCACCCTTAGTATGCACCGTTGCTAAAGCTTGTTGTTTCGAAGCACCACGTGATGATCGGGTGTGTTAGATTCATGAGTGAATACAACGTAAGCAAGCCAGATTTGCTTATGCGGTAGCTAAGGTTTGATCTTGACGAGCCTAGCATGTACATACATGGTCTCAGGAACACGAATCACCGAAAGGTAAAACATGAATCATATAGTAGATATGATGAACATGTTGATTGTTCGCCATTGAAACTATATCAACTCTCGTGATGATCGGTTTTGATATAGTGGATTTGGTTCGTGTGATCACTAAAACAATGTGAGGGATGTTGTTTTGAGTGGGAGTTCACCTAGATTAAACTTTATTATTAATTTGAACTCAATTTGTCATAAACTTAGTCTAAACTATTGCAAATATGATGTAGATCAATGGCATCCCCTACCATCAATTTTAATGCGTTCCTAGAGAAAGAAAAGTTGAAAAACAATGGAAGCAACTTCGCGGATTGGTTCCGCAATTTGAGGATTGTCCTCACAGCTGGTAATTTGACCTATGTGCTGGATGCACCGCTGGGTGACCCACCTGCAGCTGATGCTACCGATGAAGTAAATAATGTTTACCTTGTTCGGAAGAATCAGTACTCCATATTTCAGTGTGCTATCTTGTATGGTTTAGAATCGGAGCTTCAGAAAAGGTTTGAGAATTCAGACCCACATGATATTGTCCGTGATCTCAAATTGATCTTTGAGACTCACGCGGCGATTGAGAGTTATGAGGCTTCTGAAAAGTTCTTTAACTGCAAGATGGAAGAGGGCAGCTCCGTCGGTGAGCATGTGCTTAAGATGTCTGGGCACGCAAACAAACTTCAAAGCTTGGGTATAGTGATTCCTAATGCTTTGGGGATTTACCGTGTCCTCCAATCACTACCACCAAGTTACAAGAACTTTGTGATGAACTACAACATGCCGAACATGAACAAGCAGTTGCCAGAACTGTTTGCTATGTTAAAGTCTGCAGAAGTGGAGATCAAGAAAGAGGACCAAGTGTTGTTGGTCAATAAGACCACCAAATTCAAGAAAGGCAAGTCTAAGCAGAAGGACACTTCAAGAAGGGTGGCAAGAAAGTTGCCACCGACGAAGAAGACCAAGGCTGGACCAAGCACATCTTGAGTGCTTTTACTGCAAAGGAGAAGGTCACTGGAAGCGGAATTGCCCAAAGTACTTGGCAGATTTGAAGAACAGCAACATCAAGAAGAAAGGTATATCTGATATACATGTTATTGATGTGTATCTCACTTGTATTCGTAGTAGTGCCTGAGTATTTGATACTGGTTCGGTTGCTCATATTTGTAACTTCGAAGCGAGCTGCAGAATAAGCGGAAGCTAGTGAAGAAGCGAGGTGACGATGCGGCGTGGGAAACGGATCAAAGGTTGATGTGATCGCGGTCGGGACGCTACCCCTTCATCTACCATCGGGATTAGTTTTATACTTAAATAATTGTTATTTGGTGCCTGCGTTGAGCATGAACATTATATCGGGATCTTGTTTATTGCGAGACGGTTACTTGTTTAAATCCGAGAATAATGGTTGTTCAATTTATATGAGTAATATGTTTTATGCACATGCACCTTTGATAGATGGTCTATTCTTGTTGAATCTCGATGGTGGAAATACACATATTAATAACATTGAAGCTAAACGTTTGAAATCAAGCGATAACTCGACCTATATGTGGCACTGTCGTCTTGGTCACGTTGGAGTGAAGCGTATGAAGAAACTCCATTCCGATGGACTTCTTGAATCACTTGATTTTGAATCACTTGAAAGATGCGAAGCATGTCTGATGGGCAAAATGACTAAGACTCCATTTTCTGGTATGATGGAGCGAGCTACGAACTTATTGGAAATCATACATACCGATGTGTCTGGTCCAATGAGTGTAGCATCGCGCGGTGGTTATCGTTATGTTCTTACCTTCACGGATGACTTGAGTAGATATGGGTATATCTATTTCATGAAACATAAGTCCGAAACTTTCGAGAAGTTTAAGGAGTTTCAAAGTGAGGTAGAGAATCAACGTAACAAGAAGATTAAATTTCTACGTTCGGATCGTGGAGGTGAATATCTAAGTTACGAGTTTGGCGAGCATTTGAAGAAATGCGGAATACTTTCACAATTGACACCGCCGAACACCACAGTAATGGTGTGTCGAGCGTCGTGTCGAACTCTCTTAGATATGGTTCATTCTATGATGTCACTTACAGATTTGCCGCTATCATTTTGGGGTTATGCATTAGAAACAACCGCATTCACTTTAAATAGGGCACCGTCTAAATCCGTTAAAAAACGACACCGTATGAATTATGGTTTGGGAAGAAACCTAAATTGTCGTTCCTTAAAGTTTGGGGATGCGAAGCCTATGTAAAGAAGTTATAGCCGGACAAGCTTGAACCCAAAGCGGAAAAATGCGTCTTCATAGGATACTCGAAGGAAACTATTGGGTATACTTTCTATCATAGATCCGAAGGCAAAATCTTCATTGCCAAGAATGGATCCTTTCTAGAGAAGGAATTTCTCTCGAAAGAATTGACTAGAAGGAAAGTAGAACTCGACGAGGTTGTCGAACCTTCTCTCGAAATTGCGAGTAGCGCAGCGCCGGAAGAAGTTCCTGTGGTGCCTGCACCAATTAGAGAGGAAGCTAATGATGATGATCATGAAACTTGGTTGAAGTTGCTCTGAGCCTCGCAGTCAACGAGAACTCGTACCACTCCAGATTGGTATGATTCCGTTATGAGTGTCATGTTGGTGGACAACACCGATGACCCTGAGACATATGAGGAAGCGATGATGAGCCCAGATTCCAATAAATGGCAGGAAGCCATGAAATCTGAGATTGGATCCATGTACGAAAACCAAGTATGGACTTTGGTGGACTTACCGGATGGCCGAAAGGCTGTCGAGAACAAATGGATCTTCAAGAAGAAAACAGATGCTGATGGTAATGTAACTGTCTATAAAGCTCGACTTGTCGCAAAAGGCTTTCGACAAATTCAAGGAGTTGACTACGATGAGACTTTCTCACCAGTAGCGAAGCTAAAGTCTATAAGGATTATGTTAGCAATCGCTGCATATTACGATTATGAGATATGGCAGATGGATGTCAAAACAGCATTCCTCAATGGTGACATTGATGAAGAGTTGTATATGATGCAACCCAAAGGTTTTGTCGATCCTAAAGATGCTAACAAGGTATGCAAACTTCAACGGTCCATCTATGGATTGAAGCAAGCATCCCGAAGTTGGAATCAAAGTTTTGATAAGGTAATCAAAAGTTTTGGTTTTATACAAACTTATGGAGAAGCTTGTATTTACAAGAAAGTGAGTGGGAGCTCTGTAGCATTTTTAATACTATATGTGGATGACATATTGTTGATTGGGAATGATGTAGACCTTCTTAATAGTGTCAAAGAATATTTGAATAATAGTTTTTCAATGAAGGATCTTGGCGAAGCAGCTTACATATTAGGCATAAAGATTTATAGAGATAGATCAAAACGCCAAATATCATTGTCACAGAGTACATATTTGGACAAAGTTCTAAAGAGGTTTGGAATGGAAGATAGCAAGAAAGGGTTCTTGCCCATGTTGCTAATCGACCTTGAGTAAAACTCAAAGTCCGACATCGGCAGAAGATAGAGAAAGGATGAGTAAGACTCCCTATGCCTCAGCCATAGGATCTCTAATGTATGCCATGCTATGTACTAGACCCGACATTGCATATGCTGTTAGTTTGACTAGCAGATATCAAAGTGATCCAGGAGTGGATCATTGGACAGTCAAAAACATCCTTAAGTACTTGAGAAGAACTAAGGATATGGTTCTTTCTTATGGAGGTGATGAACAGATCTTGGTTAATGGTTACACCGACGCTAGTTGGAACACCGATCCGGATGATTCTAAATCACAATCTGGATACGTATTTATTTTGAATGGTGCAGCAGTTAGCTGGAGGAGTGCAAAGCAAAGCGTTGTGGCGAGATCTTCAACTGAATCGGAATACATGGCTGCTTCGGAGGCTTCACAAGAAGCGATATGGATGAAAGAGTTCATTATAGAGCTGGGTGTGGTTCCTAGTGCGCTGGACCCAATGTCTATCTACTGTGATAACATGGGCGCCTTAGCCAATGCGCAAGAACCAAGGTCACACAAGAAGCTGAAGCACATCAAGCTACGTTTTCACGCTATTCGAGAACATATCCAAGATGGGGATATAAAGATTTGCAAAGTACACACAGATCTGAATGTGGCGGATCCGTTGACTAAACCTCTCCCGAGGGCAAAACATGACCAGCACCAAACTGCCATGGGTGTTCGGTATATTACCATGTAATCTAGATTAGATGAATCTAGTGCAAGTGGGAGATTGTTGGAGATATGCCCTAGAGGCAATAATAAATATAGTTATTATTATATCTTTGTGTTTATGATAAATGTTTACATTCATGCTATAATAGTATTAACAAGGAAACATTAATACTTGTGTGATTTTAACTTAATTTGAAGTCCCTAGTAAAGCCTCTGTATAATACTAGCTTGTTGGTTAATAGATGATTGTGGTTTCCCTATCATGAACATTGATATGTTATTAACAACAAGATCATATCGTTAGGAGAATGATATGGTGGACATACTCCTATAGATAAGCGTAGCATAAAGATCAAGTCATTTTAATAGTTCAATTGCTATATGCTTTTACGATACATAGTTATCTAATTCCTTCGACCATGAGATCATGCATATCACCTTTGCGGATGGATGCTTTGATGACATCAAACACCACACCGTGGCGGGTGGCTATAAAGGTGTCATTGAGTGTTCGAAAGTATTGGTTGAAACGCATGGATCAAGAGTGGGATTTGTCCATCCATATGACAGATAGATATACTCTGGCCCTCTCGGTGAAATGTCATCCAATTAGCTTGCAAGCATGTGACTGGCTCACAAGGGATCACATATCACGGGAACGAGAAAAGAGTACTTATCGACGAGGTTGAACTAGGTATGCGGAGATACCGACGATCATAACCTCGGATAAGTAAACTATCGTGAGACAAAGGAAATTGATATCGTATGTAAGTTGTTCATTCGATCGCAAAGTAATAGAAATATGTAGAGCCATATGAATTTCAGATTCCTCTATTGGTTATTATTCGGAGAAGTGTCTCGATCATGTCCGCATAATTCACGAACCGTAGGGAGACACACTTAAGGATTCGACGTTGTTTGAGTAGTTATGGAATGATGAGAAAGAGTCCGAATGTTGTTCGGAGTCTCGAATGGGATTCAGGATATCACGAGGAGATCCGGAATGGTCCGGAGAATAAGATTCATATAAGGAAAGTCCCGTTTCGGAGTTGGGGAATGGTTCCGATGTTTTCATCGGGAACATTCTAGAAGGTTCCGGAATGTCGACACTCGGGGAAGGGTACATGAATGTGTCATTGTAAGTTGGAATGATTGCATCATGTACTAGGTGTCTTTGCTGTCCAAAAGAAAGGGTTTATTTAAATCCTAAATTGAAAAGTCAAGCGGCTAGTTTGAAAGTCAAACGGCAATTTTTGGAAAGAGGAGGAGAAGTGGAAACCGAGTTGGGGAGGGATTCCCTCCTCCCCAAGCCGGCGCCCCACCCAAGCCGAGTTGGGAGGGACTCCTCCCTCCCTTGGCCGGCCAGCCCTCCACCTATATAAGGAGGCAGGGCTCCTCCTAGCACACAAGTACCTCTCCTCCAAAACCCTAGATTGGCGCCACCACCTCCTGCTGCTGCCGCCACCTCCCAGAGTTGCCCTAGCCGCCGACTTGGGGTGCCCCAAACCCTAGCCGGCGGCTCTAGCACCTCCTCCTTGGTGTATCTAAAACCTAGATCGCCGAGGAGCCCTCTCATACTCCACCATACTCGCTCCGGCTTAAGGCGAAGCCCTGCGAGATCTCCCGTCTACTTCCTGTACCACGCCGTTGTGCTGCCGGAATCACGAGGAGAGTGCTACAACCTCCGCTGCCTGCTGGAACAAGGGAGAGGAAGGTCTTCGTCGAAACGGCGATGTGACCGACTCTTGAGGCGCTGCCGAGCAGGCCCGGAAGGATCGTCTACGCGATCTTGAGATCGGAAGAAATCGACTACATCACCCACGAGAATCTGCTCTCGTTAAACACTTTGGAATCTTCGAGGGTGAGTTATTCCATCGACTCGTTGCTACAATCTAGTAGATAGATCTTGGCTTGTTTGTTTGTATGCGGTAGAAAATTTTGTTTTCCATGCTACGAAACCCTACAGAACACACATGCAATGACACTAGGTGTGGTTCATGAAAAGAACACACATCCAATGACACTGGTGGATCCTTATGTGGTCTGTGAAAAGAACACACATGCAATGACACTGGTGGATCCATATGTGGTTTGTGAGAAGAACACACATCCAAAGACACTGGTGGATCCATATGTGGTTTGTGAGAAGAACACACATGCAATGACACTGGGTGTGGTTCATGAAAAGAACACACATCCAATGACATTGGTGGATCCTTATGTGGTTTGTGAAAAGAACAAACATGCAATGACTCTAGATGTGGGTTGTGACAAGAACACACATGCAATGACACTGGTGACTCCATATGTGGTTTGTGAAAAGAACACACATGCAATGACTCTAGTTGCGGTTAATGAAAAGAACACACATGCAATGAATCTGGTGGATCCATGTGATTTGTGAAAAGAACACACGTGCGATGACTCTAGCTATGGTTAATGAAAAGAACACACATGCAATGACACTGGTGGATCCATATGTGGTTTGTGAAAACAACTGACATGCAATGAACTCTGGTGGATCCATATGTGGTTTGTGAGAAGATCACACATCCAATGACACTGGTTCTGGTTCATGAAAAGAACACACATCCAATGACAATGGTGGATTCTTATGTGGTTTGTGAATAGAACACACATGCAATGACACTGGGTGTGGTTCATGAAAAGAACACACATCCAATGACACTGGTGGATCCTTATGTGGTTTGTGAAAAGAACAGACATGCAATGACTCTAGATGTGGGTTGTGACAAGAACACACATGCAATGACACTGGTGACTCCATATGTGGTTTGTGAAAAGGAAACACATGCAATGACTCTAGTTGTGGTTAATGAAAAGAACACACATGCAATGAATCTGGTGGATCCATGTGGTTTGTGAAAAGAACACACGTGCAATGACTCTAGCTATGGTTAATGAAAAGAACACACATGCAATGACACTGGTGGATCCATATGTGGTTTGTGAAAAGAACAGACATGGAATGAACTCTGGTGGATCCATATGGGGTTTGTGAGAAGATCACACATCCAATGACACTGGTTGTGGTTCATGAAAAGAACACACATCCAATGACACTGGTGGATCCTTATGTGGTTTGTGAAAATAACACACATGCAATGACTCTAGTGGTTCCACATGTGGTTTGTGAATAGAACACTCATGCAATGACACTGGTGGATCCATATGTGGTTTGTGATAATAACACACATGCAATGACACTGGTGGATCCATATGTGGTTTGTGAGAATAACACACATGCAATGACACTGGGTGTGGTTCATGAAAAGAACACACATCCAATGACACTGGTGGATCCTTAGGTGGTCTGTGAAAAGAACACACATGCAATGACTCTAGATGTGGTTTGTGAAAAGAACACACATGCAATGACACTGGTGGATCCATATGTGGTTTGTGAGAAGAACACACATCCAATGACATTGGTGGATCCATATGTGGTTTGTGAGAAGAACACACATGCAATGACACTGGGTGTGGTTGATGAAAAGAACACACATCCAATGACACTGGTGGATCCTTATGTGGTTTGTGAAAAGAATAGACATGCAATGACTCTAGATATGGGTTGTGACAAGAACACACATGCAATGACACTGGTGACTCCATATGTGGTTTGTGAAAACAACACACATGCAATGACTCTAGTTGTGGTTAATGAAAAGAACACACATGCAATGACACTGGTGGATTCATGTGGTTTGTGAAAAGAACACACATGCAATGACTCTAGCTATGGTTAATGAAAAGAACACACATGCAATGACACTGGTGAATCCATATGTGGTTTGTGAAAATAACAGACATGCAATGAACTATGGTGGATCCATATGTGGGTTGTGATAAGATCACACATCCAATGACACTGGTTGTGGTTCATGAAAAGAACACACATCCAATGACACTGGTGGATCCTTATGTGGTTTGTGAAAAGAATAGACATGCAATGACTCTGGTGGATCCACATGTGGTTTGTGAAAAGAACACACATGCAATGACACTGGTGGATCCATATGTGGTTTGTGAGAATAACACACATGCAATGCCACTGGTGGATCCATATGTTGTTTGTGAGAAAAACACACAAGCAATGACACTGGGTGTGGTTCATGAAAAGAACACACATCCACTGACACTGGTGGGTCCTTATGTGGTTTGTGAAAAGAACACACACGCAATGACTCTAGATGTGGTTTGTGAAAAGAACACACATTCAATCACACTGGTGGATCCATATGTGGTTTGTGAGAAGAACACACATCCAATGACACTGGTGGATCCATATGTGGTTTGTGAGATGACCACACATGCAATGACACTGGGTGTGGTTCATGAAAAGAACACACATCCAATGAACTCTGGCGGATCCATATGTGGTTTGTGAGAAGAACACACATGCAATGACTCTAGGCGTGGTTTGTGAAAAGAACACACATGCAATCACACTAGTGGATCCATATGTGGTTTGTGAGAAGAACACACATCCAATGGCACTGGTGGATCCATGTGTGGTTTGTGAGAAGAACACACATGCAATGACACACATGCAATGACACTAGTGGATCCATATGTGGTCTATGGAAAGAACAGACATGAATTGACACTAGCTGTGGTTAATGAAAAGAACAGACATGCAATGACTCTGATGGATCCATATGTGGTTTGTGAAAAGAACACACATGCAATGACTCTAGTTGTGGTTAATGAAAATAACACACATGCAATGACTCTGGTGGATCCATGTGGTTTGTGAAAAGAACACACATGCAATGACTCTAGCTATGGTTAATGAAAAGAACACACATGCAATGACACTGGTGGATCCATATGTGGTTTGTGAAAAGAACAGACATGCAATGAACTCTAGTGGATCCATATGGGGTTTGTGAGAAGATCACACATCCAATGACACTGGTTGTGGTTCATGAAAAGAACACACATCCAATGACACTGGTAGATCCTTATGTGGTTTGTGAAAATAACACACATGCAATTACTAGTGGTTCCACATGTGGTTTGTGAACAGAACACGCATGCAATGACACTGGTGGATCCATATGTGGTTTGTGATAATAACACACATGCAATGACACTGGTGGATCCATATGTGGTTTGTGAGAAGAACACACATGCAATGACACTAGGTGTGGTTCATGAAAAGAACACACATCCAATGACACTGGTGGATCCTTATGTGGTCTGTGAAAAGAACACAGATGCAATGACTCTAGATGTGTTTTGTGAAAAGAACACACATGAAATGACACTGGTGGATCCATATGTGGTTTGTGAGAAGAACACACATCCAAATACACTGGTGGATCCATATGTGGTTTGTGAGAAGAACACACATGCAATGACACTAGGTGTGGTTCATGAAAAGAACACACATCCAATGACATTGGTGGATCCTTATGTGGTTTGTGAAAAGAACAAACATGCAATGACTCTAGATGTGGGTTGTGACAAGAACACACATGCAATGACACTAGTGACTCCATATGTGGTTTGTGAAAAGAACACACATGCAATGACTCTAGTTGTGGTTAATGAAAAGAACACACATGCAATGAATCTGGTGGATCCATGTGATTTGTGAAAAGAACACACATGCGATGACTCTAGCTATGGTTAATGAAAAGAACACACATGCAATGACACTGGTGGATCCATATGTGGTTTGTGAAAACAACTGACATGCAATGAACTCTGGTGGATCCATATGTGATTTGTGAGAAGATCACACATCCAATGACACTGGTTCTGGTTCATGAAAAGAACACACATCCAATGACACTGGTGGATTCTTATGTGGTTTGTGAATAGAACACACATGCAATGACTCTGGTGGATCCACATGTGGTTTGTGAAAATAAACCACATGCAATGACACTGGTGGATCCATATGTGGTTTGTGAGAATAACACACATGCAATGACACTGGTGGATCCATATGTGGTTTGGGAGAAGAACACACATGCAATAACACTATGTGCGGTTCATGCAAAGAGCACACATCCAATGACACAGGTGGATCCTTATGTGGTTTGTGAAAAGAACAAACATGCAATGACTCTAGATGTGGTTTGTGAAAAGAACACACATGCAATGACACTGGTGGATCCATATGTGGTTTGTGAGAAGAACACACATCCAATGACACTGGTGGATCCACATGTGGTTTGTGAGAAGAACACACATGCAATGACACTGGGTGTGGTTGATGAAAAGAACACACAGCCAATGACACTGGTGGATCCTTATGTGGTTTGTGAAAAGAACGCACATGCAATGACACTGGGTGTGGTTGATGAAAAGAATACACATCCAATGACACTGGTCGATCCATATGTGGTTTGTGAGAAGAACACACATGCAATGACACTGGTTATGGTTCATGAGAAGAACAAACATCCAATGAACTTTGGAGGATCCATATGTGGTCTGTGAGAAGAACACACATGCAATGACTCTAGCTGTGGTTTGTGAAAAGAACACACATGCAATCACACTGGTGGATCCATATGTGGTTTGTGAGAAGAACACACATCCAATGGCACTAGTGGATCCATGTGTGGTTTGTGAGAAGCACACACATGCAATGACACTGGTGGATCCATATGTGATCTGTGGAAAGAACTTACATGCAATGACACTAGCTGTGGTTAATGAAAAGAACAGACATGTAATGACTCTGATGGATACATATGTGGTTTGTGAAAAGAACACACATGCAATGACTCTAGTTGTGGTTAATGAAAAGAACACACATGCAATAGCTCTGGTGGATCCATGTGGTTTGTGAAAAGAACACACATGCAATGACTCTAGTTGTGGTTAGTGAAAAGAACACACATGCAATGACTCTAGTTGTGGTTAATGAAAAGAACACACATGCAATGACTCTGGTGGATCCATGTGGTTTGTGAAAAGAACACACATGTAATGACTCTAGCTATGGTTAATGAAAAGAACACACATGCAATGAGACTGGTGGAACCTTATGTGGTCTGTGAAAAGAACACATGCAATGATCTAGATGTGGATTGTGAAAAGAACACACATTCATTCACACTGGTGGATCCATATGTGGTTTGTGAGAAGAACACACATTCAATGACACTGGTGGATCCATATGTGGTTTGTGAGAAGACCACACAGGCAATGACCCTAGGTGTGGTTCATGAAAAGAACACACATCCAATGAACTCTGGTGGATCCATATTTGGTTTGTGAGAAGAACACACATGCAATGACTCTAGGCGTGGTTTGTGAAAAGAACACACATGCAATCACACTAGTGGATCCATATGTGGTTTGTGAGAAGAACACACATCCAATGGCACTGGTGGAACCATGTGTGGTTTGTGAGAATAATACACATGCAATGGCACACATGCAATGACACTGGTGGATCCATATGTGGTCTGTGGAAAGAACAGACATGCAATTACACTAGCTGTGGTTAATGAAAAGAAGAGACATGCAATGACTCTAATGGATCCATATGTGGTTTGTGAAAAGAACACACATGCAATGACTCTAGTTGTGGTTAATGAAAATAACACACTTGCAATGACTCTGGTGGATCCATGTGGTTTGTGAAAAGAACACACATGCAATGACTCTAGCTATGGTTAATGAAAAGAACACACATGCAATGACACTGGTGGATCCATATGTGGTTTGTGAAAAGAACAGACATGCAATGAACTCTGGTGGATCCATATGGGGTTTGTGAGAAGATCACACATCCAATGACACTAGTTCTGGTTCATGAAAAAAACACACATCCAACGACACTGGTGGATCCTTACGTGGTTTGTGAAAATAAGACACATGCAATGACTCTAGTGGTTCCACATGTGGTTTGTGAACAGAACACACATGCAATGACACTGGTGGATCCATATGTGGTTTGTGATAATAACACACATGCAATGACACTGGTGGATCCATATGTGGTTTGTGAGAAGAACACACATGCAATGACACTGGGTGTGGTTCATGAAAAGAACACACATCCAATGACACTGGTGGATCCTTATGTGGTCTGTGAAAAGAACACACATGCAATGACTCTAGATGTGGTTTGTGAAAAGAACTCACATGCAATGACACTGGTGGATCCATATGTGGTTTGTGAGAAGAACACACATCCAATGACACTCGTGGATCAATATGTGGTTTGTGAGAAGAACACACATGCAATGACTCTAGCTATGGTTAATGAAAAGAACACACATGCAATGACACTGGTGGATCCATATGTGGTTTGTGAAAAGAACAGACATGCAATGAACTCTGGTGGATCCATATGGGGTTTGTGAGAAGATCACACATCCAATGACACTAGTTCTGGTTCATGAAAAAAAAACACATCCAACGACACTGGTGGATCCTTACGTGGTTTGTGAAAATAAGACACATGCAATGACTCTAGTGGTTCCACATGTGGTTTGTGAACAGAACACACATGCAATGACACTGGTGGATCCTTATATGGTTTGTGAAAAGAACACTTATACAATGACTCTAGATGTGGTTTGTGAGAAGAACACACATGCAATGACCCTGGTGGATCCATATGTTGTTTGTGAGAAGAACACACATCCAATGGCACTAGTGGATCCATGTGTGGTTTGTGAGAAGAACACACATGCAATGACACTGGTTATGGTTCATGAGAAGAACACACATCCAATGAACTTTGGAGGATCCATATGTGGTTTGTGAGAAGAACACACATGCAATGACTCTAGCTGTGGTTTGTGAAAAGAACACACATGCAATCACACTGGTGGATCCATATGTGGTTTGTGAGAAGAACACACATCCAATGGCACTAGTGGATCCATGTGTGGTTTGTGAGAAGAACACACATGCAATGACACTGGTGGATCCATATGTGATCTGTGGAAAGAACATACATGCAATGACACTAGCTGTGGTTAATGAAAAGAACAGACATGTAATGACTCTGATGGATACATATGTGGTTTGTGAAAAGAACACACATGCAATGACTCTAGTTGTGGTTAATGAAAAGAACACACATGCAATAACTCTAGTTGTGGTTAATGAAAAGAACACACATGCAATGACTCTGGTGGATCCATGTGGTTTGTGAAAAGAACACACATGAAATGACACTGGTGGATCCATATGTGGTTTGTGAGAATAACACACATGCAATGAGACTGGTGGATCCTTATGTGGTCTCTGAAGAGAATATATGCAATGACTCTGGATGTGGTTTGTGAAAAGAACAGACATTCATTCACACTGGTGGATCCATATGTGGTTTGTGAGAAGAACACACATTCAATGACACTGGTGGATCCATATGTGGTTTGTGAGAAGACCACACATGCAATGACACTGGGTGTGGTTCATGAAAAGAACACACATCCAATGAACTCTGGTGGATCCATATGTGGTTTGTGAGAAGAACACACATGCAATGACTCTAGGCGTCGTTTGTGAAAATAACACACATGCAATCACAGTAGTGGATCCATATGTGGTTTGTGAGAAGAACACACATCCAATGGCATTGGTGGAACCGTGTGTGGCTTGTGAGAAGAATACACATGCAATGGCACACATGCAATGACACTGGTGGATCCATATGTGGTCTATGGAAAGAACAGACATGCAATTACACTAGCTGTGGTTAATGAAAAGAAGAGACATGCAATGACTCTAATGGATCCATATGTGGTTTGTGAAAAGAACACACATGCAATGACTCTAGTTGTGGTTAATGAAAATAACACACTTGCACTGACTCTGGTGGATCCATGTGGTTTGTGAAAAGAACACACATACAATGACTCTAGCTATGGTTAATGAAAAGAACACACATGCAATGACACTGGTGGATCCATATGTGGTTTGTGAAAAGAACAGACATGCAATGAACTCTGGTGGATCCATATGGGGTTTGTGAGAAGATCACACATCCAATGACACTAGTTCTGGTTCATGAAAAAAACACAGATCCAACGACACTGGTGGATCCTTACGTGGTTTGTGAAAATAAGACACATGCAATGACTCTAGTGGTTCCACATGTGGTTTGTGAACAGAACACACATGCAATGACATTGGTGGATCCATATGTGGTTTATGATAATAACACACATGCAATGACACTGGTGGATCCATATGTGGTTTGTGAGAAGAACACACATGCAATGACACTGGGTGTGGTTCATGAAAAGAACACACATCCAATGTCACTGGTGGATCCTTATGTGGTCTGTGAAAAGAACACACATGCAATGACTCTAGATGTGGTTTGTGAAAAGAACTCACATGCAATGACACTGGTGGATCCATATGTGGTTTGTGAGAAGAACACACATCCAATGACACTGGTGGATCAATATGTAGTTTGTGAGAAGAACACACATGCAATGACACTGGGTGTGGTTGATGAAAAGAACACACATCCAATGACACTGGTGGATCCTTATATGGTTTGTGAAAAAACACTTATGCAATGACTCTAGATGTGGTTTGTGAGAAGAACACACATGCAATGACCCTGGTGGATCCATATGTTGTTTGTGAGAAGAACACACATCCAATGGCACTAGTGGATCCATGTGTGGTTTGTGAGAAGAACACACATGCAATGACACTTGTTATGGTTCATGAGAAGAACACACATCCAATGAACTTTGGAGGATCCATATGTATTTGTGAGAAGAACACACATGCAATGACTCTAGCTGTGGTTTGTGAAAACAACACACATGCAATCACACTGGTGGATCCATATGTGGTTTGTGAGAAGAACACACATCCAATGGCACTAGTGGATCCATGTGTGGTTTGTGAGAAGAACACACATGCAATGACACTGGTGGATCCATATGTGATCTGTGGAAAGAACATACATGCAA
This sequence comes from Avena insularis, assembly GCA_023614405.1. Taxonomy (NCBI): domain Eukaryota; kingdom Viridiplantae; phylum Streptophyta; class Magnoliopsida; order Poales; family Poaceae; genus Avena; species Avena insularis. Next base: position 523,061,131 of record CM042690.1, read on the forward strand.
TAACACTAGCTGTGGTTAATGAAAAGAACATACATGTAATGACTCTGATGGATACATATGTGGTTTGTGAAAAGAACACACATGCAATGACTCTAGTTGTGGTTAATGAAAATAACACACATGGAATAACTCTAGTTGTGGTTAATGAAAAGAACACACATGCAATGACTCTGGTGGGTCCAGATGGTTTGTGAACAGAACACACATGCAATGACTCTAGCTATGGTTAATGAAAAGAACACACATCCAATGACACTGGTGGATCCTTATGTGGTCTGTGAAAAGAACACACATGCAATGAATTTGGATGTGGTTTGTGAAAAGAACTCACATGCAATGACACTGGTGGATCCATATGTGGTTTGTGAGAAGAACACACATCCAATGACACTGGTGGATCCATATGTGGTTTGTGAGAAGAACACACATGCAATGACACTGGGTGTGGTTGATGAAAAGAACACACATCCAATGACACTGGTGGATCCTTATATGGTTTGTGAAAAGAACACACATGCAATGACTCTAGATGTGGTTTGTGAGAAGAACACACATGCAATGACCCCGGTGGATCCATATGTTGTTTGTGAGAAGAACACACATCCAATGGCACAAGTGGATCCATGTGTGGTTTGTGAGAAGAACACAATGCAATGACACTGGTTATGGTTCATGAGAAGAACATACATCCAATGAACTTTGTAGGATCCATGTGTGGTTTGTGAGAAGAACACACATGCAATAACTCTAGCCGTGGTTTGTGAAAAGAACACACATGCAATGACCCTGGTGGATCCATATGTGGTTTGTGAGAAGAACACACATCCAATGGCACTAGTGGATCCATGTGTGGTTTGTGAGAAGAACACACATGCAATGACCCTGGTGGATCCATATCTGGTTTGTGAGAAGAACACACATCCAATGGCACTAGTGGATCCATGTGTAGTTTGTGAGAAGAACACACATGCAATGACACACATGCAATGACACTGGTGGATCCATATGTGGTTTGTGAAAAGAACACACATGCAATGACTCTAGTTGTGGTTAATGAAAAGAACACACATGCAATAACTCTAGTTGTGGTTAATGAAAAGCACACACATGGAATGACTCTGGTGGATCCATGTGGTTTGTGAAAAGAACACACATGCAATGACACTAGCTATGGTTAATGAAAAGAACACACATGCAATGACACTGGTGGATCCTTATGTGGTTTGTGAAAAGAACACATGCAATGACTCTAGACGTGGTTTGTGAAAAGAACACACATTCAATCACACTGGTGGATCCATATGTGGTTTGTGAGAAGAACACACATTCAATGACACTGGTGGATCCATATGTGGTTTGTTAGAAGACCACACATGCAATGACACTGGGTGTGGTTCATCAAAGAACACACATCCAATGAACTCTGGTGGATCCATATGTGGTTTGTGAGAAGAACACACATGCAATGACTGTAGGCGTAGTTTGTGAAAAGAACACACATGCAATCACACTAGTGGATCCATATGTGGTTTGTGAGAAGAACACACATCCAATGGCACTGGTGGATCCATGTGTGGTTTGTGAGAAGAACACACATGCAATGACACACAAGCAATGACACTGGTGGATCCATATGTGGTGTGTGGAAAGAACAGACATGCAATGACACTAGCTGTTGTTAATGAAAAGAACAGACATGCAATGACTCTGATGGATCCATATGTGGTTTGTGAAAAGAACACACATGCAATGACTCTAGTTGTGGTTGATGAAAATAAAAGACTTGTAATGACTCTGGTGGATCCATGTGGTTTGTGAAAAGAACACACATGCAATGACTCTAGCTATGGTTAATGAAAAGAACACACATGCAATGACATTGGTGGATCCATATGTGGTTTGTGAGAAGATCACACATCCAATGACACTGGTTGTGGTTCATGAAAAGAACACACATCCAATGACACTGGTGGATCCTTATTTTGTTTGTGAAAATAACACACATGCAATGACTCTAGTGGTTCCACATGTGGTTTGTGAACAGAACACACATGCAATGAAACTGGTGGATCCATATGTGGTTTGTGATAATAACACACATGCAATGACACTGGTGGATCCATATGTGGTTTGTGAGAAGATCACACATGCAATGACACTGGGTGTAGTTCATGAAAAGAACACACATCCAATGACACCGGTGGATCCTTATGTGGTCTGTGAAAAGAACACACATGCAATGACTCTAGATGTGGTTTGTGAAAAGAATACACATGCAATGACACTGGTGGATCCATATGTGGTTTGTGAGAAGAACACACATCCAATGACACTGGTGGATCCATATGTGGTTTGTGAGAAGAACACACATGCAATGACACTGGGTGTCGTTCTTGAAAAGAACACACATCCAATGACACTGGTGGATCCTTATGTGGTTTGTGAAAAGAACATACATGCAATGACTCTAGATGTGGGTTGTGACAAGAACACACATGCAATGACACTGGTGACTCCATATGTGGTTTGTGAATAGAACACAGATGCAATGACTCTAGTTGTGGTTAATGAAAAGAACACACATGCAATGACTCTACTAGATCCATGTGGTTTGTGAAAAGAACACACATGCAATGACTCTAGCTATGGTTAATGAAAAGAACACACATGCAATGACACTGGAGGATCCATATTTGGTTTGTGAAAATAACAGACATGCAATGAACTCTGGTGGATCCATATGTGGTTTGTGAGAAGAACACACATCCAATGGCACTAGTGGATCCATGTGTGGTTTGTGAGAATAACACACATGCAATGACACACATGCAATGACACTGGTGGATCCATATGTGGTTTGTGAAAATAACACACATGCAATGACTCTAGTTGTGGTTAATGAAAAGAACACACATGCAATAACTCTAGTTGTGGTTAATGAAAAGCACACACATGGAATGACTCTGGTGGATCCATGTGGTTTGTGAAAAGAACACACATGCAATGACACTAGCTATGGTTAATGAAAAGAACACACATGCAATGACACTGGTGGATCCTTATGTGGTTTGTGAAAAGAACACATGCAATGACTCTAGCTATGGTTAATGAAAAGAACACACATTCAATGACATTGGTGGATCCATATGTGGTTTGTGAAGAACACACATGCAATGAACTGGTGGATCCATATGTGGTTTGTTGAAGACCACACATCCAATGACACTGGGTGTGGTTCATGAAAAGAACACACATCCAATGAACTCTGGATCCTTATGTGGTTTATGAGAAGAACACATGCAATGACTCGGCGTAGTTTGTGAAAAGAACACACATGCAATGACACTAGTGGATCCATATGTGGTTTGTGAAGAACACACATGCAATGACACTGGTGGATCCATATGTGGTTTGTGAGAAGAACACACATGCAATGACACTGGATCCATATGTGGTGTGGAAAGAATGTATATGCAATGACACTATGCGGTTAATGAAAAGAGCACACATCCAATGACACTGATGGATCCATATGTGGTTTGTGAAAAGAACACACATGAAGTGACTCTAGATGTGGTTGATGAAAATAAAACACATGTAATGACTCTGGTGGATCCATGTGGTTTGTGAAAGAACACACATGCAATGAAAAGAACACACATGCAATGACATTGGTGGATCCTTGTGTGGTCTGTGAGTATATCACACGTCCAATGACTCTGGGTGTGGTTGATGAAAAGAACACACATCCAATGACACTGGTGGATCCTTCTGTGGTTTGTGAAAAGAACTCACATGCAATGACTCTAGTGGTTCCACATGTGGTTTGTGAAGAACACACATGCAATGACCCTGGTGGATCCATATGTTGTTTGTGAGTAATAACACATCCAATGACACTAGTGGATCCATATGTGGTTTGTGAGAAGAACACACATGCAATGTCAATGTTTATTGTTCATGAGAAGAACACACATCCAATGAACTTTGGAGGATCCATATGGGGTTTGTGAGAAGAACACACATGCAATGACTCTAGCCGTGGTTTGTGAAAAGAAAACACATGCAATCACACTAGTGGATCCATATGTGGTTTGTGAGAAGAACACACATCCAATGGCACTAGTGGATCCATGTGTGGTTTGTGAGAAGAACACACATGCAATGACACACATGCAATGACACTGGTGGATCCATATGTGGTCTGTGGAAAGAACATACATGCGATGACACTAGTTGTGGTTAATGAAAAGAACAAACATGTAATGACTCTGATGGATACATATGTGGTTTGTGAAAAGAACACACATGCAATGACTCTAGTTGTGGTTAATGAAAAGAAAACACATGCAATGACTCCGGTGGATCCATGTGGTTTGTGAAAATAACACACATGCAATGACTCTAGCTATGGTTAATGAAAAGAACACATATGCAATGACACTGGTGGATGCATATGTGGTTTGTGAATAGAACAGACATGCAATGAACTCTGGTGGATCCATCTGTGGTTTGTGAGAAGATCACACATCCAATGACACTGGTTGTGGTTCATGAAAAGAACACACGTCAAATGACACTGGTGGATCCTTATGTGGTTATTGAAAAGAACACACATGCAATGACTCTGCTGGATCACATGTGGTTTGTGAAAAGAACACACATGCAATGACACTGGTGGATCCATATGTGGTTTGTGAGAATAACACACATGCAATGACACTGGTGGATCCATATGCGGTTTGTGAGAAGAGGACGCATTCAATGACACTGGGTGTGGTTCATGAAAATAACAAACATCCAATGACACTGGTTGATCCTTATGTGGTCTGTGAAAAGAACACACATGCCATGACTCTAGATGTGGTTTGTGAAAAGAACACACATGCAATCACACTGGTGGATCCATATGTGGTTTGTGAGAAGAACACACATCCAATGACACTGGTGGATCCATATGTGGTTTGTGAGAAGACCACACATGCAATGACACTGGGTGTGGTTCATGAAAAGAACACACATCCAATGAACTTTGGTGGATCCATATGTGGTTTGTGAGAAGAACACACATGCAATGACTCTAGCTGTGGTTTGTGAAAAGAACACACATGCAATCACACTGGTGGATCCATTTGTAGTTTGTGAGAAGAACACACATCCAATGGCTCTATTGGATCCATGTGTGGTTTGTGAGAAGAACGCACATGCAATGACACACATGCAATTACACTAGTGGATCCATATATGGTCTATGGAAAGAACATACATGCAATGACACTAGCTGTGGTTAATAAAAAGAACAGACATCTAATGACTCTGATGGATGCATATGTGGTTTGTGAAAAGAACACACATGCAATGACTCTAGTTGTGGTTAATGAAAAGAACACACATCCAATGACTCGGGTGGATCCATGTTGTTTGTGAAAAGAACACACATGCAATGACTCTAGCTAAGGTTAATGAAAACAACACACATGTAATGAAACAGGTGGATCCATACGTGGTTTGTGAAAAGAACAGACATGCAATGAACTCTGGTGGATCCATATGTGGTTTGTGAGAAGATCACACATGCAATGACTCTGGTGGATCCATATGTGGTTTGTGAAAAGAACACACATGCAATGACATTGGTGGATCCATATGTGGTTTGTGAGAATAACAGACATGCAATGACACTGGTGGATCCATATGTGGTTTGTGAGAAGAACACACACGCAATGACACTAGGTGTGGTTCCTGACAATAACACACATCCAATGACACTGGTGGATCCTTATGTGGTCTATGAAAAGAACACACACGCAATGACTCTAGATGTGGTTTGTGAAAAGAACACACATGAAATCACACTGGTGGATCCATAAGTGGTTTGTGAGAAGAACACACATCCAATCACATTGGTGGATCCATATGTGGTTTGTGAGAAGAACACACATGCAATGACACTGGGTGTGGTTCATGAAAAGAACACACATCCAATAAACTCTGGTGGATCCATATGTGGTTTGTGAGAATAAAACACATACAATGACTCTAGCCGTGGTTTGTGAAAAGAACACACATGCAATCACACTGGTGGATCCATTTGTAGTTTGTGAGAAGAACACATATCCAATGGCACTAGTGGATCCATGTGTGGTTTGTTAGAAGAACACACATGCAATGACACTGATGGATCCATATGTGGTATGTGTAAAGAACAGACATGCAATGACACTAGTTGTGGTTAATGAGAAGAACAGACATGCAATGACTCTGATGGATCCATATGTGGTTTGTGAAAAGAACACACATGCAATGACTCTAGCTATGGTTAATGAAAAGAACACGCATGCAATGACACTGGTGGATCCATATGTGGTTTCTAAAAATAACAGACATGCAATGAACTCTAGTGGATCAATATGTGGTTTGTGATAAGATCACACATCCACTGACACTGGTTGTGGTTTCATGAAAAGAACACACATCCAATGACACTGGTGGATCCTTATGTGGTTTGTGAAAATAACACACATGCAATGACTCTGGTGGATCCACATGTGGTTTGTGAAAAGAACACACATGCAATGACACTGGTGGATCCATATGTGGTTTGTGAGAATAACACACATGCAATGACACTGGTGGATCCATATGTTGTTTGTGAGAAGAACACACATGCAATGACACTGGGTGTGGTTCATGAAAAGCACACACATCCACTGACACTGGTGGATACTTATGTGGTCTGTGAAAAGAACGCCCATGCAATGACTCTAGATGTGGTTTGTGAAAAGAACACACATTCAATCACACTGGTGGATCCATATGTGGTTTGTGAGAAGAACACACATCCAATGACACTGGTGGATCCATATTGTCGTGGTGGTGTCATGGCAGATGCCATGGATAGGCTAAAGGTGGGGACTAATATGCGCTAGGGGAATCCAGGGAGGGATAGTAGAGTGATTCTCTACACGGAAGCTTTGTATTGATGTTCGATCTCCAAGATTATAGGTGCTCCTCGAGTTGTATTGACAAGAGGAGGAAGAAGAAACTCTCTTACTCTTGCCTACTATCTAGCCCCAGAACCCTAGATCCACTTGGTTTCTCCTTGCTATGTATCAGGAAAATCCAACCCCCTTACCAGAACCCCACCCCCCCTTATATAGAGGTGGTTCGGTCCTGGCCTAGGGCATACGTGGAGGCATATTCCTAAGAATATGCCCCCTCCCAAAGTACTAACCCGACAGGGGTGCTTTTCCCCCGCGTCACTCTTGCTTTAGCGACGTAGTCTCTGCGGCGCCTGCGTCAGCCGACGTGAGCGTCGTCACCCTTGTTGGCCACGATCTGGTGGTCCTGCCCTTGCTTTATTCACTCATCCAGTACGCACCGAGCCTTCTTTTTGACCAGAGAGATTCCTTCCTTCTCCTAGAAGCCAAACGAGGATCCGGATCACAGTTGATCCGGCCACACCTGTTCCTGCATATAAGCTAGACAAGTATTTCCGACTTACTCCTTGAGTCGGACGAGACAATGTTAGGCGACCCCCAGTCGGGTTACTCCGTGATCCAGCCTGCCTTGAGGTGACTCGGCCAGTATCTGCTTTGACCTTGCCGAACCTCGGCTAACTCGGCCCTTATACCCCGGAGTGACCCTACCCGGGGTTATCCCCCAACATTAGTCCCCGAAGCTGGTGCGGCCTTAGCGGCCTTGGTCGCTAAGGCCACATCAGGTTCATTCGTATCTAAGCTTTGGACGTTTAGTTCCGGGTTAACTTTTTGTCTCGGATTATATGGATTTACGTTCCCTTCGCACGCTCCAAGTTTTCACTTGCCGGCCGGGTCACCACTTTGGCTCGGATCCTATGGTTTTACTTTCCCTCTGCACATTTCATGTTTTCACTTACCGGCCGGGTTACCATCGTGGCTCGGATCCGGGCCTTGCTTCCTTCTCTCGTACGCCAACCCATGTAAAGGTTAATCATTACGTTGCCTTATTTTAAGGGCCTGCGATAACCGCCTGATAAATGTCGGATTACCGTAAGGGGTTACGTCACATCTGTCTCCTCGTTTACCGCAACTGCACGTCGTGTCATGGGACCACATTTACTCTACAGCCCCCGGTGTGGCTTCTCTCTGATTGGTCGATGCTGGTGATACACGGCCACACCGTGTGGTTTTCCAGCGCAGCACGATCCCACTCGTTGATGACAGGGGGTGGTTAAATAGGGGAGGGGCACGCTCTTTGGCACTTTTCCATCTCCGCGCCCCCTCGCCCGTTCCTCTTCTTCTTCCTCGCCAGCTGCCGCCCATGCCGTTCAAAAGCGCCGCCGCCCTTTCTCCGTGCCTCCGCACCATAGTTACTGCTGCACCACTGTTTAGCCACGGGTCCTCGTCAGTCTAGACCGCAGAGCCCCGCTGCCGCCAGCTCCAGCGAGGACAGCGGAATCGAGATGACGGAGGAGGAGCTCATCGTCGTCGAGCAGGAGATGGAGGAGGACGCCAGCGCGGCGAACCGTAGCGCGTGGTCCGGCTCGTGGGTCTGCGAGGACGACATCGACTGGCTCTACCGGACCCGACGCATTCCCGCCGGCGTCGCCGCTCGTCTCCCCTCCTCGGAGTTGGCCCCCTCACCCAATCCGGGTGAGTTCGTTGTTTTCCTATCCCATTTCCAACGGGGATTTGGGCTTCCGGTGAGCGATTTCTTCCGGGACTGGGTCCGGACCTATCACCTGCAACCACATCATCTCCCGGCGAACGCCATCACCTCTCTGTCCGCTTTCGTTTCTTCGATCGAGGGCTACACCGGGCTATGGCCCATGAAGGAGCTGTGGATCCAGTTCTTCGGCCTCCGCCACAACGTCGTCCCCAACATCCGCGTCGAGTCGGAGGACAAGCAGCTAACTCAGTTCGGAGCTGCCTCGATCTCGCCCCAGAGGTATTCAATCTTTCCCCGGGTCACCGGGCTTGACTCCTGCAAAGGATGGGCCCGGACCTTCTTCTACGTCCGGAATGAAGGCACGGAAGATTTGATCCGGTTGTTGCCCTACGCTCCGGGTCCCCCTGACACGGATTTCTAGGAGGAGGTTGCCAAGAAACCTACGGCTCTGGCCAACCAAGTAAACAAAAGGTTTGTGGAGCTGAAGAAGCTCGGATTGCACAACCAGGATGTCATGATCACATTTGTGCGTAACCGAATCTCTCCCCTCCAGCGACGCACTCACAAGTTGTGCCACATGAGCTTTAGCCGCGACCCCAACCGAACCTCCTCGTTCGAGTTGAGCAATACGGAGATCTTCCGCCGGGTGAAGGCTCTTTTCACCACCCATAAGGACTTCTCCACCGAATGGACGTGGGGAATCGAGCATTACTGCCGTGACAGGCTCCCTCCCGCGGTAAGCTTCGCAAGGTAAATTTATGTCAGATCAATTTCATGTCGGTTCTTATCATATTTTTGACTTTGCTCCTTGTGCTTTTTTCTCAGCTGTTTCTCCAGCAAACCCTCGAGGATGGCCCGGATCCGACCCTTAAGTGGGCCCCGGACCGAGAAATCCCGGATGAGGAGGAGCCGGACCAGGAGATGTTCCTCCCCACAACCGATGCCACCAAACGACCCAGAGGTAAATTCTCTTCTCTTAGAGATTGGCCCGACGATGAGGATGACTCGGATATCGATGTGATTGAACCCGTTGAGGCTGTCCATCTTTCTTTTGCCTTCCCGACATCAGCTAACCCCGGTGGGCACATCCACGAGGATTCTCCACTTGCCACGGGCGAGCCTGTTCCGGTGGCGTCGAAGAAGAAGCGCGGATCCGCGTCAAGTTCTTCTTCTGAACCTTCTCAGCCTTCCAAAAGGCAAAAGAAGGCCGGAGACAAGACTGCCTCCAAACGGGCAGGCAAGGCCCCGGCACGGAGGGCCCGGAAACCTAAGGAGTCCGAGACCTCGGATGCGTAAGCCATTTTTCACTGCGCAACACACCTCTCCCTGCATCGGGGTAATTTCACTCCTGACATTATTTTCTCCTGCAGGGCTCCTGTGGAGGTCCCTCAGAGCGGATCGAGCATCTCTTCTCCTCTTCGGTCCAGTCCTTCCCCTCCTCGTGACGACGAGTCACACCCGCTGAGCCCTATTCTAGAGGGTTCTGCGGCCACTCCGGGTTCCGCAGTACCTCCTTCAGAGGAACGCGACCTCGGATCGGGAGGGGTCGGATCGGCCGAGGAAGCGGTGTCTGGCACTTCAGCTTTGCTGCAACCAGCAACTACCAAGTCTACCGCAACTCTAGAACCAGCAGCAGCTCCAGCACCAGCCACCGAACGAGCGCCTGTCCTGGCTCCGAAGAAACCAACAGCAGCTCCGGCACCAGCCACCAAAGCTCCCGTGCCAAGTTCATCTGCCTCGTCCGAGTCATCCCAGGCTCGGCGAGGAACCACTCTAGCGGCTTCCAAGGGAAAATCCACTATGGTCACATCCTGCCAGCAAGCCAAAGGAAAGTCTACCTCCGTCGAGGCTGGGCAGCGAACCTTGTCGTCGATGCTTCCAAAGAAGTCACCAGCCGCGACGGATCCTCCTGCCGAGCCAGCCGATTCGCAGCAGATGGTTCTTCACACTAGCCCAGCTCTTGCCCTGATTGAAAGGAAAGAAGCTCACGCAAAGGGCTTGGTGGCACCTCACATGCCCACTGGCGAACGGTACCCTTCGAGCCTCATCGAGTTCGTCATGAACTGGAATAAGGCAGAGTTCGTCTACAACGACGATCTCCCAGAAAAGTTCGGCCCAACTGAATTTTCCGCTCAGATGAATACCGCCGCCAAGGCCATTAACCTCGCTGGGCGTATGATGGAGGTACGTCGTTTCTTCTTTACATGCTGTAGATAATAACCATTAGTCCCCGAGCCTCTGGCGGAGTAACTTGTTACTCGGCCAGATGCTCCTTAGAAGATCAACGTAGCTGCATGTAAACTTCAAATATGCACACACCTAGAGCCGGGTTAAGTTCCGCTTGGCCCGGATCTTGGACACTTCAAATATGCACACACCTAGAGCCGGGTTAAGTTCCACTTGGCCCGGATCTTGTACACTTCGAATATGCACACATCTAGAGCCGGGTTAAGTTCCGCTTGGCCCGGATCTTGTACACTTCGAATATGCACACACCTAGAGCTGGGTTAAGTTCCGCTTGGCCCGGATCTCGGACACTTCAAATATGCACACACCTAGAGCCGGGTTAAGTTCCGCTTGGCCCGGATGTTGTACACTTCGAATATGCACACACCTAGAGCCGAGTTAAGTTCCGCTTGGCCCGGATCTTGTACACTTCGAATATGCACACACCTAGAGCCGGGTTAAGTTCTGCTTGGCCCGGATCTTGTACACTTCGAATATGCAACGAACTAATTGTACACGCCTATACCTTTGTTAGGTAACCACCAACCGTCAAAGCGCCGAGTTTCAGCGCCTGCTTGATACCCACAAGATCTTGCGCGCAAAACACGTTGCACTTGGCGCGGAGCATGAAAAGAGGGGTAATTTCCTCTCTTAACACCTCACCGTTTCGTTTGTTGCTGCCAGACTAACCTCCTTATTCGGTTTTTTGCAGCTGGGGTGGAGGCTGAAAACAAGATTATGCGGAAAAACTTGGAGGAAATCCGAGGTATGTCCTCATTCGGCCAACGTCGTTGTGTTTTCCATTCTTTCTTCTCCTTGGCTCGGCAAACATTCACTCCTCGGCTTTGCCGGGTCAACACACTATTTCAGCATCGCTTGAGGATAGTGTGCCTGTGCCTGATATGATGCTGCATTTTCTCGAACAAGCAGGACAACATCAAGCCGAGCTGAAGAAGAAGAACGATGAGCTCGCCCTCCTCCGGACCAAGGACAATGAAATAGCTAAACTCAAGGCCGAGATGGAGAAGATGAAGGCCCAACACAAAACCGAGCTCCAAAAAGTTGGCCAGAACTTCACCGAAGAACGCGAGCGCTTTACCCTCCAGATCTCCAAGGACCAGGATCTGCTTAAGGAATCCGAGGTCCAGCTTGGGTCGACGCTCGCCGAGCTTGAACAACTTCGCCAAAGACGCGACAGTTGTATCAAGGAGTTGGCCCGGATCCATCGCCATATCTCATGTATGTTTCTTCCCCTTGTCCGACCTAGTTTTCCGGGTTAGCTCATATGCCTTTGCTTCAGCATCCTCCCTTTCCTTATTTTCAGATAACTTTCCGGAGGGTACTGCCATCGCTAGTGCTGCCGTTGCCAAATTCCGCCAAGAGAGGGGGTACTCCCATCACTCCTGATGGTGAGAGCATCCCTTTAGATATGGAGGACCTATTGGTCAGCGTGTCGGCTCGGGTGGAAACTATTAAGAACTATGGGAAAGATCTCCTCGATGTTGCGGTCCGGATCTTCAACACATTCTGGCCAAGTGAGGACGCTCCGGAAAGGATCACGCTCCTTGCCGACAAACTGATGGAGATTGAGACTCAACTTGACCTCTGGAGGGAATCCGCCGGGCGTGCCGCATCAGATACCCTTCTCCATCATATCCTTTCATGGTACGAGAAAATTGATCTGAGCCTCCTCACCCGTCGGCGCACCGGATCCAAATGGACCGATGATCCGGAGTGGGTAGCTCGGCGCCAGGCTTGCTCCTACAGCCTCATCGAGTATTCTCCAGTCCATGACTGGATTGAGGGGCCGAGCTTTCTGGAATCTGGCAAGGAGGAGCAGATGGAGAACGTGGAGGATGGGTCGGGCGATGATGGAGAAGATGCTGCTTCAGATATTGAAGACAGTGATGATGACGCCGAACTTCCTCCTCCTGCCGCTCCTTAGTTGAAAAAACTTGAAATTTTATCAGATCCCCGGTATGCCAGGTGCAATTGTATGCTGAATACATAATATTTTGCTACTATGCTTGTATGCCGGATTAACTTGGGCGTAGTCCCCGAGTTTCATTTTCTTGTTCGTCCAATTCTCCGGCTCGATCCGTGTCTACCTTGATTCGGTTTTACGACTTAGGAAGCCGAGCCTCAAGAATCTTTTTAACAATACTGAGAAACTTTGAGGCTTGGCTCAAAATAATTCAACATAATAGCTTGAAAGTAAATACGGGGTTAGTCCGAAAAGACAAACGTTAGCTGGAATAGGATCGTTCCCTTAGTAGTTTTTCATGTGCTACGCAATTCCAAACTTGTTCCCTTGCTTGCCATGAAGCCAATTCTTGTTGGACAGCAGCAAGTCAAAGGGTTAGGTTTTTGGTGCTCACACATTACTAATCCGGGTTAAGTGAAACGAGTCATTCCAGCTAACGCATAAAGAGTGACAACAATCATTTATTAAGGCAGTCCCCGAGTTACTGCTCGAGGCTCCGCTATTTCATTGATAAGCTCATTGCCGACATACATACCGACATATGAGATGACTCGGATACATACACTTCTTAGCTAAGTGTAGAAGGGGCGAAGTAGCGCTACATTCCACGGTCGCTTGGATTCCTCTCCCGACCTGTCCGCCTTGTTCTTTTCCTGTGGCTTTGCATCTATGAGATAATAAGAGTCATTGTACAATGCTTTGCTCACAATAAATGGTCCTTCCCATGGGGGGGATAATTTATGCATGCCAGCGGTACGCTGTACCAACCAGAGCACCAGATCGCCTTCCCGAAAGACTCGGGGGCACACTTTCCGGCTATGATAGCGTCGGAGATTTTGCTGATATATGGCAGATCTAGACAAGGCTGCTTCTCGCTTCTTCAGCAGATCAACATCATTTTGCGGGCTTCTTGCACTTTCTTGGTATTGGGTGACCCTAGGCGAATCATGCTCTATGTCGGCTGGTAATACAGCTTCTGCCCCATATACCAGAAAGAACGGCGTGTAGCCTATTGATCGATTCGGAGTTGTTCTTAAACTCCATAATACCGCTGGTAGTTCTTCTATCCAGCACCCCGCTGATCTTTGCAGCGGCTCAATGAGCTGGGGTTTTATCCCGGATAGCACTAATCCGTTGGATCTTTCCACTTGTCCGTTCGATGCGGGGTGGGCTACCGAGGCTATGTCGAGTCGGATTTTCTTATCTCGGCAGAATCGTGCAAATGCTCCTTCAGCAAAATTGGTGCCGTTACCAGTTATGATACTATGAGGATAACCGTATCTCAAGATGATGTCTTTGAGAAATTTCACAGCCGTAGCCCCATCACATTTTCTTATAGGCTTCACTTCGATCCATTTTGTAAACTTGTCCACCATGACCAGAATGTGCGTCATGTTTCCTCTTGCTGGTTTGAACGGGCCAACCATATCCAAGCACCACACAGCAAATGGCCATGTAATTGGTATGGTTTTAAGTTCCGACATAGTCATATGTGTCTTGGTGGTGTATCTTTGGCAACCATTGCATTTTCTCACCAGATCTTTTGCTTGTTCCAAGGCGCTTGGCCAGTAAAATCCATGTCGGAATGCCTTTGCCACTAAGGCCTGGGATGAGGCGTGATGCCCGCATTCTCCTTGGTGTATATCTCGGAGGATGTCAAGTCCTTCTTCCGGGTCAACACACCGCTAGAGGACATTGGTTACACTCCGTTTGTACAGCTCGGAATTGATGATTGTGTAAGCTTTGGCTCTCCTCTGAGTTTGCCTGGCTAGCACTTCCTCAGTGGGTAACGTTCCATCTTTCAAGAACTGGTATATAGGCAGTGCCCAAGCTGGTATCGCTCAGTGAGAACATCTCCTCATCAATTTCCATCCGATCCACCGGCATAACTTCAGCTGGATCACACTGAACAATCCCCGGGTCTAGCGAGGTAGTCCCCGGGTTTGCCGAGGTAGTCCCCGGGTTTGCCGAGGTAGTCCCCACGTTCGGCGTACTACCTCCCATGTCAATGTCCATGGGCTCAGCTCCGGATTCCGCGTTTTCCGGGACATAGATTGAATCGGTTCCTGGGGACGGCCTGATAGATGGTTTTCTGAGGTGCTCCAACGCAACACCCAGTGGAATTGCCTGTCTGGTTGATCCGAGCTTCGACAGCATGTCGGTAGCTTCGTTTTCCACGCGAGGTACATGATGAAATTCGCATCCCTCAAAGTAACCCGAGATTTTCTGCACATGAAATCTGTACAGTGCCATGTTTGGATCCAGGGTGTCCCACACTCCGGACACTTGCTGTATTACTAGATCCGAGTCGCCAAAGCAGATTATCCGACATATGCCAATCTCCTTTGCCACTTTGAGACCATGCACAAGAGCCTCGTACTCAGCGACATTGTTTGATGCCGCGAAATGGATCTGCAATACGTACTTGAGCTGATCCTTCTTTCGCGAGGTAAGCATAACCCCGACACCTAATCCGGTTTTGGTTTTCGATCCGTCAAAGTGCATCCTCCAGTAGTTCGGATCCGGTGGCAGTGGTTCGTATTGTACCTCGGCCCAATCCACGAAAAAGTCCGCCACAGCCTGGGACTTGATCGCTTCTCTCCTATCGTACTGGGGCACGTATGGTGCTAGCTCAATTGCCCATTTCGCAATTCTGCCATTCGCATCTTTGTTACCCATTATCTCGGATATGGGGGCTTCGCATATCACTTTGATGGGATGCTCCTCAAAGTAGTGATTTAACTTCTTTGCCGCCATATAAACTCCGTATGCCACCTTTTGAAAATGCGGGTAGTTCTATTTTGAGGCAGACAATACCTCGCTCAAGTAATACACTGGCCTCTGCACCGACTTACCCTCTTCATCTCGTTCCACTACAATCACTGCACTTACAACTCGGTTGGTTGTGGCTATGTAGAGCAACATTGGCTCCTTCGACAGTGGAGAGGCTAACACTGGTGCAGTGGCCAACATCTTTTTCAAGTGGGCAAAAGCTTCATCAGCCTGCGGCGTCCAAACAAATTTATCTGATTTTTTCATGAGTTGGTAGAGAGGCAGTGCCTTTTTCCCTAACCGACATACAAACCGACTCAACGATGCAGCATCCAAAGGAACTTCTGGACGTCGTTGAGACACTTCGGCAGCTCCATTCGTTCGATGGCTCGGATCTTAGTTGGATTAACCTCGATACCTCGGCTGGAGACGAGAAACCCGAGTAACTTCCCAGCCAGGACACCGAAGGTACATTTCTCCGGGTTAAGCTTCATCCGGAATCTCCTTAAGTTCGAGAATGTTTGCCTTATGTCGTCAAGGAGCGTTGCGCTTTCCTTGGTCTTGATAACCACATCATCCACGTAGACTTGTACGTTTTGACCTATTTGATCGTGCAAACATTTTTGCATACATCTTTGGTACGTTGCTCCTGCATTTCGTAAACCGAACGGCATAGTGCGATAGCAATAAGCCCTGTACGGGGTAATAAAGGCAGTTTTTATTTGATCATCCGGGTTCAGAGGTATCTGGTGGAAACCAGAATAAGCGTCAATAAATGACAACAGTTCACATCCTGCGGTAGACTCGATGACCTGATCTATCCTCGGAAGTGGAAATGGATCTTTTGGACACGCCTTGTTCAGGTTCATGTAATCGATACACATACGCCAAACCACTGCCACGTTCAGATCATCCTTCTTCTTTTCTACTAGCACCGGATTAGAGAGCCAATCCGGATACAACACTTCCATGATAAATCCTGCTGCTAGCAACCGAGCTATCTCGTCACCAATGACCTTTCTCCTATCCTCAGCGAAGCGTCGGAGAGGCTGCTTCACCGGCCTTGCTCCGGGTCTTACGTTCAAAGAGTGCTCGGCCAACTCCCTCGGAACACCTTGCAAGTCCTGTGTGGACCAAGCAAAAATATCTCGATTCTCACGGAGGAAGTTGACGAGCGCTTTCCTATTTGTCAGTTAACCCAGCCCCAATTGTCACGGTACGCTCCGGAAACATGTTATCCACTGGAATTTTCTTGGTGTCCTTCGCGGCTTGAAACGAAACACTTCCATGCGGGTTACTTAATGCCGGCATATACTGCTGCGCGGACTGAGCTAAAGCCGCCACCTCTTGAATTTTTCTTTTCTCTTGGGAAATTACGAGTGACTCGGCTAGGTTAGACCCGGCTGAAGCGCACTCAATAGAACGTCGGAAATCCCTAGTGATAGTAATTGCTCCATTTGGCCCGGGCAACTTCATCTTCAGATAACTAACGTGGCAGCTTGCCATGAATTTTCTCAGTGCTGGTCTCCCGAGTAATGCATGATACGCGCTCTCCAAATTTACCACCTCAAACTCCAGATTTTCAGTTCGGCAGTTATCCTCGTCTTGAATAACGTCGACCCGGACTTTGCCTATGGGCTCACAGGATATGCCTGGTACGATACCATGGAAAGTTGTTCTTGTAGCCTGGAGCATGTTCTCCGAGATGCCCAATTTGCGCATCGTATCCGCATACATGATGTTAATGCTACTGCCATTATCGATTAGTACCTTGGAGAACCTCACATTAATGTTTGGTCCAATGAACGTCGGATCCAACACTAGTGCATACGAGCCCAGACTTGGCATAAGCTTGGGATGATCTTTGACGCTCCAGGTAATTTCCTGGTCCGACCAAGACATGTACCTCGTCACTCTAGGCATAACCGCGTTAACCTCCATATGTCGGCGCTGCAAGCTTTTCCTATCTGTTTCCTCTGTTGTGAACACACAATAGCTCTGGTGATGTTCCCTGTACTCATTTCTTCCCTCGTTTCCGGAGTACCTCTGATCCAGTGGTTGCTGGTTTTCCACCTGATGCACTGCATCCCTTCTCTCGTTGTTGTCATACCTCGGCGGAGGGGGAGGCAACATCAGTTGCTGCGTGTTTGCTCCAGAAAGCAATTGCTGCCGGGGTAACTCCTGCCGAGGTTGATCATTCCGGGGTGCCTGAGCATTCCTCGAACCACCTTGTTCTATCTTGCGCATCCACTCACATTGCCTCGTCGTGTGACCCGCCGGGCTGTTCGGATTCGGCATGTGAAATTTACACGGCTGGTCCAACATTGACTCATAGGTATACCTCGGGCGATCTTTCTTTTCTTGCCATTGCTTCTTCTGCTCCGGAGTCCACATTTTCTTTCCATCATTTCGAGGAGTCCATTGCCCTCCCGTTTTCTGGCGTTGGTTGCTCCCTGCTCCAGGCTGATCTTGATTCACGGCTGCAACTTGTTGCGAACCATATCGATGGTCCGGTCTATCGTCTCTCCTTTTCCCCTGTAATCGTTCCTCCGGGATGACCCGGCTCCGTCCCTAGGATAGTACTCCTTATTTGATTCGTTCGACGTGATCCTAGGTTGAGTCGGATCACCCAAAGCATAAGAATCCGCGATCCGGATCATCTCTGCCAATGTGACTGGCATTTTCCTTTGCAATTTCATCCACAACTCGCTGCCATATCTGCACCCTTGTGCGAACCATGCTATAGCCTGTGACTCTATGACTCCCTCACACGAGTTTCTCACGGTACACCACCGGGTCAAGAATTCACGGTCCGTTTCGTTAGATCTCTGCTTGCACATTGCAAGAGTCTGCGGTCTATTCGGTCTCTGATATGTACTTGAGAAGTTGCTGATAAACATTTCTTCAAAATCTATCCAGCAATTGATGCTTCCAGGTGGCAAATTGTTCAGCCACACCCTAGCCGGACCTTCCAACATTTGGGGTACATATCGTACAACCCATCTCAAGTTGCCAGTCGCAATTTTCACAGCTGTTGCGTAGTTTATCAGCCAATCCTCCCGCTTTGTACTGCCGTCATACGTCTTCGTGCCCCTGGGTAATTGGAAATTGGGTACTGGCGGTTCCTTCATGATCCGGGGTCCGAAGCACGCTAGACCTAGAGGACCTTGACATTCGATCTGTTCCGACCTATACAGGCGATCCAGTTTTAGCCTGGCGTCATCGGGCATCAAATCTCTGCTTCCCAATCTCGACCCTATCACATGATAGTCCGGTCTTGCGTATCCCGCATTCATCATCTCCGAGTATCCATCATTGTATCGGTCTTGCTCTCATTGTGCTCCTCTCTGTTGCATACCACGGCCGGCACTTTTCTCTTGCCTTGGTGCATTCCGCTGCTGCGGTTGACCCGCTCCTGCCGAGTTTCGCTGTTCGGCATTGCCGTTGGCAGCATTCTCTTGACCGGCATTGCCTTGGTCGTGGTTACCTCGGCCAGCTTCACCTCGGCTCACACTTCATCGATCGTCATTTTTCCGCATCTCTTTTTCTTTTCCCGCACGCGTTGGGTCGTACGGAACGATCTGCTTGTTCCGTCTGGCCGAGGTTACTACCTCTTCTCTCCTAGGGCCACCATGAGGTGATGATGCGGCTCCAGCGGATTTCTCTGGGTTACCCATCACTGAATGGACGATCTTAGAAGCTCCAACTCTCTCCGGGTTACCTCTCAACAGCTTCTTGTTTTGCCTGTTCGCAATCCGAACCAGCTCGTTAACCCAGTCTTGCTGTCTTTGACGGGCTTCACCCGTCAGACCCTCTAGCTCGGATGCCGTGGCATCTGCTGCTCTGAGGTTCTTTGTCGGGGTAATATACTTCGGCAACCCCACAGACATAGTTTTCCGACCCTTCTGGTCCATCATCACCTTCTCTATTCATCTCACTTATGAGATTTTTCCCTTTTACCCTCACTGAATCAACCTTGTTCGCTTTCGCGTACTCACGCAGCGTCATGTTCAACGACTGCTGAGCCGCTGCTATTTTCTTTGCGCCCTCCAGTATCTTTTGCCGGGTCTCCTCTAGCTCGGCCTGTGCCTGAGCCGGATCTACCACTGCTGCCACCGGGTTAGCCAAGCTATCCATAGCTTCCCTCAGCACGTTCTCAGACCTCTCTAGTGGAGGACCCCTAGCTTTCCTCGGTGCCTTGGGCGTTACCTCCAGTTCTGGTGCTGGATCCTTGCTCATGCCCGTGCCTGGCGCAGTCATCATCACCTCTCCATGGTCCAGGGAGCGAGCGATACGCGCACCGCGAGCCACAGTGAGGGGCGGTTCCCCCGCATCGACGACGCGACGCGGATGAGCGCAAGACACATCCACAGCAACGTAGACCTTGTGCGCGCCGAGCTTGACGAAGATGCCGTTGCGTGGAAGGGGGCGCGTGCCGAAGCAGCCAACGTTGTCGCTGACGTAGTCCAGCGCTCCGAAGCGCTAAACGAGCCCGGAGACGATGCGTTCGCTGGTGCCGATGAAATTTCTCGTCCGGATCTTCACCCCTGCTAGCGCCGCTAGCCCCATGTTGGGCGCCAACTGTCGTGGTGGTGTCACGGCAGATGCCATGGATAGGCTAAAGGTGGGGACTAATATGCGCTAGGGGAATCCAGGGAGGGATAGTAGAGTGATTCTCTACACGGAAGCTTTGTATTGATGTTCGATCTCCAAGATTACAGGTGCTCCTCGAGCTGTATTGACAAGAGGAGGAAGAAGAAACTCTCTTACTCTTGCCTACTATCTAGGCCCAGAACCCTAGATCCACTTGGTTTCTCCTTGCTATGTATCAGGAAAATCCAACCCCCTTACCAGAACCCCAACCCCCCCTTATATAGAGGTGGTTCGGTCCTGGCCTAGGGCATACGTGGAGGCATATTCCTAAGAATATGCCCCCTCCCAAAGTAGTAACCCGACAGGGGTGCTTTTCCTCCGCGTCACACTTGCTTTACCGACGTAGTCTCTGCGGCGCCTGCGTCAGCCGACGTGAGCATCGTCACCCTTGTCGGCCACGATCCGATGGTCCTGCCCTTGCTTTATTCGCTCATCCAGTATGCACCGGGCCTTCTTTTTGAACAGAGAGATTCCTTCCTTCTCCTAGAAGCCAAACGAGGATCCCGATCACAGTTGATCCGGTAACACCTGTACCTACATATAAGTTAGACAAGTATATCCGACTTACTCCTTGAGTCGGACGAGACAATACCCTGGAGTGACCCTACCCGGGGTTATCCCCCCAACAAATATGTGGTTTCTGAGAAGACCACACATGCAATGACACTGGGTGTGGTTCATGAAAGAACACACATCCAATGAACTCTAGTGGTTCCATATGTGGTTTGTGAGAAGAACACACATGCAATGACTCTAGGCGTGGTTTGTGAAAAGAAGACACATGCAATCACACTAGTGGATCCATATGTGGTTTGTGTAAAGAACACACATGCAATCACACTAGTGGATCCATATGTGGTTTGTGAGAAGAACACACATCCAATGGCACTAGTGGATCCATGTGTGGTTTGTGAGAAGAACACACATGCAATGACACTGGTGGATCCATACGTGGTCTGTGGAAAGAACAGACATGCAATGACACTAGCTGTGGTTAATGAAAAGAATAGACATGCAATGACTCTGATGGATCCATATGTGGTCTATGAAAAGAACACACATGCAATGACTCTAGTTGTGGTTAATGAAGAGAACACACATGAAATGACTCTGGTGGATCCATGTGGTTTGTAAAAAGAACACACATGCAATGACTCTAGCTATGGTTAATGAAAAGAACACACATGCAATGACACCGGTGGATCCATATGTGGTTTGTGAAAAGAACAGACATGCAATGAACTCTAGTGGATCCATATGGGGTTTCTGAGCAGATCAAACATCCAAGGACACTGGTTGTGGTTCATCAAAAGAACACACATCCAATGACACTGGTGGATCCTTATGTGGTTTGTGAAAATAACACACACGCAATGGATCTGGTGGATCCACATGTGGTTTGTGAACTGAACACACATGCAATGACACTGTTGCATCCATATGTGGTTTGTGATAATAACACACATGCAATGACACTGGTGGATCCATATGTGGTTTGTGAGAAGAACGCACATGCAATGACACTGGGTGTGGTTCAGGAAAAGAACGCACATCCACTAACACTGGTGGATCCTTATGTGGTTTGTGAAAAGAACACACATGCAATGACTCTAGATGTGGTTTGTGAAAAGAACACACATTCAATCACACTGGTGGATCCATATGTGGTTTGTGAGAAGAACACACATCCAATGACACTGGTGGATCCATATGTGGTTTGTGAGAAGACCACACATACAATGACACTGGGTGTGGTTCATGAAAAGAACACACATCCAATAAACTTTGGTGGATCCATATGTGGATTGTGAGAAGAACACACATGCAATGACTGTAGCTGTGGTTTTGTGAAAAGAACACACATGCAATCACACTGGTGGATCCATTTGTAGTTTGTGAGAAGAACACACATCCAATGGCTCTAGTGGATCCATGTGTGGTTTGTGAGAAGAACACACATGCAATGACACACATGCAATGACGCTGGTGGATCCATATGTGGTCTGTGGAAAGAACATACATGCAATGACACTAGCTGTGGTTAATGAAAAGAACAGACATGTAATGACTCTGGTGGATGCATATGTGGTTTGTGAAAAGAACACAATGCAATGACTCTAGTTGTGGTTAATGAAAAGAACACACATGCAATGACTCTGGTGGATCCATGTGGTTTGTGAAAAGAACACACATGCAATGACTATATCTATGGCTAATGAAAATAACACACATGCAATGACACTGGTGGATCCATATGTGGTTTGTGAAAAGAACAGACATGCAATGAACTCTGGTGGATCCATATGTGGTTTGTGAGAAGATCACACATCCAATGACACTGGTTCTGGTTCACGAAAAGAACACACATACAATGACACTGGTGGATCCTTATGTGGTTATTGAAAAGAACACACATGCAATGACTCTGCTGGATCCACATGTGGTTTGTGAAAAGAACACACATGCAATGACACTGGTGGATCCATACGTGGTTTGTGAGAATAACACACATGCAATGACATTGGTGGATCCATATGTGGTTTGTGAGAAGAACACACATGCAATGACACTTGGTGTGGTTCATGAAAAGAACACACATCCAATCAACTCTGGTGGATCCATATGTGGTTTGTGAGAATAAAACACATACAATGACTCTAGTTATAGTTTGCGAAAAGAACACACATGCAATGACACTGGTGGATCCATATGTGGTTTGTGAGAAGAACACACATCCAATGGCACTGGTGGATCCATGTGTGGTTTGTTAGAAGAAAACACATGCAATGAGACACATGCAATGACCATTGTGGATCCATATGTGGTCTGTGGAAAGAACAGACATGCAATGACACTAGCTGTGGTTAATGAGAAGAATAGACATGCAATGACTCTGATGGATCCATATGTTGTCTGTGAAAAGAACACACATGCAATGACTCTAGTTGTGGTTAATGAAAAGAACACACATGTAATGACTCTGGTGGATCCATGTGGTTTGTGAAAAGAACACACGTGTAATGACTCTAGGTATGGTTAATGAAAAGAACACGCATGCAATGACACTGGTGGATCCATATGTGGTTTGTGAAAATAACAGACATGCAATGAACTCTGGTGGATCCATATGTGGTTTGTGATCAGATCACACATCCAATGACATTGGTTGTGGTTCATGAAAAGAACACACATCCAATGACACTGGTGGATCCTTATGTGGTTGTTGAAAAGAACAAACATGCAATGACTCTCTTGGATCCACATGTGGTTTTTGAAAAGAACACACATGCAATGACATTGGTGGATCCATATGTTGTTTGTGAGAATAACACACATGCAATGACAATGGTGGATCCATATGTGGTTTCTGAGAAGAACACACATGCAATGACACTGGGTGTGGTTCATGAAAATAACACACATCCAATGACACTAGTGGATCCTTATGTGGTATGTGAAAAGAACACACATGCAATGACTCTAGATGTGGTTTGTGAAAAGAACAGACATGCAATCACACTGGTGGATCCATATGTGGTTTGTCAGAAGAACACACTTGCAATGACACTTGGTGTGGTTCATGAAAAGAACACACATCCAATCAACTCTGGTGGATCCATATGTGGTTTGTGAGAATAAAACACATACAATGACTCGGTTGGATCCACATGTGGTTTGTGAACAGATCACACATGCAATGACACTGGTGGATCCATATGTGGTTTGTGAGAATAACACACATGCAATGACACTTGGTGTGGTTCATGAAAAGAACACACATCCAATGACACTGGTGGATCCTTATGTGGTCTATGAAAAGAACACACATGCAGTGACTCTAGATGTGGTTTGTGAAAAGAACACACATGCAATCACACTAGTGGATCCATATGTGGTTTGTGAGAATAACACACGTCCAATGACACTGGTGGATCCATATGTGGTTTGTGAGAAGAACACACATGCAATGACGCTGGGCATGGTTGATGAAAAGAACACACATCCAATGAAACTGGTGGATCCTTAAGTGGTTTGTGAGAAGAACACACATGCAATGACACTAGGTGTGGTTCGTGAAAAGAACACACATCCAATGAACTCTGGTGGATCCATATGTGGTTTGTGAGAAGAACACACATGCAATGACTCTAGCTATGGTTTGTGAACACACACGCAATCACACTGGTGGATCCATATGTGGTTTGTGAGAAGAACACATATCCAATGACACTGGTGGATCCATGTGTGGTTTGTGAGAAGAACACACATGCAATGACACTGTTGGATCCATATGTGGTCTGTGGAAAGAACAGATATGCAATGACAATAGCTGTGGTTAATGAAAAGAACAGACATGCAATGACTCTGATGGATCCATATGTGGTTTGTGAAAAGAACACACATGCAATGACTCTAGTTGTGGTTAATGAACAGAACACACATGCAATGACACTGGTGGATCCATATGGGGTTTGTGAAAAGAACAGACATGCAATGAACTTTGGTGGATCCATATGTGATTTGTGAGAAGATCACACATCCAATGACACTGGTTGTGGTTCATGAAAAGAACACACATCCAATGACACTGGTGGATTCTTATGTGGTTTGTGAAAAGAACACACATGCAATGACTCTCGTGGATCCACATGGGGTTTGCGAAAATAACACACATGCAATGACACTGGTGGATCCTTATGTGGTTTGTGAGAAGAACACACATCCAATGACACTAGTGGATCCATATGTGGTTTGTGAGAAGAACACACATGCAATGACACTGGGTGTGGTTCATGAAAAGAACACACATCCAATGACACTGGTGGATCCTTATGTGGTTTGTGAAAAGAACACACATGCAATGACTCTAGATGTGGTTTGTGAGAAGAACACACATGCAATGACACTGGTGGATCCATATGTGGTTTGTGAGAAGAACACACATCCAATGACACTGGTGGATCCATATGTGGTTTGTGAGAAGAACACACATGCAATGACACTGGGTGTGGTTCATGAAAATAACACACATCCAATGACACTGGTGGATCCTTATGCGGTCTATGAAAAGAACACACATGCAATGACTCTAGATGTGGTTTGTGAAAAGAACACACATGCAATCACACTGGTGGATCCATATGTGGTTTGTGAGAAGAACACACATCTAATCACACTGGTGGATCCATATGTGGTTTGTGAGAAGAACACACATGCAATGACACTGGTTGTGGTTCATGAAAAGAACACACATCCAATGAACTCTGGTGGATCCATATGTGGTCTGTGAGAATAAAACACATACAATGACTCTAGCTGTGGTTTGCGAAAAGAACACACATGCAATCACACTGGTGGATCCATATGTGGTTTGTGATAAGAACACACATCCAATGGCACTAGTGGATCCATGTGTGGTTTGTTAGAAGAACACGCATGCAATAACACTGGTGGATCCATATGTGGTCTATGGAAAGAACAGACATGCAATGACACTAGCTATGGTTAATGAGAAGAACAAACATGCAATGACTCTGATGGATCTATAGGTGGTTTGTGAAAAGAACACACATACAATGACTCTAGCTATGGTTAATGAAAAGAACACACATGCAATGACACAGGTGGATCGATATGTTGTTTGTGAAAATAATACACATGCAATGAACTCTGGTGGATCCATATGTGGGTTGTGATAAGATCACACATCCGATGTTACTGGTTGTGGTTCATGAAAAGAACACACATCCAATGACACTGGTGGATCCTTATGTGGTTTGTGAAAAGAACACACATGCAATGACTCTGGTGTATCCACATGTGGTTTGTGAAAAGAACACACATGCAATGACACTGGTGGATCCATATGTGGTTTGTGAGAAGAACACACATGTAATGACACTTGTGGATCCATATGTGGTTTGTGAGAAGAACACACATGCAATGACGTTGGGCGTGGTTGATGAAAAGAACACACATCCAATGACACTGGTGGATCCTTAAGTGGTTTGTGAGAAGAACACACATGCAATGACACTAGGTGTGGTTCGTGAAAAGAACACACATCAAATGAAACTCTGGTGGATCCATATGTGGTTTGTGAGAAGAACGCACATGCAATGACTCTAGCGATGGTTTGTGAACACACACGCAATCACACTGGTGGATCCATATGTGGTTTGTGAGAAGAACACATATCCAATGACACTGGTGGATCCATGTGTGGTTTGTGAGAAGAACACACATGCAATGACACTGTTGGATCTATATGTGGTCTGTGGAAAGAACAGATATGCAATGACAATAGCTGTGGTTAATGAAAAGAACAGACATATAATGAATCTGATGGATCCATATGTGGTTTGTGAAAAGAACACACATGCAATGACTCTAGTTGTGGTTAATGAACAGAACACACATGCAATGACACTGGTGGATCCATATGGGGTTTGTGAAAAGAACAGACATGCAATGAACTTTGGTGAATCCTTATGTGATTTGTGAGAAGATCACACATCCAATGACATTGGTTGTGGTTCATGAAAAGAACACACATCCAATGACACTGGTGGATCCTTATGTGGTTTGTGAAAAGAACACACATGCAATGACTCTGGTGGATCCACATGGGGTTTGTGAAAATAACACACATGCAATGACACTGGTGGATCCTTATGTGGTTTGTGAGAAGAACACACATCCAATGACACTAGTGGATGCATATGTGGTTTGTGAGAAGAACACACATGCAATGACACTGGGTGTGGTTCATGAAAAGAACACACATCCAATGACACTGGTGGATCCTTATGTGGTTTGTGAAAAGAACACACATGCAATGACTCTAGATGTGGTTTGTGAGAAGAACACACATGCAATGACACTGGTGGATCCATATGTGGTTTGTGAGAAGAACACACATCCAATGACACTGGTGGATCCATATGTGGTTTGTGAGAAGAACACATGCTATGACACTGGTGTGGTTCATGCAAATAACACACATCCAATGACACCTGGTGGATCCTTATGCGGTATGAAAAGAACACACATGCAATGACTCTAGATGTGGTTTGTGAAAAGAACACACATGCAATCACACCGTGGATCCATATGTGGTTTGTGAAGAACACACATCTAATCACACTGGTGGATCCATATGTGGTTTGTGAGAAGAACACACATGCAATGACACTAGTTGTGGTTCATGAAAAGAACACACATCCAATGAAGTCTGGTGGATCCATATGTGGTCTGTGAGAATAAAACACATACAATGACTCTAGCTGTGGTTTGTGAAAAGAACACACATGCAATCACACTGGTGGATCCATATGTGGTTTGTGATAAGAACACACATCCAATGGCACTAGTGGATCCATGTGTGGTTTGTTAGAAGAACACACATGCAATGACACTGGTGGATCCATATGTGGTCTATGGAAAGAACAGACATGCAATGACACTAGCTATGGTTAATGAGAAGAACAAACATGCAATGACTCTGATGGATCTATAGGTGGTTTGTGAAAAGAACACACATACAATGACTCTAGCTATGGTTAATGAAAAGAACACACATGCAATGACACTGGTGGATCGATATGTTGTTTTTGAAAATAACAGACATGCAATGAACTCTGGTGGATCCATATGTGGGTTGTGATAAGATCACACATCCAATGTTACTGGTTGTGGTTCATGAAAAGAACACACATCCAATGACACTGGTGGATCCTTATGTGGTTTGTGAAAATAACACACATGCAATGACTCTGGTGTATCCACATGTGGTTTGTGAAAAGAACACACATGCAATGACACTAGTGGATCCATATGTGGTTTGTGAGAAGAACACACATGCAATGACACTTGTGGATCCATATGTGGTTTGTGAGAAGAACACACATGCAATGACGCTGGGCGTGGTTGATGAAAAGAACACACATCCAATGACACTGGTGGATCCTTAAGTGGTTTGTGAGAAGAACACGCATGCAATGACACTGTTGGATCCATATGTGGTCTGTGGAAAGAACAGATATGCAATGACAATAGCTGTGGTTAATGAAAATAACAGACATGCAATGACTCTGATGGATCCATATGTGGTTTGTGAAAAGAACACACATGCAATGACTCTAGTTGTGGTTAATGAACAGAACACACATGCAATGACACTGGTGGATCCATATGGGGTTTGTGAAAAGAACAGACATGCAATGAACTTTGGTGGATCCATATGTGATTTGTGAGAAGATCACACATCCAATGACACTGGTTGTGGTTCATGAAAAGAACACACATCCAATGACACTGGTGGATCCTTATGTGGTTTGTGAAAATAACACACATGCAATGACTCTGGTGGATCCACATGGGGTTTGCGAAAATAACACACATGCAATGACACTGGTGGATCCTTATGTGGTTTGTGAGAAGAACACACATCCAATGACACTAGTGGATCCATATGTGGTTTGTGAGAAGAACACACATGCAATGACACTGGGTGTGGTTCATGAAAAGAACACACATCCAATGACACTGGTGGATCCTTATGTGGTTTGTGAAAAGAACACACATGCAATGACTCTAGATGTGGTTTGTGAGAAGAACACACATGCAATGACACTGGTGGATCCATATGTGGTTTGTGAGAAGAACGCACATGCAATGACTCTAGCGATGGTTTGTGAACACACACGCAATCACACTGGTGGATCCATATGTGGTTTGTGAGAAGAACACATATCCAATGACACTGGTGGATCCATGTGTGGTTTGTGAGAAGAACACACATGCAATGACACTGTTGGATCTATATGTGGTCTGTGGAAAGAACAGATATGCAATGACAATAGCTGTGGTTAATGAAAAGAACAGACATATAATGAATCTGATGGATCCATATGTGGTTTGTGAAAAGAACACACATGCAATGACTCTAGTTGTGGTTAATGAACAGAACACACATGCAATGACACTGGTGGATCCATATGGGGTTTGTGAAAAGAACAGACATGCAATGAACTTTGGTGAATCCTTATGTGATTTGTGAGAAGATCACACATCCAATGACATTGGTTGTGGTTCATGAAAAGAACACACATCCAATGACACTGGTGGATCCTTATGTGGTTTGTGAAAAGAACACACATGCAATGACTCTGGTGGATCCACATGGGGTTTGTGAAAATAACACACATGCAATGACACTGGTGGATCCTTATGTGGTTTGTGAGAAGAACACACATCCAATGACACTAGTGGATGCATATGTGGTTTGTGAGAAGAACACACATGCAATGACACTGGGTGTGGTTCATGAAAAGAACACACATCCAATGACACTGGTGGATCCTTATGTGGTTTGTGAAAAGAACACACATGCAATGACTCTAGATGTGGTTTGTGAGAAGAACACACATGCAATGACACTGGTGGATCCATATGTGGTTTGTGAGAAGAACACACATCCAATGACACTGGTGGATCCATATGTGGTTTGTGAGAAGAACACACATGCTATGACACTGGGTGTGGTTCATGCAAATAACACACATCCAATGACACTGGTGGATCCTTATGCGGTCTATGAAAAGAACACACATGCAATGACTCTAGATGTGGTTTGTGAAAAGAACACACATGCAATCACACCGGTGGATCCATATGTGGTTTGTGAGAAGAACACACATCTAATCACACTGGTGGATCCATATGTGGTTTGTGAGAAGAACACACATGCAATGACACTAGTTGTGGTTCATGAAAAGAACACACATCCAATGAAGTCTGGTGGATCCATATGTGGTCTGTGAGAATAAAACACATACAATGACTCTAGCTGTGGTTTGTGAAAAGAACACACATGCAATCACACTGGTGGATCCATATGTGGTTTGTGATAAGAACACACATCCAATGGCACTAGTGGATCCATGTGTGGTTTGTTAGAAGAACACACATGCAATGACACTGGTGGATCCATATGTGGTCTATGGAAAGAACAGACATGCAATGACACTAGCTATGGTTAATGAGAAGAACAAACATGCAATGACTCTGATGGATCTATAGGTGGTTTGTGAAAAGAACACACATACAATGACTCTAGCTATGGTTAATGAAAAGAACACACATGCAATGACACTGGTGGATCGATATGTTGTTTTTGAAAATAACAGACATGCAATGAACTCTGGTGGATCCATATGTGGGTTGTGATAAGATCACACATCCAATGTTACTGGTTGTGGTTCATGAAAAGAACACACATCCAATGACACTGGTGGATCCTTATGTGGTTTGTGAAAATAACACACATGCAATGACTCTGGTGTATCCACATGTGGTTTGTGAAAAGAACACACATGCAATGACACTAGTGGATCCATATGTGGTTTGTGAGAAGAACACACATGCAATGACACTTGTGGATCCATATGTGGTTTGTGAGAAGAACACACATGCAATGACGCTGGGCGTGGTTGATGAAAAGAACACACATCCAATGACACTGGTGGATCCTTAAGTGGTTTGTGAGAAGAACACGCATGCAATGACACTGTTGGATCCATATGTGGTCTGTGGAAAGAACAGATATGCAATGACAATAGCTGTGGTTAATGAAAATAACAGACATGCAATGACTCTGATGGATCCATATGTGGTTTGTGAAAAGAACACACATGCAATGACTCTAGTTGTGGTTAATGAACAGAACACACATGCAATGACACTGGTGGATCCATATGGGGTTTGTGAAAAGAACAGACATGCAATGAACTTTGGTGGATCCATATGTGATTTGTGAGAAGATCACACATCCAATGACACTGGTTGTGGTTCATGAAAAGAACACACATCCAATGACACTGGTGGATCCTTATGTGGTTTGTGAAAATAACACACATGCAATGACTCTGGTGGATCCACATGGGGTTTGCGAAAATAACACACATGCAATGACACTGGTGGATCCTTATGTGGTTTGTGAGAAGAACACACATCCAATGACACTAGTGGATCCATATGTGGTTTGTGAGAAGAACACACATGCAATGACACTGGGTGTGGTTCATGAAAAGAACACACATCCAATGACACTGGTGGATCCTTATGTGGTTTGTGAAAAGAACACACATGCAATGACTCTAGATGTGGTTTGTGAGAAGAACACACATGCAATGACACTGGTGGATCCATATGTGGTTTGTGAGAAGAACACACATCCAATGACACTGGTGGATCCATATGTGGTTTGTGAGAAGAACACACATGCAATGACACTGGGTGTGGTTCATGAAAATAACACACATCCAATGACACTGGTGGATCCTTATGCGGTCTATGAAAAGAACACACATGCAATGACTCTAGATGTGGTTTGTGAAAAGAACACACATGCAATCACACTGGTGGATCCATATGTGGTTTGTGAGAAGAACACACATCTAATAACACTGGTGGATCCATATGTGGTTTGTGAGAAGAACACACATGCAATGACACTAGTTGTGGTTCATGAAAAGAACACACATCCAATGAACTCTGGTGGATCCATATGTGGTATGTGAGAATAAAACACATACAATGACTCTAGCTGTGGTTTGTGAAAAGAACACACATGCAATCACACTGGTGGATCCATATGTGGTTTTTGATAAGAACACACATCCAATGGCACTAGTGGATCCATGTGTGGTTTGTTAGAAGAACACACATGCAATGACACTGGTGGATCCATATGTGGTCTATGGAAAGAACAGACATGCAATGACACTAGCTATGGTTAATGAGAAGAACAAACATGCAATGACTCTGATGGATCTATAGGTGGTTTGTGAAAAGAACACACATACAATGACTCTAGCTATGGTTAATGAAAAGAACACACTTGCAATGACACTGGTGGATCAATATGTTGTTTGTGAAAATAACAGACATGCAATGAACTCTGGTGGATCCATATGTGGATTGTGATAAGATCACACATCCAATGTTACTGGTTGTGGTTCATGAAAAGAACACACATCCAATGACACTGGTGGATCCTTATGTGGTTTGTGAAAATAACACACATGTAATGACTCTAGTGGTTCCACATGTGGTTTGTGAATAGAACACACATGCAATGACACTGATGGATCCATATGTGGTTTGTGAGAAGAGCACACATGCAATGACACTGGGTGTGGTTCATGAAAAGAACATACATCCAATGACATTGGTGGATCCTTATGTGGTCTGTGAAAAGAACACACATGCAATGACTCTAGATGTGGTTTGTGAAAAGAACACACATGCAATGACACTGGTGGATCCATATGTGGTTTGTGAGAAGAACATACATCCAATGACATTGGTGGATCCATATGTGGTTTGTGAGAAGAACAGACATGCAATGACACTGGGTGTGGTTCATGAAAAGAACACACATCCAATGACACTGGTGGATCCTTATGTGGTTTGTGAAAAGAATAGACATGCAATGACTCTAGCCATTGTTGGGGGGATACCCCCAGGTAGGGTGATGATGGGGTATAAAGGTCGAGTTAGCCGGGGTATGGCGCGGTCAAAGCAAGTGCTGACCGGGTCACCTCAAGGCAGGCCGAACCACGGAGTGACCCGACCCGTGGAGCATCTCTATAACCGTAGTCCGACCGGCATAAAATCTATGCCGACCATGTTTGGCTATCTGTCTTGTAGGTATCTTGATAGCCGGATTAGCCACATGCTAACCGAACTATCCTATGGCTTCCAAGAGAAGGAAGGAATCTCCCGCTGGTCAAAAGGTGGCTTTATTAGCTGTAGCGTGAGTGAAGCAAAGCAAAGATAAGGACTAGCGGGTTGGGGGCAACCAAGGTGACGCGCGCAATGTCGGCTGACGTAGCCTGTGTCTGGTGACGCTTAAAGACAAAGATTATGCTGTGGGTTACGTCCAAAGCCTAGACGAGCCGTTAAAGAGAATAAAGAAGCATCTAGCTTTAGGCGAGGAGCATATTCGGAGAATATGCTACCACGTGTGCCCTAATGTTGTAACCCGGGCTCCCCTATATAAGGAGCACCGGGGCCTCCATAGAGAGGGATCGATCATTTTCTCTGTCTAAGGTAGAACTCTAGAGCTAGCTAGTAGGGAGTAAGAGACATAGTCTCCTTCTTACCAAGAGCTTGAAGAGTACTTGTAAACACCTTTGATAGAGAGAATACAGGAACATCTGTGCGTGGAATCACCATGCTCTCCCTCCTTGGATTCCCCTAGCACTAATTGGCCCCAACTTTAGCCTATCCATGGCATCTGCCGTGCCACCACCACGACAGTTGGCGCCCACCGTGGGGCTAGTGGTGCTAGAAGGGGTGAAAATCCAGATGGGAAGTTTCTCCAGCACCGGCGAGCGCGTCGTCTCCGGCTTGGTTCAGCGCTTTGGAGCGCTAGACTATGTCAGCAACAATGCAGGGAGCTTCGGCAGGCACCCCCCATAGCGCAACGGCTTCTTAATCAAGCTTGGCACGCACAAGATATACATCGGCGTGGATGAGTCCTGTGTTCATCCATGGCACATCGTCGAGGGAGGAGAACCACCTCTCAGTGCAGCTCGTGGTGCGCGTATCAGTCGCCCCACTAGCAGCGTTGAGGTCCTGATGACCGCGCCAGACGCGGAAGCGAGCAAGGGCCCAGCACCAGAGCTGGAGGTTACGCCAAAGCAGACCTGATCTAGATTTCCCCCACTAGAAAGGCCAGAGAATGTGCTCTAGGAAGCAATAGATATCCTAGCAATGCCAATAGCACTTGTGGTAGATCCGGCTCACGCGCAAGTTGAGCTAGAGAAAACTAGGCAGAAAATGTTAGCTGGGGCAAAGAATGTAGCAGATCTGCATCAGTCTTTGAACATTACCTTGAGAGAATATGCTAAGGCAAAACGCATAGGTGGAGCGAAAATCTGAGGTAGGAACCTGATTACTGAGATTGACAAGGAATACGAGCCTAGGCTGGGTCAGACAACCACGATAGTAACAGGAGGGCTAGATAGGAACAATACCCCGGCAAAGAACCTCAGGGCAGCAAATGCGGCCGCGTCCGAGTTAGAAGGTTTAACCAGAGAGGCCCGACAAAGGCAACAAGAGAGGGTGAATCACTTGCTGAGAGTCGCTTGCCAGCAAAATGAAGAAATGAACAAGGAAAACTCGGCACCACCAGGAGCGTCACACGTGGTACATTCGGCTAGGAATAACCAGACAAGATCTGGAGGAGCCGCGTCATCTCCGGGTCACAATCCCAGGAGAGAAGAAGTAGTAAACTCCGGGAGAAGAGACAAACATATGGTTCCCTATGATCCAGTAAGGGCCGAAAAAGGCAAAGCGGTGCAAGTCGATGAAGATCGGCACAGTACCAGACGAGGTGCGACTGGGCGAGGTAACCATGACCAATGCAATGCCGGTCAAAGGAATGCTACCAACGGCAATGCCGGATAGCGTGATCCCGTGGGAACGGGGCAAAATGTACCTCGGCAGCAGCAACAACACGCGCCTCGGCAGGAGGGAAGTGCAGGACAAGCAGTGCAACAACAAAATGCTTGCCCAGATCAGGAAAGATACAATGATGGATATTCGGCTATGATCAACGACGGATACCCCAGACCGGATCACCACATAATTGGGTCAAGGCTGGGAAGCAGGAACTTGTAGCCAGATGATGCGAGACTGAAACTGGATAGAATTTATAAGTCAGAGCTAATCGAGGTATAGGGTCCACCGGGTCCGGCATGCTTTGGGCCCCAGATCATGAAGGAGCCACCAATGTCGAACTTTCAACTGGCCAGAGGAACCAGCACCTATGATGGTAGTACTAGGCCAGAGGATTGGCTGATTGATTACGCGACAGCGGTTAAGATTGCAACAGGAAATTTGAGATGGGCAGTAAGATATGTGCCACAGATGTTGGAAGGACTAGTGAGAGTTTGGCTGAAGAATTTGCCGCCAGGAAGTGTCAACTGTTGGCTGGATTTTGAGGAGTTGTTCGTCAGCAACTTCTCGACTACCTACAAGAGGCCCAACAGGCCGCAAACCCTGGCGCTATGCCGGCAAAGACCGAATGAGCCAGACCAGGATTTCCTAACTCGGTGGTGTAACGTGCGTAACTCATGCGAGGGGGTAATTGAATCACAAGCTATTTTGTGGTTCGCCCAGGGATGCAGATATGGAAGTATGTTGTGGCAGAGGCTGCAGCGAGATATGCCAACCACTTTGGCTGAGACGATCCAGATCGCAGATTCTTATGCCTTGGGAGATCCAACGCAACCCCGACTAATGTCGAGCGAGGCAAACGAGGAATATTACAGCCGAGATGGCTCCGGGTCATCAAGGAGGAATGATTTTCGAGGAAAGAGAAGGGACGGGCACCCGGATTACCGATATAACTCGCAGCAGGTGGCCACGGTAGACTGGGATCAGCCCAATGCTGGTGCCAGCCAGCGCCAAAAAACTGGAGGGCAAAATTGGCAACAGAAAAACGAAGGAAAAAATCCTTGAACCTCGGAGCAGAAAAAGCAATGGCAAGAGCAAAAAGATAGACCGAGGTATACATTCGAATCTATGTTGGATCAACCTTGCAAGTTCCATACACCAAGTCCGAATAGTCCGGCAAACCATACAACCCGGCAGTGTGAGTGGATGAGAAAGTTAGAGCAAGGCAGTTCGGGGAATGCTTAGGCACCTCGGAACGAGGCACCTAGGAATGAGGCGCCACGGCAACCGTTACTGACAGGGGGGAATGGACAGCAATTAATGTTGCTACCACCTCCGCTGAGGCACAAGAATCAGGAAAGAAGGGATGCAGTACATCAAGTAGGTAATAACTAGCAACAAGGTCAAGGTTACCATGATAATGAGGGACGAAACGAGTACAGGGAGCATCATCAAATTTACTGTGTGTTTACCACAGAAGAAAATGACCGGAAAAGCTTGCAGCACCGGCATATGGAGGTGAACACAGTAATGCCAGCAGTAGTGAGATACATACCCTGGGTAGATCAGGAAATCACGTGGAGTATCAAGGATCACCCAAAGATCATACCTAGCCCTAGGACTTATGCATTGGTCCTGGATCCAATGTTCATCGAGCCGAATCTCAAAGTGAGGTTTTCGAAGGTACTGATTGACAATGGCAGTAGTATCAACATTATGTATAAGGATACCATGCACAAGTTGGGAATAACAGAGAACATGTTGCAAGCAACGAGGACCACTTTTCATGGCATTGTACCAGGTATTTCTTGTGAGCCAATTGGTAAGGTCCGGGTTGATGTGTTATTTGACACGAGAGATAATTGCCAAACTGAAAATTTGGAGTTCGAAGTGGTGAATCTGGAGAGCGCTTATCACGCGTTACTCAGTAGGCCTGCGCTGAACAAGTTCATGGCAACTACTCACATCAGCTACCTTAAGATGAAACTGCCCAGGCCAAGGGGCGTGATAACTGTATCATGGGACTTCCGGCGTTCGATCGAGTGTGCCTGAGCCGGATCTAACTCAGCCGAGTCACTCATGATAGCTCAGGAAAAAAGGAAGATACTGGAAGTAGCGGCATTGGCTCAATCCACGCAGCAGCATATGCCGGCTCTGACCAACCCGCACGGAAGCGTGTCATTCCAAGCAACCAAGGACACAAAGAAAGTGTCAATCGATGATCAGTTCCCAGAGCGTACTGTAACCATTGGTGCCGAGTTAAGCAGCAAATAGGAAAGCGAGCTCGTCAACTGGGGCCCAGAGGGAGTTAGTTGAGCACTCATTAAACGTAAGGCCCGGGGCTAAGCCGGCAAAGCAGCCTCTCTGGCGTTTTGCCGAGGATAGAAGGAAAGTCATTGGGGATGAAATAGCTAGGCTCCTAGCGGCCGGGTTTATCATGGAAGTACTCTATCCGGATTGGCTCTCTAATCTGGTGCTTGTGGAGAAGAAAAAAGATGATCCGAACATGGTTGTGGTATGGCGCATGTGCATTGATTACATGAACCTCAATAAGACGTGTCCCAATCGCACTCCCTAGAATAGATCAAGTCATAGACTCAACAGCCAGATGTGAGCTACTGTCATTCATTGATGCGTATTCTGGTTTCCACCAGATACCCCTGAATCCGGATGATCAAATAAAGACTGCGTTTATTACCCCGTACGGGGATTATTGCTATCGCACTATGCCGTTTGGACTATGTAATGCAGGAGCAACGTGCCAACAATGCATGCAAAAATGCTTACATGACCAAATAGGTCGGAACGTGCAAGTTTGTGTGGATGATGTAGTGATAAAGACCAAGGAAAGCAATATGCTCCTTGATGATATTCGACAAACATTCGCGAACTTAAGAAGGTTCCGAATGAAGCTCAACCCGGAGAAGTGCACCTTTGGCGTGCCCGCTGGAAAGTTACTCGGTTTTTTAGTGTCTAGCCATGGTATTGAAGCTAACCCGACGAAAATCTAGGCCATAGAAAGAATGGAGCTGCCAAAATGCCTTAACGATGTGCAGAAGTTCACTGGTTGCCTGGCATCATTAAGAAGGTTCGTATATCGTTTGGGAGAGAAGGACTTGCCCCTCTACCAGTTAATGAAAAAGGCAGACAAATTCACATGGATGCCACAGGCGGACCTTGCGTTTCGAGAATGAAAAAAGATGTTATCTACTGCGCCGATCCTAGCAGCACCACTACCCAAGGAGCCAATGTTGTTCTACATAGCCGTGACCAACTGAGTCGTAAGTGCAGTAATCATAGTAGAGCGCGAGGAAGAAGGAAAGTCAGTGCAAAGGATAGTGTATTTGTTGGGGATATACTTTCCGGGTATCCTCATAGTTCCTCACTGACTAGGGTGGCCCACTTCGGGTTAGAGCTTTGCTTTACGGGTGGCCCAGTTAGGGAGAGAAGACGGAGTCCCATCCGGCTACGGAAAGGCCCAGAAGATTTACCGACTTAGGCCTATAACATTACTTGTAGTTCAAGATGTACTCTGTAACCAACTCTTAGTCGTAGCCAGATTGATCTCTCCTGTAAACCCTAGGCCGAAAATCTATATAAGCCGTCCTAGGGAGAGCCTTTAGAACACCAGATAACACCCAATACTTTAGACCCTCAACTCGCACATGCGATACCCTTGTAACCCATATTCCTCTGTAGACATTCAGATTGCTAGCAGGAGTAGGATTAAGTCAGCCGGCGTTGAATTGTGGGTAAACTTGTGTGCTCACCGTCCCGGAATACCGTCCGTCTCACACCCCTCTCTTCCGCACGCCTCAAGGACCCCCTCATGGCGTACTTGTCCTCAATCTGACGACAGTATTATCTGAGCGAGGTATTGTCTGCTTCAAAACAAAATTACCCTCACTATCAAAAAATGGCGTATGGCGTATATATGTCGGCCAAGAAACTCAAACACTATTTTCAGGAACATCCCATCAAAGTGATATGTGAGGCACCCATATCAGAGATTATGAGTAACAAGGATGCAAGTGGCCGGATAGCAAAATGGGCAATTGAGTTAGCCCCATATGCGCCACATTTTGATAGAAGAGATGCTATAAAGTCGCAAGTTGTGGCGGATTTCTTTGTTGACTGGGCTGAAATGCAATATGAGCCACCTCTGCCGGACTCCAGTTATTGGCGAATGCACTTTGATGGATTGAAACTGAAAGATGGGTTGGGCGCCGGGGTAGTGCTTACCTCACCCAAGAAGGATCAACTGAAATATGTCCTTCAGATCCACTTAAGTGCCTCGAATAATGTTGCGGAGTACGAAGCATTGGTACATGGTCTCAAGGTAGCGAAAGAAGTGGGGATACGTTGGATACAATGCTTTGGAGATTCGGATTTGGTGGTGCAACAAGTGTCTAGAAATTGGGATGCCTTGGATGCTAACATGGCCCTATACAGATTCCATGTTCAAAAGATAAGTGGGTTTTTTGAAGGGTGTGAGTTCCATCACATACCTCGGATTGAAAACGAGGCAGCAGATACGCTGTCCAAGTTAGGCTCATCACGGCAGCCATTCTCGCCAAATGTTGCTTTGGAGCACCTAAGAAAACCATCTATCACGCCATCGCATGAATCAGACTCAATTTATATCCCGACAATCTCCGGATCAGGAGCTGCACCTATGGAGATAGAGTGGGGAGGCACCTCAGCAAACCCGGGGACTTCTTCGGCAAGCCCGGGGACTGCCTCAGCAAACCCGGGGACTGATCAGCTTGACCCGGCAGGAGTTATGTCGGTAGATGTGATGGAAATTGACGAGGAACCATTCCCTGTCCGGACTATACCAACTTGGGCCAAGCCAATTTTTGATTTCCTGAAAGAGGGAACATTGCCCGATGACGAGGTAATCTCAAGACAGATCCAGAGGAGAGCAAAGGCCTATACTATTATCAACGTCTAACTATACAAAAGAAGTGTGACAATAATCTTCGGGAGTCAAAAGCGTCAATTCGAGCTAAGTGAAGGACTTGAAATACTTCGAGATATTCACCAAGGGGAATGTGGCCATCATGCCTCCTCAAGGGCCTTAGTGGCAAAAGATTTCTGGCATGGATTTTATTGGCCCAGTGGTTGTTAAAGATACGCCACGAAAACTCATTTACCAATGTCGGACCTGAAAACTACCCCCATTACCTAGCCATTTGCTGTATGGTGCCTAGATATGATAGGGCCATTTAAGCCGGCTAAAGGAGGGATGACCCATATCCTAGTTATGGTTAACAAGTTCACCAAGTGGATTGAAGTGAAACCAATTTGGAAATGTGATGAGGCAATAGCAGTAAGATTCCTCAAGGATATAATCCTGAGATATGGCTATCCCCATAGCATCATAACTGATAATGGAACAAATTTCGCTGAAGGAGCATTTGTGAGGTTCTGCCAAGAAAAGAAGATCCGGCTAGATGTCGCCTCAGTCGCCCACCGTGCATCGAACGGGGAAGTGGAAAGGTCCAACGGACTGGTATTGTCTGGGATAAAACCCCGACTCATCGAGCCGTTGCAAAGATCAACGGGGTGCTAGATAGAAGAACTACCGGTGGTACTGTGGAGTTTAAGAACAACTCCGAATCGATCAACAGGCTATACGCCATTCTTGCTCGTATATGGGGTAGAAGCTGTATTACCAGCCGACATAGAGCATGATTTGCTAAGGGGTCACCCAATACACAGAAGCTGAAGTGTGCGAAGCCCGACAAAATGATGTTGATCTACTAGAAGAAGCGAGAGAATTGGCCTTGTCCAGATCCGCCATATATCAGCAAAATCTCCGACGCTATCATAGCCAGAAAGTAAACCCCCGAGTCTTCCAGGAAGGTGACCTGGTACTCCGGTTGATATAGCGCACAACTAGCATGCATACGATATCCCCTCCATGGGAAGGACCTTTCATTGTAAGCAAAGCCTTGCACAATGATTCCTATTATCTTATTGATGCACGGCCCTAGGAAAAGAACAAGGCAGACAGGTCCGGAGAGGAATCTAAGCGACCGTGGAATGTAGCACTACTTCGTCCTTTCTACACCTAACAAAGAGATGAATGTACCCAAGCTACTCATATGTCGGTATGTATGTCGGCAATGAGCTTATTAATAAAACTTTGGCACCCCAAGCAGAAACTCGGGGACTGCCATAATAATTGTCTTTCTCATTTTAGTATTTTTATGTCGGTTGGGTTAAATCACTTATATCTTAGTCGGGTTAGTAATGTGTGAGCACCAAAAACCCAACTCTTCGACTTTGCTGTTGACCAACAAGAATTGGCTTCATGGCAAGCAAGAGAACAAGTTTGGAATGGCAAAGCACATGAAAAACGACTAAGGAAAAAAACTTAAGCGGGTCGACATTGGTTATTTTGACTAACCCTTGGTTTATTGTATTTATCTAATGCCGAATCATTTTGAGCTAGTCTCAAAGTTTCAAGTATTGTTAAATCAATTTTTTGAACCTTGGACTCGTAAGTCAAAAAGCCGAATCAAGGTAGACGCAAGCCAAGTCAAAAATTGGGGGAACAAGAAAACAAAACTCGGGGACTTCGCCCACAATAATCCCACATTAAGAACTTAGTTCCAAACGATAAGTTGTAGCACAACCAAAATAAAGTATTTAAATACACTTCCGCCCGGCATTCCGGGGATCTGACAAATATGATAAGTGTTTTTAAGGAGCATGACCAGTAGCCGAATCTTCAGCCGAAGAAGGTGGCACTTTGGAGTTTGGAGGAGGGGCGCTAGCCTCGGCTTCATCCTCAGGGTCGACCTCGCCATCCTCCAGGTCTTCGGCCTTGTCGCCAAGCTCGGAGGCCTCACTCTCACTCCCTTCTTCTTCTTCATCTCCAGAAGCAACTTCATCGTCAACAATGTCGAGATAACTTGACCCTTCATTCCAAGCGTGGCAGAAGGAGTATTGAATAAGCTTGTTGGCACAGGCTTTGCAGCACGCAACCCAATCTGGATCTTCGCACCACTTAGATCCGGTGCGCATGCGGGTATGCAACCCTAGGTCAATTCCTTCATACCACGACAGGACGAATTGCAAGGCAATGTCAGCCCCAGCTCGTGCGGCAGATTCACACCACAGATGCAGCTGCGTATCACACTCCATTAATTTGGCTATGAAGGTCGAACTTCTTTTTGGAATGGTCTCAGTGGGCCAGAGGGAGCCGAACATTCGCGTTGCCGCCGGTATAATGTCTGCGTCGTGGTTCTTCACTAGCTCAAGGCAAGCGGTGAGGCTCGCCAGCAGATCCTCTGTATTATACGAGATTGGCTCGGCGCCAGGCCGCGCAATAATACCACGTTGTTCACGGGACTAGATCACGGCAGCAACACCAAACGTGTCACTTTCTGGAAATTTGCCTGAGAATAGAGTAGAGGTGACAGTGAGCAAAGAACTCACGTGCAATCTGGAAGAGGAGCCGCTGAAGCTCGAAATGGACATTGGCGCTGTGGGCTTGGAGTTTCTCGTAGTCAGAGGTCA
The DNA here is from genome assembly GCA_023614405.1 of Avena insularis. Taxonomy (NCBI): domain Eukaryota; kingdom Viridiplantae; phylum Streptophyta; class Magnoliopsida; order Poales; family Poaceae; genus Avena; species Avena insularis. The sequence continues at coordinate 523,103,414 of CM042690.1, forward strand.
CCGACGTAAGTTCGACATCGGCTTCCTGCAGTAAGCTTTGGTCCTTGGAAATTTGAGTGGTTAAACGCTCTTTTTCCTCGGCAAACTCCTGGTCAGTCTTCTCCAATTCGGACTTATGGAGGCCCTTGAGCCTCTGAATTTCGGCATTTAGCCGAGTAATTTCCGAGTCCTAGAGCTGCAACCGAGCTTTCTCTCCGTCCTTCTTCTTTAGCTCAGCCTCATGCTTCCCTTCTTATTCGAGGAAATGGGTCATCATATCAGGCATTGTAACGCTATCTTCAAGAGCAACTGCAACAGTGGCATAATCCAGAGAAACCGAAGTATAAATGTCGACCGGGTAAAGAAAGGAGCATACAGTGATCGTGCGAAGGAGATAAGATTACCTTTGATTTCAGCTAGGTTCTTCCGCATGATAATATTCTTAGCTTCAACCTCGGCTGCATGGTTCGGATAGCAAATTAATACGGATCATAGACAACTCAAATGAATGAAAATGGAAGAAGGAAAAGTCTAAGTAAATAACATTACCCTTCTTCTGGTGATCCTCTAGGAGTTTGCCATAACACGCACGAATGTCTTTATAGGAGTCCAGCAGGTGCTGGAACTCAGCGGATCGGCGATTAGTGGTAATCTGAAATAAGCAACGCAATGTCAAGATCAAAAGTAAGATAAATAAATATTCGAAGTCTACAAGATCCGGGCCAAGTGGAACTTAACCCGGCTCTAGGTGTGTGGATATTCGAAGTCTACAAGATTCAGGCCAAGTGGAACTTAACCCGGCTCTAGGTGTGTGGATCTTCGAAGTCTATAAAATCTGGGCCAAGTGGAACTTAACCCGGCTCTAGGTGTGGGGATATTCGAAGTTTACAAGATCCCAGCCAAGTGGAACTTAACCCGGCTCTAGGTGTGTGGATATTCGAAGTCTACAAGACCCAAGCCAAGGGAACTTAACCCAGCTCTAGGTGTGGAAATATTCGAAGTCTACGAGATCCGGGCCAAGCAGAACTTAACCCGGCTCTAGGTGTGTAGATATTCGAAGTCTACAAGATCCGGGCCAAGCGGAACTTAACCCGGCTCTAGGTGTGTGGATATTCGATGTACAGGATCCGGGCCAAGGAAACTTAACCCGGCTCTAACTTTGTTAAAATTTGAAGTTGCTACGAACAGAAACTAAATTCTATAAGGAGCATCCGACCGAGTAACAAGTTACTCCCTCGAAGGCTCAGGGACTAGGGGATATATCTACAAATGCTCAGCTATACAAAGTACTAACAAAAGAGGAAAAGAATTACCTCCATCATCCGACCAGCTAAAGAGATGGCCTTGGTAGCGGAGTTCATCTGTGCACTGAACTCGGCTGGGCCGAACTTCTCTGGCAGATCATCTTGTGGGTCGATGAATTCAGCATTGTTCCAGTTCTTCACGTACTCCAGGAGCAGTGGACTGTAACTTTCGCCACTGGGAGAGCAGTTCGCCACAAGGCCTTTGACGTGGGCCTCTCGCCTGGCGGATTGAGCTGTAGCAGGGCTGGTATGCAGAACCAGCTGTCTACTACCCTCTGATCTGGCAGCATGTGACGCAAACGAGATCCCTTTAGTTGATCCGGCAGCTTTCTTGAGCTTGCTGGATGAAGCCTGAGGAGCTGGCTGGAATATATCCGCGACTGAGGGAGTTGATCCGGAGGGAGCTGACAGGGCCTTCCTCTTGGGAGGCTTGGTGGAAGCTGGTGAGGCTTTTGCTGCTACTGCTGGTGCTGGTGTTGCTTCTGGTGCTGCTGCTAGTGCTGCTACTGTTGCTGGTGCTGGTGCTGGTGCTGCTGCTGGCGCTGGTGATGCTGTTGCTATTGCTGCTGCTGGTGCTACTGGTGCTAGAAACACTTGGGGAGAAGAAGAACTTGTTGGGGGCGGTGCCGATGAAGCTGGCACCTCAAAACTTGGCGCCGAGGCCGAAGAGGAACTAGGGAGATCCGGCATGGCCGTATCCAAAGCCGCCCCACTACCCCCGCGCCGACATTGCCCTCCTCATGACGAGGTGGGCTCTGATCAGGCGCAGCCGCGCAGCCCTCTTAGATAGGGCTGAGCGGGGAGAGTATCGTCATCGAGGGGGGGAGGAGAGGGGAGAAGGGCTACTCCGGATCAGAGATGCTATGCTGGAGCCACTCTGGGGAATGACCCTAGGAGCTCTGAGAAGCAGAAAAGAACCAAGTCAAAAAGAGAGAGAACCAGTAAGAGACAAGAGCAAACACAGAAAGGGAAAAAACTTGAAGGGCAAATGCAAAAGACTTACTCGTTTGAGGTTGGGGGAGCCCGAGGTTTGGGCGTCCTCCGGACCGTGCTCTTGGCAGCCGGCTTAGTCGAGGTTTTCACCCTGGACTTCTTGTACCTCTTCTTGGGCGGCGGCACCTCCGAAGCTGCGGCCGAGGCAGCCACACTCTTCTAGGAAGAAGCAGGGACCGGGCCACCAGTGGCGAGGGGAGGAACCTCGTGGACCGGACCGGCTGGGTTAGCTGAAGATTTGGACATAACCAGGTGCGCGTAAGAAATGAGAACTGGATCGAGTACCTCCAGGACCTCAACGTCCGAGTCATCGTCATCTAGCCAATCCCTTATAGAAGAGGCCTTACCAGCGCTACTTTTGATGATGTCCGGAGTAGGCAGGAAGGTCTCCAGGTCAGGCTCCTCCTCGTCCTCCTCGGTGCGGTCTGGTACCCACTTGCTCGCCAGCACTTCGCCATCCTCTAGTGGCTGCTGGAGGAATCGCTAAGAACAAGACGACAATTGCCAAGTTACGAAAGTAAACCGACATACAGAGAAGATCCGGAAAACAGTAAGAAGTAAGTTTACCTTAGGAGGAGGTTGTCCCGGGTAAAGGGTTCGATCCCCCATTCCCAATCTTCAGAGAATTCCTTCTCCACATTGAAAATGGCTTTAACCCGGCGGTAAATCACCGAGTTATCGAGCTCGAAAGATGAAGTCCGGTGGGGGTCGAGGGGGCCGCTCAAGTAACAAATCTTGTGGGCGCGCTTCTGAAGGGGGGAGACCCGGCTGCTGATAAAAGTGGTCATGATGTCCTCCCCTGAAGCTTCTCCTTGAGTAGCTCCTTGATCCGACGCTCCACCTGATTTGCCTAGGCCGTGGGTCGCTTGGGAATGCTCTCCCAAAGCGAGGTATATGGAGGCCCAAGCTTGAAGGGGAGGAGCCGGATCAAGTCTTCCTTGGTGGTGTTTTGGACATAGAAGAAAGTCCGGGCCCAGCCTTTACAGGATTCAAGCCCGGTGACCCAGGGAAATGCGGAGTTCTTGCAGGGAGATATGGAGGCAGCACCGCATTGGGTCAGGTGCTTGTCCTCCGGAGCAAGCTTCTTGTCCGGAACCACATTCCTTCGGAGATCGAAGAATTTGATCCATAGCTCCTTGGTTAGCCATAGGCTGATATATCCCTCAATGCTAGAGGCAAAGGAGGACAAAGAAGTGATGGCGTTGGCGGGGAGATGATGCGGTTGCAGTTTATACGTAGAAATGAAATCGAAAAAGAAATCTGAGGTAGGAAGGCCGAAGCCACGTTGAAAATGGGAAAGAAAAACAACATATTCCCTAGGATTGGGGGAAGGAGAAATCTCGCTGGAGGCGAGGCGACAGGCAACGCCGGCGGGGATGCGGCGCGTGGCACAAACCCATCCCAAGTCGTCCTCGCAGACGAACACGCCGTCCCAGCAGCCGCGCTCGCGGCCCTCTACTTCTTCCTCCTACTGCGCCACCACGGCTGCCTCCTTCTCAGTCATGGTGGACTCAAGGTCTTCGAGAGAGAAATCAGAGTAGAAATAACCGGAGGAGGGGAAACGGAAAGCGCAAGCCCCCGTGATGAAGCCCTTGAGCGGGAACGGCGGTGCAGGTGCAAGGTGATGCCTGTGCGCGGTCGTGACGGCGTTGGTGCAATGAGGAACTAGCGGCGGCAATAAGGTTGCAGAGAGAGAAAGGAGGCTACGAAGCGTAGAGAAAATGGGGAACTTCCCTAGAGATTGCCCTAGGCCCTCTACTTAACACAAGAACGGCCAGTAGTGGAGCTTTGTGGTTGCCACGCCAAGACGCAACGGGCGGTACGAATCAAATTCCAGCATGGCCACAAAGCAAGGGCCACAAAGTTATCCCATGATGCAATGTAATGTTACAGTTAACAAGGCACCGCAGTGAAGGGACGTGCGCAACAGTCATTCCTGACATTGCGACAGTAATCGGTGCATTAAATGCGCATAGCCCTTAAAATGAGGCAAAATGATGATTACCCTCCATGTAGGATGTGGGGAAGCGTACAAGAGAAGGAACGGTAACTCGGATAAACAGGCAAAAACCCGGCCAGTGAGGAATAACTCAGAATGAGCCAAGGGATTCCCAGAGGAGAAGCCCCGGGTGATGACCCACAAGTATAGGGCGTGTATCGCAGTATTTTCGATAAGTAAGAGTGTCGAACCCAACAAGGAGCAAAAGGTGCTGGCTAGTGGTATGGATCGGGAATTCTCTACAATTACTTAGCAAGCAGATTTTTAGGGGGTTTTCATAAAGCAAGTAAATGAAGTACAAGTAAACAAAAGACAATAAGAATAAATGCAGCAAGTGGCCCAATCCTTTATGCAGCAAAGGACAAGCCAGCTGTATTACTTAAGATGACCAAATGTTCTCGAGGACACACGGGAAGACTGTCAAGTGTTTTCGCTTCCTATAGTTGATTAATCTTCTTTAGTTTGCTAAGTGTTGTGTGGGTGAACCTGTGCTAATGTACCGACCTTCCTAGGACTAATACATACTTGTGATTATACCCCTTGCAAACATTCGTAAGTACAAGAAAGTAATTAAGGTAGAAACCTAACCACAACTTTAAACTCTAAGACCCTTACGTCCCTTGTGCAATGGTTTCCTAACGGGGGTTTAGGTTTTTGTCACTCCGGCAACCCCTATGATTAGTAGCCAAATACACAATGCATTCCCCTAGGCCCATATAGGTGAAGTGTCATGTAGTCGACGTTCACATGACACCACTAGAAGAAGTACACCAAAACTTAAATATAAAACTATTGAATCTTTCTCAACACAATTCCACTACTAACAACATGACTTCTCCCATGTCCTCAAGAACAAAACACACTACTCACAAGACATCATATGGATCATGATTAGAGATGGAATAATGATTTATAACAATCTAAACTTAAAAAATAATTCAATGGTTCACTCAATAGCATCAACTACAAGGAGTAATCAACACCGGGAAAGTTTCCCCTAAGAACTATGCAAGATTCAACCCAATTGTTACAGCAATATGGAGATGGTGATGAGGGTGATGATGGTGATGATGGTGGTGAAGAAGATGATGATGATACCGATGAAGTCCAGCTTGATGGTGGAGTTGATGGCGACGATCTCCCCTCTCCGGGAAGGAATTCCCCCGGCAGAAATCTGTCTACCGGAGAGATCTTTCTCTCTCGGTGTTTTCCGACCCGCAAAGGTGATGGAATCTTTCTGTGGTCGCTCCCCGAGTCTTAGGGTTTCGGGAGGAATATATACGCCAGAGGGGAGAGCCAGAGGTGGGCCAAGGTGGCGCGGCCTAGGGTGGCCCGCGCTAGGGGGTGGTGTGGCCCCCCTATGGCCCATCTCCACTCCTCCTTCTCGCTTCCTTCATCTTCTGGAAAATTAGGATTCTCCGTATATTTTCCCAGATTTTCTAATCTTCGCGAATTTTGCCTCCAAACAACACCTTTTCAATCAGAATCCTGACTGCAACGGTCCATGCTCCAAAAGTCATCAACCATGCAAAAACAGATGAAATAACATAAGTATCACCTCTTAATATGAAATATATCAATGTATAACAGTAAATTATGACATAGAATAGTGATGCAAAATGGACGTATCAACACCCCCAAGCTTAGACTTCACTTGTCCCCAAGCGAAACTGAGCTCAATAAACATGACCTCAGATTTATGGAGTGAAGAGTCGATAAAAGAATACGGACAAGAAGCATCACATTCATCAATACATAGATCATAATAGAAGACAACTCAGTATTATATAACTCAACTTGTAATGAGTAAAGGAAACACAATAAAGATACATAAAGTAAATCATAATTGGTAATGGCAAACTTAGATCTTGGTGGAAGAATAGTTGATAATTTGCTGGAGTTCACAAATAACTGATTTTCAATGATAGCTTTCAAAGTAGTAGACACCAAGATAAGAGCAATGTGCAAAACAGGGAACATAAGAAACATGATTGAATAAATCATCATATGAATGAATGAAACACAACAACTCACAATACTTGCTGAGATAGAAGGGAATAGGTTTACTGACTCAACTAAAAAGTAAAAGAAAGGCCCTTCGCAGAGGCAAGCAGGGATTTCAAGTTTCATAAAGAGCTCCCAAAAATTATGATACTTACTAGATTTCAGCTCTCATTGCCCCTATCATAGGCATCTTTAGGTGATTAAGGTTAAAGTGACACAACTAAGAGGATATGCTTGACAAGTTATAAGTTGAAATCTCATGCCCCTTACTTACCAGTACCGAACCTCATGCTACTCAATTTCAGTGACGAGTAAGCTCTTGTCATTGTAAATACATGTGTATCATTGAGAACCGCCAATCACGAGTAAGCTCTTGTCATTGTAAATACATGTGTATCATTGAGAACCGCCAACGGGGTACCCCTTGCACATGATACAGGAGCCATCCCATAATCAAAATGATAAGGCAAGCAAACAATGAGCATCTCAACAATCTTTTTATTTGCTATTTGCATAGGTTTTTATTGAGGATGCTTCATAGAATGCTCACTATAGTTATGCTGCAAGTTTCCACCATGATTAGGCATGGCTTAGGCTAGCGGCCCTGCGTTTCTCTAACACACATAGGAACTCCATGATCTTACAAGTTCCCCTTTTATTTCACACCGCCGAGATCCATAGGCAAAAGAATCATGATAACAACTAGGTACAAAGTACCATGGCAGTGTTCAAAGCGTTCCCCATGATACATGGTTCTGCTAACTTCAACTCATAAAGCGCAAGTATATACGCAACAAAGAAGGACCCAATGGTTCAAGTTTATTAAGTGCAAGAAAATAAAGTGTGCCATCAAGTTCGTGAGAGCTTTAATCACTAATTTTCACATAACAAGTTTAATTTGGAAGGTAGATAAAAACAAGAATTTACTTGGAATAGCAATAATGCTAATATGTAGGTATCGTGGACACAAATGGTAGAGGTTTTTATTTAAGGATTGGATGCACGAGAAGAATTCCCTCTCAGTACAGGTTTTTGGCTAGCAAGGTTGGGTAGCAAGTATAAGAGTTGAAGGAAACAAACAAACATACAAGTGATAAAGACAAACATGCAATCTTCCTTGGAAGCACAAAAGATCTTAACTAGAGAATACTAAACTTATGAGCAAATCAAGAAAGAAAGATGATGAAATTATATTTCTTTAGAGTACTTTTATCTTTTTCATGCAACTCTCAAAAATAGGGTTGCTACTAAGCAAGCCAGGTTTTCCAAAACCAACTAAATTAACTCAATGATCCCAAAGTGATACCAATACTAACAACAAGATCACTCATATAACCACGAATTGAAAACTAATATAAGATATGCAAAAGAGTAAATGATAGAACTTCTCATTAATATTCCATAACGGCAACTCACACCAAGGGATACATATCTAACGAGAGAGGGGACACTTCCAAAATGCAAACCATCCTACATGATAACTTCTCTATTCATGATATGACTCTACTAAAAAGGTAAAAATATAGAAGATAGTGATGTGATACCGCGGCACTCCCCCAAGCTTGGAACAAACCAAGGGGGTGCCAAACCTGATGATGAATTATTCCTTCGGTGGTGGTGGTATTCTCTTGATGAGATCTTTGATCAATTTACCCAAGTCCTCAATCTCAAAGGTGAGAGTACGAATCAACTCCGAGTTGTGCTTGATGTGGTGCATGATCATGTCAGATTGTGGATCCCAGCTCTTGTGATTCTTTTTCCACTCTTCCTTCTTGGAGTCTTCTTTCCCTGCATGGCTAGAACGAGGCAAATCCCAATTGGAGGGTAATTTCTCCTTGGGCATATTCTGGTGTTGATGCTTATGGATACGGGTATGGAAAGGATTCTTGGTGCATGGAGGAAGTGACCGTGGAGCTAAACAGTGACGCGGAGTTTTCCCTCCAGTTGACATCCGTGCAGTCCTCCTGACCCTGCCAGATCTTCCCAACACTCCAATGCTTGCAATGGTAGTGCCGGTGTGTGGATGTTGGCCTTTCTTTGCCTCCTCTTCATCTTCACTCTTGATCTCCTTCCCGGGGTCTTGGAGATCTTCCTCCATAGGCTCCTTTCCCTTATGCTTGGCGGACACCATTGTGCTTATAAGCTTCAAACATAGTTCCTAGCAGAAACAGATCGAAACGAAAACACGACGAAAACACGATATACGAACCTCGGGAGATCCGGGGGGTTATATATTACAAATTTTCACAACAAGAGGAAAGTACTGGGAGAAAACGAGTCGGAGGCGGAGTCTGGAGTGGCCACATCACCTGGTGGCGCGGCCAGGGGTGGGACCGCGCCACAGGGTGGTGTGAGCCACCCTGGCTCCATTTCCGTCCCTTTTTCGCTTCATAACTTTCCTTATTTGCTAAAAACTGCAAAAATATAGTTGGATAGTATTTTTGCGGAACTTTTCTTACCAGAACTATTACCTATTTGGAAACGGACCCTACAGGTCTCTGAATTTGGTCCTTGATAAATTTTTCTGGAGTTATAACTTGAAAGGCATCAACATCTTCATTGTAAGGATCTCCAGCAATATAGTGCTTGAGTCGCTGCCCATTAACTACTTGTGTAGTATTATCTTTTAAAGAAGAAATTTTTATTGCTCCCGAACGGTACACTTCTTTAATAATGAAAGGTCCTTCCCATTTTGATAGTAGTTTTCCTGCAAAAAATCTGAGACAAGTCCTATACAATAGAACTTTCTCACCAACATGAAATTCTCTCTTAAGTATTCGCTTGTCATGCCATCTTTTAACTTTTTCCTTAAAGAGCCTAGCATTTTCATAGGCTTCACTCCTCCATTCATCTAAAGAACTTAAGTCAAATAATCTTTTCTCACCAGCGAGCTTACAATCTCTATTTAGTTCTTTAACTGCCCAGTAAGCTTTGTGTTCTAATTCTAAAGGTAGGTGACAAGCTTTCCCATAAACCATTTTATAAGGAGACATCCCCATAGGGTTTTTGTAGGCAGTCCTATAAGCCCATAAAGCATCATTCAACTTTTTAGCCCAGTTTTTTCTAGATCTATTAACAGTCTTTTGCAAGATGGATTTAATTTCTCTATTTGATAACTCTACTTGCCCACTTGTTTGGGGGTGATAAGCTGAAGCAATTCTATGATTAACATCATATTTAGCAAGGGTCTTTCTAAAACTACCATGAATGAAATGAGAACCTCCATCAGTCATGAGATACCTAGGCACTCCAAACCTAGGAAAGATAACATCCTTAAGCATTTTTAGAGAAGTCTCCCCGTTAGCACTCTTCGTAGGAATGGCTTCTACCCATTTAGTAACATAATCGACGGCAACAAGAATATGAGTATAACCTTTCGAGGGAGGAAAAGGACCCATAAAGTCAAATCCCCAGCAATCAAAGGGTTCAATAACTAGAGAGTAGTTCATAGGTATTTCATTGCGTCTAGAAATATTACCAACACGCTGACACTCATCACAAGATAAAACAAATTTTCTTGCATCTTTAAAAAGGGTAGGCCAGTAGAAACCTAATTGCAGCACCTTTTGCGCAGTTCTATCTCCTGCATGATGTCCTCCATAAGCACTACCATGACATTTACGCAATATCTCTTTTTGTTCATATTCTCGAACACATCTTTGCATAATACCATCCACTCCTTCTTTATATAAGTGTGGGTCATCCCAAAAATAATGCCTCAAATCATAAAAGAACTTTCTTCTTTGCTGAGCTGTAAAAGTTGGAGGCAAATACTTGGAGACAATAAAGTTAGCATAATCAGCGTACCAAGGGCTCCCTCATGAAGCTTACCCTACCAAGAACTACTCGCTCATTTGGAAAACTATCATTAACAGGCATAGCGTCAAAAGAGATATTTTCCAATCGAGATAAATTATTAGCTACAGGGTTTTCAACACCTTTCCTATCTACAATATGTAGATCAAACTCTTGTAAAAGCAGCACCCATCTAATAAGCCTAGGCTTAGTGTCCTTCTTTGTCATAAGGTACTTAATAGCGGCATGATCAGTATGAATGGTGACTTTTGAGTCTACAATATAGGGTCTAAACTTATCACAAGCGAAGACGACAGCTAGAAATTCTTTTTCAGTAGTAGCATAATTCCTTTGAGCAGCGTCTAGAGTCTTACTAGCATAATGAATAACATTTAGCTTTTTATCAATTCGTTGCCCAAGGACAGCACCTACAGCATAATCACTAGCATCACACATTATTTCAAAGGGTAAACTCCAATCAGGTGGTTGAACGATAGGAGCTGTAGTTAAAGCCTTCTTAAGAGTTTCAAAAGATTCCTTACAATCATCATCAAAAACAAAGGGTACATCTTTTTGAAGAAGATTAGTGAGGGGTTTTGATATCTTAGAAAAATCTTTAATAAACCTTCTATAGAAACCAGCATGACCGAGGATACTACAAATACCTTTGATGTCTCTTGGGCAGGGCATTTTCTCAATTGCCTCGACTTTAGCTCTATCCACTTCTATGCCTCTTTCTGAAACCTTATGCCCAAGGACAATACCTTCATTAACCATGAAGTGGCATTTCTCCCAATTAAGAACAAGATTAGTTTCTTCACACCTCTGCAAAACTTTATCAAGGTTGTGCAGACAATTATCAAAAGAAGTTCCATCTACAGAGAAGTCATCCATGAACACTTCCACAATTTCCTCACAAAAACCATGAAAGATAGTAGACATGCATCTTTGAAAAGTAGCAGGAGCATTACATAAACCAAAAGGCATACATCTATAAGCATAGGTTCCATAAGGGCATGTAAAGGTAGTTTTTTCTTGATCTTGTTGTTTAACAACAATTTGAGAAAACCCAGAGTATCCATCAAGGAAACAAAAATGAGTCTTTTTAGACAATCTTTCTAACATTTGATCAATAAAAGGAAGTGGGTAATGATCTTTCTTAGTAACTTTGTTAACCTTTCTGAAATCGATACACATCCTATAGCCTACTACTATTCTTTGGGGAATAAGCTCATCATTATCATTAGGCACAACACTAATACCTCCCTTTTTAGGGATACAATGAATAGGACTAACCCATTCACTATCAGCAATAGGGTAAATAATACCAGCATCAAGGAGTTTCAATACCTCATTTCTTACCACTTCCTTCATCTTAGGATTTAAACGTTGTTGGTGCTCTACTACCGGCTTTGCATCTGGTTCTATATTGATAGCTTGCTGACATATAGTAGGTGAAATCCCTTTTAAATCATCCAGATTATAGCCCATAGCCCCTCGTTGTTTCTTCAAAACCTCCAATAACCTTTCTTCTTCCTTCCCTGAAAGTTTAGAGCTAATAATAACATGATATATCTTTTTATCATCAATGTAAGCATATTTAAGATCGTCAGGGAGAGGTTTTAGATCGAAGACCATATACTTTTTAGGTGGCAACGTGGTACCAAAGTCTTCTACGGCCAAGTTATGCTTAAGCATCTTAGGCTGATTACGGAGAATCTCGTCAATCTCATTCCTTTCTTCCATGAATATTTCACTTTCATGATCCTCCATAAATTGCTGCAAAGCATTGTTAGGAGCAAGAGAAATAGAAGCAAGTTGTTCAACTCTAAAATCCTCATTATGAGTTTCCTCTTCACAAGGTTCTTTATTAAATGTCGAAAAACTCATAAGATTCCCCATCAAACTTAGTCAAGATTTTCTCCCTTTTGCAATCTATAATAGCTCCACAAGTACTCAAGACTACTACTATTCTTTGGGGAATAAGCTCATCATTATCATTAGGCACAACAGTAATACCTCCCTTTTTAGGGATACAATGAACAGGACTAACCCATTCACTATCAGCAATAGGGTAAATAATACCAGCATCAAGGAGTTTCAATACCTCATTTCTTACCACTTCTTTCATCTTAGGATTTAAACGTCGTTGATGCTCTACTACCGGCTTTGCATCTGGTTCTATATTGATAGCATGCTAACATATAGTAGGTGAAATCCCTTTTAAATCATCCAGATTATAGCCCATAGCCCCTCGGTGTTTTTTCAAAACCTCCAATAACCTTTGTTCTTCCTTCCCTGAAAGTTTAGAGCTAATAATAACATGATATATCTTTTTATCATCAATGTAAGCATATTTAAGATCGTCAGGGAGAGGTTTTAAATTGAAGACCGGATCCTTTTTAGGTGGCAACGTGGTACCCAAGTCTTCTACAGCCAAGTTATGCTTAAGCATCTTAGGCTGATTACGGAGAATCTCGTCAATCTCATTCCTTTCTTCCGTGAATATTTCACTTTCATGATCCTCCATAAATTGCTGCAAAGCATTATTAGGAGCAAGAGAAATAGAAGCAAGTTGTTCAACTCTAAAATCCTCATTATGATTTTCCTCTTCACAAGGTTCTTTAGTAAATTTTGAAAAATTAAACTCATAAGATTCCCCATCAAACTTAGTCAAGATTTTCTCCCTTTTGCAATCTATAATAGCTCCACAAGTACTCAAGAAAGGTCTACCAAAAATGATAGGATAAGTTTTACTAGCAGCTCAACCAAGTACTAGAAAATCAGCAGGATACTTAATCTTACCACAAAGAACTTCCACATCTCATGCAATACCAATTGGAGAGATGGTCTCTCTATTAGCAAGGTGAATAACCACATCAATCTCTTCCAATTCGTAGGGACTTATTTCATGCATAATTTCTCTATAAAGCTCATAAGGAATAACGCTGGAACTTGCACCAATATCACATAAACCATAATAGCAATGATCACCAATTCTAACGGAAAGCACATGACACTATCCTTTTTAGTTCTAATAGGGTGTGAAACAATATTAGAAGCATCCTCACAAAAGACTTTGTGTCCATCTTCTACGCTTTTTGTGACAAGGTCTTTCACAATTGCTACAACAGGTTCAATGTTTATTTGTTCATCAGGTTTTATAGTTCTCTTCGCACTTTTAATGATTACAATATTTAACATAGGATGGTCCTTTACCTTATCAGGGAAGGGTTTCTCGATATAAAGTTCAGGTAAGATGTGATCAATAGTGTAAAACTCAGTACTCCCAATAGGTACATAGTTAGCAATATCTTTATAAGGCGCATGGTACTTGCTCCATCCCCTTTTTGGGATTTCAATATAAGAAGCAAAAGCCTTAAAGCAATTTGTAATAACTTGTAAATCAAGACCATACGTATTATTAATATTTTGAAAATCATCAGTTCCCATAAAAGATTCAATGCATTCATTATCATAATTTATACCTGATTTTCTACCTTTGTCATTCTCCCAAGCTTCAGGATTGTCTTGAATACAGTCCAGAAGATCCCATTTAGCTTCTTCTTCCATGCAAGTGAATGATCCAGCACAAGAAGCATCCAATAAATCCTTATCACGTAGAGGGAGCCTTGCATAAAAGTTATTGATAATAATATTGTTGGGGAGCTCATGAATTGGACATTTGAGCATTAGTAACTTCAATATCCCCCAAGCTTGAGCTGTACTCTCTCCACCAAGAGGCCAAAAGTTGTATATTTGATTCCGATCTTTATGAATCTCACTAGGAGGATAAAACTTTGAATAAAAGAGAGGTATTATTTCCTCCCATTCTAGAGCTTGACCATTCTTCAGCAGCTTATACCATTCCTCAGCTCTTCCTTTCACTGATAATGAGAATAACTTCTTCTTAACTTGATCTGTAGTTATACCTGCACACTTGAACAACCCGCATAATTCGTGTATAAAGAGTAAATGATCATCGGGATGGACAGTTCCATCCCCAACATAGTAGTTATCCATAACACGATCAATAATTCTTGTAGGTATTTTAAAAGCATCATTCTCAGCAGGTGGTGGTTCATCTACTACCTTAGCAGTGGTAGTAGCATTACCAAATAAGAAACTCAGTGAATTATCCATAACAAAAAAAATAAAGCAACTAACAGAAGTAAACAATACTCAGAGTAGAAGTTTCCTGTACCAGTTCCACTCTCCAATAGCGCTTCACTCCCTGGCAATGGCGCCAGAAAATAGTCTTGATGACCCACAAGTATAGGGGGTGTATCGCAGTATTTTCGATAAGTAAGAGTGTCGAACCCAACGAGGAGCAGAAGGTGCTAGCTAGTGGTATGGATCAGGAATTCTCTACAAATACTAAGCAAACGGATTTTTGGTTTTTTTTATAAAGCAAGTAAATGAAGTACGAGTAAACAAAAGACAATAAGAATAAATGCAGCAAGTGGCCCAATCCTTTATGTAGCAAAGGACAAGCCGGTTGTATTACTTAAGATGACCAAACGTTCTCGAGGACACACGGGAAGACTGTCAAGTGCTTTCGCTTCATATAGTTGATTAATCTTCTTTAGTTTGCTAAGTGTTGTGTGGGTGAACCTGTGCTAATGTACCGACCTTCCTAGGACTAATACATACTTGTGATTATACCCCTTGCAGACATCCATAAGTACAAGAAAGTAATTAAGGTAGAAACCTAACCACAACTTTAAACTCTAAGACCCTTACGTCCCTTGTTCAATGGTTTCCTAACGGGGGTTTAGGTTTCTATCACTCTGGCAACCCCTACGATTAGTAGCCAAATACACAATGCATTCCCCTAGGCCCATATAGGTGAAGTGTCATGTAGTCGACGTTCACATGACACCACTAGAAGAAGTACACCACAACTTAAATATAAAACTATTCAATCTTTCTCAACACAATTCCACTACTAACAACATGACTTCTCCCATGTCCCCAAGAACAAAACGAACTACTCACAAGACATCATATGGATCATGATAATAGATGGAATAATGATGTATAACAATCTAAACATAAAAAATAATTCAATGGTTCACTCAATAGCATTAACTACAAGGAGTAATCAACAACAGGAAAGTTTCCCCTAAGAACTATGCAAGATTCAACCCAATTGTTACAGCAATATGGAGATTGTGATGAGGGTGCTTGTAGCACCCCGGTAAAACCACTACTAGAAAATCGCGTGTTGTTTTTATTTTCTGCATCATCATGACCGCATGCTCATGTCATCATGCCACATTGCATTTGAGCATCTTCATGTCTGCATTCATATTTTGTTTGCCTAAAACTATTTTTCTAAAAGCCTATCTTGGTTTTCTAAATACCCTTGTCTTTATCTCAAATACAAACCATCGTCTTTTTCGGATCTTTAATTTGTCTAAAAACTATTTGCAAACATCTATTAAAAATAAAACAAATAAAAATATTTTTGTACCGGGGGAGGCAGTCCAGCCCGTAGGCCAGACCCCCTACTACCCCGGTAGCCCTCAAACCCTAACCAGATCCCCTGGACCAAACCCTAGCCAAACCCTCCACTCCACCTTGCCGCCGCCACAGCGCACTCACCCGCGCGCTGAACCCAGCCCCGTAACCCCCACCTATTCCCGCTACCGACAACACCCACCGCGGCCTCGCGAGTCGCGAGCCACCCGCGCGTCGCGCCAGCACCCCGCCTGTGACCCCACCACCCATCGTGACCTCACCACGATCGATCCCTACCCCGCTCCCTCTCCATCCCCGCACGATCCCCGCTGCAATCCCCTGTTCCCGTTCGATCCGCCTCCTCTTGTGAGCAGAGTCGCCGCTACCGGCCTCTCCTTCTTCGAGCCCCACCCCTGCCGGTGTTCCTCACCGTCAAGCCACGCGGGACCGTGCTCAACTCCGCCGTTGCTCACCTCTCTCGCCCACAAGCTCGCTGTCCCTCTCTCCTCGGCCCGTGCTCCGCCGCCAGGGACCACTCCGCGCGCCCGTCGCCTGGAGCTCCGTGGTCCTTCTCCTCCCGGCTCACCCCGACCCTGTCAGCGCCCCTACGAGCACAAGGCCCCGTGCCGCCCGGGGCTGCCTCGACCCTGCCTCGTCTAAACGTCTCTGCATCCGCATGCCCGCGCCCTCGCCCTCGCCCCGGCCTCTACGCTCGCCTACCGCTGCCGTCGCCCGTGAGAAGGCCGCGTCGCCCCGACCCTCTCTGTCGACTGCCCCTCCGCGTCGCGAAGCCGTCCTCCTCTGCTCTATCGTGCAGGCTGCCCTTCCTCGGGCCCCTGCATGGCCACTCGCGCCAGCTCCCCGCCGCCAGCCGGCGCCTCGCAGCGACCGTTTCCCCTCCGTCTCCGTCGCCAGCGACCGTGCTCGCCCGTCGACATGTCCCGACGCCAAGTACAAGCTCTGCCGCTGAACGCGTCTGGTCCCCTATGAGTGCCCCTACATGCGTGCGTTTTTGTGAGATTACCAAGGCCTGCAATGAGATATACGCGTTGTCGTCTAGATGGAGCCAACGAGACCCATCCGACGATGATGCACCGAGGAGATCCGCAACCCCACTAGGACATCGTGTCGCTGCCAAGGTCCTCCGAAGAACCACCGATGCCACCCATTCAAGTTTGACATGGACCATCAAATTGGGTCCCCAAGCACACCAGCTTGGATCCAAAGATGCCAATATGAAAAGATCTTCTTCACGCCAAGACCCCGGATCCGAAGACCAAGCCCTGAAGCCTCGATCCCGAGGATCCGAAGATCGATCCCCGTCGAACCCCGAGACCCCGGATCCAAACCCCAACATTGCCTTCATGCTCTCCTTCTCGGACGCCAAGACCCGATCCCGGAGGCGAAGACCGATCTCGTTGACCCCTAGACCCTCGGAGCCCAAGTTCGCCGAACCCTAATGTGAGCCCCTTTCCGACACCCCTATTTTTATAATGACATATATTTGTTGCATATTAATTGTCCATGATTGCATACATATTGTTGTTGTTTGGGGGGTATTTTGTTGATTCACCTAAATTAAATATGGAGACCATATGCGGGCTATTCTAGTCTTATATTGCCTTCATTTAAATCTATGTAGCAAACCGATGTCATGCTTTGGCTTGTTAATACAACATTTAAATTGCGGGGTAGCTAAATAACTTGAACCTTCTAATTAATTGTCGGGACCCCGGTTCTGTTTAATATTGCCTAGTTGCATCGCATCTTTGCCATGTCATGCATCATATCATGAACATGCCCGATCTTCTAACGTAGTATTAAATAGTGCATCCGGTGTTTCTTTTAGTGCTTTGGTTCTTCGCGGATTAGGCCGTTGAGTGGATGCGAGTATCAACAAGACCTTCAGATAATGAACCATCGGCTATGTTTTCCAGGCGAGCATATCTCCCTTTCTACCTCTTTTGCTTTTATAGTCTTTATTTCCTCCTGTTGATCTATTGCTATCCATGTTGCGATGCTTTAGTTTCCGTGCACCATTTATACTCCTTGCAGCCCCTATATTGCCATGGACACATCCTATTGCCTGTTGTTTGATAGATAGTCGGCCTTGCGAGTCGTAGTTGCTTGCTTATGTGTTGCTTCGCGTCGTTGTCGTTCCACCGTTGACGGCAAGTTGGCACATGATAATGGTGGAGATGCTTAATGATGGAGATGATCATGACTTTAAATACAACTTGATTAATTGATGGGAATAGATATAACTAATGCAGAGGCATCGGTGGGCAATAGCAAATATTTGGTTTTTAACCGCTCACTTGTGTCCCGTAGGCCCCGAGTACTTGATACCTGTTCCTTGACTATCGCACTATCCGCATGTGGGACCATGAATCCCCTTAGCCAGAGCTTGATTCATTTCTTATTTCTTGGGGCCACAAACTAGTTTGGGGTTTTATTACTATCCTGTACTTATGCCATGCTTTACTTTTTTATTTACAATTGTGCGTGGAGCACCTGTACTATTTTGGAACATGGAATGTTTTCGCGGTATCAACAAGCCGAGTCACACTTTCGGGTTCCCAGTCGTTTACAGCCATTGACACAAACCCTGGGTCCGTCTCGGAGCCGGCCAACTTCGTTGTGGGTAGCTTAGTGGGGTGGCCCCTAAAATGATTTATGAATCCTGTGATTGCTTTGTCGTGAAAGCCTCGTTGGGTTTTTATTTGGTTTTTCCGAGGTTGATCGTGCGTGTGTTGCTATTTGTGCACCCCTGCAGGGTAAATCTTTCTGAAAGCCGTGTCCGCGGTTATGGACGACTTGGAGCACAGTATCTCGATCATAGACAAGTATAACTAAAGTAGTGCTATAAATTTGACTTAATATGTGACTAGTAATATGCTTCACTACAATGGAATGGATAATAAATTTGCCAACAACTGGTGGAACTGGGGTGTATCGTGGCATGTTATACCTGCCTGGTAAGTATCGCAAATCTAATGAAATGAAATAAAAGTGCCAACAACTGCTGGGTTTGTGATGTCACATGCTAATTGTATCTGACTAGTAAGTACTGCAACTACAACTGAATGGTTAACCAAAACTGCCCACTACTTATGCTATCAGGATGACTCATGCTATCTATATCTGACTAGTAAGTGCTGCAACTATAATGGAATGAATAAAACTACCAACTGTGTGAGTTCCTTGGTTTGACTTCCTCGTTTTGTCTCGAGGGGGAAATACCAGGATGGGTATGATTTGGTGTTAGTATCAGGTTGGTCCCGAATAGGTCTCTCTTATCCCTCTCTCATAGCCGACAGATGCATCGAGTCTCTATAGGTTGTTTAGTGCATGCTGCGCTGCTGCTTGAGTCCACCATACCTATGTAGGCGAGAGCCGCCGAATTCTAGCCTCGCCGTGTACTGGCCTCAATACTGACCGCTCCCTTTTTCCCTTGCCCTTTGTAGGCACCCCTTTTTGTTTAATAGGTATAAGTTCGACGTTGTTAGCAGGGTTACCCTTCGGGCTTGGCCTGGGCAGGGTTATGGATGCCATTGGTTATTCTTCAGGGCTCTTAGCCCCATTTGCATCTTATCCGTACTCAGATGTTGTATCGTTTTTAAGGTGATTTGGATCTTTGTATGGTATATCTGTATTTTTGACTCATGGAGTTGTTGTTGTATATATATGTTTCTGTGGGTTCCATCATGGACTATTGTGTAATGTTATTACTTTGTTTTCCACCCGCACGCAAGTGCCTGGTGGGCATCTTTGAATCGTTTCTATGCAGGTTTGGCGGGAATCGCTAAAACTTGCATAGGGTCGATTCAAGGGTGTTATAGTGTTGATGGTGATGATGGTGATGATGATGATCCTGATGAAGTCCAACTTGATGGTGGCATTGATGGCGAAGATCTCCCCTCTCCGGGAAGGAATTCCCCCGGCAGAAATCTGTCTGCCGGAGAGATCTTTCTCTCTTGGTGTTTTCTGCCCCGCAGAGGCAGCGGAATATTTTTGTGGTCGCTCTCCGAGTCTTAGGGTTTCGGGAGGAATATATATGCTAGAGGGGAGAGCCAGAGGTGGGCCAGGGCGGCCACACCACCTGGTGGCATGGCCTAGGGTGGCCCGCGCCAGGGGGTGGTGTGGGCCCCCTGTGGCCCATCTCCACTCCTCCTTCTAGCTTCCTTCGTCTTCTGGAAAAATAGGATTCTCCGTATATTTTCCCGGATTTTCTAATTTTGCCTCCAAACAACACCTTTTCCATCAGAATCCTGACTGCAGCGGTCCATGCTCCAAAAGTCATCAACCTTGCAAAAACATATGAAATAACATAAGTATCACCTCTTAATATGAAATATATCAATGAATAACAGTAAATTATGACATAGAATAGTGATGCAAAATGGACGTATCACCAAGTTACTGGATAAACTCAGCTAAAGGGGCAGAGATCCGGATATGGTAACCTGTTGTGGCCTTAACAACTAAAAGTTGCTAAGACCACACCAGCTTTGGGGACTAATGTTGGGGGATACCCCCGGGTAGGGAGAAGCCAGGGTATAAAGGCCGAGTTAGCCCGGGTATAGCACGGTCAAAGCAAGTGCTGACCGGGTCACCTCAAGGCAGGCCGAACCACGAAGTGACCCAGCCCATGGAGCATCTCCTTAACCGTAGTCCGACCGGAATAAAATCTACACCGGCCATGTTTGTCTATCTGTTTTGCAGGTATCTTGATAGCCGGATTAGCCACATGCTAGCCGGACTATCCTATGGCTTCCAAGAGAAGGAAGGAATCTCCCGCTGGTCAAAAGGTGGCTTTATTAGCTATAGCGTGAGCGAAGCAAAGCAAAGAGAAGGATCAGCAGGTCGGGGGCGACCAAGGTGACGCGGGCAATGTCAGCTGACGTGGCCCGTGTCTGGTGATGCTTAAAGACAAAGATCACGCTGTGGGTTATGTCCAAAGCCCGGACGAGCCATTAAAGAGAATAAAGAAGCATCTAGCTTTAGGCGAGGAGCATATTCGGAGAATATGCTGCCACGTGTGCCCTAATGTTCTAACCCGGACTCGCCTATATAAGGAGCACCGGGGCCTCCATAGAGAGGGATCAATCATTTTCTCTATCTAAGGTAGAACTCTAGAGCTAGCTAGTAGGGAGTAAGAGACGTAGTCTTCTTCTTACCAAGAGCTTGAAGAGTACTTGTAAACACCATTGATAGAGAGAATACAAGAACATCTGTGCGTGGAATCACCACGCTCTCCCTCCCTGGATTCCCTAGCACTCATTGGCCCCATCTTTAGCCTATCCATGGCATCTGTCGTGCCACCACCACGATAGCCGTGGTTTCTGAAAAGAACACACATGCAATCACACTGGTGGATCCATATGTGGTTTGTGAGAAGAACACACATCCAATGGCACTGGTGGATCCATGTGTGGTTTGTGAGAAGAACACACATGCAATGACACTGGTGGATCCATATGTGGTCTGTGGAAAGAACAGACATGCAATGACACTAGCTGTGGTTAATGAAAAGAACAGACATGCCATGACTCTGATGGATCCAGGTGTGGTTTGTGAAAAGAACACACATGCAATGACTCTAGTTGTGGTTAATGAAAATAACACACATGCAATGACTCTGGTGGATCCATGTGGTTTGTGAAAAGAACACACATGCAATGACTCTAGCTATGGTTAATGAAAAGAACACACATGCAATGACACTGGTGGATCCATATGTGGTTTGTGAAAAGAACAGACATGCAATGAACTCTGGTGGATCCATATGTGGTTTGTGAGAAGATCACACATCCAATGGCACTGGTTGTGGTTCATGAAAAGAACACACATCCAATGACACTGGTGGATCCTTATGTGGTTTGTGAAAATAACACACATGCAATGACTCTGGTGGATGCACATGTGGTTTGTGAAAATAACACACATACAATGACACTAGGGGATGCATATGTGGTTTGTGAGAATAACACACATGCAATGACACTAGTGGATCCATATGTGGTTTGTGAGAAGAAGACACATGCAATGCCACTCGGTGTGGTTCATGAAAAGAACACACATCCAATGACAGTGCTGGATCCTTATGTGGTCTGTCAAAAGAACACACATGCAATGACTCTAGATGTGGTTTGTGAAAAGGACACACATGCAATCACACTAGTGGATCCATATGTGGTTTGTGAGAAGAACACATGTCCAATGACACTGGTGGATCCATATGTGGTTTCTGAGAAGAACACACATGCAATGACACTGGGTGTGGTTCATGAAAAGAACACACATCCAATGACATTGGTGGATCCTTATCTGGTTTGTGAGAAGAACACACATGCAATGACACTAGGTGTGGTTTGTGAAAAGAACACACATCCAATGAACACTGGTGGATCCATATGTGGTTTGTGAGAAGAACACACATGCAATGACTCTGGCTATGGTTTGTGGACAGACATGCAATCACATTGGTGGATCCATGGGATCGTACCATTCGATCCTTTTTTTCATGCTTTTCCCGTCGGTCTGGAGAAAGCAGCAATCAATAGGTCTTTCTTAATCCTCCCTTCCTTTCAGGAAGAATGTGAAATTCTTTTTCCTTAAATGGGGATGTAGGAAATGCTATTCGTGCTGGTGAATCGACGAAACTATGTCCTTTGCAGCTTTTTGTGCAATGTCATATGTCGTAAAAGAAAATGTTGGTGTAGGACCTCCACCCAAACCTCCTGATCCCCAGACCAACCGGCGACGGAACCCTCAACAGCAGGCAGAGTTATATATTCAGAACCCCGTCCAATGGAGCACCCTTTTTGGTCGTCATTGGGGACAGGCTTTGAGGGTTCTTCCATATCTAGATATAGACATAGATGATGATAGAGATCTAGATCTTTCTATAGATAGATCCTTTGAGAAATTTCTATTGATCCGCTTTCAAGATGTATGAACAAGAGAGATCCAGTCTATGGCACCCGAACTACTGGAGTCTTCTCCAGCAGCCGAGTGAACAAAGCCACCCACAGCTTCTCTCTTCCTTCTTGCTCCCGGGGAAGGCAGAAAATACTTTGATTATGAAAAGCCTGCTTACTCACACCATTTAGCCATATTATGGAAACCATTTCCCACATTAACCATGCGGCCCTCCTTAGAGGGGAAACCTTAGAGGCAGAAGGCAAACCTTAGAGGACGGATGATGTTACATAGGCTTTTCCTCAATCTATAGATGCTTTAGTGCTAGGCAGGCAGAGGCAGAGCCGCGTCGGGCAACAAACAAGTAGAGAGTCGGAAGATAGTTGCAGCTAAAGCTAGCAGTAGTTGGAGCTAAAGCAAGCAATAGGTGGTCGGATAGTTGTGTTGATAGAGGTTGCTATAAGCCCTTGATTGGGGAGACCGAGGGATAGCAACGCTGAACCACACTATTCTTTTGGGGCTGCTCCTGTGCCCCATGTTGAAGCTGGAGAAAGCAAGTCAGCTGGCAACAAATGAGGGTGACTCCGTGTGACAGCCTTGAAGGCATCTTTTCCCTGGCTATCTCCGTGCGGGTGATTACTTACTTACTTTATTTTGAATTTAACAATGAAATCCTAAATTTTCTAGCAATTCTACTACTCCGAAATAAAAAAGAACCCTCACTTTTTTTTATTAAAGTAAGCGCGCTATTCTAAATCGAAGTAAAGTGAAACTTGGATATTAAATGATAGGAAAGTGCTAGGAAGTGAAATAGAATGAAATAGAGCCACTTTCTTTGGGCTTCCCTATGAAATGAGGCATGGAACGGAGCCACTACGAAGAAATTATGGGAGTTACGGAAGAAGCTTCGGATAGATTTCTGGGTTTTATCACCACAACTACTAAACCTAAATCAAAACACAAAGGCCAAGCTAGTTCTATTCGCTAAGCCTTGAGAGAAGCCGACCTCTTGTCACCCTGTACCACGTCCGACACCTTGACAAAACCACTTCATGATGAAACGGCTAACAAGATTGAACAATGTTGTGGACTTCAAACTTTGGCACCCAATTGCCAAAGAAAAAGAGTTCATTTTCTTTTCCGCTAGGCGATCATATTGTCTTGGGTCCAAAACCCTTCCCCTTTTCTCTGATTGTGAGTCTTGGATACGCTTTGAATCTTTATGGGGAAGTCTATAAATTATACGTCCCTATGTGGTTTGGGAGAACAACACACATCCAATGACACTGGTGGATCCATGTGTGGTTTCTGATAAGAACACACATGCAATGACACACATGCAATGACACTAGTGGATCCATATGTGGTCTGTGGAAAGAACAGACCTGTAATGACACTAGCTGTGGTTAATGAAAAGAACAGACATGCAATGACTTTGATGATCCATATGTGGTTTGTGAAAAGAACACACATGCAACGACTCTAGTTGTTGGTAATGAAAAGAACACACATGCAATGAATATGGTGGATCCATGTCGTTTGTGAAAAGAACACACATGCAATGACTCTAGCTATGGTTAATGAAAAGAACACACATGCAATGACACTGGTGGATCCATATGTGGTTTGTGAAAAGAACAGACATGCATGCAATGAACTCTGGTGGATCGATATGTGGTTTGTGAGAAGATCACACATCCCATGACACTTGTTTTGGTTCATGAAAAGGACACACATCCAATGACACTGGTGGATCCTTATGTGGTTTGTGAAAAGAACACACATCCAATGAACTCTGGTGGATCCATATGAGGTTTGTGAGAAGAACACACATCCAATGACACTGGTGGATCCATATGTGGTTTGTGAGAAGAACACACATCCAATTACACTGGTGGATCCATATGTGATTTGTGAGAAGAACACACATGCAATGACACTGGGTGTGGTTCATGAAAAGAACACACATCCAATGACACTGGTGGATCCTTATGTGGTTTGTGAAAAGAACACACATGCAATGACTCTAGATGTGGTTTGTGAGAATAACACACACGCAATGACACTGGTGGATCCATGTGTGGTTTAGGAGAAGAACACAGATCCAATGACACAGGTGGATCCATATGTGGTTTGTAAGAAGAACACACATGCAATGACACTGGGTGTGGTTCATGAAAAGAAAACACATCCAATGAACTCTGGTGGATCCATATGTGGTTTGTGATAAGAACACACATGCAATGACTCTAGCTGTGGTTTGTGAAAAGAACACACATCCAATCACACTAGTGGATCCATATGTGGTTTGTGAGAATAACACACATCCAATGACACTGGTGGATCTATGTGTGGTTTGTGAGAAGAACACACATGCAATGACACTGGTGGATCCATATGTGGTCTGTGGAAAGAACAGACATGCAATGACACTAGCTGTGGTAAATGAAAAGAATAGACATGCAATGAGTTTGATGGATCCATATGTGGTTTGTGAAAAAAAAACACATGCAATGACTCTAGTTGTTGTTAATGAAAAGAACGCACATGCAATGACTATGGTGGATCCATGTGGTTTGTGAAAAGAAAACACATGCAATGACTCTAGCTATGGTTAATGAAAAGAACACACATGCAGTGACACTGGTGCATCCATATGTGGTTTGTGAAAAGAACAGACATGCATGCAATGAACTCTGGTGGATCCATATGTGGTTTGTGAGAAGATCACACATCCCATGACACTGGTTTTGGTTCATGAAAAGAACACACATCCAATGACACCGGTGCATCCTTATGTGGTTTGTGAAAAGAACACACATCCAATGAACTCTGGTGGATCCATATGCGGTTTGTGAGAAGAACACACATCCAATGACACTGGTGGATCCATATGTGGTTTGTGATAAGAACACACATCCAATGACACTGGTGGATCCATATGCGATTTGTGAGAAGAACACACATGCAATGACACTGGTTGTGGTTCATGAAAAGAACACACATCCAATGACACTGGTGGATCCTTATGTGGTTTGTGAAAAGAACACACATACAATGACTCTAGATGTGGTTTGTGAGAATAACACACATGCAATGACACTGGTGGAACGATATGTGGTTTATCAGAAGAACACACATCCACTGACACTGGTGGATCCATATGTGGTTTGTGAGAAGAACACACATGCAATGACTCTAGCTGTGGTTTGTGAAAAGAACACACATCCAATGACACTGGTGGATCCTTATGTGGTTTGTGAAAAGAACACACATGCAATTACCCTGGGTGGATCCGTATGTGGTTTGTGAGAAGAACACACATCCAATGACACTGGGTGGATCCATATGTGGTTTGTGAGAAGAACACACATGCAATGACACTAGGTGTGGTTCATGAAAAGAACACACATCCAATGACACTGGTGGATCCTTATGTGGTTTGTGAAAAGAACACACATGCAATTACCCTGGGTGGATCCGTATGTGGTTTGTGAGAAGAAAACACATGCAATGACACTAGGTGGATTCATATGTGGTTTGTGAGAAGAACACCCATGCAATGACACTGGGTGTGGTTCATGAAAAGAACACACATCCAATGACACTGGTGGATCCTTATGTGGTTTGTGAAAAGAACACACATGCAATGACTCTAGCTGTGGTTTGTGAAAAAAACACATGCAATGACACTGGTGGATCAATGTGGTTTGTGAATATAACAGACATGCAATGGCACTGGTGGATTCATATGTGGTTTGTGAGAAGAACACACATGCAATGACACTGGGTGTGGTTCATGAAAATAACACACATCCAATGACACTGGTGGATCCTTATGTGGTTTGTGAAAAGAACACACATGCAATGACTCTAGTGGATCCACATGTTGTTTGTGAAAAGAACACACATGCAATGACACTAGTGGACCAATGTGGTTTGTGAAAATAACACACATGCAATGAACTCTAGTGGATCCATATGTTGTTTGTGGGAAGAACACACATGAAAAACACACATGCTATGGCACTGGTGGTCCATATGTGGTCTGTGGAAAGAACAGACATGCAATGACACTAGTTGTGGTTTGTGAAAAGAACACACATGCAATCCAATGAACACTGTTGGTTCCATATGTGGTTTGAGAGAAGAACACACATCCAATGACACTAGCTGTGATTAATGAAAAGAACAGCCATGCAATGACTCTGATGGATCCATATGTGGTTTGTGAAAAGAACACACATGCAATGAGTCTGGTGGATCCATATCTGGTTTGTGAAAAGAACACACATCCCCATTCAATGACACTGGTGGATCTATATGTGGTTCATGAAAAGAACACACATGCAATGACACTGGCGGATCCATGTGGTTTATGACAATAACACACATGCAATGAACTCTAGTGGATCCATGTGGTTTATGAGAAGAACACACATGCAATGAACTCTAGTGGATCTATCTTGGCAAAATTTGATGTATGACATGATGTATTTCATTGTACAAGACACTCACTTTCCATTTTTATACTACTCAGATTTGCCCTTGGTTTGTGAAAAGAACACACACTGGTGGATCCATATGTGGTTTGTGAAAAGAACACACACACTCTTTTGTAGAAGCCGAAACTTGTGCTCACTCTGTCTGCTACGCCCTGATTGGTTGTCACAGTTGTCACGCGGATCGTGCGCACCAACCGTTGATTATGTGTGGTCTAACGAGGATCATTGCACATGTCGTGCCCTTCACAGTACAGCATGAGATAGCACAGACATCTCCCTCAGTGAGACTTCTACAAGATGGAACACGAAGTCGTCCATGGAAAAAGTCGTCGACTAGTCATGCCATGTTTAATCAAGTCTGAAAAGCCTACTACTTCTACTACTATGCCACAACACATGCGTCATCGAGTGCACGGTCGTCGACGGGCAGCTGCAATTTATTGCCACTTGATTTTAATAAGACATATCCCATTTTTTACGCAGCGGCTCTCAATCTCACTTCTGTAACTACCTCAGTGAATTATGCTCCTAGTACAAGCCTGGATGATCATAAATGGTTGAAATAGTACGGTGGGGCCCAAATGCCACTCACAGGTAGACCTTTCGGCCGTCCCAACCATTTCCAAACATCGGGACAAGAACGGGCGGCGTAATCGGCAAAGCAAGGATCAACTACATACACAAATGAGTATGTATGCAAGCCACCATACAATAGTACATCGAGCCATTCCATCTAAAAAGAAAGGAATATAGCAACGCCATACGGCAAGATCCAAATACCTAGATAGATATAATAGTTTAGGATATCTCCTCATACATCAAACAACAGTATCAAGCGAAGCGGAAGACAAAATCCGAGTACGGATAAGAAGCAAATTGGCATAAGATGCCCCATAAATAAGCACATCCCGCCACAGATCTCACGGATCCCCGCTCCCGGAATCTCTACACCAATGATCGCTGCCCATATCGTCTGCTCTTCCAACCAAGATCCATCTTGTGAGTGTACCTGTTCATCCGAACCAAATAATTTATCGTGTGAGACCCTAGGGTACTCAGCAAGTCTTTATGCCTCTAAAGGGACACAACCTGGGTGACGAATTGCAGAAGATAAACCCTAGCAATTCTATAGAAACTCGCTAACCATCCGCCTAACCAGAGATAGACGGATGTCCGTGAATTAATAACAACAGTTATAACAGTTTTAACGGTAATTTCCACCGATCCATCCTCCTCCCCGCTTACTGACGAGGAAGCGGACGAACAACCCCCATCCGCTGGCGCTTAAGTATCCATTCCGTGAGTGTTGCACTATTTACTAGTCGTACCTAGTCTAGTCAAATTAAAAGCGGTACTTTAGTTATGCTTGTCTATGATCGAGAAACTGTGCTCCAAGTCATCCATAACCGCGACACGGCTTCGGAAAGTTTTACCGCAGGGTGCACAAATAGCAACACACACTGATATGCCTCGAAAACCAAATCAAAACCCAACGAGGCAGCCACGACAAAGCAATCACAGATTCAGAAATATTTCAGGGGCCACCCCATTAAGCTACCATGACGGTTGGCCGACTCGAGACGGACTCAAGGTTTGCGCAATGGCTGTGAACGACTGGGAACCCAAATGTGACTGGGCTTGTCGACACCGCGAAAACACTCCGCTTCCCTAAGCAAGACAAATG
This sequence comes from Avena insularis, assembly GCA_023614405.1. Lineage (NCBI taxonomy): Eukaryota > Viridiplantae > Streptophyta > Magnoliopsida > Poales > Poaceae > Avena > Avena insularis. The sequence continues at coordinate 523,132,064 of CM042690.1, forward strand.
CGACTCGCACAATTTAAATAAAGCAAGAAAGCATGGCATAAGTACAGATAGTAAATAAAACCTCAAACTAGTTTGTGGCCCCAAGAAATAAGAATGAATCAAGCTCGCTCGGGGTCCATAAGGCCTCCCGGATGTGGATAGCACGAATAATCTTGGAACAGGAATCAAGTACTCGGGGTCTTACGGGACACAAGTGAGCCTGAAAAACCAAATAGCGAATATGGCTCACCGATGCCACTTTCATTAGTTATCCCATTACTACTCAGGTTAAGTTGTATAGGCACCTCGTTATCCATCAGACACTCACATACCCTACACATGTCGTTCTCGACTGCATGGCTCAAACAACTCCTGTAGTAATGGCTCATGGATGGAGGAACAAGCTTTGGGGTTTAAAAGTAAAGGCTATGCAATACTTGGGATTCAATTTAATGCAATCGCGACTCAATGATGCAAGAATAAGATAGAGGCAATAGGTACTGTATGTATGCAAGCATGTGGTAGTGCTTGCCTGGCAGCTCAGTTGAAGCGAGAGACGGATCTGGGTAGTGCTCCTGGTTCTCTTGGTATATCCCCTGCTCAGCGTCTATTCGAAGAAGAACCAAACAAACAAGGGCCAACATAAATAAAGTGCACAAGCATAGGAATAAATGCATCAAGCAAACAATCATGCCATGATGAATGATGCACAATTTGCATGGCACTAAAGTATCATGGCATGGGTGAGGTGTGAGATTCAAGAATAAACCATTTTATTGAGTTTTGGCCCCATTTTAATCTCAATTAAGTTGCGGTACCCATTATATTTATATGATGCATGCTCCAAAACAAACCATGGAATGCATAAACAGAAAGGTCTCATCGAGCTAATCATTTTAGACATATCATTTGTTAAATTTGGACTTATAAAACAAAAGTTATTAATTATTTAAGTCCAAGGGGCATTTTATTGTAATTTAAATGAACTTGGAAAATTAAAGTGTCCAAAATATATTTTGAAGGCCATATTTGAAATCCTCATATTTTTATGATTTGAAAACATATATTATTTGTTTAAATTGGATTTACCAATTAAAAGTTATTAAAAACAGAATTAAATTCTTATTTAAACATTTTCAGAAATTGTTTTTATTTAAAACAGAAATCACACAGACTTTTTATACTCAGGGGATCCTAGCCCGGGTCACTGACGAGCGGGCCAGGCGCTGACTCAGCACGGTGACGCGGCGGGACCTGGCGTGGGGACTTTTGTCACCGCGGGGTGGCTAACCGGTGCGGATGACAGGTGGGGCCGGCGTCTAACGGGTCCACACGCTACCAAATGCCAGTGACACGTGGGCAATCTCGCTTGGGAGGGACTGGTCTGTGATGGCCAGGTCTTCCGGGGGGGTTTTCTTGCAAAACGATACCGCGGCTGACAGGTGGGGCACTAGGGAGCTCGGGTTGAGGCGGGAAAAAGGGGAGGGGGTTCTGCGCGAAATGCCAGCGGGCTGCTGCTGACGCTGACGGACGCGATGCTGCCGGCGGCGAGAGACCGGCGTTTTCCGGCGACGATGGCGACGCGCATGCTGGTTGAAACGTGACGGCCCAAAAACGAAAAACAAAGAGGGTACTGGGATCTACAACTTTCGTCTTAGGGTTTTCGGCAGAGGTGGATCAGGTCGGCCGGGACCTTGTGAGGAACAGAGGCGGAAACTGCGGTGGCGACGCGAGCGGCACGGACCGGCAGCGTCTGCGCGCGCGCCGGCTGTTCGACGGGTGGCGGCAGCGCTACGGGGCACCAGAGAGGGAGCGGGCAAGTCCGGCGAGTAGGGAGGCTCACCAGGAGTGCGGCGGTGTGGTCGCTGGAGCTTGGGGCAGTCGCGGTCTGGCGCAGGGCTTGCTGGCCAGAGCTTCGGGTCCTACGGGTCCACGGCGGCGGCAAGCTCGCTCCGGCACGCTCCGGCATCGATCTCCGGTACAGGTCGAAGAATAAGAGGCAAGGCACCTCTGGCGTCCGGGACACCTACTAGCACAGCTCCAACCGCCTCCTTTGGTTCTAGGCCGAGGTGGAATCTAGGAGGGCATGGAGAGGGCCATGGCCATGGCTTGCTTGGGGAAAGGAGGAGGGGTAAGAGGGGTCTTCTGGTTGATCTAAAGCTGGCCAAGGCGTGGAGGGGGGTAGATAAGGAGAGGGGCAGGGCTGCACATGGGGTTTGGTGGCTTTGAAAAAGGTGAGGGGGAGAGGTGATCGGGCTAGGGTTGCTTTCTCTCCTCCTTCTTGTCCTGTAGCTGAGAGAGGGCAGAGAGGGACCAAGGGTGGAGGGGAGCTCGTGGGTAGGAGGGCAGGCTCGGGCTGGGGGGACCCCTAAGGCATAGAGAGAAAAAGAGAGAGGGAGGAGTAGCCTCGGTTAGAGCTAGGGTAGGAGGGGAGGGGGTGTAACCACTTGGATATGAGCAAACATGTGGTAGGAGATGGTCAAACTAGGGTTTGGTAGCTAGGCTAGAGAGAGGAGGCCGAGAGAGAGGGGGTAGACTTAGGGTTTAGGTATAGATGGGGGGTATGGTGGATTGGGGTTTTAAGCAAGATCAACATAGATCAAGCCAAAAGAAAGGATAGAAATAGAGATGATCCACTCAAAAAAAATCAAATAAAATCAAATGTCAAGCTAAAGGGGTACTTGCATGGCCCATGCAAAATATTTAATGCCATGATGATTCTTGTGAAAACAATATTATTTCATGGCATTATTATTATGCATCCCAAAATTGGAGTAAGGCCCAAGCAAAAGAATAGAAGGAAGGTTCCAGATGGAGTAGATGGAGATGATCACATTGGAATGTAATTAGGACTTGCTAGTGTGTGTAATCCACTAGATGCTTAATAGTCCCAGAATATTCTCACATGAGCATAAATCCATAATAATCCAAATGGAGGCTAGGAGAAGGGGTCCCACTCACAAGGCATGCAAAGGTGGCCATGTGGCTCTCCACATATCCATATTGTGAAAACAACATTATTGATATATGAGAGCATGTGGAAAAGAATTGTATCCATCCCAACCCACATGAGCTAGAGGTAAAACCAATAAGTGCCAAGCTCATATTTAGTTGGATGGTGGAATTATAAGGTGGTGAAAGAAAGGTGGTGGAGTTAACAAAAGATATGCCCCCAACTCAACTTGGGCATTTAAACAATATATCAAGAAACAAATACAATATCAAGAGGCAAATACAATTAACAATGCATATGAGAGAAGAACCAAATCAAAAGGGTTTTATATGATGCTCAAATGCAAGGTGGCATGATGACATGAGCATGATATAATGATGATGCAACAATTATATATATATTAAGGTAGCATTATATAGACTAGGCTAGTAACATTGCAATTGTTAGACAATTGGGATGCTACAACCCTCCCCCACTAAACAAGAATCTCATCCCGAGATTCCTAGGAAAAGAAAACAACACAAAGAGAGGCGGGTGTTTGGAACGAAGGTGACCCTCACGTTCCCAAGATGATGAAGAACGGAATGGTGCGACCACTACACCATGCAAACTTGCTAGACTTGTTGCGAGTCTTGCGTTTGTTTCCACCAGATAATTGAAGATTTTGCTGTGTGTAGGAAAGATAGATCATCATCGAGAGATTATTGATTACTTTCTTCGAGAGGGCACTCCGGAAACACAAGGACAGAAGTAAAAGTATCAAGGGATAAAGGCCACTTCTAACTTCTGTGGAATGAGTGAATCACAATAATCCCCCAATTCAATGTACAAGAGCGAATGATAAGAGTAGTGGTATGGTAGCTACTCCATCCGCACTCAAAGCATTACTCCGCACATGAATAGGAAACTAAGCAACCCAACTACCGAAACAGACTGAAGATATTGACACGAGGAGCTCATGGAACTCCGTAAGAAAACAAGGATAGATGCAAACGGTTCGCCGGATTCAAGATAGATAAGGGTGACGATGTTGTCGTCATGTCGGAAGTACCAAGCCACCGGAAAGATATGAAGGAAGATCACGGAGACAACTGCAAGGTTCCACAGTTAAAGAAAAAGATAGCACCACTTGCACCTAAGGATTACGAAAGATCTGAAAAGTCTTCATGGCCTCCGGTGGATTGAGCATAGACGATAGAGCGAGAGGGTTTCAAGAGATTACTTAACGAGATAGAGGTGAAAAGAACTCCATGTTCTTCTTGAAAAGATTGAGAGAGATTTAGCAGCCTTGAGGAAATCTTTAGCGGAACGACGATGATAACTCGCAACAAGGAAACTCCGGGTTGGATTGAAGATGGAAGAGGGAAATAACAATGGACTTGCTGATTCCAGAATTGAAGCGATCTATTTAGCAGAAGGACGTGGCCGAGATAGGTGACTTCAAGAAGCCAGAATTCACGCTTTGAGAACTTTGCACACAGGCAGTGCTCACGAAGCTTGAGAGAAAGAGACACGGATGATCTTCCATGTTCTTCCATTGATATGGAATGGCAAGCATATTACCAACATATACCACCATGGATTAACAAGATATTCCCAGAATATCAAGTTCAAGAGACGGGAGAAACGAACGAATGCTCGAACACTTCATGAGCTCAACGCTCTTAGAAAGATCAATATTAAGAGCACGGGTTCGTGTTGAAGAAGATGCACTGGAAGATTAGATTATTTGGTCCTCCGGAAGAAAAAGAGATGTCACCTGGTTCCCATTGTCGATCGGATCACCGGATACAAAGATAAAGAGATCTTGGATAAAGAAATGATGATATAGATTTGCTTATGGTATGAGCTATCAGAGACGAAAAAGATGTGCAGATATGGAGTTGAAAAAGATGTGCAGCATGATGGACAGGTGATTGACCGCCGTAGTGCTTTGGGAAACTCCGGATTGCCAAAGATACTTGAATATGCATAGATATGATCACGGTGTACTCAAAATCACAGGAGATAACCGTATCCTCCAGATGGTGACGGTTGATAGCATTTCCATATTCCAAACGACACTTATCATGAGTGGAATATAGCTATGCCGAGAGCCAAATTACAATCACCAGCATCGGATCAACACACGTAATGCAATTAGCCCAAGAGAAAAGGAGATGAAAAGAAACTCCAGGATTAAGCGCCGGTGACAAAAGAATGAGTTAGCATGGACATGCTGATAAAAGGGAGATAGATAATGTTTCACACACAACTGAAAAGGAGTGTGGAAACACAGATGTATCAAAGAAAAATTTTCCGCATTTTTCGGCATTAAAATACCAATAGATGCGCAAAATCAGATAACGAAACAAGATTAGCGACTCTACCTCTCTACCTGATAAGTGATTTTGCACGGAAGGTGGAGTTGCTGGAAGGAAGAACGCCCTTAAGAACATGGCACCAGTTAACAAGGAGTCAGATAAATCGCGCCGGTATACAACGAATCAGATAGATCGCGTCGGTTTGCAAAAGCCTGTCGGTATGGAATGTACCAACAGTTGATAACCAAAAGGCCGATAAGATAACAACTTGGATGCAACAGATATACAAAGGATTACACACACACACTCACACACACAGATACACAACCTATGGTGCTACGGAAACCCAGAACACGTGAATCCTAGTTTGAATTTAAGAAGAGGATTGAAAATGTTACACTTCCTTACCAGAAAAGAGTGGTGGTTGGGTAAGAAGAAAAGTGGAAGCAGTCCTACTCTCGCGTTTTGTTTTTCCCTAGTATACATAACTACCAAAAATATTTGCTAGATGACAACCACCATTTGGCTGAGACCACGAAGGTCGGGATGGCTCGATACCAATTGTAACTACCTCGGTGAATTACGCCCTAGTACAAGCCGGATGATCAGAAATGGTTGAAATAGTATGGGGCCCAAATGCCACTCACAGTAGACCTTTCGGCCGTCCCAACCATTTCCAAACATCGGGACAAGAACGGGCGAATCGGCAAAGCGAAGGGATCAACTACATACACAAATGAGTATGTATGCAAGCCACCATACAATAGTACATCGAGCCATTCCATCTAAAAAGAAAGGAATATAGCAACGCCATACGGCAAGATCCAAATACCCTAGATAGATATAATAGTTTAGGATATCTCCTCATACATCAAACAACAGAGTATCAAGCGGAAGCGGAAGACAAAATCCGAGTACGGATAAGAAGCAAATTGGCATAAGATGCCCCATAAATAAGCACATCCCGCCCACAGATCTCACGGATCCCTGCTCCTAATCTCTACACCGAATGATTGTTGCCCATATCGTCCGCTCTTCCAACCAGATCCATCTTGTGAGTGTACGCTCATCCGAACCAAATAATTTATCGTGGAGACCCTAGGGTACTCAGAAGTCTTTATGCCTCTAAAGGGACACAACCTGGGTGACGAATTGCAGCAGAAGATAAACCCTAGCAATTCTATAGAAACTCGCTAACCATCCGCCTAACCAGAGATAGACGGATGTCCCTGAATTAATAACAACAGTTATAACAGTTTTAACGGTAATTTCCACCGATCCATCCTCCTCCCCGCTTACCGACGAGGAAGCGGACGAACAACCCCCATCCGTTGGCAGTTTAAGTATCCATTCCGTGAGTGTTGCACTATTTACTAGTCAGGTACCTAGTCTAGTCAAATTAAAAGCGGTACTTTAGTTATGCTTGTCTATGATCGAGAAACTGTGCTCCAAGTCATCCATAACCGCGGACACGGCTTTCGAAAGTTTTACCTGCAGGGTGCACAAATAGCAACACACACCGATATGCCTCGAAAACCAAATCAAAACCCAACGAGGCGCCACGACAAAGCAATCACAGATTCAGAATATTTCAGGGCCACCCCATTGCTACCCATGACGAAGTTGGCCGACTCGAGACGGACTCAAGGTTTGCGCCAATGGCTGTGAACGATCGGGAACCCGAAAATGTGACTGGGCTTGTCGACACCACAAAACACTCCGCTTCCCTAACAAGACAAAGGTGCGGACTCGCACAATTTAAATAAAGCAAGAAGCATGGCATAAGTACAGGATAGTAAATAAAACCTCAAACTAGTTTGTGGCCCCAAGAAATAAGAATGAATCAAGCTCGCTCGTGGGGTCCATAAGGCCTCCGGATGTGGATAGCACGAATAATCTTGGAACAGAATCAAGTACTCGGGGTCTTACGGACACAAGTGAGCCTGAAAACCAAATAGCGAATATGGCTCACCGATGCCACTTTCATTAGTTATCCCATTACTACTCAAAGTTAAGTTGTATAGGCACCTCGTTATCCATCGACACTCACATACCCTACACATGTCGTTTCTACGACTGCATGGCTCAAACAACTCCTGTAGTAATGGCTCATGGGATGGAGGAACAAGCTTCGGTGGGGTTTAAAAGTAAAGGCTATGCAATACTTGGGATTCAATTTAATGCAATCGCGACTCAATGATGCAAGAATAAGATAGAGGCAATAGGTACTGTATGTATGCAAGCATGTGGTAGTGCTTGCCTGGCAGCTCAGTTGAAGCGAGAGACGGATCTGGGTAGTGCTCCTGGTTCTCTTGGTATATCCCCGCCAAATCTATTCGAAGAAGAACCAAACAAACAAGGGCCAACATAAATAAAGTGCACAAGCATAGGAATAAATGCATCAAGCAAACAATCATGCCATGATGAATGATGCACAATTTGCATGGCACTAAAGTATCATGGCATGGGTGAGGTGTGAGATTCAAGAATAAACCATTTTATTGAGTTTTGGCCCCATTTTAATCTCAATTAAGTTGCGGTACCCATTATATTTATATGATGCATGCTCCAAAACAAACCATGGAATGCATAAACAGAAAGGTCTCATCGAGCTAATCATTTTAGACATATCATTTGTTAAATTTGGACTTATAAAACAAAAGTTATTAATTATTTAAGTCCAAGGGGCATTTTATTGTAATTTAAATGAACTTGGAAAATTAAAGTGTCCAAAATATATTTTGAAGGCCATATTTGAAATCCTCATATTTTTCTGATTTGAAAACATATATTATTTGTTTAAATTGGATTTACCAATTAAAAGTTATTAAAAACAGAATTAAATTCTTATTTAAACATTTTCAGAAATTGTTTTTATTTAAAACAGAAATCACACAGACTTTTTATACTCAGGGGATCCTAGCCCGGGTCACTGACGAGCGGGCCAGGCGCTGACTCAGCACGGTGACGCGGCGGGACCTGGCGTGGGGACTTTTGTCACCGCGGGGTGGCTAACCGGTGCGGATGACAGGTGGGGCCGGCGTCTAACGGGTCCACACGCGCGCGCGCCCAGCGGCCAGCTGACACGTGGGCAATCCTGCGCGCGGGGAGGGACTGGTCTGTGATGGCCAGGTCTTCCGGGGGGGTTTTCTTGCAAAACGATACCGCGGCTGACAGGTGGGGCACTAGGGAGCTCGGGTTGAGGCGGGAAAAAGGGGAGGGGGTTCTGCGCGAAATGCCAGCGGGCTGCTGCTGACGCTGACGGACGCGATGCTGCCGGCGGCGAGAGACCGGCGTTTTCCGGCGACGATGGCGACGCGCACGCTGGTTGAAACGTGACGGCCCAAAAACGAAAAACAAAGAGGGTACTGGGATCTACAACTTTCGTCTTAGGGTTTTCGGCAGAGGTGGATCAGGTCGGCCGGGACCTTGTGAGGAACAGAGGCGGAAACTGCGGTGGCGACGCGAGCGGCACGGACTGAAGGCTCAAGGCTGCCGGCTGTTCGACGGGTGGCGGCAGCGCTACGGGGCACCAGAGAGGGAGCGGGCAAGTCCGGCGAGTAGGGAGGCTCACCAGGAGTGCGGCGGTGTGGTCGCTGGAGCTTGGGGCGGTCGCGGTCTGGCGCAGGGCTTGCTGGCCGGAGCTTCGGGTCCTACGGGTCCACGGCGGCGGCGAGCTCGCTCCGGCACGCTCCGGCATCGATCTCCGGTACAGGTCGAAGAATAAGAGGCAGTGGCACCCTCCTGGCGTCCGAGACACCTACTAGCACTGCTCCAACCGCCTCCTTTGGTTCTAGGCCGAGGTGGAATCTAGGAGGGCATGGAGAGGGCCATGGCCATGGCTTGCTTGGGGAAAGGAGGAGGGGGAAGAGGGGTCTTCTGGTTGATCTAAAGCTGGCCAAGGCGTGGAGGGGGGGTAGATAAGGAGAGGGGCAGGGCTGCACATGGGGTTTGGTGGCTTTGAAAAAGGTGAGGGGGAGAGGTGATCGGGCTAGGGTTGCTTTCTCTCCTCCTTCTTGTCCTGTAGCTGAGAGAGGGCAGAGAGGGACCAAGGGTGGAGGGGAGCTCGTGGGTAGGAGGGCAGGCTCGGGCTGGGGGGACCCCTAAGGCATAGAGAGAAAAAGAGAGAGGGAGGAGTAGCCTCGGTTAGAGCTAGGGTAGGAGGGGAGGGGGTGTAACCACTTGGATATGAGCAAACATGTGGTAGGAGATGGTCAAACTAGGGTTTGGTAGCTAGGCTAGAGAGAGGAGGCCGAGAGAGAGGGGGTAGACTTAGGGTTTAGGTATAGATGGGGGGTATGGTGGATTGGGGTTTTAAGCAAGATCAACATAGATCAAGCCAAAAGAAAGGATAGAAATAGAGATGATCCACTCAAAAAAAAATCAAAAAAAATCAAATGTCAAGCTAAAGGGGTACTTGCATGGCCCATGCAAAATATTTAATGCCATGATGATTCTTGTGAAAACAATATTATTTCATGGCATTATTATTATGCATCCCAAAATTGGAGTAAGTCCCAAGCAAAAGAATAGAAGGAAGGTTCCAGATGGAGTAGATGGAGATGATCACATTGGAATATAATTAGGACTTGCTAGTGTGTGTAATCCACTAGATGCTTAATAGTCCCAGAATATTCTCACATGAGCATAAATCCATAATAATCCAAATGGAGGCTAGGAGAAGGGGTCCCACTCACAAGGCATGCAAAGGTGGCCATGTGGCTCTCCACATATCCATATTGTGAAAACAACATTATTGATATATGAGAGCATGTGGAAAAGAATTGGATCCATCCCAACCCACATGAGCTAGAGGTAAAACCAATAAGTGCCAAGCTCATATTTAGTTGGATGGTGGAATTATAAGGTGGTGAAAGAAAGGTGGTGGAGTTAACAAAAGATATGCCCCCAACTCAACTTGGGCATTTAAACAATATATCAAGAAACAAATACAATATCAAGAGGCAAATACAATTAACAATGCATATGAGAGAAGAACCAAATCAAAAGGGTTTTATATGATGCTCAAATGCAAGGTGGCATGATGACATGAGCATGATATAATGATGATGCAACAATTATATATATATTAAGGTAGCATTATATAGACTAGGCTAGTAGCATTGCAATTGTTAGACAATTGGGATGCTACAACTTCCAACTAGGCCCCACCGTAAGAAAATTCCACGCGCTAGCCGGAGGCCGAAGAGCTGAGCTCAACGAGACCTAACGTCTCCGCCTTCATCGAGTCACTTGCAGTCATCAACAGATCCCTCTACCTAATCTAGCACAACCCCACAAATCTCACTGTACAGCCACCTACCTTCCCCTCTACATTTCCCCTTTTAATTATCGCCAATTTTATGGCCGTGTCAAACTTCGTACATAGAAATTGTGTATGCGCCCTTTGCATGCGGCTCAATACAAAACTTCCATGCATGGTTCGGGAAAAACGCGACGTACCGTGCGCGTGTCGCGGTGCACGGTGCAGTAGCCTACGCGGCGCGTTGCACGGTGGTGCAATGAAACGTGGCTTGCTTCCATTCACCTTAACTATAGAGCCCCTCTCCGCACACCCACTCTCACTCTCGCTCACTCTCCTCACGCAACCCTCTCCACTGTCGCACGAGCATCTGCAAACTCTCGAGAAAACCCCGTCCGCGCCGGCAATGGCGGAGGAGGATACAGTGACCATCGTCGCCTCCGAGGCTTCCGGTGAGGAGGCCCCCATCTCCTCGCTGGTCCCCCTCAATGCATTGAAAGAAGCCACCGTCCCCATCCAGGCCCCCGTCGAGGCATCGATGGCAGTCGCCGTTCCTGTCCAGGCCCCCGTCCCTGCTACCGACCTAGCCGCCGGCGAGGAGCCACCCGCCGTCAAGGAGGCTCCCGCTGGTCACGAGCAGATCTAGCTCTTCAGGGACCCCTACGATCCAGATGAGTACATCTCTCCGGTGAACCCCTACGACACCGGCATCGACGACCCATGGTCGGAGGTAACTAGGGTTTGCTTCCCTTCCCTGGTTCTTCTCCTATTCCAATTGCTGGATGCTAAATCTTGGTTTATTAGGATTCGCTTGTTCGCATTTCAATTGCTCAATCTTCTTACATCATCTACTCCCCCATTTTCCTTTTCTTCCAATAGGTTTACGGCAGCGACGTCTGTAGCGATGACGAGTCCAGGCACACCAAGACTCGTCAGGTGCTGAGGAGGCTGCAGGCCGGCCAGTATGACGCCTTCTTCGCTGGCGGCATCTACGGTTGCCCTTCTGCAGGACAAGTCTCGTTGGCACCGACTTCAACTGTGTCATGATGCATGCATAGGGCCCGAGCTCCGGCACCCCCAATGTCGGCCAGACCGTGAACATCAACGCCTACATCGCTGAACACCAGGATCTCGACATTCATCTCCAAATCCTCCAACGGGTGGCCATCGAAGAGGGTCGCATGCCTCCAATCAAGCCCAAGGCCCCCAAGATCAATGGGCTAGGCAGCAAGAACTGGAGGAAGCACTAGAGGGAGGAGGCGGAGGTGCATGCAAGGAGGGGTTGAACGTGTCTGCTGCTGCTGCTAAGCAGCTTCTTTTGATTTTCTATATTTTGCTTGCATCCTATTTCTGCATGCAAGGAAGGGGTTGAATGCATCGGACCTCATTAAGCAACCTACTTTCTATCGATATATCCTATTTAGCTGCGCACAGCTATATCTACATTTGTTTTGTTTTCTGAATGAATGTATTCTGCCTACTGTGATTTGCTGCTCTAGATTTGCTACCAGATCAGAGGCAAAAAGAGGTCGAAAAGGGAATGAATTATCAAAGAGAGAATCTTCTCTAGATTGCTACCAATTTGGGGAAAATGAAACATATCTGTTTAGCGAGAGAGGAAAAAGGTACTCTTTGAAATTGCCAGTTAACGAGCTACCACCTTGACAAGCTACAAGACACATACAGAAACATAACACAAAAGAAGTAAAATTTATTTTACTACTCTCACTTGAGGCGCTAGCCATCTTGAGATGCTAACTGAGTTCCACAGAATAGAAACATAACACAAAGGAGTAAAATTTAATTCACTTCTCATTAGACCACTTGAGGCGCTTGCCATCATTCCTAGGCGACCAGCTGCGATCATTCCAGGTGGATCTTACATTATTGGCACTCCACAGCTCACGAAATGCAATTTCGTCCCACCTGGGATCTGACTTGGCTTCCCTATCTTTAGCATCCCGCGGCACAATTAGTGGTGCATCACAGGCTTGATTGTTGCTGCTAGAAGATGATGCCTCTCTGTTTGTTGCTTCAGCTGCAGCCTCTCTGTCAGCTGCTTCAGCTTCAGCTACAAGCTCTCTCTCAGCTGCTTCTGCAGCCTCTCTATCAGCTGCTTCATATGCAGCCATTTTCTTTGCATATTCAACTTCAAACTCAGCTATTCTGCATTTTCTACAAAGGGCCCCCTAAGCTCGTCTTCCCTCTTGCAAATAGGGCAAAACACGAGGTAACGTAGAAAGAAATGGATCTTCTTGTACAGCTGGTAGGTCACGTAAGCATCTGTGGCTGCCTACTTCAGGTTTATATCAGACAACGGCCACTCTTCCCAGAAATTGTGCCTATTCATAGGGAAATCTGCCTTCATTTTGTCGTAGGACTCATCGATGATTCTAGTTGTGAGTGATGCCATTTCATCCTTCCTCGAGCCCCCTAGGATCTTGACAAGACTCTGAATATCGATCCAGTTGTGCGCAGGAATTGTAATTCCCTCTTGATGAAATTTCAAAAAATCAGTTGTATTGTCGACAATTCAGAAAACAATTCCTTTTTCTACAAGGAACTAGCGCAGCGCCGGACAATTCCTGTCAGTCCTGAAAGTATGTAGTTTGTCATCACCAAAATTTGTAACTACAAATATTTTGTCAATGCAAGATCATCATATGAATATAATTTTAAATTTTTTAGTAAATGCAAGATCAAGAATCTCAACATTGTCTTGTCATAATTTATTTGGTCCTAAATAAAATCTAGTAGTTACAAGATGAGAAAATGGATAAAGAACAAGAGGAGAAAACCCTAAAAGCGGTTAGCTACAGAGAGCAGATCTACAAACCAGGAGAAGTGGTAGACGAGGACGTGTTTCCTCATGGCCAGTTGAACGACGTCGACTTCACTCGCTTCATATGGGTCCTCCGGGGTGTACTCGAGGTCCAATCCCACAAACTTGTCCTCGTCTTTCTCAAGACAACCCTCGTACATCCTCAGGACTCGCACCACTGTCTCCTCCTCGTTGGTGTAGACGATGTCTATCTTCTTATTGTCATGGGTAGTGAAGCTTGTCTCTAGAGTGCGACGACCTTCCATGGCAGCAAGGAGAAGACAGGAACAAGACATATGACAGGAAGAAGAAGAGTGGTTTCTGTGAGACAGGAGAACGGTGGAACCGTCAATGTGCTTTTAAGGTAGTGTTTAACGATAGGGACGGAAGTCCAAAGGAGAGATGTGTGGCGGTGGCAGTTCCAGCTTCTGAGTAAACACAAAATAATTATAACGATGATATATGTGCCCTGTTTTGTCACATCAATACACTAGGCCGGTCGTGTTGTCCTATCCACTGTGTTAGCGCTGCAAGTCTACATGACAGCCACTAGGCCTAAGCGACGGGAGCGACATAACGGGGAGAACTGACAGGGGTGCCCAACTTGATGACCGTTAGCCTGATATTTTGTATTGAAACGTAAAGTTGAATTCGTACCGAAAAAGACCCTCTGAGTATTTAGCACATCAACTGTAGTCATCGCGGCTGATTACAGGCAACTTGGGTACCGCGTTGCCTGGGCGCCCCAACTTTCGAGCCACAAAATGATATCCTCTCCAACAAGACGCACTCCCTTGTTGGGAGGAACTCGGTAAAATATCATCATCCCCACATGCCTCGGTTATCTCTATACCCGAGCTCTTTACTTATGCACTTTACATTGTGATAGCCTTCGTGCTTGAAGTAATCTATCTTGCTATCACTTTGTTTCTTGTATTGCTTAGCATAAGTTGTTGGTGCACATAGGTGAACCATAGCATTTATAGGCTTTGTGCTTGATAAAAGAAAACACTAGTTTTATTTCGCCTTTGTTAAGCCCATATTGTAAAAGTTTTTAACCGCCTATTCACCCCCCTCTAGGCGGCATCCGTGATCTTTCACCTGCTAGACGTTACCAAGACTTGTTAAATAAAAGAGGAACCGGGGGACTGGATAAGGTCCAGCATTCTCTCCCCAATTTCTCCGGTCGATGATGTTGTGCTTCACACCATCGTCCATGACCGGTGACTCGGCGCCAGCTAGTTCTAGTGGAGGGTTCTTCAAGGCAGAGGCCTCCCTCACGGTGACGAGGGGTAACCTCGGCAATTCCCATGGTTATGGACTTAGGGTTTCATGGAAAAGAGAACGCTGGAGATTTCGTCGGCTGATCAGACAAACAAGGGAGTCGAAGTCGTCTGATTGCTTATGGTCAAATCTATTACATATTGCTCAAGGCTTTTTCGGTGCCTCTCTGTTGGCTCCTCCCAACCTATATATAATAGGCTAGGTCCTGAGGCTATATACGGATATGTTACAAGTTACAATTACAACTGTAATACAATGTTGGTTTCTATTTCCTTATTTAGCAAACTATGCCTTCTGTCAGAAGCTTCCCGGGCCTTCTTCTTGGGCTTCGTGGGCCGTGAGCCATTATGTAACCGGGGTAATCAATCATAAGAACCCGAGTAGTCATACCCATGTCAGTATCTCCCGAGACTCCATCCTGAATCACAGATTCTGGTTGAGTCTCAATGACAATTTTACCACAAACTGAAGTTTTTCTCTCTTTTAAATCATTGTAGGGATTTGGTAAAATAGGCCTAATGCATCCGATGGATCAGGAATCAGTTAATTTCTCCAGGGAAAAACACCATGAACCTACATCAAATTCAACTCCCCGGGCTTGAACTTCGAGTTTTGCTGGCATAATTCAGTTCGAGCCGTTGAGGTCTTATCGAGTACTAAATTCCAGTTCTATTATTTCGGGTACCCAACGCGTCCATCGGGATTTTTCATCGTATCATTGATATGGATAATTTACATGAAAGGAATACGCCCGAGAGGCAATAGTAAAGTGGTTATTATATTATATTCCATGTTTATGATAAATGTTTACTTCTCATGCTATAATTGTGTTAACCAGAAACATTAATACATGTGTGTTTAATATACAAATAGATTTTTTCCTAGTTATGCCTCTCATTACACTAGCTTGTTGATTAAAAGATGATCAAGGTTCCCTAATCATGACATTGGATCTTGTTAATAACAAGGTCACACAATTGATTGAATGATGTGATGAACATACTCCCAAAGTATAGTAACACGATCAAGCCATTATGTTTACACTACTATAACATCATTCAAAGTAACCCTAATCCTTAGACCATGAGATCACGTCAATCACTGACTCGGGAAGAGTATTTTGATTGCATCAAACATCACACAGTAACAGGTTGATCACAAAGGTGTCATCAGATACTTGGAATGTGTTAGTTGAGGCTCGTGGATCAAGAGTGGGATTTGTCCATCCAAATGACGGAAAGATATACTCAGGGCCCTCTCGGTGATATCACATTGACATAGCTTGCAAGCAAGTGATAATGATCACTAAGAATATCATATCACGGGAACGAGAAAAGAGTACTTGTCAGTAACAGGATCGAACTAGGTATGAATGATACAAAATGATCAGATCCCGAACAAATAAAATATCGCGAGACAAAAGGAATTGGTTACTACAAATAAAAGGTCACGTGATCACTAAGTCATCGCATGAACTGGTGGGAGTCGTTATGGATCTCCAGGTCCCGCTAATGATTATTGATCAGAGAATGTCTCCATCATGTCCACACAGTTCGCGGCCCATAGGAAGACACACTTAAGGGTAGTCGACGCATTTGAGTGGATAGGAAACACAGGAGAAAATACTGGACAGTGCAGGAATTGTTCTGATAAATCTACCGGAATAGTTTCGGTGTATCATAATATCATCGGGGATTGAATTCTTAATGTGATTATTAAAATAAGTGTTAAGTAAAGGAAGTGTTCATTAAATGAGTGACATTAAATCAAGTGAATTAAAAGTGGTTTTAATGAAGGGACTCTTGATTTTTGAGTGGAGAATAAATGGGAGAAAGTGGAGAGTGTTTTTATGTGAATGGTGAGTCTACCCACATAATTGGGGAAGAGGTGGGGCAGCCATATGGCTATGCGCCATGCCCCCTTGGGCTTCCCCCCTCACCTATAAAAGGCCCCCTCCTCTCCTATCTCACACACACTCACCTCTCCTCTCATATGCCCTTTGGTTGGCATATTCCTCCCCTTCTAGCCTTGTCCATTGTCAAGAGTGAGGTGCTTAGGCAAATCCCTCCTCAAGATATTCTCCACCACTGTCACCACCATGTCATTGATTTGGTGGAGTTCCTGAGGATCCCATACTTCCTCTACCGAGATGGAGTGAGGGACGGAAGTCGTTGGCAAACCTATGTGTGACCGGTTACGGAGGTGCTGCACGTGCAACACTGTCATCGTTTCCTTGAGGACGGTCGAGTACACTCTACAAAAACCATGTTTTTTTGGGGGAACGTTATCCCGCATTACAGTCTTCGAGGGTGAGTCCATCTGAAACTGTTACATGTATCTCCTAGATATGATCTTGGTGGTTGCAATCGTAGGAATTTTTGTTTTCCATGGAATGAACCCCATCAATGGTATCAAAGCCGTGTGTATGCTTAGATTATTTGTACGGTTAGAACACATATGAATATGTCGGCGCTAATGATCATGTTATTACATCCTTCATGTATTTTGGATATTGGTAGCATAGTGGGATGAAGCGACCTGGACAAACTTTACATGTCCTCGCACATGAGACCTATTCCACGCTTGACATGCAACTAGTTTTTCATAAGTGGCTAGCGGGTACCTGTCTCTCCCATTATATTTTATATATGATTTACAACAGGTTTCTAATATCATCGTTGTGGTTCCTTGTTCGTAGGTAAGATCGATTCTATCTTCGAAAGCCCAAAGCCACGTAAAATATGCAAAAGATAAATTAGAAGCATCTAGTTTTATTTTTGCTAGGCATGTGTCATGATATGGAAAATGTTATAATTTTAGTATGGTGAGATACTCTCGGGAATTATAACAAAGTGGGAGAGCCATAGACCTTGACGCAACACAAATGGAATGATAGAGATCATACCATGATGCACAAGATAGTAATCGAATGCAAGAACCATATCATATCACCTTATGCATATGCTGTTTGTTTGCATCTTATTTTGCTTATGTCTAGCTTAGAACTTGGCGGTAGCATTATAAGATGATCCCTCTTAGTAATATCAAGATAATAATATGTTCTTCCTTAGTATGCACCTTTAAGAAAGTTCGTCGTTTCGAAGCACCATGTGATGATCGGGTGTGATAGAATCTACGTTCACATACACCGGGTGTAAGATAGTTTTACACAAGCAGGTACTAAGGTTCTTGGCGAGCCTAGCATGTACAGACATGGCCTCGAAACATGAATCGAAAGGTAAAGCACAAGTCATATGAATGATATGATGTCCATATGATGCTCGCCATTGGAGCTGCACCACCACTTGTGATGATCGGTCGTGATGTAGTGAATTTGGTTCGTGTAATCACCAAAACAACTCGACGGGTGTTGTTTTAAGTGGGATTTCAATTTAGTAATTTGGATTAATTTGAACTCTATTATCATAAACTAAATCGAAGTGAATTTGCATAGTTCATTATGGTCACTGGCATTCATTTACTACCTTGTATTTAGCTATAATTGAGATAATAGAACTATAGAATTCTGGAATTTTACTTCACGGGCTAGTATCATATTGTTTTATGAGTGTCGATCTAAAGTTTAAAGTACTATTGCAAACTTTCAGCAAAACCTCACTTACTCTGTGAAATTCAATAAGTTGTATTGAATCAAGAGTAACAAATTCCAGTGTTAGTATCTGAGTATCATGCTTGCCTCCATGATTCTTGATATTGAAAAATTGTTTTAATATCAATGTTATCTAAGAGCTAAAAATTGTTTTAGAAACCATCATGTGTATAAGATATTGTGATATATGAAACAATGTCTTGGTTGCAATATGATGGAGTATAATTTAATAAAATACATATTCTCGTATTGTATGAGAATTTGTAAAGGTTGGAGACGCTAGGCGTCCTGATCACCCAAAAGATTTTGGGAATTAACATTATATTCGTGATTCGTCCTTATGAGCTATAGTATCCTGATCATGAAAGTTGTCATGATAAGTATGGATAGAAGATCTAGTAAAATGTTTACTACATTAAAACAATTACTAAAAGGAATGAAATTTTGAAAGAACGTAAATCATTTGATGATGGTGATCTACTTCAAAAGTGCGAGTCCAAAGGTATGAGTATTTGACTATACACGCTTCGAACTATGTGTCGTATGTATGGATCAACTATTGATGTTGATAGTTTGTTTTTAAAAAAGAAAAGGAAATGCTGAAAGAGAATCTTAGAAAATATTTGGTAGAAAAGAAAACTCTAAAAATGTCCAACTTAGGTATATAAATGATATACATGGTATGGGTGTATTCTTTGCTTGTTAAACAATGTGGTTCTTGGGTATTGGATACCGGTATTGGATATTGAATTGGTTGGTGTGAAATGTCATGCAGAGCAACTCAATTCATGAACTACAATGGCCTAAGTAACTAGAAAAAAATATATGATGATGTTCATAAAAAGAGTGTTATTGTGTTTCTCATTGACATCGAAGCTTCCCTTCAAGATTTTTATTTTAATAATTGTTATTTTGTTCCGGTATTATGAGAATGATCGTTGTTCAAATAATTATCGTATTCCATTGAAGATGGACGACCTCTTACAAATCTAGTTGGATAAATCACGTTCATCTTATATTTACTAATTGGAGGCACCGTAGAAGGCTCCATGTTAATCCTCACGTAAAAGTAATCTTCATCCATCCGATCGTATCGTTAGCCATCTATAGCTGTAGGATTAATATATGCCATCGGTCAACACGCACACTTCCTTTGCCGACACGTCTCTCTTTTGGTGCCGTCTCGCCATCTCACCACTCCCGCGCCATCGACGGAAGCCTAATGCATATCGCCGCACAACTCCACTGTGTCCTGCTTGCCTCCCGATTTCCGATCTCCATCCAGTATCCTCCCAAGATCTCCTCCCGTCGTATCGAAACTCAATCAAGTCAGGGGAGTATGTAAGGGAAAGAAGTTACGAGATCCCGTCGTGGCAAGAATTTCCGATCAAAGATACATGGCCTTGCAGCAGCCAGGGATCGCATGTGGTGTGGTGGCCATAATCATACAAGAATGCGAAGGAATATCATGAGCTCCTACGCCGACGCGTCAAAAAATCTCCAATCAAGACACACAGCTTGCACCGGCCTGAGGTCCCATGTTGTGAGGCTTCAGTGGGACGTGGTGCAGGTCAGTTGTTTGAAAATTTGATGAATCGTTGTTGGAAGTTGCATGTCAGTTGTTTGAAAATTGATTCTTCCGGATCGATCTAGATTACCGTTGTATGGCTTGCTATGAGCCTACGTTTACTGGTAATTTCGTATTTAACAATCAGTATCATGAACTATGGTGAAGTATTCATTCATTAGTATTTCTGATCCTTTACCATGTGTGCTGATGTAAAGTTGACTTTGGCAGAAGTTGGTTGTCCATGCACACATATGGTGCACCAATAGATGATTGCAAAGCAGCAAAGAAAGACGATGTTCCAAATTTGGTAAATTCAACTGTAGGCATTGACTTATTATAGTTGTAGTTTACTGTTCTTTCTATGAATATATATATTGAAGTGTATGTTCAGTCCCCGTGGACATTATCTCTTCAGGTTTTGCAGAGGCTTTAACTTCACGCATATCATGCATGTGCCAATGTACATGTGTAAGCCTACCTAAACTGTGTCCAACTCTCACAAATTGTGTAGTTCTTCCTCGGCATAAGAGTCATGAGCTTTATAGGGTGCTTACTACAATTTAGTACAAAGTTGAGAAGGTTGTGACCTATGTAGGAATAATGGTATAAGGTCAACAGATCAAAGCATCAGTTCAAATTTGCGGCATGGTTCTCTAACAATGCAATTACAGAACACATTACTCTGTAGTTTAGCATATGTTACCATCTTACTTCCATATACTTTTTATAATGGCAATTAATAAATACTTTCAGGTCTGAGGTTGTTGGAGATCTACACTTAGTACAGAAGTGTCGTGTTGTATTTTCTTTACACTGCTTGCATTACAAAAAATAATGTGATTGTTAACGCTTCGTTTGTATCTATAGTATTTTGATATCTTATTTTGTTTTCCTGAAATAAGTTTTTACCTGTATCGCTACATATGTCTAATTTTTTCTAAGCATCATGTTCATATTTGAAGGTTTAGCTGAAGAAATTCAACCTCTGCCCTAGAAGTCTGCAGTAGTAATCTGCTAAAGAATGCTAGGCTATAGCAATATGACTTACTGATTTAAGAAACTGTTGCAATGCCGTTTCATTTTCAACAAATTTTCTATACCCAACACATAAAAAGGTTGGCCCATTGTTTGAGAAAATAATTTTTGATGATCCTTAATCTACTATTTTACTTTTTCAAAGGATCAGTCTACTGAATGCTCGGAACAGAAGACTGGATAACATAGAACAGCATCGGACCTGCCTTTTTAATGGGCATCCCTGCAACAGGCCTACTCATGCATGTGGCCAAGTACTCGATCAATTCTCGGAGCGAAGGGTAACTTTCTACTCATAACAAAGTTATTTCGTTTAAGTACTGTTCCATAGAAGGTTATATGTTTAAATATGGGCCTAAAGTTTGTGAAAAGAAATTAATGCACATAGCTAAGAGGAAAAAGAAAAATTCCTATAGTTCAAATCCTTCTATCCAATGCTGATTCTGTAAGGAGGGAAAAAATCTACATTGATGCTTTGTTGGTGTTTCCTTCTACTATTTGTCCCTATCATGTATCTACACATACGGAGATATAATTGATTAACTAGGCTATGTTTTTTGCGGGGTAATAATGCATCATATGTAGAAGAGTGATTTAGTTTTCACTGCTTCAACATCCATCAAATTGACGGAACATAAAGGTAGTTTCTTTAGTATTTTTAAAAAAAAATTATGTTGCACAATATGCCTTATTCAGTAGCAGCCTTCAATTAGTCCGCAAACAGCTTTTTACAAGAACATATATTGGTATTCCTCTATTTTGTCATTTTTGTCCAAAATATTTTTATAAAAGATAATATAATTATAACAATTCAGCTGAAATTCTTATATAACACTGTAGAATCTGTGTTCGAGGTGGAAATTTGGTAATGAATGAAGAAATAATGTTTACAAAACATAAACACCTTTCTTCTATTGCTTCCTTAACCAGTATTCCTAACTCTGTATATTGAATATTTTCTTATAATGAGTTCTAAGAAAATGATAATACAAAATAAAGACAAAAAAGTTAGAGGATATTGAATTTTTTTAACCATGCAACTATTCAACAAGTTTGATGCTACTCTAAGGAGTATTAAATGGGAGATCTATATAACCATGAAAAAGGTCTGGGCAGACTTAGAAACAAATAAAGGCGGTAGGAAACTTCATACATTGTCCTCATATCCTTCTTTCGTACCATTGGATGATCCTTATAAAAATAATCACTCATGTAGGTTTCCATAGCCAAAATATGATTAATGCCCTCAATTTTAATATAAAATACTCGAGAATGGAACATTTTTACCCCTCTTAAAATATTCCAGAGTATATGCAATTATTCATATGTATAATGTCATCGAACCATTCTTCACAATGTCCACTGATACTAAAAAATAGTTTTAGTTTGCAGTGCCAGGAAATATAATCACATTTTTTTTCCTAAACAAAATAATATGAGAGTTTCTTCCCGCAAGTTCTATGGGGTGCACGACTTCTAGGGGGAGAGGCAAACCGACTCTCTATGTTAAAAAATGTAAGAGTTACATCTGAATTATTACTATTATCTTATGTTTTGTACAAATATTTTAGAACATGTTGAAGACTTGCATGATACCAACTAAAATAATGCTATAAATGATTTTCCCTAGAGAAATCTTCAAGATTACTTTGTAATGGTTATTGAAAGGTTTGGATAAGCTATCAGAAAGAGTAATGGAGTTGAATTTACATATAAAGATGACACTTTGCAATAATATTAATGCAACATGTTTGTGTTTTTCATAATTATATGGCAGTGGTAGGAAAATTGAGTTTTAGCAAACTAGGTCTAATCGATGAGGAATACTAAAATTTGATGAGAATTTTAATAGTATGATTGTTTTTCTTATTCTACAAACTAGCCCAGGCAAATGCACGGGTTGAGGACTAGTAAACACTAATGCTAAAGTATCGTAAGACGAATGATTATAAGATCACTTATGAGTAACACTAAAGTTTAAATCATATTAGAAAGAGAACATGAAGAAACTCTATGTTGATGGAATTTTGGAGTCTGTTTGATTTTTGAATCAAGTGACGCTTGTGATAATTTCCTGAAAATGATTTAAATTTCGTTCATAGGCCAAAGAGGAACAAACGACTAACTTATTGGATATTGTGCATATTGATGCATATAGTCCATTATGTGCTTATTGGACATTGTGCATATTGATGCATATAGTCCATTTGTGCTTATTGGACATTGTGCATATTGACGCATATAGTCCATTAGGTGTAGCCGTATGTGGTGGACCATTCAAACTTCATATACTTTAACCAAAGATTTGAGTGAATATATGTATATTTACTTAATCAGGGAGAAGTATGAAACATTTGAAAATGTTCAAATGATTTCAAGATGAAGTGGAAAATAATTATAACGAGAAAATAAAGAATTTATGGTTGGATCATAAAGGAAAATGTTTGAGTTACAAGTTTAGCAAAAACGCCTAAGATTCAAGGAATCGTTCCATGGATTTATGTTTCCCGATAAACCATAAAAGTATGGAGTATTCGAGAGATACAATCAAACCTTGTTTGGTATGGTAGGATCAACGGTGTTATTTATAAAATTGTCATTATATTTTAAGATTAAGCATTAGTGACTACCGCTTTTACACTGAAAAGAGCTCCATCGTGATCTGTTAAAATGACACCGTATCAGTTATCGATTGGGATAAAACCCAAATTGTCTTTTCTTAAATTTTGGTATGCTAGGCATAAGTAAAATGTTTACAACCAAAGTCAGATAAGCATGTCTTTGTAGGTCATCCCAAATAACTGTTGGGTGTTCCTCCATAACACCGACGACAAAAGTGTTTGTCACTTAGAACGTCAAGTTTCTTGAGAAGGAATTTTTCGTAAAAAGTTAAGTGGGAGGACAATAGAACTTTGATAAGGTTAATTAACCTTAGCTATATGTGTAGAGTTGCGCAGCACTAGAAGGTATCCTGGAGGCAGCCATAATGCTCATGGGTCCCGTTCCTCAAAGGTTGTGGTCACGGAGATCTAAGTTCCTATTGAACCGCGTAGGTTGGATAAACAATGAAATAATAAGATTTGAGATTAAACCATTATTGTTTGACAATGATGAACCGACTACATGCAAACAAGCGATGAAGGGCACTGACTCCGTCAAATGGCTAGAAGCCAAAAAATCCATGATAGTTCCATACACGAGAAACCAAGTTATTGAACTTGGCAGACTCTCCGGAAAGGCATGAAGCCTATAGGTTGTATTTGGATCTATAAAGAAACAGACATGGATGTTTCACATCTATGAAATAGTCGACATGTCAGTAAACAGTTTATGACTATGTTCAAGGAGTTGTTCGATCTATCGTAGAGACATTTCGTCTGAACAGATTAGTGTAGCAACCACTACATATGTCAATTGTTGTATATGCTAGTTGAACAAACAAAACAACATTATTCTAATAGAATGGTTACCTAGGACATGTAGATGACATGGTCCGAAGGGTTTTGTTAAATTAAAGGATGCTAAAAAGGCATGCAAACTTCAATAGCTGAAGTAAGCATAGAGGAGTTGGAATATTCACCGTGCTGAAAATGTTAAAATGTTTAATTTCATCAGAGACGATGAAGATGCTCACATTTGCAAGAAATTAAGTGGGAGCGCTGAGACATATTTCTAATACATTGTGTATAAGACATATTGTTGATTGGAAATGATGTATCTTTTATTGACAGAAGTTAAGGATTTCATTAAAATTAGATTTAAATGAAAGATTTGGGAAAAACTAGAATATTTGGCATCAAAGTCTACTTGGATAGATTGAGACGTTAATATGGTTATGCCAAATGTACATAGATGAAATATTGAATGAGTGAAATATGGAAACAACGAGAAAGGTTCTTGCCACATGGAAAAGGTTGAATCAAGATTCAAGTATATTGATACTTGCTGAGTGAATCAAGATTCAAAGTGTTTTGACACTTGGTGAGTAAAATCACATGAATATCTTGATAAACGAGATTCAAGTGTTTTGACACTTGGTGAGTAAAATCACATGAATATCTTGATAAAAGAGATTCAAGTGTTTTGACACTTGGTCAGTAAAATCACATGAATATCTTAATCAATCATACCATGATATGTACATATCTAGATATGTCCTATGCTCTAAATGTTACGAGCATATACCAGGGTGACTCATAAGATGATCATTGGACGATAGTAAGGATATTCTTATGATCTTTGGAAGAACCAAGAATATATATTCTGTAGATAGAAGTGACAGATAGTTCGTTGTGAAGTGTTACATTGACACCATAGAGATAGTTCATTGTAAAGTGTTACATTGAAACTATAAAGATAGTTCATTCTAAAGTGTTACATTGACACTATATAGATAGTTCATTGTAAAGTGTTACATTGATACTACTTTTTTGTCACAAGATACAAACTAAGTTTATCCCAATTTGGGATATAGGTTAAGGTGGCACAATGTAATGGAAGAAAGTTCCATGATGGATTTGGATAAGTTCCAAAGTTAAGGACATTGTGACGGATACTATAATGAAAGGCTAAGTATAAAGTTGCTATAGTAGAAGCAAAGGAACTAGGTGTGGTTCTCAATGGGCTAGTAATATGAAGATATATTGTATGACAATTATATCAACATGTTTTAATGCAAAGGACCTAAAGGTCTCACCAAAGGACTGGATTTATACAATGCCACCTCATTTGAGAATGAGTGATGCGTAGAGATGCAAATACATGCAAATACACAGGGACCTGAAAGCATGAGATCCGGAGATTATGTTTGCCACTAGCAAACGCGTATATACAACACCAGAAATCCATATGTGTTGAATACACAATTTTTTCAAACTAGATTATTGACTCTAGTGAAAGTGGGAGAATGAAAGGAATATGCCCGAGAGGAAATAATAAAGTGGTTTTTATATTATATTCCATGTTTATGATAAATGTTTATTTATCATGCTATAATTGTGTTAACCGGAAACACTAATACTTGTGTGTTTAATAAACAAATAGATGGTTCCTAGTGATGCCTCTAATTACACTAGCTTGTTGATTAATAGATGATCAAGGTTTCCTGATCATGACATTAGATGTTGTTAATAACAAGGTCATACCATTGATTGAATGTTGTGATAAAATACTCCCAAAGTATTGTAACACGATCAATCAATTATGTTTACATTACTATAACGTCATTCAAAGTAACCCTAATCCTTAGACCATGAGATCACGTCAATCACTAACTCTAGAAGAGTATTTTGATTGCGTCAAACATCACACCATAACAGGGTGATCATAAAGGTTCCATCAGATACTTCAAAAGTGTTAGTTGAGGCTCGTGGATCAAGAGTGGGATTTATCCATCATAATGACAAAAAGATATACCTAGGGCCCTCTTGGTGATATCACATTGACATAGCTTGCAAGCAAGTGATAATGATCACTAAGAATTTCATATCACGAGAATGACAAAAGATTACTTGTTAGTAACGGGATCGAACTAGGTATGAATGATACCAAATGATTGAATCCCGGACAAGTAAAATATCACGAGACAAAAGGAATTGGTTACTGTGAATAAAAGGTCACGCGATCACTAAGTCATCACATGAATTGGTGCGAGTCGTTATGGATCTCCAGGTCCCGCTAATGATTATTGATCAGAGAATGTTTGGATCATGTCCACACAGTTCGTGACCTATAGGGAGACACACTTAAGAGTAATCGACGCATTTGAGTGGATAGGAAACACTTGAGAAAATACTGGACAACGTAGGAATTGTTCTGATAAATCTGCCAAAATAGTTTCAGTATATCGGAATATCAACGGGGATTGAATTGTTAATGTATTCATTAAATGAAGTGTTCATTAAATGAAGTACTCATTAAATGAAGTTTTCATTAAATGAGTGACATTAAATCAAGTGAATTAAAAGTGTTTTTAATGAAGAGACTCTTGATTTTTGAGTGGAGAAAAATAGGAGAAAGTGGAGAGTGTTTTTATGTGAGTGGAGAGTCCACCCACATAATTGGGGAAGAGGTGGGGGCAGCCATATGGCTGTGCGCCATGCCCCCTTGGGCTGCCCCTCACCTATAAAAGGCCCCCTCCCCTCCTCTCTCACACACACTCACCTCTCCTCTCATATTCCCTTTGGTTGGCATCTTCCTCCCCTTCTAGCCTTGTCCATTGTCAAGAGTGAGGTGATTTGATGAAGCCCTTATCAAGATCTTCTCCACCACCATGTCGTAGTGTTGGCGGAGTTTCCAAGGATCCCCTACTTCTGCTACCAAGCTGGAGCGAGGGACGGAAGTCATCGGCACACCGTATGTATGTGTACGGTCAAGTACACTCTACAACATCCACGTTTCTTTGCAGGAACGTTATCCCGTGTTACGGTCTTCGACAGTGAGTCCATCTTAAACCGTTACATGTATCTCCTAGATATGATCTTGGTGGTTGCAATCGTAGGATTTTTTTGTTTTCCGTGCAACAAACCCCATCATTACTGGCAAAGCGCATCAATGTGCAATTACCAAGGCACACAGGAGAAATCCTGGGGTCTTACCTTCATGTCATGGATACGGCATTTAGACTTATTATTCCGTCAGGCGTGGTCCGAGATTTTTTGAAATTTTATTAACTACCTTGTTTGACTGCTGGAGTTGCTAAAGTTATCCGCCTCTTACTTTCTTGGGTGATGCTTCATAAATGCTCCCGATGGGAGAAAATGTTTGAGGATAGAGTGATGTAATACTCATAAGTTCATATCTTTCAACTCCATTAGAGTTTTTATTTTATCGATGTGCTTTCAACACACGAGGATAATTTTTCTTTGGGTCACACTACGAATTTATATGTAGAACGAAGTTTGTCTATCGGGTGCGTGATAACCCTTCCGATAGGTGTAGCCCCCGAGGATATAGTCGAATATTTGTACTCGATTGTAGGCTCATATCTATAGTCATACAAGGAAATTTTCAACTCGTCTTCCTTTTTATAGAATCATCATAACACCTTTATTGGGCGCATGACAGCTCTCCCGATGGGAGTAGCCCCAAGGCTATGATCGAATATTTGTATTTGATTATAGGCTCAAGTATTTACTAAAAGAATTTAATCTGAGTCATGTCTTGTAATTGCTTTCTCGGATCTATTGCTCAATATACCCGAGGTTTTTTTCTTGCTTTCCACGACGTCATTGCTGACGAAGCTGACGTATCATGCCTTCCGAGAAAACGAGACCAGATGGGACACTACAATGGTGGGTGATGAGGGGTAACCTCGGCAATGCCCATGGTGATGGACTTAGGGTTTTTCGGAAAAGAGAACGCTGGGGATTTCGTCGGATGTCAGGAAAAACAATAAAGTCAAAGTCGCCTGAATATTGGGAAATCACACTATTACAAGTTGTCTGGGAGTTTTCGGTACCCTCGCTTGGGCTTTTCCCGTCCTATATATAATAGGCCGGGTCTCAAAGCTGTATGCGGATAGGTACATACACGCGTAATTACAACACCAATACAATGTTGGTTCATAGTTTCTTTCCTAATACAATCAAAGTCTTTGTCGGTTGCTTCCTTGGGCTGTCGTCTGGAATCTTCATGGGCCGAAAGCCCTTTACCCAGTATAGGGTAGTAAATCATAAGCATCTGAGTAATCATACCTATGCCAGTAGCCCCCGAGACTCTACTTGAACCGTAGTTTCAGGTTGAGTCTCAAAGTTTCCTTTTCTTTCTTTTCCTTTATGTTTTATTTCTTTACTCTTTATTTTTATAGGGATCTGGTACAACGAGTCTGATGCTTCCGACGGATCGAGAATCAGTTAATTTCTCCTGGGAAAAAACAAGGTTCTCCTACATCAAATTCAAGTCCTAGGCCTGAACTCGAAATTTATTACTGGCGTAATTCAGTTCGGGCCGTTGAGGTCTTACAAAAAATTAAATTTCAGCTTCTATTTTATCTGGTACCCAACACGTCCGTCGGGATTTTTCATCATATCGTTGATACAGATATTTTACTGGCAGAGCGCATTCTTGTGTGTTTACCAGGCCACAAAGGACGAATCATAGGGTCTTACCTTCATGTTTCTGAACACATCATTCGGATTTTTGTCACGTTTGAGCGTGATCCGAGATTTATGGATTTTTGGCGGTTGGCCTGCTGCCAATGTTTTCTAATTTTATCAGATAGTTTTAATGCTTTATACTAGCTCCCGATGGGAGTGATCTTTCTTTTGAGGATACATTGATGTAAAACTCAAAGGTATTTTTAATCATGGATATATTTTTATACGCAATTGGATTTTTTATCGGGTGCGCTCTAGCGCTCCCGATGGTATTAGCCCCCCAGGCTATGTTCGGATGCCTGTATCTGGACATAGGCTCATAGTTGTTGTTAGTTTGATGGAAACATAGATCTTTTGATCAATAATAAAGAGCTTAAATGTATAAAAACTTATCTCTTTATACATAAGGCAAAAAATCGATGATACATTACTCTTTTGGCGGATGGCCTCTAGCCGTTGGCCTGGATATTCTGGCTTAAGAAGCCGAAATGTAGCTCTTATCGTATTGTAAGTAATCTTATGAGTAAAAACGTCGTTGCTATGCTATGTTTCATGGATTTGAGTAATTTACTCATGTCTTCTTGTCTTATAGTCAATATGCTCCTCCAGGAATAACTTCTATGACGATGTATGGTCCTTCCCATGGCGATTCTAATTTCTTGTGGCCATCTTGCTTGAGGCGAAGAACTAGATCCCCTACTGCGAAGGACCTAGGCCGCAATTTTCTACTGTGGTAATTACGCAAGTTTTGCTGGTACATAGTTGCTCTTTGTAAGGCATCATCTCGAGCTTCATCAAGTGCATCCACATCATCTTCAAGTGCTTCTCTTGATTCTTCGTTATCATACGCAACTACTCTTGGGGATTCATGTGACACCCCAACAGGAAGCACGGCTTCTGCGCCGTGGACCAGAAAGAAAGGTGTCTCTTGTGTCGAATTATTTGTTGTACGTAAACTCCATAAGATAGATGTCAATTCATAAACCCATGCTCCTTTTGCTCTATCAAGCGGTGCTAGTAATCTTTTCTTGATTCCAGTAGTAACTAGTTCATTGGCTTTTTCTACTTGTCCATTTGTCTGCAGGTGAGCTACCGAAGCATAGCTTATTTTGATACCCATCTCCTAGCAGTACTCCTTGAACTCATTGGAAGTGAAGTTGGTCCCATTGTCCGTGATGATGCTATTTAGTACGCCAAACTAAAATACTATGGATTTAATAAAATTCACAGCCGTAGTTCCGTCTTGGGTGGTGACAGACATTGCTTCAATCCATTTAGTAAATTTGTCGACTGCTACTAGCAGAAAGACGTGTCCTTCTAGAGATGATTTGTGAAGTTTCCCACCATATCGAGTCCCCCACTGAGTAAAAGTCCAATCCAATGGTATAGGATTTAACTCAGCGGCGGGTGCTCCAGGCTTTGTTGCGAATCGTTGGCATGCTTCACAAGTTCTGACGATATCTTTTACATCTTGAACTGCAGTAAGCCAGTAAAATCCTGCCTTGAATGCTTTGGCAGCAATTGCTCGGCTACTAGCATGGTGACCACAAACTCCTTCATGTATATCTTTGAGTATGATTTTTTCCTTCTTCGGGTGTTACGCAACACTATAACACGCCCGAAATACTCCTTTTATACAACTCCCCTTTGATTATTCTGAAGGCCTTTGATCTTCGGGTGATTCACCGGGCTTCTATCATATCTTCGGGTAGTTCTTCCTTAGTCATATATGCTATATACGACTGCATCTAGGTAGGCTCAATTAGCATGACCTCTCCAATTTCCTGCTCTTCTTCTTTGACGACCTCTTCTATGCTCTTAGTTTCTGATGGAGCCCCGAGTCTTTTTGTGGATGTTTCTTTTTTCTTGTTTTTGGTGCTACAGTCTCAGAGACTCTTTTTGCTCTGATCGATCGCTCTGTTATCTCTTCCCAAAAAACTCCTGGTGGTATTGTTAAGAACAAGGATCTGATGTGTTCTAGATTGCCGGCTTCTTCATTGCTTGCTCTCCCAATGTAAAATACTTCGCACCCATAAAATTGAGCTTCCATAACACCATATAGAT
Source organism: Avena insularis (assembly GCA_023614405.1). Taxonomy (NCBI): domain Eukaryota; kingdom Viridiplantae; phylum Streptophyta; class Magnoliopsida; order Poales; family Poaceae; genus Avena; species Avena insularis. The sequence goes on from CM042690.1 coordinate 523,163,042, forward strand.
CATGGTAAGCAATCATATTTTCACTGACGGTGTCGCACTTGTTCATTGCTTGTTGTGCCACCAGATTGGAATCTCCAAAGATTTTGAGGCGAGTTGCACCGCAAGCTTTGGCCATTCACATGCCGTGCAACAAAGCCTCGTATTCAGCTTCGTTATTGGATGCGTTTGCAAAGCTCATCCGAAGTATGTAGCGCATTTTGTCGCCTTGTGGTGATACTAGTATGACTCCTGCTCCTGCTCCTTCCTTTCTTTTTGATCCATCAAAGTACATTGTCCAAGCACTCGGAAGGTCTGGCGGACCCGCACATTGCAACTCTGTCCATTCTGTGATGAAATCCGGCAGAACTTGCGACTTGATTGCTTTGCTCTTCTCATACGTGATATCTCGAGGGGATAATTCGTTGCCCAATAGAGACACACGCCTAGTTGCTTCTAGATTGCTGAGGATACTTGACAAAGGTGCTTCATTGACCACTATGATCGGATGTTCCAAAAATAATGGCATAGTTTTCGTGTTGTCATAAATACCCCATATGCTAGTTTTTGGTAATGTAGGTACCTTTGTTTGGATGGCGATAAGACCTCACTCAGGAAGTAGACTGGCCTCTGCACACCATGGATTTTCCCTTCTTCAGGTCGCTCCACGACCAAGACCGTGCTGACCACCTGATTTGTGGCAGCGATATAAAGTAATAAAGGATCTTTCTCTTTTGGGGACATGACAACAGGATATGTCGAAAGTGTCCTTTTGAGATCTTCAAAGGCGCGCTAAGCTTCTTCCGTCCATTCGAATTTTTCCGATTTCCTCATGAGGGCGTAAAATGGCAATGCCTTTTCTCCTAACCTTGCAATGAAATGACTGAGTGCCGCTACTCGCCCTACCAGCTGTTGTACGCCACATAGATTTGTTGGCTTTTCATTTTTAGGATTGCTTATATTTTCTCAGGATTAGCCTCGATTCCTCTTGCTGATACCAAATATCCGAGGAGTTGCCCCGCCGAGACTCCAAAGGAGCATTTCTTCGGGTTCAGTTTGATGCTAAACTTGTCGAGATTTTTGAATGTTTCTTCGAGGTCCTTGATGAGCGTAGATCCTTGTATTGTTGTAACTATGACGTCATCGCTATATACTTGTACATTTGTGCCTATTTGGCTTCCCAAACACTTCTGCATCATCCGCTGATATGTTGCTCCGGTGTTCTTGAGGCCAAAAGGTATTGTTGTGTAGCAAAATACACCATAAGGCGTGATAAACACCGTTTTCTCCTAATCTTCTTTCTTCATCCTAATCTGGTGGTATCCTAAGTAAGCATCCAAGAAAGAAAGACGTTCTCATCCCGCGATTGCATCGATTATTTGGTTGATTCGCGACAATGGGAAGTGATCTTTTGGACAATGCTTGTTCAGTGCAGTGAAGTCAATGCACATCCAAAGTTCTATAGTATTTTTTCTTTGGAACACATACTGGGTTTGCGACCCACTCTGCTTTTGTTAGTTCTTTGATAAAGTTGGCGTCAGTAAGGTGATGGAGCTCCTTTCCAATGGCTTTATGCTTTGGTTTTGCGAAGCGACGAAGCGGTTTCTTTAGTGGCTTCTCCTTTGGATCCAAGTTGAATGCATGCTCAGCGAGTTCCCTAGGGATTCCCGGAATGTCAAAAGGTAGCCATGCGAAAATCTCCTAGTTCTCACGGAGGCACTCGATGAGCATGCTTTCCTATGCGGGATGAAGATTGGAAGCCACAAATATTTTTTTGTCGGGTCGACGGGGTGGATCTGTACTTCTTTTGTGTCCTTTATGGTGTCAAAAGCCTGATCGGGATTGACACGTGCTACTTCTAGTGGTTCTGTAATTGTTGAAGTTTTGAGTTGTTTGAATTCCGTTGCCATCCCGAAAGATTCAGAAATTTTGTTGAACTCCCGGTCACAACTATCGGCTCGTGTGAAGCTTCCTTTTACCATGATGATTCCTTTTGGTGCTGGCATTTTCATGACTAGGTACGCGTAATGCGGAACTGCCAAGAACCGTGCGAAGGTTAGTCGTCCTAGCATCGCATGATATTGTGATGGCCAGCCCATGACTTCGAATTCGATTTTTTCTCGCCTGAAATTTATTTTGGAACAAAAACAACGTCAAGAAATACTCTTCCTAAAGGAATTTCGGCTTTACCTGGTACTATTCTGTGGAAAGATGTTTCTGTTGGCGCCAGATTGTCCAGGGGATAACCCATTGTTCGAAATGTTTTTGCGTAGATTATATTTATGATGCTTCTTGCATCCATGAAGACTTTGCTCATATCGAACCCACCGATCTGTGCTTCGACTACCAAGGTTGAGTGACCTGGTCGTGGGACCCAAAGCGGGTGGTCGACTCTATTGAATGTGATTTCTTGCTCGGACCAATGGAGATATTCGGGTGTGGTTGATGTTGTTGTTTCCGCCATATTGATTTGTCTTGTGATGAGCTTCTAGGTTCTATTGGATGGTACGCCCCTTCTGGATCATTGACACTGTCCCTTTTGACCTAGGGTATTCACCGTTTTGATCATTTGTGTTTTGTGGTGGCACAACTAGAGGTGGTGGTGGTGGTGTGCCGATTGATAATGTGTCAGGCGTAGATGCATATCCTCGGTTTGCCATTTCAGTTCTTTTGCATTACATAGCTCCTGCATCTTCAAGAATGTTCGGCAATCTTTCATGAGATGGTTAGATTGTCGCCTGCCTGCTAAGTCGATGTAAAAGTGCATATTACAGGGTCCTTCCAGCATTTGCATTGCGGACATAGGTGGATCTCGAGCTCTTGGCTGGTACCGCTGTGTTGACTGGCTTCCTCCAACATCATCCCTGTTATGGCAGTATTCGCCGTTGTAGTCGTTACTTCTGTTGTTACCTTCACCCGAGAAACTGGCTGCAACGTAACTTGGTCCTGTGTTTCCATTGTTGTTCCTTCTTCTTCTGTCATTGCCATGTTTATCCCTGTCTTCCTCGGGTGATCGCGTACGCTTGTTATGCAGCACGTCTTCTCCATCAGCCTAGCGATTTGCTATTTCCATTAGCTGTGAGATTGTTTTGGGTTTAACCCGTCCCAGTTCTTCTATGAATTCTCGGCGACGGAGGCCGTCGTGGAAGGCATCGATGGCCCTTAAGTCGGATATGGACTCAGCCGAGTTTTTTATGATATTCCATTGTTGGATGAATGCTCTTATTGATTCCCAGACTTATGTTTGCATGCTCGCAACTGCTCCAAGGATATAGGTCGTTTAAATGTGGATTGGAAGTGCCGAATGAACTTATCTTCTAGGTCATTCTAGCTGCCGATGGAATCCTCGGGTAGCTGCCTGAGCCATGATCTTGCAGCGCCGGTGAGGTGTAGTTGGATACTTTGCATTGCGATGGCTGTGGAGCCGCCTTGCAACTTGATAGTGGCCAAATAATCTGCTAACCATGATTCGGGTTCCTGGAGTCTATCGTACTTGTGGCGATCGTGTGGAAGTTTGAAATCCTTGGGTACTGAGGTTTTGCGAATCCACTGAGTAAAACGGCTAGCCCCGCATAGCTCGTAATCGTCTTTGTTATGTCTGTCATGGTATCGTCGGCTACAGTTTTCGTCTCTTGATCCATCATTCCTATGTTGCGTGTTGTCTTTTCTTGTGCTTCTTCATGGCTCGGGTGCTACAAGATGTGCCTGGTGTGGTGATCAAGATCGTCGGGTGTGTCCCACTTGCCGAGGACTGCTGTGATGGTGTGGGGATCTATCAGGCTGTCGTGTGGTCCCTTGATCTGCTTCTGCGAGGGAGGCTCCCACCATGCCAAGGTTCATCATGGCGGAGCAATGGAGGGCCGCACGAGGATCGTCGGGTGCAGGCTGAGTTGTGAGTAGATATGTTTGCGTGGCCACGATGGCTACTTGGGCCGTTTTGCCTTGATGTTTCCTGCTTGATCAATCGACATGAATGATAGATCAAGATTGCGGATGAGTCCACCTCTCTCTTCTTCAGGGATATTCACTAATCGAGATGTTCTCCTTCCTGGTGGTGCTCCTCCTGTTATGCTCCCTGATCCTCGGGTGGAGCTTAACTGTGCCCATCGTAAGCTAGATTCGTCGGCTAATCTCTTTCTTTCGTCGAGTTGCCTTTGGATCCTGCGTAGATCTCTCTTCTTGTGATGAATCAGATATGGGTATGCTAATAGATCTTGAGGCGTCCGCTGTCATCGGGACTGCTCTCGAAATTGCTTCCCTTGCCCTTTGCCATGCCGCTGCTGGTAGCTGAAGAGTTCGCCTCTCTCCTTCATGTGGCTCTCCGCCTCTTCCTTGGACTATGCGGTTATCCTCTGTTTCCCCTTCGTTTCCATGGTCCCCTTCATTGATGTGATTTCCTACATTGTCATCTGATAAAATATCATTGGGGTCGAGAATAGGGTTACCGTTAGAGTCGCGTGGTGTTGAGGTGTTCCCATTGACCATGCACACTTGGTGGCGTGTTATGTGTGGGCTGGTGACATTGTCTTCTGCTTCGAAGGACGCACTGTTAGTATTCTGAGATTGTAGTTCTAGGTAAATCTTTGCCATCCTTATTCTGAAGTCGACGTTTTCCCTGCTTTCTTCGGGTTCTGAATTTGCCGGGCTTGCTCCGCGTGGTGGGGTTAGCTGTGGGTTTGACCCGAAGGAGAGATCAAGGTCCCCCAGATCCATCTTGATTTGTTTGCTTTCTTTGCCTGCGTCGATCTGTGATGTGGTTTCCATGGAGGATCCGATGGAATATGCTGATACCGTCGTAGGCGTAGGCTTTTCCATCGACGGTTCTGATGTGATCAGGGCCGAAGGGTGCGATTTTTGCGGGTCTTCTGTTTGGAAGTGGAAGCTTCCTATGATTAGATCGGATCCGCCATTGAAGTCGGCGGGTACCAACACAAGGGTGAGCGGGTGTGGAACTGCTTTTGTTGGCTTGATGCTTGGTGGAGAGCGGTCCGCCGAATCCGTGGTTCCAGCATTCAGGTTTCCCACAGATGACATCAATTGACGAGGGGCAACCTCGGCAATGCCCATGGTGATGGACTTCGGGTTTTGCGGAATAGAGAATGCTAGGGATTTCGTCGGATGTAAGGAAAACAATAGAGTCAAAGTCGCCTAAATATTGGGAAATCGCACTATTACAAGTTGTCTAGGAGTTTTCGGTACCCTCGCTTGGGCTTCTCCCGTCCTATATATAATAGGCAGGGTCTCAAAGTTGTATGCGGATAGGTTTCATACACACGTAATTACAACACTAATACAATGTCGGTTCATAGTTTCTTTCCTAATACAATCAAAGCCTTTGTCAGTTGCTTCCTTGGGCTATCATCTGTAATCTTCATAGGGTAGTAAATCATAAGCATCTAAGTAGTTATACCTATGTCAGTGGGTCTATACTATAGTAATGATGATGCTTGAGTGGCGTGTCAGCGGTGATTGTTCACCACACGACGCACTTTTTGCGCGAAAATCGAGGAATCATGCGATTTTCTTCCACTTTTACCATGGTAATAATTGTCCATGATTTTTATCCTTTATCAGATCCTTCCATGCGTCTTCATCCTCTGTGTTCCTAACATTCCACCTCCCATATCCAACGGTCGATCTTTGAGCCCCTTTTCTTTATAAACTAGGGGAGATACTTTTACAATTTTACTACCTCCTTCTGCTACTCACTTCTTCTTCCTCCTTGCACCACGATCGTATTTTCCTGCATTCCTGCCTGTTCTTTCCATTTTGCACACTCTCCACTTCTCCCTGTGAACTACCATGGGCAAGTCCAAGGTAGGGACTTCCACTATTGCCGCCAAGGTGGGGACTTCTCCTGCTGCTGCGAAGGAGACGAAGAAAAGGGCCATTGGGTGGGATCCTTCGAAGTGCAGCTAGCGAGATCTGTGTGAGGCATGCAACAGTTTCCTTGTTGAAGAGTGCTCCTACAAACTCCGAGGGGATGAGGCTACCCCGACCCCCAAATCTAGCTGGCGGGTAATGTTCCTCTCCTTTTAGTACCATGGCCTTTCTCTTCCCATCCATGAATTTCTCTGCGGTCTCCTCTTCATATATGGCATGTAGCTTTATCAGCTCACGCCTGATTCTATTCTCCATGTCGCCTGCTTTATTACTCTTTGCGAGTTCTTCCTCGGGATTCATCCCCACTGGGGCCTATGGAAGTATTTCTTTTACATTGGCCGCAATGCCACCGATACTCTTGTTCACGATGTTGGTGGTGCCATTTTTTATGTTTGCCCTGAAGTTGATTATTTTGACTTCAAAATCTTGGATTATGTCCAAGGGTGGAAAGCTAAGTGGTTTTACATCAGGGACCAAAAAAGCAAGGGCTAGACCTTCGGTTTGGCTCCTTTTGACCCTAAGAAAACCTACCGAAGGATTGACTCGTGGGACCAGTGCCCTACTCTTGAAGAAATGAAGGAAATCAAGCCCATGATGACATGGATAGAGAAGCTGCGTACTGAAGTTGGCAAGGAGCTATCAGGGTTACAGATCTTCTCCTACTTCATTCGGGTGTGTATCCAGCCTATCCAAGCGAGGTTATCTGGGCTATGGGTTTACATGGGCAAGAAGGACCCCATGAGAATTTCTCCAGATAATCTCCCTCTTCCCTTTATGAGAAAATATTTCGCTCCTTCACCTTGCTAACAAAGAAAAGTCCGTTTCCTTCAGATTGTCGGGTGGAGCCCTTTGGCAAGAAAAATCTACCCCCGGATGTGAGTTACTCCCCCTTTTTTGCATTGCTTTATATGTTATAGTATATATATTGCCTTAATCTGTCCCCTTATGGTGTAGAATTATGACCACCTTTCTGCTCTTACCCCCTTCCGGAGAGTGGTGAACTGCCAGCCAGTCCCTCTTTATCCGAAGATTTCACCGGAGCTAGGACTATCCTTGATGAAGAATAGGAGACATCTAGTGCTGAGTCTTCTTTGCATACTCATTCTGTAGCTTCATCTTAGTCTCGGGATTTTCGAAGGGTGCCTGCTGCTGAGAAAAGGAAACATGCTGAGGCTGTAGAAACGGTCAAAGACTCTGATGATTCGACTGGTTCAAAACTGCTGCTGGCTGTTCGTGTTTCATCGGCTCTACCACAGATGAATCTTTTCTAAATGAAGCAAGATGTTTCCTCATAAGTACTATTGTATCTCTTTGGTTTTTACTGCTTGTAACTTTGCTTTTTGCTAACAAGAGATTCTCTCTCTACTTCTTGCAGTGATGATGAAGAAGAGAATCTTCCTCTGTCTCCCCTAGTACTTCTGTTGCGCCCCCTCTTACCAGATCGCCCATTCCATCGACGGATCCAGAAAACCCGCATGAATCACTTGCAGAGAAACCAGTCCCGAAGGATACCGGTGCCTCCCCGACACCGCCGCTGCAAAAATAAGAAAAATTGTGGGCAAGGGTGTGGCAATCATCGAGAACCTTGTCAAGGTCAACATGTAGGATGTAAGTGTTAACTGCAAATTTTTTTCTTCTGACTTTCCTCTATTCTTGATTTCCTGACATTTCTTCTCCCTTTGCTGCAGCCACTGATGCGCGAGATGGTTGACATGGCCTCTCGTTTTATCAAGATCCACGATGAAGCCAAAGAATCTAAATGTTCGTTCTGTCACCTGATAGTGTTTGACGTCACTAACTTTTATTGACCTTGTTCAAATTTTAAATACCCAGCCACTGCCAAAGAATCCAGTGTTATCCGAGATGAGGCACTGAAGCGCGTTGAAGATTTAGAGGCCAAATTGCGTGTAGCAGAGAAGGCACTAGAGAAGGCCAAGCAGAGAACCAAAGCTGATGCTGGAGAAAGTGAAAGGAAAGCGATTTCCCTTGCCGAACAAGATGAAAATCTCAGGAAGCAACTGGAAGTTCTCAAAACTTATTTGACTCATAAGTTTCTTCTTCATAATCTTCGAGTTATGTGTTCTCCTTTTGGTTATTGTTTCTTATTGGAGATATCCTTTTTGCAGAGCTTAACTGCCAGTCTCTGATGCTGGACAAGGACAAGAAGGTTGACCCTTTGTCAGATGTTGTTGGTACTCTTGAGGCCAACATTGTTCGTGCGCGCAACCTTCTAATTCATTCGTTCCATGCCTTCAAAAGTCTTCACGCTGAAGCTTTCCCAGCGAAGGAGGTGCCGATCGATCTGAATGGCCCCGTCGCTATCTTTGGTGCTGATCCGAACCCAGTGACATGCTACAGTATGGTTCAGTCAAAGAGTGCCACTGAGACTTCCATGGCCTTGGCGATGGCGCACGGCGAAAAGGTTGACTGGAAGAAGGTTAGCTCCTTTGTTCCAGTCACCAATGATGGCAAAGCGATTAATCTTAAACCCTGTATTAAGAAGGACAAGATGTATTCACGACTTCTCTTAGGTATAGGTGGAGGTTCCGAGAAGTCTATCGTCCATCCTTCGACTGGAGCTCGTTCTAGGAGTACTGCTCCAGTTGTGCCTTTTTCGGCTGATGCACCGTCGGCCAGTGCTACTTTGTCTGCAGAGAAATCTGCCCCATAATTGGCTTGTAGTCATAGAAGCTTCCTTTTTGTTTATTTTTCTTGTAATGAACCTAGTTCCCTTTGCTAAACTACTCATTTTATAGAGAAGCATCTGGTTTGCATGTGTAAATGGTGTATCTGTTGCTGCGTATGCAAGTTATCTCGTTTACTGAAATTCCTATACTTTTCATTTCCCTGCCAGATATTCCTTAATTCGACTGCCTCCTTGGGTCCACTCAGGCTTCAGATGCGCATCCATCTTCTTCTGGGGTGGGTGCATCCAAACTACCATTGTTTGCGTTGTCGATCCGCTGCTATATGTAGAAAAGATTGATCAAATGAAGATACTAGAAGGCAGTCTTCGAGTTTTACAAGCAATGGTAGATGTGTCGCATATGAAAATGCGCAAAGCATTGGATCGCAAGTCATATTTCTTAGAGGAAATCTCCAGGGCGAGCGAAAAAATGCTTTGTAAGTGTTTCGTAGAGCCCCCTAATTTTACTTGTTCTGTCGTGGAAGTTGACCTTCTTCTTTTCCTTTAGGTATTCGATTGTGCGAGAGGGAGTAAACCTAACGTCTACGTAGCCGAATTAGTTCATGCTGGCCATCTCCCAAGGTACTGGTTGTGATTTCTTTACTGACCATCACCGTGCGTATTCCTTAGCCTTGCTCCAGGATCGCGTGTCCGAGGTAGAACAATTTGTCGAGTATTGTCGCAGATCTTTGACCATTGTGTATAATGCCATGTTTAATTTCCTCGGGACCCGTAGCGTCAGGGTCTTGCTGATTTGATGGCAGCATTTCGACAAGGCGAGAGGATTTACCACTTTGTAAAACTGCAGCTTGTGGCGGGTGCCAAACTTGCACTTTCCTGGGTGCACGTACACCATCCTCAACTGGACTTACATGTTGTATCGCAGGGATTGCCTCCCCCTCCTGGTGGTCGGATGGTCAACATGGAGCCCCATTACGCGGTTGTTCGCAAGCCTACCATCAGGATTATCTGGAGGTGTGTGGAGGAAGACGAAGATTTCTTGTTGAATTTCGCCATCTGACTATTTCCTGCATGCATATAATGTAGATTTTATATTCCAATATTTTATAAATATGTGACACCTTTGTTTTGGTGAAAATTACTACTTTATACAAAAAAGATTATTGCGTGAGACCCTTTCGTTTGCCTGACACCCTGGGGCCGAGTCAGCTATTCAGGTCACAACGTGTTGTATTCAAGCCGAAATTTTTGGTATGATATATTTGGCGAAGCCCCCGAGTTTTGGGTGGATTTTTGACCAGTTGGCGATTGACATAGCCCTCGAGTGTCGGGTTGATGGATAAAACGAACAGAAAAGACTAAGCCTCGGTTTTAGGAACTTATCTTTATTTATTTACAAATCATAAGGCGTACATGTTTTGGCATATTCACCTGCCTGTTGGCCTTATCGAATATAAAATGCATAAAAAGTAAAAATCCTACCGTCTATGCTTCTTAGCTTAAATTGCTTCATTCATGTCTTCGTGTGTCCTCTTTGGCTATGGTGATTCAAGGGGTTTTCTAGCCTTTCGACTAGAGGCACGACTTCGACATGGTGGACTAGAGAGAAAGGCGTGTGTCCTGCGTGGTTGCTTCGGGTGATAAAGTCGATACACATGCGAAGTCCTGTGCTTTTCTTCGGGGTGAGTACTGGGTTGGCCATCCATGTTGCTCTTGTTATCTCTGTGATGTGCCATGAGCTGGTGAGGCGATGGATCTTTCCCAATGGCCTCGATTGTTGGTTCTATGACCTGTTTAGTGGACTGTATTTTTACGGTTGGATGTAGTTCGAATTAGTGCTTGTCGGGTTCCTTGGGAATTTCTTGTATGTTGGCTGACTCTGAAGAGGTCTCCCAATTCTCACGGGGGAACCGACGAGCGCGCTTTTCTACGCGGGATTAGTGTTGAAGGCTAGATAGATCGCCCTTGGGTTTGTGCGGTGGACGTGATTTTCTGGGGTTTGGTTGATGAGGATGTGTACTTCTAGTAGTATCTCTGTATCTGCAATTTTTAGCTGGGAAAATTATGTCTGCATCCCGAAAGATTCTGAGGTTTTGTTGAATTCCCGATCGCAATTATCTGAATGAGTGAAACTTCCTCTCACGGTTATGATTCCATTAGGGGCTGCATTTTTAATACCAGATATTACGTAGTGAGGCACTACCATAAATCTAGAAAAAGCTGGGCATCTGTAACATCCCAAAACTTTAATCAAGGTTATCAAGATCCAAATCACCCAATTTAGGGTTAACAAAAACTTTTTATCATTAAAATAATTAGGAATGCATATGTGTGTTGCATTAATATAGAATTGTTTAAAAATGCCATGTTTGTTTGTTCTAATGGTTGTAAAATGATTAAAAGGTGAATTCCACATCATCTAGATCATTACCAAGCAAAATCCAAAGAAAAAGAAATCAAATGGAATAAATAAATACAAATGGTCATTTGTGCCATTTTAATCCACTAGGTCACTTTAGGTGTTCCTAGAAGTCAAATTCAAACAGAAACAATTCTAACTCTTTGCACCCCTTGCTAGTACAAGTAAAGATATACCAAGGCCCACTTTAAAATCTTACAAAAACATTTGAACACTAATTTTAAATGGCATTTGAAAATGGAATCCATTTCATATGCATAGATCACACTTTTTCAAAAACCACTCAAATGAGTTCCCCTTGACAATCCCAAGCAACCACAGATGCTTAAGCATATGACTAACACATCCACAAAAAATCATTTCAAAATTCAAATAAAATCTTCTTGCGGCCATTTTGTTGAACAGTTGGCAGGCAGAGAAATATTGGCCTAACTAATACTGTTGCCAATTGATTTCTTGTCTCCCATTTAAACCTCACATCTCTCCTCTGTCTCCACTTACCCTAACTAACCCCCAGACAACCCCTCTATAACCCTGCAGCGCCAGTACCACACAGCCCGTTCTTGGTCGCCGCCGGCCGAGCGTGGAAAACGCGCCAGAGACAGTGTCACGCCAATATAGCACGTCCCCTAGCTCCACCGCACCTCACCGCCATGCCCGGAAAGCCCGTCAGCGGCGAGCCAGCACAAGCCGCGCCTCGACCCCATCTTGCACGCGCCGCTCCGCCTTGACCCCAGCACACCGCCAGACACGCCCTTTTCTCGCCGCGCGACCAGCAGCCACCACACGCCGCGTCGAGCACCGCCTCTGCTGCTCAGAGTGCCAACCTTTCCCAATCGCAAGCCAGCACCCCTAGCTGCGCCATTGTGCCATAGCTGACCGCCAGGAGGCAAGCCATCGTCTGCCTACACCGCCCATGCTTCTAGCGCCCTGTACCATCGTCACTGACAAGCTCACCGTCGCCCTCACGGTCTCTTCGTCGACCCTATATAAGGAGACCTCCCCAGTACCAATTCACCACACTCCAACACTCTCCTCTCTTTCAGAAGTCCCTCACAGCATCACCGGAGCCGCTCGAGCAGCCATTCGCCAGAATTTCCACCGGAGCCGCCGCAGCAGAAGAAGAAGGGGCAATCGATTGTGACCACCCCAGGAGCCACCACGACCTTGCCAGAGCCCGCCGTCGTCTCCTCGTTCTATTGCCCCCATCGCCACATTATCTGGAGCCCCGGTAAGCCCCCAGTCGACCCCCACCGAGCCGCTAGGGTTCCGTCTCGCCGGCAACCAGTCTGTCATCGACGATGAACCAGAGTCGTTGATCTAGGTTCTAATCGCACGGTCCACATTGCCCCGTACCGCTTCATGTTGAGTTGTGCCGCTGACATGTGGGACCCCCTATTAGCTGTCCTCTGCGCCACGGAGTGTCACTGGGCTGGCCCATTTTCTTTCCCGCGCTGGCCCTAGAATTCAAATGTAGATTTTCTATTTAGACTTAATCTAGATTCGATCCCCTTGTTTAAAAATCAATTTAGAAAGATTTACTTAACCAAATGACATGATTCCAATTTTGTTGGAAAGATAATTTAAATCTTTATCCAATACTATTGGATTTAAATCAATTAGAGTTATAGATCACCTATAGCAAAAATAACAAGGCAGAGACTTTTCTACATTCAAACATTTTTCAAAAATCAACCATCATAGCTTCTGAGTTGATTCCAACTCTCAAAAATCACATTTGACAATACCTATCTGAATATGTAATAATATTTAGGTTTGCATGTAGTGACTTTGGACTAGTACCAAATTAATGCTATATTGGCATTTCTAGTCAGTTTAAATTATTTAAATATTAATCCTCCTAAACTTTATAAAATGTGATCCAACATTTAAATCACATTCCCATGTATTAGAATATGTTGTGATGACATGTGTACACATGATCCCATATTTTAAATTAGAGAATATTAAATCTTAATTAATCTCAATGAGTAGAAATTACTTTTCTCAAATAAAATAAATGAAACTAGTTAACTAAACCTTGTGATGTTTGTGATGATACTAGATCATCAAATGTGTGCCTTAGTATGCTAAATAGACTAGTTAAGTATTGTTTGGTGATTGTGTATCCCGTATGTATTTATAGACGATAGTACCGACCAAGCCTATGAGGAGGAGGAGTTCTACCCTGAAGAAGACGAGGAGAATTTCAACCACTGCACCAATCAAGGCAAGCTATTATTGGCAAGCTAAAACTTGCAAGCCATCACTAGATGCAATTTAACCTAAGCAAGATGCATTAGGCATGCTTTGGTTATACCTCTTTGATTTATACCAATCCCAAGTTTTACTTACAAGCTTTATTTTCTTTTACTTTACCAAAGTTCTTTACTTTGTTTATAGATAGCATAAAGAGTATAAAACTTGGCCTATCTAGTTAGACTTAGATGTGATTCTATGGCATGAGATTGATATTAGCATCCCACATTAGTGAACAGTCTTAACTTAGTGATTAGAGCTAAACCAAAAACTTGATCACTTTCGATGGGAATACATGGTGAAAAAGGTTATGAAAACCTTGGAATGATGAGTCATTCTATTGAGATGTTTTGACATGTGTTGAGAAACACAAATGGTTTATGATGATGAAAATGTTGAGGCATGAGCCTTACCCCCTTTATAAAAACTAATGATTGGGTTCAGATGCGATACCGTTCCAATTTTACCGTACAACCACAATACCTGAATTGGGTAAGGCTTAGCCAGAAGTTTATATGCGTTAGTATGAGTTCCCTCGCAGGATAGATTTGAGCTAAGGCTATCTCTCAATGTTGTCCACCTATGCAGTGCCCAGGATGGCAGATGGCCATGGCTGGGAGGCCAAGCTCATAGGAGAGGTGCTTATACTAGAGTGTGTAAAGGAAAGGTTATGTTTGATTATCTGCATACTAAGTTTGATGATTCAGGGTTATCCCTGACAGATGTATCGAATTTTGTGGTGAAAGTATACCACCTCTGCAGAGTGTCAAACTATTCGAATAGTCGTGTCCGTAGTTATGGACAGTTGGAGTGGCCATACTGTTCTGTTGTCAGATGTTTTCAAAATGACTTAAGAAATGAATTGTGACACGACTGGACCACATAATGGTTGTGACTATGACAACTAAGTTCCCACTTAGGTGATTTGAAACTCTATTTTATTTTTCTTTGTTTCTGAACTCTGCTTAGGTTTCAAACTTAACTTTGCAAATAAACTTAGAAATTAGCATTTCCTAGTAGAACTACCTTACTCGTTAGTGATAGTTTGCATGTACTTGAAGAGTACTCATGGCTTTGTCCCTGGCTATTCCCGTGGCCAGACTATGAGGAGGACTACCAGGAGGAAGGATAGCAGGATGGCTACGACAACTAGGATCATCTCCCATCGTCAGCATTGCATGTGACTCTGAAGATGGAGCCCACCGCAACGCTTATTATTTTGCTACTTGTTTGTACTAAGACTGGATCATGAGACCCTCTATTTGTGTAAGACCTTATTATGGTTTGTAATGGATGATGTACTGTGATATCCAATCTATTATGTCTCGCAAAAATGGTAATCCTGGGATTGCGATGTATGGCATAACAGGCATCTGGGATTAAAAATCCGGGTGTTGACAAGGTGGTATTAGAGCCATCCTGACCATAGGAGACCCTAGTTAGAATGGACGTCCGAACAAAAACTTAGTTTCTAAACCAAAATGAGTATTTGTGAAAATCTATTTCCCTCTTACCCTTGAGATTCTTTCAAAAAGATTCATGTTCCTCAAAATTCTTACATTACTCCATAAAATTTGACACACTTGATCACCTCACTAACTTTATCATCCTAAATTCTTATAGATTGAAGTTCAGTACTGCAAGTTCTACCAGTTGGGCAACGCAGGCCAACTGATCTTCTAGAGGGATCTTGATGCACTGTCGGAGTACCTTGAGCGTCTGCATTCGGAATTCTTCGGAGCTCAACTCAATGACCACCCAGGAGGAGATTTATAATGGCTAGTAGTTGCTGATCTTCGAGGCAAGATGGAGGCACCACTTTCCGAGAAGATTCAATTCATCGTGAGAGAGAACTACTGGCTAGATGGATTAGCCAGGGAAATGCATGAAGCTCTCGCTCGTCTTTGTGCACAGAATGTCAACTTGATCCAAGGAACTCTCTTTGATCACTATGCAAGGTGTGATTCGATGTGGATGCCTCTGGAAATGCCAAGTCACTCGGAGTTGAAGCGTCAAGTGGAGAACCTTGATTTCCTACTATATGACAGACAGAAGGAATTGGACAATGCGCGAGAGTTCGCCAACCACAACCTTGCCATTGCTGCCCAGAAGGCCCAGACCTTTTCACTGCTTGTCAAGGATCGTCAATCACTTCGCCTTCAACGTGCAAAGAAGGATTGCACCATCAACCGTCTTCGCAAGAAGGTGGCCAACCTCGAGAAGACCATCAAGGAGCAAGAAGCTCACCTTGCAGCAAAAGAAGAAGAGGAATAAGGTGAAGACATCCAGGGGATATTCACTCATACCTCAGCAATGATGATTACTATCTGGAGGATGATGCCATGGACTTCTACACCGACGATGATGACTCCGACTTCATCGATGATGAGTAGATGCACTAGAGCACTATCGTAGGAGTGACAAGTATCGGTCCCATTGTATCTTAGCTTATAGAATGGTTCTTAAAACCATCTGTTTTCCTTTTGTTGTGGTGTGTGAGTTTGTATCATGTGCTTTGCTTGAATGAATGAAAAGAAGTTAGTTTGCAAAACCTGAGTCCAACTCAAAGTTTTCGCTTTGAAACCAAAACCATGAACCTTAGAACTTTCCCTCTTACCCCATTATCCATCTCAATCTTCAGATGACTCATGGAAACCAAGGAGGGAGCAGCTCATCGCAGGACCCGATGCTGCAGATTGTGCAGACGCTAATTGCGGACCGTGAAGCTAGTAGAGCAGAGCGCCAAGCCAATCTAGCCACCCTGTAGCAGATCGCCCAGATGGCCCACAACAATCAGGGCCATGGAAATTAGGATCACCATGGATCCAAGCTCAACTACTTCTAGAATACCAATCCCCCAATCTTTAGCAAGTCTGAAGACCCACTAGATGCTGATGATTGGTTACAAACCATGGAGACTAACTTAGAAGTCACCGGAGTGGATGCCAATGAGAAAGTTCTGTTTGCCACCCACTATCTGGCAGGAGATGCAAGAGCTTGGTGGAACAGCACCCACATAATGAACCACGGTCAAGTGATGATGTGGGAAGCCTTCAAAGTCAAGTTCAGCCGCACCCATGTGCCGCAGGGTTTAGTCACCAGAATGAGAGATGAATTCAGAGAACTAAAGCAAGGCAGAATGACTGTAGTGGAGTACCGTGACAGATTCTTGTCTCTCGCCAGGTATGCACTTGATGAAACCAACACTGAAGCCAAGAAGAAGGAGAGATTCCTGAACTGACTGCATGATGAGATGCAGACTGTGCTCGTCAACATCCGTTTGAGGACCTCGAAGAGCTAGTCGACTCTGCTATTCAGAAGGAAGGGAAGATCAACCAAGCGAACAATAACCGCAAACGTCGGATGATGCACCAAGCTGGGTCCCACAGTGCCCAGAAGTATCGCCCCAAACCGTCTGCAGGATATGCCCTACGGAACAATAGACCCCCAATGTCTTTCCCAAGCTAACCCAACCGTAGCGGAGGAAATGTGAAGACCGGAGGAAACAACAACAACCACCCCGGCAACTCCAACAACTTCAACCGTGCACTGCCCAAGTCCAACAAAAACAACAACACTGCCCCGAGGACTAGAAGTAATGTCGTGCCCGTGGCAGCAAAAGACAAGTCTCAGATTACTTGTTTTGAGTGTGGAGTGAAGGGTCACTACTCCAATGAGTGTCCCAAGAAGATTGCCGCCACTGCCAATGTGAATGCCCTAGCCCAGCAGCAGCGCCGTGTTCAGCCCGGAAGAAGATTCGCCCCAGGGAACCCTCACAAAAGCAACGGCCGTCTCTTCCACATGAACGCCGAAGAAGCCCAAGAAGCGCCAGATGTTGTGTTGGGTATGTTTTTTGTCAACTTAGTTTTAGCAAGAGTGTTGTTTGATTCTGGAGCATCGCACTCGTTTGTGAAGAATTTGCATGCACTAGTAAGATTCACCCAACCAACTTGAAGCATGTCATGATAGTTCAAATACCTGGTTCAACCACAAAAGCTAGAAAAATTTGCAAAGCGGTACCTATCAGAATACATGGGATAGATTTTTATGCCAATCTAATAGTACTTGGAACCAAAGGTTTAGAAGTAGTACTAGGAATGGATCGGATGTCGAAGCATAAATGATTGATAGACTGTGCCAAGAAAGCCATCGCCATGACCAGTAGCTCTGGAGTATCAGTAGAGCATATATCTGAAACCTTGCCCTGTCAATTCAAATGCAACAAGAGTCTAGCCCTACCCACCATAGACCAAGTCAGAGTAGTCTGTGAATACCCTGACGTTTTCCCAGATGAATTGCCCGGTATGCCCCCGGATCGGGATATTGAGTTCATTATTGAACTAATCCCTGGAACCGGACCCATAGCTCAGAGACCCTATAGCATGAACCCATCAGAGTTAGTGGAGCTGAAGAAGCAATTGGATGCTATGCTAGAGAAAGGTTTGATTCAACCAAGCGCGTTGCCATGGAGATCGCTCGTGTTGTTCGTCGACAAGAAGGATGGAGGCAACCGTTTGTGCACAGATTACATGAAGCTGAATGATGTCACCATCAAAAACAAGTACCCTTTACCAAAAATAGAGGATCTGTTTGATCAGTTGACTGGTGCCAGAGTGTTCTCTAAGATTGATCTTAGGACTGGTTATCACCAACTTAAGATTCGTGCAACGGATATTCCAAAGACCGCCTTTACCAACAGATATGGATTAAATGAGTATACGGTCATGTCTTTTGGACTAACCAATGCCCCTGCTTATTTCATGAATCTCATGAATAAGATCTTTATGAATTTTCTGGATAAATTTGTCGTTGTTTTTATCGATGATATTCTTATATATTCTAAGTCAAAGAAAGACCATGAGCAACATCTGAGAATCATCCTCGAAACCCTTAGAGAGCATTAGTTGTATGCCGAGTTCAGCAAATGTGAGTTTTGGCTTAAAGAAGTAGGATTCCTTGGACATATTGTGTCTGTCGGAGGAGTCGCTGTTGATCGCGCCAAGATCAATGATGTGGAAGAATGGGAAGCCCCAACCACTCAAACCCAAGTCCGTGCATTTCTCGGATTAGCGGGATATTACCGCAAGTTCGTAGAAGGATTTTAGAGCATCGCAAGACACATGACCCAATTGTTGAAGAAATACAAGAAGTTTGAATGGACCGACAAATGTGAAGCAAGTTTCCAAGAGCTCAAGAAGAGATTGATTTCAGCCCCAATATTGATCATGCTAGATATCAAGAAGCCTTTTGATGTGTATTGTGATGCATCCAAGATTGGTCTCAGATGTGTATTGTTGCAAGAAGGCAAAGTCATTGCATATCTGTCTTGACAAGTGAAGCAGCATGAGAAGAACTACCCTACCAATGATCTTGAATTAGCAGCTATAGTTTTATCCTTGATGACCTGGCGTCATTACCTTATGGGTAATCGCTGTGAGATTTACTCAGATCACAAGAGTTTGAAATATATTTTCACTCAGAAGGAGCTGAATGTGAGGCAAAGGAGATGGATAGAATTAATCAAGGATTATGACCTTGACATTCAATATCACCCCGGCAAAGCCAATGTGGTAGCGAATGCTATTAGCAGATTGCCGTGTAGGTTAAACACTATGATCAAGGAGAAGCAACCAAGTTTGCATGAGGAGTTGGAGTAGTTTAGAACTGAGCTAGTTAGCCAAGGATTTTTAGCTAGCATTGAACTTCAATCGACTATGATTAGCCAAATCAAAGAAGCCCAGAAGGGAAATGCAAGTATCGACGGAATCAAGCGTCGTATTGGTACAGGAAAGGTACCTGGATTCACCGAAGACGAAGAAGGAGTTCTGTGGTACAAAGGACATATATGTGTACCCGCAGACTCGGAGCTGAAGCAAGTGATCATGCAAGAAGCCCATGATACTCTTTATTCTATCCACCCCGGAGGAACGAAGATGTATCAGGATTTGAAGGAGCAATGTTGGTGGCATAAGATGAAGAGAGAAATAGGAAGCTACATCGCCAAGTGTGATATTTGACAGAGAGTCAAAGTGGAACATCAGAGACCCACAGGACTGTTGCAACCATTGCAGATTCTGGAATGGAAATGGGATTCCATCGGAATGGACTTTATCACCGGTTTGCCTACTTCTATTAGGGGAAATGACCTATCTAGGTCATCATTGATAGAGTGTCCAAGGTAGCTCATTTTATACCTGTCAAGACAACCTACCAGAGTTCGAAGCAAGCAGAGTTGTACATTGCCAGAATTGTTAGTCTGTATGGAACCCCCAAGACCATAGTATCAGATCGAGGAACCCAATTTACCTCGAGATTTTGGAAGAAAGTCCAAGAAGGATTAGGAACCAAGTTGAATTTCAGCACAGCTTATCACCCGCAAACTGATGGACAGACTGAGAGAGTCAAGCAAATCCTAGAGGATATGTTTAGAGCTTGTGTGTTAGAGTATGGATAAAAATGGGAAGATTGTCTTCCTTTCGCAGAATTCTCATACAACAATAGTTATCAAGCTAGTTTGCAAATGGCCCCATTTGAGTTCTTATATGGAAGGAAGTGTTGTACACCTTTGAATTTGTCGCAAGTAGGAGAGAGTCAGCTTTTCGGAACTGACATCCTACGAGAAGCCGAAGAGAAGGTTCACAAAGTCCGTGAGCACCTCAAGATTGCCCAATCCAGACATAAGAGTTATGCTGACAAGAGACGGAGAGACCTGACTTTAAACTTCGGAGATTTTGTGTATCTCAAAGTTTCACCATTGAAGGGAACACAACGTTTTAGTCTTAAAGGAAAGTTAGCCCCTAGATATATCGGACCCTTCAAGATTCTGAATCATCGAGGAGAAGTATCGTATCAACTGGAACTACCTAAAGAGATGTCTGCCATCCACAATGTGTTCCATATCTCGTTACTCTGCAAATGCCTAGAAGTGCCAGAGAAGACCGAAGTTTTCAAGAACATCGATCACCGAGCCATTGATATCAACAAGGATCTGACGTATCGTGAAGTGCCCATTCGAATCTTAGAAGAAGCTTATAGAACCACCAGAACCCGGAGTATCAAATTTCTCAAGATCCAATGGAGCAACCACACTGAAGAAGAAGCACTTGGGAGCGAGAAGATTACATTTGGACTGAGTTTCTAGATCTCTTTAGTTCCTAGTTTTCTTTCTTAAATCTCGGGATGAGATTTTGTTTAAGGGGGGAAGGTTTGTAACATCCCAAAACTTTAATCAAGGTTATCAAGATCCAAATCACCCAATTTAGGGTTAACAAAAACTTTTTATCATTAAAATAATTAGGAATGCATATGTGTGTTGCATTAATACATAATTGTTTGGAAGTGCCATGTTTGTTTGTTCTAATGGTTGTAAAATGATTCAAAGGTGAATTCCACATCATCTAGATCATTACCAAGCAAAATCCAAAGAAATCAAATGGAATTAATAAATGCATATGGTCATTTGTGCCATTTTAATCCACTAGGTCACTTGAGGTGTTCCTAGAAGTCAAATTCAAATAGAAAAATTCTAACTATTTGCACCCCTTGCTAGTACAAGTAAAGATCTACCAAGGCCCACTTTGAAATCTTAAAAAAAACATTTGAACACTAATTTTAAATGGCATTTCAAAATGGAATCCATTTCATATGCATAGATCACACTTTTTCAAAAACCACTCAAATGAGCTCCCCTTGACAATCCCAAGCAAACACAGATGCTTAAGCATATGACTAACACATCCACCAAAAATCATTTCAAAATTCAAATAAAATCTTCTTGCGGCCATTTTGTCGAACAGTTGGCAGGCAGAGAAATATTGGCCTAAGTAATACTGTTGCCAATTGATTTCTTGTCTCCCATTTAAACCTCACATCTCTCCTCTGTCTCCTCTTAGCCTAACTAACCCCCATAAAACCCCTCTACAACCCTGCAGCGCCAGTACCGCGCCGCTCGTTCTTGGTCGCTGAGCATGGGCAACGCGCTAGAGACAGCGCCGCGCCAATCCAGCATGTCCCCTAGCTCCGCCACACCCTACCGCGATCTCCTGTCCACCCCACGGACGCAGCCAGCCCCCTGGACCACGGTAGATAGCTCGCGCCCACCACCTCTGTGCCATGCCCGAGCATGCTAGAGTGCCATCCCCAACATGCCAGCACAAGCCACGCCTTGACCCCAGCTTGCACACGCTGCTCCGCCTTGACCCCAGCACACCGCCAGACGCGCCCTTTTCCCGCCGCGCAACCAGCAGCCACCGCACACCGCGTCGAGCACCGCCTCTGCCGCTCAGAGCGCCAACCTTTCCCGACCGCAAGCCACAGCCCCTAGCTGCGCCATTGCGCCATAGATGACCGCCAGGAGGCAAGCCACTGTCCTCCTACACTGCCCATGCCTCTAACGCCCTGTACCATCGTCACCGACGAGCTCACCGTCGCCCTCACGGTCTCTTTGTCGTCCCTATATAAGGAGACCTCCCCGGCACCAATTTTCCACACTCCAACACTCCCCTCTCTCTCAGAAGTCCCTCACAGCATCACCGGAGCCGCTCGAGCAGCCGTTCGCCGGAATTCCCACCAGAGCCGCCGCAGGAGAAGAAGAAGGGGGTAGTCGATTGTGACCACCCCAGGAGCCACCGCGACCTCGCCTGAGCCTGCCGTTGTCTCCTCATTCGATTGCCCCATCGCCATGTTAGATGGAGCCCTGGTAAGCCCCCAGTAGACCCCCACCGAGCCGCTAGGGTTCCGTCTCACCGGCGACCAGTCTGTTGTCGACGATGAACCAGAGTCATTGATCTAGGTTCTAATCGCACGGTCCACATCGCCCCGTACCGCTTCGTGTTGAGTTGTGCCACTGACATGCGGGACCCTCTGTCAGCTGTCCTCTGCACCGCGGAGTGTCACTGGGCCGGCCCATTTTCTTTCCCGCGCTGGTCCTAGAATTCAAATGTAGATTTTCTATTTAGACTTAATCTAGATTCTGTCCCCTTGTTTAAAAATCAATTCAGAAAGATTTACTTAACCAAATGACATGATTCCAATTTTTTTGGAAAGATAATTTAAATCTCTATCCAAGACCGTTGGATTTAAATCAATTAGAGTTATAGATCACCTATAGCAAAAATAACAAAATAGAGACTTTTCTACATTCAAACATTTTTCAAAAATCAACCATCGTAGCTTTTGAGTTGATTCCAACTCTCAAAAATCACATTTGACAATAACTATCTGAATATGTAATAATATTTAGGTTTGCATGCAGTGCTTTTGGACTAGTACCAAATTAATGCTATATAGGCATTTCTAGTCACTTTAAATTATTTAAATATTAATCCTAAACTTTATAAAATGTGATCCAACATTTAAATCATATTCCCATGTATTAGAATATGTGGTGATGACATGTCTACACATGATCCCATATTTTAAGTTGGAGAATATTAAATCTTAATTAATCTCAATGAGTAGAAATTACTTTTCTCAAATAAAATAAATTAAACTAGTTCATTAAACCTTGTGATGTTTGTGATGATACTAGATCATCAAATGCATGCCTTAGTATGCTAAATAGACTAGTTAAGTATTGTTTGGTGATTGTGTATCCCGTATGTATTTATATACGATAGTACCGACCAAGTCTACGAGGAGGAGGTGTTCTACCCCGAAGAAGACGAGGAGAATTTCAACCACTACACCAATCAAGGCAAGCTATTATTGGCAAGCTAAAAATTGCAAGCCATCAGTAGATGAAAGTTAACCTAAGCAAGATGCATTAGGCATGCTTTGGTTATACCTCTTTGATTTATACCAATCCCAAGTTTTACTTACAAGCTTTATTTTCTTTTACTTTACCAAAGTTCTTTACTTTGTTTATAGAAAGTTTAAAGAGTATAAAACTTGGCCTATCTGATTAGACTTAGATGTCATTCTATGGCATGAGATTTATATTAGCATCCCATATTAGTGAACACTCTTAACTTAGTCATTAGAGCTAAACCAAAAACTTGATCACTTTAGATGGGAATACTTGGTGAAAAAGATTATGAAAACCTTGGAATGATGAGTCATTCTATTGAGATGTTTTGAGATGTGTTGAGAAACAAAAATGGTTTATGATGATGAAAATGTTGAGGCATGAGCCTTAGCCCCTTTATAAAAACTGATGGTTGGGTTCGGATGCGATACCATTCCAATTTTACCGTACAACTACAATACCTGAATTGGGTAAGGCTTAGCCGGAAGTTTATACGCATTAGTATGAGTTCCCTCGCGGGAGAGGTTTGAGATGAGGCTACCTCTCAATGTTCTCCACCCATGTAGTGCCCAGGATGGCAGATGGCCATGGCTGGGAGGCCAAGCTCATAGGAGATGTGCTTATACTAGAGTGTGTAAAGAAAAGGTTATGTTTGATTATCTGCATACTAAGTATGATGATTCAAGGTTATCCCTGACAGATGTATCGAATTTTGTGGTGAAAGTGTACCACCTCTGCAGAGTGTTAAACTATTCGAATAGCCGCGTCCGCAGTTGTGGACAATTGGAGTGGCCATACTGTTCCGTTGCCAGATGTTTTCAAAATGACTTATGAAATGAATTGTGACACGACTTGACCACAACATGGTTGTGACTATGACAACTAAGTTCCCACTTAGGTGATTTCAAACTTTATTTTATTTTTCTTTGTTTCTGAACTCAGCTTAGGTTTCATACTTAACTTTGCAAATAAAATTAGAACTTAGCATTTCCTACTAGAACTACCTTACTTGTTAGTGATAGTTTGTGAGTACTTAAAGAGTACTCATTGCTTTGTCCCTGGCTATTCTCGTGGCCAGACTATGAGGAGGACTACCAGGAGGAAGGACAGCAGGATGGCTACGACAACTAGGATCATCTCCCATCGCCAGCATTGCATGTGACACTGAAGATGGAGCCCACCGCTACGCTTATTATTCCGCTGCTTGTTTGTACGAAGACTGGATCATGAGATCCTCTATTTGTGTAAGACCTTATTATGGTTTGTAATGGATGATGTACTGTGATATCCAATCTGTTATGTATCACAAAAATGGTAATCCTGGGATTGCGATGTATGGCATAACAGGCATCTGGGATTAAAAATCCGGGTGTTGACAGCATCCCAGGATCGCGTGGTACTGTGATGGCCAGTCCATGACTTCGAACTCAAGTTTTTCACGCTTGAAATTGTTCCTTGATCGGAAGACTACGTCAAGATAGACTTTGCTTAGAGGAATTTTGGCTTTGCCTGGGACTATCCCGTGGAAGGTTGTATCCGTGGGTGTCAAGTTTGTTAAGGACCAATTCATAGCTCGCAGAGTTTTGGTGTATATTAGATTGATGCTACTTTCTGCAACCAAGATAACTTTGCTCATGTCGAATTCGCTGATTTGGGCTTCCACGATCAGAGCTGATTGACCTGGTCGCGGGACATGAAGTGGGTGATCAAACCTGCTAAATGCGATTTATTTCTCTAACCAATGCAGGTATTCGGGTGTCGGTGGTGGTGCTGTTTCCGCCATATTAACTTGTCATGTGATCAACTTTTGAACCCTGTTGGATGGGCGCCCTTTTTGGATCATAGACATTGCTCCTCTAGATCATGGATATTTGTCTTCCTAGTTTCTATGTGTTGCGGGTTGTGGTTGTCCCGCTGGCGGTTGTATTGGAGGTGGAGGGGGTGCACCGAGAGCTAGGGTTCCTGGTGCGGTGGCGTATCCTTGGTTTGCTACTTCGATTGCCTTTGCATTGCATACCTTCTGCATCTTTAGGAAAGTGCGGCAGTTCTTCATGAGATGGTTCGATCGCCTCCTTCCCGTGGTGTCGACGTAGAAGTGCATATTGTAGGGTCCCTCCAACATCTGTAGTGGGGTCATTGGTGGTTCCCGAGCCCTTGGCTGGTACCATTGTGCGGAATTACTTCCGCTGGCGTCTTCTCTGCTGCTGCAGTATTCCCTGCCATGATCGTCGTTTCTTCGGCTACTCTCCCCTGAAAAACCAGCCACGACATAGCTCGGCCCGCCGTATCTGCCATTACTGTGTCTCCTCCTATCGTTATTGCGCATGTCCCGATCTTCCTCGGGTGAGCGCCCTCGCTTGTTGTTTACTGCATCCTTACCATCTTCCCAGCGCTTCGCCATGTCCAATAGTTGCGAGATTCTTTTAGGCTTGACATGCCCTAGTTCCTTGATAAACTCTCTTCGGCAGAGACCGTCGTTGAATGTGTCGATTACCCTCTCATCAGATATAGTTTTGGCTGAATTCTTAATGATGTTCCACCATTGGATTAATGCTCGTATCAACTCTCCGGGTTTTTGCTTGCACGCTCGTAACTTCTCCAATGATGCGGGTCGCTTGAACGTGGATGTGAAGTTTTGGATGAACGTATCTTCGAGGTCATTCTAGATGCTGATGGATTCTTCAGGTAACCACCTGAGCCATGACCGTGCGACGCCCTTTCTGGATTCTTCGGATGAACTTAAGTGTACCTATAGGATTTGCATTGCGGTAGACTTGGATCCACCCTATAGTTTTACGGTTGCCAAATAGTCTGCCAGCCAAGCTCCGGGTTCCTGGAGACCATTGTATTTTTGGTGATTGTGAGGAAGTTTGAAATCCTTGGGTACTGGAGTTTTGCGAACCCCTTGGGTAAAGAAACTAGCTCCACATAATTCATACTCATCCTCACTTTCCCTATTGTAGTATCTTCAGATGTTGCGCTCTTCCCTGGATCAATCGACCTGTTGCCGCGTAATGTTGTTTCTTCCATCATCCCGTGGCTTGGCATTCGAAAAGTACACCCGATGTCGTAATTGCGATCGTCGGTTGTGCCCTACGTGCTGAGGGCTGCTGTGACAGTGTGGGGATCTGTTGGTTTGCCGTGTGACTCCTTGTTCTCCTTGTGTAAGAGATGCTCCCACCATACCGAGGTTCATGTGAGCGGATCGATGGAGGACCGCACGGGGATCATCAGGTGCGGGTTGAGTTGTGATTAGGTATGTTTGGGCGGCAAAAATTGCAGCTTGTGCTGTTTTCGCTCTTATGTGTCCCTCTTGTTCTACCGACATAAACTATAGATTGAGGTTTCAGGCCATCTCGTTTCTTTCTGTTTTGGTGATATTGTGTAGCCACAATTTTCCTCTCCTTGGTGGCGCACCTCCAACTATGATTCCTGATCCTCGGGTATAGCTTAGTTGCGCCCGTAGTAGGCTGGATTCATCGGCTAGTCTTTTCCTTTTATCGAGTTGCCTCTGCATCCTGAGTAGGTCCCTTTTCTTGTGGTGGAGTAAGTATTGGTAGGCCATTAGGTCCTCGCGCGTTGCTTCTGCTGTCATCGGGACTGCACCCGATATTGCATTCCTTGCTCTTTGCCATGCTTCAGCGGATAGCCGAAGAGTTTGTCGTTCGCCTTTGTGTGGTCCTTCTCTTCTTGGTACAACTCGGTTGTTTGGTGGGTCTCCCCTGTTTTCGTGGTTTTTTGCATCATCACTTGATAAAATATCGTTAGGGTCAAGGAGTAGGTTACCGTTGGAGTCGCGCGGTGTCGTTGTTGGTTCGCCAATGATCATGCATACTTGGTGATGCGTGAGGTATGGGCTACTGCTATTTTTACTGAACCTGCAAGAGACATTGTCCAGGAAATCCTGCGGGTTTTGCTCTAGATAGATTTCGGCCATCCTGATTCTAAAGTTGACGTCTTCGTTGCTTTTTGCGGGTTCGTTATTTGTAGGACTTGAGACACGTGGTGGCGTTACCTGGGCATCTGACCCGAAGGAGAGACCGTCGTATCGGCCAGATACTCAAGATCTGCTGATTTTCCAGAGTTTTCTTCGCCGTTTACCGGCTAGGGTGTGACTTCTTCAGATGAGCCAACAAAAGTCCCAAGTACCGCCGTGGGTGCTACTGTTGGGGCCGACACACCCGACAAAATTGGGGACGATAGGGAATATTCTTCGGGTTCCTCCACGTGAAAGTGGAAACTCCCGATGATGAGATCGGATCCGCCATTGAAGTCGACGGGAACCGAGACAGGGGTAGGCAAGCGTGGTGTCGCTACCGTTGGATTGTTGCTTGATGCAGAGGGGGGCAAATCCATGACTCCAGCGTCTAGAATTCCCATAGATGGCGCTATTTTTTGAGGGTCCTCGACAATGCCCATGGTTATGGACTTAGGGTTTCATGAAAAAGAGAATGCTGGGGATTTCGTTGGCTGATCAGACAAATAAGGGAGTCGAAGTCGTCTGATTGCTTATGGTCAAATTGATTACAGATCGCTCAAGGCTTTTTTCGGTGCCTCTCCGTTGGATCCTCCCAACCTATATATAGTAGCCTGGTCCGCCGTATACGGATAGGTTACAAGTTACATTTACAACTATAATACAATGTCAGTTTCTATTTCCTTATTTAGCAAACTATGCCTTCCATCGGATGCTTACTGGGCCTTCTTCTTAGGCTTCGTGGGTTGTGAGCCATTATGTAACTGGGGTAATTAATCATAAGAACCGAGTAGTCATACCCATGTCACCGAGCTTCACCGGGGACCAAGTCATGGCGCGATGCCGGCAGGGCACGCCGCCATGGATGATGCGAAGCGATGAAGGAGCACGTGTGCCTCCGGCAAGGGCGTCGGAAGGGCGGTGATACGTTGCTAACGTATCCATAATTTTTGATGTTCCATGCTTGGTTTTATCTACTTTCTTATGTTTTGTCTACACTTTGGAGTACTTTTTATATGATTTTTGGATTAAACTATTAACAAGAGCCACAGTGCCAGCTGCCTATTTTCTGCTATTTTTAGGTCCAGGAAAGTCGGAAAATGAATATTCTTGGAATTGGACGGGACAAAAGCCAAAGTCAGTTTTTCACCGAGGGACACCTGGAGCCAGAATACGAGACGGAGAGGGGCTGGGGCCCGGCCACACCACCTGGCCGCGTGGCCAGGCTTGGCCCGCGCCAGGGGGTGGTCTGGCCGCCCCAGGCACCCCCTCGGCCTCTCCGTCCGCCTATATATCGCCTCCGATACAAAAACCCTAAGTACCCGATCAAAAATCCACGAAAGAGTCTATAGCCGCCATCATCTCCATCCCTAGATCAGGAGGGATCTGAAGCTCTTACCGGCACCCTGCCGGAGAGGGGAATTCACCCTGGAGGCCTTCTTCATCATCATGCAAGCCTCCGGTGTGATGTGTGAGTAGTTCATCTCTAGACTACGGGTCCAAGTAGTAGCTAGATGGCTGGTTCTCCTTCTTTGTGTTATCATGTTTAGATCTTGTGACCTCCGTTCATGATCAAGATCATCTATTTGTAATCCTACATGTTGTGTTTGCGGGGATCCGATGGATATTGAGATGCTATTTCAGATTGATTATTGATTATATCATGTCTTTGTTATTTGTGATCTTGCATGCTTTCCGTTGTTAGTAGATATCTTGGCCAAGTAGATGCTAGCAACTCCAAGAGTTAGTATTTATGCTCGATAGTGGGTTCATGCCTCTGGTAATCTAGGGAAGTGACAGAAATCTCTAAGGTACTAGATGTGTTGTTGCTACTAGGGAGAAAACAACAATCCTTTGTTCATAGAACAATCGTATTGTTTACTTTACACACAATTCATAATGTAATTATCCGTTGCTTGCAACTTAATACTAGAAGGGGTTCGGATGATAACCTGAAGGTGGATTATTAGTCATAGATGTAGTTGGATGGCGGTCTATGTATAATGTTGTAATGCCTAATTGAATCTCAAAGGAGTCAAGATAAGTAGTATATGCTTGTATGCTTTCTCGACGTTTGTCAATTGCCCCGCTGTAATTTGTTCACCCAACATGTCATCTATCTTAAGGAGAGCCACCACTAGTGAACTATGGACCCCGGTCCTTTCTTTTACCATCAATCTACAATCAAGCCATCGCTTTGTGTTTACTTTCTGCAAACTATTACTTTCTTCCACTCGATACGTTTAATCCTTTGTTTTTAGCAAAACCGGTGAGATTGACAACCTCATCGCAAGTTGGGGGCAGAGTTCTGTGGTTGCGTTGTGCAGGTCTCCACGTTGCTGCTGGCACCGGTAGTGCGCCCTGCCAAAGTTCAGCTAGCTACACCTTTGGGGTGCTTCCTTGCTCCTACTGGATTGATAACCTTGGTTTCATAACTGAGGGAAAACTTGCTGATGTGCTCATCATACCTTCCTCTTGGGGTTCCCCAACGAGCTCGATATATTTTGGGCCATCAAGCTCTTTTTCTGGCGCCGTTGCCAGGGAGTCAAGGACATCTTCACAAGGGGAGTCCCTCATAACCAATCTCTTTACTTTGTTATTTTTGTTTTGCTTAGTTTACTTTTTGCCTTGTTTGCTTGTTTCTTTATCAAAAACACGCAAAAATTAGTTCCTACTATAGTTGGTATTTTCATTGGTCTGTTATTGTCTTCCTTTATCATGCTTACTATCAATGGTTGGTTTCTTTGAAACTGAATCTAATTGGCAAGGTGGGTTCATGGAAGAACAAAAAAATTATTATAAGGAACACCGCTTGTCACAAAAAGGGAAACTCTTATGGGAACAAATTGATAAATTGAATACCATTGCTAGAAACGTGTGCTCCACTTATAATGTTACTTATTGCGTTGATAAATCTTGTTGTTGTAGGAGGTATAAACACCTCCCTTTTCAATGTGACTATAATGATAATGTTACCATATCTTCTTATGTTCAAGGAAATTATGACTTTTATGATGTGGAACAAATTGAAGAATTTATTGCTTGGAAGGGTGCATTTGAACTTGCTAGTTTGCTTGAAACTACTGATGATGCACCTTATAAATATGAGGTTTATGATATACTTCTTAATAGATGGCTATATTCTTGAATATCTTAATAGATGCTCTCCACCAGCGGAAGAGACTAATGCCTTGCAGGAGCCTATGGAAGAAGAAATTGCTGAAACTGGAAGCTCATTGGATGAAAAAGAGGAGGAGAGTGATGATCAAGAGGAGTAAGAATGGATCTACCCATTCCTACCTTCTAATGAGAGTAACTCTTTACCCCTTACAATATTTGATTGTCCCCCATGCTTACTAAAGGAAGATGAATGTTATGTTCCTGAGGAGTCTTTTGAAAATGTTTATAATAAAGCTCTAAAGCATGCTTTATGTGATAGTTATATTGTTGAGTTTATTCATGAGGCTACTGAAAATTATTATGAGAGAGGAAAATATGGTTGTAAAAGTTTTCATGGTACTGAAACACCTCTCTATTTGCTGAAAGTTTTGAAGTTACTCTCGTTTTATCGTCCTATGCATGTCGCTTTGTTATTTGTGAATTTATTTGCGTATAAGATTCCTATGCATAGGAAGAGGGTTAGACTTAAATGTGTTTTGAATTTGCTTCTTGATGCTCTCTTTTACTTCAATTCATATTTCCTATGTGAGCATCTTCTCAAACTATCATGCCTAACTTAAAGGCGTTAAAGAAAAGTACTTATTGGGAGATAACCCAAAAGTTTTAGATGAGTCTTGGAAGTTATTAATTCAGTAATAACTGCTCCTTATCCTTTTTATTTGCTTTTTGTGCCAAGAGTAACCTCTAATGAGAGAGAAGTAATGATTGGGAAAGTTGTTGTCCCGAAACAGATTTCTGTGCTTCACCGTACAAATTCGTGTAAAATCTTTGTACGTCCTTTTGAGGCGTGAATTTTTGTGCTTCTGACACAGGTTGTTATCTAACTTTCGTTAATTCAACACTTTTTGATTTGAGCAACAGAAGGTCTTCGAAAAAATTCGTCTTTACCTGCTGGTCTGTTTTGACAGATTTCTGCCATTATTTGCATTTGCTTCTTGTTGGTTCCTTTTTGAGTTCTTTTGGGGAATTGAGCTTTTTGAGAGAAGTGCTACAGTATCTAGTGTTCTAATGGAAGTTTTATTGGTGTTGGAACTGAACCTAAAGACCTATTATCTTGAGTGCACTAATGTTGCTAATAAAGATTGTGTGAAGTTTTCTATGAAGGAAAAATTTCAGGTGTATGGAAGGAATGAGTAATGAGATGAAGAATGGACTAAAGATCAAGCTTGGGGATGCCACCCTTGTCACTCCAAGAAATATCCAAGAAGTACAAGCGTCAAAGCTTGGGGATGCCCAAGGCATCCCCTTCTTCATCAATAAAAATCTCAGGTTTCTTTCAAACGCTTCATTTTTATTGTTTCATACACAGTTGTGTTGTTCTTGGACCGTCTTATTTTTGGTTTTCGTTTTGGTTTTTAGTTTGCTTGGTTTGCTTAGTTTGCTGAATAAATTGGTTGGACCCCCTCTTTCATACATTGGTTTTCAAATAGTTTGGTTTGGATTAGAAAAGAGTAGGAAAAGTTCATGCTTAAGTGGTAAAGAAAGTTTGTTTTTGACTGTGGCCTATGCTTTGTCATGCCATGCTTGATATTGTTTTGGCTTTATACTTAGTATTCTTTGATGTAGCATGGCTTGTTATAAACAATTGAGATTGCTTAATGTGCCTTTGAAGAATCATGCGTTGTTTTAGCATATTAAAGCATAGTATTGTGGTATTCTCCTTTGATGCTTTATTTGGGTTGACTTGGCACATGCTCACACCATGTTATGACTATCCCAAGTCACCATAAGCCTTTATGATCCTTTAGTTTTCAACTTGTAGTATCACTTTATGCTTTGATCAATGATGTTTTGTCGCTCTGCATGATTATGGCCATTATTGCTCTCTTAGTTAGTCGCTCCCAGTCTTTTGCTACCCTCCGCAACCAAGTATGAGTTCCACTCATGCATCCAATTCCTAAAACCAAGTTATTCCAAAGATTCCACCATACCTACCTATTATCATATGCTATTCCAAGTTTATTCATGTTTTTATCTACCTTCCGAATTAAACTTGTTATGAGAAAATTAGTGATTAAAGCTCTCACGAACTTGATGGCACACTTTACTTTCTTGCATTCTATAAACTTGAACCATTGCGTCCTTCTTTGTTGCGTATATGCTTGCGCTTTATAAGTTGAAGTTAGCAGAACCATGTATCATCAGGAACACTTTCAACATTGCACTTGTACTTTGTACCCCGTTGATATCATGTTCTTTTGCTTTTGGATCCCGGCGGTGTGAAATAAAAGGGGAACTTGTAAGATCATGGAGTTTGTATGTGTGTTAGAGAAACGCTTGGGCCGCTAGCCTAAGCCATGGCTAATCATGGTGGAAACTTGCAACATAACCATAATGAGCACTCTATGAAGCATCATCAAAAAAACCCTATGCAAATAGCAAATAAAAAGATCACTGAGATGCTCATTGTCTGCTTGCCTTGTCATTTTGATTATGGGATAGCTCCTGTATCATGTGCAAGGGGTACCCCGTTGGCGGTTCTTTATGATACATATGTACTTACAATGACAAGAGCTTACTTGTGACTAAAGTTGAGTAGCATGAGGTTCAGTCTTCGTAAGTAAGGGGCATGAGATTTCGGCTTATAACTTGTCAAGCATATCCTCTTAGTTGTGTCACTTTAACCTTAATCCCCTTCAAGATGCTTATGATAGGGGCAATGAGAGATGAAAGCTAATAAGTACCATAATTTTTGGAAGCTCTTTATGAAACTTGAATCCCTACTTCCTTCTATGAAGGCTGTCAACACCCGGATTTTTAATCCCAGATGCCCGTTATGGCATACCTCGCAATACCAGGATTACCATTTTTGCGAGACATAACAGATTGGATATCACAGTACATCATCCATTACAAACCATACATAAGGTCTTACACAAATAAGGATCTCATGATCCAGCCTTAATACAACAAGCAGTGGAATTAAAAGATAAGTGTAGTGGTGGGGTCCATCTTCAGAGGCACAGGCAATGCTGACGAAGGCAGATAGTCCTAGTTATCATAGCCGTCCTATTGGCCATCATCTTGGTAGTCTCCTTCATAGTCTGGCCATGAGAATAGCCAGGGACAAAAGCCATGAGTACTCTTTAATTACTCGTAAACTACCACTAACAAGTAGTATAATTCTAAGTTAAAGTGCTAAGTCTAAGTTTAACTATAAAGTTAAGTTTGAAACCTAAGCTGAGTTCAGAATCAAAGAAAGATAAAATAAAGTTCTAGAATCACTTAAGTTGGGAAGCTATTATCATAAACCCAACCCCTGTTGTGGTCAAGTCAAGATTCATCATTGATTTCAAGTTATTTGGAAAACATCTGACAACGAAACAGTATGGCCATTCCAACTATCCATAACCGCGGACGCGGCTATTCGAATAGTTTGACATTCTACAGAGGTGGTACACTTTCACCACAAGATTCGATACATCTGTCAGGGATAACCCTGAATCATCATACTTAGTATGCAGATAATCAAACATAACCTTCCCTTTACACACCCTAGTATAAGCACCTCTCCTATGATCATGGCCTCCCAACCATGACCATCAGTCATCTTGGGCACTGCATAGGTGGACAACATTGAGAGGTAGCCTCAGCTCAAACCTCTCCCGTGAGGGAACTAATACTAATGCATATAAATTTCCAGCTAAGCCTTACCCAATTCAGGTAGTGTGGTTGTACGGTAAAATTGGAATGGTATCGCATCCGAATGCAACCATCAGTTTTATAAAAGGGCTAAGGCTCATGCCTCAACATTTTCATCATCATAAACCATTAGTGTTTCTCAACACATGTCAAAACATCTCAATAGAATGACTCATCATTCCAAGGTTTTCATAATTCATTTTCACCAAGTGTTCCCATCTAAAGTGACTCAAGTTTTGATCTACTCTAAACTACTAAGTTAAGAGTGTTCACTAAGGTGGAAAGATGATGGGTTCAATCTTATGCCATAGAATGACATCTAAAGCTTATCTAAATAGGTCAAGTTTTATACTTTTTATGCTACCTTCAAAACAAGTAAGGGACTTTGTGTAAACTAAAGGAAGTAAAGCTTGTAAGGTAATACTTGGGGTAGTAATAGTCAAGGTGGTGTGACCAAAGCATGCCCCAGGCATCTTTGCTCATTCATCTAGCTTAATTCTAGCTTGCTAACAATAGCTTGCAAGTGGCTTGCCTTGGTTGGTGCAGTGGTTGAAGTTTTCTTCTTCTTCTTCTTGGTAGAACTCCTCCTCGTCATAGACTTGGTCGGTACTATCGTCTATAAGTACATACGAAGTACACAATCACCAAACAATACTTAACTAGTCTAATTAGCATTCTAAGACACACATTTTATGATCTATTATCATCACAAGCATCACAAGTTTCATTCTTTTTAATTTAGAAAAGTAATTTCTACTCATTGAAAAATTAACTAAGATTTAATATTCACCGCTTAAAATATGGGATCATGTGGACACATGTCATCACCACATATTCTAACATGTGGGAATGTGATTTAAGGATTGGATCATAATTACTTTGGTTTAAGTTCAATATAGAATGATTTAAAGTGACTAGAAATGCCTATATAGCATTATTTTGGTACTAGTCCAAAGTCACTACATGTAAACCTTAATATTATTACATATTCAGATAGGTATGGTGAAATGTGATTTTTGAGAGTTGGAAACAACTCAAAAACTATCTTGGTTGATTTTCTAAAAATGTTGCAAGGTGCAAATGCTTATGTTTTATTATTTTTAGTAAGAGAGATCTATAACTCTAATTGAATTAAATCCAACGGGCTTGGATAGATCATTTTAATACCTTTCAGGCAAAATTGGTTTCATGCAATTTGGATCTGTAAAACTCTCTGAATTTATTTTCAAACTCAGAGACAGAACTAAGTTTAAACTAAATAGGAAAAATCTAATTCTAACTAACTGGGTCGCGCGGGAAACTCTAACAGGCCGGCCCAGTGTCACTCCGCGGCGCGGGGCTCAACTGACAGGGGGGTCTACGAGTCAGCGGCTCATAACGCGCGAAGCGGTACGAGGCGATGTGGGCCATTAGATTAGACTGAGGATCAAGGGTTGTGGCTTGTCGTCGACGATGGACCTGTCGCCGGCGAGCTCGAACCCTAGCGGCTCGGTGGGGGTGCATAGGGGGCGTACCAGGGCTCCAGCAAGGTCAGTGAGGCGGGCAAACAGACTGGTGGTCGACGGCGAGCTCAGGGACGGTCGAGGTAGCTCCAGGGGTGGTCGCAATCAGCGGCACCCCTTCCTCCTCTGCTGCGGGCTACTCTAGCCAAATTCTGGCGAGCAAGTGCTCGCACTGCTCCGGCTAGAGGTGGGGAACAGTCAGTGAGGTGAGGGGAGTGGAGTGGTGTGCTTCAAACGGCTAGGGGTGACCTCCTTTTATAGGCTCGACGGCGAGACCGAGAGGGATGGGCAGGCGACGGTGGAGACATGGCTACGGGCGGCTAGAGGCATGGCTGAGGGTGGCGATCGACATGCGGTCCCCTGGCGGTGCTCTAGGAACTCAATACGGGCATAGGGGCGGTGGTATGCGGTCGGGGGCAGCTGGCGCTCTGAGCGGCAGAAGCGGCAATGTCCACGTCGAGCGGTGGCTGTGGTGCGTTGGGCGGAAAACGGGCGTGTCCGTCGTGTTCCCTGGGTCGTGGCGGAGCGGTGGGCGCGGGCTGCGGTCGAGCGGCGGCTTGTGCACGCGTACCGGGTGCGGCGCTCTGGCGCGTGCTCGGCGTGGCTCGTTGGCACTAGGCGCGGGCTCTCCTCGGTGGTCCACTGCTGGGCTTGGCTCGAGAAGGGGACAGAGGGTGGCGGTAAGGTCCTTTCTACCTCCTAGACATGGCGAGAGAGAGGGAGGTGGTCTGCTAGGGCGAGTGCATGGTTGGCCGGCGAGCTAGTGCTCGGGGTGGCTCGACACTGTGGCTAGGGACAAAGGGGAGGGGTGCTAATGGTATGGTTAGATCATGAGGGGACCAAAGGATTAAATGGAGATCATTTGGGGGCAAAACCCTGTTCAAAACAGTGAGCTATGGTTTAGAGTTTAACCCTGCTTGCAAAGTGTTTGATTAAATAGCCGCAAGAAATAAACTTTTGAATTTTGAAAAGATTTTTGGTGGGTTTGCTAGGCATAAGCTTGAGACTCTGTGGTTGCTTGGATTTTGAAAATTGAGCTTGTTTGAGTGGTTTTTGAAATAGTGGGATCTTCCCATATGAATTAGATTCAATTTTAAACTGTCATTTAAAATTAGCATTTGAAAGATTTTAGCAGATCACAAAGTGGGCCTTGGTACCTCATTATGTGTACTATAAATGGGTGTAAAGATCCACACATGTCTCTGTTAAGTTTTTAGTACTAGGAATAGCCAAAGTAGGCATGACAGTTAATTTGGCCAAAGTGACCATTCACTTCAATTATTCATTTTGAGTTGTTCTTCTTTGGGAAAAGTTTGGGAATGATTTAGATGATGTTTATTTTACCTAAAAAACATTTTACAAGCAATGAATCATAGAACCATGGCAATTCAAATCAAATCCTAATTTAACTGCTCATACACATGAATGCTTTCATTTTTACTTTGGAAAAGTTTTTGTTAACCCTAATTTTGATGATTTGGATCTTGATAAGCTTGGATTGAAGTTTTGGGATGTTACAAAGGCCCTTTCTTCTACTTTTATGTTGAGTCTCCACCTTCTATCTTTATGCACCTACTTTGAGATCATAGTGGCCATTCTTAGTTCTATGTGCATTGTCCCAAGACTTGTTGATTGATGCATAGCTTTGATATTGCTTGTTTTAAACTGTTTGTATCTAGTCACTCTTATGAACTTTGAAGGTGTCCTATGCATTTATGTTTGCTACTCTATGAGGGACAAGCTGAATGCCAATATGCTATGTTTTTTTATGTGAAACAAAAAAACGTCTTGCAAAGCATTGTTATTCATGAATCTTTTGTTTATGACTTTTCATGTTGCAACATAGTTGCTTTGCCTTATTGTTAGAACTTTGTGTTTCATGTTATGATTGAAGTACTATGATCCCAGCTATCAATGTTTTACAAATACTTTGATCAAGTTTATGATGGTGCATGTCACCTCAAAAATTATTCTTTCTTTTTATCACTTACCTACTCGAGGCCGAGCAGGAGTTAAGCTTGGGGATGCTGATATGTTGCTAACATGCTAACGTATCCATAATTTTTGATGTTACATGCTTGGTTTTATCTACTTTCTTATGTTTTGTCCACACTTTAGAGTACTTTTCATATGATTTCTTGGACTAACCTATTAACAAGAGCCACAGTGCCAGCTGCCTATTTTCTGCTATTTTTGGTTCCAAGAAAGTCAGAAAATGAATATTTTCAGAATTGGACGGGACAAAAGCCAAAGTCAGTTTTTCACCGACGGACACTTGGAGCCAGAATACGAGACAGAGAGGGGCTAGGGCCCAGCCACACTAGCTGGCCCCGCGGCCAGGCTTGGCCCGCACCAGGGGGTGGTCTGGCCGCCCCAGGCACCCCCTCGGCCTCTCCTTCCGCCTATATATTGCCTCCGATACAGAAACCCTAAGTACCCGATCAGAAATCCACGAAAGAGTCTGTAGCCGCCATCATCTCCATCCCTAGATCGAGAGGGATCTGAAGCTCTTCCCGGCACCCTGCCAGAGAGGGGAATTCACCCTGGAGGCCTTCATCATCATGCAAGCCTCCGGTGTGATGCGTGAGTAGTTCATCTCTGGACTACGGGTCCATGTAGTAGCTAGATGGCTAGTTCTCCTCCTTTGTGCTATCATGTTTAGATCTTGTGAGCTCCATTTATGATCAAGATCATCTATTTGTAATCCTACATGTTGTGTTTGCGGGGATCCGATGGATATCGAGATGCTATTTCAGATTTATTATTGATTCTATCATGTCTTTGTTATTTGTGATCTTGCATGCTTTCGGTTGTTAGTAGCTATCTTGGCCAAGTAGATGCTAGCAATTCCAAGAGTTAGTATTTATGCTCGATAGTGGGTTCATGCCTCTGGTAATCTGGGGAAGTGACAGAAATCTCTAAGGTACTAGATGTGCTATTGCTACTAGGGAGAAAACAACAATCATTTGTTCATAGAACAATCGTATTGTTTACTTTACACGCAATTCGTAATGCAATTATCCGTTGCTTGCAACTTAATACTGGAGGGGGTTCAGATGATAACCCGAAGGTGGATTATTTGTCATAGATGCAGTTGGATGGCGGTCTATGTATAATGTTGTAATGCCCAATCGAATCTCAAAGGAGTCAAGATGAGTAGTATATACTTGTATACTTTCTCGACGTTTGTCAATTGCCTCGCTGTAATTTGTTCACCCAACATGTCATCTATCTTAAGGAGAGCCACCACTAGTGAACTATGGACCCCGGTCCTTTCTTTTACCATCAATCTACAATCAACTGTTTACTGCTTTGTGTTTACTTTCTGCAAACTATTACTTTCTTCCAGTTGATACGTTTAATCCTTTGTTTTTGGCAATACCGGTGAGATTGACAATCTCATCGCAAGTTGGGTGCAGAGTTCTGTGGTTATGTTGTGCAGGTCTCCACGTTGCTGCTAGCACCAGTAGGGCGCCCTGCCAAAGTTCAGCTAGCTACAACTTTGGGGTGTTTCCTTGCTCCTACTAGATTGATAACCTTGGTTTTATAACTAAGGGAAAACTTGTTGCTGTGCTCATCATACCTTCCTCTTGGGGTTCCCCAACGAGCTCGATATATTTTGGGCCATCAGGCGGCCGACAGTGCCATGTTCTCAGCCTTCTCCGTCACATTCGATGCAAGGAGGTTGAGGTCGGGGAGCGTCGGGACAACGCGAGTAGGGGCCGCGATGTCGAGCAGGGGCCGCGATGTTACAGAACAGGTTGGAGACGGGAGGCAGGGGCCGAACCCGTGGCGCTGGCAGTACAGCAGTGGAGGCAGCGCCTCAAATTTCTTGTCATTGATCTAGCGCTCGAGGTCGTCGACGAGCCATCCGGCGCTCGGCCCGCCCAGCAGCCATTCCATGGGCGGGACTACGAAGGCTAGTGGAGGAGGCAGCAGGTTGTCGACGTCGGCAATGATGTTGGAGGCAGAGGCCTCGTCCTCGTATTCGGCATCGACAACCTGTTCTGCAACAACTTCTGGTTCGGTGGCGACCTCCGGTGCCGCGGCGGGATCATCTACCACAGCGATGTCCTCTGGCCCGGTGGCGTCCTCTGGCACGGCCGAAACTTCTTCCCGGGGCAGAAATGCCCTGGTACTTGGTCCTGGCGCTCCATGGGAGTGGCGGCGCTGCGTGCAGTGGTGACCACGGAGGTGGTACTGGTTGTGGCGTCGACGGAGACCACCACCAGGGCTGTAGTGACGACGAGGGGCACCAAGCAGTGTCCTGCGGTGGCGGAGGTCCCGTTCCTATTCTGACGATGATGGAGGCGATGGCCAAAATTCCGGCGACGTAGTGGCACGGCCAAACGTCCGACAATGAAAATAGGAGCAGCGATGCTCCCTGGCAACAAAACGTGCAAAGGACAAAGCTAGTTCCGGCAGAGGCAGCGGTCGGAAAGCCATTCTTTTCTCACCTTTTCTCTGTTCTTGTCTGTGCGGCCTAGTCGCTGTCGAGAGCGATCGGTGCTGATGCGTGAAGAAGTAGACAGAGAATAAAGAGAATGAATGAATTCATTGATGCTAGTGTTCAGCCTTATATAGCATCTGAACAAGCGTGAATACATAGCCGGTTACAATATTGGTGCCTCTTCTAATAGCCATGATGTCTCTTCTAATAGGCACGATTCCTCTTCGGCAATGGACAAAAGTTATTAGCTTAAGAAAATACTAACTGCTATGTTACCCTAAAACTGTGCTAACATCTAACTGCTATTATTTCCTAACAAAATTGTTAGTCCCTATAATCTGATGGGAGTGTCCGAGAGGAGATATAGGTCTAACCATAAGAAATACTCTTTCCTCCGTCTGAAAATAGATTTGTCAAAAAAAATCTTGAACCGTGGGCAAAAGATTTGCCACATTCCACTAATAGAAAAAAAGAGTCATGACAAGGGTCCAAAAAACCAAAAAAGGAAAAGAAGTTAGGGAACTACTCTCCCAAAATTACGAGACACAAAAAAATAGCGTGCGGGGCGACCCAAAGTCTAGCCCCCCTTGATTGTCTCGAGAAGAATTGGACGCGATTTTGCCTTGTTATCGAAGACTCTCGTGTTTCGCTCTTTGCAAATAGTCTAAGAAGTAGGCATGATGAGGAAAGTAAATCCTTTGTGATTCTCCATTGTGTTGGCTGTCATCTAGGTCCACCATTGTTTTACAGAAAGGTTCGGTGACCTGCATATGGATGGTAGATAGACCAAGCCATTTCTTCAAAAACCAAATAAATAAACTGAAGAGAACTGGAGTGAGATCGAGCGATGCATCATCTTTACGTGCCAAGCCTGGATTAGACTTTCTTCGTGGATGTTTCGCCCACTCTGTATTAGGCCTTGTTTATTTCTCTCGTATTTTTATCCACTAGAGTTTTGGAGATATACGGGGATTTGGTGTTCACCCAATACTTTTCGATCCCTAACATACTCTATCTTAGAGGAGAATTTTCAATCTAGACAAAAACATGAAAACTTTGTGGATCATTTGTATGATATGTCAGGATTATCCCGGCCAAACCCGGCGGGTAAACAAACTACATGAATTTTGTGGGAATTAGGAAATCCACACCGATCCCCACGCATACACTGGGGATTTCAAAATATAAGATATTTTAGCTTTGTAAAAGAAGTGTATCTAGATTTTTTTTAGTGTGTAGGATATGTAGACCTCTTTGATTGTGTATACCATTTTTTATACTTCCTCTGTCTCAGCTTACTGGGCTCGTCTCCGAAATCTATTTGTCTCATTTTACCACAAGATTAAGGCTTATTAGCATTAAAGGGACATGTAATTAAGGCTCGATGGACTCAAATCTGCATACAGGCATAGCCTACTCGCCATGCATGCGTTCATTCATTGGCTTAATAGGTTACATGCAGACATCCTCCCGTGGTTCTACAAGGATCGATGGGCTGCCCTCATTAATTCCACCAATTGAGAGAGATTAATGCCTCATTTCTCTTCTAATATCTCCTCCAATTAGATTTTACCTAAGTCTCGCTGCTGAGACTAATAAGCCCAGTAAACAAAGATGGAGGGAGTACAAAATTAAAGTATCTTATATTTTGAAATGGAGGGAGTATAGGAGAAGTAAATAAGGCCTTACCAGGGACCATACCATGCAGGCATGCAGATACACAGGTCGACGTGTGCGAAGTGCAAGTACGCGAGTTTCAATATATCCTGGGTGTGAAACACGATCGTGACTGAACAATCATCAGTGACGCAACCTGCAGGAGTATAAAACTCGCACTAGGAGTACTACTAGCTAGGAGCTGGAGTGGTGGAACTGGCCAGCGCGTGCATTTATGTGGCGACGGGAAACAAGCGGCTGATTGGATTTGGTTGGGTGGGTCGTGGATGGATATATGGAAAGATGGTCTAGCTGGCCGGCCAACACATACGCGAGTTAGGCATATCTGCATGCACGTGGAGGCTGTAAATGTGTTTGAAAGGCGAGAGGGAGATGGGCAACGGCATCCATCGCGAGTTAGGGCGTGTTTGTTCATCCATCACGAGTTAGGCTGTGTTTGTCCGATCGGGTCCAAATTTTTGATTTCCTACTTGGTCCGCTGAGTGCTGCATGAGAGCAGATTTGGTTTGGGTCAACTTGGATATTTTGTTTGGCTTTCTGTATTCAGGTTTCCCGTAAATCGGTCCAATTGTTAGGTTGCCTATATTGTATTTTTTTCCTCTTAGGTGTTTGGTGTGTTGCTTTGCACCTGATCACATGGGTTATGAACACCTCTTTCATATTTTAGTGATCTTACCACACACACGGTCTACAACATTACTAGCTACAGCACATATATATATACTACCGTACAACAGTAATCAGGGTTCTAAACACCCCTGATCAAAATAACCCCTGGCGAATAGAACCATCAACGGGGGCATTACATGCCCCTGAGCCACCAGGGATTTTAACCCCTGATCAAAAGAGATCAGCCATAGTTCACCGACACGAGTTCTCCATCAGCAACTACCACTACTACTTACA
Organism: Avena insularis; assembly: GCA_023614405.1. Taxonomy (NCBI): domain Eukaryota; kingdom Viridiplantae; phylum Streptophyta; class Magnoliopsida; order Poales; family Poaceae; genus Avena; species Avena insularis. Next base: position 523,205,304 of record CM042690.1, read on the forward strand.
AACTAACATGCTATAACATCAAGGCCATCGGCGTCTAGCCGTGGTCAGGACAGGTGTACTACCTGTGATGGGGTTCCTTGCATAGAAAACAAAAAATTCCTACGGTTTGTAACTGCCAAGACTGAATCTAGGCGATACTTTGTAATGGTTAAAGATAGACTCACCCTCGTAGATCGTAAGCAGGATAAAATTTCCGCAAACAAACATGGTTGATATAGATGGTACACGACCGTCGGGCGACCTTTGACCCCCGCGACTCGTCTCGTCTCGCCCCCCACGGGCGATGGGGCGGGTCTCCTGCGCCGGCCTCCTCCAGGCTCCCCTCCCCCCTCCTCCATCCGCCGTCGTCGGCGCGCACCGCCGGGCAAAGCCTGCGGGGTGCCGGCGGCGGTGGGGCCCTGTTCTTCTCGGTGGCGGCAGGGTGCGCGGGGCGCTTGTGCTGGTGGCGGTGCGCCATGGCGGGTTCGGCGGGGTGCTGAGGAGCATGGCGGCGGCGGATTCAGCTACTCCGTGCAGCGTGGCGGCAGGTTACCCGGCAGACACGGTGGCGACAGGGTCGCAGGGGCAGCCGGCGGTGTGTTTCGCAGGGCCTGACCTGGGCCGTGCGGGCCCTGTCCGGCGTCCTCGGTCACCGGGGGGTGGCAGTTGACCTCTCCTAGCAAGGCGGACGGCATGCAGGCGGCGGACGGGGCCGCAGGGTCTCCCCGGGGCAAGCTCCGCAGGGCCCGGTCTGGGCCAGGTTGGGCCCGATCTGGGCCATGCGTGCCTCTTCCAGAAACCTCGGCTTCCTGCACGGCGGCGGGTGGCAGACGGCCTCGTCTTGCTGTGACGTGGCTAGGACACCGGATCTGGGCCGGGCGGGCCTAGGTTAGGTGGTCGGTCGCCCGACAATTCCTTCCCGGTTGGCCCGGGGCAGCACGGAGGTGCCGTGTCCGCCATGTTCGTCCCTCCTCGCCCTTGCGAGCCTAGGTGGCGATCCTCAGACCGGCGGTGGATCGGTATCCCAAATGAACATGGTGGCGAGCGCGCTGCTGCTTGGTTGCGGGGATCGGCGGTGGCAGTGGATCCACTGGCGGGTAGAGAGGTAGGGACTAGTGCTAGGGCCAGCGGCGACAGTGACACCCTTGCTGAAGTGTGGCGGTGGGGCTTAACGAGTCCTTGAGCTCGGCCAGACCAGTGAGGGTCTGGTTTGTCCCTGCTGCTACATCTGGTCGGCTATCGCCTTCCGGCGGTGGAGGTAGTTCCCTCCCACGTGTCATTGTACCGTCGATCCTCACCAGCGTTCCTTCGTCTCGGTCGATCTAGCCTCGTTCTATGGGTCATGGTGAGAAGACGACGGTGACTTCAAGACCGTGGTGGCGTGTGTTGGTGGGCGACGAGCTGCTAGAGCTTCAAAGCGTCCGAGAGCGTGGTTTTTTGAGGCGTCAGGAGAAATCCTTGTCGTCTTGACACCGACGTGGTGACGCCTGCGGGTGTCACTTTCCTTCTTGAAGGGTGTCGGATGTATCTCTTCCCCACCTCCCGTAGCATATCAGGAGAAACCCTAGGACTCGTCCGGGCAGCAGCGTCGTTGTCATCGCTTCCTTCTTGGAGGTGCTGCTTGATATGCGACACTTTAGAGAGGATAGGAGAGGGGTTGATATTCTCCGGTGGGCGCAACGGTTGCGGGTCACCCTCGTTTTCATCGAGCCTATGTTGTTGGCTTTGTTTTCTCTTATGTTTCTTTTTCGTTTTCTTTTTGTTTTGTCTTTTGGGCGTTGTGTTGTCTGGCCCAGCAGCAGTCTCAAATCGTCGTTGCTATATTAATATAGCTGGGCATATGCCTATTTCGAAGAGGATGGTACACAACCATCCTCAAGGACGTGCAGACGATCAGCGACATAGACGGGAAGCGCCTCTGTAATCGTTCACACATTCAGTGTGCCGACGACTCCTGATCCCTTGCTCCAGCCGGGTAGCGGAAGTAGCGGATCCCAGGGAACTCCAAAAGTGCTACGCCATGGTAGCGGTGGTGGAGGAGAAGGTATAGAGTAAGGCTTCACCGAGCATCTTTTCTAGTGGCAATGGACAAGACAAGCAAGGGGAGAAGATGCCAACCTTGGGGCGTATGAAAGAGCTTGAGAGTGTGTGTGGAGAGGAGGAGGAGGCCACCTCTCTTTATAGGCGCCATGGGGCTGCCCTCTCCCCTCCTCTCATTCAATTTCCATTAAAGCACTTTAATTCCCACAAATATTTAATTTCCTTAAAGGTCTTTCCATTAAAGCACTTTAATTCCATTAAAGCACTTTAATTTCCTTAAAGGTCTCTCCATTAAAGCACTTTAATTCCATTTTAATGCAACTCAATTTAATAAATACTTCATTTAATGAGTACTTCATTTAATGAAAACTTCATTTAATGAACATATTAACATTCTGATCCCTTGCTTTGTTTCGATACCCAAAACTATTTCGGCAGAACAATTTTGTGTAGCAGAACAATTTTTTGCGATGTCCATTGACTTCTCCTGTGTTTCCTATTCGCTCAAACGCTTCGGTTAACCTTAAGTGTGTCTCCCTACGGGTTCGAGAACTATGTAGACATGATCAAGACTTTGTCCGATCAATAATCATTAGCCGGACCTGGAGATCTATAACGACTCCCACTAGTTCCAAGAAAATCAGATGATCGTCTGAACCTCTTGCGCTGCAATCAAATTCCTTTTGTCTCGTGATATATTACTTGTCCGAGATTCAATCACTCCGTATAATATATACCTTGTTTAACCCTATTCTCGACAAGTACTCTTTTTCTCGGTCCTATGATATGACATTCTAGTGATCAAATCACTTGCTTGCAAGGCTATGTCAATATAATATCACCGAGAGGGCCCTGAGTATATATCTCTGTTATCCGGATGGACAAATCACAATTTTGATCCACGAGCCTCAACTCACACTTTCCACATACTCGACGACACCTTTATAATCATCCTGTTATGGTGTGACATTTGATGTAATCAAAGTACTCTTCTGGTGAAAGTGATTGACGCGATCTCATGGTCTATGGACATTGAGTTACTACGAATGCGATAGCAATTTAAAGTTGATGACGTGATCACATTGCTACATCTACTGTGGGTGACTGTTCATCATATTATTCTCTAATGATATGACCCTATTATTAACATAATCCAATGTTCATGATCAGAAACCGTTGATCATATGTTAATCATTCTTCCTGATTCATTCATTAGTGATCTTTTAGTATAGTAAACATTTTACCTATACTTCCTATTCATCCTATCATGACCATTTTCACGAATAAACTATATAGTTAATCAATTCAAATGTTTGTATAACTTTAGTTCCCAAACTTATTGGGTGATAGGTATGCCTAGCGTCACCATCATTCGCAACTGCTCATCCAATATGAGAATCTATTTTGACTAAACTATACTTTATCATGTTGAAATCAAACAATGTTTCAGATATCAGAATATCTGTTAACGTAGGAAGATTTCTGAAACGAATCTTTCAGCTCCGAGATAATCTTGATACCAGAAAATTTCTTTCTAATATCAAGTATCATGGAGGCAAGCAAGACTATTTACACACTAAATTCAGAATCAATTACTATAGGATTAATAAACTTATTAAACCTTACTAAGTGAGTGAGATTTACTTGAAATTTGCTTCAGGACCTTTTATCTTTAATTTCACACTCAAACAATACGATACTAGTCCGTAAACTAAGTATCTAGAATACTACAGTACTATTATCTCAATTACAACCAATGTAGTCTATAATGGATGCCAACTACACAAACTATGCCAATTCACTTAGATTATTTAGTTCGTAGTATGAGTTCATTAACAGAACTCCCACTTAAACGAACATCCTCCAACGTTCGTTCAATGATTACACGATTCCTTTACATTGTATCATCTCCGATCATCATGGCCTTTGATATAGCTGGCAGGGTAGATATCACCATATCAGTCACATTACCATGTGACTGATGCTTAACCTTTCGGTCATCTGTGTTCCGATGACATGTCTGTACATGCTACGCTCGCCAATTTTAACCATAGTGTATTGCAGTGCATAGATAGATTGCACCCACCGTATGTGAACATCGATGTGTTTGCACCCGATCATCACAGCCTGCTCCACAACGATGGACTTTCTTGGTGGTGCACACTTGTGGGAGAACACGAACATTGGAATTATGTTTGAGGGATCATCACATTATGCTACTATCATAAGTATAATACTAGCACAACAAGACGCATATGAAATCAACATCATATGTAATGTGATATGACATGGTCATCGCGCCTTGATCTTCATCAAGCGGTTCCCAACACGGCACTAGGTCCACGGTGCATCCATGCCGATGGCTTATTTCGCAAATACGTACCTAGACCATATCATATCACACGCCCCTGCAAAATAAAGTTAGACGCTTCTACTTTATGTTTGCAAGTTTACGTGGCTATTTGGGCTTTCGCATAAGAACCGTTTCTTACCTATGAATATCAAAACCACAACATGGATTGACTTGTTGCCGCTTTAAGTCCCCTTTCAGGGCCGTCTTTTATGAATGACATATCAACTAATGTCAGAGAGACAAACACCTGATGGCTAGATATATGGTACAAGCCATATGTCCGTCGTGGAACCAGTCTCAGCGTAAGGTTACACGTAAGGTCGATCCGGGCTGCTTCATCCTACATTGCCGCAATATGAACAAGTACATATGAGAGGGTAGCAACTAGAGAATCAATTCCCACACAATCAATATGTGTTCTACTCATACCAAACATCTACGCATAGATCATCTCTGATACCACTGAAGGGGTTCCATGGCAGAAAACAAATTATTTCCTACGGTGAACACACCTAGCCAAGATCTATCTATGCAGATGTAAAGTAAAGATCTGGATTCGGTGTTCATACCTTTAAAGACCGAAAGTGGTTAATGTTCCGAGGGGAATGTGGGTGATGTAGTCGTACTCACCCGACAACAAGGTCGCAAAGATTCTCACAAGTCACTCTTTGTCCTTGTGCGATGTAGCCAACCTCATGGTTGTGTCAGCATCTAAGCTCCAAGCAAAAGCACCACAAATGGCGGTGCCTCGTGGACTTACACATACGGTGTAGAGACGTCTCCTGGTCTCTGGTCTAGCAAAACAGCGAAAGAAGATTGATCCAGACCAAGTCCAGCAGCACGATGACATGCGTATGGTGGAGAAACTCCAATCCCCGTATATAATTCCAATCTTGGAAACCACACATGAGGGATAGGGATATAGGAAGAGAGAAAGTCAATAGCCAATTGATGGGATTGTGTTTGGGGAGAGGGGTGCCCCTCTTTATATAGGTGAAAGGGAGGTACTCCTCCCTCAAAGTCCTGGGTGGGACTAATCAAGGAAGGAGGTAGGGAGGCGCCGCCGGCCAGCCCCTCATGGTCCCCACGTGGTGGGAGCCCACTTTGTGGCCGCCGGCCTCCCAAGGCCTTCCCTAGGGTGGGGGCCCCCATTGGGCCTCCTATGGTGAGGCCAAATTAGCTGGGCTACCCCCCAAAATCCAATTTAAATAATATTTTAAATATTAATTTATTTAATTAATATTAAATACATACTATTTAATACCTATCACTCCTAATCACCTTTCCGACCCCTCCGATCATCATCGGATATCCTCGAAACACTTTTGGTATGACTCCAAAACTATTCCATAGTTCTCTATCTTTTCTCCTACAATCTAGAATCAACCTCTAAGCGTCTCTACCTTAAGTGTGACACCCTACGACTCGGGAAAACACAGACATGATCGATGCACTTTCTGATCAATGACCAATAGAGGTATTTGGGAACACATAATGCCCCCCATGCATTCCACAATTAAGTTGATCACTTAAACCTTGAACGTCGAGTCTCATTCCCCTTGCTCTATGATACCTGGTTTGTCCAAGATCTGATCTTCGATATCTATATACCTAGTTCAATCATGTTATTTACAAACACATTTTACTTGTTCCCATGATATTACATCCCCATGACCTAGTCACATGTTTCCAAACTTGTAGATGTAATCTCACCGAGTGGTCCCACGATATCTATCCGTCACTCAGATGGGCACATCCCGGTCTTGATACATAGGCCTCAAAAGTTCCTCTGGAATACCTAACGCACACCTTTATGGTCCCCCAGTTATGGACATGACGGTTGATGTGATTAGAGAAACATCGGGAGACAGTGATTAATATGATCTCACGGTCGAAGGACTGAATCACTATGCTTTGCTAGATATCGTAGTGTTGAACTTTGTGACTGGATCACATTGCAATACTAGGGTTGGTTGTTGTCCATAAGTGACCTCGTTGTCAGTTGACATGGTAAAGTCCATGATCGGGAAACCTCGATCATCAGCTGCCCAACGAACTAGTCTAGAGGATACTAGGGACATGGTTTATTTATATACCACACCGGTATTAATATTTACACTTCGTACAATTCTAGCATGATACAAAACTATTACAAACTAATGATATATGCCAATAAAAACATATTTATTATTTGCCTCTAGGGCATATCTCCTTTAGTTCCACTACGTCCATCCCAACGCACCCGTTGCACCCGTCGTGGCGCCAGAGATCCCCGGCGGAGGCCCGCCTATGGCTGGTGTATGAGATGGCTACGCTACACGCGAGGATGCCCGATGGGTGGCACCTCAACCCTAACTGGGTTCCAGTGGCCCCCACCCACTGGCGCGTGATATGGGAGCACCTCCGCCTCTTTTTGCCGGAGGTCCTCGCCGATAGATGCTACAGAACGGATGGACCGGGCTGGGATGAGGCCTTCAAGGCCGAGAATGAGATGACCCGCCACTCCCTCTTTGCACGCGAGCCACCAGAGTGGTTCCTGCACGACTACGTGGGCCCACTGGTCTCCAACGACAAGGACACGACACACTCCGACTCAGAGATGTACCAATGCCACCCTGAGGCACCCGCCACTGGTGGGGATTCGAGTCAAGCCACAGGACCCGTCGACGCCCAAACCGGTGATTATCTGCGATGACTGAAGGAAATATGCCCGAGAGGCAATAATAAATTGGTTATTATCTTATTTCCTGTTTATGATAAATGTTTATTTTGCATGCTATAATTGTGTTAATTGAAAACATTAATACATGTGTGTTTAATAAACAAATTAAGGGTTCCTAGTTATGCTTATCATATGAACTAGCTTGTTGATTAACAAGATGATCAAGGTTTCCTGATCATGGACATTAGATGTTGTTAATAATAAGGTCACAACATTGGTTGAATAGTGTAATGAACATTGATCCAAAGAATAGCAATACGATCAAAGTCATTGTGTTAAAATTGCTATGACATCATACAAAGTAACTTTAATCCTTAGACCATGAGATCATGTCAATCACTAACACCGGAAGAGTAACTTGATAACATCAAACGTCACACTATAACAGGGTGACAATAAAGGTGGGTCTAGATACTCCAAAAGTGTTATGTAGAGGCTCATGGATCAAGAGTGGGATTTGTCCATCCATATGATGGAGAGATATACTCTGGGCCCTCTCGGTGATATCACATTGATGTATCTTGCAAGCAAGTTATAATATCACTAGAATGTTATATCACGGGAACGAGAAAAAACTACTTGTCAGTAACGAGATCAAACTAGGTATGGGGATACCGAAGATTGAATCTCGGACATGTAATATATCGTGAGAGAAAGGGATTTAGTTACGATGTTAAAGATTCACATCATCAGTAGAGTCATCTATGTGTGGGAGCTAGTACGGATCTCCAGGTCCCGCTGCTGATTATTGATCGGAGAGGGGTCTCGATCATGTCTACATTATTCGCGAACCGTAGGGTGACACACTTAAGGGATACTGACACCATTTGGAGCAAATAAGATACCAGAGAAATATTATGAAAGCGCTGGAATTGTTTCGATGGACATCGGAATTGTTTCAGGTGAAATTGCTAAAATTGGTTCTACATGTGATATCGAAATGTTGGACGGGGTTTTATGTGAAAGATTGTTAATTAAAATAATTAACAAAATTCTAAATAAAATAAATAAAAGTGTTTTATTTACAGATAAATTGCATTTAATTTAGTGGACATTAAATGCAAGTGAGTCGAGTTGAAATTTATGTGAGTGGGCTGAGTGGAAGCTCCACCGACATGAATGAGGGAGAGGTGGGGGCACCCACCATGGCCGGCTAGCCATGGCCATGGGGCTGTGCCCCATCCCCTATAAAAGGATCCCCATGGCTCCTCTCCTCTTGCACCACCTCTTTATTAAGGTTCTATTCCCCCTCTAGCAATTCCCCATGGCCCCGTTGGCTTTTTCTAGAAGGATTTGTTGCTTCCGCTGCTTTGCTGGAGCAAGGACTCAGAGGTTGTCGGAGTACCGGACGTGTGTGCGATCACGGATGCATGGCTGCTTTGTGGTGCCAGACTTGCTGGTGCTGGACCTGCTGGACTTGCTGGACTTCATCACGATCTTGGGATCGGTAAGTGAATGACTACATCATCCACGAAATCACATTTTCTTAACAAAGATTTTTGGTGTTCAAGGGTAAGATATCTACGGATGTATATCCACCCGTTGATTGTATCTAGGTAGATAGATCTTGGTGCTTAGTTGTTCACATCGCAGGATTTTTTTGTTTTCTATGTTGTGAACCCAATAGTGGTATCAGAGCCTGATCTATGCGTAGATGCTTTGCACGGGTAGAATACATATGAGTATGTGGGCGTTAATGATCATGTTATTGCATCTTTTATATATTTTGGATATTGGTGGCTGATGGCATGCAAGTGCACAGGTTCGCCAGAAAATGTTTTCGCGGAAGTATTAATTTCAGTTTTTATATCGATCCCAATAAGGAGCCTAGGAAAGTGTTTTTATGAGGTGTTTCTTTCGCACCCAAGGTGTAACAAGTCTTGAGTGAATTTACTGCAAAATTTGACGGTGGAAGTGGTGAGTAAAAGATATAGGAAACTTGCTTAGGAAATAAGTAAATTGCATAAAAGAAAAGATGCGAAAAGTGTGTAAAGGTCCTATAGATGAGAAGTTAGGCACGGAGAGAAAGAATTCATGGTGATAGTGAAGGTTCCAAATGGATAAAGTGGAATAAGAGATAGTGATATTTCTTATTTATAAATGAGTAGGCAAACAACCCGTATACCGACTAGGAGTCCTCATGGCCAATTCTTCCTAGTCCCAATGATCCATCTGCCCATTACCACGGCCATGGTCAGCACATTAATTAAGGTCTTGCGACTGGATCAAGGCTTTAATCTTGATGGTTCCTTGTTGTCCTCCAGTAGTACTAGCTCTTCATTGATATCGACTGTGTCACTCGGGGGTCGCCTAATTAGTAGCATACAAGTTCATACCTATGAGATCTTTGGAGCATGTTACCTGGGCCCTTGAATTAGATAACAAGCATTAGGAAAACATATAAAATCATTCTCACTATTAAATAAACACAACAACAATCACAAATGGATGGATTTAAAAGAGGCACAACACATCTCACTAATCCCCTACATCTCTCACACCTATGGGGATTTACGCAGACATGAGAGGAGAACAAATCGAAGGCATAATTGTATTGCAAATAAAAATCATCTCAAAGTACAAACCGAAGGTAGATCAAAGTATCAAACCCTAATCTTACAAGTGCCAATCTCTCTCTAAGTAATGATGGTAATGATGGTGGAGTGTGTGGTTTAGAGTTTGGAAATCATCGAGGAACAAGGTGAAGTTCTTCTCCTCTTCCAGATCTGATCTACCCCTCTGGATGTCTTGTGGTGATTGTATCTTAGGTTCTGTTGTTCTTCTCGTCTCTCTCTCTCTTCATGAAAGTTGTTGATGACCCACAAGTATAGGGGTGTATCGTAGTATTTTCGATAAGTAAGAGTGTCGAACCCAACGAGGAGCAGAAGGTGTTGACGAGTGGCTTGGATCAGGAATTCTCTGTAAATACTTAGCAAACAGATTTTTAGGGTTTCTTAATAATGCAGATAAATAAAATGCGAGTAAATAAAAGACAATGATAATCGATGCATCAAGTGGCCCAATCCTTTCTTTAACAAAGGACAAGCCGGTTGTATTACTTAAGATGACCAAATGTTCTCGAGGACACATGGGAATATTATCAAGTGCTTTCGCTTCATATAGTTGATTAATCTTATTTAGTTTGAAAAGTTTTTTGTGGGTGAACCTGTGCTAATGTACTGACCTTCCTAGGACTAATACATACTTGTGATTATACCCTTTGCAAGCATCCGCAAGTATAAGAAAGTAATTAAGATAAAAACCTAACCACAACTTTAAACTCTAAGATCCTACACTCCCTTGTGCAAAGGTTTCCTAACGAAGGTTAAGGTTTCTATCACTCCGGTAACCCCTACGATTAGTAGCCAAATACACAATGCATTCCCCTAGGCCCATAAAGGTGAAGTGTCATGTAGTCGACGTTCACATGACACCACTAGAAGAATAACACCATAACTTAAATAACAAACTATTGAATCTTTCTCAACACAATTCCACTACTAACAACATGACTTCTCCCATGTCCTCAAGAACTAAACGAACTACTCACGAGACATCATATGGATCAAGATCAGAGATGAAATAATGATAAGTAACAATCTGATCATAACAATGATTCAACGGTTCCACTCAATAGCATCAACTAGAACAAGTAATCAACACCGGGAAAGTTTCCCCTAAGAACTATGCAAGATTCAACCCAATTGTTACAGCGGTATGAAGTGGTGATGATGGTGCTGGTGGAGATGATGATGATGATCCCGATGAAGTCCATCTTGATGACGGTGTTGATGGCGACGATTTCCCCTCTCCGGGAAGGAATTTCCTCGATAGATTTCTGTCTACCGGAGAGCTCTTTCTCTCTCTGCAGTTTTCTGCCCCGCAGAGGCGGCGGATTCTTTTTGTGGTCAATTCCCGAGTCTTAGGGTTTCAGGGGGATTATATACGCCAAAGGGCAGAGCTAGAGGAGGGCCAGGGTGGCCACACCACCTGGTGGCGTGGCCAGGGCTGGCCCACGCTAGGGGGTGGTGTGGGCCCCCTGTGTCCCATCTCTGGTCCCCCTCTGGCATCCTTCATCTTCTAGAAAAATAGGATTTTCCATATATTTTCTAGGATTTTCTGATCTTCGTGAATTTCGCCTCCAAACAGTGCCTTTTCCATCATAATCTTGACTTCAGCGGTCCATCCTCCAAAAGTCATCAACCATGCAAAAACAAATGAAATAACATAAGTATCATCTCTTAATATGAAATATATCAATGAATAACAATAAATTATGATATAGAATAGTGATGCAAAATGGACGTACCAACTCCCCCAAGCTTAGACTTTGTTTGTCCCCAAGCGAAAACTGAGCTCAATAAACACGACCTCAGGTTTATGGAGTGAAGTGTTGATAAAAGAATACGGACAAGAAGCATCACATTCATAAATACATAAATCATAATAGAAGATAACTCACTATTATATAACTTAACTTGCAATAAGTAAAGGAAACACAATAAAGATACACAAGGTAAATCATAATTGGTAATGGCAAACTTTGTTCTTGGTCAAAGAACGGTTAACAATTTGCAGGAGTTCAAACATAATGGGTTTTCAATGATAGCTTTCAAAGTAATATTCACTAAGATAAGAGCAGTGTGTAAAACAAGGAACATAATAAACATGATTGAATAAATCATCATATGAATGAATGAAACACAATACATCAAAATACTTGCTGAGATAGAAAGGAAATAGGTTTACTAACTCAACTAAAAAGTAAAAGATAGGCCCTTCGCAGAGGGAAGCAGGGATTTCAAGTTTCATAAAGAGCTTCCAAAAATTATGGTACTTACTAGCTTTCAGCTCTCATTGCCCCTATCATAAGCATCTTGAGGTGATTAAGGTTAAAGTGAACAAATATGGGGATATGCTTGACAAGTTATAAGTTGAAAATCTCATGCCCCGTGCTTGCGAGTACCAGACCTCATGCTACTCAACTTTAGTCACGAGTAAGTTCTTGTCATTGTAAATACATGTGTATCATGTAGAACCGCCAACGAGGTACCCCTTTCCCGATGATACGGAAGCTATCCCATATCAAAATGACAAGGCAAGCCGACAATGAGCATCTCAACGATATTTTTATTTGCTATTTGAATAGGTTTTTATTGAGGATGCTTCACAGATTGCTCACTATGGTTATGCTGCAATTTTCCACCATGATTAGGCATGGCTTAGGCTAGCAGCCTAGGCGATTCTCTAACACATATCAAAAATCCATGAGCTTACAAGCTCCCCTTTTATTTCACACCGCCGGGATCCATAAGCAAAAGAATCATGGTATCAACTAAATAAGTGCAATGTTGAAAGCATTCCCCATGGTAACATGGTTCTGCTAACTCACAACTTATAAAGCGCAAGCATATATGTAACATAGATGGGCACAATGGTTCAAGTTTATTAAGTGCAAGAAAGTAAAGTGTGCCATCAAGTTTGTGAGAGCTTTAATCACTAATTTTCACATAACAAGTTTAATTCGGAAGGTAGATAAAAACATGAATTTACTTGGAATAACAATAATGCTAATAGGTAGGTATGGTGGACACAAATGGCATAGGTTTTGGTTTAAGGATTGGATGCACGAGAAGCATTCCCTCTCAGTACAGGTTTTTGGCTAGCAAGGCTGGGTAGCAAGCATAAGGGTTGAAGGAAACAAACAAGCATACAAGTGATAAAAACAAACATGCAATCTTCCTTGGAAGCACAAAAGATCTTAACTAGAGAATACTAAGCTTATGAGCCAATCAAGAAAGAAAGATGATGAAATTATATTTCTTAAGAGGACTTTTATCTTTTTATTCAATTCTCATAATAGTGTTGCTAATGACCGAGCCATGTTTGCCAAAACCAACTAAATTTACTTAATGATCCCAAAGTGATACCAATACTAACAACAAGATCAATCATATAACATAAATTGAAAATTAAAATAAGATATGCAAAAGAGTGAATGATAGAACTTATCATTAATATTCCATAACGGCAACTCATACCAAGGGATACATAGATAACTAACGAGAGGGGAGACACTTCCATAATGCAAACCATCCTATATGATAACTTCTCTATTCATGATATGACTCTACTTAAAAAGGTAAAAAGATAAAAGATAGTGATATGATACCGCAACACTCCCCCAAGCTTGGAACAAACTAAGGGGATGCCAAAAACTGATGACGAATTACTCCTTTGGCGGTGGTGGTGTTCTCTCAATGCTCTTTCAATCAATTTCCTAACATGCTCAATCTCGAAGGTGAGAGTACAAATCAACTCCAAGTTGTGCTCAATGCGGTTTATGATCATGTCGGACTGTGAATCCCATCTCTTGCGATTCTTTCCCCACTCTTCCTCCTTGAAGTATTCTTTTCCTGCATGGTTAGAACGAGGCATATCCCAATTGGAGGAGAATTTTTCCTTGGGCATATTTTGGAATTGATGCTCATGTATAAGGGTATGGAAGGGATTCTTGGTGCGTGGAGAAGGTGACCGTGAAGCCAAGCAATGGCGCGAAGTCTTCCCTCCAGTGGACATCCGTGCAGTCCTCTTGAACTTAGCGGGCTTTGCCACCACTCCCATGCTTGCAATGGTGGTGCTGGTGTGCAGATGCTGGTATTCCTTCCCCTCCTCTTCAACTTCACTCTCGATATCCTCCCCCTGCTCAAGGTCTTGGAGATCATCTTCCACAGGCCCCTTGCCTTTATCGTTGGCGAGACCATTTTTCCTCTAAACTTTTAAGAATAGTTCTTGATAGAAACAGATCGAACCTCGGGGGACCCGAGGGATTATATATTATGAAGTTTAACAACAAAAGGAAGGTACTGGGAGAAAACGGGTCGGAGACGGGCTCCGGGGTGGTCACACCCCCCGGTGGCGCGGCCAGGTGGGCCCACGCCACGGGGTGGTGTGAGCCACTCGGGCTCCATTTCCGTCCCTCTTTCTACTCATTGCTTTCCATGTTAGATAAAAACTGCAAAAATATAAATTGACGGATTTTTCGCTGACGTTTTCTTACCAGAACTATTACCTATTCGAAAACGGACTCTGTAGGTCTCTGAATTTGGTTTTTGATAAATTTTTCCGGGGTTACCATTTGGATACCATCAATATCTTCATCTTCATATATATTGCTTGAGTCATTTAACCATTCACCATCTTATTACACCATTTTCTCCTACAACTTGGAAATTTCTTTCACATAAAACATCACACAATTCTCATTAGCAACATTAGTGCAAGCGAGGTAATAAACCTTTTAAGTTCAATTTCAACTGAAATCCATCAAAACATAAGCTACTGTAACAACTCCTTCCAAAAGCCCAAAAAGGAACTCAAAGAGGAAATCGATATAAGAAGCAAATGCAAGAGTAGCAAAAGTCTGTCAAAACAGACCAGCAGGTAAAGACCAATTTTTTCGAAAATCTTCTGTTGCTCAAAACAAAAAGTGCAACACTAATGAGAGTTAAATAATAATCTGGGGCATGCACACAAAAAATTACAGATCAGTATGACGTTCTGGGATTTTTCACGATTTTTTTACGGTGAAGCACAAAAATCTGTTTCGGGACAACAACTTCCCCAGATATTACTTCTCTCTCATTAGAGGTTGATCTTGATAAAAAAACTAAACAAAAATGATAAGGAGAGGCTATTGCAGAAGCAATAACTTCCAAGACTGAAATAACCAAAAACAAACTAAAAACAAAAATATATTGGGTTGTCTCCCAAAAAGCTCTTTCTTTATAGCCATTAAGATGGGCATGATAATTTCAATAATGCTCACATAAGATTATGAATTGAAGTAAAAGAGAGCATCAAGAAGAAAAAATACACATGTTTAAGTATAACCCACTTCCTATGCAAGGGAATTTTGTAAGAAAATAAATTGTTGAAACTAGAGGTTGCTAGCATAGGAAGGCAAAACAAGTGCAACATAAAGACTTTCAGCATAAAGCGAGGGAACTTAATATTATTGAGATGCATAAGAATTTTTTCCCTCTCTCGTAATAACTTTCAGTATCATGCATAAATTTAACGATATAACTATCACACGAACCATTGTAGTAATGATCACTTATTCTAACAGAAAACACAGGGACACTAGCTCTCATAACACTACTTTGTGAAACAATATTAGAAGTATCCTTAGAGAGGATAGTGTGTCCATCTTCTACATATTTAGTGACAAAGTCTTTCACATTTGGTATACAGGTTCAACAGCTATTTGTTCATCAGGTTCAACAGCTTTATTTGTACTTTCATTAACCATACTAGCTATCATAGAATGTTCCTTTATCTTAACTGGGAAAGGCTTTTTCTCAATGTAAGGTTCATGTAAAATATGATTAACAGTATAAACTTCCGTATCTCTTGCAGGAACACAATTAACAATATCTTTATATGGCTCATGATACTTATTCCATTTCTTTTTAGGAATTTCAATATAAGAAGCAAAAGCCTTAAAATAATTTGAAATACTTTGAGAATCAAGACCATAAGCATTACTAATATTATGAAAGTCATCAGTTCCCAGAAAATATTTAATGCATTCATAATCATAATTTATACCTGACTCTCTTCCTTTATCATTCTCACATGCTTCAGCGTTGTCTTGAATACGGTCTAGAAGATCCCATTTATCTTCTTCTTCCATGCCTGTAAATGATCCAGTACAAGAAGCATCCAATAGATCCTTATCATGAAGATAAAGTCTTGCATAAAAGTTATTGATAATAATATTGTTAGGGAGCTCATGAATAGGACATTTGAGCATTAGTAACTTCAATCTCCCCCAAGCTTGAGATGTACTCTCTCCATCAAGAGGCCAAAAGTTGTATATTTGATTCCGATCTTTATGAATCTCACTAGGAGGATAAAATTTTGAATAAAATAGAGGTACTACTTCCTCCCATTCAAGATCTTGACCATTCTTCAACAGCTTGTACCATTCTTCAACTCTTCCTTTCAGTGATAATGAGAATAACTTCTTCTACACACTTGAACAACCCGCATAATTCGTGTATAAAGAGAAAATGATCACCGGGATGGACAGTTCCATCTCCAAAATAGTAGTTATCCATAACACGATCAATAATTCTTGTAGGTATTTTAAAAGTATCATTTTCAGCAGGTGGAGGTTCATCTACTACCTTAGCAGTGGTAGTAGCATTACGAAATAAGAAACTAAGTGAATTATCCATATTGAAATAAAGTAACTAATAGAAATAAACAATACTCATAGTAGAAGTTTCCTTTACCAGTTCCACTCTCCAATAGCGCTTCACTCCCTAGCAACGGTGCCAGACAATAGTCTTAATGTCCCACAAGTATAGGGGGTGTATCGCAGTATTTTCGATAAGTAAGAGTGTTGAACCCAATGAGGAGCAGAAGGTGTTGGCGAGTGGCTTGGATCAGGAACTCTCTGTAAATACTTAGCAAACGGATTTTTAGGGGTTTTTGATAATGTAGATAAATAAAATGCGAGTAAATAAAAGACAATGATAATAGATACAGCAAGTGGCCCAATCCTTTCTTTAGCAAAGGATAAGCCGGTTGTATTACTTAAGATGACCAAACGTTCTCGAGGACACACGGGAGTATGGTCAAGTGCTTTCGCTTCATATAGTTGATTAATCTTCTTTACTTTGATAAGTGTTGTGTGGGTGAACCTGTGCTAATGTACTCACCTTCCTAGGACTAATGCATACTTGTGATTATACCCCTTGCAAGCATCCGCAAGTACAATAAAGTAATTAAGATAAAAACCTAACCACCGCTTTAAACTCTAAGATCCTACACTTCCTTGTGCAAAGGTTTCCTAACGGGGGTTTAGGTTTCTGTCACTCCAGCAACCCCTACGATTAGTAGACAAATACACAATGCATTCCCCTAGGCCCATAAAGGTAAAATGTCATGTAGTCGATGTTCACATGACACCACTAGAAGAATAATACCACAACTTAAATAATAAACTATTGAATCTTTCTCAACACAATTCCACTACACATGACTTCTCCCATGTCCTCAAGAACTAAACGAACTACTCACGAGACATCATATGGATCAAGATCAGAGATGAAATAATGATAAGTAACAATCTGATCATAACAATGATTCAATGGTTCCACTCAATAGCATCAACTACAACAAGTAATGAACACCGGGAAGTTTCCCCTAAGAACTATGCAAGATTCAGATATGTCATATGCTCTAAATGTTATGTCCATATATACCAGAATGATTCATAAGATGATCATTGGACAACAATAAGGGTATTTTTATGATCTTTGGAAGAACTAAGAATATATTTATGTAGAGGTGACAAATAGTTCATTGTAAAATGTTACATTGATACTAATTTTTCACAAGATACAAATTAAATTTATCTCAATTTAAACTATGGGTGGCATAATTTAATGGAAAGGAGGTTCCATGGTGGATTTGGATGAGTTCCAAAGTTAATACATTGTGACGGATACTACAACACAAGGCTAAGTATATGACTGCTATAGTAGCAGCAAAGGATGGCATTTATGTTAAGTAGTTTGTTATGAAACTAGTTGTGGTTCATAGTGGGATAATACTATGAAGATATATTGTATGACAATTATATAACCATATTTTAACCCAAAGGAACTAAAGGTCTCACCAAATGACTAAATTTATATAATGCCATCTCATTAGAGAATGAGTGATGTGTAGAGACGCAAAGACATGCAAATACACACGGACCAGAAAGTGTCAGATCCGGAGATTATTTTAACCACTAGCAAATGCGTGTATACAACACCAGAAAACCATAGGTGTTGAATGCGCAAGTTTTTCAAACTAGATCATTGACTCTATTGCAAGTGGGAGACCGAAGGGGATATACCCAAGAGGCAATAATAAAGTGGTTATTATCTTATTTCCTATTTATGATAAATGTTTATTTTGCATGCTATAATTGTGTTAATTGGAAACGTTAATACATGTGAGTTTAATAAACAAATAAAGGGTTCCTAGTTATTCCTCTCATATAAACTAGCTCGTTGATTAACAAGATGATCAAGGTTTCCTGATCATGGACATTGAATGTTGTTAATAAAGAGGTCACAACATTGGTTGATTGGTGTGATGACATTCATCTGAAGAATAACAATATGATCGAAGTCATTGTGTTACAATTGTTATGACATCATACGAAGTAACTTTAGTCCTTAGACCATCAGATCATGTCAATCACTAACATCGGAAGAGTAACTTGATAACATCAAACGTGTTATGTAGAGGCTCATGGATCATGAGTGGGATTTGTCCATCCAGATGATGGAGATATATACTCTGGACCCTCTCGGAGATATCACATTGATGTAGCTTGCAAGCAAGTGATAAGATCACTACAATGTTATATCAAGGGAACAAGAAAAGAGTACTTGTCGGTAACGAGATCAAACTAGGTATGGGGATACCGATGATCGAATCTTGGACATGTAGTATATCATAAGGCAAAGGAATTTAGTTATGACGTTAAAGGTTCACACGATCACTAGAGTCATCGTTGAATGTGTGGGAGTCAGTACGGATCTCCAGGTCCCGCTACTGATTATTGATCGGAGAGGGGTCTCGATAATATCTGCATTATTCGTGAACCATAGGGTGACACACTTAAGGGATACCGACACCATTTGGAGCAAATAAGAAACCAAAGAAAGATTATGAAAGTGCTAGAATTGTTTCGATGGACAACGGAATTGTTTCGGGTGAAATTGCTGAAATTGGTTCTACATGGAGTATCGAAATGTTGCAAGGGGTTTTATGTGAATGTTTGTTAATTAAATCAATTAAGAAAATTCTGAATAAAATAAATAAAAGTGTTTTATTTAAAGGGAAAATGCATTTAATTTAGTGGACATTAAATGCAAGTGACTGGAGTTGAAATTTATGTGAGTGGGCTTAGTGGAAGCTCCAACCACATGAACTAGATTTAGTGGTGCGCCTTGGCGCACGATCCCGTTAATCTTGCATCAATTTATGTTTTATGTAATGGCAACAACATCCAGGCATGAAAATGATAATACACTTCATATGCTTCACAAAATGAAGATTCTGGGATAACATTAGTAGATGACAATCCTACATTTTTAAAAACATATTAGAAATATTGGCATGCTTTATCATAATTACTAGACAAATGACTGAACCACCGGGACATTGTTTAAGATAGCTCCTGAAACATCCCGTCTTACTTGTTTCTTATCCTACTCAACTAAATACAAGTACATACAAATGAATTCGCATGATAACATTATAAGCATACATATCGGTAATTGGAGATTTATGAATTAGTCATAGAAAAATCGGGTTGATGGCAACATTATGAGTTACTGAAAAACAATTGTGTATTCCAAAGCTGCAAAAGAACCAAGAAAAACCTTCAAATTTCAGAGGAGAATAACATTAAGGCCATGTGATAGCTATAAAGAACTGGAAATAGCATTGCAAAACATCAAGGCCACCCAGAGAAACATAAATGGATGTAGAAGGTGGAGAGCTGCATAAGTCAAAGGAAATGGATGGAATTTTTTTGGGGCTTTGTATCACATGGTACAGTATAATCTTCGAAGTACCACGAAGAATCAATGTCATAAAGTAATCTGGTGTAGGCGCTAAACTAGACTGAAATGTTGAAACAGTTTATTGGAACAAAATATGTAAACCTATATCTTGTATCAAAGGCACCAGTGTGGTAAAGCAACGTGCTGGCACATGCTAAAAAATATATGTATGAATGCAGTACAAAGGCACCAGTGTGACATAGCACTACCCTATTACAGAGAAGGGAAATGTTTCCTCCCAATGTTATTATATATGGCGCAAGCTTTGGATTGATTTCGTATGAGGAACAAAAGATGGGATATGAGGAACATAGGAATAATAGTACCAGGTGATACACGAACGCATCATCTTCCACTGGTGACAAGCTGGGGCGTGTGGGATAAAAGTGTATGCTCTAAACCATGAAACCTGCACTATATGAACAAAAGATCAGAGTGATATGGAGATAGAAGAACCAAGAGAAAAGGGGAGATGCGCCACCGTTCAGCCTCCCGAGCCGACAACCTCAAGCAATGACCACGGTGTGCTAGTTAACTCCATGCCAGTAGTTGTGAATAAAAAGGCGAATGGCCGAGAATACAACTGCAAATACTCTAGGAATACTCACTGCCAATCATGGCACCGTACATGATTTATCTAGTAACGGCCGGTGTATCAACTTATTTTTAACTGTTTGAAACCCAAATGATAATTGAAATAAAATTACCACCAATCAAGAAATCCATGCCAACGTAACAAAAGATAATAAATAGACTAAGAAAACATAGAGTATAAATGCAGAGATAATTTTTATTACCCAAACTTGTCGAAAATATTGTAGCCATTTTCAAGAATAGGTGCACTATGTGAAAATATACTAAAAACATACTGTATGAGGAGAAATATATTCAGCATGTCTTATGATAATAAAAAAATCAAATCATCATGTGGACATGGTATTAGAGTTGCAACATGTACACTGAAAATCTTGCCTGCTGTAGCCTTCCCTTCTAAGACCTAAATAAACTATAAAATGACAGTAACATAACTGAATTAGTAGCAAGAGCAACATAGTAGGGGAGAAAAGTTTACCTCTGGAGTCTGAAGTTCGAGTTCTTTCATGTCTGCAGCACCAACACCACTTGCTTCTTGGTATGTGCTGACAACCATCCTTGGTACCTGCCAAATTGACCATCAAAAAATTGCCATGAATCTATTTGGTCAGTCCATCAATGCAACCAACAACAGAATATTTACATATTACACATACTTCTTAGTAAACCTCAACAAATGAACATATTACAACATACTAACTCACACAATACAGATGTTGTGAAGATCTGAAGTAGATCAGGGCACACAAATAAGAATGACTAACTATGCCTAATTTATGGGTACTCCCTATGAACAAGCTTCTTATCTCACCAAACAGTACTAAGTATCTTACCAAATTGCATCGGTTAATGGGTTATAGCTCATAGACATCTCCATTCAAGAGAACTCTCGCAAACTTCATGTGCCACTGTAGAAGCATGACTAATGCACCTCAATCAATTATTTTGATAGATAATAATCTCCAAATAAATCTGTAAGTACAGGTGATGATAGTAAACCTGAATAATTACATACATTAGGTTCTCCTCCAAGCCGAAAACATAGAAGATTGGCACGACTCTCGCATCAGTAAATAGGATAAGACTGAATTTCACCTAACAAACTAGTACAAGTCTACAAGGGAGGCATGAACCAATCGAAGGAGCAACACATGAAGGAGCAACACATGACGATCTGGACCAATCTAATTTGAGAAGAGACCACTCACCCGAAGACGACCGAATAGCGGATTTAGCAAAACAGGATCAGACATAGGAGTGGAGGAGCTAGAACTCGTCCAGCTGAAGTGAGGACCTGTATGTAGAGCTCGTACACAGTCCCCCATCATTGTAGTCCTGCAAAAGAGGACCGAAGTCCTGGTGCCCGTGTTCTTCCTTCTCGCTGGTGGCGTGTCAATGGAGGAGGGGACTCGGTGGTGGAGCTCTAGTGTCCGGCCCGCGGAGTTCTCATCTAGGCTGTCGGTTTTCGTGCAGTGTGACGGTGGCTGCGCATGTTGCTCCTACCATGGAGGACGAGCGGGGAGGCAAAGGAGAAGGTGTAGGGGGTGGCCGCTATAGAGGAAGAGAACGAGCAGGGAGGGAAGGGGACGCGGGGGCACGATGGGGGCTAGACCAAGGGAGCGACCGACGGCTAGGGTTTTACCGCCTCCCTGCTCGCTTTTATACCGTGTGGTAAAAAATGACGGTTGGGATTCGGTGAGGCACAATCCAATGGCTCAGAATTCCAAATCGCTGTGAGATGCCCTATGAGGGGGCATCAATTATACCTTTAGATGAGGGAGAGGTGGGGGCACCCACCATGGCCATCCAGCCATGGCCATGGGGCTGTGCCCCATCCCCTATAAAAGGATCCCCATGGCTCCTATCCTCTTGCAAGACCTCCTATAACATCCCAAAAATATTAATCAAGCTTATCAAGCTCTAATCACCCAAGTTTAGGGTTAACAAAAACTTTTATTACTAAATTTAATAAGAATGCATGTGTGATTTGCATTAGTGTATGAATGCTTGCAATTGCCATGATTGATTGTTACTAATGATAAGGATTGGTTTAAAGATGAATACTACATCATCTAGATCATTCCCAAGCAAAATCAAATGAAAAGAAAATCAAATATAAGTCATATGATCAAATGGTCATTTTGGCCAAACTTATCCACTAGACCACTTTGAGTGTTCCTAGTAAAAGATTTCCAACAGAAACTTTTCCAATTCTTTTCACCCCTTGCTAGACCAAGTAAAAGTGAATCCAAGCAAACTTTACAAAGTGGCAGAAACAACTCTCAAATCTATTTAAGAGGCGTTGCAAAATTGAATCAAGTTCATATTCCTAGATCATCATTTTTCAAAATCCATTCAAATCAATTCCCCTTGACCTTTCCCAGCAACCACAAACTACTAAGCAAGCAACAAGATCACTCACCAAAATTCATCCAAAAATTTGAAAACAAATTTCATGCAGCCATTTGATCAAACCCCTAGCAGGAACAATACAACCTCACCAACTATGCACTGTTTTGAGCTATCAATTGCTCAGCTCTTCTACTGCAATCAACACATTCAATTGCCCTAGATCATCCCTGGTACTTGGCCATGCAAAGAAAAGGCATCACTGGACACATTGACCAGTGGCACACCCGTACCGAGCCGGCCATGACGGTCGAGCACGAATCACTCACAACACGTCGCACCGCCCTCGCCCATGATGTCTAGCCAGTCGCTGTTACCTCACCGCCACCCCCTGTCCACCCCTTGACCCAAGGCGAGAAGCGGAGACGCTGAAAACCGCGTGCCCATTTAAGCCGTGGCCATGCCGAGTGCACAGCGGAGCGCCGCAGCTTCCTCGCACGCACACGCCGTGCCTCGCTCTCCCCGCCCGTACCCATGATCGCCGTAGCACCAGTGACCTCCTAGACATGACCGTTCGCCGCCGCGCACCCCGTGACCACCGTACTAAGTGACAAACACCTGCGTACCCGAACAGAGAGTCGACGTCGCCCGACCGATTGAGACCGCCCCATGCCATGCCGTCACTCGCATGGCGATCGCCATAGTCCACTGCACCGACCCATGCCCTCCGCTATGATGAACGCGACCTGTAGCAACATCGCTGGAGAATCCAGACCATGCCGCACTGCCTCCACCCCTGGTGTATAAATAGAGGCCACCCTAGCCCTGAATCTCCACACCATTCCACTCCTCTCTCTCTCAGAAACCTCCCAGACCTTTCCCTGGAGCAAGACGAGCACCACGACGCCGGAATTTGGCCGGAGTCCGCCGCCGCAGTCGAGGAAGGAAGCCAGCGATTGGAGCCACCCCAGGAGATGCTGTGACCACCAATCGAACCGCCGTCAATGACCACCCCATTCGCCCCGATCACCGACCCTAGCTGGAGCCCCGGTAAGTCCCCAACAATCCCCACCGCCATTTTAGGGTTCGAATCTCGCCGGAGCAGTTCGACGGAGACGACAAACCTCAGTCGTAGGATCCTGTTCTAATCGTAGGGCTAGGATTGCTAGATACGGTTTCGGCTTAGTTAAATTGCTAACACGTGGGACCATTCTGTCAGCAGCCCGCTGCGCCAGCGCTGTGCAGTTGGCCTGGCCCAATTAGTTTCCCGCGCAAAGCCCAGTGATTCAAATAGGATTTTTCCATTTTAGTTCAAACCAGATTCTGTTAGTAGATTCAAAATTCAATTCAAAGAGATTCACTGAACCAAATTGCATGATTCCAATTTTGTTGGAAAGGTATTGAAATTATCTAATCACTCCCGTTAGATTCAAACTATTTAGAATTATAGATCACCTATACTAAAAATAACGAGACATAGACTTTTGCCCCTTCAAGCATTTTTCTAAAATAAACTATAAATGTTTTTGAGATGATTCCACCTCTCAAAAATCGCATTTTCCATGATCTACATGAATATGTAAAAAGATTTAGTTTTACAAATATGAAACATGGCTTAGTATTAAAAGAGTGGTATATAGGCATTCCTAGTCACTTTAATATTGTTAAATAGTAATATTAAATCTTGTCATATATGATCATCATTTTAAATCACATTCCCAAGTATTGAAATAGATGGTGATGACATGTGTCAACATTATCCACTATTTTAATTGGAGAATATTAAATCTTAAGGATTTAAAATGAGTAGAAATTACTTTTCTAAAATAAGAAGAGTAAGAAAATGTGAATATTCCACATAATGATTGAAATGATGCTAGATCATCTAGTATGAGCCCTTGTGTGCTAAATAGAAGTAGAGAAGTGTTGTTTGGTGATTGTGTACCTTGAATATGTTTATAGACGCTAGTACCGACCCGAGCTACAACGAGGAGGAGTACTTCGAGGAAGAAGAAGAAAACTTCAACGACTGCAACCAACAAGGCAAGCTATCAGTGCAAGCTAACTAATGCAAGATGCACTAGGCCTGCTTAAGTAATGTAGAGAACTAAATTTGGTCTTTACCCTTGAAGCTTTACGAAGTAAACCTGGCTTTTTGCAAACAAACCTAGAGCTTATGATTCCTACTAGTTTTACTTCTACTTATACTAGTGGTAGTTTGCGAGTACTTAAAGAGTACTCATGGCTTTGTCCCTGGCTATTACCATGGCCAGACTATGAGGAGGATTACTCGGAAGATGGATAGCAGGAGGTCTATGACAACTAGGATCATCTCCCATCGTCAGCATTGCCTGTGATCATGAAGATGAATCCCCGCTACGTTTACTTTCTGTTGCTTTGATTATATTAAGACTGGATCATGAGATCCTTTATTTGTAAGACCTTATTATGGTTTGTAATGGATGATGTACTGTGGTACCACTTCTGTTATGTATTGCAAAAATGGTAATCCTAGGATTGCGATGTACGGCATAACAGGCATCTGGACTTAAAAATCTGGGTGTTGACAATTTGGTATCAGAGCCATCCTGCCCATAGGAGACCCTAGTTAGAGTGGACGCCTGCAAAAACCTAGTATCAAGACAAAGAAAGTGAGTATTTACAAACACCTATTCTCATTCTTACCCTTGAGATTCTTTCCAAAAGAAATCACTTGCTACTCAAAACTCTTACAAGTCTACTTAAAACTTGACACACTTGATCACTCCACTAACTTACTCATCTCAATTTCTTATAGATGAAGGTCAAATACACAAAGTTTTACCAGTTGGGCAATGGAGGCCAGCTTATCTTTGAGAGGGATCTGGATTCGCTCTCAGATCATCTTGAGCGCCCGCACCGGGAGTTCTTCGGAGCACAGCTTATGGACCACACTAGAGGGGAGCTACAGTGGCTGATTGTTGACGACCTGAGAGGTAGAATGGAGCCAACTCTTTCTGACAAGATTCAGTTCAGCGTTCGGGAGAACAACTGGCTAGACGGATTAGCCAGGGCTATGCAAGAAGCTCTCACACGCTTGTGTGCTCAGAACATCAACCAGATCATCGACACCCGCTTTGTTCACTATGCAAGACGTGACTCAATGGGACAACTTCTATCCGTGCCAGCCCATCAAGTGTTGAGGCACCACGTGGACCACATGGACTTCATGCTACATGAGACACAAAAGGAGTTTGACAATGCACGTGATCACATCAACCAGAGCAATGCTGCAACTGTTGAAATGAAGGAAACCATCGCCATCCTCGCCAAGGAACACAAGTCACTTCGTAGTCAGCGTGACAAAAAGGATCGCGTCATCGCTCGTCTTCATCAGAAGATAGCCACCTTGGAGGAGACCATCCATTACTAGGAGATCCAACTGGAGGAGCAGCAGGAGGAGGAAGGTGAAGACATCCGTAGGGATATTCACTCTTACCTCAGTGATGACAATGACTACCTAGAGGATGAAGCCATGTAGGACAACAATGATGAGGATGATGTTGCCTTCCTTGATGATGATTAGATGCACTTGAGCACTATCGTAGGTGTGAGTTGTACCCGGTCCCACTGTATCATAGCTTCACAGAATGGTTCTTAAAACCATATGTTTCCTTGTTGTGGTGTGTGTTTGTATTGGGTGCTATGAATGAATGAATGAAAAGAAAGTTGTTACTTTGTAAAACTTGAGTCATACTCAAAGTTTAAAGCTTTTTGAAAACAAAACCATGAACCCTAGAAATTTCCCTCTTGTCTCACTATCTATCTCAATCTTCAGATGACTCGCGGAAATCTAGGAGGAAGCAGTTCATCTTAGGACCCAATGGTGCAGATTCTGCAAATGTTAGTTTCTGGCCGTGAAGCTGGTAGAGCTGAACGTCAAGCCAACTTAGCCACTCTTCAACAGATAGCCTAGATGGCCCACAATAATCAAGTCCATGGAAACCAAGATCACCATGGATCCAAACTTAAGAATTTCCAGAATACCAACCCACCCATGTTTAGTAAGTTCGAGGAGCCTCTAGATGTTGATGATTGGATACAAACCATGGAGAACAATCTGGAAGTTGCAGGAGTTGATGGTAATGAGAAGGTGCTGTTTGCCACCCACTATCTGTCTGGCTATGCAAGATCTTGGTGGAATAGTACCCGTATGATGAACGGAGGTCAGATGATGACTTGGGAGGAGTTCAAACTCAAGTTCAGTAGGACCCATGTGTCCCCAGGTCTAATCAAGAGGATGAGGGACGAATTCAGAGACTTAAAGCAAGGAAGGATGACTGTGGTTGAGTACCATGAGAAAGTTTTGTCACTAGCTAGGGTATGCACCTGATGAGATTGACAACAAAGTCAAGAAGAAGGAGAGATTCTTGAATGTTCTGAAGGATGAGATGCAGACAATGCTAGTCAACATTCCATTTGATGACCTTGAAGCTTTAGTGGATTCTGCAATTCAGATGGAAGGCAAGATCAACCAGGCCAGTGAGAACCGCAAGCACAGGATGATGCATCAAACAGGACCCCACCATACCCTGAAGTATCAGCCCAACCCGTTTGCAAGTTATGCACCTAGAAACAACAAACCCCCAATGAACCGTCCAAACTATCCCAACCGTGCAGGAGGAAACCCAAGGCCCAGCAGAAACCACAACAACAACCCCGGCTACCCCAACAATTTCAACCGTGCACCGCCCAAGTCCAACAACAACAACAACAACAACAACAACAATAATACTGCCCCAAGGACTGGAAGCAATGTTGTGACTATCGCAGGGAAAGACAAGTCAATGATAACTTGTTTTGAATGCAGAGTCACGGGTCACTACTCCAATGAGTGCCCCAAGAAGCTTGCCTCAACAACCAATGTGAATGCACCTGCCCAACGACAACACTGTTTCTAGCCTGGAAAAAGATTCGCCCCAGGAAACCCGCACAACCGTAATGGCCGTCTGTTCCACATGAATGCTAAAGAAGCCCAAGAAGCGCCAGATGTCGTGTTGGGTATGTTTTCTGTTAACTCAGTTCTAGCAATAGTATTGTTTGATTCTGGAGCATCGCACTCATTTGTTACAGAAGAATTTTCATGCACTAGTAAGATTCAACCAACAAATCTGAAGCATGTTATGATAGTTCAAATCCCTGGTTCAACCACTAAAGCTAGAAAAGTTTGCAAGGCCGTACCTATCAGAATACATGGGATAGATTTTTATGAAAATCTAATAGTACTTAGAACCAAAGGATTGGAAGTAGTGCTAGGGATGGATTGGATGTCGAAACATCAAGGATTAATCAACTACGCTAAGAAAGCCATAACCATGACCAGTAGCACTGGAATATCAGTAGAACATGTATCTGAGACTTTGCCCCGTCAATTCAAGTGCAACAAGAGTCTAGCCAAGACCACCATTGACCAAGTCAGAGTAGTCTGTGAATACCCCAACATATTCCCAGATGAATTGCCTGGTATGCCCCCAGATCGGGGTATTGAGTTTATCATTGAACTAATCCATGGAACCGGACCCATAGCTTAGAGACCCTATAGTATGAACCCGTCTAAACTAGTGGAGCTGAAGAAGCAACTTGATGATATGCTGGGAAAAGGATTGATTCAACCAAGTGCATCACCAGGGAGATCACCTGTTTTGTTTGTTGATAAGAAGGATGGTGGCAACCGTCTTTGTACGGATTATCGGAAGTTGAATGACGTCACCATCAAGAACAAGTATCCTTTGCCAAAGATAGAAGATTTGTTTGATCAACTGACTAGAGCCGGAGTGTTTTCTAAGATTGGTCTTAGAACTGGTTATCACCAACTGAAGATTCGTGCAACGGATATCCCAAAGACTGCCTTCACCACCAGATATGGATTGTATGAGTACAATGTCATGTCTTTTGGATTAACCAATGCTAACACTTATTTCATGAATCTCATGAATAAGATTTCTATGAATTTTCTGGATAAGTTTGTTGTTGTGTTTATCGACGACATTCTGATATACTCCAAATCAGAAGAGGACCATGAGCAACATCTGAGAACCATCCTTGAAACCCTGTAGAGCATCAGTTGTATGCCAAGTTCAGCAAGTGTGAATTCTGGTTAAAATAAGTAGGATTCCTAGGCCATATCCTATCAGCAGGAGGAGTCGCTGTTGATCCCGCCAAGATCAAAGATGTCGAAGAATGGAAAGCCCCAACCACCCAAACAGAAGTCCGCGCATTTCTTGGATTAGCTGGATACTACCGCAAGTTCGTAGAAGGATTCTCGAGCATCGCAAGACCGATGACCAAGTTCTTGAAGAAAGATAAGAAGTTTGAATGAATTGACAAATGTGAAGCAAGTTTTCAAGACCTCAAGAAGAGATTGATTTCAGCACCAATTTTGATCATGCCGGATATCAAGAATCCTTTTGATGTTTATTGTGACGCATCCAAGATTGGTCTCGGATGTGTATTGATGCAAGAAGGAAAAGTTATATCCTACTGTCCAGACAACTGAATCAGCATGAGTAGAACTATGCTACCCATGACCTAGAACTGGCAGCCATATTTTTAGCTTTGAAGACATGGCGTCATTATCTTATGGGTAACCGCTATGAGATTTATTCAGATCACAAGAGTCTGAAGTATATCTTCACCCAGAAGGAGCTGGATATGAGGCAAAGGAGGTGGATAGAGTTAATCGAGGTTTATGACCTTGACATTCACTATCACCCCGGCAAAGCCAATGTGGTAGCGGATGCTCTTAGCAGATTTTCGTGTAGATTAAATACCATGATAAAGGAAGCCCAACCAAGTCTGCATGAGGAGATGGAGAATTTCAGAGTGGAGCTAGTTAGTGAAGGACTCTTAGCTAGCATAGAACTCCAACCCACTTTGATTAGTCAGATAAAAGAGGCCCAGAAAGGAAACGCAAGTATCCATGGAATCAAGCGTCGTATCAAGACAGGGAAGGTACCCAGATTCACCGAAGATGAAGAAGGAGTTCTGTGGTACAAAGGATGTATCTGTGTTCCAGCAGATTCGGAGTTGAAACAAGTCATTATGGAAGAAGCTCATGATACTCTTTATTCTATCCACCGAGAGGAACAAAGATGTATTAGGATTTGAAGGAGCAATTTTGGTGACACAAAATGAAACGAGAATTCGGAAGCTATATAGCCAAGTGTGATATCTGTCAGAGAGTCAAAGAGGAACATCAGAGACCCACAAGACTTTTGCGTAACACCCTCGAATCGGCCCTATGCAAGTTTTAGCGCTTCCCGCCAAACCCCCATAGAAACGATTCAAGGACACCCACCAGGCACTTGCGTGCGGGTGGAGAACGAAGTAATACCATTACACATTAGTCCATGATGGAACCCACAGAACATATATATACAACAACGACTCCATGAGTCAAGAATACAGATATACTATACAAAGATACAAATCACCTTGAAAACGATAGAGCATCCGACTACGGACAAGATGCAAATGGGGCTAAGAGCCCTGAAGAATAACCAATGGCATCCATAACCCTGCCCAGGCCAAGCCGGAAGGGTAACCCTGCTAACGACGTCAAACTCGTACCTGCTAAACAAAAGGGGTGCCGACAAAGGGCGAAGGGAAAAAGAGGAGCGTCGATCGAGGCCAAGATGCATGAGGCTAGAATTCAGCGGCTCTCGCCTACATAGTTATGGTGGACTGTAGCGGCAGCACAGCATGCATTATACAACCTATAGAGACTCGATATAACTGTCGGCTATTAGAGAGGGGTAAGAAAGACGTATTCGGGACCAACCTGATATTAACACCTTTCATACCCATCCTGGTATTCCCCCACGAGACCAAACAAGGAAGTCAAACCAAGGAACTCACACAGTTGGTAGTTTTATTCATTCTATTATAGTTGCAGCACTTACTAGTCAGATCTAGATATCATGAATCATCCTGATAGCATAAGTAGTGGGCAGTTTTAGTTAACCATTCAGTGGTAGTTGCAGTACTTACTAGTCAGATACAATTAGCATGCGACATGCCAAACCCAGCAGTTGTTGGCACTTTTATTTCATTCCATTGGAGTTGTGATACTTACTAGGCAGGTATAACATGACACGATACACCCTAGTTCCACCAGTTGTTGGCACTTTTATTATCCATTCCATTGTAGTGAAGCTGATTACTAGTCACATATTAAGTCAAATTTATAGCGCTACTTTAGTTATGCTTGTCTATGATAGAGATACTGTGCTCCAAGTCGTCCATAACTGCGGACACGGCTTTCAGAAAGATTTACCCTGCAGGGGTGCACAAATAGCAACACACAAACGATCAACCTCAGAAAAACCAAATCAAAACCCAACAAGGATTTCACGACAAAGCAATCACAAGATTCATAAAATATTTCAGGGGGCCACCCTACTAAGCTACCCGCGATGAAGTTGGTCGGCTCCGAGACGGACCCAGGGTTTGTGTGGACGACGGTAAACGACTAGGAACCCGAAAGTGTGACTGGGCTTGTTGATACAGCGAAAACGTGTCACGATCCAAAATAGTACAGGTGCTCCACGCACAATCGTAAATAAAGCAGTAAAGCATGGCATAAGTACAAGATAGTAATAAAACCCCAAACTAGTTTGTGGCCCCAAGAAATAAGAAATGAATCAAGCTCTGGCTAAGGGGATTCATGGTCCCATATGCGGAAAGTGCGATAGTCAAGGAACAGGTATCAAGTACTCGGGGCCCGCGGGACACAAGTGGGCATGAAAAACCAAATAACATATAATTGCCCACCGGTGCCACTTTCATTAGTTATCACAGCAATTTAATAGTTGCAATTAAAGACATGATCATCTCCACCATAAACATCTGCCAGCATTCCAACAACTGTGGTACTCGACAGCACGAGATCGCACCTGAGCAAGCAACTACAACTCGCAAGGCCAGCTATCTACCAAACAACAGGTATTAGGAGGTGTCCATGGCAATGTAGAGGCTGCACGGGATGTAATTGGTGCACGGAAACTAAAGCATCGCGACACGGATAGCAATAGATCAACAGGAGGAAATAAAGACTATAAATGCAAAATAGGTAGAAGGGGGAGAGATGCTCGCCTAGGAAACACTGCCGAAGGATCATATCCGGAGAACTTGTCGATACTCGCATCAACTCATCGGCCTAATCCGCGAAGAAGCAAACACTAGAAGAAACACCGGATGCAATATTTAGTACTACGGCAGAAGATCCGACATGGTTATGATATGATGCATGACATCGCAAAGATGCGATGCAACTAGGCAATATTAAGCGGAACCGAGGCCCCGGCAATTAATTAGATGGTTCGAGTTGTTTGACTACCACGCAATTTAAATGTTGTATTAACAGGGCGAAACATGGCATCGGTTTGCTACACCAATTTAAATGGAGTCCGGAATAAGACTAGAATAGCCCGCATATAGACTCCATATTTAATTTAGGTGAATCGACTATTTAACCCAACCCACCAGATGACATGTACGTAAGCATGAACAATTTAATATGCGACAGTTATATGTCATATTATAAAAATAGAGGCTTAGGGTCACTCATCTGGGTTCGAAAGATCTTGGTTCCGGGTGCAGGTCTCGTGGTTCGACGGGGACGGTTCGACGGGATCGGTCTCCGACAACGGAAGGAGAGCTTGGCGTTCCGGAAAGAAGGACTTGGTTTGGCGTTGGGGGTGCACCGGATTCGCCCTGGTCGGTGTCAATCTTGTCGTCGCGAAGATCTTGTCGGGTCCGCGTATCGGGTCGGTCTTGGCATCCGGGGTGAAGTACTTGTCGTCTTTCGGTTCCATGTCGACGTGCTTGACGTCCTCGATGGAGAACTCGGTGTTCCGCGGCGAAGTGCTAGTCGTTCAGGTGGCGATCTTGGCGGTCATCGGGTCCTCGGTCATCGGTGAGGGAAGGAGGTCTTGTCGTTCCGATGGATCGGTCCTCGGGGTCGAAGAACTTGGCTCGCCAGGGTTCGGTCTTCAAATTCCGGTAGCGGTCTTCGTGGTATCCGTCAAGAAGAACTTGGAGTGCCTCGAAGTCCAAGTAGGCGATCTTCAGGTACCGATGTAGTCATCCAAATTGTCGTACTTGTTTGGGGTAGGCGCACAACACCACTACCACATCCACAACATCACCACCAGACCTTCACCACAACATCCCCACATAAAAAAACTGCATCGGTACAGGAACCAGAAACTTGAGCAGATGGTCAGGGGCACGGTGGAAACTTGCTAGAGCCAAACATGTACTACCAACATGTTCAACCTCGGCCTAGAGGCGGCGGTGCCGGCTCGGCGATGAGGGGCTCAGCACGGCGGTAAGGACGAGGTTGCAGGGCAGCCTCGGCGGCGGCACAAAGGAGGTCTCCGGCGAGGCCGGAACGCAGAGGCGGCGGCTGTGGCGAGGAAAGCGAGGCCGGGACGAGCTCGTGCGACGCAGGGTGTCCACGAGGGAGAGGCACGTCGGCGACCTCGAGGGAGTGACCATGGATGTGGCGATGTGGCGCCAGGAGGTAGAGGCCATGAGACATAGGAGGCGGGGCGAGAGGCAGCATGGCGCCGGAGACAGCGAGGCGAAGGGAAGGCGGAAGTTGAAGCAGAGGGGCGGGGTTCCGGTAGCGGCGTCAAGTGCGAGGGGAGCGGGCGATGCGAGGAAGGAAGGAGGCGGGGAATGCGGGAGGAAGCACGTGCGCCAGGGGCAAGCGTGTCGACGTCGCGTGATGCGCGTGGGTGGGACCGGGGGAAACAGACAAGGGGAGTGGGCCGGGGGAGGGAATCCCGATGTGGTCGGCACGGGATAGTCGGAAGCATGCGTGTGTTGTGTGCTGCGTGCGTGGATGGGAGACAGGGGTGGGGCTAGAAGGTGAGGTGGCGGGCTGGGATTGGACAGGGTGAGGTGGAGGAAGGCTGGCGGCGGGGCTGGATGGTGCATGCGGTGTGTGGGGGTGGCGGCAGGTGGCCAGGTGGGGCCGGGGAGAGAGAGAGAGAGAGAGAGAGGGAGTAGGTAGGTGGGGTTAGGGTTTCTAGGGTCTGGTTTTGTTTACTGGGGGTGGCCGGCTGGATCGGTTCGGCCCGGTTCGGCTGCCCCTAGAAATAATATAATTATTTTTATTTAACACAACAAGGCTTTTAGGATCTGTTTTTAGACGAAGCAAAATAATCCGGAGATCCAGGTTTTTAATTTGAAATAAAGACGGGGCGTTTTGAAAACAAAACCAGGCTTTTTCGAAAATAGTTTAAACAAAACCATGCATGATGATGACGATGCTCAAATGCAATGTGGCATGATGACATGAGCATGCGGTCATGATGATGCAATGCACCAAAAACACAGCGATTTTCTAGTAGTGGTTTTAGCGGGATGCCACATTTTGCTACCATTACAGATTCCAGAATGGAAATAGGATTCTGTCGGAATGGACTTTATCATAGGTTTGCCTGCATCTAGTAGGGGAAATAACTCTATTTGGGTCATAGTAGACAGACTATCGAAGGTAGCCCATTTCATACCCGTCATGACAACCTACCAAATTTCGAAGCTAGCGGTGTTGTATATCGCCAGGATAGTCAGCCTGCATGGAACCGCCAAGACCATAGTGTCGGATCGAGGAACCCAGTTTACCTAAAGATTTTGGCAGAAAGTCGAAGAAGGATTAGGAACCAAACTGAATTTCAGCACAGCTTATTACCCGTAAACCGACGGACAAACTTAAAGAGTAAACCAGATCTTAGAAGATATGTTGAGAGCTTGTGTGCTAGAGTATGGATCTAAGTGGGAAGATTGTCTGCCTTTCGCGGAATTCTCATACAACAATAGTTATCAAGCCAGTTTGCAAATGGCCCCATTTGAGTTCTTATATGGAAGAAAGTGTCGTACCCTGTTGAATTGGTCGCATGTAGGAGAGAGTCAGATCTTCGGACCTGACATTCTACGAGAAGCCGAAGAGAAGGTTCACAAAGTCCGTGAGCACCTCAAGACTGCTCAATCCAGACATAAGAGTTATGCAGATAAAAGACATCGAGACTTGACCTTCAATGTCGGAGATTTCGTGTATCTCAAACTATCACCCTTAAAGGGAATGCAGCATTTTCGTCTGAAAGGGAAGCTAGCCCCCAGATATATTGGACCCTTCAAGATTTTGAACCGCTGAGGAGAAGTATCCTATCAACTGGAACTGCCTGAGGAGATGTTAGCCGTTCATAATGTGTTCCATATCTCGTTACTTCGCAAATGCTTAGAAGTTCTGGAGAAGACCGTAGTTTTCAAGAACATCGATCACAGAGCCATAGATATCGACAAGGATCTAACTTACCGTGAAGTGCCCATCCATATATTGGAAGAAGCATTCAGAACCACCCAGACCAGAAGTATCAAATTTGTCAAGATCCAATGGAGTAACCATACCGAAGAAGAAGCCACCTAGGAACGAGAAGATTATATTAGGACTAAGTTTCCAAATCTCTTTAGTTCCTAGTTTTTCCTGAATCTCGGGACGAGATTCTGTTTAAGGAGGGAATGTTTGTAACATCCCAAAAATATTAATCAAGCTTTAATCACCCAAGTTTAGGGTTAACAAAAACTTTTATTATTAAATTTAATAAGAATGCATGTGTGATTTATATTAGTGTATGAATGCTTGCAATTGCCATGAATGATTGTTACTAATGATAAGGATTGGTTTAAAGATGAATACTACATCATTTAGATCATTCCCAAGCATAATCAAATGAAAAGAAAATCAAATATAAGTCATATGATCAAATGGTCATTTTGGCCAGACTTATCTACTAGACCACTTTGAGTGTTCCTAGTAAAACATTTCCAACAGAAACTTTTCCAATTCTTTTCACCCCTTGCTAGACCAAGTAAAAGTGAATCCAAGCAAACTTTACAAAGTGGCAGAAACAACATTCAAATCTATTTAAGAGGCATTGCAAAATTGAATCCAGTTCATATGCCTAGATCATCATTTTTCAAAAACCATTCAAATCAATTCCCCTTTACCTTTCCCAGCAACCACAGACTACTAAGCAAGCAACAAGATCACTCACCAAAATTCTTCCAAAAATTTGAAAACAAATTCCATGCATCCATTTGATCAAACACCTGGCAGGCACAGTACAACCTCACCAACTATACACCATTTTGAGCTATCAATTGCTCAGCTCTTGTACTGCAATCAACACATTCAATTGCCCTAGATCATCCCTGGTACTTGGTCATGCAAAGAAGAGGCATCACTGGCCACATTAACCAGAGGCATCACTGGCCACATAAGATATTTTAGCTTTGTAAAAGAAGTGTATTTAGACTTTTTTTAGTGTGTAGGATATCTAGACCATTTCTTTTACTTCCTCTGTCTCAGTTTACTAGGCTCGTCTCCGAAATCTATTTGTCTCATTTTACCACAGGATTAAGGCTTATTAGCATTAATGGGACATGGAATTAAGGCTCGATGGACTCAAATCTGCATACAGGCATAGCCTACTCACCATGCATGCGTTCATTCATTGGCTTAATAGGTTACATGCAGACATCCTCCCGTGGTTCTACAAGGATCGATGGGCTGCCCTCATTAATTCGACCAATTGAGAGAGATTAGTGCCTCATTTTTCTTCTAATATCTCCTCCAATTAGATTTTATGTCGTGGTGGTGTCACGGCAGATGTCGTGGATAGGCTAAAGGTGGGGACTAAATGCACTAGGGAAATCCAGGGAGGGATAGTGTGGTGATTCCACACACAGAAGCTTTGTATTTGATTCACTTCCACATATTACAAGTGCTCCTTGAACTGTATTGGAGAGAGGAGGAAGAAGGAGCTCTCTTACTCTCACCACTAGCTAGCCCTCAGGAACCAAGTAAAATCTAACCCACTAGAGATCAACCCAGTAAAACTCAACCCTTTCTACAGAGGCCCTAGCCCTCCTTATATAGGGGTGGCTAGGTCTCCAATTAGGGCATACGTGGAGGCATATTCTAGGGAATATGCCTCTTCCCAAAATAGTAAGCCGACCGGGTCACTTTTCCCCGCGTCATCCATGCAGAGGCTACGTGAGCCTCTACGGTGCCCGCGTCAGCCGACATTGGCATCTTCACCTTTGTCGGTCATGCCTCGGTGGTCTTGTCTCTGTCCGCTTCGCTCACGCTCTGCGTACAGTGGTCACCTTTGACCAGCGAGATACCTTCCTTCTCCTACAAGCTTGATATGACCCGGATCGTACATAGTTGATCCGACCACACCCGTTCCTGCATACAAGTTAGATTCGTCTGTCCGACATACGACTTAAGTCGGTTGAGACCTAGTTAGGTGGACATCCCCTGGTCCAGGTTACCCCGAGATTCGTCCTGCCTTGAGGTGACTCGTCCAGCATTTGCTTTGACCTTGCCATACCTCGGCTAACTCGGCCTTTATACCCTGGCGTGACCCTACCCGAGGGTATCCCCCCAACATTAGTCCCCGAAGCTGGTACGGTCTTAGTTGCCTTAGCCGCTAAGGCCATAGAAGGTTCAATTTCACTGAGCTTTGTGTTCCTTTTCCGAGTTATCTCCTATCTCGGATTTCATGGGTTTATTTTCCCTTGGCATATTCCAAGTTTTTACTTGCTGGCCAGGTTACCTCATGCCCATCCGGGTCACTCTTCCTTCTCCTGTACGCTTCCCCACGTGGAGGTTAATCATCACGTTTGCTTCATTTTAAGGGCCAGCAATAGTAACCGCCGCAGTAATTGTCAGAAGTTACTGTTGCCCACGTCGCGTCGTGCCTGCCTCCTCGTTAACTGTACCATAACATCACGTCATGGGATCCGCTGCGCCCTGTGGCCCTCCGTGTGGCTCACTGCTGATTGGTTGACCCGGGTAATACACGGCCACACCATGTGGCACACCCGCACAACACGATCCCACTACCCCCTTAGGGGAGTGGTTAAATAGGGGAGAGGCGCGCCCCTAGGCTCTTTCCCCACTTCTGTGCCCCTCTGCCTCTACCTCTTCTTCATCTTCTCCCATGACAGCGCCACCGCCACCGCGTCTGAGTAGCAGCGCCGCCGCCGCACTACCTCCACGTGCACCAGCGTTGCCGTCGCCTCCGCGCATCTCTTCCGCCACGGGTCGTTGCCAGTCTAGGCCACTGCCCCCCGCCGCCGCTAGCGCCAGCGGGGATAGCGATCTCGAGATGACTGAGGAGGAGCTCGCCGTCGCCGAGCAGGAGATGGAGGAAGATGCGGCGACCACGATCTGCGGCGTGGGCGAGCTCTGGGTTTGCCAGGATGACCTGGATTGGCTTTACCGCACTAGGCGCATCCCGGAGGGAGTCACTGCACGCCTCGCTACCTCCGAGCTTGCCTCCTCACCCAATCCGGGTGAGTATGTGGTGTTTTTGTCCCACTTCCAGTGGGGCTTTGGTCTGCCAGTTAGCGATTTTTTCCATGACTGGCTCAATACGTATGAGCTCCATCCGCACCACCTTCCGGCGAATGCCATCACGTCTCTCTCTGCGTTTGCCTCCACCATCGAAGGTTACGCCGGACTATGGCCCACAAAGGAGCTTTGGATCCGGTTCTTTGGCCTTCGCTAGAACGTGATTCCGAACATTCAGCTTGACCCGAAGGACAAGCACCTCACGCAGTTCGGCGCGTCAATCTCTCCCCGGAAGCAGTCAATCTTCCCCCGAGTCACGGGGCTTGACTCCTGTAAGGGATGGGCCCAGACTTTCTTCTACGTCCGGAACAACACAACTAAGGATCACATCCGGCTGCGCCCTTACGCTCCGGGTCCTCCCAATCCGGATCTGTGGGACGTGGTCCCCAAGAAGCCCACTGTCCTGGCGAACCAGGTCAACAAGAGGTTCTAGGAGTTGAAGGATCTCGGATTGCGCAATGAGGATGCCATGATTACGTTTGTGCACAACCGGATCTCCCCCTGCAGAAACGCACGCACAAAGTCTATCATATGAGCTGGGGCCACGACCCCAACCGGACCTCCACTTTTGAGTTGAGCAATAGCGAGATCTTTCGCCGGGTCAAGTCCCTCTTCACCACTAAGAAGGACTTTTCTTCTGAGTGGACGTGGGGAATTGAACACTATTGCCGCGATAGGCTTCCTCCCGTGGATCATATGCCGCAAACTTTCTCCGAATTGAATCATATGCCGGTCTTTGTTGTATGTTTAACTCTGTTGTCTTTTCTTTCCCTTAGCAATTCCTTCAGCAAACTATTGAGGATGGCACCGAGCCTTCCCTCAAATGGGTGCCTGACCGGGATACCTCGGACGAGGAAGAACCGGATCAGGATATGTTCCTTCCTATGGCCGACACAACCAAGTGACCCACCGGTAAACTCTCTTCCATTAGATATTGGCTCGATGATGAAGATGACTTGGATGTTGAGGTGATGGAAGCATTTGACGATGTCCCCCTTTCTTATGCTTTTCTGGCATCAGCTAACCCCGGTGGGTAGATCCATGAAGACCCTCCCCTTGCCGTGGGTGAGCCAGTCCCGGTCGCGCCGAAGAAGAAAAGGGGAGCGGCATCTGCTTCGTCCTCCGGACCTTCTTAGCCAGCCAAGTAGCAAAAGAAGTCCGCGGACAAAGCCGCCACCAAGGCCACGACTAAGGTTGTGGCCTGGAGAGCTCGCAAGCCGAAGGAGCCCCTGACTTCAGATGAGTAAGTCGTTTCTCCCTTTGCTTATTCACTTTCCCTTCCTTTATAGTTTATCATCATGCATTATTTGATTCGGCAGGGCCACGGTGGAGGTCCCACAGAGTGGATCTGGCATTGCCTCGCCACTCCGGCACAGCCCTTCTCCCCCTCGTGGCGACGATTCACGCCCGCTGAGCCCCATTCCAGAGGGTTCAGCGGCTGCTCCGGGTTCCAGCCCACCTCGTCAAGAGGAGAGCAACCTTGGAGCGGGGGAGTTTGGCTCTGCCGAGGCAGCAGCAACCACAACTTCGGCTCCGC
The DNA here is from genome assembly GCA_023614405.1 of Avena insularis. Taxonomy (NCBI): domain Eukaryota; kingdom Viridiplantae; phylum Streptophyta; class Magnoliopsida; order Poales; family Poaceae; genus Avena; species Avena insularis. Next base: position 523,244,988 of record CM042690.1, read on the forward strand.
CACAACCAGCTATCACCAAGGTTCCTTTAGCACCTCCGCCGAAGAAGAAAATAGCACCAACACTAGCACCAACTCCAGCCCCAGCAGCAACATCAAAAGCAATGGCAGCATCAAGCCCTCTCGTCCGAGTCTTCCAAGGCTCGGCGAGAAGACACTAGCAGCACCAAGGCTAGCGCCAAGGTAGCTCCCAAGGGCAAATCTGCTGCAACAACTTCCACTTCTCAGCAGCAACCTAAGGGCAAAAAGGCTCCTGACGCCACCAGGGCAGCGTCCATCGAGGCTAGACAGCGCACACTCGCGTCCATGCTTTCAAAGAATAATCCACCTCCGAAGGACGCCCCCGCTGAGCCAGCTGATGTGCAACTTGTTTTGCACACCATCCCAGCTCTTGCCCAGGTTGAGAGGAGAGAAGCTCATTCTAAGGGTCTAGTTGCCCCCATATGCTCAGCGGCGAATGATACCCTCCAACCTTGATCGAGTTTGTAAATAACTGGAACAAGGCGGAGTTCATCCACAACGACGATCTCCCGGAGAAGTTCGGTCCCACCGAATTTGCTGCGCAGATGAATACTGCTACCAAAGCAATTAACCTTGAGGGTCGGATGATGGAGGTGCGTTACTTCACCTTTTCCTTAGCATGCTGCGGATATTAGTGATATAATCATTAGTCCCCGAGCCTCCGGGGAAGTAACTTGTTACTCGGCCGGATGCTCCTTAGAAAACTAACATAGCTCCTTGATAACTTTGAATATGCACACACCTAGAGTCGGGTTAAGTTCCACTTGGCCCGGAACTTGTATACTTCGAATATGCACACACCTAGAGCCGGGTTAAGTTCCACTTGGCCCGGATCTTGTACACTTCGAATATGCACACACCTAGAGTCGGGTTAAGTTCCACTTGGCCCGGATTTTGTACACTTCGAATATGCACACACCTAGAGCCGAGTTAAGTTCCACTTGGCCCGAATTTTGTATACTTCGAATATGCACGCACCTAGAGCCGGGTTAAGTTCCACTTGGCCTGGATTTTGTACACTTCGAATATGCACACACCTAGAGCCAGGTTAAGTTCCACTTGACCCGGATTTTGTACACTTCGAATATATACAAGACTAAGTTATCTTTTTGTACTCTTTTCAGGTGACCACCAACCGCCGGAGCGCTGAGTTTCAGCGTCTCCTGGACACTCATAAGATGCTGCGCGCCAAACACACTTTGCTTATCGCTGAACAAGATAAAAGGGGTAAGTTTCTTCCTTGGCATTTTTTGTTGTTTCTTCCTCCTTTTCCGCCGAACTAATCCATCATTCGGATTTCGCAGTTGAGGTGGAAGCTAAGAATACCATCATGAGGAAGAACCTGGACTAGATCAAGGGTAAGTCGTTTTGGCTCAACTTTGCTATGCTCTCTATCTCATTTTCTCCTTGGCTCGACAAACATTCATACCTCAGCTTTGCCGGGTCAACAAACTATTTCAGCATCTCTTGAAGATAGTGTGCCCGTGCCTAATATAATGCTGCATTTTCTCGAACAAGTAGGGTAGCATCAAGCTGAGCTCAAAAACAAAGATGATGAGCTTGCCCTCCTCTGAGCCAAAGATGATGAGATTGCCAAGCTCAAAGCAGATATGAAAAAGCTGAAAGCACAGCATCAAACCGAACTTCAAAAGGCTGGCCAGGACTTTACTGAAGAGCACGAGCGCCTCAACCTCCAGATCGCCAAGGATCAAGAACTGCTTAAGGAGGCCGACTCTAAACTTGAGTCGGCGAACACTGAGCTTGTTCAACTCTGGGAGAGGCGTGACAAGTGCACCAAGGAGCTGACCCGGATCCACAGCCATATTGCTGGTAAGCTCTTTACCTTCAACAGACACTGACCTTTCCGGGTTTGCTCCATTTACTTACTCCACCTGTCTTATTTTTTTAGGCAAATTCCCAGAGAGTGAGGTCGTCGCATCCAAAGTTGTTGCCAAGTTCCACCAGAAGAGGGGTACCCCAATTGTCCCTAGTGCCGGAGAAATTCCATATGACATGGAGGACTTTCTGGTCAGCTTGTCTTCTCGTGTCGAACTTGTCAAGAACTATGGCAAGGACGTCTTCGGCATAGTAATCCGGATCTTCAAGGTCTTTTGGCCTGAGGAAGATACTCTAGAGAATATGTCTGTTCTTTTTGCCAGGCTTATGGAATGCGAGACTCAGCTCGATCTCTGGAGAGAATCTGCTGGATGCGCCGGAGCTGAGATTGTTCTCGACTACGTGCTTACATGGTATGAGAAGATTGACCTCAATCTCCTTGCGCGCATGCGCACTAGATCAAAGTGGTCTGCTGACCCGGATTGGGTAGCTCGGCGCAAGGCTTGCGCTCACAGCTTCATCCAATATGCCCCCATTCATCAATGGAACGAGGGATCGAGCTTCCTGGATGCCGCCAATGATGAAAACGTTGAAAATGCTGAAGATGAGTCGGATGAGGACGAAGAAGATGAAGTCTCAGATATCGAGGAAGACGCAGATGATTCTGAAGCTGAGGCCGAGGCTGCCCCTGCTGGCGCCGAATTACCTCCTCCTGCTGCTCCTTGATAAACACTTTAAATTTCATCAGATCCCCGGTATGCCGGGTGGAATTGTATCCAGTACACAAGTGATATTTTGCTAGTAAGTTTTTATGCCGGATTAACTTGGGCATAGTCCCCGAGTTTCATTTTCTTGTTCTTCCAATCTTTTGGCTCGGCTCGTGTCTACCTTGATTCGGTTTTATGACTTACGAGTCCGAGTTTCAAAAAATTTCTTAACAATACTTGGAAACTTTAGGATTAGCTCAAAATAACTCAGCATAATAAATCGAAAGTAAACATAAGGTTAGTCCAAAAAACAAACGTTGGCTCGAGACTAAGTTCTTTTCCTTAGTTGTTTTTCATGTGCTACGCAATTCCAAACTTGTTCTCTTGCTTGCCATGAAGTCAAATCTTGTTGGACATCAGCAAGTCGAAGAGTTGGGTTTTCGGTGCTCACACACTACTAATCCGGGTTAAGTAGAAAAACTTACGCCACACGACATATAAATGAGAAATACAGAAGACAACAAACATTATTAAGGCAGTCCCCGAGTTACTGCTCAAGGTGCCAACTTTTCATTGATAAGCTCATTGCCGGCATACATACCGACATATGAGAGACTCGGATACATACACTTTTCTGCTAAGTGTAGAAAGGACGAAGTAGAGCTACATTCCATGGATGCTTAGATTCCTCGCCGGACCTGTCCGCCTTGTTCTTTTCCTGTGGTTTTGCATCGATAAGATAATAAGAATCATTGTGCAATGCTTTGCTCACAATGAATGACCCTTCCCATGGGGGGCGATAACTTATGCATGCCAGCAGTACGTTGTACCAACCGGAGTACCAGATCAACTTCCCGGAAGACTCGGGGGTTTACTTTGCGGCTATGATAGCGTCGGAGGTTTTGCAAATATATGGCGGATCTGGACAATGCCAATTCTCTCGCTTCTTCCAGCAGATCAACATCATTTTTCCGGGCTTCCTGCACTTCGGCTTCTGTGTATTGGGTAACCCTAGGCGATTCATGCTCTATGTCGGCTGGTAATACAGCTTCTGCCCCATATACCAGAAAGAATGGCGTATAGCCTGTTGATCGATTTGAGTTGTTCTTAAACTCCATAATACCGCTGGTAGTTCTTCTATCCAGCACCCCGCTGATCTTTGCAGCAGCTCAATGAGTCGGGGTTTTATCCCGGATAATACTAATCCGTTGGATCTTTCCACTTGTCCGTTCGATGCGGGGTGGGCTACCGAGGCAACGTCCAGCCGGATCTTCTTATCTCGATAGAATCGTGCAAATGCTCCTTCAGCAAAATTTGTGCCATTATCAGTTATGATGCTGTGAGGATAACCATAACTCAAGATGACGTCTTTGAGAAATGTCACGGCCGTAGCTCCATCACATTTTCTTATTGGATTTACTTCAATCCACTTTGTAAACTTATCCACCATGACCAAAATGTGAGTCATATTTCCCCTTGCTGGTTTGAACCGGCCAACCATATCCAAACACCATACGGCAAATGGCCAGGTGATTGGTATGGTCTTAAGTTCCAACATTGGCATATGTGTCTTGGTAGCGTACCTCTGACAACCGTTGCATTTTCTTACCAAATCTTCTACTTGTTCTAAGGCACTTGGCCAGTAAAATCCATGCCGGAAAGCTTTTGCTACCAAGGCTCTAGACGAGGCATGATGCCCACATTTCCCTTGATGTATATCTCGGAGGATGCCAAGCCCTTCTTTCGGGTCAACACACCGCTGGAGTACATTAGTCACACTCCTTTTGTATAGCTCGGAATTGATGATCGTGTATGCTTTTGCTCTCCTCTGAGTTTGCCTGGACAACACCTCCTCAACGGGTAAGGTTAGATCTTTCAGGAATTGGAATATGGGTAGTGCCCAAGCTGGTATTGCTCATACAGGGAACACATCCTCATCAATTTCCATCTGATCCACCGGCATAACCTCAACCGGATCACGTTGAGCAGTCCCCGGGTTATGCGAAGCAGCCCCCGGGTTTGCCGAGGCAGTCCCCTAGTTTCGCGCACCATCTCCCATGTCAATGTCCAAGGGTGCAGCTCCAGACTCCGGATCCTCCGGGGCATTGATTGAGTCGGTTTCTGGGGACGGTCTGATAGATGGCTTTCTGAGGTGATCTAATGCTACACCCGGTGGAATTGCTTGTCGGGTTGATCCGAGCTTTGACAATACGTCGGCAGCCTCATTTTCCACCCGGGGTACATGGCGAAATTCGTATCCCTCAAAGTAACCAGATATTTTCTGCACATGGAATCTGTATAATGTCATGTTTGGATAAAGAGCGTCCCACAACCCCGACACTTGCTGAACTACCAAATCTGAGTCGCCAAAGCATTGGATCCGACGTATCCCAATTTCTTTTGCCACTTTGAGCCCATGCACAGGTGCTTCATATTCGGCGACATTGTTCGACGCTGCGAAATGGATCTGTAGCACATACTTCCACTGGTCATTCTTTGGCGAGGTAAGCACAACTCCGGCGCCTAACCCGGTTTTTGTTTTTGACCCGTCGAAGTGCATTCTCCAGTAGTTCGGATCTGGTAGCCGTGGTTCATATTGTACCTCGGCCCAGTCCACAAAAAAGTCGGCCACAACCTGAGACTTGATTGCTTCTCTTCTGTCATATTGTGGCGCATAGGGAGCTAGTTGAATTGCCCATTTTGCAATTCTGCCACTTGCATCCTTGTTACTCATTATCTCGGATATAGGGGCTTGACTCCTGTAAGGGATGGGCCCGGACTTTCTTCTACGTCCGGAATAGCACAACTAAGGATCACATCCAGCTGCGCCCTTACGCTCCGGGTTCTCCCAATCCGGATCTGTGGGACGTGGTCCCCAAGAAGCCCACTGTCCTGGCGAACCAGGTCAACAAGAGGTTCTAGGAGTTGAAGGATCTCGGATTGCGCAATGAGGATGCCATGATTACGTTTGTGCACAACCGGATCTCCCCCCTGCAGAAACGCACGCACAAAGTCTATCATATGAGCTGGGGCCACGACCCCAACCGGACCTCCACTTTTGAGTTGAGCAATAGCGAGATCTTTCGCCGGGTCAAGTCCCTCTTCACCACTAAGAAGGACTTTTCTTCTGAGTGGACGTTGGGAATTGAACACTATTGCCGCGATAGGCTTCCTCCCGTGGATCATATGCCGCAAACTTTCTCCGAATTGAATCATATGCCAGTCTTTGTTGTATGTTTAACTCTGTTGTCTTTTCTTTCCCTTAGCAATTCCTTCAGCAAACTATTGAGGATGGCACCGAGCCTTCCCTCAAATGGGCGCCTGACCGGGATACCTCGGACGAGGAAGAGCCGGATCAGGAGATGTTCCTTCCTATGGCCGACACAACCAAGCGACCCACCGATAAACTCTCTTCCATTAGATATTGGCTCGATGATGAAGATGACTTGGATGTTGAGGTGATGGAAGCATTTGACGATGTCCCCCTTTATTATGCTTTTCTAGCATCAGCTAACCCCGGTGGGCAGATCTTATGAAGACCCTCCCCTTGCCGTGGGTGAGCCAGTCCCGGTCGCGCCGAAGAAGAAAAGGGGAGCGGCATCTGCTTCGTCCTCCGGACCTTCTTAGCCAGCCAAGTAGCAAAAGAAGTCCGCGGACAAAGCCGCCACCAAGGCCACGACTAAGATTGTGGCCTGGAGAGCTTGCAAGCCGAAGGAGCCCCTGACTTCAGATGAGTAAGTCGTTTCTCCCTTTGCTTATTCACTTTCCCTTCCTTTATAGTTTATCATCATGCATTATTTGATTCGGCAGGGACACGGTGGAGGTCCCACAGAGTGGATCTGGCATTGCCTCGCCACTTTGGCACAGCCCTTCTCCCCCTCGTGGCGACGATTCACGCCCGCTGAGCCCCATTCCAGAGGGTTCAGCGGCTGCTCCGGGTTCCAGCCCACCTCGTCAAGAGGAGAGCAACCTCGGAGCGGGGGAGTTTGGCTCTGCCGAGGCAGCAGCAACCACAACTTCGGCTCCGCCGCAACCAGCTATCACCAAGGTTCCTTTAGCACCTCCGCCGAAGAAGAAAATAGCACCAACACTAGCACCAACTCCAGCCCCAGCAGCAACATCAAAAGCAATGGCAGCAGCATCAAGCCCCTCCGCCTCGTCCGAGTCTTCCAAGGCTCGGCGAGAAGACACTAGCAGCACCAAGGCTAGCGCCAAGGTAGCTCCCAAGGGCAAATCTGCTGCAACAACTTCCACTTCTCAGCAGCAACCTAAGGGCAAAAAGGCTCCTGACGCCACCAGGGCAGCGTCCATCGAGGCTGGACAGCGCACACTCGCGTCCATGCTTTCGAAGAAGACTCCACCTCCGAAGGACGCCTCCGCCGAGCCAGCTGATGTGCAACTTGTTTTGCACACCAGCCCAGCTCTTGCCTAGGTTGAGAGGAGAGAAGCTCATTCTAAGGGTCTAGTTGCCCCCCATATGCTCAGCGGCGAACGATACCCTCCAACCTTGATCGAGTTTGTAAATAACTGGAACAAGGCGGAGTTCATCCACAACGACGATCTCCCGGAGAAGTTCGGTCCCACCGAATTTCTTTGTGAGATGAATACTGCTACCAAAGCAATTAACCTTGAGGGTCGGATGATGGAGGTGTGTTACTTCACCTTTTCCTTAGCATGCTGCGGATATTAGTGATATAATCATTAGTCCCCGAGCCTCCGGGGGAGTAACTTGTTACTCGGCCGGATGCTCCTTAGAAAACTAACGTAGCTCCTTGATAACTTTGAATATGCACACACCTAGAGTCGGGTTAAGTTCCACTTGGCCCGGATCTTGTATACTTCGAAAAGCACACACCTAGAGCCGGGTTAAGTTCCACTTGGCCCGGATCTTGTACACTTCGAATATGCACACACCTAGAGTCGGGTTAAGTTCCACTTGGCCTGGATTTTGTACACTTCGAATATGCACACACCTAGAGCCGAGTTAAGTTCCACTTGGCCCGAATTTTGTACACTTCGAATATGCACGCACATAGAGCCGGGTTAAGTTCCACTTGGCCTGGATTTTGTACACTTCGAATATGCACACACCTAGAGCCGGGTTAAGTTCCACTTGACCCGGATTTTGTACACTTCGAATATATACAAGACTAAGTTATCTTTTTGTACTCTTTTCAGGTGACCACCAACCGCTGGAGCGCTGAGTTTCAGCGTCTCCTGGACACTCATAAGATGCTGCGCGCCAAACATACTTTGCTTATCGCTGAACAAGATAAAAGGGGTAAGTTTCTTCCTTGGCATTTTTTGTTGTTTCTTCCTCCTTTTCCGCCGAACTAATCCATCATTCAGATTTCGCAGCTGAGGTGGAAGCTGAGAATACCATCATGAGGAAGAACCTGGACTAGATCAAGGGTAAGTCGTTTTGGCTCAACTTTGCTATGCTCTCTATCTCATTTTCTCCTTGGCTCGGCAAACATTCATACCTCAGCTTTGCCGGGTCAACAAACTATTTCAGCATCTCTTGAAGATAGTGTGCCCGTGCCTGATATAATGCTGCATTTTCTCGAACAAGTAGGGTAGCATCAAGCTAAGCTCAAAAACAAAGATGATGAGCTTGCCCTCCTCTGAGCCAAAGATGATGAGATTGCCAAGCTCAAAGCAGATATGAAAAAGCTGAAAGCACAGCATCAAACCGAACTTCAAAAGGCTGGCCAGGACTTTACTGAAGAGCGCGAGCGCCTCAACCTCCAGATCGCCAAGGATCAAGAACTGCTTAAGGAGGCCGACTCTAAACTTGAGTCGGCGAACGCTGAGCTTGTTCAACTCTGGGAGAGGCGTGACAAGTGCACCAAGGAGCTGACCCGGATCCACAGCCATATTGCTGGTAAGCTCTTTACCTTCAACAGACACTGACCTTTCCGGGTTTGCTCCATTTACTTACTCCACCTGTCTTATTTTTTTAGGCAAATTCCCAGAGAGTGAGGTCGTCGCATCCAAAGTTGTTGCCAAGTTCCACCAGAAGAGGGGTACCCCAATTGTCCCTAGTGCCGGAGAAATTCCATATGACATGGAGGACTTTCTGGTCAGCTTGTCTTCTCGTGTCGAACTTGTCAAGAACTATGGCAAGGACGTCTTCGGCATAGTAATCCGGATCTTCAAGGTCTTTTGGCCTGAGGAAGATACTCTAGAGAATATGTCATTCTTTTGCGGGCTTATGGAATGCGAGACTCAGCTCGATCTCCGGAGAGAATCTCTTTGGATGCCTTGAGCTGAGATTGTTCTCGACTACGTGCTTACATGGTATGAGAAGATTGACCTCAATCTCCTTGCGCGCATGCGCACTAGATCAAAGTGGTCTGCTGACCCGGATTGGGTAGCTCGGCGCAAGGCTTGCGCTCACAGCTTCATCCAATATGCCCCCATTCATCAATGGAACGAGGGATCGAGCTTCCTGGATGCCGCCAATGATGAAAACGTTGAAAATGCTGAAGATGAGTCGGATGAGGACGAAGAAGATGAAGTCTCAGATATCGAGGAAGACGCAGATGATTACGAAGTGAGGCCGAGGCTGCCCCTGCTGGCGCCGAATTACCTCCTCCTGCTGCTCCTTGATAAACACTTTAAATTTCATCAGATCCCCGGTATGCCGGGTGGAATTGTATCCAGTACACAAGTGATATTTTGCTAGTAAGTTTTTATGCCGGATTAACTTGGGCATAGTCCCCGAGTTTCATTTTCTTGTTCTTCCAATCTTTTGGCTCGGCTCGTGTCTACCTTGATTCGGTTTTATGACTTACGAGTCCGAGTTTCAAAAAATTTCTTAACAATACTTGGAAACTTTAGGATTAGCTCAAAATAACTCAGCATAATAAATCGAAAGTAAACATAAGGTTAGTCCAAAAAACAAACGTTGGCTCGAGACTAAGTTCTTTTCCTTAGTTGTTTTTCATGTGCTACGCAATTCCAAACTTGTTCTCTTGCTTGCCATGAAGTCAAATCTTGTTGGACATCAGCAAGTCGAAGAGTTGGGTTTTCGGTGCTCACACACTACTAATCCGGGTTAAGTAGAAAAACTTACGCCACACGACATATAAATGAGAAATACAGAAGACAACAAACATTATTAAGGCAGTCCCCGAGTTACTGCTCAAGGTGCCAACTTTTCATTGATAAGCTCATTGCCGGCATACATACCGACATATGAGAGACTCGGATACATACACTTTTCTGCTAAGTGTAGAAAGGACGAAGTAGAGCTACATTCCATGGATGCTTAGATTCCTCGCCGGACCTGTCCGCCTTGTTCTTTTCCTGTGGTTTTGCATCGATAAGATAATAAGAATCATTGTGCAATGCTTTGCTCACAATGAATGGCCCTTCCCATGGGGGGCGATAACTTATGCATGCCAGCAGTACGTTGTACCAACCGGAGTACCAGATCAACTTCCCGGAAGACTCGGGGGTTTACTTTGCGGCTATGATAGCGTCGGAGGTTTTGCAAATATATGGCGGATCTGGACAATGCCAATTCTCTCGCTTCTTCCAGCAGATCAACATCATTTTTCCGGGCTTCCTGCACTTCGGCTTCTGTGTATTGGGTAACCCTAGGCGATTCATGCTCTATGTCGGCTGGTAATACAGCTTCTGCCCCATATACCAGAAAGAATGGCGTATAGCCTGTTGATCGATTCGAGTTGTTCTTAAACTCCATAATACCGCTGGTAGTTCTTCTATCCAGCACCCCGCTGATCTTTGCAGCAGCTCAATGAGTCGGGGTTTTATCCCGGATAATACTAATCCGTTGGATCTTTCCACTTGTCCGTTCGATGCGGGGTGGGCTACCGAGGCAACGTCCAGCCGGATCTTCTTATCTCGATAGAATCGTGCAAATGCTCCTTCAGCAAAATTTGTGCCATTATCAGTTATGATGCTGTGAGGATAACCATAACTCAAGATGACGTCTTTGAGAAATGTCACGGCCGTAGCTCCATCACATTTTCTTATTGGATTTACTTCAATCCACTTTGTAAACTTATCCACCATGACCAAAATGTGAGTCATATTTCCCCTTGCTGGTTTGAACCGGCCAACCATATCCAAACACCATACGGCAAATGGCCAGGTGATTGGTATGGTCTTGAGTTCCAACATTGGCATATGTGTCTTGGTAGCGTACCTCTGACAACCGTTGCATTTTCTTACCAAATCTTCTGCTTGTTCTAAGGCACTTGGCCAGTAAAATCCATGCCGGAAAGCTTTTGCTACCAAGGCTCTAGACGAGGCATGATGCCCACATTTCCCTTGATGTATATCTCGGAGGATGCCAAGCCCTTCTTTCGGGTCAACACACCGCTGGAGTACATTAGTCACACTCCTTTTGTATAGCTCGGAATTGATGATCGTGTATGCTTTTGCTCTCCTCTGAGTTTGCCTGGACAACACCTCCTCAACGGGTAAGGTTAGATCTTTCAGGAATTGGAATATGGGTAGTGCCCAAGCTGGTATTGCTCATACAGGGAACACATCCTCATCAATTTCCATCTGATCCACCGGCATAACCTCAACCGGATCACGTTGAGCAGTCCCCGGGTTATGCGAAGCAGCCCCCGGGTTTGCCGAGGCAGTCCCCGGGTTTGCCGAGGCAGTCCCCTAGTTTCGCGCACCATCTCCCATGTCAATGTCCAAGGGTGCAGCTCCAGACTCCGGATCCTCCGGGGCATTGATTGAGTCGGTTTCTGGGGACGGTCTGATAGATGGCTTTCTGAGGTGATCTAATGCTACACCCGGTGGAATTGCTTGTCGGGTTGATCCGAGCTTTGACAATACGTCGGCAGCCTCATTTTCCACCCGGGGTACATGGCGAAATTCGTATCCCTCAAAGTAACCAGATATTTTCTGCACATGGAATCTGTATAATGTCATGTTTGGATAAAGAGCGTCCCACAACCCCGACACTTGCTGAACGACCAAATCCGAGTCGCCAAAGCATTGGATCCGACGTATCCCAATTTCTTTTGCCACTTTGAGCCCATGCACAGGTGCTTCATATTCGGCGACATTGTTCGACGCTGCGAAATGGATCTGTAGCACATACTTCCACTGGTCATTGTTTGGCGAGGTAAGCACAACTCCGGCGCCTAACCCGGTTTTTGTTTTTGACCCGTCGAAGTGCATTCTCCAGTAGTTCGGATCTGGTAGCCGTGGTTCATATTGTACCTCGGCCCAGTCCACAAAAAAGTCGGCCACAGCCTGAGACTTGATTGCTTCTCTTCTGTCATATTGTGGCGCATAGGGAGCTAGTTGAATTGCCCATTTTGCAATTCTGCCACTTGCATCCTTGTTACTCATTATCTCGGATATAGGGGCTTCACATATTACTTTGATGGGGTTCTCCTCAAAATAATGTTTTAGCTTCTTTGCTGCCATATACACACCATACGCCACTTTCTGATAGTGCGGATAATTTTGCTTTGATACGGATAATCCCTCGCTCAGATAATACACTAGCCTTTGCACTGACTTACCCTCTTCGTCGCGCTCTACCATGATTACTGCACTTACAACTCGGTTGGTTGCGGCTATATAGAGCAACATTGGCTCCTTTGATAGTGGAGAGGCTAACACTGGCGTAGTGGCTAACATTTTCTTTAATAAAATAAAGGCTTTATTGGCCTGCGGCGTCCAAATGAACTTGTCCGACTTTTTCATGAGTTGATAGAGGCAATGTCTTTTCTCCCAACCGACATACAAACCGACTTAACGGTGCCAGGAAACCAGTGAACTTTTGGACATCATTAAGACACTTCGGCAATTTCATTCGCTCTATGGCCCGGATTTTAGTTGGATTGACTTCGATACCTCGGCTGGAGACAAGAAATCCGAGTAATTTTCTAGCCGGGACACCGAAGGTACATTTTTCCGGGTTAAGCTTCATCCGGAACCTCCTTAGGTTCGTGACGTCCACTGATATCGTCAAGGAGCGTTTTGCTTTCCTTGGTCTTGATAACCACATCATCTACATACACTTGCACATTTTGACCAATTTGGTCGTGCAAACATTTCTGCATACATCTTTGGTTCGTTGCCCCTGCATTACGTAAACCAAATGGCATGGTGCGATAGCTATAAGCCCCATATGGGGTGATAAACGCAGTTTTTATTTGATCATCCGGATTCAGAGGTATCTGGTGGAAACCATAATATGCATCAACGAATGACAATAGTTCACACCCAGCAGTTGAATCTATGACCTGATCTATCCCTGGCAGTGGAAATGGATCTTTTGGACACGCCTTATTCAGGTTCGTGTAATTGATACACATACGCCAAACCACTGCCACATTTGGATCATCCTTCTTCTTCTCCACCAGCACCGGATTAGATAGCCAATCTGGGTAAAGAACTTCCATAATAAATCTTGCTACTAGCAACCGAGCTATCTCATCTCCAATGACTTTTCTCTTATCTTTGGCGAAGCGGCGGAGAGGTTGCTTCACCGGCCTTGCTCCGGGTCTCACATTCAAAGAGTGCTCGGCCAACTCCCTCGGAACACCTTGCAAGTCATGTGTGGACCAAGCAAAAATATCCCGATTCTCACGGAGGAAGTTGACAAGCTCGCTTTCCTATTTATCATTTAACCCGACACCAATTGTTACAGTGCGCTCTAGGAACATGTCATCAACAGACACTTTCCTGGTATCCTTTGTGGCTTGGAACGAAACACTACCATGCGGATTACTCAACGCCGGCATATATTGCTGCGCGGACTGAGCCAACGCCGCCACCTCCTGTATCTTCCTTTTTTCCTGCGCAATCATGAGTGACTCGGCTAGGTTAGACCGGTGGCCTTTACTCAATGGAACGTCGGAAATCTCCAGCAATGGTAATCACTCCATTTGGCCCGGGCAGCTTCATCTTCAGATAACTGATATGGCAGCTTGCCATGAACTTGTTCAATGCTGGCCTTTCGAGTAACGCGTGATACGCACTTTCCAAGTTCACCACTTCAAACTCCAAATTCTCAGATCGGCAGTTATCTCTCGTGCCGAACAATACGTCAACCGGCCTTTGCCTATGGGCTCACAAGAAATGCCTGGCACAATGCCATGGAAAGTTGTCCTTGTAGCTTGGAGCATGTTCTCCATGATACTCAACTTGCGCATTGTATCCGCATACATGATATTAATGCTACTACCATTGTCAATCAGTACCTTTGAGAATCTCACATTGATGTTAGGCCCAATGAATGTCGGATCCAGCACTAACACATACGAACCAGGACTTGGCATAAGCTTGGGGTGATCCTTGATGCTCTAGGTAATTTCCTGGTCCGACCAAGGCATATACCTCGTCACTGCTGGCATTACCGCATTCACCTCCATGTGTCGGCGCTGCAAGCTCTTTCTATCTGTTTCCTCAGTCGTAAACACACGGTAACTCTGATGATGTTCTCTGTACTCATTCCTCCCTTCATTTCCGGGGTACCTCTGATCCGGCAGATGCTGGTCTTCCACTTGATGCACTGCATCCCTTCTCTCATGGTTATCATACCTCGGCGGAGGGGGAGGCAACATTAGTTGTTGCGTGTTCGCTCCGGAGAGCAATTGCTACCGGGGTAACTCCTGCCGAGGTTGATCATTCCGAGGGGCCTGAGCATTCCCCGAACCACCTTGTTCTATTTTACGCATCCACTCACACTGCCTTGTTGTATGACCTGCTGGGTTACTCGGATTTGGCGTGTGAAATTTACACGGTTGATCCAGCATCGACTCGTAAGTATACCTCGGACGGTCCTTCTTTTCCTGCCACTATTTCTTCTGCTCTAGCGTCCAAGTTTTCTTGCCATCATTTCTCGTTTTCCATTGTTGCCCTCTAGTTTTCGGTCGTTGATTTCCACCTGCTCTGGGTTGATCTTGATTCACCGTAGCAACTTGTTGCGAACTGTACCGGTAATCCGGTCTGTCATCTCTTATTTTACCCCGGTAATCATTCCTCCGGGATGACCCGGCTCCATCTCTCTGGTAGCACTCCTTATTTGACTCGTTTGACACGAGCCTGGGTTGAGTCGGATCACCCAACGCATATGAATCAGCAATCCGGATTGTCTCTGCCAACGTAGTTGGCATATCCCTTTGCAATCTTTGCCACAACATGCTTGCATATCTGCATCCTTGTGCAAACAATGCTATGGCCTGTGACTCGATCACCCCCTCACATGAGTTTCTCACGGTACACCACCGGGTCAAGAACTCCCGGTCCGTCTCGTTCGGTCTCTACTTACACATTGCTAGGGTTTGTGGCCTATTTGGCCTCTGATACGTACTTGAGAAATTGCTGATAAACATTTCCTCAAAATCAATCCAGCAGTTAATACTTCTGGGCGGCAAACTGTTTAGCCATACCCTCGCTGGCCCCTCCAACATCTGGGGTACGTATCTCACTGCCCATCTCAAGTTGCCTGTAGCAATTTTCACAGCTGTAGCATAGTTAATCAACCAATCCTCCGGCTTTGTGCTGCCATCGTATGTCTTAGTGCCTCTAGGTAGCTAGAAGTTAGGTACCGGAGGTTCCTTCATGATTCGGGGTCCAAAACACGCAGGACCCAGGGGACCTTGCATTCAATCTGTTCCGACCGATACAGCCGATCCAGTTTTAATCTGGCATCATCAGGCATCAAATCCCTGCTTCCCAATCTTGACCCTATCACATGATAGTCCGACCTTGGGTATCCTACGTTCACCATTTCCGAATCACCATCATTATATCGGTCTTGCTCTCGAGGGGCACCTCTCTGTTGCATACCTCGGCCAGCACTTTGCTCTTGCCTTGGTATATTCTGCTGTTGCGGTTGTCTTGCTCCTGCCAAGTTTCGCTGTCCGGCATTGCCATTCACAGCATTTCCTTGACCAGCATTGCCTTGGTCGCGGTTATCTCGGCCAACTTCACCTCGGCTCACACTTCGTCGATCGTCATTTCTCTATACTCCTTTTCCTTTCCCTGCCCTTGCCGGGTCATACGGGACTATTTGTTTGTTCCTCCTGGCCGAGGTTACCACCTCTTCTCTCCTAGGACCACCATGTGGAGACGATGTAGCTCCAGCGGATTTCTCTGGGTTACCCACCGCCGAATGAATGATCTTGGAGATCCCA
The DNA here is from genome assembly GCA_023614405.1 of Avena insularis. NCBI lineage: Eukaryota > Viridiplantae > Streptophyta > Magnoliopsida > Poales > Poaceae > Avena > Avena insularis. Next base: position 523,260,697 of record CM042690.1, read on the forward strand.
GCTCTCTTCGGGTTAGCCCTGAGCAATTCCTCATTCTGCCTGTTCGCGATCCGAACCAACTCATTGACCCTATCTTGTTGTCTCTGACGGGCTTCACCTGTTAGACCCTCTAATTCGGACGCAGCTGCATCTGCTGCTCTGAGGTTTTTCGCCGGGGTACTGTACTTCGGCAGCCCCATGGACAAACAATTCTCTGACTCCTCGATCCTAGTATCACCCTCATTGTTCATTTCACTCATGAGATTTCTCCCCTTCACTTTTACAGCATCTACCTTATTTGCCTTTGCGTACTCACGCAGTGTCATGTTCAACGACTGCTGAGCCGCGGCTATCTTTTTCGCTCCCTCTAGTATTTTTTGCCTAGTTTCCTCTAGCTTGGCCTGTGCCTGAGCCGGATCTACCACTGCTGCTACAGGGTTTGCCAAGCTATCCATCGCTTCCCGCAGCACATTCTCTGGCCTCTCTAGTGGAGGACCTCTACTTTTCCTTGGTCCCTTAGGCGTTACCTCCGGATCTGGTGCCAGATGCTTGCTTGCACCGACACTAGGTGCAGTCATCCTCACCTCAGCACGGTCCGGGGAGCGAGTGATACGCGCCTCGCGAACCACACTAAGGGGTGGCTCGCCTCCTTCAGCGATGTGCCGCGGATGAACGCACGACACATCGACAGCAATGTAGACCTTGTGCGCGCCGAGCTTGACAAAGAGGCCGTTGCGGGGAAGAGGACGCTTGCCAAAGCAGCCAGTGTTGTCGCTGACAAAGTCCAGTGCTCCAAAGCACTGAACGAGCCCGGAGACAATGCGTTCGTCGGTGCCGATGAGGTTTCCCGTCCGGATCTTGACCCCTGCTAGCGCCGCTAGCCCCACGGTGGGCGCCAACTATCGTGGTGGTGTCACGGCAGATTCCATGGATAGGCTAAAGGTGGGGACTAAATGCACTAGGGGAATCCAGGGAGGGATAGTGTGGTGATTCCACACACAGAAGCTTTGTATTTGATTCACTTCCACAGATTACAGGTGCTCCTTGAGCTGTATTGGAGAGAGGAGGAAGACGGAGCTCTCTTACTCTCACCACTAGCTAGCCCTCAGGAACCAAGTAAAATCTAACCCACTAGAGATCAACCCTTTCTACAGAGGCCCTAGCCCTCCTTATATAGGGGTGGCTAGGTCTCCAATTAGGGCATACGTGGAGGCATATTTCAGGGAATATGCCTCTACCCAAAATAGTAAGCCGACCGGGTCACTTTTCCCCCGCGTCATCCATGCAGAGGCTACGTGAGCCTCTGCGGCGCCCGCGTCAGCCGACATTGGCATCGTCACCTTTGTCGACCACGCCTCGGTGGTCCTGTCTTTGTCCGCTTTGCTCACGCTCTGTGTACAATGGTCACCTTTGACCAGCGAGATACCTTCCTTCTCCTACAAGCTTGATATGACCCGGATCGTACATAGTTGATCCTGCCACACCCGTTCCTGCATACAAGTTAGATTCGTCTGTCCGACATACGCCTTAAGTCGGTTGAGACCCAGTTAGGTGGACATCCCCTGGTCCGGGTTACCCCGAGATTCGGCCGGCCTTGAGGTGACTCGGCCAGCATTTGCTAACTCGGCCTTTATACCCCGGCGTGACCCTACCCGAGGGTATCCCCCAACATTTTACCTAGGTCTCGCTGCTGAGACTAATAAGCCCAGTAAACGAAGACAGAGGGAGTACAAAGTTAAAATATCCTATATTTTGAAACGGAGGGAGTACATGAGAAGTAAATAAGGCCTTACCAGGGACCATACCATGCAGGCATGCAGATACACAGGTCAACGCGTGCGAAGTGCAAGTACGAGAGTTTCAATATACTAGTAGCTATGCACGCGCGCGTCTCAACTAATCAATTCTTTGCTCAATCCAAGTAATCACATAATATGTCCAAGAGTTTTTTTGAATACTTCAAATCTACATTACTTTCTGCTCACATGATACGTCATTGTACTTCCATACTTTTAGATGTTATCGATTATAAATGAGCGGACAATGTTCACTCCTTTTGCTACACGGCTATATATCTAGATACATCTTCCCATCTTATACAGAACTCTAATGTCTCATATTCCTCTTCGTATCAACAAGTTGATATAGTCTATGTGCTCTTGCAGTACTATTGCAGCTGCTGATTTAGAGATTCTATAGCTTGACAAAAAAAACAAAAAATTCATGTGAAAACTCAGCATCATCCAATATTGTCACAAGTTGTACAAGCAATCCTGTGCTAGTATTATATGAAGGAACACCAATAACAATAGTGATTTTATACTTGATAACACTTATAGATTGATTATCTATAGTGTACCATAACCAACATTGCTCAGGGCTCTCTCGTGAGTGGTCTTCATTTTTTTGATACAAGCACAATCAGTGTATCTTCATTGCACGGTAGGTTTATCTGACAGTGCAAATTCCAGTCTAGCTTTCAATATTTACACCAAGAGTTTCAGATTAGTTTCAGTATATTTTCAGATTATTAAGTCAAAACAAAAGGAGTGTTCGTCAATTCAACAACAAAAGTTTTAGACATGTTGATTGCTGCATCCGTGAAATACTAATATTAAGTGGCCACATAAGAAATACTTACTGTGCAACTTTATAACAAATCAAGAGAGTGAGACATATGAAAGACATTCGATCTTAGAAGTTTACCATTAGTGAACTACCACAAAAAAATAGGAAATCTATTCTCCAGGGTATCTTTTTTCACAACCGCTTCATCATGAATACTCAATGATAAAATGATAAATGAAACAAGAGGCCGGGTTTACCTATACCTATATATGTACATCTAGAACTCCGAACATATGTATAGGCCATAAGCCTAGAAAGACAACAAAGATAAGCAATTGCATGCCCAAAGCAAAGTTGTTCTGTTGCAAAATATGCTCATGTTTTGAACAAAAGTCATGTGTAGGGAAAGAGAAGATAATAATTATAATTTTTATATAAATGCTAATTAATTTTATGCAAAAATGCAATTATGACCTCAACCCAAAGATTGCCTCCAGATCAACGAAGCCACATGTAGCTCTCTGATGATATCCCCTTTGGAGGGTAAACTAATTATCTCAACTCAGCAGTCAACATATTCAACACAAATTTTCAAACTTGATTGGTGGCTAAGACACAATACCTCGTATTGTAAGAGAACTGAAAAAATTTCACAGCATATATCGTTATACCAAATAAGAGAAACCGGCAGAACACCATGTAAAATATTAAGTTTATACCTGCAAAGTAACGGCGTATCTGACCCGATGGTTTTGCCAATTGTGCTTGTATATGTTAATATGCTGCTATGTCCACCGCTGTAGATAAGATGCAATGCAAGCAGGCGATGAATGAAAACAAAAAATAGGGAAAGGATCACCATGCAATGTCTTGCAACATTTGACATAGGACCCCGCCTTAGCGGCAGCTGCTATGCTAGGTCCTCAGCGGTGGCACGTCTCGATGGGGCCTCGGCGGAGGTAGCTCTATCCTCTATGGCGGTGTACCACCTGGCAGCAGTGGTGCATACGGCTGGGGCCTCCGCGACGGCGTGCCCAAGTGGCGCCTAGACAGTGGATGACAACGCATCCGGTGGTGGCGACGATTCTTGTCCGTATGAGCCGAGGCGTCATCCCCTGGTGATGGCACCGTCGTCATGCTTCTCGACGGCACTCGGCGAAGCAGGGCGGACATGGAGATCGGCTCGTGCTACAGGAGATCAGGCCCACGCTATGTAGTCGGCAGGAGTGTAGGCGTGTAGCGGCCAGGCCATGAAATCGGGAAGATGGAGATGATTTGATCCGTGAAATCAGGCATGCCCCGCTTGATTGTTTATTGTTGAGATTGCTTCTTGTTTTTGGATGCGTGAAATCAGGGCATACGGGCTGCGGGACATGCGTTCCTTTTCCTCTGCGGTGGGGTATGTTCAGCCAACGTAAATTACTAAATGCACACAAGATAAGATTCGGTTAATTCTAGCGGTTAGATTGAGTTGCTTGGCCCAATCATACGGTGGTATTATGTCTGTGTACGTTTTATAGAGTGTGTCTAGAAAAAATAACGTTTGCTCTTTTATTAGTAGTAGAGATGGGGGTGAAACACCATCGTAACTGAACAATCATCAGTGACGCAACCTGCAGGAGTATAAAACTCGCACTAGGAGTACTACTAGCTAGGAGCTGGAGTGGTGGAACTGGCCAGCGCGTGCATTTATGTGGCGACGGGAAACAAGCGGCTGGTTGGATTTGGTTGGGTGGGTCGTGGATGGATATATGGGAAGATGGTCTAGCTGGCCGGCCAACACATACGCGAGTTAGGCATGGCTGAAAATGTGTTTGAAAGGCGAGAGGGAGATGGGCAACGGCATCCATCGCGAGTTAGGGCGTGTTTGTTCGTCCATCACGAGTTAGGCCGTGTTTGTTCGATCGGGTCCAAATTTTTGATTTCCTACTTGGTCCGCTAAGTGTTGCATGAGAGCAGATTTGGTTTGGTCAACTTAGATATTTTGTTTGGCTTTCTGTATTCAGGTTTCCCATAAATCGGCCCAATTGTTAGGTTGCCTATATTGTAATTTTTTCCTCTTAGGTATTTGGTGTGTTGCTTTGCACCTGATCACATGGGTTATGAACACCCCTTTCATATTTTAGTGATCTTACCACACACACGGTCCACAACATTACTAGCTACATCACATATATATATATACTACCGTACAACAGTAATCAGGGTTCTAAACACCCCTGATCAAAATAACCATCAGCCACGAGAGGCTTAACCCCTGGTGAATAGAACCATCAACGGGGGCATCACATGCCCCTGAGCCACCATGGATTTTAACCCCTGATCAAAAGAGATCAGCCATAGTTCACCAGCATGAGTTCTCCATCAGCAACTACCACTACTACTTACAAACTAACATGCTATAACATCAAGACCATCGGCATCTAGCCGTGGTCAGGGCAGGTGTATTGCCTGTGATGGGGTTCGTTGCATAGAAAACAAAAAATTCCTACGGTTTGCAACTGCCAAGACCGAATCTAGGTAATACTTTGTAATGGTTACAGATAGATTCACCCTCGTAGACCGTAAGCAGGATAAAATTTCCGCAAAAAAACATGGTTGATATAGATGGTACACGACTGTCGGGCGACCTTTGACCCAGGTGACTCGTCTCGTCTCACCCCCCGCGGGCGATGGGGCAGGTCTCCTGCGACGGCCTCCTCCCGGCTCCCCCTCCTCCCATCCTCCCCCTGCCGTCGTCGGCGCGCACCGCCAGGCAAAGCCTGCACGGTGCCGGCGGTGGCGGGGCCTTGTTCTTCTCGGCGGCGGCAGGGTGCGCGGGGCGCTTGTGCTGGCGGCGGTGCGCCATGGCGGGTTCGGCGGGGTGCTGAGGAGCGTGGCGGCGGCGGATCCGGCTACTCCGTGCAGCGTGGCGACGGGTTACCCGGCAGGAACGGTGGCGATGGGGTCGCAGGGGCAGTTGGTGGTGTGCTCTGCAGGGCTCGACCTGGGCCAGTTCGGGCCCGATCTGGGCCGTGCGGGCCCTGTCCGGGGTCCTCGGTCACCGGGGGGTGGCAGTTGACCTCTCCTAGCAAGGCGGACGGCATGCAGGCGGGGGACGGGGCCGCAGGGTCTCCCGGGGGCAAGCTCCGCAGGGCCCGGTCTAGGCCAGGTTGGGCCCGATCTAGGCCGTGCGTGCCTCTTCCGGAAACCTCGGCTTCCTGCATGGCGGCGGGTGGCAGACGGCCTCGTCTTGCTGTGACGCGGCTAGGACACCGGATCTGGGCCGGGCGGGCCTAGGTCAGGTGGTTGATCGCCCGACAATTCCTTCCCGGGTGGCCCGGGGCGGCACGGAGGTGCCATGTCCGCCATGTTTGTCCCTCCTCACCCCTGTGACCCTAGGTGGTGATCCTCAGACCAGCGGTGGACCGGTATCCCGAATGAACATGGTGGCGAGCGTGCTGCTGCTTGGTGGCGGGGATCGGCGATGGCAGTGGATCCACTGGCGGGTAGAGAGGTAGGGACTAGTGCTAGGGTCAGCGGCGACGGTGACACCCTTGCTGAAGTGTGGAAGTGGGGCTTCACGAGTCCTTGAGCTCGGCCAGACTAGTGAGGGTTTGGTTTGTCCCTGCTGCTACATCCGGTCGGCTATCGCCTTCCGGCGGTGGAGGTAGTTCTCTCCCGCGTGTCATTGTACCGTCGACCCTCACCGGCGTTCCTTCGTCTCGGTCGATCCAGCCTCGTTCTATGGGTCATGGTGAGAAGAGGATGGTGACTTCAAGACCGTGGTGGCGTGTGTTGGTGGGCGACGAGCTGCTGGAGCTTCAAAGCGTCCGAGAGCGTGGTTTTTTGAGGGGTCGGGAGAAATCCTTGTCGTCTTGACACCGACGTGGTGACGCCTGCGGGTGTCACTTTCCTTATTGAAGGGCGTCGGCTGTATCTCTTCCCCACCTCCGGTAGCATATCAGGGGAAACCCTAGGACTCGTTCGGGTAGCAGCGTCGTTGTCGTCGCTTCCTTCTTGGAGGTGCTGCTTGACATGCGACACTTTAGAGAGGCTAGGAGAGGGGTTGATATTCTCCGGTGGGCGCAACGGTTGCGGGTCACCCTCGTTTTGGTCGAGCCTATGTCGTTGGCTTTGTTTTCTCTTATGTTTCTTTTTTGTTTTCTTTTTGTTTTGTCTTTTGGGCGTTGTGCTGTCTGGCCCAGCAGCGGTCTCAAATCGTGGTTGCTATATTAATATAGTTGGGCATATGCCTGTTTCGAGGAGGATGGTACACGACCATCCTCAAGGACGTGTAGACGATCAGCGACACAGACGGGAAGCGCCTCTGTAATCGGTCACACGTTCGCTGTGCTGACGACTCTTGATCCCTTGCTCCAGCCAGGCAGCGGAAGTAGCGGATCCCAGGGAACTCCAAAAGTGCTACACCATGGTAGTGGTGGTGGAGGAGAAGGTTTAGAGTAAGGCTTCACCGAGCATCTTTTCTAGTGGCAATGGACAAGACAAGCAAGGGGGAGAAGATGCCAACCTTAGGGCATATGAAAGAGCTTGAGAGAGTGTGTGGAGAGGAGGAGGAGGCCACCTCTCTTTATAGGCGCCATGGGGCTGCCCCCTCCCCTCCTCTCATTCAATTTCCATTAAAGCACTTTAATTCCCACAAATATTTAATTTCCTTAAAGGTCTTTCCATTAAAGCACTTTAATTCCATTAAAGCACTTTAATTTCCTTAAAGGTCTCTCCATTAAAGAACTTTAATTCCTTTTTAATGCAACTCAATTTAATAAATACTTCATTTAATGATTACTTCATTTAATGAAAACTTCATTTAATGAACATATTAACATTTTGATCCCTTGCTTCGTTTCGATACCCAAAACTCTTTCGGCAGAACAATTTTCTGTAGCAGAACAATTTTTTGCGATGTCCATTGACTTCTCCTGTGTTTCCTATTCGCTCAAACGCTTCGGTTAACCTTAAGTGTGTCTCCCTACGGGTTCGAGAACTATGTAGACATGATCGAGACTTTCTCCGATCAATAATCATTAGCTGGACCTGGAGATCTATAATGACTCCCACTAGTTCCAAGAAAATCAGATGATCGTCTGAACCTCTTTCGCTGTAATCAAATTCCTTTTGTGTCGTGATATATTACTTGTCCGAGATTCAATCACTTCGTATCATATATACCTTGTTTAACATTATTCTCGACAAGTACTCTTTTTCTCGGTCCTATGATATGACATTCTAGTGATCAAATCACTTCCTTGCAAGGCTATGTCAATGTAATATCACCGAGAGGGCCCTGAGTATATATCTTTGTTATCCGGATGGACAAATCACAATTTTGATCCACGAGCCTCAACTCACACTTTTCAAATACCCGACGACACCTTTATAATCATCCTGTTACGGTGTGACATTTGATGTAATCAAAGTACTCTTCTGGTGAAAGTGATTGACGCGATCTCATGGTCTATGGACATTGAGTTACTACGAATGCGATAGCAATTTAAACTTGATGACGTGATTGCATTGCTACATCTACTGTGGGTGACTGTTCATCATATCATTCTCTAATGATATGACCCTGTTATTAACATAATCCAATGTTCATGATCAGGAAACCGTTGATCATATGTTAATCATTCTTCCTGATTCATTCATTAGTGATCTTTTAGTATAGTAAACATTTTACCTATACTTCCTATTCATCCTATCATGACCATTTTCACGAATAAACTATATAGTTCATCAATTCGAATGTTTGTATAACTTTAGTTCCGAAAGTTATTGGGTGATTGGTATGCCTAGCGTCACCATCATTCGCAACTGCTCATCCAATATGAGAATCTATTTTGACTAAACTATACTTTATCATGTTGAAATCAAACAATGTTTCAGATATCAGAATATCTGTTAAGGTAGGATGATTTCTGAAACGAATCTTTCAGCTCCGAGATAATCTTGATACCAGAAAATTTCTTTCTAATATCAAGTATCATGGAGGAAAGCAAGACTATTTACACACTAAATTCAGAATCAATTACTATAGGATTAATAAACTTATTTAACCTTACTGAGTGAGTGAGATTTACTTGAAAGTTTGCTTTAGGACCTTTTATCTTTAATTTCACACTCAAACAATACGATACTAGTCCGTAAACTAAGTATCTAGAATACTATAGTACTATTATCTCAATTGCAACAAGGGTAGTCTATAATGGATGCCAACTACACAAACTATGCAAATTCACTTAGATTATTTAGTTCATAGTATGAGTTCATTAACAGAACTCCCACTTAAATGAACATCCCCCAACGTTCATTCAATGATTACACAATTCCTTTACACTTTATCATCCCCGATCATCATGGCCTTTGATATAGCTGGCAGGGTAGATATCACCATATCGGTCACATTACCATGTGACTGATGCTTAACCTTTTGGTCATCTGTGTTCCGAGGACATGTCTGTACATGCTACGCTCGCCAATTTTCACCATAGTGTATTGCAGTGCATAGATGGATTGCACCCACCGTATGTGAACATTGATGTGTTTGCATCCGATCATCACAACCTGCTCCACAATGATGGACTTTCTTGGTGGTGCACACTTGTGGGGGAACACGAACATTGGAATTTTGTTTGAGGGATCATCACATTATGCTACTGTCATAAGTATAATACTAGCACAATAAGACGCATATGAAATCAACATCATATGTAATGTGATATGACATGGTCATCATGCCTTGATCTCCATCAAGCGGTTCCCAACACGGCACTAGGTCCACGGTGCATCCATGTCAGTGGCTTATTTCGCAAATATGTACCTAGACCATATCATATCACAAACCCCTGCAAAATAAAGTTAGACGCTTCTACTTTATGTTTGCAAGTTTACGTGGTTGTTTGGGCTTTCGCATAAGAACCGTTTCTTACCTATGAATATCAAAACCACAACATGGATTGACTTGTTGCCGCTTTAAGTCCCCTTTCAGGGTCGTCCTTTGTGAATGACATATCAACTAATGTCAGAGAGACAAACACCTGATGGCTAGATATATGGTACAAGCCATATGTCTGTCGTGGAACCAGTCTCAGCGTAAGGTTACGCATAAGGTCGGTCCGGGATTCTTCATCCTACATTGCCGCAATATGAACAAGTACATGTGAGAGGGTAGGAACTAGAGAATCTATTCCCACACAATCAACATGTGTTCTACTCATACCAAACATCTACGCATAGATCAGCTCTGATACCACTGAAGGGGTTCCGTGGCAGAAAACAAATTATTTCCTACGATGAACACACCTAGCCAATATCTATCTATGCAGATGTAAAGTAAAGATCAGGATTCAGTGTTCATACCTTTGAAGACCGAAAGTGGTTAATGTTCCGAGGGGAACATGGGTGATGTAGTCGTACTCACCCGACAACAAGGTCGCGAAGATTCTCACAAGTCACCCTTTGTCCTTGTGCGATGTAGCCGACCTCATGGTCGTGTCAGCATCCAAGCTCCAAGCAAAAGCACCACAAATGGCGGTGCCTCGTGGACTTACACATACGGTGTAGAGACGTCTCCTGGTCTCTGGTCTAGCAAAACAACAAAAGAAGATTGATCCAGACCGAGTCCAGCAGCACGATGGCATGCGTATGGTGGAGAAACTCCAATTCCCATATGCAATTCCAATCTTGGAAACCACACATGAGGAATAGGGATATAGGGAGAGAGAAAGTCAATAGCCAATTGATGGGATTGTGTATGGGGAGAGGGGTGCCCCTCTTTATATAGGTACTCCTCCCTCAAAGTCCTGGGTGGGACTAATCAAGGAAGGAGGTAGGGAGGCGCTGCCGGCCAGCCCCTCATCGTCCCCATCTGGTGGGAGCCCACTTTGTGGCCGCCGGCCTCCCAAGGCCTTCCCTAGGGTGGCGGCCCCCACTTGGGCCTCCTCTGGTGAGGCCCAATTAGCTGGGCTACCCCCCAAAATACAATTTAAATAATATTTTAAATATTAATTTATTTAATTAATATTAAATACATATTATTTAATACCTATCACTTCTAAACACCTTTCCGACCCCTCCGATCATCATCGGATATCCTCGAAACACTTTTGGTATGACTCCAAAACTATTCCAGAGTTCTCTCTTTTCTCCTACAATCTAGAATCAACCTCTAAGCGTCTCTACCTTAAGTGTGACACCCTACAACTCGGGAAAACACAAACATGATCGATGCACTTTCTGATCAATGACCAATAACGGTATTTGGGAACACATAATGCCTCCCATGCATTCCATAATTAAGTTGATCGCTTAAACCTTGAACATCGAGTCTCATTTCCTTTGCTCTATGATACCTGGTTTTTCCAAGATCCGATCTTCAGTATCTATATACCTAGTTCGATCATGTTATTTACAAACACAGTTTACTTGTTCCCATGATATTACATCCCCATGACCTAGTCACATGTTTCCAAACTTGTAGATGTAATCTCACCGAGTGGGCCCACGATATCTATCCGTCACTCAGATGGGCACATCCCGGTCTTGATACATAGGCCTCAAAAGATCCTCTGGAATACCTGAAGCACACCTTTATGGTGACCCAGTTACGGACATGACGGTTGATGTGATTAGAGAAACATCGGGAGACAGTGATTAATATGATCTCACGGTCGAAGGACTGAATCACTATGCTTTGCTAGATATCATAGTGTTGAACTTTGTGACTGGATCACATTGCAATACTAGGGTTGGCTGTTGTCCATAAGTGACCTTGTTGTCAGTTGACATGGTAAAGTCCATGATCGGGAAACCTCGATCATCAGCTGCCCAACGAACTAGTCTAGAGGATACTAGGGACATGGTTTATTTATATACCACACCTGTATTAATATTTACACTTCATACAATTCTAGCATGATACAAAACTATTACAAACTAATGAGATATGCCAATAAAAACATATTTATTATTTGCCTCTAGGGCATATCTCCTTCAGTTCCACTACGTCCATCCCAACGCACCCGCTGCACCCGCCGCGGTGCCAGATCTCCCTGGCGGAGGCCCGCCTATGGCTGGTGTATGAGATGGCTACGCTACGCGCGAGGATGCCCGATGGGTGGCACCTGAACCCTAACAGGGTTCCAGTGGCCCCCACGCACTAGCACGCGATATGGGAGCACCTCCGCCCCTTTTTGCCGGAGGTCCTCGCCGATAGACGCTACGGAACAGATGGACCGGGCTGGGATGAGGCCTTCAAGGCCGAGAATGAGATGACCTGCCACTCCCTCTTTGCACGCGAGCCACCAGAGTAGTTCCGCCACGACTATGTGGGCCCACCGGGCTCCAACGACAAGGACATGACACACTCCGACTCAGAGATGTACCAATGCCACCCCGAGGCACCCGCCACCGGTGGGGATTCGAGTCAAGCCACAGGACCCGTCGACGCCCAAACCAGCCATTATCCGCGACGACTGAAGGGAATATGCCCGAGAGGCAATAATAAAGTGGTTATTATCTTATTTCCTGTTTATGATAAATGTTTATTTTGCATGCTATAATTGTGTTAATTGAAAACGTTAATACATGTGTGTTTAATAAACAAGTAAAGGGTTAATAGTTATTCCTATCACATAAACTAGCTCATTGATTAACAAGATGGTCAAGGTTTCCTGATCATGTACATTGGATGTTGTTAATAATAAGGTCACAACATTGGTTGAATGGTGTAATGAACATTGATCCAAAGAATAGCAATACGATCAAAGTCATTGTGTTAAAATTGCTATGACATCATACAAAGTAACTTTAATCCTTAGACCATGAGATCATGTCAATCACTAACACCGGAAGAGTAACTTGATAACATCAAATGTCACACTATAATAGGGTGACAATAAAGGTGGGTCCAGATACTCCAAAAGTGTTATGTAGAGGCTCATGGATCAAGAGTGGGATTTGTCCATCCATATGACGGAGAGATATACTCTGGGCCCTCTCGGCGATATCACATTGATGTATCTTGCAAGCAAGTTACAATATCACTAGAATGTTATATCACGGGAACGAGAAAAGAGTACTTGTCGGTAACAATATCATTGGGGATACCGAAGATTGAATCTCAGACATGTAATATATCGTGAGAGAAAGGGATTTAGTTACGATGTTAAAGGTTCACATGATCACTAGAGTCATCTATGTTTGGGAGCCAGTACGGATCTCCAGGTCCTGCTGCTGATTATTGATCTCTCGATCATGTCTACATTATTCGTGAACCGTAGGGTGACACACTTAAGGGATACTGACACCATTTGGAGCAAATAAGATACCAGAGAGATATTATGAAAGTGCTGGAATTGTTTCGATGGACATCGGAATTGTTTCGGGTGAAATTCCTAAAATTGGTTCTACATGTGATATCGAAATGTTGGAAGGGTTTTATGTGAAAGTTTGTTAATTAAAATAATTAACAAAATTCTAAATAAAATAAATAAAAGTGTTTTATTTAAAGATGAAATGCATTTAATTTAGTGGACATTAAATGCAAGTGAGTGGAGTTAAAATTTATGTGAGTGGGCTTAGTGGAAGCTCCACCGACATGAATGAGGGAGAGGTGGGGGCACCCACCATGGCCGGCTAGCCATGGCCATGGGGCCGTGCCCCATACCCTATTAAAGGATCCCCATGGCTCCTCTCCTCTTTCACCACCTCCTCGTTAAGGCTCTCTTCCCCCTCTAGCAATTCCCCATGGCCCCATTGGCTTTTTCTAGAATGATTTGTTGCTTCCGCTGCTTTGCTGGAGCAAGGACTCGGAGGTTGTCGGAGTACCGGACGTTTGTGCGATCACGGATGCATGGCTGCTTTGTGGTGCTGGACTTGCTGGTACTAGACCTGCTGGACTTGCTAGACTTCATCACGATCTTGGGATCGGCAAGTGAATGACTACATCATCCACGAAATCAGATTTCGTTAACAAAGATTTTTGGTGTTCTAGGGTAAGATCTCTACGGATGTAAATCCACCCGTTGATTGTATCTAGGTAGATAGATCTTGGTGCTTAGTTGTTCACATCGTAGGAATTTTTTTGTTTTCTATGCTGCGAACCCAACAGTGGTATCAGAGCCTGATCTATGCGTAGATGCTTTGCATGGATAGAAGACATATGAGTATGTGGGCATTGATGATCATGTTATTGCATCTTTTATATATTTTGGATATTGGTGGCTGGTGGCTTGCAAGTGCACAGGTTCGTCAGAGAATGTTTTCGTGGAAGTGTTAATTTCAGTTTTTATATCGATCCCAATAAGGATCCTAGGAAAGTGTTTTTATGAGGTGTTTCTGTCGCACCCAAGGTGTAACAGGTCTTGAGTGAATTTACTGCAAAATTTGACGGTGGAAGTGGTAAGTAAAAGATACAGGAAACTTGCTTAGGAAATAAGTAAATTACATAAAAGAAAAGATGCGAAATGTGTGTAAAGGTCCTGCAGATGAGAAGTTAGGCGCGGAGAGAAAGAATTCATGGTGATAGTGAAGGTTCCAAATGGATAAAGTGGAATAAGAGATAGTGATATTTCTTATTTATAAGTGAGTAGGTAAACAACCCGTATACCGACTAGGAGTCCCCATGGCCAATTCTTCCTAGTCCCAATGATCCATCTGCCCGTTTCCACGACCATGGTCAGCACATTAATTAAGGTCTTGCGACCGGATCAAGGCTTTAATCTTGATGGTTCCTTATTGTCCCCGAGTAGTACTAGCTCTTCATTGATATCGACTGTATCACTCGGGGGTCTCCTAATTAGTAGCATACAAGTTCATACCTATGAGATCTTTGGATCATGTTACATGGGCCCTTGAATTAGATAACAAGCATTAGGAAAACATATATAATCATTCTCACTATTAAATAAACACATCAATAGTCACAAATGGATGGATTTAAAAGAGGCACAACACATCTCACTAATCCCCTACATATCTCACACCTATGGGGATTTACACAGACATGATAGGAGAACAAATCGAAGGCATAATTGTATTGCAAATAAAAATCATCTCAAAGTTATTGTAGCAAATCACAATAGCAATTAAAGATCGAAACAAGTATAAACCAAAGGTAGATCAAAGTATCGAACCCTAATCTTACAAGTGCCAATCTCTCTCTAAGTAATGATGGGAATGATGGTGGAGTGTGTGGTTTAGAGTTTGGAAATCATCGAGGAACGAGGTGAAGTTATTCTCCTCTTCTAGATCTGATCTACCCCTCTGGATGTCTTGTGGTGGTTATATCTTCTATTCTGTTGTTCTTCCCATCTCTCTCTCTTCATGAAAGTTGCTGATGACCCACAAGTATAGGGGTGTATCGCAGTATTTTCGATAAGTAAGAGTGTCGAACCCAACGAGGAGCAGAAGATGTTGACGAGTGGCTTGGATCAGGAATTCTCTATAATACTTAGCAAACAGATTTTTATTTTTTAAATAATGCAGATAAATAAAATGCGAGTAAATAAAAGACAATTATAATAGATGAATCAAGTGGCCCAATCCTTTCTTTAGCAAAGGACAAGCCGGTTGTATTACTTAAGATGACCAAACGTTCTCGAGGACACATGGGAATATTGTCAAGTGCTTTCGCTTCATATAGTTGATTAATCTTCTTTAATTTGATAAGTGTTGTGTGGGTGAACCTGTGCTAATGTACTGACCTTCCTAGGACTAATACATACTTGTGATTATACCCCTTGCAAGCATCCGCAAGTATAAGAAAGTAATTAAGATAAAAACCTAACCACAGCTTTAAACTCTAAGATCCTACACTCCCTTGTGCAAAGGTTTCCTAACGGAGGTTTAGGTTTCTATCACTCCAGCAACCCCTACGATTAGTAGCCAAATACACAATACATTCCCCTAGGCCCATAAAGGTGAAGTGTCATGTAGTCGACGTTCACATGACACCACTAGAAGAATAACACCACAACTTAAATAACAAACTATTGAATCTTTCTCAGCACAATTCCACTACTAACAACATGACTTCTCCCATGTCCTCAAGAACTAAATGAACTACTCACGAGACATCATATGGATCAAGATCAGATATGAAATAATGATAAGTAACAATCTGAACATAATAATGATTCAACGGTTCCACTCAATAGCATCAACTACAACAAGTAATCAACACCGAGAAAGTTTCCCCTAAGAACTATGCAAGATTCAACCCAATTGTTACAGAGGTATGAAGTGGTGATGATGGTGCTGGTAGAGATGATGATGATGATCCCGATGAAGTCCGGCTTGATGACGGTGTTGATGGCGACGATCTCCCCTCTCTGGGAAGGAATTTCCTCGGCAGATTTATGCCTGCCGGAGAGTCATCAACCATCCAAAAACAAATGAAATAACATAAGTATCATCTCTTAATATGAAATATATCAATGAATAACAGTAAATTATGATATAGAATAGTGACGCAAAATGGACTTATCAACTCCCCCAAGCTTAGACTTTGTTTGTCCCCAAGCGAAAACTGAGCTCAATAAACACGACCTCAGGTTTATGGAGTGAAGTGTCGATAAAAGAATACGAACAAGAAGCATCACATTCATCAATACATAAATCATAATAGAAGACAAATCACTATTGTATAACTTAACTTGCAATAAGTAAAGGAAACACAATAAAGATACACAAGGTAAATCATAATTGCTAATGGCAAACTTTGTTCTTGGTCAAAGAATGGTTAACAATTTGCAGGAGTTCAAACATAATGGGTTTTCAATGATAGCTTTCAAAGTAATATTCACTAAGATAAGAGCAGTGTGCAAAACAAGGAACATAAGAAACATGATTGAATAAATCATCATATGAATGAACGAAACACAACAACTCAAAATACTTGCTGAGATAGAAAGGAAATAGGTTTACTAACTCAACTAAAAAGTAAAAGATAGGCCCTTCGCAGAGGGAAGCAGGGATTTCAAGTTTCATAAAGAGCTTCCAAAAATTATGGTACTTACTAGCTTTCAGCTCTCATTGCCCCTATCATAAGCATCTTGAGGTGATTAAGGTTAAAGTGAACAAATATATGAGGATATGCTTGACAAGTTATAAGTTGAAAATCTCATGCCCCGTGCTTGCGAGTACCAGACCTCATGCTACTCAACTTTAGTCACGAGTAATTTCTTGTCATTGTAAATACATGTGTATCATGGAGAACCGCCAACGAGGTACCCCTTTCCCGATGATACGGAAACTTTCCCATATCAAAATGACAAGGCAAGCAGACAATGAGCATCTCAGCGATCTTTTTAGTTGCTATTTGCATAGGTTTTTATTGAGGATGCTTCACAGATTGCTCACTATGGTTATGCTGCAATTTTCCACCATGATTAGGCATGGCTTAGGCTAGCGGCCCAGGCGATTCTCTAACACATATAAAAACTCCATGAGCTTACAAGCTCCCCTTTTATTTCACACCACCAGGATCCATAAGCAAAAGAATCATGATATCAACTAAATAAGTGCAATGTTGAAAGCGTTCCCCATGGTAACATGGTTTTGCTAACTCACAACTTATAAAGCGCAAGCATATACGCAACATAGATGGGCACAATGGTTCAAGTTTATTAAGTGCAAGAAAGTAAAGTGTGCCATCAAGTTTGTGAGAGCTTTAATCACTAATTTTCACATAACAAGTTTAATTCGGAAGGTAGATAAAAACATGAATTTACTTGGAATAAAATAATGCTAATAGGTAGGTATGGTGGACACAAATGGCATAGGTTTTGGTTTAAGGATTGGATGCACGAGAAACATTCCCTCTCAGTACAGGTTTTTGGCTAGCAAGGCTGGGTAGCAAGCATAAGAGTTGAAGGAAACAAACAAACATACAAGTGATAAAAAATAACATGCAATCTTCCTTGGAAGCACAAAAGATCTTAACTAGAGAATACTAATCTTATGAGACAATCAAGAAAGAAAGATGATAAAATTATATTTCTTAAGAGCACTTCTATCTTTTTCATTCAATTCTCATAATAGTGTTGCTATTGACCGAGCCAGGTTTGCCAAAACCAACTAAATTTACTTAATGATCCCAAAGTGATACCAATACTAACAACAAGATCAATCATATACGTAAATTGAAAACTAAAATAAGATATGCAAAAGAGTGAATGATAGAACTTCTCATTAATATTCCATAACGGCAACTCACACCAAGGGATACATAGATAACTAACGAGAGGGGAGACAGTTCCATAATGTAAACCATGCTATATGATAACTTCTCTATTCATGATATGACTCTACTTAAAAAGGTAAAAAGATAAAAGATAGTGATATGATACCGCGACACTCCCCCAAGCTTGGAACAAACCAAGGGGATGCCAAAAACTGATGACGAATTACTCCTTCGGCGGTGGTGGTGTTATCTCGATGAGCTTTTCAATCAATTTCCTCACATCCTCAATCTCGAAGGTGAGAGTACAAATCAACTCCAAGTTGTGCTCAATGCGGTTTATGATCATGTAGGGCTGTGAATCCCATCTCTTGCGATTTGATGACCCACAAGTATAGGGGGTGTATCGCAGTATTTTCAATAAGTAAGAGTGTCGAACCCAACGAGGAGCAGAAGGTGCTGGCTAGTGGTATGGATCAGGAATTCTCTGCAAATACTTAGCAAACGGATTTTTAGGGGGTTTGGATAAAGCAAGTAAACAAAGTACGAGCAGATAAAAGACAGTAGGAATAAATGCAGCAAGTGGCCCAATCCTTTATGCAGCAAAGGAAAAGCCAGTTGTATTAATTAAGATGACCAAACGTTCTCGAGGACACATGGGAAGACTGTCAAGTGCTTTCGCTTCATATAGTTGATTAATCTTCTCTAGCTTGCTAAGTGTTGTGTGGGTGAACCTGTGCTAATGTACCGCCCCATCCAAGACTAATACATACTTGTGATTATACCCCTTGCAAACATTCGTAAGTACAAGAATGTAATTAAGATAGAGACCTAACCACAGCTTTAAACTCTAAGACCCTTACGTCCCTTGTGCAATGGTTTCCTAACGGGGGTTTAGGTTTCTGTCACTCCGGAAACCCCTACGATTAGTAGCCAAATACATAATGCATTCCCCTAGGCCCATATAGGTGAAGTGTCATGTAGTCGACGTTCACATGACACCACTAGAATAAGTACACCACAACTTAAATATCAAACTATTGAATCTTTCTCAACACAACTCCACTACTAACAACATGACTTCTCCCATGTCCTCAAGAAAAAAATGAACTACTCACAAGGCATCATATGGATCATGATCAGAGATGGAATAATGATGTATAACAATCTGAACATAAACAATAATTCAATGGTTCACTCAATAGCATCAACTACAAAGAGTAATCAACACCGGGAAAGTTTCCCCTATGAACTAATGCAAGATCCAACACAATTGTTACAACAATATGGAGATAGTGATGAGGGTGCTGATGGTGATGATGATGGTGGTGATGATGATGATGATCCCGATGAAGTCCAGCTTGATGGTGGTGTTGATGGCGATGATCTCCCCTCTCCGGGAAGGAATTCACCCGGCAGAAATCTGTCTGCCGGAGAGATCTTTCTCTCTCGGTGTTTTCTGCCCTGCAGAGGCGGTGGAATCTTTCTGTGGTTGCTCCCCGAGTCTTAGGGTTTCGGGAGGATGATATACGCCAGAGGTGGGCCAGGGTGACCACACCACCTACTGGCGCGGCCTAGGGCTGCCCGCGCTAGGGGGTGGTGTGGGCCCCCTGTGGCCCATATCCACTCCGTCTTTTGGCATCCTTAGTCTTCTGGAAAAATAGGAGTTTCCGTATATTTTCCCGGATTTTCTGATCTTCTCGAATTTTGCCTCCAAACAGCACCTTTTCCATCAGAATCCTGACTGCAGCGGTCCATGCTCCAAAAGTCTTCAACCATGCAAAAAAAGATGAAATAACATAAGTATCACCTCTCAATATGAAATATATGAATGAATAATAGTGAATTAAGACATAGAATAGTGATGCAAAATGGACGTATCAACTCCCCCAAGCTTAGACTTCGCTTGTCCCCAAGCGAAACTGAGCTCAATAAACATGGCCTCAGGTTTATGGAGTGAAGAGTCGATAAAAGAATACAGACAAGAAGCATCACATTCATCAAATACATAGATCATAATAGAAGACAACTCACTATTATATAACTCAACTTGCAATAAGTAAAGGAAACACAATAAAGATACATAAAGTGAATCATAATTGTTAATGACAAACTTAGCTCTTGGTCGAAGAATAGTTGATAATTTGCTGGAGTTCACAAATAAATGGTTTTCAAAGGTAGCTTTCAAAGTAGTAAACATCAAGATAAGAGTAATGTGCTAAACAAGGAACATAAGAAACATGATTGAATAAATCATCATATGAATGAATGAAACACAACAACTCAAAATACTTGCTGAGATAGAAGGGAGTAGGTTTACTGACTCAACTAAAGAGTAAAAGAAAGGCCCTTCGCAGAGGGAAGAAGGGATTGCAAGTCTCATAAAGAGCTCCCAAAAATTATGATACTTACTAGCTTTCAGCTCTCATTGCCCCTATCATAGGCATATTTAGGTGATTAAGGTTAAAGTGATCAAATATGAGGATATGCATTGACAAGTTGTAAATTGAGAATCTCATGTCCCTTGAATACGAGGGCCGCTCTTCATGCTACTCAAGTTTAGTTACCGGTAAGTTCTTGTCATCGTAAGCATAGGTGTATCATTGAGAACCGCCAACGGGGTACCCCTTGCCTGATGATACGGAAGAATCCCCATATCAAAATGACAAGGCAAGCAGACAACAAGTATCTCAGCAATCTTCTTATTTACCATGGGAATATGGTGCTTTTTTCTCTCTTTCCTCTTTTCATAATATCTCTTTTTTTATTCTTTTTCTCAATCTCTATCTCTTTTTTTATAAGAAGAATGCTTCATAGATACTCGTTATGGTTACGCTGCAGGTTTCCACCATGTCAACATGGATTAGACCATGCCAGTGCTTCTCTAACACACACACATAACTCCATGGACTTACAAGCTCCCCTTTCATTTCACACCGACGACATCCATAGACAAAAGAACATGATATCAACTAGGTACAAAGTACAAGTGCAATGTTGAAAGCGTTCCCCATGACAGCATGGTTCTGCTAATTCACAACTTACAAAGCGCAAGCATATACGCAACATAGGTGAGCACAATGGTTCAAGTTTATTAAGTGCAAGAAAGTAAAGTGTGCCATCAAGTTCATGAGAGCTTTAATCACTAATTTTCACATAACAAGTTTAATTTGGGAGGTAGATAAAATAAGAATTTACTTGGAATAGCAATAATGCTACTAGGTAGGTAGGGTGGACACAAATGGCAAAGGTTTTGGTTTTAAGGAGGTGGATGCACGAGAAGAATACCCTCTCAGTACAGGTTTTTGGCTAGCAAGGCTGGGTAGCAAGTATAAGAGTTGAAGGAAACAAACAAACATACAAGTGATAAAGGCAAACATGCAATCTTCCTTGGAAGCACAAAAGATCTTAACTAGAGAATACTAGACTTATGAGCAAATCAAGAAAGAAAGATGATGAAATTATTTTTCTTTAGAGTACTTCTATCTTTTTCATTCAACTCTCAAAAATAGTGTTTCTACTGACCGAGCCAGGTTTGCCAAAACCAACTAAATTAACTCAATGATCCCAAAGTGATACCAATACTAACAACAAGATCAATCATATAACCACGAATTGAAAACTAATATAAGCTATGCAAAAGAGTGAATGATAGAACTTCTCATTAATATTTCATAACGGAAACTCACACCAAGGGATACATATCTAACGAGAGAGGGGACACTTCCATAATGCAAACCATACTACATAATAACTCCTCTATTCATGATATGACTCTACTAAAAAGGTAAAAAGATAGAAGATAGTGATGTGATACCGCGACACTCCCCCAAGCTTGGAACAAACCAAGGGGATGCCAAACCTGATGACGAATTACTCCTTTGGTGGTGGTGGTATCCTCTCGATGAGTGTCTTGACCAATTTCCCCAAGTCCTCAATCTCGAAGGTGAGATTACGAATCAGTTGTGAGTTTTGCTCAATGCGGCTCATGATCACGTCATGTTGAGAATTCCAGCTCTTGCTATTCTTTCTCCGTTCTTCCCTCTTGGAGTCTTCTTTTCCTACATGGTTATGGATAAAGGTATGGAAGGGATTCTTGGTGTGTGGAGGAAGTGACCGTGGAGCCAAACTATGACGGGGAGCTTTCCCCGATGCATCCGCATCAAGATCCTTCTAACCCTGGCAGGTTTCATCACCACTCCAATGCTTGCAATGGTAGTGCTGGTATGCGGATGTTGGCCTTGCTCCTCTTCACCTTCACTCTTGATCTCCTTGTCCTTCCCGGGGTCTTGGAGATCCTCCTCCATAGGCTTCTTCCCTTTATCCTTGGCGGACACCATGGTGCTTCTAAACCTTCAAAGAGTATGTCCTGGCAGAAACAGATCGAAACAAAAACACGACGAAAACATGATATACGAACCTCGGGGGATCTGGGGGGTTATATATTACGAAGTTTCATATCAAAAGGAAGGTACTGGGAGAAAATGAGTCGGAGGCGGAGTCCGGGGTGGGCTCACCACCTGGTGGCGCGACCAGGGGAGGGCCCACGCCACAGGGTGGTGTGAGCCACCCTGACTCCGTTTCCGTCCCTTTTTCGCTTCATAGCTTTCCTTATTGACTGAAAACTGTAAAAATATAGTTGGATAGTATTTTTGTGGAACTTTTCTTACCAGAATTGTTACCTATTTGAAAACAGACTCTGCAGGTCTCTGAATTTGTTATCTAGTAGATTCTTTCGGAGTCACCACTTGAATAACATCACTATCTTCATCTTCATACACTTATTACTTGAGTCATAAAACCCTTCTCTTCCTTATTACACTATTGTCTCCACTTCCTGGAAATTTCTTTCACACAAAACTTCACACAATTCTCATTAGCAACATTAGTTATAAGTGAAGTGATAAAACCTTTTGAGTACAACTTCAACTGAAAACCATCAAAACATAAGCTAATGTAGCAACTCCTTCCGAAAACCCAAAAATAATTCAAAAAGGAAATCGAATAAAGAAGCAAATGCAAGAGTGGCAAAATCTGTCAAAACAGACCAGCAGGTAAAGATCAATTTTTTGGAAATCTTCTGTTGCTCAAATCAAAAAGTGCAAAACTAACGAAAGTTAAATAACAACCTGGGGCAGAAACACAAACAATTACAGCTCAATCCGACATACAGAGATCTCTCATGAATTTTTACGGTGAAGCACAAAATTCTGTTTCGGGACAGCAACTTCCCAAATATTACTTCTCTCTCATTAGAGGTTGATATTGACACAAAAATCAAACAAAACGGATAAGGAGGGTTATTACCGAAGTAATAACTTCCAAGACTCAAATAAACAAAAAAAAACTGACAGCAAAAACAAATTGGGTTGTCTCCCAAAAAGCTCTTTCTTTAAAGCCATTACGATGGGCATTATAATTTTGAAGATGCTCACATAGGAATATGAATTGAAGTGAAAGAGAGCATTAAGAAGAAAAAATACACACATTTAAGTCTAACCCACTTCCTATGCAAGGTAATTTTGCAAACAAACAAGTTTTTGAAACCAGAGGCAACTTGCATAAGAAGGCAAAAGAAGTGCAACAAAAAAAACTTTCGGCATGAAACGAGGGAACTCGATATTATTGAGATGCATATGAACACTTTTCCCTCTCTCATAGTAACTTTTAGTATCATGCATAAACTTAACAATATAGCTATCACAAGTACCATCATAGCAATGATCACTTATTCTAACAGAAAACACAGGAATACTAACTCTCATAGCACTACTTTGTGAAACAATATTAGAGGTATCCTTACAAAGGATAGTGTGTCCCTCTTCTTCATACTTAGTGACAAAGTCTTTCACATTTGCTATTATAGGTTCATCAACCATTTGTTTATCAGGTTCAATAGCTTTACTTGTACTTTCATTAACCATACTAGCTATCATAGAATGTTCCTTTACCTTAACTGGAAAAGGCATTTTCTCAATATAAGGTTCAGGTAAAACATGATTAGCAGTATAAACTTCAGTATTTCTTGCAGGAACACTCTTAGCAATATCTTTATAAGGTTCATGATACTTATTCCACTTCTTTTTAGGCACTTCAATATAGGAAGAAAAAGCCTTAAAATAAGAAGAAATAGCTTGAGAGTCTAGACCATAAGTATTTTTAATATTTTGAAAGTCATCAGTTCCCATAAAAGATTCAATGCATTCATAATCATAATTTATACCTAACTTTCTACCTTTGTCATCCTCCCAAGCTTCAGCATTATCTTAAATACGGTCCAAAAGATCCCATTAGCTTCTTCTTTCATGCGAGTGAATGATCCAGCAGAAGAAGCATCGAATAAATCTTTATCATGTAGAGGGAGCATTGCATAAAAGTTATTGATAATAATATTGTTGGGGAGCTCATGAATGGGACATTTGAGCATTAGTAACTTCAATCTCCCCCAAGCTTGAGTTGTACTCTCTCCATCAAGAGGCCAAAAGTTGTATATTTGATTCCGATCTTTATGAATCTCACTAGGAGGATAAAACTTTGAATAAAAGAGAGGCACTATTTCCTCCCATTCCAGAGCTTGACCATTCTTCAGCAGCTTATACCAGTCTGCAGCTCTTCCTTTTAGTGATAATGAGAATAACTTCTTCTTAACTTGATCTGTAGTAATACCTGCACACTTGAACAACCCACATAATTCGTGTATAAAGAGTAAATGATCACCAGGATGGACAGTTCCATCCCCAACATAGTAGTTATCCATAACACGATCAATAATTCTTGTAGGTATTTTGAAAACATCATTCTCAGCAGGTGGTGGCTTATCTACTACCTTAGAAGTGGTAGTAGCATTACCAAATAAGAAACTCAGTGAATTATCCATAACGAAAATAAAGCAACTAACAGAAGTAAACAATACTCACAGTAGAAGTTTCCTTTACCAGTTCCACTCTCCAATAGCGCTTCACTCCCCAGCAACGGCGCCAGAAAATAGCCTTAATGACCCACAAGTATAGGGAGTGTATCGCAGTATTTTCGATAAGTAAGACTGTCGAACCCAACGAGGAGCAGAGGGTACTGGCTAGTGGTATGGATCAGGAATTCTCTGCAAATACTTAGCAAACGGATTTTTAGGTTTTTTTGATAAAGTAAGTAAACAAAGTACGAGCAAATAAAAGACAGTAGGAATAAATGCAGCAAGTGGCCCAATCCTTTATGCAACAAAGGACAAGCCGGTTGTATTACTTAAGATGACCAAACGTTCTCGAGGGCACATGGGAAGACTGTCAAGTGCTTTCGCTTCATATAGTTGATTAATCTTCTCTAGCTTGCTAAGTGTTGTGTGGGTGAACCTGTGCTAATGTACCGCCCCATCCAAGACTAATACGTACTTGTGATTATACCATTGCAAACATCCGTAAGTACAAGAAAGTAAATAAGGTAGAGACCTAACCATAGCTTTAAACTCTAAGACCCTTACGTCCCTTGTGCAATGGTTTCCTAACGGGGGTTCAGGTTTCTGTCACTCCGGCAACCCCTACGATTAGTAGACAAATACACAATACATTCCCCTAGGCCCATATAGGTGAAGTGTCATGTAGTCGACGTTCACATGACACCACTAGAAGAAGTACACCACAACTTAAATATCAAACTACTGAATCTTGCTCAACACAACTCCACTACTAACAACATGACTTCTCCCATGTCCTCAAGAACAAAACAAACTACTCACAAGACATCATATGGATCATGATCAGAGATGGAATAATGATGTATAACAATCTGAACATAAACAATAATTCAATGGTTCACTCAATAGCATCAACTACAAAGAGTAATCAACACCGGGAAAGTTTCCCCTATGAACTAATGCAAGATCCAACACAATTGTTACAGCAATATGGAGATGGTGATGAGGGTGATGATGGTGATGATGATGGTGGTGATAATGATGATGATCCCGATGAAGTCCAGCTTGATAGTGGTGTTGATGGAGACGATCTCCCCTCTCCGGGAAGGAATTCCCCCAGCAAAAATCTGTCTGCCGGAGAGATCTTTCTCTCTCGGTGTTTTCCGCCTCGCAGAGGCGGTGGAATCTTTCTGTGGTCGCTCCCCGAGTCTTAGGGTTTTGGGAGGATGATATATGCCAGAGGAGAGAGCTAGAGGTGCTCCAGGGCGGCCACACCACCTACTGGCGCGGCCTAGGATTGCCCGCGCCAAGGGGTGGTGTGGGCCCCCTGTGGCCCATCTCCACTCCGTCTTCTGGCATCCTTAGTCTTCTGGAAAAATAGGATTTTCCGTATATTTTCCCGGATTTTCCGATCTTCGCGAATTTTGCCTCCAAACAGGACCTTTTCCATCAGAATCCTGACTACATCGGTCCATGCTCCAAAAGTCATCAACCATGCAAAAACAGATGAAATAACATAAGTACCACCTCTCAATATGAAATATATCAATGAATAATAGTGAATTAAGACATAGAATAGTGATGCAAAATGGAAGTGTCACGATTCTTTCCCCACTCTTCCTCCTTGAAGTATTCTTTTCCTGCATGGTTAGAACGAGGCATGTCCCAATTGGAGGATAATTTTTCCTAGGGCATATTTTGGAATTGATGCTCATGTATAAGGGTATGGAAGGGATTCTTGGTGCGTGGAGAAGGTGACCGTGAATCCAAGCAATGCCGCGGAGTCTTCCCTCTAGTGGACATCCGTGCAGTCCTCTTGAACTTAGCGGGCTTTGCCACCACTCCCATGCTTGCAATGGTGGTGCTGGTGTGTAGATCCTGGTCTTCCTTCCCCTCCTCTTCAACTTCACTCTCGATATCCTCCCCCTGCTCAAGGTCTTGGAGATCATCTTCCACAGGCCCCTTGCCTTTATCGTTGGCGGAGACCATTTTTCCTCTAATCTTTTAAGAATAGTTCCTGACAGAAACAGATCGAAGTAGAAACACAATGAGAACACGATATATAAACCTCGAGGGACCTGGGGGATTATATATTACGAAGTTTAACAACAAAAGGAAGGTACTGGGAGAAAATGGGTGGGAGACGGGCTCCGGGGTGGTCACAGCCCCTGCTGGCGCGCCCAGGTGGGCCCACGCCACGGGGTGGTGTGAGCCACTCGGGCTCCGTTTCCGTCCCTCTTTCTACTCATTGCTTTCCATGTTAGATAAAAACTACAAAAATATAAATTGACAGATTTTTCGCTGACCTTTTCTTACCAGAACTATTACCTATTCGAAAACGGACTCTGCAGGTCTCTGAATTTGGTTTTTGATAAATTTTTCCGGGGTTACCATTTGGATACCATCAATATCTTCATCTTCATATATATATATATTGCTTTAGTCATTTAACCATTCACCATCTTATTACACCATTTTCTCCTACAACTTGGAAATTTCTTTCACACAAAACTTCACACAATTCTCATTAGCAACATTAGTGCAAGCGAGGTAATAAACCTTTTAAGTTCAATATAAACTAAAATCCATCAAAACATAAGCTAGTGTAGCAACTCCTTCTGAAAGCCCAAAAAGGAATTCAAAGAGGAAATCGATATAAGAAGCAAATGCAAGAGTAGCAAAAATCTGTCAAAACAGACCAGCAGGTAAAGATCAATTTTTCGAAAATCCTCTGATGCTCAAAACAAAAAGTGCAAAACTAACGAGAGTTAATTAATAATCTGGGGCATGCACACAAAAAATTATAGATCAGTACGACGTTCTGGGATTTTTTACGATTTTTTTACGGTGAAGCACAAAAATCTGTTTCGGGACAACAACTTCCCCAAATATTACTTCTCTCTCATTAGAGGTTGATCTTGACACAAAAACTAAACAAAAATGATAAGGACAGGCTATTGCAGAAGCAATAACTTCCAAGACTCAAATAACCAAAAACAAATTGAAAGCAAAAATACACATGTTTAAGTCTAACCCACTTCCTATGCAAGGGAATTTTGTAAGAAAATAAATTGTTGAAACTAGAGGTTGCTAGCATAGGAAGGCAAAACAAGTGCAGCATAAAGACTTTCAGCATAAAGCGAGGGAACTTAATATTATTGAGATGCATAAGAATTTTTTCCCTCTCCCATAATAACTTTCAGTATCATGCATAAATTTAACGATATAACTATCACACGAACCATTGTAGTAATGATCACTTATTCTAACAGAAAACACAAGGACACTAGCTCTCATAACACTACTTTGTGAAACAATATTAGAAGTATCCTTACAGAGGATAGTGTGTCCATCTTCTACATATTTAGTGACAAAGTCTTTCACATTTGCTCTATAGGGTCAACAGCTATTTGTTCATCAGGTTCAACAGCTTTATTTGTACTTTCATTTACCATACTAGCTATCGTAGAATGTTCCTTGATCTTAACTGGGAAAGGCATTTTCTCAATGTAAGGTTCATGTAAAATATGATTAACAGTATAAACTTCCGTATCTCTTGCAGGAACACAATTAACAAAATCTTTATATGGCTCATGATACTTATTCCATTTCTTTTTAGGAATTTCAATATAAGAAGCAAAAGCCTTAAAATAATTTGCAATACTTTGAGAATCGAGACCATAAGCATTACTAATATTACGAAAGTCATCAGTTCCCATAAAAGATTTAATGCATTCATAATCATAATTTATACCTGACTCTCTTCCTTTATCATTTTCCCATGCTTCAGTGTTGTCTTGAATATGGTCTAGAAGATCCCATTTAGCTTCTTCTTCCATGCGTGTAAATGTTCCAGCACAAGAAGCATCCAATAGATCCTTATCATGAAGAGAAAGTCTTGCATAAAAGTTATTGATAATAATATTGTTAGGGAGCTCATGAATAGGACATTTGAGCATTAGTAACTTCAATCTCCCCCAAGCTTGAGATGTACTCTCTCCATCAAGAGGCCAAAAGTTGTATATTTGATTCCGATCTTTATGAATCTCACTAGGAGGATAAAATTTTGAATAAAATAGAGGTACTACTTCCTCCCATTCAAGAGCTTGACCATTCTTCAACAGCTTGTACCATTCTTCAGCTCTTCCTTTTAGTGATAATGAGAGTAACTTCTTCTTGACTTGATCTGTTCTAATACCTGCACACTTGAACAACCCGCATAATTCGTGTATAAAGAGCAAATGATCACCGGGATGGACAGTTCCATCTCCAAAATAGTAGTTATCCATAACACGATCAATAATTCTTGTAGATATTTTAAAAGTATCATTTTTAGGAGGTGGAGGTTCATCTACTACCTTAGCAGTGGTAGTAGCATTACGAAATAAGAAACTAAGTGAATTATCATATTGAAATAAAGTAACTAACAGAAATAAACAATACTCATAGTAGAAGTTTCCTTTACTAGTTCCACTCTCCAATAGCGCTTCACTCCCCGGCAACGGTGCCAGAAAATAGTCTTAATGACCCACAAGTATAGGGGGTGTATCGCAGTATTTTCGATAAGTAAGAGTGTCGAACCCAACGAGGAGTAGAAGGTGTTGGCGAGTGGCTTGGATCAGGAATTCTCTGTAAATACTTAGCAAATGGATTTTTAGGGGTTTTTGATAATGCAGATAAACAAAATGCGAGTAAATAAAAGACAATGATAATAGATGTAGGAAGTGGCCCAATCCTTTCTTTAGCAAAGGATAAGCCGGTTGTATTGCTTAAGATGACCAAACGTTCTCGAGGACACACAAGAATATGGTCAAGTGCTTTCGCTTCATATAGTTGATTAATCTTCTTTAGTTTGATAAGTGTTGTGTGGGTGAACCTGTGCTAATGTACTGACCTTCCTAGGACTAATACATACTTGTGATTATACCCCTTGCAAGCATCCTCAAGTACAAGAAAGTAATTAAGATAAAAACCTAACCACAGCTTTAAACTCTAAGATCCTACACTCCCTTGTGCAAAGGTTTCCTAACGGGGGTTTAGGTTTCTGTCACTCCGGCAACCCCTACGATTAGTAGACAAATACACAATGCATTCCCCTAGGCCCATAAAGGTGAAATGTCATGTAGTCGAAGTTCACATGACACCACTAGAAGAATAATACCACAACTTAAATAACAAACTATTGAATCTTTTTCAACACAATTCCACTACACATGACTTCTCCCATGTACTCAAGAACTAAAAGAACTACTCACGAGGCATCATATGGATCAAGATCAGAGATGAAATAATGATAAGTAACAATCTGATCATCACAATGATTCAATGGTTCCACTCAATAGCATCAACTACAACAAGTAATCAACACCGAGAAAGTTTCCCCTAAGAACTATGCAAGATACAGATATGTCATATGCTCTAAATGTTATGTCCATATATACCAGAATGATTCATAATATGATCATTGGACAACAATAAGGGTATTTTTATTATCTTTGGGAGAACTAAGAATATATTTATGTAGAGGTGACAAATAGTTCATTGTAAAATGTTACATTCATACTAGTTTTTCACAAGATACAAATTAAATTTATCTTAATTTAAACTATGGGTGGCACAATTTAATGGAAAGGAGGTTCCATGGTGGATTTGGATGAGTTTCAAAGTTAGTACATTGTGACGGATACTACAACAAAAGGCTAAGTATATGACTGCTATAGTAGCAGCAAAGGATCGCATTTATGTTAAGTAGTTTGTTATGAAACTAGGTGTGGTTCACAGTGGGATAATACTATGAAGATATATTGTACGTCAATTATATCAAAATATTTTAACCCAAAGGAACTAAAGGTCTCACCAAATGACTAAATTTATATAATGTCATCTCATTAGAGAATGAGTGATGCGTAGAGACGCAAAGACATGCAAATACACACGGACCAGAAAGTGTCAGATCCGGAGATTATTTTAACCACTAGCAAATGCGTATATACAACACCAGAAAACCATAGGTGTTGAATGCACAAGTTTTTCAAACTAGATTATTGACTCTATTGCAAGTGGGAGACTAAAGGGGATATACCCAAGAGGCAATAATAAAGTGGTTATTATATTATTTCCTATTTATAATAAATGTTTATTTTGCATGCTATAATTGTGTTAATTGGAAACGTTAATACATGTGAGTTTAATAAACAAATAAAGGGTTCCTAGTTATTCCTCTCATATAAACTAGCTCGTTGATTAACAAGATGATCAAGGTTTCCTGATCATGGACATTGAATGTTGTTAATAAAGAGGTCACAACATTGGTTGATTGGTGTGATGAAATTCATCTGAAGAATAGCAATATGATCAAAGTCATTGTGTTAAAATTGTTATGACATCATATGAAGTAACTTTAGTCCTTGGACCATGAGATCATGTCAATCACTAACACCGGAAGAGTAACTTGATAACATCAAATGTGTTATGTAGAGGCTCATGGATCATGACTGGGATTTGTCCATCCAGATGATGGAGAGATATACTCTGGATCCTCTCGGAGATATCACATTGATGTAACTTGCAAGCAAGTGATAAGATCACTAGAATGTTATATCAAGGGAACAAGAAAAGAGTACTTGTCGGTAACAAGATCAAACTAGGTATGGGGATACCGATGATCGAATCTTGGACATGTAATATATCATGAGGCAAAGGAATTTAGTTATGACGTTAAAGGTTCACACGATCACTAGAGTCATTGTTGAATGTGTGGGAGTCAGTACGGATCTCGAGGTCCCGCTACTGATTATTTATCGGAGAGGGGTCTCGATAATATCTGCATTATTCGTGAACCATAGGGTGACACACTTAAGGGATACCGACACCATTTGGAGCAAATAAGAAACCAGAGAAAGATTATGAAAGTGCTGGAATTGTTTCGATGGACAACGGAATTGTTTCGGGTGAAATTGCTGAAATTGGTTCTGCATGGGGTATCGAAATGTTGCAAGGTTTTTATGTGAATGTTTGTTAATTAAATCAATTAAGAAAATTCTGAATAAAATAAATAAAAGTGTTTTATTTAAAGAGAAAAATGCATTTAATTTAGTGGACATTAAATGCAAGTGAATGGAGTTGAAATTTATGTGAGTGAACTTAGTGAAAGCTCCAACCACATGAACTATATTTAGTTGTGCGCCTTGGTGCACGATCCCGTTAATCTTGCATCAATTTACGTTTTATGTAATGGCAACAACATCCAGGCATGAAAATGATAATACACTTCATACGCTTCACAAAATGAAGATTCTGGGATAACATTAGTAGATGACAATCCTACATTTTTTAAAACATATTAGAAATACTGGCATGCTTTATCATAATTACTGGACAAATGATTGAACCACCGGGACATTGTTTAAGATAGCTCCTGAAACATCCCATCTTACTTATTTCTTATCCTACTCAACTAAATACAAGTACATACAAATGAATTCGAATGATAACATTATAAGCGTACATATCGGTAATTGGAGATTTATGAATTAGTCATAGAAAAATCGGAGTTGATGGCAACATTATTAGTTACCCGGAAACAATTGTGTATTCCAAAGCTACAAAAGAACCAAGAAAAACCTTCAAATTTCAGAGGAGAATAACATTAAGGCCATGTGATAGCTATAAAGAACTGGAAATAGCATTGCAAAACATCAAGGCCACCGAGAGGAACATAAATGGATGTAGAAGGTGGAGAGCTTCATAAGTCAAAGGAAATGGATGGAATTTTTTTGGGGCTTTGTATCACATGGTACAGTATAATCTTCGAAGTACCATGAAGAATCAATGTCATAAAGTAAACTGGTGTAGGCGCTAAATTAGACTAAATTGTTGAAACAGTCTATTAGAACAAAATATGTAAACCTATATCTTGTATCAAAGGCGATTCAAATGACCAATGTGGTAAAGCAACATGCTGTCACATGCTAAAAAATATATGTATGAATGCAGTACAAAGGCACCAGTGTGACATAGCACTACCCTATTACAGAGAAGGGTAATGTTTTCTCCCAATGTTATTATATATGGTGCAAGCTTTGGATTGATTTTGTATGAGGAACAAAAGATGGGATATGAGGAACATAGGAATAATAGTACCAGGTGATACACGAAAGCATCATCTTCCGTTGAACACTGGTGACAAGCTGGGGCGTGTGGGATAAAAGTGTATGCTCTAAACCATGAAACCTGCACTATATGAACAAAAGATCAGAGTGATATGGAGATAGAAGAACCGAGAGAAAAGGGAAGATGTGCCACAGTTCAGCCTCCCGAGCCGACAACCTCAAGCAATGACCACGATGTGCTAGTTAACTCCATGCCAGTAGTTATGAATAAAAGGCGAATGTCCGAGAATACAACTACAAATACTCTAGGAATACTCACTGCCAATCATGGAACCGTACATGATTTATCCAATAATGGCTGGTGTATCAACTTATTTTGAACTGTTTGAAACCCAAATGATAATTAAAATCAAATTACCACCAATCAAGAAATCCATGCCAATGTAACAAAAGATAATCAATAGACTAAGAAAACATAGAGTCTAAATGCAGAGATAATTTTTATTACCCAAACTTGTCAAAAATATTGTAGTCATTTTCAAGAATAGGTGCACTATGTGAAAATATACTTAAAACATACTGTTCAGCATGTCTTATGTTAATAAAAAAAATCAAATCATCATGTGGACATGGTATTAGAGTTGCAACATGTACACTGAAAATGTTGCCCGCTGTAGCCTTCCCTTCTAAGACCTAAATAAACTGTAAAATGTCAGTAACATAACTAAATTAGTAGCAAGAGCAACATACTAGGGGAGAAAAGTTTACCTCTCGAGTCTGAAGTTCGAGTTCTTTCATGTCTGCAGCACCAACACCACTTGCTGCTTGGTATGTGCTGACAACCATCCTTGGTACCTGCCAAATTGACCATCAAAAAATTGCCATGAATCTATTTGGTCAGTCCATCAATGCAACCAACAACAAAATATTTACATATTACACATACTTCTAAGTAAACCTCAACAAATGAACATATTACAAAATACTAACTCACACAATACAGATGTTGTGAAGATCTGAAGTAGATCAGGGCACACAAATAAGAATGGCTAACTATGCCTAATTTATGGGTGCTCCCTATGAACAAGCTTCGTATCTCACGAAACAGTACTAGGTATCTTACCAAATTGCATCGGTTAATGGGTTATAGCTCATAGACATCTCCATTCAAAAGAACTCTCGCAAACTTCATGTGCCACTATAGAAGCATGACTAATGCACATCAATCAATTATTTTGGTAGATAATAATCTCCAAATAAATCTATAAGTATAGGTGACGATAGTAAACCTGAATAATTACATACATTAGGTTCTCCTCCAAGCCGAAAACATAGAAGATTGGCATGGCTCTCGCATCAGTAAATAGGATAAGACTAAATTTCAGCTGACAAACCAGTACAAGTCTACAAGGGAGGCATGAACCAATCGAAGGAGCAACACATGAAGGAGCAACACATGACGATCTGGACCAATATAATTTGAGAAGAGACCACTCACCGCGAAGACGACAAAATAGAGGATTTACCAAAACGGGATCAGACATAGGAGTGGAGGAGCTAGAACTCGTCCAGCTGAAGTGAGGACCTGTATGTCGACCTCGTACACAGTCCCCCATCGTTGCAGTCCTACAGAAGAGGACCAAAGTCCTGGTGCCCGTGTTCTTCCTTCTCGTCGGCGGCGTGTCAACGGAGGAGGGGACTCGGTGGTGGAGCTCTAGTGCCCGGCCCGCGGAGTTCTCATCTAGGCTGTTGGTTTTCGTGCGGTGCGACGATGGCTGCGCACGTTGCTCCTACCAGGGAGGACGAGCAGGGAGGCAAAGGAGAAGGCGCAGGAGGTGGCTGCTATAGAGGAAGAGAACGAGTAGGGAGGGAAGGGGACGCGGGGGCACGATGGGGGCTAGACCACGGGAGCGACCAACGGCTAGGTTTTGTACCGCTTCCCTTCTCGCTTTTATACCGTGTGGTAAAAAAATGACGGTTGGGATTCGCTGAGGCACAATCCAATGGCTCAGAATTCCAAATCGCTATGAGATGTCCTATGAGGGGGCATCAATTATACCTTTAGATGAGGGAGAGGTGGGGGCACCCACCATGGCCGCCCAGCCATGGCCATGGGGCTGTGCCCATCCCCTATAAAAGGATCCCCATGGCTCCTATCCTCTTGCAAGACCTCCTGTAACATCCCAAAAATATTAATCAAGCTTATCAAGCTCTAATCATCCAAGTTTAGGGTTAACAAAAACTTTTATTATTAAATTTAATAAGAATGCACGTGTGATTTTCATTAGTGTATGAATGCTTGCAATTGCCATGATTGATTGTTACTAATGATAAGGATTGGTTTAAAGATGAATACTACATCATCTAGATCATTCCCAAGCAAAATCAAATGAAAAGAAAATCAAATATAAGTCATATGATCAAATGGTCATTTTGGCCAAACTTATCCACTAGACCACTGTGAGTGTTCCTAGTAAAAGATTTCCAACAGAAACTTTTCCAATTCTTTTCACCCCTTGCTAGACCAAGTAAAAGTGAATCCAAGAAAACTTTACAATGTGGCAGAAACAACTCTCAAATCTATTTAAGAGGCATTGCAAAATTGAATCAAGTTCATATTCCTAGATCATCATTTTTCAAAAACCATTCAAATCAATTCCCCTTGACCTTTCCCAGCAACCACAGACTACTAAGCAAGCAACAAGATCACTCACCAAAATTCATCCAAAAATTTGAAAACCAATTTAATGCGGCCATTTGATGAAACACCTGGCAGGCACAGTACAACCTCACTAACTATGCACTGTTTTGAGGTATCAATTGCTCAGCTCTTGAACTGCAATCAACACATTCAATTGCACTAGATCATCCCTGGTACTTGGCCGTGCAAAGAAAAGGCATCACTGGCCACATTGACCAGTGGCACACCCGTACCGAGCCGGCCATGCCGGTCGAGCACGAATCACTCACAACACGTCGCACCGCCCTCGCCCATGATGTCCAGCAAGTCGCTGTTACCTTACCGCCACCCCCTGTCCACCCCTTGAACCAAGGCAAGAAGCGGAGACGCTGAAAACCGCGTGCCCATTTAAGCCGTGGCCATGCCGAGTGCACGGCGGAGCGCCGCAGCTTCCTCGCACGTACACGCCGCGCCTCGCTCTCTCCGCCCGTACCCACGATCGCCGGAGCACCAGTGACCTCCCAGACATGACCGTTCGCTGTCGTGCACCCCGTGACCACCGTACTAAGTGACAAACGCCCGTGTACCCAAACAGAGCGTCGATGTCGCCCGACCGATGGAGACTGCCCCATGCCATGCCATCACTCACATGACGATCGCCATAGTCCACTGCACCGACCCATGCCCTCCGCTGTGATGAACGCGACCTGTAGCAACATCGTCGAAGAATCCAGACCATGCCGCTCTGCCTCCACCCCTGGTGTATAAATAGAGGCCACCCCATCCCTCAATCTCCACAACATTCCACTCCTCTCTCTCTCTCTCTCAGAAACCTCCCATACCTTTCCCTAGAGCAAGACGAGCACCACGATGCCGGAATTTGGCCGGAGTCTGTCGCCGCAATTGAGGAAGGAAGCCAGCGATTGGAGCCACCCCAGGAGCTGACGTGACCACCAATCGAACCTCCATCAATGACCACCCCATTCGCCCCCATCACCGACCCTAGATGGAGCCCCGGTAAGTCCCCAACGATCCCCACCGCCATTTTAGGGTTCAAGTCTCGCCGGAGCAGTTCGACGGAGACGACAAACCTCAGCCGTAGGATCCTATTCTAATCGTAGGGCTAGGATTGCTAGATACGGTTTCGACTTAGTTAAGTCGCTGACGCGTGGGACCATTCTCACAAGAGCTCACAAGCGCCAAATACTGCAAATTGGGCCAAGCCCAATTAGTTTCCCGCGCAAAGCCCAGTGATTCAAATAGGATTTTTCCATTTTAGTTAAAACCAGATTCTGTTAGTAGATTCAAAATTCAATTCAAAGAGATTCAATGAACCAAATTCATTGATTCCAATTTTCTTGGAAAGGTATTGAAATTATCGAATCACTCCCATTGGATTCAAACTATTTAGAATTATAGATCACCTATACTAAAAATAACGAGATAGATACGTTTGTCCCTTCAAGCATTTTTCTAAAATAAACTATATATGTTTTTGAGATGATTCCACCTCTCAAAAATCACATTTTCCATGATCTACATGAATATGTAAAAATATTTGGTTTTACAAATATGAAACATGGCTTAGTATTAAAAGAGTGCTATATAGGCATTCCTAGTCACTTTAATATTATTAAATAGTAATATTAAATCTTGTCATATACGATCACCATTTTAAATCACATTCCCAAGTATTGGAATAGATGGTGATGACATGTGTCAACACTATCCACTATTTTAGTTGGAGAATATTAAATCTTAAGGATTTAAAATGAGTAGAAATTACTTTTCTAAAATAAGAAGAGTAAGAAAATGTGAATATTCCACATAATGATTGAAATGATGCTAGATCATCTAGTATGAGCCCTTGTGTGCTAAATAGAAGTAGTGAAGTGTTGTTTGGTGATTGTGTACCTTGAATATGTTTATAGATGCTAGTACCAACCTGCGCTACAACGAGGAGGTGTACTTCGAGGAAGAAGAAGAAATCTTCAACGACCGCAACCAACAAGTCAAGCTATCAGTGCAAGCTAACTAATGCAAGATGCACTAGGCCTGCTTGGTTATGCAACTTTGATTACACCTATCCTAGTTTTACTCCAAGCTTTACTTTCCCCTTTATTACAATTTCTTACCTATTTAATGAATTGCTATTAGTGGAAACTAGATTGGATCCTATCAAGATCATAGGACTAGTCTTGGACACTTATACTTTATTAGCACCCCCAATAGTGATACGCTCAATATTAGTGGCTAGTGCTAAGCTAAAACTTGATTACTTTAGATGGGAATACTTGGTGAAAAATGATTATGAAAACCTTGGAATGAAGATTCATTCTATTGAAATGTTTTGACATGTGTTGTGAAACACAATGGTTTGATGATGAAACTCTTGAGGCATGAGCCTTGACTTTAATAAAAACTGATGGTTGGGTTCGGATGCCATACCATTCCAATATTACCGTACAACCACAATACCTGAGTTGGGTAGGGCCTGACTGGAAGTTTATATGTCTTAGTATGGGTTCCCTTGCGGAAGAGGTTGAGCTGAGGCTACCTCGAGTTGAATGTCCACCTATGCAGTACCCAGGATGGTAGATGGCCATGGCTAGGAGGCCAAACTCATAGGGGAGGTGCCTATACTAGGGTGTGTAATTGAAAGGTTAAGATTGATTATCCGCATACCAAGTATGATCATTCAGGGTTATTCCTGACGGATGTATCGAATTTTGTGGTGAAAGTGTACCACCTCTATAGAGTGTCAAACTATTCGAATAGCCGCGTCTGCGGTTATGGACAGTTGGATTGGCCGTACTATGTCGTTGTCAGATATATTCAAAATGATTGGTGACTTGAAAGATGACTTTGACTTGATCACAATAGAGTTGTGGACATGAGATCTAAGTTCCCACTTAAGTAATGTAGAGAATAAAATTAGGTCTTTACTCTTGAAGCTTTACGAAATAAACCTGGCTTTTTGCAAACAAACCTAGAGCTTATGATTCCTACTAGTTTTACTTCTACTTATACTAGTGGTAGTTTGCGAGTACTTAAAGAGTACTCAAGGCTTTGTTCCTGGCTATTCCCATGGCCAGACTATGAGGAGGATTACTTGGAAAATGGATAGCAGGAGGTCTATGACAACTAGGATCATCTCCCATCGTCAGCATTGCCTGTGATCATGAAGATGAAGCCCCGCTACGTATACTTTCCACTGCTTTGATTATATTAAGACTGGATCATGACATCCTTTATTTGTAAGACCTTATTATGGTTTGTTATGGATGATGTACTGTGGTACCACTTTTGTTATGTCTCGAAAAAATGGTAATACTGGGATTACGATGTACGGCATAACAGGCATCTAGACTTAAAAATCCGGGTGCTGACAATTTGGTATCAGAGCCATCCTGACCATAGGAGACCCTAGTTAGAGTGGACGCCTGCAAAAATCTAGTTTCAAGACAAAGAAAGTGAGTATTTACAAAAACCTATTCTCATTCTTACCCTTGAGATTCTTTCCAAAAGAAATCACTTGTTACTCAAAACTCTTACAAGTCTACTTAAAACTTGACACACTTGATCACTCCACTAACTTACTCATCTCAATTTCTTATAGATGGAGGTCAAATACACCAAGTTTTACCAGTTGGGCAATGGAGGCCAGCTTATCTTTGAGAGGGATCTGGATTCGCTCTCAGAGCATCTTGAGCACCCGCACCCGGAGTTCTTCGGAGCACAGCTTATGGACCACACTAGAGGGGAGCTACAGTGGCTGATTGTTGACGACCTGAGAGGTAGAATGGAGCCACATCTTTCTGACAAGATTCAGTTCAGCATTTAGGAGAACAACTGGCTAGACGGATTAGCCATGCTATACAAGAAGCTCTCGCTCGCTTGTGTGCTCAGAACATCAACCAGATCATCGGCACCCGTTTTGTTCACTATGCAATACGTGACTCAATGGGACAGCCTTTATCCATGCCAGCCCCATCCAGAGTTGAGGCACCACGTGGACCACATGGACTTCATGCTACATGAGACACAAAAGGAGTTGGACAATGCACGTGATCACGTCAACCAGAGCAATGATGCAACTGTTTAAAGGAAGGAAACCATCGCCATCCTCGCCAAGGAACGCAAGTCACTTCGCAGTCAGCGTGACAAAAAGGATCGCGTCATCGCTCGTCTTCATCAGAAGATAGCCACCTTGGAGGAGACCATCCATGACCAGGAGATCCAGCTGGAGGAGCAGCAGGAGGAGGAAGGTGAAGACATCCGTGGGGATATTCACTCTTACCTCAGTGATGACAATGACTACCTGGAGGATGAAGCCATGTAGGACAACACTGATGAGGATGATGTTGCCTTCATTGATGATGATTATATGCACTTGAGCACTATCATAGGTGTGAGTTGTACCCGGTCCCACTGTATCGTAGCTTCACAGAATGGTTCTTAAAACCATCAGTTTCCTTGTTGTGGTGTGTGTTTGTATTGGGTGCTATGAATGAATGAATGAATGAAAAGAAAGTTGTTAGTTTGTAAAACTTGAGTCATACTCAAAGTTTAAAGCTTTTTGAAAACAAACCCATGAACCCTAGAAATTTCCCTCTTGTCTCACTATCTATCTCAATCTTCAGATGACTCGTGGAAATCTAGGAGGAAGCAGTTCATCTCAGGACCCAATGTTGTAGATTCTACAAATGTTAGTTTCTGACCGTGAAGCTGGTAGAGCTGAACGTCAAGCCAACTTAGCCACTCTTCAACAGATAGCCTAGATGGCCCACAATAATCAAGGCCATGGAAACCAAGATCACCATGGATCCAAACTTAAGAATTTCCAGAATACCAACCAACCCATGTTTAGTAAGTTCGAGGAGCCTCTAGATGCTGATGATTGGCTACAAACCATGGAGAACAATCTGGAAGTTGCAGGAGTTGATGATAATGAGAAGGTGATGTTTAACACCCACTATCTGTCTGGCTATGCAAGATCTTGGTGGAATAGTACCTGTACGATGAACAGAGGTCAGATGATGACTTGGGAGGAGTTCAAACTCAAGTTCAGCAGGACCCATGTGCCCCCAGGTCTAATCAAGAGGATGAGGGACGAGTTTAGAGACTTGAAGCAGGGAAGGATGACTGTGGTTGAGTACCATGAGAAAGTTCTGTCACTATCTAGGGTATGCACCTGATGAGATTGACAACAAAGCCAAGAAGAAGGAGAGATTCTTGAATGGTCTGCAGGATGAGATGCAGACAATGCTAGTCAACATTCCATTTGATGACCTTGAAGCCTTAGTGGATTCTGCAATTCAGATGGAAGGCAAGATCAACCAGGCCAGTGAGAACCGCAAGCACAAGATGATGCATTAAACAGGACCCCACCATACCCCGAAGTATCGCCCCAACCCGTTTGCAAGTTATGCACCTAGAAACAACAGACCCCCAATGAACTGTCCGAACTATCCCAATCGTGCAGGAGGAAACCCAAGGCCCGGAGGAAACCACAACAACAACCCCGGCAAGCCCAACAATTTCAACCGTGCATCACCCAAGTCCAACAACAACAACAACAATAATACTGCCCCAAGGACTAGAAGCAATGTTGTGCCTATCGCAGGGAAAGACAAGTCAATGATAACTTGTTTTGAATGCGGAGTCACGGGTCACTACTCCAACGAGTTCCCCAAGAAGCTTGCCGCAGCAACCAATGTGAATGCACCTTCCCAACAACAACATTGTTTCCAGCCTGGAAAAAGATTCGCCCCAGGAAACCCGCACAACCGTAATGGCCGTCTGTTCCACATGAATGCTGAAGAAGCCCAAGAAGCGCCAGATGTCGTGCTGGGTATGTTTTCTGTTAACTTAGTTCTAGCAATAGTATTGTTTGATTCTGGAGCATCGCACTCATTTGTTACAGAAGAATTTGCATGCACTAGTAAGATTCAACCAACAAATCTGAAGCATGTTATGATAGTTCAAATCCCTGGTTCAACCACTAAAGCTAGAAAAGTTTGCAAGGCCGTACCTATTAGAATACATGGGATAGATTTTTATGAAAATCTAATAGTACTTGGAACCCAAGGATTGGAAGTAGTGCTAGGGATGGATTGGATGTCGAAACATCAAGGATTAATCAACTGCGCTAAGAAAGCCATAACCATGACCAGTAGCACCGGAATATCAGTAGAACATGTATCTAAGACTTTGCCCCGTCAATTCAAGTGCAACAAGAGTCTAGCCAAGACCACCATTGACCAAGTCAGAGTAGTCTGTGAATACCCCAACATATTCCTAGATGAATTGCCCGGTATGCCCCCAGATCGGGATATCGAGTTTATCATTGAACTAATCCCTGGAACCGGACCCATATCTCAGAGACCCTATAGTATGAACCCATCTGAACTAGTGGAGCTGAAGAAGCAACTTTATGATATGCTGGGAAAAGGACTGATTCAACGAAGTGCATCGCCATGGAGATCACCCGTTTTGTTTATTGATAAGAAGGATGGTGGCAACCGTCTTTGTACGGATTATCGGAATTTGAATGACGTCACCATCAAGAACAAGTATCCTTTGCCGAAGATAGAAGATTTGTTTGATCAACTGACTAGAGCCGGAGTGTTTTCTAAGATTGATCTTAGAACTGGTTATCACCAACTGAAGATTCGTGCAACGGATATCCCAAAGACTGCCTTCACCACCAGATATGGATTGTATGAGTACAATGTCATGTCTTTTGGATTAACCAATGCTCCCACTTATTTCATGAATCTCATGAATAAGATTTTTATGAATTTTCTGGATAAGTTTGTCGTTGTGTTTATCAATGACATTCTAATATACTCCAAATCAAAAGAGGACCATGAGCAACATCTGAGAACCATCCTTGAAACCCTTAGAGAGCATCAGCTGTATGCCAAGATCAGCAAGTGTGAATTCTGGTTAAAATAAGTAGGATTCCTAGGCCATATCCTATCAGCAGGAGGAGTCGCTGTTGATCCCGCCAAGATCAAAGATGTTGAAGAATGGAAAGCCCCAACCACCCAAACATAAGACCGCGCATTTCTTGGATTAGCTGGATACTACCGCAAGTTCGTAGAAGGATTCTCGAGCATCTCAAGACCGATGACCAAGTTGTTGAAGAAAGATAAGAAGTTTGAATGGATTGACAAATGTGAAGCAAGTTTTCAAGACCTCAAGAAGAGATTGATTTCAGCCCCAATTTTGATCATGCCGGATATCAAGAAGCCTTTTGATGTTTATTGCAACACATCCAAGATTGGTCTCGGATGTGTATTGATGCAAGAAGGCAAAGTTATATCCTATATGTCCAGACAACTGAATCAGCATGAGCAGAACTATCCTACCCATGACCTAGAACTGGCAGCCATATTTTCAGCTTTGAAGACATGGCGTCATTATCTTATGGGTAACCGCTATGAGATTTATTCAGATCACAAGATTCTGAAGTATATCTTCACCCAGAAGGAGCTGAATATGAGGAAAAGGAGGTGGATAGAGTTAATCGAGGATTATGACCTTGACATTCACTATCACCCTGGCAAAGCCAATGTGGTAGCGGATGCTCGTAGCAGATTGCCGTGTAGATTAAATACCATGATAAAGGAAGCCCAACCAAGTCTGCATGAGGAGATGGAGAATTTCAGAGTGGAGCTAGTTAGTGAAGGATTCTTAGCTAGCATAGAACTCCAACCCACTTTGATTAGTCAGATAAAAGAGGCCCAGAAAGGAAATGCAAGTATCGATGGAATCAAGCGTCGTATCAAGACAGGGAAGGTACCTGGATTCACCGAAGATGAAGAAGGAGTTCTGTGGTACAAAGGACGTATCTATGTTCTAGCAGATTCGGAGTTGAAACAAGTCATTATGCAATAAGCTCATTATACTCTTTATTCTGTCCACCGAGAGGAACAAAGATGTATCAGGATTTGAAGGAGCAATTTTGGTGGCACAAAATGAAGAGAGAATTCGGAAGCTATATAGCCAAGTGAGATATCTATTAGAGAGTCAAAGCGGAAAATCAGAGACCCACAAGACTTTTGCTACCATTACAGATTCTAGAATGGAAATAGGATTCTGTCGGAATGGACTTTATCATAGGTTTGCCTGCATCTAGTAGGGGAAATGACTCTATTTGGGTCATAGTCGACAGACTATCGAAGGTATCCCATTTCATACCCGTCAAGACAACCTACCAAAGTTCGAAGCTAGCGGAGTTGTATATCGCTAGGATAGTCAGCCTGCATGGAACCCCCAAGACCATAGTGTCGGATCGAGGAACCCAATTTACCTCAAGATTTTGGCAGAAAGTCCAAGAAGGATTAGGAACCAAACTGAATTTCAGCACAGCTTATCACCCGTAAACCGATAGACAAACTGAAAGAGTAAACCAGATCTTAGAAGATATGTTGAGAGCTTGTGTACTAGAGTATGGATCTAAGTGGGAAGATTGTCTGCCTTTCACAGAATTCTCATACAATAATAGTTATCAAGCCAGTTTGCAAATGGCCCCATTTGAGTTCTTATATGGAAGAAAGTGCCATACCCTGTTGAATTGGTCGCAAGTAGGAGAGAGTCAGATCTTCGGACCCGACATTCTACGAGAAACCGAAGAGAAGGTTCACAAAGTCCGTGAGCACCTCAAGACCGCTCAATCCAGACATAAGAGTTATGCAGATAAAAGACGTCGAGACTTGACCTTCAATGTCAGAGATTTCATGTATCTCAAAGTATCACCCTTGAAGGGAATGCAGCATTTTCGTCTAAAAGGAAGCTAGCCCGCAGATATATTGGACCCTTCAAGATTTTGAACCGCCGAGGAGAAGTATCCTATCAACTGGAACTGCCTGAGGA
This sequence comes from Avena insularis, assembly GCA_023614405.1. Lineage (NCBI taxonomy): Eukaryota > Viridiplantae > Streptophyta > Magnoliopsida > Poales > Poaceae > Avena > Avena insularis. Next base: position 523,305,003 of record CM042690.1, read on the forward strand.
GATGTTAGCCGTTCATAATGTGTTCCATATCTCGTTACTTCGCAAATGCTTAGAAGTTCCGAAGAAGACCGAAGTTTTCAAGAACATCGATCATAGAGCCATAGATGTCGACAAGGATCTAAATTATCGTGAAGTGCCCATCCGTATATTGGAAGAAGCATTCAGAACCACCCGGACCAGAAGTATCAAATTTCTCAAGATCCAATGGAGTAACCATACCAAAGAAGAAGCCACCTAGGAACGAGAAGATTATATTAGGATTGAGTTTCCAAATCTCTTTAGTTCCTAGTTTTTCTTGAATCTCGGGACGAGATTCTCTTTAAGGAGGGAATGTTTGTAACATCCCAAAAATATTAATCAAGCTCTAGTCACCCAAGTTTAGGGTTAACAAAAACTTTTATTATTAAATTTAATAAGAATGCATGTGTGATTTGCATTAGTGTATGAATGCTTGCAAATGCCATGATTGATTGTTACTAATGATAAGTATTGGTTTAAAGATGAATACTACATCATTTAGATCATTCCCAAGCAGAATCAAATGAAAAGAAAATCAAATATAAGTCATATGATCAAATGGTCATTTTGGCCAAACTTATCCACTAGACCACTTTGAGTGTTCCTAGTAAAAGATTTCCAACAGAAACTTTTCCAATTCTTTTCACCCCTTGCTAGACCAAGTAAAAGTGAATCCAAGCAAAGTTTACAAAGTGGCAGAAACAACTTTCAAATCTATTTAAGAGGCATTGCAAAATTGAATCAAGTTCATATGCCTAGATCATCATTTTTCAAAAACCATTCAAATCAATTCCCCTTGACCTTTCCCAGCAACCACAGACTACTAAGCAAGCAACAAGATCACTCACCAAAATTCTTCCAAAAATTTGAAAACAAATTCCATGCGGCCATTTGATCAAACACCTAGCAGGCACAGTACAACGTCACCAACTATACACTATTTTGAGCTATCAATTGCTCAGCTCTTGTACTGCAATCAACACATTCAATTGCCCTAGATCATCCCTGGTACTTGGCCGTGCAAAGAAGAGGCATCACTAGCGACATTAACAAGTGGCACGCCTGTAGCGAGCCGTCCATGCCGGTCAAGCAAGAATCACTCGCAGCACGCTGCACCGCCCTCGCCCACGATGTCCAGCAAGTCGACGTGACCTCACGGCCACCTCCTGTCCACCCCTTGACCCAAGGCGAGAAGCGGACACGCTGAAAACCGCGTGCCCATTTAAGTCATGGCCATGCCGAGCTCACGATGGAGCACCGCAGATGCCTTGCATGCACACGTCGTGCCTCGCTCTCTCTGCTAGTACCCGCGATCGCCGTAGCACCAGTAACCTCCTAGACATGACCATTCACCGCCGCGCACCCCGTGACCACCATACCAAGTGACAAACACCCGTGTACCTGAACAGAGCACCAACGTCGCTCGACTGATGGAGCCCACCCCTTGCCGTGCCATCACTCGCGTGACGATCACCGTAGTCCACTGCACCGACCCATGCCCTCCGCCGTGACGAACACGACCTGTAGCAACATCGCCGGAGAGGCCATACCATGCCGCACTGCCTCCACCCCTGGTGTATAAATAGAGGCCACCCGAGCCCTCAATCTCCACACCATTCCACTCCTCTCTCTCTCAGAAACCTTCTAGACCTTTCCCCGGAGAAAGGCGAGCACCACGATGCCGGAATTTGGCTGGAGTCTGCTGCCGTAGTCGAGGAAGGAAGCCAGCGACTGGAGCCACCCCAGGAGCTGCCATGACCGCCAATCGAACCGCCATCGATGACCACCCCATTCTCCCCCATCACTAACCCTAGATGGAGCCCCGTTAAGTCCCCAGCGACCCCTACTGCCATTCTAGGGTTCGAGTCTCGCCGGAGCAGTTCGACGGAGACGACAAACCTCAGCCGTAAGATCCTGTTCTAATCGTAGGGCTAGGATTGGTAGATACCGTTTCGACTTAGTAAAGTCACTGATGCGTGGGACCATTCTGTCAGCAGCCCGCTGCGCCAGCGCTGTTCAGTTAGGCCGGCCCAATTAGTTTCCCGCACAGAGCCTAGTGCTTCAAATAGGATTTTTCCATTTTAGTTAAAACCAGATTCTGTTAGTAGATTCAAAATTCAATTCAAAGATATTCAATGAACCAAATTGCATGATTCCAATTTTCTTGGAAAGGTATTGAAATTATCTGATCACTCCCATTGTATTCAAACTATTTAGAATTATAGATCACCTATACTAAAAATAACAAGACAGCGACTTTTTCCCCTTCAAGCATTTTTATAAAATAAACTATAAATGTTTTTGAGATGATTCCACCTCTCAAAAATCACATTTGCCATGATCTACATGAATATGTAAAAGATTTGGTTTTACAAATATGAAACATGGCTTAGTATTAAAAGAGTGCTATATAGGCATTCCTAGTCACTTTAATATTATTAAATAGTAATATTAAATCTTGTCATATATGATTACCATTTTAAATCACATTCCCATGTATTGGAATAGATGGTGATGACATGTGTCAACATGATCCACTATTTTTATTGGAGAATATTAAATCTTAAGGATTTAAAGTGAGTAGAAATTACTTTTCTAAAATAAGAAGAGTAACAAAATGTGAATATTCCACATAATGATTGAAATGATGCTAGATCATCTAGTATGAGCCCTTGTGGCTAAATAGAAGTAGAGAAGTGTTGTTTGGTGTTTGTGTACCTTGAATATGTTTATAGACGCTAGTACCGACCTAAGCTACAACGACGAGGAGTACTTCGAGGAAGAAGAAGAAAACTTCAACGACTGTAACCAACAAGGCAAGTTATAGATGCACTAGACATACTTGGTTATGCAACTTTGATTACACCCATCCCAGTTTTACTCCAAGCTTTACTTTCCCCTTTATTACAGTTTCTTACCTAGTTAATGAATTGCTATTAGTGGAAACTAGATTGGATCCTATCAAGATCATAGGACTAGTCTTGGATATTTATACTTTATTAGCACCCCCTATAGTGATACCCTCAATATTAGTGGCTAGTGCTAAGCGAAAACTTGATTACTTTAGATGGGAATACTTGGTGAAAAATGATTATGAAAAGCTTGGAATGAAGATTCATTCTATTGAAATGTTTTGACATGTGTTGTGAAACACAATGGTTTTATGATGAAACTCTTGAGGCATGAGCCTTGACTTTAATAAAAACTGATGGTTGGGTTCGGATGCGATACCATTCCAATTTTACCGTACAACCACAATACCTGAGTTGGGTAGGGCTTGACTGGAAGTTTATATGTCTTAGTATGGGTTCCCTTGCGGAAGAGGTTGAGTTGAGGCTACCTCGAGATGAATGCCCACCTATGCAGTACCTAGGATGGCAGATGGCCATGGCTAGGAGGCCAAACTCATAGGGGAGGTGCCTACACTAGGGTGTGTAATTGAAAGGTTAAGATTGATTATCCGCATACCAAGTATGATGATTCAAGGTTATTCCTGACGGATGTATCGAATTTTGTGGTGAAAGTGTACCACCTCTATAGAGTGTCAAACTATTCGAATAGCCGCGTCCGCGGTTACGGACAGTTGGATTGGCCATACTATGCCGTTGTCAGATGTATTCAAAATGATTGGTGACTTGAAAGATGACTTTGACTTGACCACAATAGAGTTGTGGACATGAGATCTAAGTTCCCACTTAAGTAATGTAGAGAACTAAATTAGGTCTTTACCCTTGAAGCTTTACGAAATAAACTTGGCTTTGTGCAAACAAACCTAGAGCTTATGATTCCTACTAGTTTTACTTCTACTTATACTAGTGGTAGTTTGCGAGTACTTAAAGAGTACTCATGGCTTTGTCCCTAGCTATTCCCATGGCCAGACTATGAGGAGGATTACCCGGAAGATGGACAGCAGGAGGTCTATGACAACTAGGATCATCTCCCATCGTCAGCATTGCCTGTGATCATGAAGATGAATCCCCGCTACGTTTACTTTCTGCTACTTTGATTGTATTAAGACTGGATCATGAGATCCTTTATTTGTAAGACCTTATTATGGTTTGTCATAGATGATGTACTGTGGTACCACTTCTGTTATGTCTCGCTAAAATGGTAATCCTGGGATTGCGATGTACGGCATAACAGGCATCTGGACTTAAAAATCCGGGTGTTGACACCTCCTCGTGAAGGTTCTCTTGCCGCTCTAGCAATTCCCCATGGTCTTGGATTAGCGAGATACATGTTCTCGGTGACTTTTTATAGAAGGATTTGTTGCTTCCGCTACTTTGCTGTAGCAAGGATGTAATACCTTGGACCTTAGGTTCTAGACTCAAGCCTGGATGGACCAAAAGTGGACAAGACGTACTACCGTGGGGCCGTGCAGCCACACACAGTAGGCCCATCTCGTGGAGCAGGACACGGTACCGGCTAACCATCCCACCCACTTTTTAGAACATCGGGACTAGAGCGAGTGGCGTAATCGACAAGTAAAGCAATCAAAACATACACAAATGAGTATGTATGTTAGCGACATACAATAGAGATCAGAGCCACACCATCTAAAACAATAGAAACAAAAATATTCAACGCCATATGGCAAGGTCCAAATATCCTAGATAGATATAATAGTTTAGGATTTATCCTCATACATCACTCAATAGAGTATCAAGCGGAAGCGAAAAACATGATCCGAGTACGGATAACAAACAAATTGGCATAAGTTGCCCTAAAAATAAGCACATCTCGCCTACAGATCTCATGTATCTCCATCCCCAGAATCTCTACACTGTGCAGTCACTGCCACCATCATCAGTCTCCTCAACCCAGTAACCTTCCTAAGAGTATACCTATCCATCTGAACGAAATATTTATCATGTGAGACCTTAGGGGTACTCAACAAGTCTTAATGCATCTAAAGGGAACAACATGGAGGTGAAGCAATTGCAGCGAAAGATAATATCTACAAAGTTCTATAGAGACCCACTACGCATCCGCCCAATCAGATATAAAAGGACGCTCATAAATTGATAACAACGGTTATATAAGCAACATAAATAAACATTGCTCGCCCTCCTTCTCGCTTACCGACGAGAAGGCGGAAGTACATCCCATCCATTGGCAATTTTATTAACCCTTCCATGAGTATTGCACTATTTACTAGTCATGTCTTAGTAAATTTAATGGCAGTACTTTAGTTTTGCTTATCTATGATTGAGAAACCATGCTCCAAGTCGTCCATAACCGTGGACATGGCTTTCAGAAAGATTTACCCTACATGGGTGCACAAGTAGCAACACACACACGATCAACCTCGGGAAGAACCAAATAAAACACGACAAGGCCTCACGACAATGCATTCACATGATTCATAAATTATTTCAGGAGGCCACCCCACTAAGCTACCCGCAACGAAGTTGGCCGGCTCCGAGACGGACCCAGGATTTGCGTCAATGGCTATAAACGACTGGGAACCCGAAAGTGTGACTAGGCTTGTCGATACTGCGAAAACACTCCGCATTCCAAAACAGTACAGGCGCTCCACATGCAATCGTAAATAAAGCAGTAAAGCAGGGCATAATTACAAGATAGTAATAAAGACCCAAACTAATTTGTGGCTGCAAGAAATAAAGTATGAATCAAGCTTAGGAAAAGGGGGATCCATAGAATCTCCCGTATGTGGATTGTGCAAATAGTCAAGGAATAGGAATCAAGTACTCGGGATCCTACGGGACATAAGTGAGCTTAAAGAACCAAATAACAAATAATGCTCACTAATGCCTCTTTTATTAGTTCTCCTATTGCTACTCAGATTAAGTTGTTTAGGTACCTTGTTATCCAAAGACTCACACAAACCCTACACATGCAATTCTACGACTCACATGGCTCAAACAACTCCTGCAGTAATGGCTCATGGGATGGAGGTACAAGCTTTGGTGGAGTTTAAAAGTAAAGGCTATGCAATATTTGGGATTCAATTTAATGCAATCGCAACTCAATGATGCAAGAGTAAGATAGAAGCATAGGTACTATATGTATGCAAGCATGGGGAATTGCTTTCCTGACAGTTCAGTTGCGGAATAAGAAGGATCCAGGTAATACTCCTGAGGCTCTTGGTATTCTCCTTGCTCAGTGTCTATCCGGATAAAAACCAAACACACATGGGCCAAAATAAATACATTGCACAATCATATAAATCATATGCATCAAGCAAACAAGATATGCCATGATGGAATGATGCACAATTGTATGGTATAACATAGCATGGCACGGGTGAGGTGTGGAAACAATAATTATGATTATATAATATTTATAATATTTATAATATGTATGCTTCAATTCATATCATGGAATACATAATCAAAACAGGCGCATCGCGTTGATCAATTTAGACATATTATTTGTCGAATTTGGATTTATGGAAATAAAGTTATGAATTTATTAGAAAAAAGCATTTATTGGCATTTAAATAATTTGGAAATTTTGAATTTCTGAAAAATTATTTTGGATGGCATATTTGAATTCCTCACATTCTTCTGATTAGAAAACATATATCATTTGTATTATTTGAAATTATGAATTTTAAACAATATTTAAACCAAGTTATATTAATAGGGATCAAATGTTAAATGTTTGACTAGTTAGAGTTGGCTCTGATCAAATTTAAATTTGCATTTGAATTCATATTTATATTTGAAACACTTTTCATTTTATTTTTTTGTCAAATTCGAATTATATAAAAAGATATGAATTAATTAAGATATATATCATATTCTGGTTTTTTTATTTTGATTTAAATTAACACAGAAACTTTTGTTACCGTGGTTCGTTCTACCGACCGAGACTGACATGCGGGACCGGGGGTTTGCGGGGCCACTTCACGCGCGGGATAGAGAGGGGGTCACATGTAGGACGCTGAAGGACCCGTGTGTGCTTGACATAAACTATAAGTGGTTTTTCTGCAAAAAGGTGGCCGCGCGCTGTGACGCAAACTAAATATTGCATCGCAAAAATAGTTAGCTGAATCGATTTGGCGAGTAAGTTTCCGAGCAAACCGCTACGAATTTTGGTATGCTTCAAAAACAAAAGTTGTAGATCTCGCTTAGATCTACAACTCTCATGTTCAAAGATTTTCTGGAGGGAGCCTGGATCTACGGCTACAAAGAAGGGAACACAGGGCCAGGCGGAGGACACTATTGTTGTCGACCGTGGTGTCGCGACGTGGTTAATGCGCACGACAAGACAAGGACAAGGGCGACTAGCAGGGCGGGTGCATGCAGCATGGCGTGCGTCTTAGCGAGCAGCAAGGCGAGCTCAAGAGGTAAGGGACGAGGCGGTGCTCACTAGGCGGAGGTCGGCGAAGGCGTGATGACGATGGACGATGTTCGACGGCTACTACGCGCGACCGGGGACCGGAGGTGAACGGCGACGTTCTAGAGATGGCATGGTCGTTGATGGCGTTCGGCAGGGCGCGACGTCACCTCCTCGCCCCTATGTCGTACAGCTATGGTGGCGTCGCCTTAGACTCCAGGACGAGGTGGGCTGGCTATGGCGGTAACGGACGGCGGCGGCTAGGGTTTTTGGTAGAGGGGCGGAAGGAGAGGGGGTGAGGCGATCTAGAGAGTGGTTGGGGATGGCCGAGTGAGGGCCCCTACCACTTTATGCATATGGAGGAAGAAAGAAGCATGATTGTGCATGGGCGAGCTACTCGCTGGCGATCACGTGTGGTCAGGAGGGAGGAAGAAAATAGGATGTTGGCAGCCTCGATGCTAGGTGGAATCGGACCAGGAAGGAGGGGCCATGGGGTGTTGGTTTGGTTCCGGCTAGGTGGACACAGAGAGGTGCAACGGTAAGGGTCAGAGAAGGGGTGTGTGGGAGGCGTGCTCGCTCGATGCGAGATTGCACCAGCGAGGTGGTGCCAAGTTTGACTGCACCAAGTGCACTAGGGAGGGTGAGACCTAGGTGGTGTGGTTTGGTATGGTTCCAGCCAACAAGAGAAAGAAGGGGCTTCGGTGGGGTGTCGAAGGTGAGATGGTTTGGTTTCAATCAAACCATCAAGAGAGGGTGCTTGGTGGAGGAGGTTTAAAAGAGAGAGAATAGTAGCTAGGTTTTAGACATGCACATACACTCATTGCATGTAGAATGGTTGTTCCTCAAAGAGTTTAGGATTAGAAGGAGGAAGAGGGCTCATATGTATGCTTGTATGGATACACTTACACACAAGAAGGAAAAATAGAAGATGACATGTAGGTAAGAGTAGAAGTGGAGCAATATATGGGTTACTAGTGATAAGGTTGATGGTTTGCCACAAGATTAAAAGGGAAAGAACATAAGCATAAAAGATATTGAAACCATTAAATAGGAAGTAGATCATGGTGATATGGAACACATTTCATGGGACATGCAAGACATTTATTGCCACCCATGAAGATGCATATATATGATGAATGAGATAGCAAACCACTTGCTTGATTTAAGATTCAAATAAAATGGTGATCCCACATGTTGATAAAAGTAGGATTAGATCAAGGGTTAATGTTACCATGTTAGAAGAAAGGTTAAGAATGAGAGATATGCCCTCAACTCAAATTGTACATTATATACAAGTATCAAGAACCAACTACAATATATCAAGACGAAAATACAATTAATAAGAATACAAATGCATATGGGATAAGAACCAAAAGAGGGATTGTTATATGATTCTCAAATGCAAGGTGGCATGGTGACATGAGCATGATATAATGATGATGCAACAATACATGTAGGAAGTATCATTTTATTATTAAACCAACTAGCATTACATATGTTAGACATATGGGATTCTACAACTCTCCCCCACTAAACAGGAATCTCGCCCCGAGATTCTAGGAAGAAGAAGACTCAAAGAGAACAGGGTACCCAGAACGGAGGTCATCCTCACGCTCCCAAGTGGCTTCATCAACGGAATGGTGCGACCACTGCACCTTGCAGAACTTGATGGACTTGTTGTGAGTCTTTCGTTCTGCGACTTCAAGAATTTTGACGGGGTGTTCTTTATAGGAGAGATCTTCTTGGAGATTGATGAGCTCGTGATCCACGGTCCTGCCGGGATCCTTGAAGCACTTCTTGAGTTGAGAGATATGGAAGACATCATGAACCTTGAGTTTTTCAGGAAGCTCAACAGCATAAGCCACTTATCCTCTTTTTCCACAGATTTTGAAAGGACTAGTGAATCTAGGCGCAAGCTTTCCTTTGATACCAAAGCAATGAGTGCCTCTCATGGGAGTGACACGAAGGTAAACAAGATCACCAGGGACATACTCCATGTCCGTGTGTTTTCTATTATAGTTGCTTTTCTCGCGACTCTGAGCAATTTTGAAGTTCTCAAGGATGAAAAGAACCTTCTCTTCTGCTTGAGTGACAATGTCGGGACCAAAGAATTTTCTTTCACCTGCCCCTGACCAACCAGTCGGAGTCCGACACTTGCGACCATAGAGGACCTCAAAGGGTGCCATCTGGAGATTCTTCTGATAGCTGTTGTTGTAGGAGAATTCAACATATGGGAGGCACTCTTCCCACTTCATGACAAAAGAAATGACGCAAACGTGAAGCATATCTTCGAGAATTTGATTGATCCTTTCAACTTGCCCTTGCGACTGAGGATGGTAAGTTGTGCTGAAGTTAATCTTCGTTCACAAGCCTTGTTGGAAACTTTCCTAGTACTTGGAGGTAAATATACTCCCATGGTCTGAGCTAATTACAAGAGGAACCCCATACAAAGAGACAATTATGTTGATATAGATCTCGGCCAGCTGATTACTAGAGATTGTTTCCTAGACTGGAAAGAAGTGAGCCACTTTAATTTGGAGAGCCTGTCAATGATAAAAAAGATTGCATTGTTGTTGTTTTGCGACCTTGGAAAACTAGTTATGAAGTTCATCTCTAATTTCTCCCATTACCATTCTGGAGGCTGATACGTCCAAAACGTATCAACTTTCCCGAACATTTTTTCTCTTGTTTCTCCTCTAAACTGGTGTGATTTGGGTACAACTAACACGGACTGACGCTGTTTTTAGCAGAATTACCTTGGTGTCTAGTTTTTGTGCAGAAAATCAACTATTAGGAAAAATCCCGGAAAATATGCCAAAAATCCAATTTCACCAGAAGACTCACGGAGCCAGAAGACGAGACGGAGGAGGTCCACGAGGGGCCCACACCACCTGGTCGCGCAGGCCAGCCCAGGCCGCGCCTGGGAGTGGTGTGGACGCCTCGTTCACCCCCTCAGCCTCCCTCTTTGCCTATAAGATGCCTCTTGACCTAAAAACCCAGGGGGGTTCGACGTTTTTCTAGATAGAGTTCCACTGCGCCGCCACCACCAGATTCTGTGAATCGGAACCAGAAACTCCGTTCTGGCACCCTGCCGGGACGGGGAATTGGAGGAGATCATCACTGTCATCATCACCATGGCTTCTCGATCAACCATCCATGATTTCCCCATCCATGAGTGAGTAATCCCTCGCTGTAGCCTATGGGGATGGTAGGGATTGGATGAGATCGTTCATGTAATGGCATCAGATTATTAGGGCATGGTGCCTAGTATCTATTATTAGTGCTTTTTGACTTTGTTGCAACTTGTTATGCTTCATGCTTGTCACTAGGGCCCGAGTGCCATGATTTCAGATCTGAACATGTTATTGATTCATGAGGATATTATTGTTTGTGATCTTACCTGCAAGTTGTATACACATATTATTGTCCGGAACCGAAGGCCCCGAAGTGACAATAATCGGGATAACCGGAGGGGATGGCTTTGATGTGAGGATCACATGTGTTCACAGAGTGTTAATGCTTTGCTCCGGTGCTCTATTAAAAGGAGCACCTTAATTGCCAGTAGTTCCCTTGAGGCCCCGCTGCAAATAGGCTGGCAGGACAAAATATGTTGTGCAAGTTCTCATTACGAGCACATATGACTATATATGGAACACATGCCTATGATTATTTAGTACTTGGATGCTTTACCTTATTTATCTGCGAATGCCCTATATCTTGATTTCTATATGAATTGTCTTGTCCATGCAACGCCCGTCCATCCATCCCTATGCCTACCGCACTTTAATCCTACTGTTTACTGCAATTGTTACTACTGTCTTTACTTTTACTACTGCTATTACTTTGCTATTTCTACTACAAAACTATTGCTACTGATAAACTGCTGTGAGCAAGATTGTTTCCAGGTGCAGCTGAATTGACAACTCAGTTTTTAAGGCTTATAAATATTCTTTGGCTCCCCTTGTTGAATCAATAAATTGGGTTTCACTTCCCTCAAAAATACTGTGATACACCCCCTATACTTGTGGGTCATCAAGACTATTTTTTGGCGTCATTGCCAGGGAGCATAGCTCTATTTATCAAGTTCACTTGGAATCACTATTGTTCATTGTCATCCATTCATCATGGGTAAATCTCATGATGGAAAAGTTCCTATATTACCATCCACTACAAGGAGAGGTATGGTTCTGAACACCTCTGTTGCTCTTGGTTCACCATCTTTGATGAGTAAGCTCCTTACACCACCACATACACATGCTACACATACTGCTACTTTTGCTGAATCTGAAACTTCTGATACTTATGATGCTTCTACCGTGCTTGATAAGAGTGGTTCATTAGGTTCTTTCCTACATGCTACGATTGCTAGATCTATAGCTGGAAATACTGAAACTCCTAATGAAGATACTACTACACCTATCAGTTCACCTAAGTCTAGAGAGAGCTATGATATTGAAGACGGATATATAGAAATGACTGATGAATTTATTAAAGAATTCCAAAACACTCATGGTAGGACTGCTATTAAGAGTCTTCTTGAGAAACATACTGTTAGACCTAAATTATCTCCTAATTCTAAGTTTGCTACATCTCCCATAAACATTACAGATAAAGATTATGATTTCTCTCTTGATTTATCTAACATAACCATTGTTGAGAAAGAACCGTTTTGTGGTACTAAGAATGAAAGTGCTGTAGCACATATGACTGAGCTTTCTACCATGAGTGGCCTATTTTCTGATGATATTAAGATGCACACCTATTTTGTTGCTAAAATTTTCCCTTTTTCACTGAATGGAGAAGCTAAGACTTGCTTTAATAATTTACCCCTGGATCTATTGATAGCCCTGATTGCTTGATTAGTACTTTCCTTCAGAAATATTTCCCTCCTAGTGCTAGACATGCCATTTTGCAGGAACTTTTTGATTTTAAACAGGGAGAAAAGGAGATATTTCCTGAACCATGGGCAAGGTTTTGTGCTTTGATTCATGCATAGGCTGGATGTCCATTACCTAAAAATGAGCTTCTTGATATATATTATAATGGACTAATTGAAGAATCTAGGACATACCTGGATAGTTGTGCTGATTGTGTTTTCAGGAATAGAACTCCCAAAGAAGTTGAGGAATTAATGGCTAAAATAAGCAAGAATTATGATGACTGGACTTCACCTGAGCCAACAACACCTAAGTCAACTACACTTGAGTTAACTGTGCCTGAGCCAACACCAACACCAAAGAAGAGTGGAGTTATTGAACTAAATAATGAAGTGATGAACGAAGCTAAGAAATGTCTTAAGGAGAAGGGTATTAAAGCTGAAGAAGTGAAGAATCTACCTCCTATAGAAGAATTATGTAAGCCAATCTCCCACTCATCCACTATTGAGGTACACTCTCTCCAACATTTTGATGAATCTGATATTCCTTATCCTAAACCTCCTGATCAATGCTTGGAAGAATTTGATATTTTTATTGTTAAGCAAGATAATTTTAATAAAAGAGTGCAGAATCATTTGATGGAAAACTCTAGAGCTATTATTGAGTTGAAAGATATTGTGGAAAGGACCTCTAATGATGTTAAAATGCTTGTTAAACATTTCCAAATGGTTCAAACTCAAATTTATCAACTTATTAAAGTACAAAAATATTTGTTAGTGAATGCTGCTAAAGAAAAACATGCTTATCAAATTAGAACTAGAATTGGTGCTGCCACTCAGGATCCTCTATATCCCGAGGGGCATCCTAAAAGAATTGATCAGGATTCTTGATATGTCCAAAACATATCTACTTTCCCGAACACCTTTGCTATTGTTTTTCCTCTAAACTTGTGTGATTTGGATACAACTAACACAGACTGGCGCTGTTTTAAGCAGAATTACCTTGGTGTCTAGTTTTTGCGCGGAAAATTCACTATTAGGAAAAATCCCAGAAAATATGCCAAAAATCCTATTTCACCAGAAGACTCACGGAGCCAGAAGACGAGATGGAGGAGGGCCACGAGGGGCCCACACCACCTGGCCGCGTGGGCCAAGCCAGACTACGCCTGGGGGTGGTGTGGCCACCTCGGTCACCCCCTCGGCCTCCCTCTTCGCCTATAAGTTGCCTCTTGACCCTAAAACCAGGGGGTCGATGTTTTTCCAGAAAGAGTTCCTCTGCGCCGCCACCAACAACAAATTCCTCGATTTGCAACCAGAAACTCTGTTCTGGCACCCTGCCGGGACGGGGAATTGTAAGAGATCATCACCATCATCATCACCATCGTTTCTCCATCGACCATCCATGTTTACCCCATCTATGAGTGAGTAATCCCCCGCTATAGGCTATTGGGATGGTAGGGATAGGATGAGATCGTTCATGTAATGCCATCAGATTGTTAGGGCATGGTGCCTAGTATCTACTATTAGTGCTTTTTGACTTTGTTGCAACTTGTTATGCTTAATGCTTGTCACTAGGGCCCGAGTGCCATGATTTTAGATCTGAACATGTTATTGATTCATTGTGATAGTATTGTTTATGGTCTTACCTGCAAGTTGTATACACATATTATTGTCCGGAACCAAAGGCCCTAAAGTGACAACAATCGAGATAACTGGAGGGAATAGCTTTGATGTGAGGATCACATGTGTTCACAGAGTGTTAATTCTTTGCTCCGGTGCTCTATTAAAAGGAGCACCTTAATTGCCAGTAGTTCCCTTGAGGCCCCGCTGCAAACGGACTGGCAGGACAAAAGATGTTGTGCAAGTTCTCATTGCGAGCACGTATGACTATATATGGAACACATGCCTATGATTATTTAGTACTTGGATGCTTTATCTTATTTATCTGCAAATGCCCTATGTCTTGATTGCCATATGAATTGTCTTGTCCATGCAACGCCCATCCATCCTATGCCTACCGCGCTTTAATCCTACTGTTTACTGCAATTGTTACTACTGTCTTTACTTTTACTACTGTTATTACTTTGCTATTTCTACTACAAAACTGTTACTACTAATAAACTGCAGTGAGCAAGATTGTTTCCAGGTGCAGCTGAATTGACAACTCAGTTGTTAAGGCTTATAAATATTCTTTGGCCCCCCTTGTGTCGAATCAATAAATTGGGTTTCACTTCCCTCAAAAATACTGCGATACACCCCTATACTTGTGGGTCATCAAGACTATTTTTTGGCGCTGTTGCCATGGAGCATAGCTCTATTTATCAAGTTCACTTGGAATCACTATTGTTCGCTGCCATCCATTCATCATGGGTAAATCTCGTGATGGAAAAGTTCCTATATTACCATCCACTACAAGGAGAGGTATGGTTCTGAACACCTCTGTTGCTCTTGGTTCACCATCTTTGATGAGTAAGCTCCTTATACCACCACATACACATGCTACACATAATGCTACTTCTGCTGAATCTGAAACTTCTGATACTTATGATGCTGTGATGGCCCAAAATATATCGAGCTCGTTGGGGAACCCCAAGAGGAAGGTATGAGGAGCATAGTAGCAAGTTTTCCCTCAGTTATGAAACCAAGGTTATCGAACTAGTAGGAGCAAGGAAACACCTCCAAGGTGTTGTTGCCAACTTGGAATCCTGCACAACACAACCACAGAACATTGCCCCCGACTTATAGTGAGGTTGTAGATCTCACCGGTTTTGCTGAAAACAAAGGATTAAACGTATTGTGTGGAAGAAAGTAAAATCTTGTAGATAGTAAACAGAAAACGGTAAACAGTTGTAGATTGATGATAAAAGAAAGGACCGGGATCCATAGTTCACTAGTGGTGGTTCTCCTTAAGATAGATGACATGTTGGGTGAAAAAATTACAGCGGGGCAATTGACAAACATCGAGAAAAGCATACATGCAAATACTACTCATCTTGACTCCTTTGAGATTTGATTGGGCATTACAACATTATACATAGACCATAATCCAACTGCATCTATGACTAATAATCCACCTTTAGGTTATCATCCGAACCCCCTCTAGTATTAAGTTGCAAGCAATAGATAATTGCGTTACACATTGCGTGTAAAGTAAACAATATGATTGTTCTGTGAACAAAGGATTGCTGTTTTCTCCCTAGTAGCAACAGCACATCTCGTACCTTAGATATTTCTGTCACTTCCCCGGATTACTAGAGGTATGAACCCACTATCGAGCATAAATACTAACTCTTGGAGTTGCTAGCATCTACTTGGACAAGATAGATACTAACAACAGAAAGCATGCAAGATCACAAATAACAAAGACATGATAGAATCAATAATCAATCTGAAATAGCATCTCAATATCCATCGGATCCCCGCAAACACAACATGTAGGATTACAAATAGATGATATTGATCATGAACGGAGCTCACAAGATGTAAACATGGTACCACAAAGGAGAATAACCAACCATCTAGCTACTACATGGACCCGTAGTCCAAGGATGAACTACTCACGCATCACACCGGAGGCTTGCATGGTGATGAAGAAGGCCTCCAGGGTGAATTCTCCCCTCCAGCAGGATTCCGGGAAGAGCTTCAGATCCCTCCCGATCTAGGGATGGAGATGACAGCGGCTACAGACTCTTTCATGGAATTTTGATCGGGTACTTAGGGTTTCTCTATCGGAGGCATCTTATAGGCGAAAGGGGAGGCCGAGGGGGTTCCCTAGGCACCCAGACCACCCCCTAGCACGGGCCAGGCCTGGCCCCTCTCTGTCTCGTATTCTGGCTCCATGTCCCCCTTGGTGAAAAACTGACTTTGGCTTTTGTCCCGTCCAATTCCTAGAGTATTCATTTTCTGACTTTCCTGGAACCAAAAACAGCAGGAAACAGGCAACTGGCACTGTGGCATCTTCTTAATAGGTTAGTCCAAGAAAGTGTATAAAAAGTACTCCAAAGTGTGGACAAAACATAAGAAAGCAGATAAAAACCAAGCATGGAACATCAAAAATTATGGATACGTTAGCAACGTATCATGCTGCTTCTACTGTGCTTGATAACTGTGGTTCATTAGGTCCTTTCCTAGATGCTACGATTGGTAGAACTATAGTTGGAAATACTGAAACTCCTAATGAAGACATTACTACACCTGTCAGTTCACCTAAATCTAGAGAAAGCTATGATATTGAAGACGGTTATATAGAGATGACCGATGAATTTATTAAAGAATGTCAAAACACCCATGACAGGAGTGCTATTAAGAGTCTCCTTGAGAGGCGTACTATAAAACCCAAATTGTCTCCTAATGCTAAGTTTACTACATCTCCCATAAACATTAAAGATAAGGATTATGATTTCTCTCTTGATCTACCTTACATAGCTATTGTTGAGAAAGAACCTTTTTGTGGGACTAAGAATGAAAGTGCGGTAGCACATATGACTGAGCTTTCTACCATGAGTGGCCTGTTTTCTGATGATATTAAGATGCACACTTACTTTGTTGCTAAAATTTTCCCTTTTTTGTTGAAAGGAGAAGCTAAAACTTGGTTTAATAATTTACCTCCTTGATCTATTGATAGCCCTGATTGCTTGATTAGTACCTTCCTTCTGAAATATTTTCCACCTAGTGCTAGACATGCTATTTTGCAGGAACTTTTTGATTTTAAACAGGGAGAGAAAGATATATTGCCTGAATCATGGGCAAGGTTTTGTGCTTCGATTCACGCACAAGCTAGATGTCCATTACCTAAGAATGAGCTTCTTGACATATTTTATAATGGACTAACTGAAGAATCTAGGACATACCTGGATAGTTGTGCTGATTGTGTTTTCAGGAATAGGACTCCCAAGGAAGCTGAGCAATTAATGGCTAAAATAAGCAAGAATTATGAAGACTGGACTCCTCCTGAACCAGCTATACCTGAGACAACTATACCTGAACCAACTATTCCTACGCCTATACCAACATCAAAGAAGAGGGGAGTTATTGAACTAAATGATGAAGTGATGAAGGAAGCCAAGAAATGTCTTAAGGAGAAGGGAATTAAAGCTGCAGATGTTAAGAATTTACCTCCTATAGAAGAACTATGTAAGCCAATCCCCCATTCATCCACTATTGAGGTACACTCTCTCCAACATTTTAATGAAGGTGATATTCCTTACTCTAAACCGCCTGATCAATGCTTCGAAGAATTTGATATTTTTATTGTTAAGAAAGATAATTTTAATAAAAGGGTGAAAATCATTTAATGGAAAACTCTAGAGCTATTATTGAGTTAAAAGATATTGTGGAAAGAACCTCTAATGATGTTAAAATGCTTGTTAAACATTTTCAAATGGTTGAAACTCAAATTGATCAGCTTATTAAGGTACAAAAAGACTTGCTAGTTAATGCTGCTAAAGAAAAAGATGCTTATGAAATTAGAACTAGAAGTGGTGCTACCACCCAGGATCCTCTATATCCCGAGGGGCATCCTAAAAGAATTGAGCAGGATTCTCAACAAACTGAAAATAGAGGTGCTTCTTCTAAGAGAAAGAAAAAGAAGCATAAAACAGTTGTAGAATCTTCTGAACCTGCTAAAGATCCTAATAGTATATCTATCTCTAATGCTGAAACTGAAAGTGGTAATGAAGAAAATGATGCTCCTGATAAAGAAAAAATTGAAGAAGAACTTGAAAGGAACACTAAAAATGCTAAGTACACTAAGGAAGACTTTGTTGCTAATAAACATGGTAGTGAAAGAGAGCCTTGGGTCCAAAAACCTATGCCTTTCCCTGATAAGAAACACAAGTCAAAGGAAGATGAACACTATAACAAGTTTTGTGAGTGGATGAAACCTTTATCCTTGCAAATTCCTTTGACTCATGCTATTAAATTGCCACCTTATTCAAAGTATATGAAGGACATTGTCTCTAATAAAAGGAAGATCCCTAATGAAGAAATTTCTACTTTGCTTGCTAATTATTCCTTTAATGGTAAGGTTCCAAAGAAACTTGGAGACCCAGGGATTCCCAACTATTCCATTCTCTATTAAAAATAGTTATGTTAGAACTTCTTTGTGTGATTTGGGAGCAGGAGTTAGTGTTATGCCTTTTTCTCTCTATAAGAGACTTCAACTGGAAAAACTAATACCAACTGATATATCTTTGCCAATGCTTGATAAATCTACTACCATTAATGTTGGTATATGTGAGGATGTACCTGTTCAAGTGGCTCATAAATGCTTGATATTAACTGATTTTGTTGTGCTTCAAATGCTTGAAGATGATAATATGTCTATTATTCTTGGCAGACCTTTTCTTAATACTGCAGGAGCTGTTATTAATTGTAATCAAGGAAAGGTGACTTTTAATGTTAATGACAAGGAGCATACTGTCTATTTCCCCAAGAAGATTGATAGGACCTATGGTTTAAATTCAATTGAACATGTTGAGGGCATCCAAGTTGGAGAAATATATTGTCCCATACCACAAGAAAAATATGAAACTATTATGATTGGGACCATTGCTATCAAGGTTGAGGTAACATAATCATTAGTGGAATACAAAGTTTTGTTTCATATAAAATTGTTTTGGTAACAAGACCTGATCAACCTTGTTAACAAACGGATTTTAAATGAAAAAACAATGTTTTCACCATGATTATCTTTGCTTACTTTTATTTTATTAATTTTAGTTTTTTGCTTTCGCTTAGTTTACTTTTCTATCGCTAGTTGCTTGCATATTAGAGTGTCTTAGAACTTCTGAAGTTTTAGTTTTGTTTTGTCATTGCATCACTCCAAAAACATCTTTCTGTCAGAAAATCATTCATCTATACCTAAAAATTGCTCAAAAATAAAGTGTCTCGAAAAATTCCCGAAAATTTATATTAATTTTTTACGTGAAAAAGGAGCAGAGAAGTGTCTGGAGAGTACCAGGGGGGCAACCAGGCAGGCACACCACCTGGTGGCGTGGCCAGCCCAGGGGCGCGCCACCCCTGGCCCTCCACTCACTCTCTCACTTGCCTCTTCCTTCTCTCTCCCGAAAAAACACCAGTTCATTGCTCGAAATCGCGTTCTTGCTGTTCTTGTCCATGATTTTTCGATCTCCTTGCTCAGCCCATCTTTGCTGCTGAAATTTGGAGCATTTGTTCTCCGGTATGTGACTCCTCCGCTTGTCCAAGTAGATTTGTGTTTAGTGGTTTATATCTTGAGTATTTTGCTGCTGTAGGTTACAGGTTATGAGAGCTTGTAAGCTTGTTCATTTCTTAGAGATATGGTTTTGATGCATGTTTAGGCTTCTTACAAGTCCCTATGAGTAGTTCCCTTCATTATGTATTCACTTTGCAATCACTTGTATAATGGATGTCTAAATTTCAGAATATCAAAGATGAACAACCACACATTTGGAGAAATATTTGAGAGGGACACACCTAGAAGGTCAAGGCCCTCAAGATCAGCCTCTCAGTTTAGGCCTTCATACAATGAAGATCTTATTGCACCACGCTTTGGCAATGAAGGATATGAGGGAGATGCTCACCCATCTACCTTCCCTTGTTTTACCCTTTTGCAAGATGCAGGGATCCTCGATGATTTCTTACTACTGGTTCAGAGGGTTGGTTTGACCACTTACATGCAGGATGAGAGTGAGCAATATGCCATGCTCACCAAAACTTTTGTTGAGAGTTTCGTTTTCACTAACACCCCTTATCAGTCAACTGTTTCATTCAGAATTTATAATCAACCTATTACCATGTCATTGGAAAGATTTTGCAGCATTGTAGGTATAGGCATGACGAGGACAGTGAAGAAGATCCAAGGCCGACCCACTGACTTGCTGAAGCTCTATGGAAGTGTGACAAATGACGATGACCGCGTAGCTCAGCGCGGGAAGATAAGGAGACCATGGTCGCATTCCAAGGAGGAGGTGGACGAGCAGCTCCGCTTGCTTGGTTTCTTATGACTACTCTGCACACTATAGTGGGGCGTCCTCGAGCTTGTATCAGGACGAGGGTACCTCCTCGCCGTACTACGGAGGCGCTCCATCTTGGCCAGCTTGGGACTGATACCCATTTAGGCCAAAAGCCTAATCTTGGGAGGAGGTACACTGATATCACACTCATCTAAAAATCATGTTTAGTCGGTACTTTGTATATCCATGCTTCGTTCTCGTTTTAGTTTTTGTTCTTTCTTTACTTTCGCTTTCTAAAACACAAAAATACCAAAAATATTTTCCTTGTTTCTCTTTGTTTGCTTCTTTTTCTTTTTGCCTTGGTTTGCTTCTTCCTTTTGGCTTTACCTTAATTATTCGAAAAACCCAAAAAGATTTTGTTTTTCTTGTTCTTCCTTTTGGTTCTTGCTTTTAAAAATCAAAAACACCAAAAATATTTGTTGTTCTTCTTTGGTTTTGTGAAGTTTGTTGTAGGGTTCGGCCGTCCTCAGTGGAATTTGGTTTCATGTTATTATTCAAGCTACACAAGTGAAGGGCAATAATGAGGATTAATGATAACTTAGGGTGTGGTAAGAGGCTGGTAACAAACTCTAGTTGTTTTCATTTTTTGTACATATACTCATCATTGTGGGCATGCTTAGTTTGTTCATGTAGGGTGTATGTTATTTATGGATGCTTAGTAGTTCTTGCTTTCTTATGATTAGCTCTAGCTTGCTAATAGTTTGTAGCATGTCGTATGAATGTTTACTTGTATTACTCTATTCATAACTTGGTATGACAATGTGGTATCTTCCTATGAATGTTTCACTTGAATTGGCTTGGCACATGCTCACGCATGCATATGACTAAAACATAATCGATTAAGCCTCGATGAATTATTTTGCCTCAGGGGTCTTGAATCACTTTCATGCCATGATTAGTCCTGTTTTGTTGCAAGCATGATTATGACAGTTATTGCTCTCTCGTTTGTCGCTCCCTTACTTTTGCTAGCCTGCACTTGCACGGAGTATGATCTCTACTCGTGTTTCCAATTCCCCAAAACCAATATCGCCAAAAGTGTCCACCATACCTACCTATTAGCATCATTTGCTATTCCGTGCATATTCAATATGCCTTGTTTTCTTCCAAATAAAATGTTTGCTTGTTATGAGAAAATTAGTTAGTAAAGCTCTCACGAACTTGATGGCACACTTTACTTTCTTGCACTTAATAATCTTGAAACATTGTGTCCATCTCTGTTGCGTATATGCTTGTGCTTTATAAGTTGAAGTTAGCAGAACCATGTATCATGGGGAACGCTTTCAACATTGCACGGGTACTTTGTACCTTGTTGATATCATGATTCTTTTGCTTATGGATCCCGGCGGTGTGAAATAAAAGGGGAACTTGTAAGATCATGGAGTTTGTATGTGTGTTAGAGAAACATCTGGGCCGCTAGCCTAAGACATGCCTAATCATGGTGGAAACTTGCAGCATAACCATAATGAGCACTCTATGAAGCATCCTCAATAAAAACTATGCAAATAGCAAATAAAAAGATCGCTGAGATGCTCATTGTCTGCTTGCCTTGTCATTTTGATTATGGGATAGCTCCTGTATCATGTGCAAGGGGTACCCCGTTGGCGGTTCTCTATGATACATATGTACTTACAATGACAAGAACTTACTTGTGACTGAAGTTGAGTAGCATGAGGTTCGGTACTCGTAAGTAAGGGGCATGAGATTTCAAATTATAACTTGTCAAGCATATCCTCTTAGTTGTGTCACTTTAACCTTAACCATTTAAAGATGCTTATGATAGGGGCAATGAGATCTCAAAGCTAATGAGTACCATACTTTCAGCATTTGGAAGCCTTTCAAACTTTTCCAAACCTTTTCATTTCCTTGTTGAGTCTCCACACATTCCATGAGAACTTTCTTGAGAGCATGGTTGTCATTCTTAGTTTAATGTGCTTGTCTCAAAACTTGATTAATTGTGTTATGACCTTGATGCTTGTATCTTTGATATCTTTACTTCTAGTATTCACTTGAACTTTAGAGGTGCCTTGGCATTTATATTTTCTCTACAATCAAAGGCAAGCGAGATACCACTCTATCATACATTTTTATGAGCATTGCAATGTTGCTTATGTTTATGTTTCATGCTACTTATTATTTTTGAGTTAGAATCTCTTCATAGCTTGCAATGACTACTGAGTAACCTTATTTGCATGCTCCTTATTACGAATTGACCAAGTACTTGATCATATGCTGACAATATATACATCTTACGAAGCAAATGTGTTCGTGAAAGTTTCTTTTATTGCACTCAGTTTTCAACTGAATTGCTTGAGGGTAAGCAATAAGCTAAGCTTGGGGGGGAGTTGATACGTCAAAACGTATCTACTTTCCTGAACACTTTTGCTATTGTTTCTCCTCTAAACTTGTGTGATTTGGATACAACTAACACGGACTGACACTGTTTTCAGCAGAATTACCTTGGTGTCTAGTTTTTGTGCAGAAAATCAACTATTAGGAAAAATCCCAAAAAATATGCCAAAAAAATCCTATTTCACCAGAAGACTCACGGATCCAGAAGACGAGACGGAGGAGGGCCACGAGGGGCCCACACCACCTGGCCGGGCCTGGGGGTGGTGTGGCCGCCTCGGTCACCCTCTCGGCCTCCGTCCTCGCCTATAAGTTGCCTCTTAACCTAAAAACCAGGGGGATTCGATGTTTTTCTAGAAAGAGTTCCACTGCGCCGCCACCACCAGATTCCATGATTCGAACCGAAACTCGTTCGCACTCACCGACAGGAATTGGAGGAGATCATCGCCATCATCATCACCATCGCTTCTCCATCGACCATCCATGTTTCCCCCATCTATGAGTGAGTAATCCCCGCTGTAGGCTATGGGGATGGTAGGGATTGGATGAGATCGTTCATGTAATGGCATCAGATTGTTAGGGCATGGTGCCTAGTATTTACTATTAGTGCTTTTTGACTTTGTTGCAACTTGTTATGCTTAATGCTTATCACTAGGGCCCGAGTGCCATGATTTCGGATCTGAACATGTTATTGATTCATTGTGATAGTATTGTTTATGGTCTTACCTGCAAGTTGTATACACATATTGTTGTCCGGAACCAAAGGCCCCGAAGTGACAGCAATCGGGATAACCGGAGGGAATGGCTTTGATGTGAGGATCACATGTGTTCATGGAGTGTTAATGCTTTGCTCCGGTGCTCTATTAAAAGGAGCACCTTAATTGCCAGTAGTTCCCTTGAGGCCCCACTACAAACGGGCTGGCAGGACAAAAGATGTTGTGCAAGTTCTCATTGCGAGCACATATGACTATATATGGAACACATGCCTATGATTATTTAGTACTTGGATGCTTTATCTTATTTATCTGCAAATGCCCTATGTCTTGATTGCCATATGAATTGTCTTGTCCATGCAACGCCCGTCCATCCATCCCTGTGCGTACCGTGCTTTAATCCTACTGTTTACTGCAATTGTTACTACTGTCTTTACTTTTACTACTGCTATTACTTTGCTATTTCTACTACAAAATTGTTGCTACTGATAAACTGCTGTGAGCAAGATTGTTTCCAGGTGCAGCTAAATTGATAACTCTGTTGTTAAGACTTATAAATATTCTTTGGCTCCCCTTGTGTCGAATCAATAAATTGGGTTTCACTTCCCTCGAAAATACTGCAATACACCCCCTATACTTGTGGGTCATCAATTCTCAACAAATTGAAAATAGTGGTACTTCTCCTAAGAAAAGGAAAAAGAAACATAATACTATTGTAGGGTCTTCTGAACCTGCTAAAGATCATATTAGTATATCTATCTCTAATGCTGAAACTGGAAGTGGTAATGAGGAAAATGATGCTCCTGACAAAGAAAAAGTTGAAGAAGAACCTAAAAGACACACTAAGAATACTAAATACACTAAGGAAGATTTTGTTGCTAATAAACATGGTAATGAGAGAGAGCCCTGGGTCCAAAAACCTATGCATTTCCCTGATAAGAAACACAAGTCAAAGGAAGACGAACACTATAATAAGTTTTGTGAGTGGATGAATCCTTTTTTGCAAATTCCTTTAAATGATGCTATTAAACTGCCTCCTTATTCAAAGTATATGAAGGATATTTTCTCTAATAAAAGGAAGATCCCTAATGAGGAAATTTCTACTTTGATTGCTAATTATTCCTTCAATGGTAAGGTTCCAAAGAAACTTGGAGACCCAGGGATTCCAACTATTCCTTGTTCTATTAGAAATAGCTATCTTAGAACTGCTTTGTGTGATTCGGGAGCAGGAGTTAGTGTTATGCCTTTTTCTTTCTATAAGAGATTTCAGTTGGAAAAATTAATACCAACTGATATATCTTTGCAAATGGCTGATAAATCTACTACTATTCATGTTGGTATATGTGAGGATGTACCTGTTCAAGTGGCTCGTGCTTGAAATTCCTAAAGATGATAATATGTCTATTATTCTTGGGAGACCTTTTCTTAATACTACAGGAGTTGTTATTAATTGCAATCAAGGAAAGGTAACTTTTAATGTTAATGAGAAGGAGCATATTGTCTATTTCCCTAAGAAGATTGATAGGAATTATGGCTTAAATTC
Organism: Avena insularis; assembly: GCA_023614405.1. Lineage (NCBI taxonomy): Eukaryota > Viridiplantae > Streptophyta > Magnoliopsida > Poales > Poaceae > Avena > Avena insularis. The sequence continues at coordinate 523,329,798 of CM042690.1, forward strand.
AATTGAAAATATTGAGGGCGTCCAAGTTGGATAAATATATTGTCCCATACCACGAGAAAAATATGAAACTATTATGATTGGGACCATTGCTATCAAGGTTGAGGTAACATAATCATTTAGTGAAATGCAAAGTTTTGTTTCATATAAAATTGTTCGGGTAACAAGACCTGATCAACCTTGTTAACAAAGGGATTTTAATGAACAAAACAATGTTTTCACCATGTTTATCTTTGCTTATTTTTAGTTTATCCATTTTAATTTTTGCTTTTACCTAGTTTACTTTTCTTTTGCTAGTTGCTTGCATATTAGTGTGTCTTAGAACTTCTGAAGTTTTGCTTTTGTTTTGTTATTGCATCTTTCCAATATTATCTTTCTGTCAGAAAATCATTCATCAATACCTAAAAATTGCTAAAAAGTAAAGTGTCTCGAAAAATTCTAGAAAATTCATATTAAATTTTTATGTCAAAAAAGGGGCAGAGAAGTACCTGGAGTGACCCAGGGGGCCCACCAGATAGGCACACCACCTAGTGGCGCAGCCACACCAGGGGCGCGCCTGGACATGGTGTGGGCCACCCCTGGCCCTCCACTTACTCTCTCACCTGCTACTCCTTTCTCTCTCCTGAGAAAACACCAGTTCATTGCTCAAACTCACGTTCCTGCTGTTCTTGCTCGCAATTTTTCGATCTCCTTGCTCAGCCCATCTTTGCTGCTGAAATTTGGAGCATTTGTTCTCCGATATGTGACTCCTCTGCTTGTCCAAGTAGATTTGTGTTTAGTGGATTATATTTTGAGTATTTTGCTACTGGAGGTGACAGGTTATGTGAGCTTGTGAGCTTGTTCAATGCTTAGAGAAATTGTTTTGATGCATGTTTAGGCCTCTTACAAGTCCCTATGAGTAGTTCCTTTCATTATGTATTCACTTTGCAATCACTTGTATGATGGATGCTTAAATTTCATAATAGAAGAGATGAACAACCACACTTTTGGAGAAGTATTTGAGAGGGACACACCCAGGTGGGAAAGGCCTTCGAGATCAGCTTCTCAATTTAGGCCATCATATAATGAAGATCTTATTGCACCACGCTTTGGCAATGAAGGAGATGAGGGAGATGCTCACCCATCTACCTTCCCTTGTTTTACCTTTTTGCAAGTTGCAGGGATCCTTGATGATTTCTTACTACTGGTTCAGAGGGTTGGTCTGACCACTTACATGGAATGTGAGAGTGAGCAATATGCCATGCTCAACTATTTCGTTCAAAATTTATAATATGCCTATTACCATGCCATTGGAAAGATTTTGCAGCATTATAGGCATAGGCATGACTGGGACAGTGAAGAAGATCCAAGGTCGACCCGCTGATTTGCTGGAGCTCTACCGAAGTGTGGCAAATGACGATGACCGCACAGCTTAGCGTGGGAAGATAAGGAACATTCAACTCCCATCTATTAGATATTTTTCTTATTATCTTGCCACTAGCATTCTTGGTAGGGAGAACACTAGTAATATTAGTAACTATCATTTAGCCTTTCTTACTGCTGCACTTAATAATAATACCAAGTATAATCTGGATTCTCTCATTGCCCGTCGCTTAGCTGCTAGAGGACCAATTTATGGGGGTATTATTGCCTCGTGCATGGTTGCTGCCTTAGAACTTTATGTTGATCCTAATGACACTGTGTTGACACCACAAAGACTTGATCTTGCTGCTATGAAAACACATCATTTTGTTACTACTGACTCTAGTACCGAGAATTTAGTTTACAGGATGTTGTTTACTGACTGAGACGAGAGGGAAATTCCTTTGGAACAATCCACTTTGTTTAGTATTTGCAGGATGCCATGGTCACGTTCCAAGGAGGAGGTGGACGAGCAGCTCCGCTTGCTTGGTTTCCACGGGCAGCATCAGGGGGATGTGCCCTCTTACGACTACTCTACGCACTACGTTGGGGCGTCCTCGAGTTCATATCAGGATGAAGGCACTTCCTCGCCATATTATGGAGGTGCTCCTTCCTGGCCAGATTGGGATTGATACCCACTTAGGCGAAAAGCCTAAGCTTGGGGGAAGGTACACCGACATCACACTCATCTACATATCATGTTCAGTCGGCACTTTGTATATCCATATTTCATTTTCTTTTTAGTCTTTGTTCTTGCTTTATTTCTTCTTTCCAAAACACAAAAAGACCAAAAATATTTTAGTTATTTCTCTTTGCTTGCTTCTTTATCTCTTTGCATTGGTTTGCCTCTTTCTTTTAGCTTTGTCTTAATTATTTGAAAAACCCAAAAATATTTTGCTTCGCTTGATCTTCCTTTTCGTTCTTGCCTTTAAAAATCAAAAACACCAAAAATATTTTCTGTTCTTCTTTAGTTTTGTGAAGTTCGTTGCAGGGTTCAACAATCCTCAGTGGAGTTTGGTTTCATGTTATTATTCAAGCCACACAAGTGAAGGGCAATAATGAATATTAATGACAACTTGAGGTGTGGTAAGAGGCTGGTAATGAACTCTATTTGTTTTCATTTTTGTACATATACTCATCATTGCGGGCATGCTTAGTATGTTCATGTAAGGTGTTGTTATTTATGGATGCTTAGTAGTTCTTCCTTTCTTATGATTAGCTACAACTTGCTAATGGTTTGTAGCATGTCATATGAATGTTTGCTTGCATTGTTCTATTCATAACTTGGTATGACATTGTGGTATCCTCCTCTGAATGTTTCATTTGAATCGACTTGGCACATGCTCACGCATACATAAGACTGAAACAATAATTAGTTAAGCCTCGATGAATTATTTTGCCTCAGGGTTCTTGAATCACTTTCATGCCATAATTAGTCCTGTTTTGTTGCAAGCATGATTATGATAGTATTGCTCTCTCGTTTGTTGCTCCCTTTCTATTGTTGGCCTTCACTTGCACTGGGTATGAGCTCTACTCGTGTTTCCAACTCCCCAAAACCAATATTGCCAAAAGTGTCCACCATACCTACCTATTAGCATCATTTTCTATTCCGTGCATATTCAGTATGCCTCTTTTTCTTCCGAATAAAATGTTTGCTTGTTATGAGAACGTTAGTTAGTAAAGGTCTCACGAACTTGATGGCACACTTTATTTCTTGCACTTAATAAACCTGAAATATTGTGACTGCCCATGAAAGTTATATGCTTGCAAATTATAGGCTAGGAATTAGCAGAACCGTGCTGTCACCAGGAACGCTTTCAACACCTGTAAATATATACCCAGTTGATATCATCCTCTTTTGTTTATGGATGTCGTCGGTGTGAAATAAAAGGGAGCTTGTAAGTCCATGGAATTATGTATGTGTGTTAGAGAAACGCCTGGGCGGCTGGTCTAATCCATGCCTAATCATGGTGGAAACCTGCAGCGTAACCATAATGAGCAATCTATGAAGCATTCTTCTTATAAAAAAAGAGAGATAGTTATTGAGAAGAAAAAGAAAAAAAGACGAGAAAAGAGGAAAGAGAGAAAAAAGCACCATTTTCCCATGGTAAATAAGAAGATGCTGAGATGCTTATTGTCTGCTTGCCTGGTCATTTTGATATGGGGATTCTTCCGTATCATCGGGCAAGGGGTACCCCATTGGCGATTCTCTATGATACGCATGTATTTACTATGACAAGAACTTACCGGTAACTAAAGTTGAGTAGAATGAGGAGCGGCCCTCATACTCAAGGGACATGAGATTTCCCGTTTATTGTCTGTCAAGCATATAACTCATATTGGACCTCACTTCCACCTTAACCATTTAAAGATGCTTATGATAGGGGTAATGAGAGCTCAAAGCTAATGAGTACCATAGTTTCAGCATTTGGAAGCCTTTCAAACTTTTCAAACCCTTTTCACTTACTTGTTGAGTCATCACTTATTCTATGAGCACTATCTTGAGAGCATAGTTGTCATTCTTAGTGCAATGTGCTTGTCTCAAAACTTGGTTAATTGTGTCATGACTTTGATGCTTGTATCTTTGATATCTTTACTTCTAGTCTTCACTTGAACTTCAGAGGTGCCTCAGCATTTATGTTTGCTCTACAATCAAAGGCAAGCAAGATACCACTCTATCATACCTTTTTATGAGCATTGCAATGTTGCTTATGTTTATGTTTCATGCTACTTACTATTTTTGAGTTGGAATCTCTTCATAGCTTGCAATGACTATTAAGTAAACTTATTTGCATACTCTTTATTATGAATTGCTTAAGTAGTTGATCATATGCTGAGAATATATACATCTTATGAAGCAAATGTGTTCGTGAAATCTCTTTTATCGCACTCAGTTTTCAACTGAATTGCTTGAGGACAAGCAATAAGCTAAGCTTGGGGGAGTTGATACGTCCAAAACGTATCTACTTTCTTGAACACTTTTGTTATTGTTTCTCCTCTAAACTTGTGTGATTTGGGTACAACTAACACGGACTGACGTTGTTTTCAGCAGAATTACCTTGGTGTCTAGTTTTTGTGCAGAAAATCAACTATAAGGAAAAATCCCAGAAAATATGCCAAAAATCCTATTTCACCAGAAGACTCACGGAGCCAGAAGATGAGATGGAGGAGGGCCACGAGGGGACCACACCACCTGGCCGCCCGGGCCAGCGCAGGCCACGCCTAGGAATGGTGTGGCCGCCTCGGTCATGTAACATCCCAAAACTTCAATCAAAGTTTATCAAAGATCAAATCATCCAAAATTAGGATTAACAAAAACTTTTCCATATTTAAAATGAAAGCATTCATATATGTGTGCATTTAAAATAGGAGTTGTTTTGAATTGCCATGATTGTGTGATCCTTTGCTTCTAAAATGTTTCTTAGGTGATTTAAACATCATCTACATCATTCCCAAACTTTTCCTAAAGAAAATCAAATCAAAAAAAGAATTAAAATGAAAGAATGGTCATTTTAACAAATTTAACTCTCATGCCTACTTTGGCTATTCCTAGTACTCAATTCTTAACAGAAACAATTCTTGATCTTTACACCCCTTGCTAGTACACATAATGAGGTACCAAGGCCCACCTTTTGATCTACTAAAAACCTTCTGTAAACTATTTTAAATGGAAGTTTAAAATTGAATCTAATGCATATGCATAGATCACCCCTATTTCAAAAACCATCTATTTGAGAACCATTTTCAAAACCCTTGCAACCAGAGACTACCTAGCACTAGTGGAGATCACCCAAAAATTTTGAACTCAAAATTCAAACCTTTTTCTCTTGCGGCCATTTCATCAAACACTTGGCAGGCTTAATCACACCTCTAATCCTAGCTCACTGTTTTGAACAGAGTTTTGCCCCCATTTGATCCCCATTTACTCCCTCTGTCTCCACTTGATCAAACCATGCCATTAACACCCCATCCCCTACACCCCTAGCAACAATGCCATGCCGACCCGAGCCATGCCTCGCCGGCCAAACTTGCAACCGCTGCAGCAGACCACCCTTCTCCCCCTCTCCATGTCTAGGAGGTAGCCAGCACCGCACCGCCCTCTCATCCCTTGCCCGAGCCAAGACCAGCCATGGACCAGAGGAGAACCAGCGCCCGTGCCACTTGAACCATGCCGACGCCGCCACAGAGCGCGCACTATCCCAGCGTGCACAAGCCGCCGCCGACACCAGCCAGCCACCGCCTCGACCTAGAGAACACCCAGACACCCCTGTCACGCCTAAAGCCCCACAGCCACTTGCCGTGGACACAGCCGCTTCGCAGAGCGCCACCTCACCCGATCAAGATGCCACCGCCCCTACGGCCGCATTGAAGCACTAGAGCACCGCCAGGGGACCGCCCATTGATCGCCATCCCCAGCCATGCTGCTAGCTCGCCGTAGCCATGTCGCCACCGTCGACCGCCCATCCCGCTCGGTCTCAACGTCGAGCCTATAAAAGGAGCCATCCGCAGCACCAAAGACTCACACCATTCCACTCCCCTCACCTCTCTGAACCTCAACCACCCCTCACCGGAGCAAGTGGAGCAGCAGCTCGCTGGAATTGGAGCCGGAGCTGCCGCCTCTAGAGAAGAAGGGTGCCGTTGATTCCGGCCACCCCAAGCTCCGCCGCTACCACGCCTTGCCTCGCTGCCGTCTTCCACTTCGTTCGCCCGCATCGCCGACCCCGCTGGAGCCCTGGTACGCCCCCAGTAGACCCCCACCGAGCCGCTAGGGTTCGAGCTCGCCGGCGACCCGTCCGTCGTCGACAACAACCTCACCAGAGATCTAGCCTCTAATCGACGACCCACAACACGCTGCGTACCTTTTTAAGAGTCAACGACAAGTGGGACCCCCCTGTCAGCTGAGCCCCGTGCCGCGTAGCGCTACTGGGCCGGCCCATTTCCTTTCCCGCGCAAGCCCGTAGATTCAAATCTAGGTTTTTCTTTTTAGTTAGAATATAGTTTTTGTCCAGTGTTTCAAAATTCAATTCTGTGAGTTTGCCAAATCCAAATTACATGAAACTAATTTTGTCTGAAAGGTATTGAAAAGCTCTATCCAAGCCCGTTGGATTTAATTCATTTAGAGTTATAGATTTCTCCTAATAAAAATAAGAAGACAGAAGCTTTTGCAACTTGAAACATTTCTATAAAATCAACCAAGTTAGCTTTTGAGTTGATTCCAACTCTCAAAAATCACATTTCATCATATCTATCCAAATATGTAATAATATTAAGGTTTACAGGCAGTGACAATGGACTAGTACCAAAATAATGCTATATAGGCATTTCTAGTCACTTTAAATCATTAAATAGTGAACTTAAACCAAAGTAATATTGATCCAACCTTTAAATCTCATTCCCACATGTTAGAATATGTGGTGAGGACATGTGTCCACATGATCACATATTTTGGTGGTGAATATTAAAGTGTAGTTAATTTTTCAATGAGTAGAAATTACTTTTCCAAAATAAAAAGGGTGAAACTATTGAATTAAAACTTATGATGTTTGGGATGATAATAGATCATCAATTGTGTGGTTTAGAATACTACTTAGCCTAAGTTAAGTATTGTTTGGTGATTGTGCACTCCCTATGTATTTATAGACGATAGTACCGACCAAGCCTTCGAGGAGGAGGAGTTCTACCAAGAAGAAGAAGAAGAAGAAGAAAACTTCAACCACTGCACCAACCAAGGCAAGCTATTAGTGGCAAGCTAACCCTTGCAAACATGCTTTAGTAAGCTATTGTAGCAAGCTAGAATAAAACTAGATGGTTTAGTAAAGATGCCTTAAGCATACTTTGATCACACCCCCTTAGTTTACACAAAGTTCTTTAATTAATTTTGAAGGTAGCATAAAGAGTATAAAACTTGACCTACTTAGGAACCTTCAGATGTCATTCTATGGCATGAGATTGATCCCACCGTTCCACCTTAGTGAACACTCTTAACCTAGTGTTTTAGAATAAATCAAACTTGAGTCACATTAGATGGGAACACTTGGTGAAAATGAGTTATGAAAACCTTGGAATGATGAGTCATTCTATTGAGATGTTTTGACATGTGTTGAGAAACACAATTGGTTTATGATGATAAGGCATGAGCCTTAACCCTTTTATAAAACTGATGGTTGGATTCGGATGCGATATCATTCCAAATTTACCGTACAACCACATTACCTAAATTGGGTAAGGCTTAGCTGGAAATTTATATGCATTAGTATTAGTTCCCTCACGGGAGAGGTTTGAGCTGAGGCTACCTCTCAATGATTTCCACCTATGCAGTGCCCAAGATGACTGATGGTCATGGTTGGGAGTCCATGCTCATAGGAGAGGTGCTTGTACTAGGGTGTGTAAAGGGAAGGCTATGTTTGATTATCTGCATACTAAGTATGATGATTCAGGGTTATCCCTGACAGATGTATCGAATCTTGTGGTGAAAGTGTACCACCTCTGCAGAGTGTCAAACTATTTGAATAGCCGCGTCCGTGGTTATGGACAGTTGGAATGGCCATACTGTTTCGTTGTCAGATGTTTTCTAAATAACTTGAAAGGAATGATGAACTTTGACTTGACCACAACAGGGTTGTGTAGATGATAATAGCTTCCCAACTTAAGTGATTCTAGAACTTTATTTTATCTTTTCTTGTTTCAGAACTCAGCTTAGGTTTCAAACTTAACTTGATAGTTATTCTTTCAATTCAGCACTTTAACTTAGAAGTACAAACCTTGCTAGTAGTAGTTTGCGAGTACTTAGAGAGTACTCATGGCTTTTGTCCCTGGCTATTATCATGGCCAGACTATGAAGGAGATTATCAAGATGATGGTCAGCAGGACGGCTATGATAACTAGGACTATCTGCCTTTCACAAGATTGCTCGTGCTGAAGATGGACCCCACCGCTACGCTATCGTTTAATTCCGCTGCTTGTTGTACTAAAGACTGGATCATGAGATCCTTATTTGTGTAAAACCTTATGTATGGTTTGTAATGGATGATGTACTGTGATATCCAATCCGTTATGTCTCGCAAAAATGATAATCCTGGGATTGCGAGGAATGGCATAACGGGCATCTGGGATTAAAAATCTGGGTGTGACAAGTTGGTATTAGAGCCATCCTGACCATAGGATACCCTAGTTAGAATGGACGTCCAAACCAAAAACTTAGCTTCAAAACCAAAGTGAGTATTTATGAAAAACTATTTCCCCTCTTACCCTTGTGAACTCATTCTTTCTCAAAAATACATGTTCCTCAAAATTCTTACATTACTACTTAAAATTTGACACACTTGATCACTTCACTAATTTCCTCATCCTAAATTCTTGTAGATGGAGACTCAGTTCAACAAGTTTTACCAGTTGGGAAACGGAGGTCAGTTGATCTTCGAGAGGGATCTGGATTCACTGTCAGAATTACTGGGACGCCCACATCCGGAGTTTCTTGGAGCTCAACTTCCAGGACCCCTAGGAGGAGTCCTACAATGGCTATTCACCGCAGATCTTCGAGGAAGCATTGAAGCACCAACTTCCGGGAGAATTCAGTTCTCTGTGAGAGAGAACAACTGGCTAGATGGATTAGCCAGGGCAATGCATGAAGCTCTCGCACGTCTATGTGCCCTCAGCGTCAACAAGATTCAAGGAACCCGTTTTTCCCACTATGCAAGACGTGACTTCATGGGAATGCCAATGGAGATGCCAAGTCACCCAAAATTGAGGCGTCAAGTGGAGAACCTTGACTTCTTGATTCATGACCGACAGCAGGAACTGGACAATGCCAGAGAGTTAACAAACCAGAACCGTGCCATCGCCGACTAGAAGGCCCAAACTTTCACATTGCTCGTCCAAGATCGCCAGTCTCTTCGTCGCCAGCGTGCCAAGAAGGATCGCACCATCGCCCGTCTTTGCAAGAAGGTGGCCGACCTCGAGAAGACCGTCAAGGAGCAGGAAGCTCAGCTTGTCGCCAACGAAGAAGATGTTGAGGGTGAAGACATCCAGGGAGATATGGATTCTTACCTAAGCAACGATGACGATTTTCTAGAAGAGGATGCTGTGGACTTCTACACTGATGATGAAGACTCCGACGATGAGTAGATGCACTAGAGCACTGTCGTGGCATGAGATGTATCATCTCATTGTATCGCAGTTGGCAGAATGGTTCTTCAAACCATCTATTTTTCCCCTTTGATTGTTGTGGTGTGTGTTGTATCGTGTGCTTGCTTGCATGAATGAAAATGAAGTTAGTTGAAAAACCTGAGTCTAACTCAAAGTTTTCGCTTTGAAAACCCAAAACCATGAACCTTAGAATTTCCCTCTTACCCCTATATCTATCTCAATCTTCAGATGACTCGTGGAAACCAAGGAGGGAGCAGCTCATCGTAGGACCCAATGCTGCAGATCTTGCAGAATCTCATCGCAGACCGTGAAGCAAGCAGGTACGAGGCCAAGCCAACTTAGCGACATTGCAGCAGATCGCCCAAATGGCTCTCAACAACCAAGGACATGGAAATCAGGATCACCATGGATCTAAACTCAAAAAATTTCAGAACACCAATCCCCCAATCTTCAACCAATCTGAAAACCCATTAGATGCTAATGACTAGTTACAGACCATGGCAAACAACCTCGAAGTTGCAGGAGTTGATGAGAATGAGAAAGTTCTCTTCGCCACGCACTATCTGGCGGGAGATGCAAGAGCTTGGTGGAATAGCGTCCGCAACATGAACCATGGCCAGGTGATGACCTGGGAAGCATTCAAGGTCAAGTTCAGCCGCACCCACGTGCCGCAAGGTCTTGTCAACAGGATGAGAGATGAATTCCGTGAACTGAAGCAAGGAAGATTGACGGTAGTAGAGTACCGTGACAAATTCTTGTCACTTGCCAGATATGCACCGGATGAAATCAACACGGAGGCCAAGAAGAAAGAGAGATTCTTAAACGGACTGCATGATGAGATGCAGACTGTCCTCGTCAACATCCGTTTCCAGGATCTTGAAGAGCTAGTCGACTCTGCCATTCAGATGGAAGGGAAGATTAACCAGGCTAACGACAACCGCAAGCGTCGTATGATGCAGCAGTATGGATCCAGCAGTCACCGTAAGTACCGGCCCCAACCCTCACCAGATATGCACCAAGGAACAACCGACCCCAAATTCTCGCCAAGCTACCCCAATCAGAAGTGAGGAAATGTGAAGCCCGGAGGAAACAATCACAACTCTGGCAACGTCAACAACTTCAACCGTGCCCCTCCCAAGAGCAACAACAACAACACTGCCCCCAGAACTGGCAGCAATGTTGTACCTATTGCAGTCAAGGACAAGTCCCAGATCACTTGTTTCGAGTGTGGAGTGAAGGGTCACTACTCCAATGAATGTCCCAAGAAGACTGCCGCCAATGCCCCTGTGAATGCCCCAGCTCAGCAGCAGCGTCGTGTTCAACTAGGCAGGAGATTTTCCCCAAGGAACCCGCACAACCGCAACGGTCGTCTCTTCCACATGAACGCAGAAGAAGCCCAGGAAGCACCAGATGTAGTGCTGGGTATGTTTTCTGTCAACTCAGTTTTAGCAAGAGTATTGTTTGATTCTGGAGCATCGCATTCATTTATCACCGAAGAATTTGTATGCACTAGTAAGATTCGCCCAACCAACCTGAAGCATGTCATGATAGTTCAAATCCCTGGTTCAACTACAAAAGCTAGAAAAATCTGCAAAGCTGTACCTATCAGAATTCATGGGATAGATTTTTATGCCAACCTAATTGTACTTGGAACCAAAGGTTTGGAAGTAGTACTAGGTATGGACTGGATGTCAAGGCATAAAGGACTGATAGACTGTGCTAAGAAAGCCATCACCATGACCAGTAGTTCGAGTAACAGAGAACATATCTAAACCTTACCCCGTCAATTCAAATGCAACAAAAGTGTAGCCTACCATTGACCAAGTCGAGTAGTCCGTGAATACCCGACGTATTCCAGATGAATTGCTGTATGCCCCGGATAGGGATATAGAGTTCATTATCGAACTAATCCCCGGAACCGGACCTATAGCCCAGAGACCCTATACCATGAACCCCTCAGAGTTAGTAGAACTGAAGAAGCAGTTGGATGCCATGTTAGCAACCGGCTTGATTCAACCAAGTGCATCGCCATGGAGATCAACGGTGTTATTCGTCGACAAGAAACATGGAGGCAACCGTGTATGACATTACGAAAGTTGAATGATGTCACCATCAAGAACAAGTACCCTTGCCAAAGATAGAGGATCTATTTGATCGGTTGATGGAGCTCGTATTCTCAAAGATTGATCTTAGGACTGGTTATCACCAACTTAAGATTCGTGCAACGGATATTCCGAAGACCGCCTTTACTACTCGCTATGGTTTATACGAGTATACGGTTATGTCTTTTGGATTAACCAATGCCCCTGCTTATTTCATGAATCTCATGAATAAGATATTTATGAATTTCCTAGATAAGTTTGTAGTTGTGTTTATCGATGACATCCTTATCTACTCCAAGTCAGAAGAAGAGCATGAGCAACATCTGAGAATCATCCTAGAAACCCTAAGAGAGCATCAGTTATATGCCAAGTTCAGCAAGTGTGAGTTTTGGCTAAAAGAAGTAGGATTCCTAGGTCATATTGTGTCTGTCGGAGGAGTCTCTGTTGATCCCAGCAAGATCAAAGATGTCGAAGAATGGGAAGCCCCAACCAATCAAACCCAAGTTCGTTCATTTCTCGGATTAGCGGGATATTACCGCAAATTCGTAGAAGGATTCTCAAGCATAGCCCGACCAATGACCCAATTGTTGAAGAAGGACAAGAAGTTTGAATGGACAGACAAGTGTGAAGCCAGTTTCCAGGAGCTGAAGAAGAGATTGATATCAGCCCCAATTTTGATCATGCCAGACATCAAGAAGCTGTTTGATGTGTATTGTGATGCATCAAAGATTGGTCTAGGATGTGTATTGATGCAAGAAGGCAAAGTCATCGCGTATCTGTCTCGACAACTGAAGCAGCATGGGCAGAACTATCCGACCCATGATCTTGAGCTAGCAGCGGTGGTTCTAGCGTTGAAGACATGGCGTCATTATTGGATGGGTAATCTCTATGAGATTTACTCAGATCATAAGAGCTTGAAGTATATCTTCACCCAGAAGGAGTTGAATATGAGGCAAAGAAGATGGATAGAGTTAATCAAGGATTATGACCATGACATTCACTATCACCCCGGCAAAGCCAATGTGGTAACGGATGCTATTAGCAGATTGCCGTGTAGGCTTAACACCATGATCAGAGAAAAGCAACCAAGTTTGTATGAGGAGTTGGAGCAGTTCAGGACTGAGTTAGTTAGAAAAGGATTCCTAGCTAGCATTGAACTTCAACCCACTTTGATTAGCCAAATCAAGGAAGTCCAGAAGGGGAATGAAAGTATCGACGGAATCAAACATCATATTGGTACAGGCAAAGTACCTGGATTCACCGAAGACGAAGAAGGTGTACTGTGGTACAAGGGACGTATCTGTGTACCAGCAGATTCGGAACTGAAGGAAATTATCATGAAGGAAGCTCATGATACTCTTTATTCTATCCACCCCGGAGGAACAAAGATGTATCAGGATTTGAAAGAGCAATTTTGGTGGCACAAGATGAAGAGAGAGATCGGAAGCTACATCGCCAAATGTGACATTTGTCAAAGATTCAAAGCGGAGCATCAGAGACCTGCAGGATTGTTGCAACCATTGCAGATTCCGGAATGGAAATGGGATTCCGTCGGAATGGACTTGATCACCGGTTTACCTACTTCTAGTAGGGGAAATGACTCAATCTGGGTCATAGTTGATAGACTATCCAAGGTAGCCCACTTCATACCAGTCAAGACAACCTACCAGAGTGCAAAACTAGCAGAGCTGTACATTGCTAGGATTGTTAGTCTGCATGGAAGCCCCAAGACCATCGTATCAGATCGAGGAACCCAGTTTACTTCAAGATTTTGGCAGAAAGTTCAGGAAGGTTTAGGAACCAAGTTGAATTTCAGTACCGCTTATCACCCGCAAATAGATGGACAGACTGAGAGAGTCAACCAGATATTGGAGGATATGCTTAGAGCTTGTGTGTTGGAATACGGATCAAAATGGGAAGACTGCCTGCCCTTCGCAGAATTCTCATATAACAACAGTTATCAAGCTAGTTTGCAGATGGCGCCATTTGAATTCTTGTATGGAAGAAAGTTTCATACCCCTTTGAATTGGTCGCAAGTAGGAGAGAGTCAGATCTTTGGACCCGACATTCTCCGAGAAGCAAAAGAGAAAGTTCACAAAGTTCGTGAGCACCTCAAGATCGCCCAATCCAGACAGAAAAGCTATGCTGACAAGAGAAGGAGAGACCTGACTTTCACTGTCAGAGATTTCGTATATCTCAAGGTTTCACCATTGAAGGGAACCCAACGCTTTAGCCTGAAGGGAAAGTTAGCTCCCAGATATATCGGACCTTTCAAGATTCTGAATCGCTGAGGAGAAGTATCGTATCAGCTGGAATTGCCGGAAGAGATGTCAGCCATCCACAATGTGTTCCATATCTCGTTACTTCGCAAATGCTTGGAAGTGCCTGAGAAGACAGAAGTTTTCAAGAATATCGATCACAGAGCAGTGGAAATCAACAATGACCTGACCTATCGGGAAGTACCCATCCATATCTTAGAGGAAGCCTACAGAACCACCAGGACCAGGAGTATCAAGTTTCTCAAGATTCAGTGGAGCAACCATACCGAGGAGAAAGCCACTTGGGAGCGCGAGGATTACATTAGGACAGAGTTCCCAGATCTCTTTAGTCCCTAGTTTTCTTGTAAATCTCGAGACGAGATTTTATTTAAGGGGGGAAGGTTTGTAACATCCCAAAACTTCAATCCAAGTTTATCAAAGATCAAATCATCCAAAATTAGGATTAACAAAAACTTTTCCATATTTAAAATGAAAGCATTCATATATGTGTGCATTTAAAATAGGAGTTGTTTTGAATTGCCATGATTGTGTGATCCTTTGCTTCTAAAATGTTTCTTAGGTGATTTAAACATCATCTACATCATTCCCAAACTTTTCCTAAAGAAAATCAAATCAAAAAAAGAACTAAAATGAAAGAATGGTCATTTTGACAAATTTAACTCTCATGCCTACTTTGGCTATTCCTAGTACTCAATTCTTAACAGAAACAATTCTTGATCTTTACACCCCTTGCTAGTACACATAATGAGGTACCAAGGCCGACCTTTTGATCTACTAAAAACCTTCTGTAAACTATTTTAAATGACAGTTTAAAATTGAATCTAATGCATATGCATAGATCACCCCTATTTCAAAAACCATCTATTTGAGCACCATTTTCAAAACCCTTGCAACCAGAGACTACCTAGCACTAGTGGAGATCACCCAACAATTTTGAACTCGAAATTCAAAACTTTTTCTCTTGCGGCCATTTCATCAAACACCTGGCAGGCTTAATCACACCTCTAATCCTAGCTCACTGTTTTGAACAGAGTTTTGCCCCCATTTGATCCCCATTTACTCCCTCTGTCTCCACTTGATCAAACCATGCCATTAACACCCCATCCCCTACACCCCTAGAAACAATGCCATGCCGACCCGAGCCATGCCTCGCCGGCCAAACTTGCAACCGCTGCAGCAGACCACCCCTCTCCCCCTCTCCATGGCTAGGAGGTAGCCAAGCTTCAAGACCCCTCTCTCCCTTGCCCGAGCCAAGACCAGCCATGGACCACAGAGGAGAACCAGCAGCCATCGAACCATGCCGCCAGCGCTGCCCACAGAGCGTGCACAAGCCGCCGCTCGACACTAGCCCGCGCCCACCGCTCCGCCTCGACCTAGAGAACACCCCAGACACCCCCGTTCGCCGCCCAAAGCCCCACAGCCACCGCTCGCCGTGGACACAGTCGCTTCGGCCGCGCAGAGCGCCATCTCACCCCGACCGCATGCCACCGCCCCTACGGCCGCATTGAAGCACTAGAGCACCGCCAGGGGACCGCCCATCGATCGCCATCCCCAGCCATGCCGCTAGCTCGCCGTAGCCATGTCGCCACCGTCGACCGCCCATCCCGCTCGGTCTTAATGTCGAGCCTATAAAAGGAGCCCTCCCCAGCACCAAAGACTCACACCATTCCACTCCCCTCACCTCTCTGAACCTCAACCACCCCTCACCGGAGCAAGTGGAGCAGCAGCTCGCCGGAATTGGAGCCGGAGCCGCCGCCTCTGGAGAAGAAGGGTGCCGTTGATTCCGGCCACCCCAAGCTCCGCCACGACCATGCCTTGCCTCGTCGTCATCTTCCACTTTGTTCGCCCGCATAGCCGACCCCGCTGGAGCCCTGGTACGCCCCCAGTAGACCCCCACCGAGCCGCTAGGGTTCGAGCTCGCCGGTGACCCGTCCGTCATCGACGACGACCCTTAGCCGTAGATCTAGCCTCTAATCGCACGGCCCACAGCGCGCGTACCATTTCGCGTTTTAAGAGCCGCTGACAAGTGGGACCCCCCTATCAGCTGAGCCCCGTGCCACGTAGCGCCACTGGGCTGGCACATTTCCTTTCCCACGCAAGCCCGTAGATTCAAATCTAGGTTTTTCTTTTTAGTTAGAATATAGTTTATGTCTAGTGTTTCAAAATTCAATTCTGTGAGCTTGACAAATCCAAATTACATGAACCTAATTTTTTTCTGAAAGGTATTGAAAAGCTCTATCCAAGCCCGTTGGATTTAATTCATTTAGAGTTATAGATTTCTCCTAATAAAAATAAGAAGACAAAAGCTTTTGCAACTTGAAACATTTCTATAAAATCAACCAAGTTAGCTTTTGAGTTGATTCCAACTCTCAGAAATCACATTTCATCATATCTATCCAAATACGTAATAATATTAAGGTTTACAGGCAGTGACTTTGGACTAGTACCAAAATAATGCTATATAGGCATTTGTAGTCACTTTAAATTATTAAATAGTGAACTTAAACCAAAGTAATATTGATCCAACCTTTAAATCTCATTCCCACATGTTAGAATATGTGGTGAGGACATGTGTCCACATGATCCCATATTTTTGTGATGAATATTAAATTGTAGTTAATTTTTCAATGAGTAGAAATTACTTTTCCAAAATAAAAAGGTTGAAACTATTGAATTAAAACTTATGATGTTTGGGATGATAATAGATCATCAATTGTGTGGTTTAGAATACTACTTAGCCTAAGTTAAGTATTGTTTGGTGATTGTGCACTCCCTATGTATTTATAGACGATAGTACCGACCAAGCCTTCGAGGAGGAGGAGTTCTACCAAGAAGAAGAAGAAGAAAACTTCAACCACTGCACCAACCAAGGAAATCTATTAGTGGCAAGCTAACCCTTGCAAACATGCTTTAGTAAGCTATTGTAGCAAGCTAGAATAAAACTAGATGGTTTAGTAAAGATGCCTTAAGCATACTTTGATCACACCCCCTTAGTTTACACAAAGTTCTTTAATTAATTTTGAAGGTAGCATAAAGAGTATAAAACTTGACCTACTTAGGAACCTTTAGATGTCATTCTATGGCATGAGATTGATCCCACCTTTCCACCTTACTGAACACTCTTAACCTAGTGTTTTAGAATAGATCAAACTTGAGTCACTTTAGATGGGAACACTTGGTGAAAATGAGTTATGAAAACCTTGGAATGATGAGTCATTCTATTGAGATGTTTTGACATGTGTTGAGAAACACAATTGGTTTATGCTGATAAGGCATGAGCCTTAACCCTTTTATAAAACTGATGGTTGGATTTGGATGCGATACCATTCCAAATTTACCGTACAACCACATTACCTAAATTGGGTAAGGCTTAGCTAGAATTTTTTATGCATTAGTATTAGTTCCCTCACGGGAGAGGTTTGAGATGAGGCTACCTCTCAATGATGTCCACCTATGCAGTGCCCAAGATGACTGATGGTCATGGTTGGGAGCCCATGCTCATAGGAGAGGTGCTTATACTAGGGTGTGTAAAGGGAAGGTTATGTTTGATTATCTGCATACTAAGTATGATGATTCAGGGTTATCCCTAACAGATGTATCGAATCTTGTGGTGAAAGTGTACCACCTCTGCAGAGTGTCAAACTATTGAATAGCGCGTCATGATTATGGACAGTTGGAATGGCCATACTGTTTCGTTGTCAGATGTTTTCTAAATAACTTGAAAGGAATGATGAACTTTGACTTGACCACAACAGGGTTGTGTAGATGATAATAGCTTCCCAACTTAAGTGATTCTAGAACTTTATTTTATCTTTTCTTATTTCAGAACTCAGCTTAGGTTTCAAACTTAACTTGATAGTTATTCTTTCAATCAGCACTTTAACTTAGAAGTACAAACCTTGCAAGTAGTAGTTTGCGATTACTTAGAGAGTACTCATGGCTTTTGTCCCTGGCTCTTATCATGGCCAGACTATGAAGGAGATTATCAAGATGATGGTCAGCTGGACGGCTATGATAACTAGGACTATCTGCCTTCGTCAACATTGCCTGTGCCCCTGAAGATGGACCCCACCGCTACGCTATCGTTTAATTCTGCTGCTTGTTGTACTAAAGACTGGATCATGAGATCCTTATTTGTGTAAAACCTTATGTATGGTTTCTAATGGATGATGTACTGTGATATCCAATCTTTTATGTCTCACAAAAATGATAATCCTGGGATTGCGAGGAATGGCATAACGGGCATTTGGGATTAAAAATCCGGGTGTTGACAGGTCACCCCCTCGGCCTCCCTCTTTGCCTATAAGATGCCTCTTGACCTAAAAACCCAGGAGGGTCGGCGTTTTTCCAGATAGAGTTCCGATGCGCCGCCACCACCAGATTCCGCTAATCGGAACCAGAAACTCCGTTCTGGCACCCTGTCAGGACAGAGAATTGGAGGAGATCATCACCGTCATCATCACCATCACTTCTCCATCAACCATCCATGATTCCCCCATCCATGAGTGAGTAATCCCCCGTTGTAGGCTATGGGGATGGTAGGGATTGGATGAGATCATTCATGTAATGGCATCAGATTGTTAGGGCATGGTGCGTAGTATCTATTATTAGTGCTTTTTGACTTTGTTGCAACTTGTTATGCTTAATGCTTGTCACTAGGGCCCGAGTGCCATGATTTCAGATCTGAACATGTTATTGATTCATGAGGATATTATTGTTTATGATCTTACCTGCAAGTTGTATACACATATTATTGTCTGGAACCAAAGGCCCCGAAGTGATAATAATCGGGATAACCGGAGGAGATGGCTTTGATGTGAGGATCACATGTGTTCACGGAGTGTTAATGCTTTGCTCCGGTGCTGTATTAAAAGGCGCACCTTAATTGCCAGTAGTTCCCTTGAGGCCCCGCTGCAAATAGGCTGGCAGGACAAAATATGTTGTGCAAGTTCTCATTACGAGCACATATGACTATATATGGAACACATGCCTATGATTATTTAGTACTTGGATGCTTTACCTTATTCATCTACAAATGCCCCATATCTTGATTGCTATATGAATTGTCTTGTCCATGCAACGCCCATCCATCCATCCATGTGCCTGTCGCGCTTTAATCCTACTGTTTACTGCAATTGTTACTACTGTCTTTACTTTTACTACTGCTATTACTTTGCTATTGCTACAACAAAACTGTTGCTACTTAAAAACTGTTGTGAGCAAGATTGTTTCCAGTTGCAGCTGAATTGACAAATCAGTTGTTAAGGCTTATAAATATTCTTTGGCTCCCCTTGTGTTGAATCAATAAATTGGGTTTCACTTCCCTCGAAAATACTGCGATACACCCCCTATACTTGTGGGTCATCAGAGGCTTCAAAGGCTGAAGAAAACCAGAAGGTTTTTTTGAATGACTTTCACTCTACAGCAGACATCGCACTCTAAGACATACTTGGCACAATCTAGTTTCAGTCCAGGCCACCAATATTGTGTTTTCAGGTCCATGTACATCTTTGTGCTGCCAGGGTGGATAGAAAGAACAGAATCATGAGCCTCTTTAAGAACTTGCTCTCTCAAACCCGGATACTTTGGAACAATCATTCGGTGTTTAAAGAATAGAGTGCCTTGGTTGTCAAGGTGGAAGGGTTCATACTTTGGAAGCTGAATCTTGGAGATGATGTTTTAAGTGTAAGGATCACCAAGTTGAATGGAGTGAACCTTTTCTTCCAAGAGAGGGGTAGCTATTAAGTTATGAAGATAGCCCTGAGGTACAAGCTTGAGGTTGAGTTGACAGAATTCCTCACACAAGATAATTTGTTGTTCTTCCACCATGAGGTTGTTCACATATGCCTTACGACTGAGGGCATCGGCCATCACATTTGCTTTGCCCAGAGTGTAGTTTATCGAAAGATCAAAGTCGTTGATGGTTTTAATCCATCTCCTCTAGCGAAGGTTGAAATCTGGCTGATTACAGATATATTTAAGACTTTTGTGGTCAGAAAAGATCTCACAACAGTTTCCAAGCAAGTAGTGCCTCCATCCTTTCAAAGCGAAGACAACCGCTATAAGTTCAAGATCATGTGTTGGATAGTTGATCTCATGAGTTTTAAATTGACGGGAAGCATAAGCAACGACTTGCTTGTCTTGCAAGAGGACCGCGCCAAGTCCTTGGAGAGAGGCATCATAGAAGATCTGAAACGGTTTTGATGTATCAGGACGAATCAAGATAGGTGTTGAGATGAGCTTTTCCTTGAGTGTCTCAAAGCTTTCTTGACACGCCGGTGACAAATAAAATTTCTTTCCTTTCTTGAGGAGATCGGTAAGAGGCTTAACAAGTTTTGAGAAGTTTTGAATGAAGAGACGGTAATAGCTAGCCAATCCAAGAAAACTCCGGACTTCTTTGACAGTTTTGGGAGGAAGCCACTCCACAATCGTCCGAACAGTCTCTGGGTTGACAGCAATGCCCTTTGTAGAAATGATGTGACCCAGATAGGTGACTTCAGGCAGCCAAAATTTGCGCTTGGAGAACTTTGCATAGAGGCGTTTCTCATGGAGCTTTGTAAGAACACAACGGAGATGTTCCACATGCTTTTCTTTGGTGTTGGAATAAACCAGGATGTCATCAAGATGGACCACCACGAACTTATCAAGGTACTCCATGAAAACTGAGTTCATAAGCCTTGAGAATGTAGAGGGAGCATTGGTGAGGCCGAAGGACATGACCATGTTTTCATACAGGCCATAACGAGTGGTGAAAGCTGTTTTAGGAACATCTTCCTTGCGAATCTTGATTTGATGATATCCACTTATCAAGTCAAGCTTGGAGACTACCACTACTCCTGCAAGCTGATCGAAGAGATCATTTATCCATGGAAGGGGATATTTATTCTTGATGGTTTTTACATTGAGAGCTCAGTAGTCAACACAAAGTCGATCAGTCTGGTCTTGCTTCTTCACAAAGATTATTGGGCTACCCCCAAGGGGAAGTGTCATGCTGAATGAAAACTAACTTTTCTTGTTCATCAAAATGCCATTTGAGTTCTGCCAACTCTGCAGGACCCATCTTATAAGGCCGCTTGGAGATAGGAGCAGTTCCAGTTCAAGTTTAATCACAAACTCGACCTCTCGGTCAGGAGGCATACCTGGTAGCTCTTCTAGAAAAACATTTGGGAACTTAAAGACCACATGAACATTTTGCAAGGCTTCCATAACATCAATGTTTTGGACACCCAAAGAGTAGAGCTGAATAGAAGGATTTTTCCTTGGAGAATAGACTATATGGCCTTCAGGGATTTTCAAAGAAACTAAGTGTTCATCACAATCAATTATATCTTCATTGGCTTTCAACCAATCCATGCCCAATATGACATCAATATATGAACTGCCAAGAATAATCAAGGAAGCCAGAAATAAAGAACCACCAATTTGAATTTGATTGCCATGACTGATGTTTGAAGATGTCATTGTTGCTCCGGGAGAGAGAACCATTAAACATTTGGGAAGAGAATCCATAGCCAGCTCATGTTCATTTGCAAACTTGTGAGACACAAAAGAATGTGATGCACCAGAATCAAATTGAACTCGTGCAGGGACTGAGTTAACGGGAAGCATACCCATCACAACTCTAGGTGTGTGCTCTTCTTGAACAATGTTGGTGTTGTTAGCGCGAGCAACAGTGGACCCGGGCTTGGTTTTAATGTTGAGAGCCTGTGGTGTAGGTCCGCGAGGAGCAATTGTCAAAGCAGTTCTTGGAGGTGGTGGAGGAAGAGCCTTATTGTTCATAGCACGGTTCCACTGCTGGTGTCTAATGTTCCCACACGAGAAACAAGCGCCACTCCGACGAGGAGAGTAGAGTATCTTGGAACTCCACCATAGGACGCCCTAGGGTAGTTGTTGTTGTAGCCCCTTGGAGCGATGTTGAAATAGTACGGTAGCCTTAGCGAGAATCTTGATGGTCTTGGCGGATCAAGGAGCAGTGATGCGGTATTAGGGACCCACACATCGCGCTTAGAAGGAGCGGCCACTACCGAAGAACCACTAGTATCATGGTTGTGCTTCTTGGAATCATCATATGTGTATCTACTTGCCTCCTCTTGAAGAGCTGCTTGCTAAAACTTGAGCAACGAGCTTGGAGTAGTATGCGTGAGAGCATACTTGATTGAAGCATTTATCCCTTGACAGAACCTCTTCTGTCTTTTCTTATCATCATAAACCTCATCCCCACCATAACAACACAAGTTTGCAAAGTTCTTGATGTAAGTGTTGACATTGTCATTTCCTTGCTCGAGATTCAGGAACACCTCCTTCATATGTTCCATGACAATTTCAAGCAGGTACTGCTCTTTGAAAGCATTAGTGAATTGTCCCCATGTTGGCAGAAATCCAGGAGGACTTGCTCTCAGATAGCTCTCCCACCAAAGAGTGGCTTCCCCACGCAGAAGGTGAGTAGTGAACTTGACCCTGTCGTTTTCAGCCACATCTACGGTATCCAGTAGCCTCGTGATCTCTCGAAGCCAATCGTCAGCATCCAGCGGCTCGATGGTAACCTCAAAGTGCCATGGGGAAAACTTCATGAAGTCTTTCATGTTGCCATGCTGGGGATGTGGGGAGGTGGTGCGAACTCATTCCTCCGGATGCTCTCCTCGAACCTTTGCTGATTTTGCTGCATAGTTCCTAGTGTATTTGCCAGACTGACAAGCATAACACCCATCTCTGGCAAACCCGGAATCTCATCGTCATTGCGGCGAGGCATCTTGTTATTGATGGAAAAACTTGAGTTAGTACCATTGTTGGGGGGATACCCCCGGGTAGGGTAACGTCGGGGTATAAGGGCCGAGTTAGCTAGGGTATGGCACGGTTAAAGCAAGTGCTGACCGGGTCACCTCAAGAAAGGCCGAACCACGGTGTCATCCGACCCGTGGAGCATCTCCTTGACTATGGTCCGTCCGGCATAAGTTATATGCTGGCCATGTTTGTCTATCTGTTTTACAGGTGACTTGGTAAGCCGGATTAGCTATATGCTAGCCGGATTATCTTAGCTTTCAAGAGAAATAATCTCCCACTAGTCAGAAGGTGTCTTTATTAGATGTAGCATGAGCGAAGTAAAGTAAAGAAGAGGACCAACGGGTCAGGGGCGACCAAAGTGACGCGGGCAAAGCCGGATGACGTAGCCTGTGTCTGGTGACGCCGAAAGACAAGGATTACGTTGTGGATTACGTCCAAAGCCCGGACGAGCCGTTAAAGAGAATAAAGCAGCATCTGCTTTAGGCCAGAAGCATATTCGTAGAATATGCTGCCACCTGTGCCCTAGAATTGTAACCCGGGTTCCCCTATATAAGGAGCACCGGGGCCTCCATAGAAGGGGATCGAACATTCTCTCTGTCTAAGGTAGAACTCTAGGGCTAGTTGGTAGGGAGTAAGAGACATTGTCTCCTTCTTGCTGAGAGCCTCAAGAGCACTTGTAAACACCATTGATAGAGAAAATACAAGAACTTCCGTGCGTGGAATCAACACGTTCTCCACCTGGATTGCCCTAGAACTCATTGGCCCCATCTTTAGCCTATCCATGGCATCTGCCGTGCCACCGCCACGATAGTTGGCGCCCACCATGGGGCTAGCGGTGCTAGAAGGGGTGAAAATTCAGACGGGAAACTTCTCTAGCACCGGCAAGTGAGTCGTCTCAGGCTTGGTTTAGCGCCTTGGAGCACTAGACTACGTCAGCGACAATGCAGGAAGCTTCGACAGGCACCCTCCACCGCGCAACGACGTCTTCATCAAGCTTGGCGTGCATAAGATCTACGTCGGCATGGACGAGTCCTGTGTTCATCTGCGGCACATCGTCGAGGGAGGCGAGCCACCTCTCAGTGCAGCTCATGGAGTGCATATCACTCGCCCCACTAGCAGCGTTGAAGTCCTGATGACCATGCCTGACGCGGAACCGAGCAAGGGCCCGGCACCAGAGTCGGAGGTAACGCCAAAGCAGACCAAGTTTAGGTTTCCTCTGCTAGAAAGGCCAGAGAATGTGCTCCAGCAAGCAATAGATATCCTAGCAACGCCAATAGCACCTGTGGTAGATCCGGCTCAGGCACAAGCTGAGTTAGAGGAAACTAGGCGGAAAATGTTAGCTGGGGCAAAGAAGGTAGCAAAGTTGCATCAGTCTTTGAACATCACCTTAAGAGAATATGCTAAGGCAAACCGCATAGATGGAGTGAAAATCTGAGGTAGGAACCTGATCACTCAGATTGACAAGGAGTACGAGCCTAGGCCGGGTCAGACAGCCACGATAGTAACAGGAGGGCTGGATCGGTATAGTACTCTGGCAAAGAACCTCAGGGCAGCAAACACAGCCGCGTCCGAGTTAGAAGGTTTAACTGGAGAGGCCCAGCAAAGGTAACAAGAGAGGGTAAATCACTTGTTAAGAGTTGCTTGCCAGCAAAATGAAGAAATAAACAAGGCAAACCCGGCGCCACGAGGAGCCTCACAGGTGGTACATTCGGCCAGAAATAACCCGGCGAGATCCAGAGGAGCCGCGTCATCTCCGGGTCATAATCCTAGGAGAGAAGAAGTAGTAGACTCCGGAAGAAGAGACAAACAGATGATTCCTTATGACCCGGTAAGGGCTGGAAAAGGCAAAGCAGTGCAAGTTGATGAAGATCAGCACAGTACCAGCCGAGGTGTGGCCGCCTAAGGTAACCGTGACCAAGGCAATGCCGGTCAAAGAAATGCTGCCAACGGCAATGCCGGACAGCGTGATCCCATGGGAACGGGGCAAAATTTACCTCGAACGCAGCAATAGCACGCACCTCGGCAAGAGGGGAGCGCGGGACAAGCAGCACAACAACAAATTGCTCGTCCAGATCAGGAAAGATACAATGATGGTTATTTGGCTATGGTCAACGACGGATATCCCAGACTGGATCACCACATAATTGGGTCAAGGCTGGGGAGCAGGAACTTGCAGCCAGATGATGCAAGGTTGAAATTGGATAGGATTTATAGGTCGGAGCAAATTGAGATACAAGGTCCACCGGGTCCAGCATGCTTTGGGCCCCGGATCATGAACGAGCCACTAGTGCTGAACTTTCAGCTGGCCAGAGGAACCCGAACTTATGATGGTAGTACTAGGCCAGAGGATTGGCGGATTAACTACGCCACAGCAGTCAAGATCGCAACAGGAAATTTGAGATGGGCGGTAAGGTATGTGCCACAGATGCTGGAAGGACCAGCACGAGTTTGGCTGAACAATTTGCCACCAGGGAGTGTCAACTATTGGTTGGATTTCTAGGAGTTGTTCGTTAGCAACTTCTCAAGCACTTACAAGAGACCCAATAGGCCACAGACTCTTGCGTTGTGCTGGCAGAGACCGAATGAGCCAGACAGAGATTTTCTGACTCGGTGGTGCAATGTGCGAAACTCGTGCGAGGGAGTAATTGAATCACAAGCTATTGCGTGGTTCGCTCAGGGATGCAGATATGGAAGTATGATGTGGCAGAGGTTACAGCGAGACAGGCCAACTACCTTGGTTGAGACCTTGGGAGATCCAACGCAACCCCGGTTAATGTCGAGCGAGGCAAACGAGGAATATTACGGCCGAGATGGCTCCGGGTCGTCAAGGAGGAATGATTTTCGAGGAAAGAGAAGGGATGAGCGTCCGGAGTACCGGTATAACTCGCAACAGGTCGCAGCAGTAGACCAGGATCAATCCAATGCTGGAGCCAGCCAATGCTAAAAAACTGGAGGGCAAAGCTGGCAGCAGAAAAACGAAGGGAAAAAACCTTGGACCCTAGAGCAGAAGAAGCAATGGCAAGAACAAAAGGATAGACCGAGGTATACGTTTGAGTCCATGCTGGATCAACCTTGCAAGTTCCATACGCCAAGCCCGAATAGCCCAGCGAATCATACAACCCGGCAATGTGAATGCATGAGGAAGTTAGAACAAGAAAGTTCGGGGAATGCTCAGGCACCTTGGAACGAAGCACCATGGCCACCGTTATTGACAGGGGGAATGGACAGCAACTGATGCTGCCACCACCTCCTCCGAGGTACGAGAATCCGAAAAGAAGGGATGCGGTACATCAAGTGGGCAATAATGAAGAACAAGGTCAGGGTTACAACGAGAATGAGGGACGAAACGAGTACAGGGAACATCATCAAAGCTACTGTGTGTTTACCGCGGAAGAGAATGACCGGAAAAGCTTGCAGCGCCGACATATGGAGGTGAATGCAGTAATGCCAGCAGTAGTGAGGTATATGCCCTGGGCAGATCAGGAGATTATATGGAGTGTCAAGGATCACCCAAAGATCATGCCAAGCCCAGGAACCTATGCTCTAGTCCTGGATCCGACGTTCATCGGGCCGAATCTCAATGTAAGGTTTTCCAAGGTACTGATTGACAATGGCAGTAGTATCAACATTATGTACAAGGATACCATGCACAAGTTGGGAATAACAGAGAACATGTTGCAAGCAACGAGGACCACCTTTCATGGCATTGTACCGGGTATTTCCTGTGAGCCAATTGGTAAGGTCCGGGTTGATGTGTTATTCGACACAAGAGACAATTGCCGTACTGAGAACTTGGAATTCGAAGTGGTGAATCTAGAGAGTGCTTATCACGCGTTACTCGGCAGGCCAGCACTGAACAAATTCATGGCAACTACCCACATCAGGTACCTTAAGATGAAGTTGCCCGGGCCAAGGAGCGTGATAACTGTATCAGGGGAGTTCCAGTGTTCGATCGAGTGCGCCTCAGCCGGATCTAATTTAGCCGAGTCACTCGTGATAGCTCAAGAAAAAAGGAAGATACTGGAAGTGGCGGCACTAGCTCAATTCGTGCAACAACATATGTCGGCCCTTACCAACCTGCACGGTAGCGTATCATTCCAAGCAACTAAGGACACGAAGAAAGTGCCAATCGAGATCAGTTCCCAGAGCGTACCGTGACCATTGGTGCCGGGTTATGCAGCAAATAGGAAAGCGAGCTTGTCAACTTCCTCCGTGAGAATCGGGATATCTTTGCTTGGTCTACTCAGGATCTGCAAGTTGTACCGAGGGAGTTGGCTGAGCACTCATTAAACGTAAGACCCGGGGCTAAGCTGGTAAAGCAACCACTCTGGCGTTTCGCCGAAGACAGGAGGAAAGTCATTGGAGACAAAATAGCTAGGCTCCTAGCGGCTAGATTTATCATGGAAGTACTCTAACCGGATTGGCTCTCTAATCCGGTGCTAGTGGAGAAAAAGAAAGATGATCCGAACGTAGTTGTGGTATGGCGCATGTGTATTGATTACACGAACCTGAATAAGGCGTGTCCCAAAGATCCATTTCCACTCTCTAGGATAGATCAAGTCATAGACTAAACGGCCGGATGTGAGCTACTGTCATTCATTGATGCGTATTCTGGTTTCCACCAGATACCCTTGAATCCAGATGATCAAATAAAGACTACGTTTATTATCCCGTACGGGGCTTATTGCTATCGCACTATGCCGTTTGGATTACGTAATGCAGGAGCAACATACCAGTGATGCATGCAAAAATGCTTACATGATCAGATAGGTCGAAACATGCAAGTCTATGTGGATGATGTGGTAATAAAAACCAAGGAAAGCAATACACTCCTTGATGATATCCGGCAGACATTCACGAACTTGAGAAGGTTCCGAATGAAGCTGAACCCAGAGAAGTGCACCTTTGGCATACCCACCGGAAAGTTACTCGGTTTTTTGGTGTCTAGCCATGGCATTGAAGCTAACCCGACAAAAATCTGGGCCATAGAAAGAATGGAACTGCCAAAATGCCTAAACGATGTGCAGAAGTTCACTGGTTGCCTGGCATCGTTAAGTAAGTTCGTGTGCCGGTTGGGAGAGAAGGCCTTGCCCCTCTACCAACTAATGAAAAAGGCAGACAAGTTCACATGGACGCCACAGGCGGATCTTGCATTTCGAGAGTTGAAAAAGATGTTATCTACTGCGCCAATCCTAGCCGCACCACTACCTAAGGAGCCAATGTTGCTCTACGTAGCCGTGACCAACCGAGTCGTAAGTGCAGTAGTCGTAGTGGAGCGTGAAGAGGAAGGAAAGTTCGTGCAAAGGCCGGTGTACTATCTGAGCGAGGTATTGTTAGCCTCGAAACAGAACTATCCTCACTATCAGAACATGGCGTACGGAGTATATATGTCGGCCAAGAAACTCAAACACTATTTCGAGGAACACCCCATCAAGGTGATATGTGAGGCACCCATTTCGGAAATTATGAGTAACAAGACGCAAGCGGCCGGATAGCAAAGTGGGTAATCGAGTTAGCTCCCTATGCACCACAATTTGACAGAAGGGATGCTATCAAGTCACAAGCCGTGGCAGATTTCTTTGTGGACTGGGCTGAAATGCAATACAAGCCACCCCTGCCGGACTCCAATTATTGGCAAATGCACTTCGATGGATCGAAACTGAAAGATGGGTTGTGCGTCGGAGTAGTGCTTACCTCGCCCAAGAAGGACCAACTGAAATATGTCCTTCAAATCCACTTCAGTGCCTCGAACAATGTGGCAGAGTACGAAGCATTGGTGCATGGTCTCAAAGTGGTGAAAGAAGTAGGGATACGTCGGATACAATGCTTTGGAGATTCTGATTTGGTGGTGCAGCAAGTGTCTGGAAATTGGGATGCCTTGGATGCTAACATGGCCCTGTACAGGTTCCATGTTCAAAAGATAAGTGGGTTTTTTGAGGGATGTGAGTTCCATCACATACCCCGGATTGAAAACGAGGCGGCGGATATGCTGTCCAAGTTAGGCTCGTCCCGACAGCCAATCCCACCGAATGTCGCCTTGGAGCACCTGAGAAAACCATCTATCACGCCCTCACCCGAATCAGATTCCATTTACATCCCGGCACTCTCCGGATCAGGAGCTGCACCTATGGAGATAGAGTGGGGAAGCACCTCGGCAAACCCGGGGACTGCTTCAGCAAACCCGAGGACTGCCTCAGCAAACCCGGGGACTGTTCAGTCTGATCCGGCAGGAGTTATGTCGGTGGATGCAATGGAAGTTGATGAGGAACCATTTCCCGTCTGGACTATACCAACTTGGGCCAAGCCAATTTTTGATTTCCTGAAAGAGGGAATCTTACCGGAAGACGAAATAAGTTCAAGGTAGATTCAGAGAAGGGCAAAGGCCTATACAATTATCAACGCTGAACTATACAAAAGAAGTTTGAAAACAGTACTACAGCGGTGTATTAACTCGGCGTAAGAAGCAAAAGATCAGGATATGGGAACCTGCTGTGGCCTTAACAACTAGAAGTTGCTAAGACCGCACCAGCTTCGGGGACTAATGTTGGGGGGATACCCCCGGGTAGGGTAACGTCGGGGTATAAGGGCCAAGTTAGCCAGGGTAAGGCGCGGTCAAAGCAAGTGCTGACACGGTCACCTCAAGGAAGGACGAACCACGGTGTGACCCGGCCCGTGGAGCATCTCCTTGACTATGGTTCGGCTGGCACAAGTTATATGTCGGCCATGTTTGTCTATCTATTTTGCAGGTGACTTGGTAAGCCGGATTAATTATATGCTAGCCGGATTATCTTAGCTTTCAAGAGAAGGAATCCCCCGCTGGTCAAAAGGTGGCTTTATTAGCTGTAGCATGAGCGAAGTAAAGTAAAGAAGAGGACCAACGGGTCAGGGGCGATCAAGGTGACGCGGGCAAAGCCGGATGACATAGCCCATGTCTCGTGACGCCGAAAGACAAGGATTAAGTTGTGGATTACGTCCAAATTCCGGACGAGCCGTTAAAGAGAATAAAGAAGCATCTGCTTCAGGTAAGAAGCATATTCGTAGAATATGCTGCCACCTGTGCCCTAGAATTGTAACCCGGGCTACCCTATATAAGGAGCATCGGGGCCTCCATAGAAGGGGATCGATCATTCTCTCTGTCTAAGGTAGAACTCTAGGGCTAGTTGGTAGGGAGTAAGAGACATCGTCTCCTTCTTGTTGAGAGCCAAGAGCACTTGTAAACACCATTGATAGAGAAAATACAAGAACTTCCATGCGTGGAATCACCACGTTCTCCCCCCTAGATTCCCCTAGCACTCATTGGCCCCATCTTTAGCCTATCCATGGCATCTGTCGTGCCACCACCATGACAACCATAATGGAGAATTATCAATAATCAAAAATAGTACTAAAATAGAATTATCCAAGATTAAAGGATACAATTTACTAAGATGATATTAAAGTATCAAGAAAACTTCATCGCACACGACTGAAAAGGAGAGTGGAACACAAATCTACCAAATAAAAAATTCCGAAAATTTAGGCATTAAAATACCAACTAGATGCACAAAACCACTTAACAGTTAGAGCTTACACTACTAGGAAACAGCTCTTCTATGGCGCATGAAAATACATCTTTTGTGGCGCATATCCTCGTCGCCATTCTTATCTCGCCACTGATATCTGCTTCCTGAGGCGCATATGGATATGCGCCACAGAAGTTCCAGACTTCTGTGGCACATTTCTTCATATGCGCCACAGGAAGAACTTCTGTGGCGCATTTACGTGTATGCGCCACAGAAATGCCATGCGCCACTGACTATATAATTATATGCGCAACTGATTGCGTAACAAATATTCAAAGTAAAATACTTTCCTGGTGTATAATCAGGTATTTATACAGGATTTATACAGTATTTATCCAGATGAGTATAAAATACATTGCACAAGTAGTAGATGCATGAAAACCGACATATATATATAATACAAACACTTAGAGCCCGATCGAGATACATATATAGTGTCAAGTGCCAAATTTTTACACAAGCGCCGAATACAAAGGTCATATCATCTCACATTACAAATATGAAGTGGCCACCGTCGCCTACACTAGGATCAAATAGAATACAGCTGTGATAATGGTGAGCAAGAGCATTAGACCGACCAATATCTTCATCCGGTTCTTCTTCCACAAGTGGTTCCTCCACTTGGCTATCGCCTCCTCTCTAGTCGCGTATCCTTTGTAGATTTTGCCGCTGAACTTGTTCACTTGTTTGTGACAATCCTCCCAATCCTCGTAGACTCCTGGAACCCTACCCATGTACACCACATACCACCTCATCGCCATCTCTATAGACGACAAGGCATATTAGTAAAAATACAACGAAAAGAATGAATAAAGGGTTCACATCCATATATATATATATGTTCATAGAATATAAGACAAAGGATCCATAAACCTAAAAGTTAGATCATCATAGAAGCAATAAGTTCAACGACAACACGACCACAAGGTAGTTTAAGTCTAACAACAATGACCATTTCGACCACGAGATAGTAAAGTTTATGACACACACACACTAATACAGCTGGCGTCCATCAAGAATATACACACACTAGATCATGCTAGAGGCACACATCGATCATGATGAAGACTTCCTCTTCTCGCTCGGCTTCAGGAACGGTAGATAGCCCTCTTTCGTCATCCACGTCCTTGTGTCACCCTGCTTACGGAGGCGTTCTTCGATCTCCCTCTTACTCAACCCTCTGCCTTGTTGTAGGGCACCCCCCTTGTGTTGACATCTTCAATGATGATTTGGGACAACTTCATCTGAATGTGATGGAAGTGTTCTCTAAGATCAGCATCGTTGATTTTCGCCAAAGTTTTGGCCCATCCTCGGAGACTAGATGGCAGTGTTAGGTTATGGCAATCCCGAACATAGCCTATAGGGTGATGTAGGACGTAGAAGGCCTCCTTGGCACCAGTAGTCAACTGCTTGGAGGCAGGGGAAGCCGAGCACGTGCTTGAACACGTGTTTGCCATCCTTGATACATTCCCCTTATCTACGAAGGTGCATCTCTTCTTGGTGTAGCCCTCGAGAGCCTCATTGAGAACACCCCTTATTCTGGTGTAGTCTTTCTTCTTCGTCAAACTCCCCGAGTCGAAATACGTGGCTAGCGAATACCTCGGGGCAAGGACGATGAGTGTGCAGTATTTGTCTCTACACAACACAATTGGAACGGAATGTTGGAAAAATAGCAAAGGAAGAAATCTATAAGAAATGCATAAGTTATGGTGGCGATGAGCGAGTGTGTGTACTTACTCGGGAAAGAAAGGCAAAAAAAGTGTGCCCTTCCTCTTGTTGTCCACCATGAACTTCTCGAGGTACGCCGTTGCCTTGGTCCGTGTCTCTGATCCTTCGACCAACTGGTTGTTCCGCATGTAGTCCGGGATCCACTATCACGATTTCCGGGGTACTTTCTCTCTTGATCGTGGCGATGAGCGAGTGTGTGTACTTACTCGGGAAAGAAAGGCAAAAAAAGTGTGCCCTTCCTCTTTTTGTCCACCATGAACTTCTCGAGGTACGCCGTCGCCTTGGTCCGTGTCTCTGATCCTTCGACCAACTGGTTGTTCCGCATGTAGTCCGGGATCCACTATCGCGATTTCCGGGGTACTTTCTCTCTTGATCGTGAGCGCCAGATTGAGCGCGTATAGGCGGACCAAGTTATAGTCCAGCCGTTTTGTGAGAAATAGCTTGAATATGTCCTCGAACGCTATGAAGAATATATCCACGGGGGGTTCATCGATGAAGCCCACGTCCAATGGCACCTTGGCCGTGAAAACCGGGTAATTTGGATCTTCGTATTTAAGCAGGAGGGCCTCTAGTGTCTTGACACCCTCGTGCAAAGTTAACATGGCTCCAACCACAATGTGGATCATATCCGGAGTCAATATCGAATCACCAGCTACATGCACTTGGGGCAAGCCAAATTGTGTGGATGGTACGACGATGGCGTCCTGACCCCGGATCCTCTTAGGAAGAGGCTGGCTCGCACCCTTCTTATTATTATTATTACCTCTCTTCCTGCAGTGCTTCTTCTTCACAACAGTGTCAGCCACTGCCATCTGCTCATCAGTCGCCTTTCGGAGTGTGTTGGGGCTAAAAACCAATCCTGGTTTCTCTTGTGGTGGATCAGCGGCCGGAGGCGTCTCTTGAGAAAGACCATGGAAGACCAGGCGTTGCGTGCATGTATTCGGCTGACCAGCTTGATGGTCATCGCGAGCTGCGAAGGGTTCTTCATCCACAGAAGGCATATACAATCCTTTGGCGGCACCGGTGTAGATGAAGTCGTCAACATTGACCAATTCATCATCATCTTCATGGGTGCCATCATGTGGTGGTGGTAGCGGCGGCGACGGCGGTTGTGGCACAACATCTTTGCCATGTGGCGGTGCACACGCTGCCAAGAGTTGATGGTGACGGCTGGTGGTGGCGACGACGGCGGCTACTAGCTTCCGAGGTGGTGGCCAGGCCATCGGTCGAGAGGTGGCGCCGGTGCTCCCCCTGCAAGACAAATCTGGGTCTTCGGCCATGTCAAGGGCCAGTTGTAGCATTCCCCAAGGGTCTTGTGTTCGTCGGCTCCCTGAGGTTGAAAGGGGGGTCCATGTCATCGCACCCTGGCAACACCCGAGCTAACCTGACCCTCATGACGTCATCATCCATTGGATTTTTATGCATCGTGCGGCTCGCCGGTTGTATACGAGTACCCTTGGCAACATCCTTCAACTCACCACCGACATCTTTAAGCAGGAGTACGCAAGAAGTGTCCTGAGGCAAAAACATGTTGCTGGGCGTCATGAGATGGCAGCAGTCATGCATCAAAGGCATAAAGGAGATGACATGCACTAACTAATTAGTTACCTTGGTGATGTCATGGATCTCGGCTAATGTAGAGACACGGCCGATGCCGGCGGCCGGCCTATCATCATCTGCAATCTCCCGCTCGGGTGCCTCACGAAGCACCACCACCGTCGGCTGCGCCTTATTGCTATCTTTGGCGGGAGGGGGCGTCGGTGTGACCAAAACGAGCGGCTGCGTCCCGACGTTGATGGCCGGCAGGGTCACCAGGTCCGGCGACACGGTAACATTGATGCCCGAGTTGCTGCCGCTTAAGCTAGGCAAATGTATCGGCCCCTGTCGACCTCCCGCATTCCATGCAGTAAGCCCCTCGAAAAACTCAGGGGGGATCATCGAGCGGAGCTTCTCTTCCACTAACGTGTCCACCGTTTTCTTGTCTACCGCCTTCTCCTCCAGTGTCTGCACCTTCATCTTCAGCTCTGCAATAGCGGCTTTATCCTAGTTCCTCCTCTCCCTTCTTTTCTTGGCGTCCTCTTTGTAGTACTCCTTGAACTTCATGCTCGTACCGAAGCCGGACACACGGCCAACTGAGGACGGCGGCAACCCCTTGTCCCTCTTCTTGTAAGCATTTGTCGCCCTGTTGAAAACCGTGTCCCACGGCTCTGTCGAATCCTGGGACGACTCTGTGGCAATAGCGTTCAGTTCATCCTCCTGCAGAGACAAGGAAAGGTGAACCCATTTAGATTCTTGACTTCATTATCTTAATTAGAATGCAATAGACTTGAGATCGGCGATAAATTCCTTACCAGCTTCTTCTCGAAAGCCTTCACCTCTGGATTGTCGGTGATGAACTCCCATGTTTCCTTGTATAGGTAGTAGCGGGCCCGAACAAATTGCCTAAGCTGCAAGTCCGTGATTTTAAGCCAAGGGTTGTCTTTACCAAGGCGTTCAAGCTCGGCATCCTCCTTATCCCAAATGGCCTGTTTCCCCCTGTAACCGCCGCTTCCAAGGCGGTGGTCACCTATGTTCTGTTCCCGCATACTCCTTCCCCATTGAGTCCATTTTATAGCGTCAGCGGTAGCTATATCCGCCTTGAATATCCTAAACTCCTCTTCGTCGAGCATCGGATTTTTCTTACTAATAACCTCCTAGCTTTCACCTTTGTCAATGCTATTCTTCACCCGGGTTTTCCAGCTGCTCAAGGCGTTGCTCATCTTCGTGAGGGCTAGTTTATTCACCGGGTTCTTTCTCTCGAGGTTTCTAAACAGCTCTGGGAATCTATATCGCTTGTGAAGCTTCTTAAGGAGGTTATCGACCAAAGCTGCATTGTCAGCATGTCTGATGTACTTCGTGTTGATCGACATGCTTTCACGGACGATGCACCCGAGTTGCAGGCCGTACCCTTTAGCAATCTCCTCTGGCGCAATGGGTAGGCCACTTTCTGTGACCTCAGTGAACTCATCGCAGACGGTGGCGAGCACTGGCACCTTCCGCTCCTTCTATTCCTTCTTCTTCTTCTTCTTCTGAGAAGCGCCCGGGTTGCCGCTACCGCCATCTGTGCGCTCGCCGCCATCGGTGCGGGCGCTGCCATCGGTGGTGTCATCCTCTTCGCCGCCGCCTTCACTAGTTCCATCGTAGTCGTCTTTGTCCCCCTCGTAATCAGGATCTCCGCCCTCATTGGCCCCAGCAGCTCTGGCGACAGTCGCCTCCTCCTCCGGTGGTGGTGTCATCCTCATCGCCTCCTCCTCCTCCTCCTCCTGTTGGGACGAGAATATCATTTTGCGGCCCGAAAGTTGGGGTGGACAGGCAACGCGGTACCCAAGTTGATTTTTATCACCGCGATTCGAAAAGTTGGGGCGCCAATTGCTGAGAGGGGTCTTTCGAGTGAATGATGGCCAAACCAAATATTTTCAAATCGCGCCTGTTAAGTCAGGATATTCCGTTACACTAGTTCCTGCTATGCCCCTCCTTTGCCGGTCACTCTTCTTAGCCACCCTGCACGTGTCGTAGGGTCAAATCCATTACTGTACTTTCCTAACTCTCGACACTGAATCTTGCTGCGGCGGTGGCGGCGGTCCCTTTTCTTCCCTTCCCCGACCCTAAATCTGCCGGCGGCGGAGGACCTCTTTTCTCGCTCCCCCGACACTGAATCCGGCGGCGGCGCAACATGTCTTGCAAGGCGAAGGTTGTAGCTACATCGCCGACTGAAAAGGGTCTGTCGGGGCCCAAGTCTGGGGCTCAACGCGTAGCTGCGGCGAGGTCTTCAGCCCCTGTTAGCAAGGAGGCCAGCGAGGATTCTGCTCCCAAGGTACCTACGAGCAGCGGGTTGAAGAGAAAAGCAAGGACGGCAGCGGATTGTTCGGCTCCGGTGGGCGGATGCAGCACTCAGATCTCGAAAAAAAAACCTGGGAGAAGAGCGAGAGGTGAATTTTTCTTATCTGTGTCTTATCTTGCAAGTAGATTAGTTACGGCATAATAGAATCGAATGAACTGAAATGTTCCCCTTTTTAATCAAATTAGGCACAATTTTGATACAAGTGACCTATATGAGTTCACAGTTCATGTTCGGCAGTACACTGCAAAGCTTGATTTTGGTTGCGAGAGGGTTGCGTTCAGGCAAGATGTGCATCTGCTTGTGAATTGCAAAGAGGTTGTGTCTGTTTCGCAGCTGGTAGATATGCTTGCCGCTAGAATTCCCTGGGGTTCTAGACAGAGGACAAAATTGGTGTGGTGCAACATGAATGATACCTATCAGCAAATTGAGCACTCCCATGAGCTTCAGATGGTTTGAGAGTGTTGTGCAGCTGATCGTAAGGTGAAAGTTGAAGCGATGATTGATGATATGTATGCAGATCTTTGGAGATCTTCTTTGCGAGCTTCTGCTCCTAGAGAATACGGACCAATAGATGCTGATCTGGATAAGTTCAGTATACACATAGAGGTGGATTCATACATGGCAAAACTTGATGAGGGAGTTAATAAGCCAGTTTCGTCATGTACTGTGGAGATCACTGTCGATTCCAAAAACATAACTCTTGATGAAATGAGAGAGATGATCGGTAAGGAAATCACTATTGGCCCTAATCAGATGGCAAAAATCCGGTGGTGGCATCATAAGAAGTAGCAATTCATAGATGTTTTGGATACTGAAGATCTTATGCAGATTATGCGGCGAAAGAAGCGAACCAAGAAGGTGTTCTTCCTTGGTACCATTTCTGATGTTGTTGAACAGGTTATAGTGGATGTAGATGCCCCTGTAGTGGCTGAACAGAATGAGGTGGTCGACGTTTATGAGATCTGATGAGAGCTGCTACCCTGGGCTTGTCATATGGACCGCGGGGTTCCCCTGCCTGTATTTGTAATGTTGACTGTTGTTGCATTTAGAGTGTGCTTATGTGATTATGTTTGTTGAGAGATTGCGATATAATGTTGTGCGAGCTGTTGAGATTTTCGGACATGTCACTCACTGAAACCATCGTTGTTGTAATAAGACATAAGTACATTGTAGTTGACATGATTATCTTTCTTAAGATGACGTACCGTTCTTGTTTCAGTTATTATGTTTGTTGGGACATTGTAATGTAATGTTTTGTGAAACCATGACTAGACTAGTGATGCATAAATACATTGTAGTTGACTTGACTATGTTTCTTGAGATGATGTACTGTACTTGTTTCTGATATTTTGTTTGTTGAGAGACTGTAATGTAATGTTTTGCAAAACCATGACAGGACAAGTGATGTGTATGTACCTTGTAGTCGACATGATTTTGTTTCTTGACTTGATGTAATATACTTGTTTCTGTGATTACGTTTGTTGAGAGATTGTAATGTGATGTTTTGTGAAACCATGTTGTGGTTATGTTTGTTGGGAGATTATAATGTAATGTTTTCTGAAACCATGACTGAAGAAGTGATGCATAAGTACCTTGTAGTTGACATGATTTTGTTTCTTTGGATGATGTAATATAGTGGTATGTTTTCGTTAGGCAATGAAATTGGGATGGAGGGAGTGCAGGTTTAATATTTGAAATGAGAATGTGTGAAGAGAATCCATATCAGGCAGGAGACAGTAATCCAGGGAAAGGGCATGGTATCCATTAAACTATTGTAACATGTCAATTTAGTCATCATTGCAGCGGTAGAAGGGATGCTCTCTGTCTCTCTCTCTCTCTCACTCGCTCTCGGCGATGTCATCGCCGTCACCGTCGCATTCGCCATGCTGTCCTTGAACGGCGAGGACGACCAGTCGAGCAGCGATAGCCTTCTCTCCGACATCGAGTATTCCTTCCACGATGCGAGTTCCTCTGTTTTCTTGGGCTAGGGTTAGGCAATGGTAAATCACTCGATCTGAGCCCGACCAGATGTGCATGCAATCGTGTTCGATTTAAGCTTTGCGTTTACCTGTAGGTACCAAGGACGATCTACGTCTCCGAATGGGAGGGCCTAGATCTCGATGGAGAAGTGCCATGTGACCATGGGCTAAAACTGAGGAGATATGTTGCATTCAAAGGCAGTAACAATGGGAGAAGGTTTTTGGGCTGTACAAATCAGGTTTGTTTACAATATGTGCAACTATGACATGAAGTAAAATGTATCGTGCATGTTCATAACACTAGTGTGTGTTTTTAGGTTGGCCTGGTGTGTAAAGCAGTAGAGTGGGTGGATCTTGAGTGGCCAGATGCACTTAAGAAATGTTTGGCACAGTTATGGGAGATGTATGAGTTGGAAAGGTCGGATATATTTACTGATGTAAGTGATGCAGCTGAAAAAAATGATAAGCTATCGGTACGAAATAAGGAGCTGGAACAAGAAATCGAGAATTTCCAGTCAAAGCTAACTGACGGAATCGATGGGAGCTTGGTTGTTGGAACTGCAAAGAAGCTTCAGGATAGTCACAGGTTGCTGATTCATAATGCAGAAAAGGAGAGGGGTCAGCTCAGGGAAGACAAGAAGAAGCTAGAGTGCTGCATTGCGGATCTGTTGAAGGCGAAGAAAGGCGAGGGTGAACAAGGACAGACTATAGAGGATAAAGGAAATTCGAGATGAATAATTTATGTTGTACCAATGCTTGAAACTAGTTAATTGTAAGACTTGCAGTTGCATTTTCCGAACTAAGCCAAACTCAATCCTCGAGCAAACTAATTTCGAACGAACACACATATCGTGCATAGAGTTAAGTTCACGCTTACAAAATCACCACTTCAGAGGATAAACCAGGCAGTTCAGTACTAAATAGACATATGTTGTGTTCAAGCGAGCTTGGCCTAGAGCTGCCTGTTTTCCTCCCTAAGATTGGCCAGCTCCTTCAGTACTATGTCGTGCTTCAGCTGTAGGTTCCAACGCTCTGTCACATGGCAGAGAATTTTGTTCGTAGCCATACGATTTTCCTTCAAGATCCCTTTCATGATCTCCGTCTGCTTCCTAGCCGAGGCGCAACCTTCACTGTGTAGCTTCGTCCATTCGGCGTTTAACTCCTTCAGTTTCTGGCACTTGTCAGAAAGGACCGCGAATTCAGCACGCAGTTGGTCAAAGGCCAGTTTCTGGGAATTCCACTTCTCCCTTTGGATTGCTATCTTTTCATTTAGCCAGGTCGCCAGGTCCTGGTCGATCTTTCGCCTCTTTTCCTGCAACAAAAATACATGGTATGGTTTGTTCAGTTCACCAGGACAAGCTGGTTAGTTTCCATAATTAACTGAATCGACTAGTGGCACTGTCATAGTTTCAAGGAAGAAGCAATCTAGGACTAATCAACATTGTATGAATCGACTAGTGGCACTATCATAATTTCAATTTCAAAGACAAATAAGATTTATCAGTAGTTTAGTGTGTTGTGGGTTTTTCCCAATATCACCAAATAGTAGTGGGAGAGTGGCAAAATCATAATGCAGAAACCCATGTCCAGATACATATGGAAAGAGAACATGGTGTCCATTCATGAACATGAACACCAACACATGTCCAGATAGATAAGGAGTTGCCCTAGGATTCTTATTGCACCCTATAATGGGAAGCAGACATGGGCATTGCTCCCTAAACCCTAAACATTACAAAAGGAGAGGAGGACGAACTGGTATTCGTGTCCCCACTAACGGGAATTAGACTTGGGCATTGCTCCAGTACGCCTCCTGACATGCCCTTAGCTCCTCGTTCTCTTTTCGAACACCCTCGAGTATGGTGATCCCTCTGCTCATGTCCACCTTCATCTCCTTGACTGCATCTACGCAACGGTTCCTGTCATGGTAGGCTCGGATGGCAGCCTTGGTTTCCTCAACGCGTCCTCTGAGTGCCTCGCTGACTTCGTCCTGCAGGAGAATGCACCTTTCCACGAGATTCTTCTTCTCCTCCGTGAGCTCGTTGATTATCTTGATGGCTTGTTCTTGCCTGATCAAGTTACGATCGAGCACTTTCTGCAGCCTAATGATGTCACGTGCAAAATCTAGCGAGATCTCCTTCTGCACAGATAATTGCTTGCGTAGGCTCTCATTAGCTTGGGTGAGGGAGCGTGCAAGCTCATGTTGGTTGGCAATCTTGGAACTGATCGCGGCCACCTTCTCACGATACTCGGCCTTCGATCGCTACATCGTTCATGTTAATTGAAATAGGAATTCTACAATTACACTCCAGGTCCCAGGTGAATACTAATATAGATCAAGAAAATCCCCGTTGAATCTATTGGCCGCAGTGTTAAAAAATGGACCTGGAGATCTATTCATGACCACAATAAACTAATCATAATCACAAAAAATCCATAGTGAATCTATGAACAGCGGTATTAAGGAAAGACCAAGAGATCCAGTCATATTCATGAAAACAAATACAACTTGCAAAAGAAGAAGAAAAACCAATGCGGGGCGGATAGCATCTAAGAAATCCACATCATAACTCAGAGAAATAATAGCGTGGAGATTTGCTACCTCGCTGAGACATGGAAACGGGCGAGCAGGTCTGCAACGCCTCCGTCGTGGTGGATTCGGGCTCCACGGCCGACCTGTAATACGTAGAAGAGGAAGAGCCAGAAGAAGAAGAAAAACAAGAAGAAGCTGATTAAGATCATGATGGAGAGGGAGATGGAGAAGAAGTAGAATAAGGAGACCGTACCAGGAGGAGCCCTCGCCTGCTAGAACATTCGGCGCCATTGTCGGGGGAGATTGGGCCTCGATGAGAGGGTGGGCTTGAGCGGCTGGTAGAGCAAGAAGTGCCTCGCGGCGATTTCTCTCCCTTTTCTCCGCGAGGATCGTCGACCGGCCTCTCCCCCTCCTCAGTGGAGCCATGGCTTGCAGGGTGAGTGTGGCGGAGGCAGGAGGAAGGAGATAGTGATTATTAGTGTGGGAGAAGAGTAAAGAGTACTTGTCGTGGTCCAGTAGTACTAGTACTAATATACAAGACCACCGTGTACGGTCTACCTTCTCAAAGAAGCCAGGGAGGCAGGGGTAGGGAATCGATGGGACTTGTCTTTATTGCGATGGACACTTCAATGGTCTTCGGCGCCACCCAAAATCCAGTATATAATAAGGGGAGTGCGAGCCGGGTGGTCGTCATGGGAATCTGCGTGCACATCCCGCGTGCGTGTGTCACGTGTTGATGGGGCAATGACGCGCGCAACAGCTGCACGATCATGTCGGCACGTCCAACTCCGTCGAACTCCACGTGACAGGTACGGACGGGATATTTATGAGTCTAGAATATGTTGTTCCACTTTAGTTGTGATCAAATTATGTTCAGTACGCAAGATATTACTTCTTTCTTGTTTTTTTTTGATAATCGACAAATGCACGCGTGGACACGACGCACGAAACCGCTGCTCGTCCTTGATCATATAGGCACCCCACTCTGTGTACCCGCCATCAACCATTCGGAGCAACTACCTCGAGCACGATGCCCCCTCGCCGTGGCAATGGCAGGTCCACTGACCGTCCTGCGTCCCCGGCTCTTCACTGCATCGTCCGCTCCGAAGTCGCCTGCTGAAGACGCGTCTCGTGTCCTACACGGGATCCATCGACATCGGCACTCGAGGACACCGCGACGTCGAAGCTCGTACCGGCCGCGCAGGAGGAGCGTGGGGTACCTGTAGCGTCGGACGAGCGCAAAGTAGCAACCAGGAAGGGGGCGCGTGTTGCGCCGGCGAGTACGGACAAGAAGAGGAACGAGAAGAAGACCAGGAAGAAGAGAGGAGATTGCTATTTGGACGAGTCCGACTCGGCCAACGAGGAGGCGTTCATCGATCAGTTGGAGGCAGGAGCGGAGGAGAGTGACGTGGACCCGTGGGACTACGAAGAGGAGGAGGATGAGGAGGAGGACTCCGACAAGGAGATAGCGCGCTTATTCGAGGAAGTGGGCGGTGTTGAGTCGTCAGAGGAGGGCACCGATGGCGGCGATGGTGGGGACCATGGCGTTGACAAAGACGAGGACAAACCAGAAGACGAAGACGATGGCTTCTTCAAAATATGATCATTTATTTTATTTATTTTAGTTAGATAGATGGATTTTCACTTGTTTATGGGGGTTTAGTATAGGTGGCACAGATAGAGAGGTGGCACGGATTGACCATGCATAAAAAAAGTGGAGAAGGGAGGGGTTATCCTGCCCGTTGGATCACATGGGATCAACGGTTGGTGGAGACGATCCGCGTGACATCTCTGTCAGCCAATCAGGGCATAGCACCCAGAGTGAGCACATGTTTGGGATGTCCACACGTTTAGGCTTTTGTGAGATTTGTGAGAGAGAG
Source organism: Avena insularis (assembly GCA_023614405.1). Lineage (NCBI taxonomy): Eukaryota > Viridiplantae > Streptophyta > Magnoliopsida > Poales > Poaceae > Avena > Avena insularis. The sequence continues at coordinate 523,372,065 of CM042690.1, forward strand.
AGGCAAAATCTCTTTTCACAATCCGCCTATGGATCCACCCGTACCATTCAAATGTCATTGCATTTGTGCTCTTTTCACAATCCACCCATGGATCCACCAGAGTCATTTTGCATGTGTGTTCTTTTTAGTAACAACAACCAGAGTCATTTTGCATGTGTGATCTCTTCACATACCACCTATGGATCCACCAATGTCATTGCATGTGTGTTCTTTTCACTAACAACAACCAGAGTCATTGCATGTGTGTTCTTTTCACATACCACATATGGATCACCAGTGTCATTGCATGTGTGTTCTCTTCACAATCCACCTATGGATCCACCAGTGTCATTGCATGTGTGTTCTTTTTAGTAACAACAACCAGGGTCATTTTGCATGTGTGTTCTTTTCACAAACCACCTATGGATCCACCAGTGTCATTGCATGTGTGTTCTATTCACAATCCACCCATGGATCCACTAGTGTCATTGCATATGTGTTCTTTTTAGTAACAACAACCAGAGTCATTTTGCATGTGTGATCTCTTCACATACCACCTATGGATCCACCAGTGTCATTGCATGTGTGTTCTTTTTAGTAACAACAACCAGAGTCATTGAAATGTGTGTTCTTCTCACATACCACCTATGGATCCACCAGTGTCATTGCATGTGTGTTCATTTCACTAACAACAACCAAAGTCATTGCATGTGTGTTCTTTTCACATACCACATATGGATCCACCAGTGTGATTGAAATGTGTGTTCTCTACAGAGACCACACATGGATCCACCAGTGTCATTGCATGTGTATTCTTTTTAGTAACAACCAGAGTCATTTTGCATGTGTGTTCTTTTCACATACCACATATGGATCCACCAGTGTCATTGCATGTGTGCTCTTTTCACAATCCACCCATGGATCCACCGGTGTCATTGCATGTGTGTTCTTTTTAGTAACAACCAGACTCATTTTGCATGTGTCTTCTTTTCACATACCACCTATGGATCCAATTAGTCATTGCATGTGTTTTCTTTTCACAATCCACCTATGGATCCCACCAGTGTCATTTTGCATGTGTGTTCTTTTTAGTACCAACAACCAGAGTCATTTTGCATGTGTGTTCTTTTCACATACCACCTATGGATCCACCAGTGTTATTGCATGTGTGTTCTCTTCACAATCCACCTATGGATCCACCAGTGTCATTGAATGTATTTTTTAGTAACAACAACTAGAGTCATTGCATGTGTGCTCTCTTCAGAGACCACACATGGATCCACCAGTGTCATTGCATGTGTGTTCTTTTTACTAACAACAACAAGAGTCATTGAAATGTGTGCTCTCTTCAGAGACCACACATGGATCCACCAGTGTCATTGCATGTGTGTTCTTTTCACTAACAACAACCAGAGTCATTGCATGTGTGTTCTTTTCACATAGCACATATGGATCCACCAGTGCCATTGCATCTGTGCTCTTTTCACAATCCACCCATGGATCCACCAGTGGCATTGCATGTGTGTTCTTTTTAGTAACAACAAGCAGTCATTTTGCATGTGTGTTCTTTTCACATACCACCTATGGATCGACCAGTGTCATTGAAATGTGTATTATTTTCAACTAGCACCCATGGATCCACCAGTGTCATTGCATGTGTGTTCTTTTTACTAACAACAACCAGAGTCATTTTGCATGTGTGTTCTTCTCACATACCACCTATGGATCCACCAGTGTCATTGCATGTGTGTTCTTTTCACTAACAACAGCCAGTGTCATTGCATGTGTGTTCTCTTCACAATCCACCTATGGATCCACCAGTGTAATTGAAATGCGTGTTATCTACAGAGACCACACATGGATCCACCAGTGTCATTGCATGTGTGTTCTTATTAGTAACAACAATCAGTCATTTTGCATGTGTGTTCTTTTCACATACCACCTATGTATCCACCAGTGTCATTGCACGTGTGTTCTCTTCACAATCCACCTATGGATCCACCAATGTCATTGCATGTGTGTTCTTTTTAGTAACAATAACCAGTGTCATTGCATGTGTGTTCTCTTCAGAGACCACAAATGGATCCACCAGTGTCATTGCATGTGTGTTCTTTTTACTAACAACAACAAGAGTCATTGAAATGTGTGCTCTCTTCAGAGACCACACATGGATCCACCAGTGTCATTGCATGTGTGTTCTTTTCACATACCACCTATGGATCCACCAGTGTCATTGCATGTGTTTTCTTTTCACAATCCACCCATGGATCCCACCAGTGTCATTTTGCATGTGTGTTCTTTTTAGTAACAACAACCAGAGTCATTTTGCATGTGTGGTCTCTTCACATACCACCTATGGATCCACCAGTGTCATTGCATGTGTGTTCTTTTTAGTAACAACAACCAGAGTCATTGAAATGTGTGTTCTTCTCACATACCACCTATGGATCCACCAGTGTCATTGCATGTGTGTTCATTTCACTAACAACTACTAGAGTCATTTTGCATGTGTGATATCTTCACATACCACCTATGGATCCACCAGTGTCATTGCAGGTGTGTTCTTTTTAGTAACAACCAGTGTCATTTTGCATGTGTGTTCTTTTCACATACCACATATGGATCCACCAGTGTCATTGCATGTGTGTTCTTTTCATTTTGCATGTGTGTTCTTTTTAGTAACAACAACCAGTGTCATTGCATGTGTGTTCTCTTCCGAGACCACACATGGATCCTGATATCATTGCATGTGTGTTCTTTTTACTAACAACAACAAGAGTCATTGAAATGTGTGCTCTCTTCAGAGACCACACATGGATCCACCAGTGTCATTGCATGTGTGTTCTTTTCACTAACAACAACCAGAGTCATTGCATGTGCGTTCTTTTCACATACCACATATGGATGCAACAGTGTCATTGCATGTGTGCTCTTTTCACAATCCACCCATGGATCCACCAGTGTCATTGCATGTGTGTTCTTTTTAGTAACAACAACCAGAGTCATTTTGCATGTGTGTTCTTTTCACATACCACCTATGAATCCACCAGTGTCATTGAAATGTGTGTTCATTTCACAATCCACCCATGGATCCACCAGTGTCATTGCATGTGTGTTCTATTTAGTAACAACAACCAGGGTCATTTTGCATGTGTGATCTCTTCACAAACCACCTATGGATCCACTAGTGTCATTTCATGTGTGTTCTTTTCACAATCCACCCATGGATCCACCAGTGTCATTGCATGTGTGTTCTTTTTAGTAACAACAACCAGAGTCATTTTGCATGTGTGATCTCTTCACATACCACCTATGGATCCACCAGTGTCATTGCATGTGTATTCTTTTTAGTAACAACAACCAGAGTCATTGAAATCTGTGTTCTTCTCACATACCACCTATGGATCCACCAGTGTCATTGCATGTGTGTTTATTTGACTAACAACAACCAGAGTCATTGCACGTGTGTTCTTTTCACATACCACATATGGATCCACCAGTGTGATTGAAATGTGTGTTCTCTACAGAGACCACACATGGATCCACTAGTGTCATTGCATGTGTGTTCTTTTCATTTTGCATGTGTGTTCTTTTTAGTAACAACAACCAGTGTCATTGCATGTGTGTTCTCTTCCGAGACCACACATGGATCCACCAGTGTCATTGCATGTGTGTTCTTTTTACTAACAACAACAAGAGTCATTGAAATGTGTGCTCTCTTCAGAGACCACACATGGATCCACCAGTGTCATTGCATGTGTGTTCTTTTCACTAACAACAACCAGAGTCATTGCATGTGTGTTCTTTTCACATAGCACATATGGATCCACCAGTGCCATTGCATCTGTGCTCTTTTCACAATCCACCAGTGGCATTGCATGTGTGTTCTTTTTAGTAACAACAAGCAGTCATTTTGCATGTGTGTTCTTTTCACATACCACCTATGGATCGACCAGTGTCATTGAAATGTGTATTATTTTCAACTAGCACCCATGGATCCACCAGTGTCATTGCATGTGTGTTCTTTTTACTAACAACAACCAGAGTCATTTTGCATGTGTGTTCTTCTCACATACCACCTATGGATCGACCAGTGTCATTGCATGTGTGTTCTTTTCACTAACAACAGCCAGTGTCATTGCATGTGTGTTCTCTTCACAATCCACCTATGGATCCACCAGTGTAATTGAAATGCGTGTTCTCTACAGAGACCACACATGGATCCCACCAGTGTCATTTTCCATGTTTGTTCTTTTTAGTAACAACAACTAGAGTCATTTTGCATCTGTGTTCTTTTCACATACCACCTATGGATCCACTAGTGTCATTGCATGTGTGTTCTCTTCACAATCCACCTATGGATCCACCAATGTAATTGCATGTGTGTTCTTTTTAGTAACAATAACCATTGTCATTGCATGTGTGTTCTCTTCAGAGACCACAAATGGACCCACCAGTGTCATTGCATGTGTGTTCTTTTTACTAACAACAACAAGAGTCATTGAAATGTGTGCTCTCTTTAGAGACCACACATGGATCCACCAGTGTCATTGCATGTGTGTTCTTTTCACATACCACCTATGGATCCACCAGTGTCATTGCATGTGTTTTCTTTTCACAATCCACCCATGGATCCCACCGTTGTCATTTTGCATGTGTTTTCTTTTTAGTAACAACAACCAGAGTCATTTTGCATGTGTGGTCTCTTCACATACCACCTATGGATCCACCAGTGTCATTGCATGTGTGTTCTTTTTAGTAACAACAACCAGAGTCATTGAAATGTGTGTTCTTCTCACATACCACCTATGGATCCACCAGTGTCATTGCATGTGTGTTCATTTCACTAACAACTACCAGAGTCATTTTCATGTGTGATATCTTCACATACCACCTATGGATCCACTAGTGTCATTGCATGTGTGTTCTTTTTAGTAACAACCAGTGTCATTTTGCATGTGTGTTCTTTTCACATACCACATATGGATCCTCCAGTGTCATTGCATGTGTGTTCTTTTCATTTTGCATGTGTGTTCTTTTTAGTAACAACAACCAGTGTCATTGCATGTGTGTTCTCTTCCGAGACCACACATGGATCCACCAGTATCATTGCATGTGTGTTCTTTTTACTAACAACAACAAGAGTCATTGAAATGTGTTCTCTCTTCAGAGACCACACATGGATCCACCAGTGTCATTGCATGTGTGTTCTTTTCACTAACAACAACCAGAGTCATTGCATGTGTGTTCTTTTCACATACCACATATGGATCCAACAGTGTCATTGCATGTGTGCTCTTTTCACAATCCACCCATGGATCCACCAGTGTCATTGCATGTGTGTTCTTTTTAGTAACAACAACCAGAGTCATTTTGCATGTGTGTTCTTTTCACTACCACCTATGAATCCACCAGTGTCATTGAAATGTGTGTTCATTTCACAATCCACCCATGGATCCACCGGTGTCATTGCATGTGTGTTCTATTTAGTAACAACAACCAGGGTCATTTTGCATGTGTGATCTCTTCACAAACCACCTATGGATCCACTAGTGTCATTTCATGTGTCTTCTTTTCACAATCCACCCATGGATCCACCAGTGTCATTTTGCATGTGTGTTCTTTTCACATACCACATATGGATCCACCAGTGTCATTGCATGTGTGTTCTTTTCACAATCCACCCATGGATCCACCGGTGTCATTGCATGTGTGTTCTTTTTAGTAACAACCAGAGTCATTTTGCATGTGTCTTCTTTTCACATACCACCTATGGATCCACTAAGTCATTGCATGTGTTTTCTTTTCACAATCCACCCATGGATCCCACCAGTGTCATTCTGCATGTTTGTTCTTTTTAGTAACAACAACCAGAGTCATTTTGCATGTGTGTTCTTTTCACATACCACCTATGGATCCACTAGTGTCATTCCATGTGTGTTCTCTTCACAATCCACCTATGGATCCACCAGTGTCATTGCATGTGTTTTTTTTAGTAACAACAACCAGAGTCATTGCATGTGTGCTCTCTTCAGAGACCACACATGGATCCACCAGTGTCATTGCATGTGTGTTCTTTTTACTAACAACAACAAGAGTCATTTAAATGTGTGCTCTCTTCAGAGACCACACATGGATCCACCAGTGTCATTGCATGTGTGTTTTTTCACTAACAACAACCAGAGTCATTGCATGTGTGTTCTTTTCACTAACAACAACCAAAGTCATTGCATGTGTGTTATTTTCACATACCACATATGGATCACCAGTGTCATTGCATGTGTGTTCTTTTCACAATCCACCCATGGATCCACCAGTGTCATTGCATGTGTGTTCTTTTTAGTAACAACCAGAGTCATTTTGCATGTGTGTTCTTTTCACATACCACCTATGGATCCACCAGTGTCATTGCATGTGTTTCCTTTTCACAATCCACCCATGGATCCACCAGTGTCATTGCATGTGTTTTCTTTTTAGTAACAACAACCAGAGTCATTTTGCATGTGTGATCTCTTCACATACCACCTATGGATCCACCAGTGTCATTGCATGTGTTTTCTTTTTAGTAACAACAACCAGAGTCATTGAAATGTGTGTTCATTTCACAATCCACCCATGGATCCCACCAGTGTCATTGCATGTGTGTTCATTTCACAATCCACCTATGGATCCACTAGTGTCATTGCATGTGTGTTCTTTTCACTAACAACAACAAGAGTCAATGAAATGTGTGATCTCTTCACATACCACCTATGGATCCACCAGTGTCATTGCATGTGTGTTCATTTCACTAACAACTACCAGAGTCATTTTGCATGTGCGATCTCTTCACATACCACCTATGGATCTACTAGTGTCATTGCATGTGTGTTCTTTTTACTAACAACAACAAGAGTCATTGAAATGTGTGTTTCTTGAGACCACACATGGATCCTGATGTCATTGCATGTGTGTTCTTTTCACTATCAACAACCAGAGTCATTGCATGTGTGTTCTTTTTACTAACAACAACAAGAGTCATTAAAATGTGTGCTCTCTTTAGAGACCACACATGGATCCACCAGTGTCATTGCATGTGTGTTCTTTTCACTAACAACAACCAGAGTCATTGCATGCGTGTTCTTTTCACATACCACCTATGGATCGACAAGTGTCATTAAAATGCGTGTTCTCTATAGAGACCACACATGGATCCACCAGTGTCATTGAATGTGTGTTCTTTTTAGTAACAACAACCAGTCATTTTGCATGTGTGTTGTTTTCACATACCATCTATGGATCCACCAGTGTCATTGCATGTGTGTTCTCTTCACAATCCACGTATGGATCCACCAGTGTCATTGCATGTGTGTTATTTTTAGTAACCACAACCAGTGTCATTGCATGTGTGTTCTCTTCAGAGACCACAAATGGATCCACCAGTGTCATTGCATGTGTGTTCTTTTTACTAACAACAACAAGTGTCATTGAAATGCGTGCTCTCTTTAGAGACCACACATGGATCCACCAGTGTCATTGCATGTGTGTTCTTTTCACATACCACCTATGGATCCACCAGCGTCATTGCATGTGTTTTTTTTTCACAATCCACCCATGGATACACCAGTGTCATTGCATGTGTGTTATTTTTAGTAACAACAACCAGAGTCATTTTGCATGTGTGATCTCTTCACATACCACCTATGGATCCACCAGTGTCATTGCATGTGTGTTATTTTTAGTAACAACAACCAGAGTCATTTTGCATGTGTGATCTCTTCACATACCACCTATGGATCCACCAGTGTCATTGCATGTGTGTTCTTTTTAGTAACAACAACCAGAGTCATTGAAATGTGTGTTCTTCACACATACCACCTATGGATCCACTAGTGTCATTGCATGTGTGTTCATTTCACTAACAACTACCAGAATCATTTTGCATGTGTGATCTCTTCACATACCACCTACGGATCCACCAATGTCATTGCATGTGTGTTCTTTTTAGTAACAACCAGAGTCGTTTTGCATGTGTGTTCTTTTCACATACCACATATTGATCCACCAGTGTCATTGCATGTGTGTTCTTTTCATTTTGCATGTGTGTTCTTTTTAGTAACAACAACCAGTGTCATTGCATGTGTGTTCTCTTCAGAGAGCACACATGGATCCACCAGTGTCATTGCATGTGTGTTCTTTTTACTAACAACAACAAGAGTCATTGAAATGTGTGCTCTCTTTAGACACCACACATGGATCCACCAGTGTCATTGCATGTGTGTTCTTTTCACTAAGAACAACCAGAATCATTGCATGTGTGTTCTTTTCACATACCACATATGGATCCACCAGTGTGATTGAAATGTGTGTTCTCTACATAGACCACACATGGATCCACCGATGTCATTGCATGTGTGTTCTCTTCACAATCCACCTATGGATCCACCAGTGTCATTGCATGTGTGTTATTTTTAGTAACAACAACCAGTGTCATTGCATGTGTGTTCTCTTCAGAGACCACAAATGGATCCACCAGTGTCATTGCATGTGTGTTCTTTTTACTAACAACAACAAGAGTCATTGAAATGCGTGCTCTCTTCAGAGACCACACATGGATCCACCAGTGTCATTGCATGTGTGTTCTTTTCACATACCACCTATGGATCCACCAGCGTCATTGCATGTGTTTTGTTTTCACAATCCACCCATGGATCCACCAGTGTCATTGCATGTGTGTTATTTTTAGTAACAACAACCAGAGTCATTTTGCATGTGTGATCTCTTCACATACCACCTATGGATCCACCAGTGTCATTGCATGTGTGTTCTTTTAGTAACAACAACCAGAGTCATTGAAATGTGTGTTCTTCTCACATACCACCTATGGATCAACCAGTGTCATTACATGTGTGTTCATTTCACTAACAACTACCAGAGTCATTTTGCATGTGTGATCTCTTCACATACCACCTATGGATCCACCAGTGTGATTGCATGTGTGTTCTTTTTAGTAACAACCAGTGTCATTTTGCATGTGTGTTCTTTTCATTTTGCATGTGTGTTCTTTTTAGTAACAACAACCAGTGTCATTGCATGTGTGTTCTCTTCAGAGACCACACTTGTATCCTGATGTCATTGCATGTGTGTTCTTTTTAATAACAACAACAAGAGTCATTGAAATGTGTGCTCTCTTGAGACCACACATGGATCCTGATGTCATTGCATGTGTGTTCTTTTCACTAACAACAACTATTGTCATTGCATGTGTGTTCTTTTCACATACCACATATGGATCCACCAGTGTCATTGCATGTGTGCTCTTTTCACAATCCACCCATGGATCCACCAGTGTCATTGCATGTGTGTTCTTTTTAGTAACAACAACAAGAGTCATTTTGCATGTGTGTTCTTTTCGCATACCACCTCTGAATCCACCAGTGTCATTGAAATGTGTGTTCATTTCACAATCCACCCATGAATCCACCAGTGTCATTGCATGTGTGTTCTTTTTAGTAACAACAACCAGTGTCATTTTGCATGTGTGATCTCTTCACATACCACCTATGGATCAACTAGTGTCATTGCATGTGTGTTCTTTTTAGTAACAACCAGAGTCATTGAAATGTGTGTTCTTCACACATACCACCTATGGATCCACCAGTGTCATTGCATGTGTGTTCATTTCACTAACAACTACCAGAATCATTTTGCATGTGTGATCTCTTCACATACCACCAGTGTCATTGCATGTGTGTTCTTTTTAGTAACAACCAGAGTCGTTTTGCATGTGTGTTCTTTTCACATACCACATATAGATCCACCAATGTCATTGCATGTGTGTTCTTTTCATTTTGCATGTGTGTTCTTTTTAGTAACAACAACCAGTGTCATTGCATGTGTGTTCTCTTCAGAGAGCACACATGGATCCACCAGTGTCATTGCATGTGTGTTCTTTTTACTAACAACAAAAAGAGTCATTGAAATGTGTGCTCTCTTTAGAGACCACACATGGATCCACCAGTGTCATTGCATGTGTGTTCTTTTCACTAAGAACAACCAGAGTCATTGCATGTGTGTTCTTTTCACATACCACATATGGATCCACCAGTGTGATTGAAATGTGTGTTCTCTACATAGACCACACATGGATCCACCGATGTCATTGCATGTGTGTTCTTTTTAGTAACAACCAAAGTCATTTTTCATGTGTGTTCTTATCACATACCACCTATGGATCCACCAGTGTCATTGCATGTGTGTTCTTTTCATTTTGCATGTGTGTTCTTTTTAGTAACAACAACCAGTGTCATTGCATTTGTGTTCACTTCAGAGACCACACATGGATCCACCAGTGTCATTGCATGTGTGTTCTTTTTACTAACAACAACAAGAGTCATTGAAATGTGTGTTGTCTTCAGAGACCACACATGGATCCACCAGTGTCATTGCATGTGTGTTTTTTTCACTAACAACAACCAGAGTCATTGGATGTGTGTTCTTTTCGCATACCACATATGGATCCACCGGTGTCATTGCATGTGTGCTCTTTTCACAATCCACCCATGGATCCACCAGTGTCATTGCATGTGTGTTCTTTTTAGTAACAACAACCAGAGTCATTTTGCATGTGTGATCTCTTCACATACCACCTATGGATCCACCAGTGTCATTGCATGTGTGTTCTTTTTAGTAACAACAACCAAAGTCATTTAAATGTGTGTTCATTTCACAATCCACCCATGGATCCCACCAATGTCATTGCGTGTGTGTTCATTTCACAATCCACCTATGGATCCACCAGTGTCATTGCATGTGTGTTCTTTTTAGTAATAACAACCAGAGTCATTTTGCATGTGTGTTCTTCTCACATACCACCTATGGATCCACCAGTGTCATTGCATGTGTGTTCTTTTCACTAACAACAACCAGTGTCATTGCATGTGTGTTCTCTTCACAATCTACCTATGGATCCACCAGTGTCATTGAAATGCGTGTTCTCTACAGAGACCACACATGGATCCACCGGTGTTATTGCATGTGTGTTCTTTTTAGTAACAACAACCAGTCATTTTGCATGTGTGTTCTTTTCACATACCACCTATGGATCCACCAGTGTCATTGCATGTGTTTTCTTTTCACAATCCACCCATGGATCCACCAGTGTCATTGCATGTGTTTTCTTTTTAGTAACAACAACCAGAGTCATTTTGCATGTGTGATCTCTTCACATACCACCTATGGATCCACCAGTGTCATTGCATGTGTTTTCTTTTTAGTAACAACAACCAGAGTCATTGAAATGTGTGTTCATTTCACAATCCACCCATGGATCCCACCAGTGTCATTGCATGTGTGTTCATTTCACAATCCACCTATGGATCCACTAGTGTCATTGCATGTGTGTTATTTTCACTAACAACAACAAGAGTCAATGAAATGTGTGATCTCTTCACATACCACCTATGGATCCACCAGTGTCATTGCATGTGTGCTCTTTTCACAATCCACCCATGGATCCACCAGTGTCATTGCATGTGTGTTCTTTTTAGTAACAACAACAAGAGTCATTTTGCATGTGTGTTCTTTTCGCATACCACCTCTGAATCCACCAGTGTCATTGAAATGTGTGTTCATTTCACAATCCACCCATGAATCCACCAGTGTCATTGCATGTGTGTTCTTTTTAGTAACAACAACCAGAGTCATTTTGCATGTGTGATCTCTTCACATACCACCTATGGATCAACCAGTGTCATTGCATGTGTGTTCTTTTTAGTAACAACCAGAGTCATTGAAATGTGTGTTCTTCACACATACCACCTATGGATCCACCAGTGTCATTGCATGTGTGTTCATTTCACTAACAACTACCAGAATCATTTTGCATGTGTGATCTCTTCACATACCACCTACGGATCCACCAGTGTCATTGCATGTGTGTTCTTTTTAGTAACAACAACAAGAGTCATTTTGCATGTGTGTTCTTTTCACATACCACATATAGATCCACCAATGTCATTGCATGTGTGTTCTTTTAATATTTCATCTGTGTTCTTTTTCGTAACAACAACCAGTGTCATTGCATGTGTGTTCTCTTCAGAGACCACACATGGATCCACAAGTGTCATTGCAAGTGTGTTCTTTTTACTAACAACAACAAGAGTCATTGAAATGTGTGCTCTCTTCAGAGACCACACATGGATCCACCAGTGTCATCGGATGTGTGTTCTTTTCACTAAGAACAACCAGAGTCATTGCATGTGTGTTCTTTTCACATACCACATATGGATCCACCAGTTTGATTGAAATGTGTGTTCTCTATGGAGACCACATATGGATCCACCAGTGTCATTGCATGTGTGTTCTTTTTAGTAACAACCAAAGTCATTTTTCATGTGTGTTCTTCTCACATACCACCTATGGATCCACCAGTGTCATTGCATGTGTGTTCTCTTCACAATCCACCTATGGATCCACCAGTGTCATTGCATGTGTGTTCTTTTTAGTGACAACAACCAGTGTCATTGCATTTGTGTTCACTTCAGAGACCACACATGGATCCACCAGTGTCATTGCATGTGTGTTCTTTTTACTAACAACAACAAGAGTCATTGAAATGTGTGTTGTCTTCAGAGACCACACATGGATCCACCAGTGTCATTGCATGTGTTTTTTTTTCACTAACAACAACCAGAGTCATTGCATGTGTGTTCTTTTCACATACCACATATGGATCCACCAGTGTCATTGCATGTGTGCTCTTTTCACAATCCACCCATGGATCCACCAGTGTCATTGCAGGTGAGTTCCTTGTAGTAACCTCAACCAGAGTCACTTTGCATGTGTGTTCTCTTCACATACCACCTATGGATCCACCAGTGTCATTGCATGTGTGTTCTTTTTAGTAACAACAACCAAAGTCATTTAAATGTGTGTTCATTTCACAATCCACCCATGGATCCCACCAATGTCATTGCGTGTGTGTTCATTTCACAATCCACCTATGGATCCACAGTGTCATTGCATGTGTGTTCTTTTAGTAATAACAACGAGTCATTTTGCATGTGTGTTCTTCTCACATACCACCTATGGATCCACAGTGTCATTGCATGTGTGTTCTTTTCACTAACAACAACCAGTGTCATTGCATGTGTGTTCATTTCACAATCAACCTATGGATCCACGAGTGTCATTGAAATGTGTTCTCTGAGAGACCACACATGGATCCACCGTGTTATTGCATGTGTGTTCTTTTTAGTAACAACAACCAGTCATTTTGCATGTGTGTTCTTTTCACATACCACCTATGGATCCACAGTGTCATTGCATGTGTTTTCTTTCAATCCACCCATGGATCCACAGTGTCATTGCATGTGTTCTTTTTAGTAACAACAACCAGAGTCATTTTGCATGTGTGATCTCTTCACATACCACCTATGGTTCAAGTATTGTCATTTCATGTGTTTTCTTTTTAGTAACAACAACTTGTGTCATTGAAATGTGTGTTCATTTCACAATCCACCCATGGATCCCACCAGTGTCATTGCATGTGTGTTCATTTCACAATCCACCTATGGATCCACTAGTGTCATTGCATGTGTGTTATTTTCACTAACAACAACAAGAGTCAATGAAATGTGTGATCTCTTCACATACCACCTATGGATCCACCAGTGTCATTGCATGTGTGTTCATTTCACTAACAACTACCAGAGTCATTTTGCATGTGCGATCTCTTCACATACCACCTATGGATCTACTAGTGTCATTGCATGTGTGTTATTTTTACTAACAACAACAAGAGTCATTGAAATGTGTGCTCTCTTCAGAGACCACACATGGATCCACCAGTGTCATTGCATGTGTGTTCTTTTCACTATCAACAACCAGAGTCATTGCATGTGTGTTCTTTTTACTAACAACAACAAGAGTCATTAAAATGTGTGCTCTCTTTAGAGACCACACATGGATCCACCAGTGTCATTGCATGTGTGTTCTTTTCACTAACAACAACCAGAGTCATTGCATGCGTGTTCTTTTCACATACCACCTATGGATCGACCAGTGTCATTAAAATGCGTGTTCTCTACAGAGACCACACATGGATCCACCAGTGTCATTGCATGTGTGTTCTTTTTAGTAACAACAACCAGTCATTTTGCATGTGTGTTGTTTTCACATACCATCTATGGATCCACCAGTGTCATTGCATGTGTGTTCTCTTCACAATCCACGTATGGATCCACCAGTGTCATTGCATGTGTGTTATTTTTAGTAACCACAACCAGTGTCATTGCATGTGTGTTCTCTTCAGAGACCACAAATGGATCCACCAGTGTCATTGCATGAGTGTTCTTTTTACTAACAACAACAAGTGTCACTGAAATGCGTGCTCTCTTCAGAGACCACACATGGATCCACCAGTGTCATTGCATGTGTGTTCTTTTCACATACCACCTATGGATCCACCAGCGTCATTGCATGTGTTTTGTTTTCACAATCCACCCATGGATCCACCAGTGTCATTGCATGTGTGTTATTTTTAGTAACAACAACCAGAGTCATTTTGGATGTGTGATCTCTTCACATACCACCTATGGATCCACCAGTGTCATTGCATGTGTGTTCTTTTTAGTAACAACAACCAGAGTCATTGAAATGTGTGTTCTTCTCACATACCACCTATGGATCAACCAGTGTCATTACATGTGTGTTCATTTCACTAACAACTACCAGAGTCATTTTGCATGTGTGATCTCTTCACATACCACCTATGGATCCACCAGTGTGATTGCATGTGTGTTCTTTTTAGTAACAACCAGTGTCATTTTGCATGTGTGTTCTTTTCATTTTGCATGTGTGTTCTTTTTAGTAACAACAGTGTCATTGCATGTGTGTTCTCTTGAGACCACACTTGGATCCACCAGTGTCATTGCATGTGTGTTCTTTTTACTAACAACAACAAGAGTCATTGAAATGTGTGCTCTCTTCAGAGACCACACATGGATCCACCAGTGTCATTGCATGTGTGTTCTTTTCACTAACAACAACTATTGTCATTGCATGTGTGTTCTTTTCACATACCACATATGGATCCACCAGTGTCATTGCATGTGTGCTCTTTTCACAATCCACCCATGGATCCACCAGTGTCATTGCATGTGTGTTCTTTTTAGTAACAACAACAAGAGTCATTTTGCATGTGTGTTCTTTTCGCATACCACCTCTGAATCCACCAGTGTCATTGAAATGTGTGTTCATTTCACAATCCACCCATGAATCCACCAGTGTCATTGCATGTGTGTTCTTTTTAGTAACAACAACCAGAGTCATTTTGCATGTGTGATCTCTTCACATACCACCTATGGATCAACCAGTGTCATTGCATGTGTGTTCTTTTTAGTAACAACCAGAGTCATTGAAATGTGTGTTCTTCACACATACCACCTATGGATCCACCAGTGTCATTGCATGTGTGTTCATTTCACTAACAACTACCAGAATCATTTTGCATGTGTGATCTCTTCACATACCACCTACGGATCCACCAGTGTCATTGCATGTGTGTTCTTTTTAGTAACAACCAGAGTCGTTTTGCATGTGTGTTCTTTTCACATACCACATATAGATCCACCAGTGTCATTGCATGTGTGTTCTTTTCATTTTGCATGTGTGTTCTTTTTAGTAACAACAACCAGTGTCATTGCATGTGTGTTCTCTTCAGAGAGCACACATGGATCCTGATGTCATTGCATGTGTGTTCTTTTTACTAACAACAACAAGAGTCATTGAAATGTGTGCTCTCTTTAGAGACCACACATGGATCCACCAGTGTCATTGCATGTGTGTTCTTTTCACTAAGAACAACCAGAATCATTGCATGTGTGTTCTTTTCACATACCACATATGGATCCACCAGTGTGATTGAAATGTGTGTTCTCTGCATAGACCACACATGGATCCACCGATGTCATTGCATGTGTGTTCTCTTCACAATCCACCTATGGATCCACCAGTGTCATTGCATGTGTGTTATTTTTAGTAACAACCAGTGTCATTGCATGTGTGTTCTCTTCAGAGACCACAAATGGATCCACCAGTGTCATTGCATGTGTGTTCTTTTTACTAACAAGAACAAGAGTCATTGAAATGCGTGCTCTCTTCAGAGACAAAACATGGATCCACCAGTGTCATTGCATGTGTGTTCTTTTCACATACCACCTATGGATCCACCAGCGTCATTGCATGTGTTTTGTTTTCACAATCCACCCATGGATCCACCAGTGTCATTGCATGTGTGTTATTTTTAGTAACAACAACCAGAGTCATTTTGCATGTGTGATCTCTTCACATACCACCTATGGATCCACCAGTGTCATTGCATGTGTGTTCTTTTTAGTAACAACAACCAGAGTCATTGAAATGTGTGTTCTTCTCACATACCACCTATGGATCAACCAGTGTCATTACATGTGTGTTCATTGCACTAACAACTACCAGAGTCATTTTGCATGTGTGATCTCTTCACATACCACCTATGGATCCACCAGTGTGATTGCATGTGTGTTCTTTTTAGTAACAACCAGTGTCATTTTGCATGTGTGTTCTTTTCATTTTGCATGTGTGTTCTTTTTAGTAACAACAACCAGTGTCATTGCATGTGTGTTCTCTTCAGAGACCACACTTGGATCCACCAGTGTCATTGCATGTGTGTTCTTTTTACTAACAACAACAAGAGTCATTGAAATGTGTGCTCTCTTCAGAGACCACATGGATCCACTGATGTCATTGCATGTGTGTTCTTTTCACTAACAACAACTATTGTCATTGCATGTGTGTTCTTTTCACATACCACATATGGATCCACCAGTGTCATTGCATGTGTGCTCTTTTCACAATCCACCCATGGATCCACCAGTGTCATTGCATGTGTGTTCTTTTTAGTAACAACAACAAGAGTCATTTTTCATGTGTGTTCTTTTCGCATACCACCTCTGAATCCACCAGTGTCATTGAAATGTGTGTTCATTTCACAATCCACCCATGAATCCACCAGTGTCATTGCATGTGTGTTCTTTTTAGTAGCAACAACCAGAGTCATTTTGCATGTGTGATCTCTTCACATACCACCTATGGATCAACCAGTGTCATTGCATGTGTGTTCTTTTTAGTAACAACCAGAGTCATTGAAATGTGTGTTCTTCACACATGCCACCTATGGATCCACCAGTGTCATTGCATGTGTGTTCATTTCACTAACAACTACCAGAATCATTTTGCATGTGTGATCTCTTCACATACCACCTACGGATCCACCAGTGTCATTGCATGTGTGTTCTTTTTAGTAACAACCAGAGTCGTTTTGCATGTGTGTTCTTTTCACATACCACATATAGATCCACCAATGTCATTGCATGTGTGTTCTTTTCATTTTGCATGTGTGTTCTTTTTAGTAACAACAACCAGTGTCATTGCATGTGTGTTCTCTTCAGAGAGCACACATGGATCCACCAGTGTCATTGCATGTGTGTTCTTTTTACTAACAACAACAAGAGTCATTGAAATGTGTGCTCTCTTTAGAGACCACACATGGATCCACCAGTGTCATTGCATGTGTGTTCTTTTCACTAAGAACAACCAGAGTCATTGCATGTGTGTTCTTTTCACATACCACATATGGATCCACCAGTGTGATTGAAATGTGTGTTCTCTACATAGACCACACATGGATCCACCGATGTCATTGCATGTGTGTTCTTTTTAGTAACAACCAAAGTCATTTTTCATGTGTGTTCTTCTCACATACCACCTATGGATCCACCAGTGTCATTGCATGTGTGTTCTCTTCACAATCCACCTATGGATCCACCAGTGTCATTGCATGTGTGTTCTTTTTAGTAACAACAACTAGTGTCATTGCATTTGTGTTCACTTCAGAGACCACACATGGATCCACCAGTGTCATTGCATGTGTGTTCTTTTTACTAACAACAACAAGAGTCATTGAAATGTGTGTTGTCTTCAGAGACCACACATGGATCCACCAGTGTCATTGCATGTGTTTTTTTTCACTAACAACAACCAGAGTCATTGCATGTGTGTTCTTTTCACATACCACATATGGATCCACCAGTGTCATTGCATGTGTGCTCTTTTCACAATCCACCCATGGATCCACCAGTGTCATTGCATGTGTGTTCTTTTTAGTAACAACAACCAGAGTCATTTTGCATGTGTGATCTCTTCACATACCACCTATGGATCCAACAGTGTCATTGCATGTGTGTTCTTTTTAGTAACAACAACCAAAGTCATTTAAATGTGTGTTCATTTCACAATCCACCCATGGATCCCACCAATGTCATTGCGTGTGTGTTCATTTCACAATCCACCTATGGATCCACCAGTGTCATTGCATGTGTGTTCTTTTTAGTAATAACAACCAGAGTCATTTTGCATGTGTGTTCTTCTCACATACCACCTATGGATCCACCAGTGTCATTGCATGTGTGTTCTTTTCACTAACAACAACCAGTGTCATTCCATGTGTGTTCTCTTCACAATCCACCTATGGATCCACCAGTGTCATTGAAATGCGTGTTCTCTACATAGACCACACATGGATCCACCGGTGTTATTGCATGTGTGTTCTTTTTAGTAACAACAACCAGTCATTTTACATGTGTGTTCTTTTCACATACCACCTATGGATCCACCAGTGTCATTGCATGTGTTTTCTTTTCACAATCCACCCATGGATCCACCAGTGTCATTGCATGTGTTTTCTTTTTAGTAACAACAACCAGAGTCATTTTGCATGTGTGATCTCTTCACATACCACCTATGGATCCACCAGTGTCATTGCATGTGTTTTCTTTTTAGTAACAACAACCAGAGTCATTGAAATGTGTGTTCATTTCACAATCCACCCATGGATCCCACCAGTGTCATTGCATGTGTGTTCATTTCACAATCCACCTATGGATCCACTAGTGTCATTGCATGTGTGTTCTTTTCACTAACAACAACAAGAGTCAATGAAATGTGTGATCTGTTCACATACCACCTATGGATCCACCAGTGTCATTGCATGTGTGTTCATTTCACTAACAACTACCAGAGTCATTTTGCATGTGCGATCTCTTCACATACCACCTATGGATCTACTAGTGTCATTGCATGTGTGTTCTTTTTACTAACAACAACAAGAGTCATTGAAATGTGTGCTCTCTTCAGAGACCATACATGGATCCACCAGTGTCATTGCATGTGTGTTCTTTTCACTATCAACAACCAGAGTCATTGCATGTGTGTTCTTTTTACTAACAACAACAAGAGTCATTAAAATGTGTGCTCTCTTTAGAGACCACACATGGATCCACCAGTGTCATTGCATGTGTGTTCTTTTCACTAACAACAACCAGAGTCATTGCATGCGTGTTCTTTTCACATACCACCTATGGATCGACCAGTGTCATTAAAATGCGTGTTCTCTACAGAGACCACACATGGATCCACCAGTGTCATTGCATGTGTGTTCTTTTTAGTAACAACAACCAGTCATTTTGCATGTGTGTTGTTTTCACATACCATCTATGGATCCACCAGTGTCATTGCATGTGTGTTCTCTTCACAATCCATGTATGGATCCACCAGTGTCATTGCATGTGTGTTATTTTTAGTAACCACAACTAGTGTCATTGCATGTGTGTTCTCTTCAGAGACCACAAATGGATCCACCAGTGTCATTGCATGTGTGTTCTTTTTACTAACAACAACAAGTGTCATTGAAATGCGTGCTCTCTTCAGAGACCACACATGGATCCACCAGTGTCATTGCATGTGTGTTCTTTTCACATACCACCTATGGATCCACCAGCGTCATTGCATGTGTTTTGTTTTCACAATCCACCCATGGATCCACCAGTGTCATTGCATGTGTGTTATTTTTAGTAACAACAACCAGAGTCATTTTGCATGTGTGATCTCTTCACATACCACCTATGGATCCACCAGTGTCATTGCATGTGTGTTCTTTTTAGTAACAACAACCAGAGTCATTCAAATGTGTGTTCTTCTCACATACCACCTATGGATCAACCAGTGTCATTACATGTGTGTTCATTTCACTAACAACTACCAGAGTCATTTTGCATGTGTGATCTCTTCACATACCACCTATGGATCCACCAGTGTGATTGCATGTGTGTTCTTTTTAGTAACAACCAGTGTCATTTTGCATGTGTGTTCTTTTCATTTTGCATGTGTGTTCTTTTTAGTAACAACAACCAGTGTCATTGCATGTGTGTTCTCTTCAGAGACCACACTTGGATCCACCAGTGTCATTGCATGTGTGTTCTTTTTACTAACAACAACAAGAGTCATTGAAATGTGTGCTCTCTTCAGAGACCACACATGGATCCTGATGTCATTGCATGTGTGTTCTTTTCACTAACAACAACTATTGTCATTGCATGTGTGTTCTTTTCACATACCACATATGGATCCACCAGTGTCATTGCATGTGTGCTCTTTTCACAATCCACCCATGGATCCACCAGTGTCATTGCATGTGTGTTCTTTTTAGTAACAACAACAAGAGTCATTTTGCATGTGTGTTCTTTTCGCATACCACCTCTGAATCCACCAGTGTCATTGAAATGTGTGTTCATTTCACAATCCACCCATGAATCCACCAGTGTCATTGCATGTGTGTTCTTTTTAGTAACAACAACCAGAGTCATTTTGCATGTGTGATCTCTTCACATACCACCTATGGATCAACCAGTGTCATTGCATGTGTGTTCTTTTTAGTAACAACCAGAGTCATTGAAATGTGTGTTCTTCACACATACCACCTATGGATCCACCAGTGTCATTGCATGTGTGTTCATTTCACTAACAACTACCAGAATCATTTTGCATGTGTGATCTCTTCACATACCACCTACGGATCCACCAGTGTCATTGCATGTGTGTTCTTTTTAGTAACAACAGTCGTTTTGCATGTGTGTTCTTTTCACATACCACATATAGATCCACCAGTGTCATTGCATGTGTGTTCTTTTCATTTTGCATGTGTGTTCTTTTTAGTAACAACAACCAGTGTCATTGCATGTGTGTTCTCTTTAGAGAGCACACATGGATCCACCAGTGTCATTGCATGTGTGTTCTTTTTACTAACAACAACAAGAGTCATTGAAATGTGTGCTCTCTTTAGAGACCACACATGGATCCATCAGTGTCATTGCATGTGTGTTCTTTTCACTAAGAACAACCAGAATCATTGCATGTGTGTTCTTTTCACATACCACATATGGATCCACCAGTGTGATTGAAATGTGTGTTCTCTACATAGACCACACATGGATCCACCGATGTCATTGCATGTGTGTTCTCTTCACAATCCACCTATGGATCCACCAGTGTCATTGCATGTGTGTTATTTTTAGTAACAACCAGTGTCATTGCATGTGTGTTCTCTTCAGAGACCACAAATGGATCCACCAGTGTCATTGCATGTGTGTTCTTTTTACTAACAACAACAAGAGTCATTGAAATGCGTGCTCTCTTCAGAGACCACACATGGATCCACCAGTGTCGTTGCATGTGTGTTCTTTTCACATACCACCTATGGATCCACCAGCGTCATTGCATGTGTTTTGTTTTCACAATCCACCCATGGATCCACCAGTGTCATTGCATGTGTGTTATTTTTAGTAACAACAACCAGAGTCATTTTGCATGTGTGATCTCTTCACATACCACCTATGGATCCACCAGTGTCATTGCATGTGTGTTCTTTTTAGTAACAACAACCAGATTCATTGAAATGTGTGTTCTTCTCACATACCACCTATGGATCAACCAGTGTCATTACATGTGTGTTCATTTCACTAACAACTACCAGAGTCATTTTGCATGTGTGATCTCTTCACATACCACCTATGGATCCACCAGTGTGATTGCATGTGTGTTCTTTTTAGTAACAACCAGTGTCATTTTGCATGTGTGTTCTTTTCATTTTGCATGTGTGTTCTTTTTAGTAACAACAACCAGTGTCATTGCATGTGTGTTCTCTTCAGAGACCACACTTGGATCCACCAGTGTCATTGCATGTGTGTTCTTTTTACTAACAACAACAAGAGTCATTGAAATGTGTGCTCTCTTCAGAGACCACACATGGATCCACCAGTGTCATTGCATGTGTGTTCTTTTCACTAACAACAACTATTGTCATTGCATGTGTGTTCTTTTCACATACCACATATGGATCCACCAGTGTCATTGCATGTGTGCTCTTTTCACAATCCACCCATGGATCCACCAGTGTCATTGCATGTGTGTTCTTTTTAGTAACAACAAGAGTCATTTTGCATGTGTGTTCTTTTTCAGATACCACCTCTGAATCCACCAGTGTCATTGAAATGTGTGTTCATTTCACAATCCACCCATGAATCCACCAGTGTCATTGCATGTGTGTTCTTTTTAGTAACAACAACCAGAGTCATTTTGCATGTGTGATCTCTTCACATACCACCTATGGATCCACCAGTGTCATTGCATGTGTGTTCTTTTTAGTAACAACCAGAGTCGTTTTGCATGTGTGTTCTTTTCACATACCACATATAGATCCACCAGTGTCATTGCATGTGTGTTCTTTTCATTTTGCATGTGTGTTCTTTTTAGTACAACAACCAGTGTCATTGCATGTGTGTTCTCTTTAGAGAGCACACATGGATCCACCAGTGTCATTGCATGTGTGTTCTTTTTACTAACAACAACAAGAGTCATTGAAATGTGTGCTCTCTTTAGAGACCACACATGGATCCACCAGTGTCATTGCATGTGTGTTCTTTTCACTAAGAACAACCAGAGTCATTGCATGTGTGTTCTTTTCACATACCACATATGGATCCACCAGTGTGATTGAAATGTGTGTTCTCTACAGAGACCACACATGGATCCACCAGTGTCATTGCATATGTGTTCTCTTCACAATCCACCTACGGATCCACCAATGTCATTGCATGTGTGTTCTTTTTAGTAACAACCAGTGTCATTGCATGTGTGTTCTCTTCAGAGACCACAAATGGATCCACCAGTGTCATTGCATGTGTGTTCTTTTTACTAACAACAACAAGAGTCATTGAAATGCGTGCTCTCTTCAGAGACCACACATGGATCCACCAGTGTCGTTGCATGTGTGTTCTTTTCACATACCACCTATGGATCCACCAGCGTCATTGCATGTGTTTTGTTTTCACAATCCACCCATGGATCCACCAGTGTCATTGCATGTGTGTTATTTTTAGTAACAACAACCAGAGTCATTTTGCATGTGTGATCTCTTCACATACCACCTATGGATCCACCAGTGTCATTGCATGTGTGTTCTTTTTAGTAACAACAACCAGAGTCATTGAAATGTGTGTTCTTCTCACATACCACCTATGGATCAACCAGTGTCATTACATGTGTGTTCATTTCACTAACAACTACCAGAGTCATTTTGCATGTGTGATCTCTTCACATACCACCTATGGATCCACCAGTGTGATTGCATGTGTGTTCTTTTTAGTAACAACCAGTGTCATTTTGCATGTGTGTTCTTTTCATTTTTCATGTGTGTTCTTTTTAGTAACAACAACCAGTGTCATTGCATGTGTGTTCTCTTCAGAGACCACACTTGGATCCACCAGTGTCATTGCATGTGTGTTCTTTTTACTAACAACAACAAGAGTCATTGAAATGTGTGCTCTCTTCAGAGACCACACATGGATCCACCAGTGTCATTGCATGTGTGTTCTTTTCACTAACAACAACTATTGTCATTGCATGTGTGTTCTTTTCACATACCACATATGGATCCACCAGTGTCATTGCATGTGTGCTCTTTTCACAATCCAGCCATGGATCCACCAGTGTCATTGCATGTGTGTTCTTTTTAGTAACAACAACAAGAGTCATTTTGCATGTGTGTTCTTTTCGCATACCACCTCTGAATCCACCAGTGTCATTGAAATGTGTGTTCATTTCACAATCCACCCATGAATCCACTAGTGTCATTGCATGTGTGTTCTTTTTAGTAACAACAACCAGAATCATTTTGCATGTGTGATCTCTTCACATACCACCTATGGATCAACCAGTGTCATTGCATGTGTGTTCTTTTTAGTAACAACCAGAGTCATTGAAATGTGTGTTCTTCACACATACCACCTATGGATCCACCAGTGTCATTGCATGTGTGTTCATTTCACTAACAACTACCAGAATCATTTTGCATGTGTGATCTCTTCACATACCACCTACGGATCCACCAGTGTCATTGCATGTGTGTTCTTTTTAGTAACAACCAGAGTTGTTTTGCATGTGTGTTCTTTTCACATACCACATATAGATCCACCAATGTCATTGCATGTGTGTTCTTTTCATTTTGCATGTGTGTTCTTTTTAGTAACAACAACCAGTGTCATTGCATGTGTGTTCTCTTCAGAGAGCACACATGGATCCACCAGTGTCATTGCATGTGTGTTCTTTTTACTAACAACAACAAGAGTCATTGAAATGTGTGCTCTCTTTAGAGACCACACATGGATCCACCAGTGTCATTGCATGTGTGTTCTTTTAACTAAGAACAACCAGAGTCATTGCATGTGTGTTCTTTTCACATACCACATATGGATCCACCAGTGTGATTGAAATGTGTGTTCTCTACATAGACCACACATGGATCCACCGATGTCATTGCATGTGTGTTATTTTTAGTAACAACCAAAGTCATTTTTCATGTGTGTTCTTCTCACATACCACCTATGGATCCACCAATGTCATTGCATGTGTGTTCTCTTCATAATCCACCTATGGATCCACCAGTGTCATTGCATGTGTGTTCTTTTTAGTAACAACAACCAGTGTCATTGCATTTGTGTTCACTTCAGAGACCACACATGGATCCACCAGTGTCATTGCATGTGTGTTCTTTTTACTAACAACAACAAGAGTCATTGAAATGTGTGTTGTCTTCAGAGACCACACATGGATCCACCAGTGTCATTGCATGTGTGTTTTTTTCACTAACAACAACCAGAGTCATTGCATGTGTGTTCTTTTCACATACCACATATGGATCCACCAGTGTCATTGCATGTGTGCTCTTTTCACAATCCACCCATGGATCCACCAGTGTCATTGCATGTGTGTTCTTTTTAGTAACAACAACCAGAGTCATTTTGCATGTGTGATCTCTTCACATACCACCTATGGATCCAACAGTGTCATTGCATGTGTGTTCTTTTTAGTAACAACAACCAAAGTCATTTAAATGTGTGTTCATTTCACAATCCACCCATGGATCCCACCAATGTCATTGCGTGTGTGTTCATTTCACAATCCACCTATGGATCCACCAGTGTCATTGCATGTGTGTTCTTTTTAGTAATAACAACCAGAGTCATTTTGCATGTGGTTTCTTCTCACATACCACCTATGGATCCACCAGTGTCATTGCATGTGTGTTCTTTTCACTAACAACAACCAGAGTCATTGCATGTGTGTTCTTTTTACTAACAACAACAAGAGTCATTCAAATGTGTGCTCTCTTTAGAGACCACACATGGATCCACCAGTGTCATTGCATGTGTGTTCTTTTCACTAACAACAACCAGAGTCATTACATGCGTGTTCTTTTCACATACCACCTATGGATCGACCAGTGTCATTAAAATGCGTGTTCTCTACAGAGACCACACATGGATCCACCAGTGTCATTGCATGTGTGTTATTTTTAGTAACAACAACCAGTCATTTTGCATGTGTGTTGTTTTCACATACCATCTATGGATCCACCAGTGTCATTGCATGTGTGTTCTCTTCACAATCCACGTATGGATCCACCAGTGTCATTGCATGTGTGTTATTTTTAGTAACCACAACCAGTGTCATTGCATGTGTGTTCTCTTCAGAGACCACAAATGGATCCACCAGTGTCATTGCATGTGTGTTCTTTTTACTAACAACAACAAGTGTCATTGAAATGCGTGCTCTCTTCAGAGACCACATTTGGATCCACCAGTGTCATTGCATGTGTGTTCTTTTCACATACCACCTATGGATCCACCAGCGTCATTGCATGTGTTTTGTTTTCACAATCCACCCATGGATCCACCAGTGTCATTGCATGTGTGTTATTTTTAGTAACAACAACCAGAGTCATTTTGCATGTGTGATCTCTTCACATACCACCTATGGATCCACCAGTGTCATTGCATGTGTGTTCTTTTTAGTAACAACAACCAGAGTCATTGAAATGTGTGTTCTTCTCACATACCACCTATGGATCAACCAGTGTCATTACATGTGTGTTCATTTCACTAACAACTACCAGAGTCATTTTGCATGTGTGATCTCTTCACATACCACCTATGGATCCACCAGTGTGATTGCATGTGTGTTCTTTTTAGTAACAACCAGTGTCATTTTGCATGTGTGTTCTTTTCATTTTGCATGTGTGTTCTTTTTAGTAACAACAACCAGTGTCATTGCATGTGTGTTCTCTTCAGAGACCACACTTGGATCCTGATGTCATTGCATGTGTGTTCTTTTACTAACAACAAGAGTCATTGAAATGTGTGCTCTCTTCAGAGACCACACATGGATCCACCAGTGTCATTGCATGTGTGTTCTTTTCACTAACAACAACTATTGTCATTGCATGTGTGTTCTTTTCACATACCACATATGGAACCACCAGTGTCATTGCATGTGTGCTCTTTTCACAATCCACCCATGGATCCACCAGTGTCATTGCATGTGTGTTCTTTTTAGTAACAACAACAAGAGTCATTTTGCATGTGTGTTCTTTTCGCATACCACCTCTGAATCCACCAGTGTCATTGAAATGTGTGTTCATTTCACAATCCACCCATGAATCCACCAGTGTCATTGCATGTGTGTTCTTTTTAGTAACAACAACCAGAGTCATTTTGCATGTGTGATCTCTTCACATACCACCTATGGATCAACCAGTGTCATTGCATGTGTGTTCTTTTTAGTAACAACCAGAGTCATTGAAATGTGTGTTCTTCACACATACCACCTATGGATCCACCAGTGTCATTGCATGTGTGTTCATTTCACTAACAACTACCAGAATCATTTTGCATGTGTGATCTCTTCACATACCACCTACGGATCCACCAGTGTCATTGCATGTGTGTTCTTTTTAGTAACAACCAGAGTCGTTTTGCATGTGTGTTCTTTTCACATACCACATATAGATCCACCAGTGTCATTGCATGTGTGTTCTTTTCATTTTGCATGTGTGTTCGTTTTAGTAACAACAACTTGTCATTGCATGTGTGTTCTCTTCAGAGAGCACACATGGATCCTGATGTCATTTCATGTGTGTTCTTTTTACTAACAACAACAAGAGTCATTGAAATGTGTGCTCTCTTTAGAGAACACACATGGATCCACCAGTGTCATTGCATGTGTGTTCTTTTCACTAAGAACAACCAGAATCATTGCATGTGTGTTCATTTCACATACCACATATGGATCCACCAGTGTGATTGAAATGTGTGTTCTCTACATAGACCACACATGGATCCACCGATGTCATTGCATGTGTGTTCTCTTCACAATCCACCTATGGATCCACCAGTGTCATTGCATGTGTGTTATTTTTAGTAACAACAACCAGTGTCATTGCATGTGTGTTCTCTTCAGAGACCACAAATGGATCCACCAGTGTCATTGCATGTGTGTTCTTTTTACTAACAACAACAAGAGTCATTGAAATGCGTGCTCTCTTCAGAGACCACACATGGATCCACCAGTGTCATTGCATGTGTGGTATGTTTTCACATACCACCTATGGATCCACCAGCGTCATTGCATGTGTTTTGTTTTCACAATCCACCCATGGATCCACCAGTGTCATTGCATGTGTGTTATTTTTAGTAACAACAACCAGAGTCATTTTGCATGTGTGATCTCTTCACATACCACCTATGGATCCACCAGTGTCATTGCATGTGTGTTCTTTTTAGTAACAACAACCAGAGTCATTGAAATGTGTGTTCTTCTCACATACCACCTATGGATCAACCAGTGTCATTACATGTGTGTTCATTTCACTAACAACTACCAGAGTCATTTTGCATGTGTGATCTCTTCACATACCACCTATGGATCCACCAGTGTGATTGCATGTGTGTTCTTTTTAGTAACAACCAGTGTCATTTTGCATGTGTGTTCTTTTCATTTTGCATGTGTGTTCTTTTTAGTAACAACAACCAGTGTCATTGCATGTGTGTTCTCTTCAGAGACCACACTTGGATCCACCAGTGTCATTGCATGTGTGTTCTTTTTACTAACAACAACAAGAGTCATTGAAATGTGTGCTCTCTTCAGAGACCACACATGGATCCTGATGTCATTGCATGTGTGTTCTTTTCACTAACAACAACTATTGTCATTGCATGTGTGTTCTTTTCACATACCACATATGGATCCACCAGTGTCATTGCATGTGTGCTCTTTTCACAATCCACCCATGGATCCACCAGTGTCATTGCATGTGTGTTCTTTTTAGTAACAACAACAAGAGTCATTTTGCATGTGTGTTCTTTTCGCATACCACCTCTGAATCCACCAGTGTCATTGAAATGTGTGTTCATTTCACAATCCACCCATGAATCCACCAGTGTCATTGCATGTGTGTTCTTTTTAGTAACAACAACCAGAGTCATTTTGCATGTGTGATCTCTTCACATACCACCTATGGATCAACCAGTGTCATTGCATGTGTGTTCTTTTTAGTAACAACCAGAGTCATTGAAATGTGTGTTCTTCACACATACCACCTATGGATCCACCAGTGTCATTGCATGTGTGTTCATTTCACTAACAACTACCAGAATCATTTTGCATGTGTGATCTCTTCACATACCACCTACGGATCCACCAGTGTCATTGCATGTGTGTTCTTTTTAGTAACAACCAGAGTCGTTTTGCATGTGTGTTCTTTTCACATACCACATATAGATCCACCAATGTCATTGCATGTGTGTTCTTTTCATTTTGCATGTGTGTTCTTTTTAGTAACAACAACCAGTGTCATTGCATGTGTGTTCTCTTCAGAGAGCACACATGGATCCACCAGTGTCATTGCATGTGTGTTCTTTTTACTAACAACAACAAGAGTCATTGAAATGTGTGCTCTCTTTAGAGACCACACATGGATCCACCAGTGTCATTGCATGTGTGTTCTTTTCACTAAGAACAACCAGAGTCATTGCATGTGTGTTCTTTTCACATACCACATATGGATCCACCAGTGTGATTGAAATGTGTGTTCTCTACATAGACCACACATGGATCCACCGATGTCATTGCATGTGTGTTCTTTTTAGTAACAACCAAAGTCATTTTTCATGTGTGTTCTTCTCACATACCACCTATGGATCCACCAGTGTCATTGCATGTGTGTTCTCTTCACAATCCACCTATGGATCCACCAGTGTCATTGCATGTGTGTTCTTTTTAGTAACAACAACCAGTGTCATTGCATTTGTGTTCACTTCAGAGACCACACATGGATCCACCAGTGTCATTGCATGTGTGTTCTTTTTACTAACAACAACAAGAGTCATTGAAATGTGTGTTGTCTTCAGAGACCACACATGGATCCACCAGTGTCATTGCATGTGTGTTTTTTTCACTAACAACAACCAGAGTCATGCATGTGTGTTCTTTTCACATACCACATATGGATCCACCAGTGTCATTGCATGTGTGCTCTTTTCACAATCCACCCATGGATCCACCAGTGTCATTGCATGTGTGTTCTTTTTAGTAACAACAACCAGAGTCATTTTGCTGTGTGATCTCTTCACATACCACCTATGGATCCACCAGTGTCATTGCATGTGTGTTCTTTTTAGTAACAACAACCAAAGTCATTTAAATGTGTGTTCATTTCACAATCCACCCATGGATCCCACCAATGTCATTGCGTGTGTGTTCATTTCACAATCCACCTATGGATCCACCAGTGTCATTGCATGTGTGTTCTTTTTAGTAATAACAACCAGAGTCATTTTGCATGTGTGTTCTTCTCACATACCACCTATGGATCCACCAGTGTCATTGCATGTGTGTTCTTTTCACTAACAACAACCAGTGTCATTGCATGTGTGTTCTCTTCACAATCCACCTATGGATCCACCAGTGTCATTGAAATGCGTGTTCTCTACAGAGACCACACATGGATCCACCGGTGTTATTGCATGTGTGTTCTTTTTAGTAACAACAACCAGTCATTTTGCATGTGTGTTCTTTTCACATACCACCTATGGATCCACCAGTGTCATTGCATGTGTGTTCTCTTCACAATCGACCTATGGATCCACCAGTGTCATTGCATGTGTGTTCTTTTTAGTAACAACAACCAGTGTCATTGCATGTGTGTTCTCTTCAGAGACCACACATGGATCCACCAGTGTCATTGCATGTGTGTTCTTTTTACTAACAACAACAAGAGTCATTGAAATGTGTGCTCTCTTCAGAGACCACACATGGATCCACCAGTGTCATTGCTTGTGTGTTCTTTTCACATACCACATATGGATCCACCAGTGTCATTGCATGTGTGCTCTTTTTACAATCTACCCATGGATCCACCAGTGTGATTGCATGTGTGTTCTTTTTAGTAACAACAACCAGAGTCATTTTGCATGTGTGTTCTTTTCACATACCACCTATGGATCCACCAGTGCCATTGACATGTGTATTATTTTCAACTACCGCTGTTGGCCACAAACAATCGGGACACAGAACTAACCAGCAACCGCTCTGGGCTTCTAGAAGACCCGATCCCCGATTGTTAGGCACCGTTGGATCGGGGTGCATGGACTATAGTGATGTCCTTCGCGAGGGCGATCCACGAGAAGTCTGTTCTACGAACTAATTGGTCGTGGCAACTACGCTGGGCCTACGTCCTTGCCTTTATCCCCTTAACCTCGGGGCCAAAAATCAGATCGTGTTCCTTCATCGCCATGGAGAGGGAGAGGCCCAAACTCAGCTTGCACGAGGCTCAGATGTTTGCCTACTACGGCATACTCGCGCCGCCGTTAGCGAGGCTTATGGCCGTCTTTGAGCTCAGCTACGCCGGGGTTCCGGTCGCGCCGCTCTTGCGCGAAAACGCGTTGGCGAGGCAGATCGAGGAGCGCTGCCGCCAGCTGTTGGAGCGGAAGAGGGCAATGGCACGGTACTCGCGTACGAGCGTGTACTGGCGAGAGCTGTTCAAGAAGGAGCGGGCTGCGTTGATTGAGCTGTGCGGAACCCGCCGGCGGGAGATCCACCCGGATCTGCGCAACCCCAAAGGGAGGCAGCGCTTCTGGGCAGTGCCTGGGCATACGACCTCCACCGTTATCGATGCAGCACGCCGTGAAGAATCCATGAGGAGGAGGAACGCTGCCGGGAACATCGGTATCGATTCCAACGCGGAGGAGGCTGGCGGCGATGCGGACAACGTCGTCAATGATGGAGACTGCAGGAGCGTCATAGTCGATTAGGGCCACTTAAGCATAAATTAAATCTATGTACGGTATCTTAATGCGCTCTTTGGATCTGGGTCACCTGAGTCATGGTCGATTATCGTCATAATCTATATATGTTGCCCATGTTTTAGTTGTCTTCGTCTTTGAAACTAGTCGATCGAAACTTGTCCGATCCTGAAAATAAAGTTCGCGTGTTCTCTGGCATATCTGATGGGACAATACGCTGACTCTGCTCCCAGCACTTGATGGCACAGCCGTAATTTGGAGTGCGCCTGAGAAGGGATCGAGCGTGTTGTAATAGTGTACTACTCCTGTCCAGATATAACTGACTTAGTTTTTTTAGATATTTAATAAATGTGTCTATACCCAGAACATGTCTAGATACATGTTTTAGATTTATCTGTCTTTCAAACTAATCAAAAGTCGTCAAATTATGAACAAACAAAGTCATTGCGTTCACACCTGATGGGACAATACGCTGACTCTGCTACTTGATGGCACAGCCATAATTCTGGAGTGCGCCAGAGGAGATGGGAATGCAAGGGAGATGGGAACTAGTAGCCGCATCCAAACGCAGGTAAAAAATTAATGTAATAATATTTTAAAAAAATGTAATTTGGTCCACATGACCCCATCACAGACACGTTGCACGTGCCAGATATAAATAAAGACGACACGGCTAGTTTAGTTTCAATGATACAATTCAACATAGGACGTTACTATGCCCGCATCTTTCTGCTCCTCTTATTAGTCTGCTAGCCCATGCATGCTTTCAGTTGATGAGGGTAAAAAAATATAAAATGGCAAATAAAACAATTTTTAAGCTTATCTTTCATCCGGAGAATCGTACAAAGATGAAATTGGCAGGGATTTATTATTTCTCCTACAGTTAGCCGAAAGATCCTCAAGAACATCCTCAATCACCCTTGCAACTTCTTCATATTCTAATACACCTCCATTATTTGCCCTTTCCTGCCCGTTCCGCTTACCCTTTTGTTTCTTTTCACACCCTTTTCTCGCAGGCACCTCCACTTCTTTATAAATTGGCTGCTTACGTTTCCTCCGAAAGGCATCACGCTTCTTTCGCTCTTCTTCCGATTCTGGCTGAGAAGCCTAATTTTCTGCCACCGGGGTGTGAACAGGGACAATAGCATGTGTAACTGGGTTTTTGCACAACCTCTTGATATGGCCGAATCCGCCACAACGTCCGCATTTCCTTTTCCTAGCACCAAGCCTTGGACCTATATCGGTGGAGGCTACGATCCTTAGCTTTCTAGGCCCCCAGGTGGCCTCCTAAGAACTGGTGGTTGAAGTTTGAACCCTGGATCGACAATCTCCCAATCATTTTCATCGGCCATAGGTGGTATGTTTTCTGCACAAATTGCAGCAAACTTGTCCACGGAGAAATAGTTGTCGACATAGTTCTCTATTTCAGCTCCGTTACCTCTAAGCTTTAAGATGAAGTAAATTGCATGGTGACATGGCAGACCAGTAATCTGCCACTGCCTGCATGAACAAGTCTTGTTTCCAATGTCTACAGTGTACCTCCATTCACTTCCACGCTTGTATTCTGCATAAACCTCAGCCAATGTTCTGGAACTTCTGACCACCCTCCTCTTTATTGTTCTCATTGCCCTGGTTCTTGCATTCAGTAACATAACCACCTTTGGAACTATTTTATGGCCTAAAAATTTTCTTGCACAAATTCTTTGCCTTAAATCTATCTTCACCATTATGCACTGTCTTATTGCATCCAACAAAATAACAATTCTAAATGTCTTCATGCCCAAAATCTTATCATTGAAACTCTCTGCCAAATTATTGCATACAAAATCCAGCTTGCTTAACTCACCAAACTTGCTTCTGGCCCATAGCTTGGTGTGATGTTCCTCAAGGTATTTTTTCACCTTTGGAACTACATACATTTTCTGCAAGTAAGTAGCATGCGTGCTTGGGATGTATGTGTATGTTGATCGCCACAAGTCCTCTTCAAAGATCTTTCCTTCGAACTTCTTCGTGAAGTTAGTAGCAAGGTGACGCATGCATTCCCTATGCTCAACCCCAGGAAACACAACATCAACAGCATTCTCAAGACCCTCGGATGCACCGGTGTGTATCACCAAGCCTTCAGGGTGACCAATTACTTCCCGTAGTCTCTGCATGAACCATGTCCAGCTTTCATTTGATTCACCCTCAAGAACAGCATAAGCTATGGGTAGAAGCCAATTATGTGCATCCAAAGCACAAGCAGAAGCAACATGTCCCTTGAACTTCCCTGTTAAAGAAGTTGCGCCTATTGCCAAGTATGGCCTGCAGCCATCTAGGAACCCCTTCCAGCATGCCTTCAAAGTGCATAAAACATCTCCTGAAGCATATCTTATCTGCCTGCTTATACCTGACCCCCCTCGAGACCTTCTCTCTCCCTTTCACAACCTCGCAATCGATGTCAACAACACTACCAGGTGATGTTTTCTCTACCTGAGCTTTGAAACTATACAACATATGAAAACTGTCATTCCACTTGCCTTGAGTGAAGTCCAGAGCCATCGCCTTCCCATCAAAGACTCTGTGATAAGGAATTGGAATGTTAAACTTTTTGCTAATCTTTGCTCTGAGTTCAGCTGGTCCAATGTTATGATCCTGCCTCACCCAGTCAAGTACAGTAGCAGCAATCCACTTGGTAGTCGCCGGTCTAATTTTACCACTTAAAGAAGTATTAGGGCAGTTGTGTTCCTTCGTGTTTACTTTGATCTGCATTCGATAAGAATCCAAATAATTCAGAGCTAGTTATCAGCAGAATAAATATGAGAAAGACTGAAACTAAATGTAGCTATTGCAACCTGAAATGGGTGTCCACCCCGCATTGGAGATGCATGTAATCTCCATTTACACACATTACTTTCCCTACAGTGCACCCTAAATCTCTTTTGGTCGCTCTTTTCAATGATAAATTCGAACCCAACTCTGATTGCATAGGTTGTAACTGCATATCTGCAGTCCTCCACATTATCAAAGACAGTCCCCTCATCAGTTGTAGGATTGTCCCTGTCAAAGTGTATCACTGACATGTCCACGTCTTCGTCGTCGTATCTACATCCCATTTCCACATCTTCACATTCCTCTTCCTCATCAGTCCCATAGTCAGGCTCAAAGTTCGAATCAACCAAATATTCCCTACTCTCCATCCTATCAGGGTCAGCAGCCACGTCTGGATATGCTTTCTCATCATCATCCGCACCGCCACACGTTTCAGTGCCTTCATGCTCGCTTGACAAAGCATCATGCTCAAGGACAAGCTGTACAGACGTCCTGCGGTTACCAACCCATATCCTAGGCATCACCACGGGACTATAAACGCTAATTAGGGTATGCAGATAAGGAATCACAGTTCTTACCTTTCAATGTGGACGCACTGCACCTTCTCCAGGCTCCATACCTCCAAAGCTCTGCACCCCGCTACCTCTCCCCCTGTTTCACTGTCCTCTGTGCTCTCCGGACTTGAAGGAGATTCCGTGCTCTCCAGCCATGCAGGACCCATATCCGTGCTCTCAAGCCTCACAAGATCCATCTCCGAGCGGGATCCGGATCACCAACGTCGTTGGGCCCCTAACCTAACGGCCGACTCTCGGTTTTCATTTCCAGACGCGCCTGGTCGGTGGGCGGCAGCAAGGAGACAGGGCAGGGAGGGGACGTGAGGGGATGGCAGGGAGGGGAGGGCGGGAGGACGACCGCCCAAGGGGACGACGAGAGCGGTGCATGACTGAGCGGAGTGGCGGCGGCAGGAGCAGAGGAGAGGAGCGGAGCGGAGCTGGTTGCGACAAAGCATGGAAAATTGCACAATAATGTGTTGGTGGGCGGCACCAGCCCTCGAACCTGGGACGCGCGCCGTCGTAGGTGGAGGAGGCGGGCCCGCCTGTCAGAAAACATGCCACCTGTCAGCGCACTATGCACGGGGAGCGCTTCACGGAATTTTTAGCAGGTCCCACATGTCAGTCTGTTTGATCAAAACTTGCATGCTGTGCATGGCTGGTCCACGCGCTAGTTTCGGAAAAAAGCCCGTTGATCCAAACTTGAATTGGCAGTTCTGCTTCTTCTCCCCCGTCTCATCGTCTCCTCGCAGTGGCAGTTCCGCTTCGTCTCCCTCGTTTGTTATCCTCTTCTTCTCCTCGTGGTCGTAGTTCTTCTTTCTTCCTCGATCAAAACATTCCCACACGTAAGCCATGGCCAGTAGCCGGATGAAGAGGAACTGGGACGATCTCCCGGCCGACCCACTTCGCAAGATCGCCGACTATTTGCTAGAGAAAGAGGAGTACATCGACACCTATGCTGCTTGTCGGGAAGTCTGCACCGATTGGCGCTGCACTTTAAAGGTGCCCGAATTCCATCTCAACAACTAGATCATGATAGATAACACACTTCCAGACGTTGGCGACTTCACCTTCCTCAACCTCGCCACTCGTCGTTGCTTCAGGACAAATCTAATGGACGTCCATCGCAGGTTCACATTCACATCCGATATTTATTGGTATTTTCCATTGTAAACATCTTAGTGCTAACTGGTGCCCTCTTCTTCCAAAAGATTCTACTTCGTCGATGTTTCTCGTGGCGTCATCGTTCTTGCTCAGAGGGTGGAGCCGTACCAGATTCGGCTTCTGAACCCAATCACTCATAAGTCTAACACTGAGTTTCAAGCACACATACCATCTGATCTTCTGCAATCTGTCATCGTGACGAAGTCCCCGACGATGGTGTTTGTTTGCACTGATTATCCAGATCATATTGTATGGGCCGATGAGAGCACCCCAACAGGGCAAATCAATGGATCATTTGGAGAAGTATTGTATTCTCCACCTCCTAATACGCTTATGGTCTGCATGACAGCATTCCGAGGGGAAGTATATGCATTACTTGAGAATGGAGACATCTTGTCGACCAACATCCAGTTAGAGCAGCGCGCGAGCACTGTCATGATGGCCAAAATAATTTCGCCCCGCCTTTTGAACAGGTACGTGGAACCTACAAATTTTACCTTGTGGAGTCAGATGGTGATCTGCTTCTTGTGTTGAACGGGGATTTCGCCAAAGGGCAACCGGTGTTGTACCGGGTGGACACGGAGAACCGCTCTCTCGAGGCCGTCGGCGACATTGGAAGTCGTGCCCTCTTTGTTGGTTGCAATCGGTCTATCTCCATTGACACCAGGTTACACCCCACAATCAAATCCGGTTGCATATACTACAGGAATTTTATTAGACTGTACGATCATGAGGTTCAAGCCTGGGAAGAGGAACCAACAATGGTAATGTATGGCTTAAGTCTGGAACATACACCAAGGCCTTACCCTCTGTACGAGATACTAGCAGCACACTGTAGATGGGAGAGTTCTCTGAACATGTGTTGCAGCACACGGGAGCCGCCGACGACGAAATATATAGGGGAGAATGAATCATATATTCATCCTAGGTTATTTGCTAGCATTTTCAGGTCTAGTTTTCGAAGTACAAATTTGTACTGTATTTATATTATTTCGATGATCAGAATGTGTATTACCTTTCAGACAAAATTGTAATGTATTTAAATTTAGTACTTCTAGAATTCAAAGTATTTACTTTTAGTAGTTCTTTCAGAATTCTCTGTGTTCGACACGGGCATCATCTCAGCGCCGAAATTCAGGTCCCACATGGAAAATTGCACAATAATGTGTTGCTGGGCGGCACCACCCCTCGAACCTGGGATGCGCGCCATCGAAGGTGGAGGGGGCAGGCCCACCAGTCAGAAAACATGCCACGTCGGTATCCCTTGTTTCTGATGCCCTTTAAAAAACTAAAATATGCCACGTCGTTATCCCCTGTTTCTGATGGTGTTGCTACACTCGACGGTACATGGTGGCATATAAATAATATCGTATAAACATAAGGGCACAGTCGTCAACATTTCTAAAATGAAACCCGGTCCCGTCTCCTACCTGTCCTGGTACATTGCCTGATGAGGTGGATAGCCACGACCGATCTTTTTAATACGTTCACACTCTTATGCTGAGAAGGGAAATAAAGATTCAGCTGTTAATGCAACGAGTGTCGAATTATTACCCTCTAACAAAATGGGAAATGGTTATTTTCACGCGTCCCCGTAGTCCAAACCTACTGTCAGTCTTTCACTCCCCTTCTCCGACTAACCACAGTTCACCTTGCGCAGCTCCTTCGCGCCGCACCAACTAGGGTAAAATGGCCCCGCCTAAGCCGCCGCCGCCGTGACAGCCGCCGAAACTAGGGTATTTAGACCCTCTAAGGCAGGCCATGAAGCTCTACTTCAAGGCCGGTCTCCCATTGCCCTGCCAGGCGGATGATTTCCCCGAATGTGCCGAATCGGCCGCGGCGACGACTGCGCCGTTGTCAGCGCCAGATGCGGCAAGCAGGGCCAAGAGAGCAATGTGGAGAAATTGCGCGGCGGCATTACGGCATGCTCTAGGCAATGGGAACAAGGTACATATCAAATCGTTCATGAGAGCATGCCGCTGCCGAGGGTACACACCCTCGAACAGGGCAGCGCCAAGGTCTAGGAACTCTCGCGTCCATGCTTCAGCGCGGACTACCTTACCTCAGTGGGGTAGGCTGGGAGCACGCCATCTGCGGCAAATACGCTCCATCCTATGCACCATCGAAGGTAATACCGTGGCGGCGACCAAGCGTCTACACTCAGCATGCTGGATTGTTCGACAGCCGGAGCCGGCGGCGGGCATCAGCTCAGCCCCGGAATTCAGGTTCGAATTCACACGGACCTACGATCCCGAGAAGGAGATGTCGAATTTCAGTTTCGAAGAAATCGTTGCGGCGGCGTGGATGGTCCAACTGAACCGGGACTGGCGCGCGCAAATCACTCGTGCATGAACGATGCACATTTCTTGTAGTTTGGCGGGAAGGCAATAGATCAGTTTGGGTTAAATGATCAAAGAACTTATGTCCTCTCAAGGCAATTGGCCAGCCAACTTTTCTGGTGGAGATCTGTAGTTTCTTCAGTGTAGAATAGTTAAGTTCAGACTGAAGAATGGCTTTTGTAGATGAAATGCTGACAAATTGTTCTATAAACTAGTAGGAAGTTTAGCCTACTTTTGTGCAGGTATAAGACCCTTTTATATGGAAGTACTACTATTGTAAGCAAATACTATCAAGTACCTATTTCCTTCAATTACTAGTCGTGGTTCAATCCAGTTAATCATCTTTTATCCTGCATCAGATTTTAAATGCTGCTATTTGTGCTATAAACCATTTTTTCTTTGTCTTGTGTTGCCTGCAAAATGGTCCTGCAGTTCAACATGTTACAAATGTAGCTACCTTTTACTCCCTCCGTTTAAAAATATAAGATGTTTTAGCTTTGTGAATGAAGTGTATCTAGTCCCCTTTTAGTATGTAGGTTCATCTAGGTTTAGAAAGCACCATCACTAAAAGATGTCTAGATACGCTCCATTCACAAAGCTAAAACATCTTATATTTTGAAATGGAGGGAGTACTTGAAGAGAAGATGGACTACATTTTCCTGGCATCCACAGAATTGACATTGCTCATTGCCAGACCACCCTCTTTTCATGAGGTTGTCCTTCGTTATTCACAGAAATTATAAAGCACGGCGTTCAACTACATCGATTCAAACTATTACACGCACACAAACTACATCAAATTCATTACCCACACATACTACATCGATTCAAACTATTACACACACATACTACTTCAAACTATTACACACACGTACTACATCGATTCAAACTATTACACATTTTTAGTCGATGCTAACTTCCTGCTACGCTCTCCATACTACAAATTCATTAGCCACACATACCATGGCAATTCACTAGAGCTCTGTCTTCACTCGAGGGAAATCAGAACCACTAGCTCGTCCAAGCCCGGTCCCCCCACCGAAACTGTGTGCCCCGTCGCGAAATGGTGGCGGTCCTGTACCATCGATCCTTCCAGGCCAACACTGCAGGCGACGAGGGTGCTTTCTGGCAGCCTCTTCGGGGCCCTGAATGCCATGTACCGAGTCCAGAACCTCCTCCAGGTGGATGATGACCGGGTGCTTCCAGCAAAGATGTCGCCCTGCCCTGCATGGAATCTGCACCTCGTACATCTTAGGAACGGCGTCAGCATCTTTCAGCCATGCCTTTACCTCGATGACCCATCTGTCGCTCGGTGGCACGATTTCCACCAGCTCGCCTCCAAGGCTACTGACGACCTGCTTGAGGGCCTCCGGCTCCAAAGCATCCAATGGGAGGCCGTCAAAGCCGAGTTTGGAGATGAAACGAAGATGCCCCAAGCGATCGTCCCACCCACAGGCGCGATGCCAACGCATGAAGCTCATTTTCTCCCCGCAACACTTGAAAGAACGGGAAGAATGCAGAATGCGCTCGGTGTCTGAGCTGTGCTCGAACCGGACGAAAAAATCGAATGGCGGCGCGCATACCTCGATGTTGACCTCATTTCGTCTGATCCCAAAACAAGACCTAAAAGCCGACAGTAACTCTGCTGGCGACACGGCGGGATGGACGCCCAGCACGGTGGCCATGAGAGTGTGGTCGTCGAACTGCTGTGCTGTGGCTACCATGCACAGGGTGCGCGACACGCAACTTCCGAGGCCGGTCGCCGCCTAGATTGCCGACAGACGCGCTCCGCCCGTGTGAGAAGGACTAGCGGGCGAGATATTAGTCCGGGACGCGGCTCGATCTGACAGACGATGCAATGGCGATGGCTGCGACCTTCGATTAGAGGCGTGGGAGGTTGACCGGACATGGCGGAGACGCAAATTAGAGCAAGTGCGAGCTCCGATCTGAGACGAGCAGCCGGAGCTGAGCAAATGTGATGGGGAGGGGAGCAGGAGAGAAGACCAGAGCAGAGCAAAGAAATAGATCTCGTCCGCTCAGGGATCTGGTCCACGCAGGGGTAAGCTAGTCCACGACCGCAAAAGATAACGGGGAATACTGACATGGCGGGCCAAGAAGAGTTGACCTAACATTGGTATTTGAGTTCAACCGTTTTTCGTCTGGTTCAAACGATCGTTTGGCCATTAGATTTGTATTCACCCCCATTTGGCCCTTCTGGACAATTGGCGAAGCTACTATGGCCCCTCCACGCGATTGATGGCAACTCGGGTACCGCGGTGCGCTCAACCACCAACTTTGGTACCGCAAACGAACATTCCCTGTTGGGACCCCTGCCAGAATGACTGGTTGGCCTGTCTAGCTTGTTCTTCGATGCTGATCATGTGCTTAGAAGGGCCAGACTCCTTGTTGCCCGACATGTTTGCACTACTCTATTTAAAAGAGGCAAAAAGTTAGCACAAATCTCGGCCAAAAAATTCGGCATGACCTTTGCTAATTTTTTGATCTAGGAGTGCCCATTTCTCAACCGAAACGGAAGTGAATCGACACTTCAGGAGAAATGGGCAACTCAAATGAAGAAATATATCCCTGCAAGACAAAAGACCCCATCCCCATATTGACAGCCCCATGCATTGATCCCAGTATCCATCATCCATAGTACATTTCAATAGCAGGTACCATCATCCCCATACATGTATAACAGATATATATAACGAGCTCTAATTCTGGCATAACAGATATATATAACAGATATGTATAATAGTTATATATAATAGATATGTATAACAGATATATATAATAGATATGTATAACAAATATATATATATAAGAGCTCTAATTCTGGCAAAAATGTGGTTCACCCTGCTTGTACAATGTGCACACACAGACATGCTAACACACACACATGGGCACACAGACACATGCACACAGACATGCAATGGGTGGATAATGGGCACACACACATGCACACACAGACATGCTAACCCAGCACTATGCAATGCCTCCACATTCCCCACTCTGATACATGAGCATTGAAGTAGGCAGAGGTTAAATAAAAAAGATCTCTAGCTATTTAAACAGTAGATGTATCAAAGTATCTATTTAAACAGTAGCTATTTAAAAAAGAACTCTAGCTATTTAAACAGTAGCTATTTAAAAAAGAGCTCTAGCTATTTAATCCAGATGAATCAAAGCATCAAACAATCATAAAAGAGATGTATACATGCACACTTTCCATTTAAGTCAGATTGGAGGCTCAGGTCCCATGCTAGATCAACACGTGCAGCAAGTAGAAATTACTTAGGAGCATATATAAACTAGATCATGCAGCCTCTATTCTTATCAGTTTGAGAGGAAAGGATAAGGAAAGGATCCTGCGGAAATAAGTAGTGTTGCTGGACAGCAACCAGATCTATCCAGGAGCAAATAAATCAAGCATAGAGCACTCAAACAGTACCAAACCATCTAGAAAAGCATCTACTTGATCTGGAGCCATCCTACATCGATCTAGGTGATCATATGATCACTAAGAAACTCCAGAACACCCCATCATGATTAAATCACAGCAAGTATAACAATAATAAATCACAGCCATTCCTAGGCATATCAGGATGGGATGATAGCATATATGGAGTGGGTCAATCTTCACTGAAACAACCAGCTTCCCAGGCATATCAGGATGGGATGATGGCATGCACCAGGGAATCACCCAGCAAAGAGCTTCTTCACCAGTCTTTTTTTAGAGAAGCTTCTCCACCAGTCTTGGCTAAATTCCAACCAGAAACCGCTCGTGAATCCACTCTCAAAACATCATGGTCTAGACTCAACTACAATATGCCAGATTTTGGACAAAGGAAAACATACTCGATGAAACAAAATACCACCATAAACTGACCATTTATCTCGGATAATTTAGAGTAAAACGTACAGGAGATGCTTGTGTGAAATAAACAGAACAAAGAACAAACAGACACCCAAGTCATAATCATCCTCAAGCGTAATTACAACTTCCTAGCAAACTCCTAGCAAACACAAATGGGAGAGAAAGGGGAAGAGCATCAGAGGGGGGTGGGGGTGGGGGGACGAACCGTGGGGGGTGGGGGTTGGGGTGGGGGGACAAACTTGCTGTGGTGGTTGATGACGATGAGGGTTGCGGGGTTCGGCGCGGCGGCTCCTCCTCCGGCGGCTCCATCTCCACGGGCTGCAGGGTGGCTCCTCCTCCGGCGGCTCCTCCTCCACGGGTTAAAGGCGCTCCTCCTTTGGTTACGGGCGGCATGGAAGTGGCGGCTCCGGCAGCAAGGGATAGCGCAGCGGTGGCGGCTCTGGCAGCGAGGTCTAGGTCTAGGGCTAGTGCGCGGCGGTGACTGAATGGGGAGAAGGGGAATGAAGGCCGAACCGTTTATTTCGCTTGACTTCTGTGGTGCATATTGCCGAAATGCGCCACAGAACCTGTGGACTTAGTATAAAACACGACGCGTGTGGTAGTATGACAAGATCACACACTTGCCTTAGTGGTCTCTGCTGCTTGCTTGTGCCATTCTAAACCTGGGGCAGCCAGGTTCGAATCCTGGCTGTCTCACACTTTTTTATTTTTTAAAAATATATTTTTAATTATAGATCTGTTTAAAATAAAGCAAGAACATATACAAACATTCATATTTATTCAAAAAACTCTCTCCCCGAA
This sequence comes from Avena insularis, assembly GCA_023614405.1. NCBI lineage: Eukaryota > Viridiplantae > Streptophyta > Magnoliopsida > Poales > Poaceae > Avena > Avena insularis. The sequence goes on from CM042690.1 coordinate 523,415,143, forward strand.
CATATACAATCATGTAATGTGTTTTTAATTATATATATGTCTAAAATAAAGCAAGAACATATACAAACATTCATATTTATTCAAAAAACTCTCTCTCCGAACATATACAATCATGTGATGTGTCGATCTAGTGTCTCTTCACAATCTTCTTGCCCTTTTTCGCCGTGGTTGAATACTTTAGCCCGTGCACTTTGAGATTTCTTCTTGTGAATGGACAACCTTTAGTAGGCAGTGTGGTCTTCCTTCTTACTTTAGTAGTAGTAGGCATGTCGAAGTACTTGTCGAATTCCTCTTCGATCTTTGGGTCGCCGTTTTTGTCGAAGTTTTGCTCGTTGGCGGCTCCTTCCATTCTGATGATGCTCCTCTTGCCCCTCCTAACTACAACACGGTTGGGCTTTGATGGGTTGGTAATAAAAAAGCATTGATCAACTTGGCTAGCGAGTACCCAAGGCTCATTTTTTGTGGAGGCGTTCTTCGTTGATTTGGCATCTGGCATAAACATTGTGGTGAAATAGCAGCCTTCTTTTTCCACGTTCTTGGCCCATCTAACACGGAACATCGGTACGATCTCTCCACAGTAGTCGAGCTCCCATATCTCCTCAATCCTTCCGTAGAATCTTTCCATCACAATAGTCTCATCATTAGCAAAGGATAACATAGTTACTCCTGAGTTTTGATATTCACTATTCTTGTCCTTTTCCTCGGTGTAGAATCTGTAACCGTTTATGTCGTATGACTGATAGGTCCTTAGGTTGTGCCCTGGGCCCTGTGACAAGGAGAATATGAGTTTTTGATCTTCCGTAGAAGGCGTCTGTGGGGGATTGTCCAGTTGCCTTTTCTTGAACCAACCCGTGAAGCTGGAGTTGTGCTCTCTGGTTACGTCTCCCTTCTTCCTCGGCTGGCCCTGGTCGACGTACTCCTTCTCGATTAAGCTTCTGTGCTCTTCGATCCAAGGGCCGACCACTTGAATGTGTTGTAGCGCGACTCGGTGTGCCCTTTCAAAATCAGTGCGTCGGCCATCAATGCCAACATGTAGTGAGCGGCAGCCCTCGCGGTGACCATATCCACCGAGCCTGCCGAGGTGCTTCTTTGTGGGTATTCCAACATCCTCGTTCTCGGTGGTTAGATAATTCTGGCAGAAGGAGATGCACTCGTAGATCAGAAAGCCCTTGGATATGCTTCCATCTGGACGAGACCTGTTGCGAACGAATCCTTTTGATGACACTGTTTAGCCTTTCAAACGACATCATGTTGTGCAGGAATGTCGGCCCGAGCTGGATGATGTCGTCCACGACATGTACAAGCGGATGCACCATGATGTCGAAGAATGAGGGCAGGAAGTAAATCTCAAGCTCGCATAGTATCATCACGATCTCTTCCTGTAGCCTGTCGAGCTGCTTCACACCGATCGACTTCCTAGATATGACGTCGAAAAAGTTACAATGGCCAAACAATGTCTCATGGACATGCTCGTCCATTATCCCATGGATCGCAATGGGGAGTATCTGTGTCATCAGCATGTGATAGTCGTGAGACTTCATACCGCTGAACATCTTCTTTTCCATGTCCAGATATCTGCTTATCTTCCCCGAGTAACCGTGAGGAACTTTCACTCCTAAGAGGCACCTGAAAAACTACTCGAGATCCTCCAGACTCAGAGTGAAGCAGGCAGCGCAAAGCACCACCTCATTCTTCTTAACTCTTTTGCGGCGACCTTGAGTCCCTTCTGTCTGATCATCATCATCATCATCATCACTATCAAGGTACTGAAGATCTTTCTTTATGCCAAGCAATTTAAGGTCCTTTCTTGCTTTCAGCCCATCCTTGGTCCTCTCTGGCATGTTCAGTAGAGTGCCAAGAAGACTCTCGGTAACGTTCTTCGTGATGTGCATTACATCGAGGCTATGGGGAGTGTGAAGGACCTTCCAATACGGCAGGTCCCAGAAAACAGACCTTGCTTTCCATACACCCAACAGCGGCTTTGTCCTCGGTCTTTTTTTTCCAGGCATAGGGCAATCTACCCAATTATTCAAAAGCTCCTCGATTTCTTCGCCCCTCCTCGGACGCGGGGCTCTTTCGAGCTCGTCCTTACCATTGAACAGGTCACCACGTTTTCTCCACAGGTGATCCATGCGGAGCCACTTTCGAGTACCTTGGAACACGGTTTTCGAAGACCCGGGATCCCTTGGTAGCTGGAGATGCGGTGTCTCATCCATGCACTTGACGCATGCATTATGTCAGTGGTTCACCTGGGCCGATACATATGTGTAACCAGGATAGTCCTACATGGTCGTGAGCAACGCGGCTCTCAGATGGAAATATTCTTTAGTGTAGGCGTCCCACGTATGGGCCGGCGTCTCCCACAAGTGGCTAACTCCTCTCTCAATAGCCCGAGATACAGATGCATATCGATACCTGGTTGTTTCGGCCCCTGAATAAGAATGCTCATGTGTGCATACCTTTGCTTCGTGCATAGCCACGGGGGGAGGTTGTACGGCCATACAAACACGGGCTAGGTGATATGCGTGCTACTCTGGTTTCCAAAAGGATTGAGTCCATCGGTGCTCATACCCAGCCTGACGTTCCTTGCATCGCCCCCGAACTCTTCGAACTCGATGTCTAATGCATTCCACTAGCTAGCATCTGAAGGGTGTGTCAGGATCTTGCCCTTCTCTGGATCATCTTCAGGTTTCTCTCTTTCCGCGTCCCATTGCATGAGCTTTGTTTCCTTAGGATCTACAGAATATCGCTGCAGACGGGGAGTGATAGGAAAGTACCATACCACTTTTAGAGGAACTTTCTTGTTCCCTCTCTTGTACCGTCCTTGGACACACACCGGACATGTGGTTCTATCCGCGTACTCGTTCCGATAAAGTGCGCAATCATTGATGCATGCGTGGTATTTAATGTGTGGTAGGTCGAGAGGGCACACGATTTTCTTGGCCTCCTCGATACTTGTTGGCAATGTGTTCCCCTTAGGAAGTCGGTCGTGCCAGTATTCCATGTTCGCATTGAAGCTCACATCGGTCCATTTGTGTTTGGCCTTCATCTCCAGAGCCTTGAGCGTTACACTCAAACGTGTATCCTCGGGGCGACACCCAGGATACAATGGAGTCATCCCGTCTACCTCCATTTGGGCCAGCTTGGCTTTCTCTCTGGCTGCAGCTTTGTCGTTGCTCGTCTCCTTGAGGAGCTGTTCTTGAAGAAGGTCCTGCAAGACCGAAGTTAGCAGCGTCTGTGTGTTCGCGTCTTCTCCTTCTTCATGATCATGATCATGCCCGTCGCCATCTCCTTGTCCATGCTGATCATGCCCGCCCGCATCTCCTTCGTCATGTGATCATGCCCGCTGGCATCTCCTTCGTCATGATGATCATGCCCGGTAGACTCTTCGTCTTCTCGCTCGCCCACGTCTTCGTGACCACCACCATATCCTGCCGGCGCCTCATTGAGGTCGCGCATGAAACCGCGCCTGAGCAGATGACCCTCCAATTGTCCAGATTCAGGGTCGATCCAGCGCTGCAGTTTGCATGTTCGACATGGACATCTTATCATGGTCTTGTTGTTCAGAATCATGTCCTCCTTCGCGCCTTTCTTGTACCTAGCAATTCGACCTTCGCTCATCGTGAGGACCATGGTTACCTAAGCGGTCAAAATAGAGAGTATAGGTGAGAACCACACCATATGAACACACACATGCATGAATGCTAGCCGGAAAAAATTCGACATGACATTTCCTAAAATTAGGACATATGGGTAGTGCAAAAATTTGCTGAAATGGAAATGAATCAACATTTCGGCAAACATCCATGCAACCACACCGGCCGGGCCCGACAACAACAAGCAAGCAACAAAAAACTTCCTCCCATTGCAAACATTCATGCACCACACAAGCATCGTCTCGCCATGGATCGCACACACACACCGCCCGCACGACAAGCTTCACCTACATGTTCATGGCCAAGTACTCACCTAGTAGACACAATAATAGCGAGACGAGACCGCGCGATGAGAGAGTGTGGACAAATAGATCTACAATGCAAGTTGGTGGAGAGGAAATTAGTAAACAAATAGAGATGTGAGAGAGAAAAGTAAGGAACTTTTAGATCTAGAAGTTGGAGCGAAGCTTCCACTTACCAATCTATGGATTAAAGTAGGTTTAGTTACAAGAAAATGGAGAAACTATGGGCAAGATGGGGTGTGAGGGAGGAGGAAGACGAGTTGGGAGGAGGTAGAGATGTGAAATGGGTGGTGGTGGATAGATAGATAATAGAGCTAGATTTTGTCACCTTTTTAACATGGATCTGGACGCCCTCATCTGTGGCGCATATGGAGGAAATGCACCACATATGCTGAAACTTCTGTGGCGCATAAGTCCATATGCGCCACAGAAGTGGGTGAATTAGATTCCCTCTGTGGGGCCCACCTCCAAGTTCTGTGGCGCATGTTGGGATATGCGCCACACAAGTGCAACACATCTGTGGCGCATATCAAAACATGCGCCACAGAACTTGGGTGAATTAGATTCCGTGGTGGGGCTCCCTCCATGTTCTGTGGCGCATAAGAAAATATGCGCCATAGAAGAGGCAACTTCTATGGCGCATATCTCAGAATGCGCCACAGAACTTGGATCAACCCACCTCGGCTGGTGGGTCCCACCAATCTTCTGTGGCGCATACTCTGGAATGCGCCACATAACTTCTAATCTTCTGTGGCGCATGTTCTCTGGTGCGCCACTGATGTTTTCCTGTGGCGCATGGTTTCGCATATGCGCCACTGAACATCTTGTCTATCTATAGGCTATTTCCTAGTAGTGTTATCAGCTTCACCGATTCAATGTACAAGAGTGAATGATGAGAGTAGCGGTACGGTCATAACTCCATCCCGCACTTAGAGCATTACTCCGGACATGAATAGGAAAAATGTGCAACCCAACTCTTATCCTTCTTACGAATACTGAAAGAGATAAATAGATACAGAAAGAACACCCCTAACTATAACGTGTCGGAAAGAACATTTCATGTTTTCCTATGTTTTGCGTGTTAGATAACAATACTATGGAGACTTTTCATGTGTGCTAAGTGTGCAGGAAGTTTTGAGGGGGGCGGATAATCCGGCCTACCTCATCTCTCAAGGAAGCCAAGGCGCGTCGCTCTGTGTCCAGTCGGATTTTCTTCCGGAAAATCCAAACTGGGGCGGTTTTTCCTCCATCCGGATTTCGCAAGGGCCGGATAATCCAGATTTCGCAAGGGCCGGATAATCCGGCCCCTAGTTTTCGTGCAAAAGGAGCAACGGCGCGTCGCTCTGTGTCCAGTCGGATTTTCTCCCGGAAAATCCGAATCGATTCTTCTTCCCAGCGGATAATCGGACTTCAGATAGGGCGGATAATCATCCCCCGGTTGATCAAGGACAAGCTCGACGCGTCTCACTGTGTGGGGGCAGATTTTCTGTCGGATATTCCGAGTCTGGGGTGGTGTTTCCTCAGACCGAATAATTCGGCCCTCACTTGGGCCGGAGAATCCGGCCCCCAAAGTGTGTAACGGCTGGTTTTTGGAAGGGGGTATAAGTACCCCTTCTTCCCCAACGTCCAGAACCCTTGATTCATTTGAATTCGACCAGACCCTGTGCAAGAGCTCTAAATCTCGATCTCCCACTTCAACCACCCTAAGGTCTTGATCTTTGGTGGAATTGAAGGAGGAGAAGTTCATCATCAACATCAAGAATTAAGCGCTTCAACTCCTCTCCATTCACTTAGAGAAATCCCTGATCTAGTATTCTCGTTAATACCTAGATCGTGTTATTGTATTTGAAAACTTTGTTCTTGTGGCAGCTTGTTGTCATTTCGGGAGCCTCCAAGTTGTTGTGGAGTTGTTGCCCCGCTAGTTGTGTAAAGGAGTCGGTGCCCGCCTCGAAGGGTACCTATAGTAGAAGGTGGATCAGGCATGTTGTGGCGAGATCCATCGGAGAACAGGGTGAGGCCTTTTGTGGCGTGGTGGTCTTAGTACCGCCCACCCCTCCAACACAGACGTACTTCCCTTAACAAGGAAGGAACTGCGGTCAAACAAATCCTATGTCTCCGTGTGCTTCACTTCGGTTCACTCGTTCCTCTTCCACTCGCTAGTAGATAGGTTTGCATATAAGGAAATTCCTCACATTAGTTTATCTAGAGAATTTACCTTTGTGCTAAGCCTAAAATTGAAAAGGAATTAAAAATTGGTGTAGCACCTCTTCACCCCCCCATCTAGGTGCCCATACGATCCATTTCAATTGGTATCAGAGCCCCGACTCTTAATTCGGGCTTAACCGCCTAAGAGTAGTATGGGTACCAGGGATGATGGAAATGAGGTTGTGGATAAGGTCACAATGGATGATCTCAAGTCATTGGAAACAACCTTGTTGAAATCCTTTGAGGCCAAGATGGAGAAGATGAATCAAATGATTGCTCGCCTTATATCATCCATAGCCCCATCTCCATCCTCCTCTGAGGCTCCCTCACCATCATCTAAGGAAAAGGGTAACAGCGGATCTAAGGATGATGATGTGGAAGGTGAAAAACTAAATGGTTCCACCTCCAAAAAGGGAAGTGGTAAGGAGGAATATAGTGAGGTTCGCCACGTATATTCCCCCGACCCACCTATCCCTCATCCTCATATAAACAATAGGGGTGATCCATCCAAGCTCACTGCATCTTCTTTTAACCAATGGCAATTTCTAATGAAATCTCATGTTTGCAGCTCCTCTATTGAATTGTGGAGGATCATTGAAGAAGGTCTTCATGTTGGAGATCAAACCAATCTAACAAGAAGGGAAGTTGTGGATAGCCAGTTGAATGCCACTGCTCTCCACATGATACACCGGGTGTGGGTCCCAAGGACATGCCACACATTGAACATCTCAACACGGCTAAAGAGGGATGCTCTCTGAACCTTTTGTTGGAAATGAAAGCATGAGAAGAAACTGGTATGATGCCCTTAGTAACGAAGCTGAGGGATTCTACATGTTGGATGGTGAAAACCATGAGGACATGTATAGAAGACTCAAGGGCATCGCAACAACATTTCGGAAGCATGGGGCCACTCACATTGATGATGCATGGATAAAAAGGAAGTATGTGAGTGCCTTAATGCCTTTCGAATCGACGGATTTGAAGAGCTTGCAAGGTAGACACAACTATCATCAAATGACATCCAATGAAGTCATGCAAGAAATGGCGTCATTCAAAGTGGCGGCAAAGAATGTCAAGATGCGTGCTCGGGCCATTGGAATGCAAAAGGGTGTCAATGTGGCTCTCAAAGCCAATATTGCTGAGCAAGAGGATGATGAAGGAGCATTTGAGAGGATATCCATGGACTGCCCTGATGAGGTCAAACGTGCTCATGGTGAGTACATGGCATTCTATGCAAGGAATTTTTGGAAGGACCCTGCCAAAGCCAAGTCTGAACTTGAGCGCAAGAACGGGTCAAATGGAAGAAGAGAAACTGGCCCAAGATTGAGAACTTGCTTCAACTGTGGAGATAGACTGCACTTTGTAGCCGAGTGTCCTCATGAAAATAGAGAAGACAATGGTGGCAAGCTCATTCTCAAAGAGAAATCCAAAGTTCCTAAGAAGAAGCCATTTGCTAAGAAGAATGGTCCTTTCAAGAAGCAACCCAAGATGGTCCTTGTAGCTCAAGAGGAATACTCCTCCGCAAGTGAAGATGAAGAGGATGATGATAGTTCCTGCGAAGTGGCTGCTATAGCCACCACATTGACTCCCTCCTCTCTCTTCGACTCGCCGAACGATAACGCCATCAACAACAATGCCACTTGCCTAATGGCAAGAGGATCCGAGGGCTATGCTTCTGGTGGTTCTAAATGGGTACTCGATAGCGGTTGTACGAGTCATATGACCGGAAGCAAGGAGATCATCACGGAGATGCAGCCAAACCTTGATCACATTACCGTCTCCTATGGTGACAAGTCAAAATCTGAGGTATTGGGTCTCGGCAAAGTTGTGGTGGCTCACGACATCTCTCTCGTGGACGTCATGCTTGTTGAGACCCTCGGGTATAACTTACTTTCAGTTTGTGCCCTTGGTAAGATGGGCTTTGCAGTTTACATTGATGCTGATTTGGTGGTACTCTTGTGGAGCAAGTCTCTAAAAGTCGCTTTCGTGGGATATGTCGAAAACGACCTGTACGTGGTAGACTTTTCGGGGAAAACCACTACAGGTCCGATGTGTCTTTTCGGAAAGGCTGACGCGGGTTGGCTGTGGCATCACCGACTAGCCCACGTCAATATGAGAACTTTGCAAAGTCTCCACAAGGGTGGCCACATTCTTGGACTAAAAGAAAATGTCTCTTTTGCCAAAGATCATGTTTGCAGGGCGTGTGTTGAAGGGAAAATGCATGATTCACCTCATCGAAGGAAAACCATTATCTCTTCAAAAAGGATTTTGGAGCTCCTTCATGTGGACCTCTTCGGACCTCCATCTCATGCAAGCCTCGGTGGGAAGAAGTATTGTCTAGTGATTGTTGATGATTACTCAAGATACACTTGGGTTTATTTCTTCAAGTTGAAGAGTGAAACTCAACAAACTGTCATCGACTTCGCCAACGAGGTTCAACGTCAACACAACGTCCCCATTCTGGCTATAAGGAGTGATAACGGCTCGGAGTTCAAGAACTACACCTTAAATGAGTTCCTAAGTGAAGAGGGGATAAGACATCAATATTCCGCTGCGTACACCCCTCAACAAAATGGTGTAGCCGAGAGGAAGAATCGAACTCTAATGGACATGGCAAGATCAATGTTGGCTGAATTCAAATCTCCATATAACTTCTGGGCTGAAGCAATCTCTACTGCTTGTCATTCATCCAATCGTTTATACCTCCGCAAGATTTTGGACAAGACTCTGTATGAAATACTTATCGGTAACAAGCCAAACATCTCATACTTTCGGGTATTCAGGTGTAAGTGTTTCTTTCTTATTAAAGGAGTTTGTTTATCTAAGTTTGAATCTAAGGCTCTAGAAGGAATTTTTGTTGGTTATGGTGCCGAATCCCACACTTATAGAGTCTACAATAAGCTCTCCGGAACTATTGTAGAATATTGTAGTGTGGTGTTCGAGGAAAATGACGGTTCCCGTACGGAGCAAGTTGGTGTTTGTGATGCAGATGTTGAAATACCCCAAGATGCCATAAGAAGAATGGGCATGGGATTCTTCCGCCCCATTGAGGAACCCCTTGTGGCGGACCGGGAAGGACAATGCTCTACTCATATAGAGCCCTCATCTACACATACACAACATGCTCCAACCACGAGGGCAACTTCTACACCATCTCCAGCAACTGCTGCAGGTCAAGATGCTCCAGAAAGCTCCAGGCCGGATTTTCCGGTGGATACCGGATTATCCGGCCACCCCGCTCCAGCTGTCCATGCAGCTCCTGGTGGTGAAGATATCAACACAAGCTCCAGGCCGGATTTTCCGGCTGACCCTGGATTATCCGGCTCCTCGCCAGTTCAAGTGAGTCCCAGGCTTCCTGAAGATGCTGCTACAAGTCCTCCCAGGCCGGATTATCCGGCCTCTTCATCAGCCGGATTATCTGGCCCTGACTCTCCAGTTCTGCAGCCTCCTGTTATGGCTACGGACTCACCTCAAGGGCATGCATCTCCACCACCTACTACTGATGTTCCAGCTACTGATCAAGGCGGAGAAAATGCCTCCAATGAAGACTCAAGTGATGAATCTCCTCCACCAAGAGACAACAAACTTATTGAACTTCGTCGCAAGGCTCGGGATGATCGTAACCTTGAGTTGAGGGATCACACTCTCGACAAGGTTGTTGGTGATCTTCGACGAAGGGTGTCTACTAGAAGAGAATTGGCCAGTTTTGGTGAGCATCAAGCTCATATCTCCATGGTGGAACCTAAGAAGGTCTTTGAAGCTCTTGAAGACCTAGACTGGATTGTTGCTATGCATGAAGAATTGAATAATTTCGAGCACAACAAAGTCTGGAAACTAGTGGAGAAACCCAAAGAGTGCCGCAATGTTATCAGCACCAAGTGGATTTTCAAGAACAATCAGGATGAGAATGGCATTGTTGTGAGGAACAAGGCAAGACTTGTGGCACAAGGTTACTCACAAGTTGAGGGCATCGACTTCGGCGAGACTTATGCTCCTGTGGCTCGCCTTGAGTCCACCCGTATCCTACTTGCTTATGCTGCTCATAATAATTTTAAGTTGCAGCAAATGGACGTCAAGAGTGCCTTCCTTAACGGTCCTCTACATGAGTTGGTATACATAAAGCAACCCCGGGGGTTTGAGGATCCTAACTTCCCGAACCATGTCTACAAACTCGATAAGGCACTCTATGGCCTTAAACAAGCCCCACGTGCGTCGTATGAGCACCTTAAAGAGCTTTTGTTAGATCGTGGCTTCGAAGTTGGGCAAATTGACCCCACTCTTTTTACTAAGAAGGTTAAGGGGGATCTCTTCGTATGCCAACTATATGTAGACGATATCATTTTTGGTTCTACTAACAAAGCTTTTAACGATGAATTCTCAAAGCTTATGACTGACAGGTTTGAGATGTCTATGATGGGGGAATTACGGTTCTTTCTTGGATTCAAGATCAAGCAACTAAGAGAAGGAACCTTTATTAATCAAGCAAAGTACATCCAAGACATGCTCAAGAGATTCAAGATGACGGATCTAAATGGTGTCGCTACTCCGATGCAAACAAAGTGTCATCTCGAACTCAACCCTCACGGTAAAGATGTGGACCAAAAGGTATACCGGTCCATGATCGGCTCTCTTCTTTACCTCTGCGCATCTAGACCCGATATTGTGTTGAGTGTGGGAGTGTGTGCAAGGTATCAAGCAGCTCCTAAAGAAAGCCACTTAGTGGCAGTCAAGAGGATCTTTCGATATTTGGTTCATTCCCCCAACTTTGGTCTCTGGTATCCCAAGGGCTCCAATTTCACTTTATGTGGTTATACTGACTCAGATTGGGCTGGTGATAAGGATGATCGGAAATCCACTTCTGGAGCTTGTCAATTCTTGGGAAGATCTCTTGTATGTTGGTCCTCCAAAAAGTAGAATTGTATATCTCTCTCCACCGCCAAAGCTGAATATGTTGCTGCTACCAGCGCTTGTACTCAATTATTGTGGATGAGGCAAACTTTAAAGGAATACGATGTCAATTGTGACAAAGTTCCTCTTTTATGTGATAATGAAAGTGCTATCAAAATTATGCATAATCCAGTTCAAAGACACAAGGACGAAGCATATTGAGATTCGGAATCATTTTATTCGTGACCATGTTGCTCGAGGTGATATTGATCTATCTTTTGTGAGCACGAAGAACCAACTGGAGGATATTTTTACAGAGCCACTTGATGAAGCAAGATTCTGCTATTTGAGGAATGAGCTAAATATCATTGATTCTGGGAGCTTGTCTTGATTACCCATGCACCCACTTGTACATCTCAATCCTTGTTTGGTCTAGGTGTGGGCATGGATATAGGGGGAGTGTAGTCCTAACTTATTGGGTTAACCCTCCCCCCATAATGCCAATAGCAAGTTATATCATTTCTCTTAATATCATGTTGTGATATGTGAGCTTATTGATGAGTATTGGTCGTGAACCCAAGATATATCTTCGCGGTGTCACACCATACACTCCAACAAGGTGGCTCCGGCCACCGCCCTCTCCTTTGTGGAGAATTGGATCTTTTTGGATGTTATTTGCTCTCTCATGTTCTTATGGGAATCACACTCAATCTTGGCTTTTATTTGATTTGGATTTTGCAATTTTGAGTGTCTAGTACCATCTCAGTTTGGCATTCTCAATCCTAAGCCTTCCCTACCCCTAAGACATCTATTCTTGCACACAAGTCCCTTGTACACCTTGTGGGGGTGTTGTTTGGGGACGCACGGGCCTAGTTCTGTGTACAGAATCCCAGATTTTAGGCCGGATAATCCGGCCCAAGTGTTGGCCGGATAATCCGGCCCTGGCGGATTCGATCTTAAAGGGCAGGCTCGGGGGGAAGGGCTCATATCGAGCAGCACTTCTCCCCCAGCCCTCTCCTTCTCCCCAGCCATCGCCTGCCGCCCCTCACCCTCCCCGGAGCCTCTCCGGCCACCGGATTTCCGGGCCATCCCGGATCTTCTTCTCCGCGCCTCCGGGTACCTTCTCCTCCGCGTTCTTCCTCCAATGAGTGAGGGTAACTCCCTCTCTCCCCATCTTTGGCTAGATGTGTATCTTGTTGGATGGAACGTTGTCTAGAAGGATGTGTTTTCGCATAGAACCCGTAGTCTTACAGTTTCTAGGCCCGATCTATTTTTTTGCATGCATTCTTGGTGAAATCGAAAATTTCTGCCAGGGCCGGATTATCCGCCCCTGGCCAGGGGCGGATAATCCGGCCTAACAGATTCAAGTCTGCTTCAGTTTCACTATGGTATATGTATTGAGTAGTTTTGACCTATGAACTTTTTGCCTACTTGTTCCATGCTCTCTCCTGGACTTGTGTGTATGCTTATCCCCTTGCTATCGGCCTTATTCTCCTCACAGGTGGTTCCGGTGTTCCCAAGACCTACAAGCGCCGTCCTCGTGCCAAGTACTTTCGGGACGACGGTCAAGCTAAACTAGTGGACGAAGTTGAATTGCAGAGAAGGAAGAACGAGGAAAGGCGCATGGCTGAACAATCCAAGAGGACTCGGAAGGGCGTGTCCAAGAGGAAGGGCAAGGAGCCCAAGATCACCTACAGGGCTTTGGATGCAGTCTCCTTTTCTGCCATCCGTCATCGTGACTTGTTTGCTGAGCTGCCTCGTGATGGTGAGCTAGGGGATTCCCGCTTTTGGTGTGCCGAACAGAAGGGGATTTATGAAGACATCTATGCCAGGCTGAACATTAGGCCTATGCACCCTCTGGTTCTTGCTGATGCCTTGGAGAAGGCGCATCTTGTGGATGCAATGTATGTGGCTGAGAGGATGGGGCTGCACCATCTCATGTCTCTCTAGTGCTCCTTTGACTCTGAGGTGGTGAAGCAGTTCTTCTCCACGTTGGTGATTTGTGGGGATGAGCGTCGCACTATGAAGTGGATGACTCATGATAGGCCAATGACTGCTGATTTTCACGTGTTTGCTGAAGTTTTGGGGTACTCCTTCTGCAGCAAGGATAGAGCCAGTGGTCACCGCATCATCACTCAGTTGAAGCCCAACAAGGATGCAGCTCTCTCTCCGTGCACTGTGGACAATGGAATTGTCGGTACTGTGGCTGGTCTTGCTCCCATCTATGCTGCCTTGGTGGGTCTCTTCCGTGATTCTATTACACCGAGTGGGGGCAACAATGACAGCATCCGTGGTCACCTTGTTCATCTACTTAAATTTTCTCATGAGGTTGCCTCCTGCGAGGACGAGTCAGTGCAGTACAGGCTGGATGTCATGGACTTCATTTACCATGAGCTGTGTGATGCTATGTTCAACCGTCTGTCCATTCCCTATGCGCCCTACATTATGTTGCTCATCCACCACCTGCTTCCTGCCGAGGAATTCCACATTGACTCGGTGCACAAGGCCAAGAAGATTTACAACAAGGTTCGAAAGACTGCTCACCCCTCCTCTGCTCCTGAGGGTCTCATGAGGGATGCTCGTAGGCCCCCAGTGCCTCCCGTGGCCCGCGAGATCAAGCAGCTGAACTGGTTCCAGCGTCACATCCTCTGCATGGGCGTGGACACACGCAAGGGTCAGTATGAGGCCTACAGGAAGTGCCATGAGTTGGCTCACTCCCAACAGCTCATTCTCCACCACGTGTCTGGCGCTTCGGGTGCTCCTCCGGCTCCTACACCTCCCACTCCATATGCTCGGTGGAACTCTTCCTCCGGGCTGAACTATGGTGAGCTGGAGCGTCACTTGTTCCCCTCTGTGCCTGCTGCTGATGCTGATGATGAGGAAGGTGACACTGAGGAGCTTGAAGATGAGGATGAGGAAGAGCATGAGGACGAGGACGAGGACGAGGACTATGATGAGTGATCCCATGGGGCGCTAGCATCGCTCTTCTCCCTTTTTGGTGTCTCGATGCCAAAGGGGGAGAAGTAGTTCTATTAGGTTGTCCATGGATTTGCATGGGTCGGGCATAAGCACTTGCACTTTTTATTCGTTATTTCTTGCTTATGCCCATTTAGCGTTGAACTTTTATATTCGTGGTTTGTGGTTTGTGGTTGAGACTTTATATTCGTGGTTTGTGGTTTGTGATTTGTGGTTGAGACTTTATGTAGTTGTCTGGATGATACCTATGGACTTCATATCATGGATTATGCTCATGGTTATATCTATTCATATCCTATTCTGGTGGTTTATCACGGAAGGCGCGTGCTCATAATGGTTATCCAATAATAATTGTGATTTTTGTCAAGGATGCCTATTCTCTACTTCGGTGGTATGTGTTTTTGCCCTTTTGTCTATGGAATAGATTCACCTATTTGTGTGCATTTGTATTCCAATGCAAAACTCTATTATGCACACATTGAGGGGGAGTCCCTTCCATAGTTATCTCTGTTTGTCTTGTGTCTTTCTCCTGCAAATCCTGGTATTGTCATCTAACACCAAAAAGGGGGAGATTGAAAGAACATTTCATGTTTTCCTATGCTTTGCGTGTTAGATAACAATACTATGGAGACTTTTCATGTGTGCTAAGTGTGCAGGAAGTTTTGAGGGGGGGCAGATAATCCGCCCCTCCAAGGGCCGGATAATCCGGCCTACCTCATCTCTCAAGGAAGCCAATGTGCGTCGCTCTGTGTCCATTCGGATTTTCTTCCGGAAAATCCGAACTGGGGCGGTTTTTCCTCCCCAGGACGGATAATCCGGGTTTCGCAAGGGCCGGATAATCCAGCCCCTAGTTTTCGTGCAAAAGGAGCCACGGCGCGTCGCTCTGTGTCCAGTCGGATTTTCTCCCGGAAAATCCGAAGTGGGGCGGTTCTTCTTCCCCAGGCCGGATAATCCGGACTTTGCATAGGGCCAGATAATCTGGCCCCCAGAAGTTGATCAAGGACAAGCTCGACGTGTCTCATTGTGTGGGGGCGGATTTTCTGCCGGATATTCCGAGTCTGGGGCGGTGTTTCCTCAGACTGGATAATCCGGCCCTCACTTGGTCCGGATAATCCAGCCCCCAAAGTGTGCAACGGCTGGTTTTTGGAAGGGGGTATAAGTACCCCTTCTTCCCCAACGTCCAGAACCCTTGATTCATTTGAATTCGACCAGACCCTGTACAAGAGCTCTAAATCTCGATCTCCCACTTCAACCACCCTAAGGTCTTGATCTTTGGTGGAATTGAAGGAGGAGAAGTTCATCATCAACATCAAGAATCAAGCGCTTCAACTCCTCTCCATTCACTTGGAGAAATCCCTGATCTAGTATTCTCGTTAATACCTAGATCGTGTTATTGTATTTGACAACTTTGTTCTTGTGGCAACTTGCTGTCATTTCGGGAGCCTCCAAGTTGTTGTGGAGTTGTTGCCCCGCTAGTTGTGTAAAGGCGCCGGTGCCCGCCTCGAAGGGTACCTATAGTGGAAGGTGGATCAGGCCTGTTGTGGCGAGATCCATCAGAGAACAGGGTGAGGCCTTTTGTGGCGTGGTGGTCTTAGTACCGCCCACCCCTCCAATGCAGACGTACTTCCCTTAACAAGGAAGGAACTGCGGTCAAACAAATCCTGTGTCTCCGCGTGCTTCACTTCGTTTCACTCGTTCCTCTTCCACTCGCTCCTTACTCGCTAGTAGATAGGTTTGCATATAGGGAAATTCCTCACATTAGTTTATCTAGAGAATTTACCTTTGTGCTAAGCCTAAAATTGAAAAACAATTAAAAATTGGTGTAGCACCTATTCACCCCCCCCCCTCTAGGTGCCCATACGATCCATTTCAGTGTCGATTACAAAGAGAAAGACAGATCGCATCGGTTTACAATACCCCTCTCGGTATGGAATGTACCAACAGTTGATAACCAAAGGAAGATTATGACAACAAGGTTGGATGCAACAAATAAACAAAGGATTACACGCATCCTATGGTACTACGGAACCCCAAACACGTGAATCCTAGTTTGAATTTTTAGATGAGAATAGACAAATGTTACACTTCCTTACTAGAAAAGGGTGGGTGGGTGGGTAAGATCAAAATAGAAGCAGTCCTACTCTCACGTTTAGTTTTTTCCTAGTATATATAGCTACCAAAATATTTTCTAGACTGACAACGACCATCTTGGCTGAGACCCTGAAGGGCAAAATGGCTCTGATACCAATTGTAATACGTCGGACCTTATGCTCTAGACTCAATCCTAATTGAACCAAAAGTGGACAGGACGTACTACCATGGGGTTGCGCAGCCACACATACTAGGCCCACCTCGTGGACCAGGGCACGGTACCGGCCAACCATCTCAACCACTTTTTAGAACATCGGGACTAGAGCGAGCGGCGTAATCGATAGGTAAAGCAATCAAAACATACACAAATGAATATGTCAGTGAAATACAATAGACATCAAAGCCACGCCATCTAAACCAATAGAAATAGAAATATTCAACGCCATACGACATGATCCAAATATCCTAGATACATATAATAGTTTAGGATATATCCTCATACATCACGTAACAGAGTATCAAGCGGAAGCGGAAAACATGGTCCGAGTACGGATAAGAAGCAAATTGGCATAAGATGCCCTGAAAATAAACACATCCCACCCACAGATCTCATGGATCTCTACACCAGACAGTCATTGCCACCAACATCCATCTCCTCAACCCAGTAACCTTCCTGAGAGTATACCTGTCCATCTGAACCAAATATTTATCGTGTGCGGCCCTAGGGATACTCAGCAAGTCTTAATGCATCTAAGGAAACAACCTGTGGGTGGTACAATTGCAGTGAAAGATAATATCTACAAAATTCTATAGAGACCCGGTACGCATTCGCCCAACCAGATATGGACGGACGCTCGTTAATTGATAAAAACCGTTATATAAGTAACATAAATAAACATTGCTCACCCTCCTTCTCGCTTACCGATGAGGTGGAAGAACATCCCATCTGTTGGCAATTTTATTAACCATTCCATGAGTATTGCATTATTTACACTAGTACAAACTCGTTACTTAGAGACTGTGTCTACAGCCGGTTTGCTCCAATAATACAAACCACCGGTTGTGTTCATCAACATCAAGCGGTCGTAATTTTTTGACCGCCTCTAACTTTGATATCAGACGGTTTTTAATATAAACCGTCTCTAGTATGATTTCCCCTCGGCCCGTCGTTAAAACAAACTGCCTCTAGACTGAAGCTGACAACATAAATTACTGGCCGTCTCTCTAAATCAGTCAACCGCAGCCAGTCAGAAATGTTAAACGCCTCTAGGTGTCTACTAAGGTGGGCCATTATGCCACCCATCTCAAAAACTAGCGTCGTGCACCTTCCTGAGGTAGCATGCGCGTGTTTTTTAGGGAAAGCCTGTATTTGTTGTTAATGAAGTTAGAAAGTGGAGATCATGGTAGCCCCCCACCCACACGAGCCCACACCCACATGTCTACTCGAGGACTACCAAGGCTCCCGTGTATATAAACCCGCTCGACCTTCTTCTTCTTCCATGAGCTCATGTCATTTTCTTTAATCTGTCAAGTCACAAAACCCCAATCCGCACCTTGCGCGCGCACCGAAGGTCCTTCGCTTGCACCACCACCCTCCCTAGTTGCGCCATGAAGCATACGTGTGGAGACGAGCCGAAGGTGAAGCCAGTTGGAGGCGCAGCAATAGATGGATCGGTCGTTGCCGAGCAGGCGGAGGCGGCTTCTCTGGGCAAGCACGTGGCTCATCATCACGCCGTCGAGGCTTCGAGCTCATCCGTCCAGCCAGTCCTCGTCGCCGTCGAGCAGCAGGTGGCCAACAACATCGTGGTGCCAGCGACAGATCTGGATGAGGGGCATGCGGCAGGCGGATGCAACCCGGTGCTCTACATCAACGACCCATACTCCACTAAGAAATCATCGACGCAATCGCGGAGAATGATGAGTTCGAGGTGGAGGTCTCTGATGAGGAGTCTGAGGTACTACTTTGCTAGCTTCTCTAGTTGCATCCGCAGATTTCACTATTCATACATAGGATTTGCTCAATCGTCTATATATTCTTTTGCTCTTGAAGTAGGGTATTAGTATATGTATGGTTTAAGCGGTCGATTGATGCATTTGTCATCTAGTCATAAAACCCCAATCTGTCTAGTCACAAAACCCCAATCTACTCATCTGCCATCTACTAAATTTACATTTTCTTAACTCATTGTTGCTCATACAGTTCTTCTTGTGCTATAAATTAAATCGGTTTGTAACATTTGACTACGGGGTTATAGGGTTTGCTAGTTGAGTGTTGCGATTTTGATACACAATATTTATATTCCTTACTGAAGCCAATGATTCAAATTTTCCCCAAAAGAGTGCAAGGGGAGACACATATATATGATGGTGTCAGATTTTTTTAGGGATGGTTAGTGAACCTGAGGCAATGTACAACAATATAAGTTGTGCAATTGGTACTTTGGTTCGCTAACTCCATCTCTAAACAATTACATATGAGGCCCTAGATTTATTCTACACATATGAACTATGATCTTTGAAATGTTTCTCACTAAGGCCGAGATGATTGAAATTTGCCCTAAAAGAGTGCAAGGGAGACACATATATGAAAACCCGAGGCAGCAATGTACACAAACAATATAGGTTGTGCGGTTGGTAATTTGGTTTCCCCAAACTCCATTTGTGAAAAAAATTATGAGGCCTTTGATTATTCTCATATGGAACTAGATCTTTGAATTGTTTCTGATATTTTGAATGATTCGTATGATACATATGGTATATGCATTATTTTGATCATAGCTTGTTTCTATGTACATGTACGTGAAGACTGTTTTGGTACCTGAATATGTATATCCCTGAATATCAACTTCGTATGATTACTCATATGTTTTTATTATGGAAAATGATTCAAATTTGGCCCAAAAGAGAGGCAGACATATTGGTGTCAGATTTTTTTAGGGATGACTTACAAACCTGAGGCAATGTATAAGAACAATAGGTTGTATAATTGTTACTTGGTTCACTAACGCCATCCCTGAAGAAACTTATGAGGCCCCTAGATTTATTCTACATTCATAGAACTATGATCTTTGAATTGTTATTTCATGCATGCATTCATAATATATAAGAATTACATTTCTTTTTCTCACTAAGACCGATGATTGAAATTTGCCCCAAAAGAGTGTAAGGGGAGACACAAATCATGTTGTCAATTTAAAGGGATAGGTTAGTGAATCTGAGTCTGCAATGTACACAAACAATATAGGTTGTGTTGTTGGTACTTTAGTTCGCCAACTCCATCTCTGAAAAAATTAAGAGGCCCTTGATTATTCTCATATGGAACTAGATCTTTGAATGATTCGTATGATGTATATGTATTTGCATGGTTTTGATCATAAGTTGTTTCTATGTACATGTACCTGAAGACTGTTTTTGTACCGGAATATGTATATCCTTGAATATTGTTTCGTAGGATTACATTTCAATTTCTTATTGTGGCCAATGGTTCAAATTTTCCCCAAAAGAGAGGCAGACACATTGGTGTCAAATTTTTTCAGGGATGAGTTAGCGAACCCGAGGCAATATATAAGAACAATACGTTGTGCAATTGTTACTTGGTTCGCTTACACCATCCCTGAAGAAACTTATGAGGCCGCAATCTTTGTTCTACATATACTGTGATTCAATTATTTGTCATTTTGTTGAGATGACATTATATATGAATTATGATCACACTATTTATGAGATGCATTCTCTTTGATATCAATTTAACATTGTCTTACATATATGTTATCGGTTTTTGAGTTGTAATACAATTCAATCATGTGTATGAGTTTTAAGTTATGTTCTTAAAAATCATATGTAGGAGGATGATGATGAAGTGGACGATAGCAAGTACTCCAGGGACAACAAGAGCCGTTACGTGCTGAGGCGGCTACCGTATGAGCAAATCCCTTTCTACCATAGGGGGAGACTGTTTTGCCCATTCTGTAGCAGAGTCATCGACACGGACCTCGATAGGATGATCCAGCACGCGGTGGAGGTCCGCAAAGGCTGAGGTAGAAGGTATCAGCTGAAGACCTTGGCGTGGCACGTAGCCTTCGGCAAATTCCTCTAGGAATATGTCAGGACTGGCCGGTATCCCCTCGAGTAGGTTGTTCCGGCCTCCTGATGCTGCCTCTATTAGGTGTCTCTGTGTCCCAGCCTCTTGTTGTTTCCCTTGATTTTATTTTGTTTTAGTTAATTATTACCTGTGGGTTGTGTAAGACAATATATCCGTGGTGTCTCTGGTGAACCTTCTATATACATATATATATATATATATTAATCTACTCCATTATATGGAGTTCTTAAAATTTCTAGTGTTGAATTATATTACTGATCATGCTCATGGACACTACCACATATTTAATTTAGTCAAATTGGTGCAATACATCAATAAGATTTTAAATTTGTGGAAAATTCGTATTGAAGTAACTAAATCATCTCACATTGGCATTAAACATTTGAATTAGTCAAATTCAAAACAATTGCTCTGTGGCATGGTACGAACGTGATTTACTCTTAGGACTCAAAGTTTCACTATAAATACCTCCCTTGGCCTTTAAATTATGAATTATTCTCAAAATTTAGGATTAAAAAAATCTAGAGTTCTAAATATTTTCGGCTGTCCGAATATTCACCCGACAAGATTTCCTTCAAAGAATACATGAAAAAATATTATATTGGTGAAAAATTTAGTCAAATTCAAAATATTCGCACCTTATTTCTCTGCAGCAAAGCGCATGAACACTAGTCGTCATACCTTTCAGGGTAAAGATCCAAGATTTGTATTACGCCAAAAAAAATCTTCAATTTATGAACCTAATTTAGTCTTAGGGGACTCAAATTCACTCTAGCAACCATGTATACACACCTTCTTTGCTTTAAATTATGAATAATTCTCAAATTTTAGGAAAATCAAACACCGGAGTTCCGAATATATCCGGAGTTCCTAATATTAGCTTTTTGAAATTTCTAGTGGTCAAGTACTTGGCGGAAAAATTTGATATATTCGGAGAACCGACGTTCTTAGAGACTTTTTACACTTGCAGCCGTCTGAGGCTAGTACTTGGCGCCAAATATCTGAAAATATTTGGACAAATATTTCACATATGTGGCACTTTTGTTCTTCCCCGCCCGCCCAGACCACTGTCCACCGCTGCCGCCTCCGGTCCCTTGCCTCTCCACCACCGCTGCCTCTGGTCCCCTGCGGTGCAGACGCTCCCCTTCGCCTCTAAGGACCCCTTCGTCGTATAGGCAGGTATGCATGAAAACCAAACCCCCAAAACCTTAAATCAGCAGCTTCGATTTAGGATTTTTGCCATGGGATTTGCTATTTTGCTTCTTGAATTTAAGGTTCAGGGTCACCAAGCTACGAAGACCCGATGGTGCCTCCGGACAGCCTCCCCCAGACGGCCTGCATTTGTCCCAACTCTTTTCCCCTATATAAATCTCAAAATCTGTAGTTGTCACTTCCAGCAATAGAGATTTAATTATCACTTCCAGCAATAGAGATTTAATTGTCACTTCCAGCAATAGAGATTTAATTGTCACTTTATTAGTCTTCTTGCATCTTCATTGTATTAAGATGCTCTCTATCTATATCTATTTAACAGATGGGAACCTGCAATTACGATGCAGTCATGTTGTCTAGAGATGACAGTTTTCGCATTAACTTTGGTGATTTTGAATTCTAGTCAACAGATGAAGAGTCCACTGAGAGTATTGAGTTTAGAGATATCAAAACAACATCAAAACTGCAGTCATCTATTTGTATGCATTTAGACGGTAGACATTAATATTCCACCGCATTGGAATTTTTATGTGTTGTTGCATCAGGGCCTCAACACAAGGGGGCACTGATTTTAATAAGTAGAGCCTTTTTGGAAACGGCATGTATCTGAAAGAAGTTCATGTAGACTTCCTCTTAGACTGGTGTGAACCCAAATTTCCACCAAAAATCAAGTACTACATCTGCATGTTGCGCTATTCATCTGTCTTGAAAAAGAAGTGCAAGCTGGTAAGATGATATATTCTTGATCATATTATCAACAAGATGCCATATGATATTTAAATACTTCTAGTAATCACACCATGCTAATTCTTCAATTCTCTATGCTTGCCCAGATATTTGGAGCTGAGTTCACAAGAAAATACCTAAAGAATCGCCTTGATGAACCTACTGATGTCCATGTTTGGCAAATGAAAAGCAAAAAACCAAAGATGGTTAGGATGAAGATGGGAGCTGGGTCAAATACAATCTTGACGACTGGATGGGAGAAGGTTGTGAGAAGCTTCAACCTAAATTAGGATACCATTGTCCTTTTTTGCTTTGATGAAAAAGATAATGGAGAGGTACATATTCTGGTTCAGCAACTTTCACCGAGCGGCCGATTCTAAATGCAATCCTAGTTTGTTAGAGTACTCATTATGCTAGATGATTGATTTATGGACTGCAGTTTGTATGTACTATCATAACGTGTAATTGCTAAATTTGTATGGATTTCCCAAACTATATGGCTCTTGTTACCGTGATCGAGCTGCTATAATAAGTTCTTTATATAATGTGTCTACTTGTCTGCTGAATCATGATTATGTGTCATGTCAGCTATGATCGAGTTTAAATTAGCATGCTATTAATTAAAAATGGTTTACACACACTGGAGACGGTCACTCTAAAAGCCGCTTCGAGGCACACTAGTTGTGAAGATGGTCTTTGTTAAAATATGACTCAGGTCGTCTCACTATTGGAGACGGTCCCTAGTATAGGCTGTCTGAGGATGACGAGTTCTTGCAAGTGGTTCTAAATATGGACCGTCTCCATATCATACATCTTAGAGATGTTTTCCATTTTGCACCATCTGAGATCTCGTATCTTAGAGCCATAAAGAAAAAACAGCTCAGGAGGTGTGCTCTTAGAAGCTATGCGCTTGAGCCAGAACGAGAAACCGACTGAGGCCCATGGGAGATTAACGTCTCTAAGTAACGCGTTTGTACTAGTGCTACTAGTCATATCTTAGTCAATTTAAAGGCGGTACTTTAGTTTTTCATGTCTTGATCGAGAAACTCTGCTCCAAGTCGTCCATAACCGCGAACACGGCTTTTAGAAAGATTTACACTGCAGGGGTGCACAAGTAGCAACACACACATGATCAACCTCGGGAAGAACAAAATAAAACACAATAAGGCCTCACGACAATACATTTACAGGATTCATAAATTATTTCAAGGGCCACCCCACTAAGCTACCCGCAACGAAGTTGGCCGGCTCCAAGACGGACCCAGGATTTGTGTCAATGGTTGTAAACGACTGGGAAGCCGAAAGTGTGACTGGGCTTGTCGATCCTGCAAAAACACACTGCATTCCAAAATAGTACAGGTGCTCCACACGCAATCGTAAATTAAGTAGCAAAGCATGTCATACGTACAGGATATTAATAAATCCCTAAACTACTTTGTATCCCCAAGAAATAAAGTGTGAATCAAGCTCAGGCGAAGGGGATCCATAGATTCTCCCGTATGTGGATAGTGTGAATAGTCAAGGAACATGAATCAAGTACTCGGGGTCCTACGGGACACAAGTGAGCTTAAATAACCAAATAACAGATAATGCTCACCGATGCCTCTTTCATTAGTTCTCCCATTACTACTCAGATTAAGTTGTTTAGGTATCTCGTTATCCAAAGACTTGCACAAACCCTACACATATAATTCAATGACTCGTATGGCTCAAACAACTCCTGTAGTAATGGCTCATGGGATGGAGGTACAAGCTTCGATGGGGTTTAAAAGTAAAGGCTATGAAATAGTTGGGATTTAATTTAATGCAATCGTGACTCAATGATGCATGAGTAAGATATAAGCATAGGTACTATATGTATGGAAGCATGGGGAATTGCTTGCCTGGCAGTTCAGTTACGGAATAAGAAGGATCCGGGTAATACTCCTGAGGCTTCTAGTATTCTCCTTGCTTAGTGTCTATCCGGATAAAAACCAAACACACAAGGGAAAAATAAATACATTGCACAATCATATAAATCATATGCATCAAGCAAACAAGGTATGCCATGATGTAATGATGCAAAATTACATGGTATAGCATAGCATGGCAGAGGTGTGGAAACAATAATAAAGCACTTTATTTATTTAGGCATGTTTTACGCTCATAAACAGTTCTAATTATATAATATTTATATGATACATACTTCAATTTATATCATGGAACGCATAATCAGAACAGGTTCATCGCGCAGATCGATTTAGACATATTATTTGTCGAATTTGGATTTACGGAAATAAAGTTATGAATTTATTAGAAAAAGGCATTTATTGGCATTTAAATAATTTCGAAATTTTAAATTGCTCAAAAATTATATTGGATGACATATTTGAATTCCTCATATTTTTCTGATCAGAAAACATATATCATCTGTTTTATTTGAAAATATGAATTTTAAACAATATTTAAATCAAGTTATATTAATAGGATCAAATGTCAAAGGTTTGACTAGTTGGAGTTGACTCTGGTCAAATTTGAATTTGTATTTGAATTCATATTTAAATTTGAAACACTTTTCATTTTATTTTTTTGTCAAATTCGAATTGTATAAAAAGATATGAATTAATTAAGATATATATCATATTCTGGTTTTTTATTTTGATTTAAATTAACACATAAACTTTTGTTACCGTGGTACGTTCTACCCACCGAGACCGACATGCGGGACCGAAGGTTTGCGGGGCCACTTCGCGCGCGGGTCAGAGCAGGGGTGACACGTGGGACGCGGAAGGACCCGTGTGTGCTCGACATAAACTGCTAGAGTTTTTTCTGCAAAAAGGTGGTCGCGCGTTCTGACCAAACTGAATATTGCATCGCAAAAATAGTTAGCTGAATCGATTTGGCGAGGAAGTTTCCGAGCAAACTGCTATGATATTTTGTATGCTTAAAAACAAAATTTGTAGATCTCGCTTAGATCTAGAACTCTCGTGTTCAAAGATTTTCCAGAGAGGGGCTGAATCTACTGCTACGAAGCTGGGAACAGAGGGCCAGGTGGAGGAAACGGTTATTATTGACCGTGGAGTCACGGCGCGGTGCGACGCGCGCGGCGAGACGAGGACAAGGGCGACTGGCAGGACGGGTGCGCAGCACGGCGTGTGTCTCGACGAGCAGCAATGCGAGCTCAAGAGGTAAGGGACGAGGCGGTGCTCACCGGGCGGAGGTCGGCAAAGGCGTGACGGCGGCGGTGCTGGCGGTCCACAAGGCGGCTGGCAGGTGTTCGACAACTACTGCGCACTACCGGGGACCGGTGGTGAACGACGGTGTTCTAGAGACGACATGGTCGTCGATGGTGTTCGGCAGGGCGCAACTTCACCTCCTCGCTCACTGTGCCATAAAGCTACGGTGGCGTCGGCTTAGACTCCCGGACGAGGTCGGCTGGCTATGGCGGTACCGGACGGCGGCAACTAGGGTTTTTGGTAGAGGGGCGGAAGGAGAGGGGTGATGCAATCTGGAGAGTGGTTGAGACCCCTGCCACTTTATGCACATGGAGGAAGAAAGAAGCACGACTCTACGTGGGCGATCTACTCGCTGGCGATCACATGTGGTCAGGAGGGAGGAAGAAAAGCAGGGCATGGCAGCCTCGATGCTAGGTGGAATCGGACCAGGAAGGAGGGGCCGTGGGGTGTTGGTTTGCTTCGGGCTAGGTGGACACAGAGAGGTGTAGTGGTAAGGGTCAGAGAAGGGGTGCGCGGGAGGCGTGCTCTCTCGACGCGAGATTGCACCAGCAAGGTGGCGCCAGGTTTGGCTGCACCAAGTGGACTAGGGAGGGTGAGACCTAGGTGGTGTGGTTTGATCTGGTTCCAGCCAACAAGAGAAAGAAGGGTGGTTCGGTGGGGTGTCGAAGGTGAGATGGTTTGGTTTCAATCAAACCATCAAGAGAGGGGGCTTGGTGGAGGAGGTTTAAAAGAGAGAGAATAGTAGCTATGTTTTAGACATGCACATACACTCAGTGCATGTAGAATGGTTATTCCTCAAAGAGTTTAGGATTGGAAGGAAGAAGAGGGCTCATATGTATGCTTGTATGGATATACTTACACACAAGAAGGGAAAATAGAAGATGACATGTAGGTAAGAGTAGAAGTGGAGCAAGATATGGGTTACTAGTGACAAGGTTGATGGTTTGCCACAAGATTAAAAGGGAAAGAACATAAGCATAAAAGATATTGAAACCATTAAAGAGGAAGTAGATCATGGTGATATGGAACACATTGCATGGGCCATGCAAGGCATTTATTGCCACCCATGAAGATGCATATATATGATGAATGAGAGGGGAAACCACATGCTTGATTTAAGATTCAAATACCCACATGTTGATAAAAGTAGGATTAGATCAAGGGTTGGTGTTACCATGTTAGAAGAAAGGTTAAGAATGAGAGAGATGCCCTCAACTCAAATTGGACATTGTATACAAGTATCAAGAACCAACTACAATATATCAAGAGGAAAATACAATTAATAAGAATAGAAATGCATATGGGATAAGAACCAAAAGAGGGATTGTTATATGATGCTCAAATGTAAGGTGGCATGGTGACATGAGCATGATATAATGATGATGCAACAATACATATATGAAGTATCATTTTATTATTAAACCAAGTAGCATTACAGATGTTAGACAGATGGGATGCTACAGAGGACTCGGAGGTTGTCGAGGTATCGGACGTGTGTGCGATCATGGATACACCGCTACTTTGCGGTGCTGGACTTGCTGGTGCTGGACCTGCTGGACTTGCTAGACTTCATCACGATCTTGAGATCGGCAAGTAAACGATTACATCATCCGCGAAATCAGATTTCGTTAACAAAGCTTTTCGGTCTTTAAAGGTAAGATCTTTATAGATGTATATCCATCCATTGATTGTATCTAGGTAGATAGATCCTTGTGTTTAGTTGTTCACATCGTAGGAAATTTTTTGTTTTCTATGCTGCGAACCCAACAACGACACCATCTTCATCGACTAGATCTAGGGTTTAGTTTAAATTTGTTTAAGTTTATTTCAAGTTTAGTTTAAATTTGGTTGAATGTATAAAACTATGCTATCAATCTATATGTTTTTAATTTTTTTTCCGATGGGGTGGACATGATTTTGGGGCGGCCCATTGCGTGCTAGGGGAGGACAAAGAGCGGACAACGGTCCTTTTTTCTCTCCAAAGTAGTGTCCGCATGGAAAAAATGTGACCGAATTTGGGAAGGCCCCTTGGAGATGCTTAGGCTGGTCCTAGTGATAGTATCATAAGGTGTATCATGCATGCCACCTTGGCAAAATAAGAATGTGACACAATAATTAATGAAGAGAGATGTGATAGTGGTGTCATAATATGATACAGTATTATAGCACATGTAACAAGAAAATTTAATATCAAATACATCTTGTACATCAAATTGTATTGAGATTCTACAAATAATTAAATACCATGAGACTATGATATAACAAGATGATACTAAGTACTATAAGAATAGTATTATATGATATAATCATATGCATGATACAGTAATATATAGTGTATGATCTAGGCAGAGGACTGACATGCCGGATACAATAGTGTAGCGTGCTCAGTGGCCGAGCTAGTAGGAAATAGGGACAGTTAGATCGGATGTCACGGATGATGCATTGTACAGTATATCAATAATAGGCGTCATAAGTTGTGCTACTGTTAGCTACTTTTCCGCATTTACGAAAAATGGTACTATAGCTACTAGGAGAGGTACGTTTGACAATTGTGACATGGACGTCAACGGGCCGGAGTCTAATATGAAAGTAGCTACTGTAGTAAATTAATCGCGACTTCATGTGCACTGATCAAGTTATCTTTAGGTAGGAGCAGCTACCTAGTTTCAGCGTTGATTAGCTTGGACAGAAATGTTAGTTGGGCGAGCATCTCACGGCGATAGAACTGTTAATTATGACAGTAGACATTTGTTTTTTACTCTCTCCGATCCAAATAGATAAATTCGAATCTAAATAAATCTGAAAACATTAATTTAGACTACAGTAGATATATACGAATCTAGATAAATCTAAGAACATTAATTTGGATACGAGAGAGTAACTGAATTGATGGAAATATATTTGGATTTGAACATTTCTGAAGTATCGAGCCAAGTTTTGGTGAAAATATATGCTAGAAATTTGTATATATGTATCCCTATATGGACAAATTCATTTGCATTTGAGAACCTAAAAAATTTCATGTGGTAATTAGTGGTTTATTGGAAGGATGGCACGGACGATCAATAAACAGAGAATAGGTGGTTTATTGAAAATATTTTCTTCAAATCATCCGTTAATTACGTAAGCACTAATTTTGTAGTCCCAAATATTGTTATTTTGTTCTGATTTTTCTCTCACGTTGGATGACTTCATAGATGGGAAAGAAACTAAAAACAAATTCATGAATCGCGGTGAGAGTTTCCTTCCCATCACGCATCGCAGGGTGGGTGAAGGGAGAGAGGATGGCGACTTCGAACCGATCTGGAGAGCGTGGCGGTGGTTCATCCAGAACGCTGTCGAGATCGTTGAACAAGTTGGGGACGGAGGATCTAACCGAGGGGTTGTCGGCGAAGATGGGTGATCTTCTCCTCACTGAGAAAGAAGCTACGGGCTTGGTCATCAAAGGTCATCAAAGGTACGGAATCGCTCCATGTTCCTCGCCCAAGGTGGGCTGTGGTGGGCAAGATCTGCTCGCCGTGAAAGCTGGTGATAAATGCCCCGGAAAGAGCCATGCGACGTGCGTGGGGGATTCATCGCCCTACGCAATTCAAAGATCTTGGTGACAACCGGTTTGCGGTATGTTTTACCTCAGAGGGCGATTGGCGACATGTACTCAAGAGTGGTCCATGGCAGTTCGACTTTAATGTGGTTTTGTTGAAGGACTACGATGGCTCAATCCGTCTGTCTGATATAGTGTTTGATTCTTTGGATATACGGGTTAGGGTTCTAGACCTACCTATGGATATGATGAATGGGGTATATGGGAAGCTCATTGGAGGATGGATTGGAAAGTTCATATCTGTGGATGTGGATGAGGAAGGATTGGCCTAGGTAAAGGATCTTCGAATCAGGGTGGCGGTAACGGTGGATCAACCGACTGGTCCGAGGAGTTACTTCGAGAGAGAATGAAGATGAGGCCGTGGGCAAATGGTTTGATCTCAAATACGAGAAGGTACCACACTTGTGTGGCTGCCTCGTGCACAAAGACAACATGTGCTCAGTGGAGAAGGAGGAAGTCCAGCAGTGGGGCGAATGGCTAAGGGACTCGCCGAGGGGGATTCAGAAACCCCCTCCCAGTGCCCTACCGTCGGTTTTGTCGGGAAACTACAGTGGCAGTTTTTCGAGCTCTGAGGC
Organism: Avena insularis; assembly: GCA_023614405.1. NCBI lineage: Eukaryota > Viridiplantae > Streptophyta > Magnoliopsida > Poales > Poaceae > Avena > Avena insularis. Next base: position 523,444,691 of record CM042690.1, read on the forward strand.
TAGGGGGCGAGGGAGGTGCATGCGTGCATGATCTGCCACATCGGAGGAACTTAGCTACTGACTTTGCTCACTCCAGTTCTTCTCGCACTGGTGGGAAAGAGATTGAGAGAGAGCAGGAGGATGTTAACATCCTGGATAAGTGTCACCGGATGCGTATCTCTGATCGGGAGAAGGGAAAGAACACAGGGGACCTAGTGCAGCAAAAGAACAACAATGGTACTTGTGTTCGCCATCCAAGAAAGGTCTCTGAAGCAAAAACTCAAGATAAACCAATAGTTCCACCTAGTAATAAGAGCAAAAAGAGAGGACAGAAAATGGAGTGGAGGCCGGTCCTGGTTCAAGTTATAGGAGAGGATGATCTGGAGTCAGCAGGCAAAAGACAACACACAAATTTGGTGTTCAATTGTATTGCTGATCCAGAGAAGGGTGGAGAGGGGAAAGTTGCTAGTTCAGTGTTTGACAGAATTCAGAACCCACCGGCAGCTCTTGCGATGCAGGACCGCCGGGGACAATGAATCTTCTAGCCCAGAACTGCCGTGGTTTGGGGTTGGACATGGCGGTGGGCGAACTTCGTGACCTGGTGAGGTCCTACAACCCAGGGGTGGTGTTTTTGTGTGAAACCAAACATAAACAAAAAGCTATGGAGAAACTACAATGGAGTTTGGTATTCAAACCCGGTATTTGTGTGGAGGGGAAGGGAAAAGGGAGTGGATTAGGACTATGGTGGCGAGACAGTATTGAAGTTTTAGTCCGCCCCTGATGCCAATATTTCATTGATGCGAAGATTACCACAGAAGCAGGAGCCTGGAGATTCACCGGAATCTATGGCGAGCCAAAAACTGAGCTTCGATCTAAAACATGGGAGGTGCTTAGATTTCTTAAGGCTCAGATCACCTTCCATGGATCTGTGTTGGCGATTTTAATGAGATTGTTTCACAAGAGGGGCTGCTAGGCCAGAATGATCGAAATGAAAATTAGATGTCTAATTTTAGGGGCTGCCTATCGGACTGCCGATTGGTGGAGCTGGGTTTCTCTGGCTATCCGTTTAGATGGGATAACAGGAGAGCGGGGGCCAATAATATATAGGCTCGCTTGGATCCTGCCACTGCAAATGAAGAGTTCTTGGCTATGTTTCCTCTCACTCACGTTCAGCATATTGTAACTGAGGAATTTGATCATATGGCATTGCTTATTAAGATCACAGCTGAGCCGGACATCCGACCAGCTGTGATGTCAAAGAGTTTTATGTTTGAAGAAATGTGGACACGCCATGATTCTTATGATGCTATGGTGCAGGAGGCTTAGCGCGATAGTGACCATTTTGGTGGAGGGCTATATGGCTTGCTGGGGAGATTAAAGGAGGTTTCTGGCTCCATGCAACGATGGAGCGCCTTGTCTGTTGGTTCTGTTTGTAAAGAAATAAAGAAACTGAAAGCGGGACTAGAGGACGCAAAAGTTCAGGCCTTGGTTATTGATTCCTCACAGGAGGTAAAGAATATTGAGAAAATGTTGCATGAAATATATGAAAGGGAGGAGATAATGTATAAGTAGAGGTCAAGATAGGATTGGCTCAAGGCGGGTGACAAAAATACGAGATATTTTTAGAACAGAGCGGCACACATGCGACGCAAGAACACGGTCCGGTTTCTACAGCGAGATGACGGCAGCTGCGATATAAATGAAGGCATGTGTGATATGGCACAAAGTTTTTTTGCCAACCTCTATACCACGGAAGGCGCCTCTAACATGTCACGCACCTTAGAGAAGATCCCTGAATTTTTCACCCCTGAGATGAATCAAAAGCTGACTGTAACTATGACTGACTCAGAAATTGAAAAGGCTCTTTTCAGATGGGCCCGACTAAGTCCTCTTGACCTGATGGACTACCAGCATTATTCTTTCAGCACCACTGGGCTGAGCTGAAGGAAGTTGTTCTTTCTGCTCTATGCCAAGGTACTAAAAGCTAGATATTACAAGGTGGGGCTTTTCCTAACAGCAGGATGTCTCAATATGTCCTCGTTTACGTGGAGGGGGATCATTCGGGGCAGAGCGCTTCTCAAAGTTGCGCTAGTATGGCGGGTTGGAGAGGAATCTTCCATCAAAGTAATGGGTGATAATTGGATCCCACGTGCGGGTGCCCAACATCCACTAGGTTGTAGGCACGATGAATGCCTAGAGCATGTTAATGACTTCATTGTACAAGAGGGGGTGCATGGGATGTTGAAAAGTTGAATGATTTCTTCTATGAGATTGATGTAGGTGATATTCTGTGCACACCGGTTGGCCGGGCAGGGACGGAGGATTTCCAAGCTTGGAACCACACCAAGAACGGTCTTTTTACGGTGAAATATACTAATCATCTCGCTGTACAGCGTAAGAAGGCGAAAGGAGGGATGGTGGAATCCTCCAATAGTTGTGCTGATCACAAAGGGTGGCTGGCACTTTGTGACATAGGTATGATTACTCGGATGCTTATCATGCGCTACCCTATACTGGGTAAAAGGCCTCTGGCCCATGAAGACTTCAAATGATGGCTCAAGGAAACAACCGATAAAGACTTTGATTGTATTAGGAAAGTGACTATGAACCGACATTGTGTTGGTGTTGTAATTACACGTGTATGAAACCTATCCGCATAAAGCTTTGAGACCCGACCTATTATATATAGGACGGGAGAAGGCCAAGCGAGGGTACCGAAAACTCCCAGGCAACTTGTAATAGTGTGATTCCCAAATATTCAGGCGACTTTAACTCCATTGTTTTTCTGATATCCGACGAAATCCCCAACGTTCTCTTTTCTATGAAACCCTAAGTCCTTCACCATGGACATTGTCGAGGTTACCCCTCATCAATTGGCGCCGTCTGTGGGAAACCTGAATGCTGGAACCATGGATTCGGCGGACCGCTCTCCACCAAGCATCAACCCGACAAAAGTAGATCCACACCCGCCCACCCCTGTATTGGTACCCGCCGATTTCAACAGCGGATCCGATCTAATCATTGAAAGCTTCCACTTCCAAGTAGAAGACCTACATTAATCACACCCTTTGGCTCTGATCACATTAGGACCGTCGGTGGAAAAACCTACGCCTACGGTGGTACCAACATCTTCTGTCGGGTCCTCCATGGATGCCAAAGCACAGATCGAAGCAGGCAAAGAAAGCAAGCAAATCGATATGGATCTAGGGGACCTTGATGGTCTTTACGATAATCTCTCCTTCGGATCAGATCCACGGCTAACCTCACCATGCGAAGCAAGACCGGCAAATTCAGAACCCGAAGAAATCAGCGAAAACGTCGACTTTAGAATAAGGATGGCGAAAATTTACCCAGAAATACAATCTTAGAATACTACCAGCGCATCCTTCAGAGTAGAAGATAACATCACCAGCCCACGCATAATACGCCACCAAGTGTGCATGGTCAATGGGAACACCTCAACACCATGCGACTCTAACGGTAACCCTATCCTCGACTCCAATGATATTTTATCAGATGACAATGCAGGAAATCGCAGCAATGAAGGGGACCACGGAAACGGAGGAGAAACAGCGGAAAACCACATAGTCCAAGGAAGGGAAGGAGAGCCACATGAAGGAGAGAGGCGAACTCTTCGGCTACTAGCAGCGGCATGGCAAAAAGAAAGGGAAGCAATTTCGAGAGCAGTTCTGATGACAGTGGACGCTTCACATGAGGATCTATTAGCATATAAATATCTGCTTCATCACAAGAAGAGAGACCTACTCAGGATGCAGAGGCAACTCGACGAAAGAAAAATATTAGCCGACGAATCCAGCTTACGACGGGCACAACTAAGTTCTACCCGAGGATCAGGGAGCGTAACAGGAGGAGCACCACCAAGAAGGAGAACATCTCGATTGGAGAATATACCTGAAGCAGAGAGAGACAGACTCATCCGGGATCTTGATTTACGGTTCATGTCGATAGATCAATCAGGAAACATCAAGGCAAAATGGCCCAGGCAGCCATCATGGCCACGCAAACATATCTGATCACAACTCAGCCCACACCCGACGATCCTTGTGTGGCCCTCCACCGCTCCGTCTTGATGAACCTTGGCATGGTCGGAGCCTCTCTCGTGGAAGCAGAGCAAGGAATCACGCGATAGCCCGATAGATCCCTACGCTGTTGCAGCAGCCCTCGTCAAGTGGGACACACCCGACGATCTCGATCGCCACACCAGGCACACCTCGTAGGACACGAGCCGCGAAGCAACACAAGAAACGACAACACACAACATAGGAACGATGGATCAAGAGATGAAAACCGCAGCCGACGACACCATGACGAATACAACAAAGACGATTACAAGCTATGCGGGGCTAGTTGTTTCACTCAGCGGATTTGCAAAACCACAGTACCCAAGGACTTAAAACTTCCACACGACCGCCAAAAGTATGATGGACTCCAAGAACCTGAAGCATGGTTAGCAGATTATTTGGCTACTGTCAAGTTACAAGGCGGTCCCACAGCTACCGCAATGCAAAGCTTACAACTACACCTCACCGATGCTGCAAGATCATGGCTCAGGCAGCTACCCGAGGATTCTATTGGCAACTGGAATGACATAGAAGATAAGCTCGTCTGACACTTCCAATCCACATTTATACGACCTGCATCCTTGGAGCAGTTGCATGCATGCAAACAAAAATCTAGGGAATCAATAAGAGCATTCATCCAAAGATGGAATATCATAAAAACTCAGCTGATTCCATATCCGATGAAAGGGCTATCGACGCCTTCAATGACGGCCTCCGTCACCGAGAATTCATAGAAGAACTGGGAAGGGTTAAACCCAAAACAATCTCACAGCTAACGGAAATAGCAAATCGTTGGGCTGATGGGGATGACGCGCTGTATAATAAGCATACGCGATCACCCGAAGAAGACAGGGATAAACGCGGCAACGATAGAAGAAGAAGGAACAATGATGGAAACATGGGACCAAGTTACATCGCAGCCAGTTTTTCGGGTGAAGATAACAATAGAAGCAGCGACTACAATGGTGGGTACCGCCAAAGTAAGGATGACGTCGGAGGAAGCCAGTCAACACAACAATACCAGCCAAGAGCTCGGGATCCACCCATGTCCGCAATGCAAATGTTGGAAGGACCCTGTAATATGCACTTTTACGTCTGATGGCTCAATGCACGGCGCCCAGAAAAATGCTTGATGGCGGTGTTGATGTAGAGCTCGTTGGGAACCCCAAGAGGAAGGTATGATGAACACAGGAGCAAGTTTCCCTCAGTTATGAAACCAAGGTTTAATTGAACCAGTAGGAGCAAGAAAACACCCCAAAGGTGTTACTAGCTGAGCTTTGGCAGGGCGAACTACCGGTGCTAGTAGCAACGTGGAGACCTGCACAACACAACCACAGAACTTTGTCCCCAACTTGCGATGAGGTTGTCAATCTCACCGTGTTTTTCGGAAAACAAAGGGTTAAACGTATCGAATGGAAAGAAGTAAAAGTTTGCAAAAAGTAAACACGAAGAAGTAAACAGTTTATAGATTGTATGTAAAGAAAAGGACCGGGATCCATAGTTCACTAGAGGTGGCTCACCTTAGATAGATAACATGCTGGGTGAACAAATTACAGCGGGGAAATTGACAAACATCGAGAAAGCAATACATGCATATACTAATCATCTTGACTCCTTTGAGACTTGATTGGGCATTACAACATTATACATAGACCGCCATCCAACTGCATCTATGACTAATAATCCACCTTCAGGTTATCATCCGAACCCCCTCCAGTATTAAGTTGCAAGCAACATATTATTGCTTTACGAACTATATGTAAAGTAAACAATACGATTGTTCTATGAACAAAGGATTATTGTTTTCTCCCTAGTAGCAACAACACATCTAGTACCTTAGAGATTTCTGTCACTTCCCCAGATTACCAGAGGCATGAACCCATTATCGAGCATAAATACTAACTCTTGGAGTTGCTAGCATCTACTTGGACAAGATAGCTACTAACAACGGAAAGCATGCAAGATCACAAATAACAAAGACATGATAGAATCAATAATCAATCTGAAATAGCATCTCAATATCCATCGGATCCCCGCAAACACAACATGCAGAATTACAAATAGATGATCTTGTTCATGAATGGAGCTCACAAGATCTAGACATGAAAGCACAAAGGAGGAGAACTAGCCATCTAGCTACTACATGGATCCGTAGTCCAAGGATGAACTACTCACGCATCACACCGGAGGCTTGCATGGTGATGAAGAAGGCCTGTGGTGAATTCCTCTCCGCAGGTGCCGAAGAGCTTCAGATCCTCCCGATCTAGGGATGGAGATGACGGTACTGCACTCTTTCGTGGATTTTGATCGGGACTTAGGGTTTTCGTCCCGAGGGCATCTTATAGGCGTAAGGACAGGCCGAGGGTGCCGAGCGCCACACCACCTCGGCGCGGGGCCTGGTCGTCGCCAGTGGTGTGGTGGCCCCTCGCCCTCTCCGTCTCGTATTCTGGCACTTGATGACATCCGGAAAAATAGGCACTTTGGCTTTTGTCCCGTCCAATTCCGAGAATATTCATTTTCTGACTTTCCTGGAACCAAAAACAGTAGAAAACAGGAAGCTGGCACTGTGGCTCTTGTTAATAGGTTAGTCCAAGAAATCATATGAAAAGTACTCCAAAGTTGGAAGAAAACACAAGAAAGTGGATAAAACCAAGCATGGAACATCAAAAATTATATATACATTTGCAATGTATCAACATCCCCAAGCTTAACTCCGACTCGTCGTCGAGTAGGTAAGTGATAAATAAAGAATAATTTTTGAGGTGACATGCACCATCAAAGACTTGATCAAAGTATTTGCAAAACATTCAAAGCTGGGATCATAGTACTTCAATCATAACATGAAAGACAAGGTTCTAGCAATAAGCAAAGAAACTATGATGCAACATGAAAAGGCACAAACAAAAGATTCATGAATAACAATGCTTTGCAAGACGTTTGTTTGTTTCACATAAAGAAAACATAGCATAAAAGTATTCAGCTTGTCCCTCATAGAGTAGCAAATATAAATGCATATGACACCTTCAAACTTCATAAGAGTGACTAGATGCAAATAGTTTAAAACAAGCAATAACAAGTTATGCATCAATCAACTAGTCTTGGGACAATGCACATAGAACTAAGAATGGTCACTATGCTCTCAAAGTAGGTGCATAAAGATAGAAGGTGGAGACTCAATATAATGGTGGAAGAAAGGCCTTTTGTAAAAGGAAGTAGGGATTCAAGTCTCATAAAGAGCTTCCAAAAATTATGGTACTTATATCTTTCAGCTCTCATTGCCCCTATCATAAGCATCTTGAAGTGATTAAGGTTAAAGTGAACAAACTATGGTGTACATGCTTGACGAGGATGGAGATGACGGCGGCTACAGACTCTTTCGTGGATTTTTGATCGGGGACTTAGGGTTTTCGTCCCGAGGGCATCTTATAGGCGGAAGGAGAGGCCGAGGGGGTGCCGAGAGCGACCACACCACCCCCTGGCGCGGGCCAAGCCTGGCCCCGCGTCCAGGTGGTGTGGTGGCCCCTGGCCCCTCTCCGTCTCATATTCTGGCACTTGATGACATCCGGAAAAATAGGCACTTTGGCTTTTGTCCCATCCAATTCCGAGAATATTCATTTTCTGACTTTCCTGGAACCAAAAACAGCAGAAAACAGGCAGCTGGTACTGTGGCTCTTGTTAATAGGTTAGTCCAAGAAATCATATGAAAAGTACTCCAAAGTTGGAACAAAACACAAGAAAGTGGATAAAACCAAGTATGGAACATCAAAAATTATAGATACATTTGCAATGTATCAACGTCGACTCGGCTGGCAGGCGGCAATCTAACCATCTCATGAAAGACTATCGAACATTCTTGAAGATGCAGGAGTTATGTAATGCAAAAGCAACCGAAGAGGCAAACCTAGGATACGCATCCACGCCTGGCACGTTAGCCATCAGCGCACCACCACCACCGTCACCAGTAGTACAACCGCCAAACACAACTGATCAAAACGGTGAATACCCTAGGTCAAAAGGGGCAATGTCAATGATTCAGAAGGGACGTCCATCCAATAGAACCCAGAAGCTCATCACAAGACAAATCAATATGGCAGAAACAGCAACATCAACCACACCCGAATATCTCCACTAGTCCGAGCAAGAAATCACATTCAACAGAGCTGATCACCCGCTTCGGGTCCCACGACCGGGCCACTCAGCATTGATAGTCGAAGCACAAATTAGTGGTTTCGATATGAGCAAAATCTCCATGGATGTAGAAAGCAGCATAAATCTGATCTACGCAAAAACGCTAAGAACAATGGGCTATCCCTTAGACAATCTCGCGCCAACCGAAACATCTTTCCACGGAATAGTACCAGGTAAAGCCGAAATTCCTTTAGGAATTTTTTTTCATGACGTTGTTTTTGTTTCCAAAGTAAATTTCAGGCGGGAAAAACTTGAATTCAAAGTTATGGACTGGCCATCACAATATCATGCGATCCTGGGACGACCAGCCTTCGCATGATTCATGGCAGTTCCACATTATGTGTACCTAGTCATGAAAATTCCAGCACCAAGAGGAATCATCACAGTAAAAGGAAGCTTCACACGTACCGACAATTGTGATCGGGAGTTCAATAAAATTTCTGAATCTTTCGGGATGGCACCGGAGTTCGAACAACTCAAAACTTTGGCAATTGCAGAACCACTGGAAGTAGCGTGTGTCAATCTCGATCAGGCTTTTGACACTGCAAAGGACACAAAAGAAGTACAGACCCACCCCGTTGACCCGACGAAAACAACATTAGTGGCTTCCAATCTTGGTCCCGCATAGGAAAGCGCGCTCATCGAGTTCCTCCATGAGCACTGGGAGATTTTCGCATGGCGACCTTCTGACATGCCAGGAATTCCCAGGGAACTCGCTGAGCACACATTAAATTTGGATCCAAAGGCGAAGCTAGTAAAGCAACTGCTTCGTCGCTTCGCAGAACCAAAGCATAAAGCCATTGGAAAGGAGCTCCATCGCCTTATTAATGCCAATTTTATCAAAGATCTAACAAAAGTAGAGTGGGTCGCAAACCCAGTATGTGTTACAAAGAAAAATACTACAGAACTTTGGATGTGCATGGACTTTAGTGCACTAAACAAACATTGTCCAAAAGATCACTTCCCATTGCCACGAATCGACCAAATAATCGATGCAACCATGGGATGCGAACGTCTTTCTTTCTTGGATGCTTACTTAGGATATCACCAGATTAGGATGAAGGAAGAAGATCAGGAGAAAACGATGTTTATCACGTCTTATGGTGTATTCTGCTACACAACAATGCCCTTTGGCCTCAAGAATGTCGGAGCAACATATCAGCGGATGATGTACAAGTGTTTGGGAAGCCAAATAGTCACAAATGTACAAGTATATATTGATGATGTTATAGTTACAATAAGACAAGGATCTGCACTCATCAAGGACCTCAAAGAAATATTCAAAAATCTCGACAAGTTTAGCATCAAACTGTAACTGAAGAAATGTTCCTTTGGAGTCCCGGCAGGGCAACTCCTCAGATATTTGGTATCAGCAAGAGGAATCGAGGTTAACCCCGAGAAAATACAAGAAATTTTAACAATAAAAAAGCCAACAAATCTACGTCGTGTACAGCAGCTGGCAGGGCAAGTAGCGGCACTCAGTCGTTTCATTGCAAGACTAGGAGAAAAAGCATTGCCATTTTACGCCCTCATGAGGAAATCAAAGAAATTCGAATGGACGGAAGAAGCTCAACGCGCCTTTGAAGATCTTAAAGGACAGTTTCAACATCTCCCGTCGTCGTGTCACCAAGAGAGAAAGAGCCTTTACTACTTTATATCACTGCCACAAATCAGGTGGTCAGCATGGTCTTGGTCGTGGAGCAACCCGAAGAAGGGAAAACCCATGGTGTATAGAGGCCAGTCTACTTCCTGAGCGAGGTATTATCGCCATCCAAACAAAGGTACCCACATTACCAAAAACTAGCATATAGGGTATTTATGACAACACAAAAACTACGCCATTATTTTTTGGAACATCCGATCATAGTGGTTAATGAAGCACCTTTGTCAAGCATCCTCAACAATCTAGAAGCAACTGGGCATGTCTCTCTATGGGGCATCAAATTATCCCCTCGAGACATCACGTATGAGAAGCACAAGACAATCAAGTCACAAGTTTTGCCGGATTTTATCACACAATGGATAGAGTTGCAATGTGCGATTCCACCTGACCTTTCTAGTGCCTAGACAATGTACTTCGATGGATCAAAAAGAACAGAAGGAGCGGGGGCAGGAGTCATACTAGTATCACCATAAGGCGACAAAATGTGTTATATACTTCGGATGATCTCTGTCAACGCATCCAATAATGAAGCAGAATACGAGGCCTTTTTGCACGGCATGCGAATGGCCAAAGCTTGCAGTGCAACTCGCCTCAAAATCTTTGGAGACTCCAATCTTGTGGCACATCAAGCAATGAACAAGTGCGATTCCGTCAGCGATAACATGGTTTCCTACCGCGACCTATATGGCGTTATGGAAGCTCAGTTTGATGGACGCGAAGTATCACACATCAGGTCCTTATGCTTACCAGTGCCACCCAGAATTTTTTGGGAAGAAATAACGGAACGATCGATCAAAGCAAAAAACAGTCTCCGAGGTTGTAGCACCCAAAACAGGAAAAAAAGTAACCCGCGAAAAGACTCGGGGGCTCCATCAGTGACCAAGAGTATGGAAGAGGACATTGAAGAGGAAGAACAGGAAATTGGAGAGGTCATGCTAACTGAACCTACATGGATGCAGCCGTATATAGCATATATGAGGAAGGGTGAGCTACCTGAAGATGTGATAGAAGCCCGACGAATCACCCGAAGATCGAAGGCCTTCAGAATAATCAAAAGGGGCTATATAAGAGAAGTATTTCAGGGGTGTTGCAGCGCTACGTAACACCTGAAGAAGGAAAATCCATACTCAAAGATATACATGAAGGAGTTTGTGGTCATCATGCTAGTAGCCGAGCAATTGTTGTCAAAGCATTCAGGGCAGAATTTTACTAGCTCACTGCAGTTCAAGATGCAAACGATATCGTCAGAACATGTGAGGCATGTCAACGGTTCGCAACAAAGCCTGGAGCACCCGTCGCTGAGTTAAATCCTATACCTCTGGCCTGGCCCTTCGCTAAATGGGGACTCGATATGGTGGGAAAACTTCACAAATCATCGCTAGGAGGACAAGTCTTTCTGCTAGTAGCAGTCGACAAATTTACTAAATGGATTGAAGCAATGCCTGTCACCACCCAAGACGGAACTTCGGTTGTGAATTTTATTAAATCCATAGTATTTCAGTTCGGCGTACCGAATAGCATCATTACAGACAATGGAACTAACTTCACTTTCAATGATTTCAAGGAGTACTGCCAGGAGATGGGTATCAAAGTAAGCTACGCCTCTGTAGCTCACCCGCAAACAAATGGACAAGTAGAAAAAGAAAATGGACTAGTCACTACTAGACTCAAGAAAATACTGCTAGCGCCACTTGACAGAGCAAAAGGAGCCTGGGTTAATGAATTACCATTTTTCTTATGGAGTTTACGTACAACCCCAAATAATTCGACACAAGAGACACTTTTCTTTCTGGTCCACGGCGCAGAAGTCGTGCTTCCTGTTGAAGTGTCACATGAATCTCCAAGAGTAGCTGCATACGATAAAGAGGAATCAAGAGAAGCGCTCGAAGATGATGTGGATGCACTTGATGAAGCTCGAGATGAAGCCCTACAAAGAGCAACTATCTATCAGCAAAACTTGTGAAATTACCACATCAGAAGATTGCGGCCTAGGTCCTTCGCAGTAAGGGACCTAGTTCTTCGCCTCAAGCAAGATGGCCACCGAAAGTTAGAATCGCCATGGAAAGGACCATACATCGTCATAGAAGTTATTCCTGGAGGAGCATATCGACTACAAGACAAGAAGACAGGAGTCAATAACTCCAATCCATGGAACGTAGCACATCTACGATGGTTTTACCCATAAGATTACTTACAATACGCTCTTAAGCCAGAATATCCAGGCCAACGGCTAGGTGCCATCCGCCCAAAGAATAATGTATCATCGATTTTTCGCCTTGTGTATAAAGAGATAAGTTTTTTGTACCTTAAGCTCTTTATTATTTATATCAGTTCAAAGATCTATGTTTTCCATCAAGCTAACAACAATTATGAGCCTATGTCCAGATACAGGCATCCGAACATAGCCTCGGGGCTACTCCCATTGGGAGCGCTGGCGCGCACCCGATAGAAATCCAATTATGTATGACTAAAACAAAAATATTCATGATTGAAAATACCTTTGAGTTTTACATCAATGTATCCTCAAAAAGGTATCCTCAAAAAAATTACTCCCACCAGGAGCCAGTATAAAGCATTAAAACTATCTGATAAGTCAGAAATATTGGCAGCCCAGCAGACTAACCGCCAAAATACCAAAAATCTCAGATCGCGCTCAATCGCGACAAATCTGAATGCCGTGTTCAGAAACATAAAGGTAAGACCCCAGGATTCGTCCTATGTGGCCTGGTAATCGTACAAGAATGCGCTCTGCCAGTAAAATATCCGTATCAATGATATGATGAAAAATCCTGATGGACGCGTTGGGTACCTGATAAAATAGAAGCTGGAATTTAGTAATCAATAAGACCTCAACAGCCCGAACTGAATTACGCAACTAGTAAATTCCGAGTTTAGGCCTGGGGACTTGAATTTGATGTAGGACAACCTTGGTTTTGCCGAGGAGCAATTAACTGATTCTCGATCCGTCGGAAGCATCAGACTCGTTGTACCAAATCCCTATAAAAAATAAAGAATAGAACATAAAGGAAAAGAAGGAAAAAGAAAATTTGAGACTCAGTCTAAAACTGCGGTTCAAGAAGAGTCTCGGGGGATGCTGACATAGGTATGATTACTCGGATGCTTATGATGCGCTACCTTATACTAGGTAAAAGGCCTCCGGCCATTGAAGACTTCAGATGATGGCTCAAGGAAACAACCGATAAAGACTTTGATTGTATTAGGAAAGTGACTATGACCCGACATTGTGTTAGTGTTGTAATTACGCGTGTATGAAACCTATCCGCATATAGCTTTGAGACCCGACCTATTATATATAGGACGGGAGAAGTCCAAGCGAGGGTACCAAAAACTCCCAGGCAACTTGTAATAGTGTGATTCCCAAATATTCAGGTGACTTTGACTCCATTGTTTTCCTGATATCCGACAAAATCCCCAGCATTCTCTTTTCCGCGAAACCCTAAGTCCTTCACCATGGACATTGCCGAGGTTACCCCTCGTCACTTTGGGTGGCTTAAGTTCCAGGCAAGACAAAGGTTCATGTGTGGAGGCTGATTGAGAACGGGTTAGCTGTGGGTACCGAACTAAATCATAGGAAGATAAAAGAAGATGTTGTCTGTCTAGCATGATGCAGATCGGAAAGTTTGGTACACCAGTTTTGGACTTGTCCTCATTCAGTTTCAACGTGGTCTTTCCTTGCGGAACAAACAAGAGGAGTATGGGATGGTCTACCTAAGAGGCTAGCATGTCATGCGGAGTTGAAAGGATAGCTGCTGGATTGGATTGGAAATGACACTTCTGATTGGGTTGCCTGGATGTTCACGATGTTGTACAATCTATGGCAAGCAAGAAACAATGCCAGAGAGACATGAATTCTGCAAGCCTCGAAGGATGTGGCACTGAATACTTGTGTTGTGGTGGAAGAGTGGGGCAGCGTCTATGCTTGTGAGCCAAAAATGGGTGTGCGTGGAAATTAGAACTGACTCCCGCCGGACCATCTATGGAGCAAAGTCAATACTTATGGAGCTTTTTGCCAGACGGACAGTAGTAGAGGGGGCGTCATGGTTATCTGAGACCACCATGGAAAGTTCCTTTTAGGTGCTTGCCATTTTCTCACCCAAGTTGTTGATGCGGAAGGGGCCAAGCTCCTCGCCTATAGTCAAGGTTTGATGCTCGCCAAGTAATGTCAGGTCCAAAGGGTATGTCTGGAAACAGCTTGTGCGGAAGCTGTGGAAAAATTGAGGTAGGACGATCGAGACAGGTCGATATATGGATCACTCGTGGAAGAAAAAAATCTCTTCTGAAAGAGTTTGATGATGTTTTGAATTGTGCGGTGCCAAGGTCAGCGAATGGTGTTGCACATCTACTTACAAAAGAAGGCTATGGCAATAAAGTTAGTAGGGTCTGGCTGGGTTCTCCTCCGGCTATTATTGTTAACTCTTGTATTGGATGCTCCGAGTGATTAATAGATTCGCAACGTTTTCTATCAAATTCATGAATCGTTGTAGTGAGAAAGAAACTGTTGCATGTGTAATTAAATTATATCTTTAACTTTATTCATAGAAGGAAAGGGGCATGCCAAAATTTTGAAAACATAAGAAGGCGTTGAAATCGAAACGAATATATAGTTCTGTTGGACACATTGTCAGACCACTAATTGCAGGTACACGAGTTATTTAAAGTGCCAAGGAAATACATGGCACTGAGCATTTTTATTTCAATTGCATTATACTACTAAACCACAAAGTAAAAGTGATTGAGTACTATAAAACTCGTCGGGCAATACAGCACCTGATGACTCCATCACAACCGATGTCTGAAGTAGGGGTAATCAGCTCAGGATCCACACGAACTTCTTCTAAGCCTAGAGTTCATCACAATCGATGTCCAAAGTAGGGGTCTTGCATCTCCCGTCCTCCACAATTTGATTAAAAGAGCAAATTATATATGTTTCATACTAATCTTTTTTAATGCAATAGGATCATTATGTTCAGTATTTATTCTCAACTTGGTATTTCAATGACACATTTTTTTGGAAATGGACGCTTTATTACTTTCATAATGTTTACACCTAGCCTCTGCATAGCTAAGATGCACACAACCAACCACACAGGTATAGAATGAGTCAAAAGAAAGAAACAAAAAAAATGTCTCCAAGATTGTCCATGACAAGCCGCTAAGGTAGCTCAATCCGCAGATCACATAGCCATCCATGTCAGGAAAAATATCCCTCGCCGTATCCTCCAATCGTGTACACCCCTCCGCAAACAAATCGTAGAACTCGAACTGTTGGAGCATAGTCCAAGACCGGAGAATAGTCGTAGCCCGATGAATAACCTGCAGCGTTGAAGACACATTAGTATTAAAAATCTTGTCATTTCTACATAGCCACATCGACCAAATAATGGCAAGCGCTCCCACCTTAAACAAGATCCTGTATTTATCCTCAATACCATGCAACCAGTTACCAAATATATTGGCCATCGATCATGGGGGAGATAAACAAGAGGTAACTTGGATGATTGACCATATATAACGAGCAAATCTGCATTGAAAAATTAAGTGTTTGGTCATCTCATTGTGATGACAAAACACACATTGTTTATTTCCATGCCAATTCCTCTTAACAAGATTATCTTTTGTAAGAATTATCCTTTTACGTAGGTATCAAGCAAATATCTTAATTTTTAGGGGTATTTCATTTTCCAAATTATGCTATTATCATCGACCGAAATATTAGGTTGAATCAATGCTCTATACATTGAGTTCACAGAGAATTTACCGCTCTCAAGTAATTTCCATCTGAACTTGTCTACACCGTCCGATAGTTGAATTGTGAATAATCGTAATAACAGATTGTTCCATGATACTAGTCTAGGATCAATGAGGCTTCTTTTAAAAGATACATTAGGAGGAGTAGTTTCTAATACTTGGATGGTGTGTCTCCTTTATGTCTAACAATCGAATATAGTGCCAGATATTGTTCTAGAAGAGAAGTATGCCCAAGCCACTTATCTTCCCAGAACCTAATTTGAGATCCACCGTTAATATCAAAAACGCCAAAACGGAAAAAATATTTTTTAGACGCCATTAGTCCAGCCCAAAAGTGTGAATCACCAGGTTTCCATACCACTTGAGACACACTTTTGGATCCAACATATTTTCTCCAGATGATAGTTTGTCAGACTCCTTCTTTAGTAAGTAGCTTAAACAGACATTTAGCTAAAAGGGAGGTGTTTTTGACTTGTAAGTTGTGTATACCAAGTCCACCGTATTCTTTCGTCTGACAAACCACATTCCATTTGGCCAGTCGATACTTTTTCTTTTCACAATCCCCTTGCCAAAAAAATCTTGATCAGAAATAATCCACTTTATTCAAGACACCTTTTGATAGCTGGAAAAACGAGATCATATACAGTACCATGTTGGTAAGTATTGAGTTTATGAGTACAAGTCTTCCTCCAAAGGATAGCAATTTGCCTTTTCAACTATTACGACATTTTTGGAGTCTTTCCTCAACGAGTTTCCATTTAGCAATAGTGAGATGCCCATAGTGTATCGGAATACCCAAATAGTTGATAGGAAATTGCCCCTGTTTGCAGCCGAAAAGTTCAGCATACAGGTGTGCCTCGTTTTGGGCCTCGCCAAAACAATACAAATTGCTCTTATGGATATTAAATTTAAATCCAAAGATTTGCTTGAAGGCTCATAGTATTAACTTCAGGTTCTTAGCTTTCTCCAAATCATGTTTCATAAATAAGATTGTATCATCAGCATATTGGAGGATAGAAAGTCCTCCATCAACGAGATGTGCGACTAGTCCTTCAATTTATGCCTCAACTTTTACCCTCTCAATAAGGATAGCCAACATATCCGCCACTATATTAAAGACACAAAAGATTGTACGAGAGCACGTCACTCGTCGGAAAAACCTTTCATTCGGAGTGTTTGTTGAAGGAAAGACCAGTTAACTTGTCATAGGCCTTCTCAAAGTTAATCTTGAACAATACCCCGTTTTGTTTTTTGGAGCGTAGTTCATGTATTGTTTCATGCAGGATTACTACACCATCTAAGATATTTCTTCCTTGCATGAAAGCAGTTTGAGAAGGACTGACAACATGGTCAGCAATTGAATTCAGTCTAATCGTGGCAATTTTTGTGAATATTTTAAAGCTAACATTAAGAAGACAGATAGAACGATACTGTTGTATACGCTCTGCATTATTAACCTTAGGCAGTAAAATTATATTACCAAAGTTTAGTCTAAAGAGATCAAGTTGCCCAACATGCAAAAAACCAAACAATGCCATCAAGTCCTCCTTAATGACATCCCAGAATTTTTGGTAGAATTCTGCTGGAAAACCATCTGGACCTGGTGCTTTGTTATGTTCCATCTGGAAAACCACTTTCTTGACCTCTTCCTCCGTATATGAGGCGGTTTTAAAGTTATTTTCCTTGACAGAAATCTGCGGTATATTTGTTATTTCAACTACACATGTGAGTGTAAGAAAAAATAACAAGTTATTTGTTGCATCTACATATTGGTAAAAAATAACCAACAATAAAGATTGTGCACTAAACTTTCATGCAGTAAGTTTGTACTTGTTTGTTTCCGTTGGTTGCAAAACTGGTTAAAGGAGCTAATACTAACAGATCATATGATATGTGGCATCCATGCTTCACACCTAGATATCCAAACTAGCAAGCCAACTCGCAGAGGCCTTATACAAAGACATGCAGGACATAGCAGTTGATTACCCCTACTTTGGACATCGGTGGCCATGGATTACAAAAGAATTAGTAATTTAGAATGAAGGGTATCATTAGAGACCAGTTAGAGATAAACAAATCAAGAAACACATCACACATGATTAGAGAAGACACTGGAGACGAGATGAAAATGTAAGCAAACGATCTGTATAGTGTCATGTTTGCACGCAGAAGATTCGAGCAATTGTATGAACCCCACTATCCGGGAAAGAGTAGGGTTGTCGATGTGGGATCTCGCTCGGAAATTCTCTACTCCCTCCATTTTAAAATATAAAATGTTTTACTTTTGTAAAGCTAATGTATCTAGACTCTTTTTAGTACCTAGGTTCTATTTGAAAACGGAGGGAGTAGATTCTATCACTGGTGAAGGCTTGGATGGCCCGCATCGACGCGGAATCGCGGATCTGACACAAATGAATGTTGTGGCGGGCAGGAGCATGATTTCCGTCGCGGATCTGACACAAATGAATGTTGTGTGGCGACAGGAGCATGATTTCCGTTAGTTACACGAGAACAAAACTCGAGTTGGAAAAAAGAACATTTTTGAACCCTACGTGAATCGAACACGCAACCTTCCGTTAGTGATCGCGGATCTGACACAAATAAATGTTGTGTGGCGGCAGGAGCATGATTTCCGTTAGTTACACGAGAACAAAACTCGAGGTGGAAAAGGGAACAGGAATTTGTTCAAGGATTTTTGAACCCTACGTGAATTGAACACACAACCTTCTGATCGGATTTTTGAACCCTACGTGAATCGAACACACAACCTTCTGATCTGGAGTCAAACGCGCTACCATTGCGCCAAGGATCCTGTAATGACAGTTGTTACGATAACGTCAATAGATGATCACGTCACTTGGTTCTACAGCCTACTTTTTGCGAAACACTTGACTCTACAGCTTCTATCTCACCGAAGAACCTCGCTAGACATCTGGAGTTTCAACCTGCCAGTTCTCTTAATTGTTGAATGAGCCGTAAATATTTTCAGGCAGCGCTATCTTTTTCTGCAGAAGTACTTAAAGAGGAAGGGTAGATGCTGCCGTTCGAACAGTGCACCCTGCAGAAGTACATATTGTAGGAGTTTCTGTTCAAAAATATATATATACAGGAGTTGAATATTTGGAAGAGCGTTCAAGTTGAAGCTTGCTGCATGCACGCCAACCTTAGTCTTTTGGTGTTTAAGTAATTAAACAATTGCTTTATACTGTATGAAACTTAATTTGCAATCTCCATTTCCTTTTTTTCTTGCGAAAAGTATATACTCCATTTCACTGATCGAGTGAACTAGATGAAACTTAATTTGCAATCTCCATTTCTTTTTTCTTGCTAAAAGTATATACTCCATTTCACTGATCGACTTAATGGAACTTAATTTGCAATCTCCGTTTCCTTTTTCTTGCAAAAATTATATACTCAATTTCACTGATCGAGTGAACTGAGTGAAACTTAATTTGCAATCTCCATTTCTTTTTTTCTTGCAAAAAGTATATACTCCACTTCACTGATCGAGTGAACTGAATGAAACTTAATTTGCAATCTCGTTGAGAGAGGAAAACGTATTTAACTGGTCAATGGGAATAGTTGCAACATTTTGTGCTTTGGACGGGCGTTTTGGAAAGGCGAGTAGACCGACCTTCGTGCCTACTCCCTCCGTTTTAAAATATAAGATATTTTAACTTTGTGAATATAGTGCATCTAGACTCACTTTAATGTCTAGGTTTATCTAGTTTTAGAGTGAATCTACACACTAAAAAAAGTCTAGCTACACTTCTTTCACAAAGGTAAAACATTTTATATTTTTGAAACAGAGGGAGTACATAGTTGAAAAAACTGGAGGGGTCACGGTTTAAAAAGTATGACGTGGTACGGATATTCACTTTCACTTCGGCTCGCAGGTGCAAATCCATCTATTTTGAGAAAACATAATTTGAAATATCAAAAAATTCAAAAATAAAATCCACATATACTGTAGAACAGTTTATATTGGATCACAAGTTTTCGGGATGAAAGAATATTTTATGTATCGGATATAAAAAGACAAAATATGTCACAGGAATACGACTATTCACATAACATTTTTTTAAAAAAATTTATACATAACAAATAAAATATTCTTTCATCCCCAAAACTTGTGAACCAACATAAAATATTTGAATGTATATGTACAATTTTTGTTTTAAATTTTTTGACATTTCAAAATATGTTTTCTCACAATAGGTGCATTTACACCTATGAGCTGAATTGTCGCCTCCGACGTGGTAGAGCTTTTTTCCTTTATTTTTAGAACCACGGGCATGGTAGAGCTACCGAATTGAAATCTGTATTTTTGTTACTCTCTCCTGTGATATGACCTCAACTTTATCTATCTAGAGGCCATTAATATGCACCTGAGGGAGTAGTGAGTGTACACCGACTTGATGTTCCATTCTTTCCGGCATCAGCAAAACGAACCAGCCAGCATAAGCAAAAAGGTCCAACATCAGAAGATCTCAAAGAAAAAGTCCAACATTAGAAATTTAGAATTCAGACCAGATCCTAGGGTGTCAGATGAGATCCCACCAAGGTCTCACTTCTACTTCATTTTCCAAAATCTAGTTCAAATTTTTGACTAGATTTTAGCAAATAACTAAAAATCTTTTTTTGGTGAAATCCCACACACCTTACCAGATCCGTAGGCCTGCATATATGTCTATCTCCCTTCTAGCGAGTCCTATTCTCATCTAGCCCACCAGACGGCCCACGAAGATAGCAACGCGTCTAAAAATCGGTAGCCCTCCTCTCAGTCAGCTACCTGGATCACTACCTAAATCGGTTCCTTCGACCGCTTCTTTCTCGTCCTTCTATGCTTACATCATTCTCAACTTCTACATATTGCATTATTACTTTCGGTGGCTATGTAACTATTAATACTTTCTTCATCTCAAAATAAGTAATTTAGTTTTGTCTAGATTTACATGTATCTATATTCTAAAATATGTCTATATATAAAAAAAACTAGACAAACACAAATTTAATTTGAGACGGAAGGAGTACTTCAATTGGAACATAAACTTGTATGTAGAAAGTTTTGCTGTACAAAAGTCGTTTAAAAATATGTATTGATTATTGTGTCTCTACATCACTGCAGTATTGTTATGTATTCATCTCGTTTCTCTGTTTTCAGATAAATACATGAATTTATAATTAATAGTACTACTACCTCCGTTTCAAAATATAAGCATTTTTAGTGGTTCAAATTACACTACTAAATGGACTTACATTCCGGAATGGAGGTAGTAGTAAATTGCACGTGCTTTGCAAGTTTATATATACCTGCATTTTGCTTGTTTAATTGATCTTGTTTGAACCAAAATGCGCCACTTCAGAGATACATTTTACGTTGGTACTCTAGGAAAATGACATGCTAAGATTTCTCCATGATCATCTCCATCAATGTCCCTACTATGTTATTCGTAAGTTTGACCGCTTCATTTCTCCATGGAAATGAATGAATGTGTCATGTTATGAAAACACAAACAGTGATTTACTATTGGACGTATTTCATAATGCCTCAAACATAAAAATTCACTGCATATTTTTATTCAATTTCGCCTTAAAATATGCACATTAGTCACTGTACACGTGTAAAGAAACATGTATTTAAGAATCAATGAGGAAGAATAGATACTATGTGAAAATATGCGCTTCGCTGCGCCGACCGCAATACGTTTTGGCAGCCCGTGGTATATGTTGTGGGTTTGCACGTGCAGTCTTTGGTGCTGGTTGCTTTATATATGTTCTTAGCGTAGAGAAAAACTAACAAATGAATAATGAAAAATCATAATACAATATTTTTTAGAGGATGGGATGGGAATAAGACTTTGCTATATTTTTGATCGAAAAGAAAGTTACTAAATCTGATTTTGATGCATCTCCTACTCTTGTTTTAACTTCAGCTACCCGCTCTGTCCATAAATAAGTAACTTTTATTTGTCTAAATTCGTATGTATCTAGACATGTTTTAGTGTATAGATAGTAGATGTGAATCTATACATCAATTTTCCGATGGAGGGAATACATTTTTTCGGATGGAGGGAGTACAATTTTTCCTCATGAGACTTTACCGAAACATCAAGACATTGCCACCAGTAAGGACAACATTCCCGTTTGATGTTAACTTACCCTTCTCTGAAGATAACCTGTCGCCCACTGAAGCTATAAATTCTAGTGTGACATTCTGCACTTATCCATACTGTCATTCCTGTCATCCTGAGAAACATCCACCACAGTAGATTGAACCTGTCAAACACAATTTCCATCTTATATTGATGTAATTTCTTATTTTTTTATATTAATGTAATTTCTTCTGCAGCTCTTTCAACGACAGCTTCGGTGGGTTCTTCAGGAGAGCATTTGGAGATAGCAACATGGTAATGTCCGCTAATCAAAACTTAAATCTCATCGGATATTTGTTTTTCTTCCTACAATCTTCGAAGCTTGACCCTTTCTTTCTTCCTGAGAAGAGATTTCTGATGCGGACAAACATTAGCACAATATAAGTTAGACTTTAAAATTAGTGTTGTAAGATCACAGCAGGGCAGTCGACTCACCATTCTCCATGAAAAACAACAACATCCACTTTTAGCTAAATGAGCTTTGATGATGAACAAACCTTGACCTCGCATATGTAAGAGACTGCAGCAACAAAACATTGTCATTCACTCCATCAATTAAATATCTTTACTATTAAAAAGAAAAGTTGGTGTTGGTAGGTTGTACTTTGACACTTTGACATCAAACATTAGAACAATCAGGGCCGTAGGATCTACATCTGACGATAGGTAGTCCATCGCTTAGCTAATTACAGTCATTTGCCACCGATAAGTGGGAATTGCCGGTTACGCCACTGCCCCTTCGAAAAACCTCGTCGCGCATCGCTCCCACTTCGACCGGACGTTGGTGCCAACAGGTGGGCCAAACTCTCCAGGCCCATTCCTCTCTATCTTGAGTCCCTGCCTCTCCGGAAAAAATAGGGTTAGCTCGCCGCTGCCATAACACGCGGCCGGGAGCATGTTGAAGACCGCCTAGCTCGTGCCATTGGCTGCGGTGGCGGCGGCAAGACCCCGTCCAAGTCCGCCTCCCAAGTGCAGTCCTTTAAAGCCTCCGAGAACTCAGACCAAAAACATTGCCTCCCCTCCCCCGACCACGCCCAATACTTCTGCCAAGGCTCGAACACCGCCTCTGGCAGGGTAAAGTGGTGCATGCTCGCCCCCGCCGCCGTCGGTCCCGCAACGGCGGTTCGTCGTGGTGAAGAAGGGTGTGCCTCGGCGGAGGCACAGCAATGGCGCGAGCGGAGGGGTGTAGCGAGGACTCTGCAAGGTGTGCTAGGCTTGTCCTACAAGGGGATTTGTGAGGAGGCCTAGGCGATGCCCTGGTTGTAGCCGTGGAACGAGGAGACAAAGCAGTGTTTTCTGTCTCATTTCCTGTACCTAGGGCCGAATTCACTCAGCGGGGCAACGTCAAAAGGTTTGTTCTTCAAGATGAACAGAAGAAGTTGTATTTCGGCTGTTGCTAATGCAATATATTGATAGAAGATCTTTACCTTTTTATTAGATTACGCTAGGATAGGACACAATAGCCAGTTGAACGTAAGTCTACTATATTTTATCTGCTTTTTTGCTCTGAAGTCGTATCTGTACTCTCTAATTAATTGGTTGTTTGCTCTGCTGACAGTCATATGGTTCAGTAAGGTGCAGCTGGAATAAAAAACCAATATGGTTTCTAGCCAACATCCTTTCAATCTAAGAATAGAGGTGAATAACAAAATCGTTGGCTGTGGTTCTGTTCATTAGTTGGCAAGTTGGTTGGTAGTAGATTCAGTACTCAAAATGTTTAACTATATTTCTATATATTGGATGATGCGTGAATCGTTTAACAGAAACAAATCGCTATATTGGAGGATGCATGAATTGTTTTATAACAGAAAATAATTGTTGTATTGGATGATGCATGAATCGGTTTATAACAGAAAGAATTGCTACATTGGATGATGCAAGAATTGGTTTATAACAGAAAAGAAGGGCTAAAGAATAAACTACAGGAAATGCTTATTGAGGATGAGAAGATTTTGTTATTTATCGCTCAAGGAATCTTTCGTGGACAACGGATGAGCCCGAGGTTTGTCACTTCATGTCATCTAATTTTCTCGAACGCAACTATCTGTTAGCATTTTGTTTAATACCATGAAAGAAAGATAAATTTGTTCTACTACCAGACTAAAATGCATGTTCTGGTTGTTCTTGTTGCAAGGGGTAGTTTGTATAGCCTAATTTTCTTGAACACAGCTCCTCATTAACATTTTGCTTAATAAAGATATATTTATTCTGATACATAATTGAAGATAAAATTTATCTGCAATATTGGATGATGCATGTTCCCACTCTTATTATGGCATCAGGATTGGTGGTTGTTGGATTTGAATGACAAAATTTGCATAGTTTAGAATGTATAGCAGATTTTCTGTTCGAGTATTTTCTTTGGCATCTAGGTATGAAGGAATATTAATCACCAAGGGGAATTTTTTATTAAAGATATATTTTCATAATTTTTATGCCTGGTTTTCTCTGGGATCATTATGATGGCTGATTAGTTCAGTTAACAAACTTTATTATCTCTATTTTGCAGCATTCAATGGAAGTTGTACTTGAGTCTTATCATTATCATAATTATAATAGGATCTTGAGTCTTATCATACTTTGAAACGGAAGTTGTACTTAAAGAGTCATTTTTTAGATGTGATGCCCATGTCCAAAGCCCAGCGCCACCGTGTCGAGATGGGAGGAGGTGAGCAAGTGAAAGACAGTTACTCATCCAAACTTTGCTTTATTGGGATGGGTCAGTGCTTCAGCTCATGCATGTATGCCACCCTGTAATTATATGTTTCTTCATTTGTTCGAATGGAATTTTGTGATAAGTTCATGTCCATGGTTTTTGTTTTAAGTTAATCCTTCGACTCCTCGATGAACATGAACATAATTTTGATTTTAGTCAGCAGCTTTAGCACAATTCATTATGATTATAGCATGTGAACAAAGTATGAGATCCTGAATATAAATAGAAGAATACATTGTGATATATTTCTGAATTTGCAGGTTATGTTTTCCAAACTCAAATTTTCTACTCCCTCTGTTCCAAAACATTCTATATTATGGAACAGAGGATATTATTCTCGACTTACCTTTATTGTGTGTCATATCACAGTTGGACATGGAGATGTCTAGGTAAAGAGTTTCGGTTTTGAGATTGTGCCTTGCAGTGTATAGCATGATGATGAGGCCTTGTATAAGCTTAACACGCATGAAAAGATTGACCATCTAAGCTGCCCAATGGAGCTTCGGGAGTCTCGAGTGATAAGGCAACATGAGATGATCACATATTCACAAGTACTTGTAGTTTTTAATTTGTCAACAGTGACGTCAGGTGGCCATCTAGGTGGCATGCTTATATGAAGATGGAGGCTAGCTCCAAGGCCCACTGGTTCTCTGTAATGAACTCCCTCGTTATCATCTTTTTCTTGGCAGGAATTGTCCTCTTTATATTCTTAAGAACCTTCTGTAAGAATGTTAACAGACATGAAGACCTCAACAAGGAAGCAAAGGCAAAAGCTAACCCTTGATGTACATGATTACCCTCTTTTGTGATTCTACAATTGCTTATGTGGGTTATATAGTTTTTTTTAACTGAGTTCTATAGCTCTATTTTTGCTTGAATCGAATAGCAGAGCTACTGATATCATTTAACGCTCCAAGTTCCTATTGCTCCCAACGTAATATAGACTGAATTATGTATTGCTAACCTTTTGGTCAGTGTATTGTTTATTATACATATTTTACTTGCATCCCATCCTTGATATGGCAGAGGTTTGAGGAGGACAAAAGGGACACCATCCTGTCAAATATTTTCAATTTAGTTGTTTCCCTCAGGCTCAAAAGGAAAGCTTAGAATCTATTTGCATTTATGTGAAATAAAATAATATGTTTCTCGGTGTCAGACATATATTATGAAATGCAGCGAGTACTATACATGTGAATTTTTGCATGCAACATGTTTATAGGTGCAGCAATTTTTTTTAGAACCGTAGCAACGCACGGGCATTCAACTAGTCCTCATATAAAATAGCACCAAAGACAAATCCATGTTTTTTAACATAGTGAAGCGGTCGACCTATAGATTAACACTTTTGCTCTGGTGTCCTCCCCGGGGAACGTTTGGACACGGGCTCAGAACGGACAGTCGCGATGAAGTTCGGACGGTTCGGATGAACACGGGTTAAAGGGTCCCAGGTTTCGGATTGTTCAGCAAAACCCGCTAAAGCCCGTCTATATGGTGCGGTGTATGGTGTGGGTGTACACGCGTGGACATACGAGTACAGTATTTTGTACGGCGTGCGCGGGTGACGTCAGCTGAAATGAAGCGACGCGACGTATAAGAGCTCCCTCGGCCGCTTCATCTGGCCTCATCCCCACCATTTGCCCCCTTTTGCCTCACCAGATACGGAAATAAGAGCGCGGGAGAAAACCCTAGCTCTCCCCATCGTCTCCTCCGCCTGAGGCCTTCGAGCTCTCATCTACCGCGAGATTTCGATGCCGGCGATGGCGGGAGTGGGCTCCGGAGGCGATGCGGGCGGTTCTGCAAGGGTGGGGCTTGGAGCCGTGACCCACCCAGATGCGATTGAGGTGGTGGAGGGCCATGGCGGTGGCGGAGGTCATCGGGCCGCACTGGACGCTTTGGTCCAGTGCTCGGAGAGGAGGAGATGGTGGATGCGGAGGTCGGCGAGGCGGAGCAGCTGGATCTGAACGTGGCGGTCGGCGCCGCGGAGGATCTGGCGCCGGTGCAGCCTCAGGAGATTCCTGCGCTCCAGGTAAGAGTTTTTTCCTTCTAATTTCCGTTTCCCCCTTCTAGTTATTTGGATGGAAGATCTGTTTAGTAGTTATTTGTTAGGGATTAATATCTTTTAGGGATTTATTGGAAGGAAGGTGGGTTGTGTAGATTCCGTGTGTAGATTTTTGTTTACAGATTCATATGTTTTGACGAAATTTATTCAGTGAAGCATGTATGTAGCCCTAGGAATTGCTTCAGTGCATCAGATTTTGTTGTTCCAGACCATGTTTTGTCCCATGATTACTCAATGGCTTTGTGGATATGGAAATAGTGTTGTAAAAAACAGCTTGTGTCGTCTGATCCATTTGATGCTCTAGAAATTGATATAGTGCTTCTGTTGTATTATTAGCTTGTAGTACCTAAAGGAAACTAGTATGTTTGTCCATATATCACTTGCTATTACGAGAAACCAAATCCTTGTGTTATTATCTAAAGATATATCAGTGTTAGCTCTAGGAAATACTTCAGTGTATAGGATAATTTGAGGTTGTTTAACTCTGAATTTACACAATGTTGTCTTCATAGTTTTGTTCTACTTTTTTCTGTACTTGTTAGACAAGTTCTGTTAAATATATGCTTAGTTGCGTAGTGGCAGTGTTTAGCAAATATGAGGACTTGGCGGTGCATATTTGTTATTGTTTAGTATATGGTATTGTTAGTACAATTTAGGCTCTACATGTACCACTACTTAGTTTACTGTCATGAAATAGTATGTACAATTGTAATGGTGATGTTTATTATTCATTTAGGTTGTATCAGAAGTAATTTTTTGAACACTTGTTTTAATAATTTCATGTTCTCATTCTGTAGTAAGTTTTGAAAATAAAGAAGGTACACTTGATCTCATTCTATTTATCTTCAAAACTTAGCCTATTTTTAGCTCTAAAATTTAATGTATGCTAGAAAATAGGTTGCATAATTATTGTATTTTATGTACATGTAACATAATTGCATAAAATATTTAATTTAATGGCATGTAGCATTAATAGCATTGATATACTAGTTAATCACTGTTAGTTTAATGATCAGATTTATAAAACATAGTTGTTATGCTATAAATATTTGCTAGTGTTGTTCATTTAGTTGTAATGAAAGGTTTCAATAATTAATGTTTATCTTATTTCTGGCAGGCGATACTATTTCTGGCAGGCGATACGCCTTGGTGCTAGCTATGATGTACTCTCCCTGGTGCCCGACGAGGAGGTTTGTTCTTCCATATGTTCAAGTGCTTAGACATGCACAAAAATAGTAGCTATTTTATATAGTAGGAAGTACTAACTCTTGTGTTCTTTTTTTGATTGTGTAGTACTTTTCTGGTTCAGATGTTGATGTGGAGCAATGGACATACAAGTCCTTTGTGAAGAAAGAAGATAAGAAACTAAGGCGTCAGGGAATTCTGCCTACCTGCCATATACCACATAATTCTATAGGTGCCCATTTCACCAGTTCAAGCCACATGGTGGCCTTAGGGTGGGGCTTGTCCAGCATGTCCGAGAGGTTGCCATTCGAGGACGTCTGGGTGAGGATTCATTTGTGGGTGACCTACGTGATCGTGGCACGCATAAAGCTCTCCTAAGGGTTCTCGAACCAGGTGAGTTTGAGTACGTCGAGTCGGAGGATGAAGAGCATGAGTGAATGTCAAGATAATGTGTTGACAGTTAGTGCCATTAGGCAGCTGCTAGTATGTATGGTACATCATCAATACTGATGATGTTTATGTCTGGTTCCTATATTGAACTGCTTAACTAGGTAAAAATGGTGGGGAACTTGTTCATTTTGATTATGTAATGAGTATTGGTAACCTTCTCTTGGTGATGTTCCCCTAAGACTACTAAAATATAATTATTCTAGTAATGTACATATGGTAATATGTAAGTCAGTATTTCTGTCATGTCCTTCTTTATTATTTCCCTATCTGTGATGTGGCATGATAGCACTACTGTCACTTAGTAATCTGTTTTTCAATGTGTATTTTCTAAATTGGAGGGTTTTGAAAGGTTTACCTCATTGCAGTATTGTTGGTATTTTTAAAAATTAATTGTACACTTTAAAAAGATAAATGGTCTGAGTATTTACAATTGACTATATTTTTAAATGGTGTATTATGTATAATATAAAACTAAACAGAAGTGTATGAGATAATTCTCTATATGCATCGTGGCAGCCAAATCTATATAAATAACGTCTGAACTTTTTATGTTTAAATATAGGGGAAAGACTTAAGAAAAGAAGAAAAAAACCCACCTACTAGCAGGATTTTTATGAAGCCCACGACCTGCATACGACTAGAAACTGACTTAACAGCCAGGATGCAGGCCCGTGGCCCTTGCTAGTAGGCCCCACAAGGCAGTGAAACATTAGTAACTGATCGCAAGAAGTGTAGAACAGAGAGGCTTTTGCAAGATGTGCAACGCTCAGCTATTTAAGCTGGTTCAAATGCTCTCGAGTTGGCGAGGTGGGACTAAACCCCCACCCGTCCCACCCAAGTCAGTTCGTTCCGCTGCGGGGACATAGTGGGTCGAAAGAGGCCCAGTTGGGTCGTAGGTAGCTCGGACGGGCATGCGGCCTGGCTGGGCTGCCTCCCCTTTTTTTTGAAACTTCTTTTCTTTTAACATTTCCTGTAATTTGTAATTTTACTTGGAATAAAGAGAGGAGAACTGTCTGGGCCAAAAATTTAAAATATTTAATATTTAAATATTTTGAAATTTTGGATTTCTATGAATCTGATTTGTTTTAATCATGTTCAGAATTTTCGCAGATTACAAACTTGGTGCATGTGAGAATGTGAAAATTCAGATTTGGTTTTAAGAAATGTGTTTGTCTGAATTGCACGAGGTTTTCACCAGTGTTTGAAGGACTCTAGGGGCCACATTTTTCATTTGTACAGTTTTTTCATATTCAAAACTTGGTGCATGTAAAAAAATTGAAAATTCTTTTAGCCATAACAAACAAATAGTTTTGACAATTTTTTTCAGAAAAATTCAGTTTTGGATTTCAGGAGCTGTGTTTGTGTGAATTGCATGCGGTTTTCACCATTGTTTTAAGAACTCTAGGGGCCACATTTTTCATATGTATAGTTTTTTTATATTCAAAACTTGGTGCATGTAGAAATTTAAAAATACTAAATCACCTCCAAATCAAATTTGAATTTTGAGCAAGCTAACTTTATAATTTTGATTCCATATTTTCATATGTTGTTGGCATGGATTTAGAGCTTGTAGTTTGGACATTGGTACAACTTTGAAAGAAAGCTTGCACATCTTTATGCATTATATTTGTTCGACGTGATTTTGACCAAACTTTGACAAGGCACTAGAAATTCATAAAAAATCAAAAAAAAAGTAAAACCTTGGCCTTATGTCTTAGATTGTACCCTAGTTTGCACAAAAAAATAATAAACATTGAGTTTGTGAAATGAAAGTTGAGGTTGCTCTCTCACACTTGGTTTCAAGTGCGAGTCTCATGGGTAAGTACCCAAATTACCTAAGAGATGGCAAACTCCATAGCATACTTTTTCAGAATAGGCTTAAATTTGTCAGGTAGGTGTATCTTGGCATGGCATACATTTTATCTTTTGGGGTCTTTGTTCAACTATGATTTCAAATACAATTTTCCATTTTTATAATTCAAATTCAACTAAATTTTATAAAGGTAGTTGAAAATTTTGAAAACAAAATTATCTTTCACAAATATGGTATGGTAGATGGGGTCATTGGGTTGGAATGTGACCACTTTGTAAATTGTGAAATGATTGTTTGCTCAAATTTTACCTCAAGTCAAACTTTGGTCAATATGGTCAAAACATTGAAATATTGAACTACATCTATATCATTAGAACCTCATTATTTTTGGAAAAAATCATTACTAAGTCCACAAGATGTGGTTTAATCATGGATCTATTGCTAGGTTAGCTTGTTCATCCATATGCCTCCTCTACATTTGACACGATTTTGATCTAAAAATTTAGATTTGGTTTTAAGGAGTTGTGTTTGTCTGAATTACATGAGGTTTTTACCAGTATTTGAAGGACTCTAGGGGCCACATTTTTCATTTGTATAGTTTTATCAGATTCAAAACTTGGTGCATGTAGATATTTGAAAATCCAGTTAGCCATAACAAACAAGTAGTTTTGACAATTTTTTCAAAAAATTCAGTTTTGGATTTCAGGAGCTGTGTTTGTGTGAATTACATGAGGTTTTTACCTTTGGTTTCAAGTGGGAGGTAAAGGAATTAGTACCCAAATTATCTATAAAGTGGCAATGTCCATGGCAAACTATCTCTGATTTATCTCAAATTAGGCAGGAATGTGTGTATTGGCATGGCACCATAAATTGAAAAAAAATCAAAAAACATTGAATCCTTCATCATGTGTCTTAGTTTTGTATGTTAGCATATGTAAAAAATTTCAAGTTATTTCATCGAGGTCAAAAAAACCGCATAATTAGAAAACGTAGCTTAGGTTAGATGAAACGTTGTGTTTCTTAGTTCGCTGTTTTTTCGACCTCCACCAAATTAACCCAATTTTTTTATACAAACTGGCAGAAAGATACTTATTCCGAATATGTAATTTTTTTTTGAAAAACTTGAAGTTCAAAAGTTTGCCAAATATTAAGTTTTTTAAGTAAATTGAAAGAAAATCAGAATTAATTCAGGCTATGCTCGCGGCCAACTAGCCTAGCCCATATCATGCTCCTGTGGCCGCGTCACCGCTGCAGCCTACACTTGCTCGTTTGGGCCGGTCCAACTGCGCCCACAAGACCTGCGCAGAATTGTTGGTCAAGTCGTATTAGGTTTTTACTCAGTCCACGACTCGCCTACGCTAACATCTCGCCTCCCCCCACGACTCGCATCTTCTCCCCTCGCACGAACGCTTCCAGTTCCATCGATGACCGCCTTCAGTATTCGAGGCTAGTCCAGGACAGAGATTCATGGATCAGAGATTTAACGATGAGGTATGTTTTCACAAACTCTTGTATTAAATTAACCGAAAGATGATGTACATAGAAGTTCGGTAGATCTAGATGCAGTATGACTAAAATGTAAAAAAACCATGGCATTGATAATTGTTTAGACCAATGCATTGGGTATGTAAGATCTAGCACCGTTCTATTATATGTTAGCAGTGAAACATGTCGTCGCAGATCTATGTAGTATTTCAAAAATTGTATTACGTAATGGAAATTACTCGTTCTCCAACTATCTGGTTAGGTCGAGGAGTATGCTCGCACTCGTCATGTCCGTACTGCTCTGAAGTTGCATAAACATTTACATATAAGAGGTATGTAATGTAAAAGTATTAAAAAAATCCCAGTTATACTTTTACTCCTAATTTTTGTATTTATTATATGCAGGTCCAGGAATAAATGTTAAAAAAGATTTTGAATGTTTCTGCGAGTATGGAAACCGTGTAGCGATGGATGATACAGAGTTTAAAGTACTAAAGCATGGAGTTGATAAGCACTTCCCAACAAGACCTTTTTTATGTATGCACCATAAACAAATCAAACACCTTGAAAGGCAAAGCAAAAATGGTAAACTCTTTAAATAATTAACAAATTTTGCCATTTGTTAAATTAATACTATCATTTATGTATTGCTGTAATCTATATGCAGTACTTCTCGAGGAGATTCACCATGCAACATCTTCTTCCATATGTTGATCTACCAGCAGACATTCAAGAATATTTGAAGAATAGAGAAGTTGCAAAAATTAAAATGGTGATGACCAAGTCAAAGGCTAGAGGTAAACAGAAACCTGGTGCCATGATAGCATCAAAGTGGATGGAGGTAGTAAACAAGGTTGATATGCGAGCTGGTGATATCTATGTGTTTTGGTTCCGTGGTAGCTCGGAAGGCCTGAAGATCCTTGTTAATCATCTGTGAAGTCAACATGCAGATTATATTTAGAGGAGTATCATATTAAACTTACGACAGTTTGTAAGCACTTAGTTCGATGAGGTTGTGAATTATAATGGATGTTCTTCTAGGTTTATATGGTGATGGAATTTCTATGTTATTTTCTTGCACTGAAATATTTTGTAGCAAACATCAGCATCGAAGTGTTTGATCATAAACTAGCTTTATTCAATTGCATTTGAGTATATTCAGCTGCTAAAGAGGGAATTACAGAGTAGATATGTTGAAGTAGAGATAAAAAGCGGCTTCATTCCACTATATTTTTACCCTTAATGGTCTATTAACAAATAAAAGGGCCCCTTAATGGGCAGGCCCAACAACATTATACCTGATAACGACAGGTCCACGTACTTTAGGGAAGGCCCAACAACGCTTATTCCTGACGTTGAAGACGACGGGGACGCGTCGGTCATTCGGCCCGCATTTACTGCATGCAAGTTTCGGCGGCAGGTTACGTCGCTCACGCCCGAAAGACGTGCGCTATCAAAACGGGAAGATCGTGGCATAAGGGTCTTCTCTTTTTGTCGACGCCATCTCCCATTATGTTCTCCACCTAGCAGCCGCCACAAAACCCTAACTCTGAAGAGGCATACGTTTGCTTCCGCCCCTTCTGCTAGAAGCAACCTCCTTCTCCTCCGATCTACTACATCCACCACCGCTTGAGGCACCTAAAACTTCATCGTCCGATCCAGGTCGTGTAAGTCCGATGTGCATCTACTTGATTTCCCCCTTGTTCATTTTCGGATTCAAGTCTTCGTAGATGCTTTTTTTACATATTATGTTGTCTTTGTTTTCAATTTGTAGATCATGGACGATCCGGACGACGAAATATGCTGCCAAGTAGAAAAGTGGTGCAAGTTAGTTGTAGGTTTCACTCGTGCGCAATGACTTAAATTTGCTAGTACACTGTTAGGATGCATGCTTCATATACCTCCCATCAAGATCCGTGTTTATCTACTGAAATATATGATTCAATCATATGATCTCAGTCGTGCCAAATTCATTTTAGAAAAGAAAGTCGGTGAAATATCATTAAGTAATATTGATGTTGAGTGTATAACAGGATTAGAGAACAAAGGGGTGAGTGTTACAAATATATTATATAAGGAAGGAGAATTAGCGAAAGATCTAATACCATCACACTATGTTAGCAAAAAAATGGCAACATCATTATAGATGATTTGATCAGCTACATTCTAGAAAATAAAAAGGACGACGATGACTTCCTTCGCATGTCGTCTTTAGTGCTTCTTGGGACTGTGCTGGCACCTACATATACCAAGATTATAGATAAAGAGTACTTCGCGTTGGTGCAAGATGTGGGGCGTATATCCAATATTAACTAGAATGATTACACGCTGAATCTTCTCATGGGTTATATTCGGTTCGTCAAATAAGGTAAAAGCATCAGGCAATGGCCAAGAGGCAACTTAGCCCTTCTACAGGTAATATAGTGTTACCATTTTTCATCACATATAACTAATCATTTTTGTAATCTAATCTGTCTTCATAATGTTTTTTAAATGTATGTAGTATCTGTACTGGGAGAAGGTGCAGCCACATGATCATGCAACCTTACCTCCTTTCATGAATCAGCGACCTCTAATGAAAAATTGGTCAGAAGAACATGCTGAGATGAGAGACGATTATGATGGAGAACAAGGTCGTGGTAAAATGGAGATATAAGTTGCACTTTGTACTACAAACTCACTGTTGCAAATTTGGTATTTAATGGTTTTTCTTTCCAGATTGTAGATGATATAACAGAGCAGTTCAGGACTCATATGCCTAAAGTAGATGCTACCAATGCTAAAAATAAATCAAATGCGTTAAAAAAAGGACAACAAAGGAGTAATCTGGAGGCTAGGTTAGAGAGCATGCAGTTGAGGTTGGATGGTATGGAGGATTTGTTGGGGAGAATGATGTCGTACATGGAGGTGATGCAGAAGGATATCCTACTCATTCTGGAGGTGGTTTACAACTCTTACTCTCCATAGTTGCACTCTCAATATCAGCTACATAATTTTTTTAGTTAACTTGACTAAATAATGTAACTTGTATGTGTAGAAAATTCTACTTGGGCTTAATAAAGTAGGAGCTTCTTACAAACCTTCTGCACGGTCGGGAACAGAAGATAAGGATGAAGATAAAATTTCTTTTCTGAATAGACCTGCACCAGCACAAATAGGTACAGTTGGAAAAGAATTCTGGTATCATGGCTCGGCTGAAAAGTTCGGGTCTAATGAAAATGAGAATACAGTCCCAAAAACAGGTACAGAAGATGCAGCGGAGCAAGAGGTGCCTGCTGACAGTGCTAACTATGCAAGGCGAGCAAAGCAAACTGAGAAAAATGAAGGTTCAGGCGACGGCACACCTAAAAATCCTTTTGTGATTGATGATACTACGGTGCCTGCATCGTCATCATCCATGCTGTTGGATTTTTTAGAGCAATCTATGTGGAAGAAACCAAAAATAAATCTTACCGCTACCATATGGATGAATATGAAAGCTCCTATAGCCTTCGAACAAAACGCCCGAAGCGGAAGCAGCAACAACCAGCAAAACTACGATCTGATTTTGCAGTTGACAATCCAGCTAAACATGTTAAGAAAGGTATTCTAAATTTAAATAAATGTTGGTTCATAATTGTTATACTAATACCCGTAAATATCTGGTAGGTTTGTTTACGAAGAACAATGATATGCCGGATGATCTAACTGCATTGACTCCAAGTCAAATAGATGATGATGTTCTATATGTTGAGACATGTGGAAATCATGCTGATCATTATAAAAAAATATTTACTTGAGTCCGGAAGGCGACTATATATGCACAAAAAGTGTTAAAGTGATATTAGACAGGGAATGGCTTGATGATAAAGTAAGTATAGCAACCAAGTGTCCTTAACAACAATGACGACAACTATATTTCATGTTCTTATATTTCATGCAGGTAATTGATGCTTACATCGCTGATTTGAGGCCCCGTGTTGGAAATGATCGGTCATGGTTTAAGCATGGAGGTCGGGTTTTTTGATAAACCCTCCTATGAAAGGCAATAAACCTAAGAAATCACATTTTAACCAAGACCACGGATGAGCGAAAAATGGAGCTGTTCAAAGAGTTATGGACGAGTATTGTGCAAGGGACAAGGTATTCTTAGCTTTTTTTGTTTCATCAATGCTTGATATTGCTGAGACGACTATACAAACTAATAGTCGTAATATATGTTCAATACGATGCAGGCATATTTCCCTCTAAATATAGACGACATCCATTAGACCACTGTTGTCATGCATATACCCAATGAGGAGTTTTAAGTTCTTGACTCGTTGTTTCCATTAAGAAGAACCTTGCCAACTGTTCAAACTCTGGTATTGTACACGCAGATGTATCAATATGTATGTACGTTTTTTAAGATAAACGCTGAATATAATTTTATATGCAGAGAGCAGCAATTGCCTCGGACATAAGAGTGGCGAACAAAGTTATGAATGGTATTTACCCGGACGTCTCAAGGTGGCCTATTAAATCATATGACATGCCAAAACAAAAAGACAGGTGAGTATAAGTTACAGCTTATTTCAGTTCGTATATAATTTTATGTATGCATTGCGCTTAATTATTATTTTTTGTAGCAATTCTTGTGGATTATGGGTTCTGCAAACTATGGAACACTGTGATGGAGAACATAACCAGGTCAGTTAATTAGGTTAGGTTCACTACATGTTGCATTTGTACGAAAAGAATAAAGTTCTAACAATAATTTTATGCATTGCAGGAAAAAATTGATGACTCTATAAAACTCACTGTTGCAAAGATCGTATGGGCAGTTACAAACACCCTCAAGAAGGTCACAAAGAGTGTCACAGCTCTTTTGACTAAGATGAATGAATACAAAATTATATGTTTTATCATGTTGTGTTTTTGTCCCAAAGAAGGTTTCCCAACTATGTATTCCTCTGAATAATTGTTTGATCTGTGTAAGACTATAATACTCTATGATTTGTGATTCAATACTTTAAAATTGACGATGTTTTAATTACTTGTGCATGAACATTTGTTTGTTACATTTGTTGCGATCATTTGTACATGCGCCAGACGCTTGTACATGCGGTAGATATGCGTCACGGCTTCCACGCCAAGCGACCAGCACGTAATCTTTGCATGTCTTCCCGCGCATGTGAACTGGCCCCTGCATTAGGTCCAGAAATACTCAAAAAATGGCGAGTTATTAAATTCGTATCATGTAAAACGACTTCGGGCCTTACTAATACAAGCCCATTAGGAGCGATTTAGGGTTTACTTCGTTCCTTATAAAAAGGAGCCCATTAGAAGCGATTTAGGGTTAACTTGACCACTTGACGGCTGAGGGGATTTCTCGGTGCGGCTTGGCGATAAGGTGCAACCCGGCATCAATGTCGTGGTCTTCTGGTGGATCTTCCGCGCAAGACCATGATTCTACTAGAAGAAGGAGGGGAGTAGAAAGGAGGTCGCCGGTCCCCTATCGGGAAGCTCCTATGGCGTACGAGCCGGCCATTTTTTGCAACTGCAATCCACAGCAGAAGGCGCCTAGGTGGATTTCATGGAGCGGTCAGAACCCCGGCAGGAGGTACTACGCTTGCCTTGATGCGATGGTGAGTGTATTTGCTTTTGATTTTTTTTCATTCGTTCTTCCTATAGAACTCTATCTGATTCGTGTGTGTTTGAAAAACCTCCAGAATGGATCTGGGTGTGGCTATATGGAATGGTATGATAATCCTTTGCCAAAATTTTGGAGTGATCTGATTGGAGATCTACGGGATGAAGTGTGGAGGCTACGATCAAGACAAAAAAGAGATCCTCTATCTGAAGAAATAGGAAGGGACACTAGGCTGCAGGATCCAGAAGAAGAAGTAAGACAGAAAAGTGCAAAGATAGCTGCTGTGAAGGCAAAATATGAAAACTTCGTGTTTATTTTTGTAGTATTTGTGTTTGGTTTATTTGCTAGCAAGATTTTAATGCAGTAAGTAAACAGTGAATCTTTTTAGTTCATTTTAATATTGTCATTGGACACAACTTAATGTAGACATGTTGCTTCATATATAATAAATTTTAGTCTAATATTTTTGTGCATTTGGATTACCAATAACCACACATGAGAAAACATTTCATCTAGACATGTTGCTTCACACCAACATAGGACATAGAGGTAATACTAGTGCCTTTCAATCCGTACAAATAATACTCATCGAAATTAAAAAATAATATGTAAACTAAGATTTATCTTGAAACAAACTCCTATCTAGCTGACAACTACTATTCATCTTT
The DNA here is from genome assembly GCA_023614405.1 of Avena insularis. Lineage (NCBI taxonomy): Eukaryota > Viridiplantae > Streptophyta > Magnoliopsida > Poales > Poaceae > Avena > Avena insularis. The sequence goes on from CM042690.1 coordinate 523,482,517, forward strand.
TCGAACTAACATCTCAGCAACATGCCTGCAAATAAAATATTATGAAATTGTCAGTATCAACGTGTACACAATTTAATCTAGACATGAGTAACAACACGTACTTAGGATGATCTTTGCATTTTAGGCTCCGCCGTGTGTGTCCTGGTAATTTGCAAGCACTACACACGCCTTTCTTCTTTTTAGATCGCTCGTCGAACGATAATGGTCTACCATTTTTCGACACATCGCCATGTTTCCTCTTGCCTTTTTTTGGAGCACCTTTTTGGCTTTACTTTATCAGGGTCACCAACTTTAGTAGCATGCATTGTACTACCGTCTTGATCCGTATTGGACCAACTCTTCGAAACACGGGATGCTTTCTCATACACCTGTCTCTTTGATGTCATGTTCTCAAAATATGCCTTCATCTCTTTGTACAAGACTGGATCGTTGCATGCTACATGTAGAGCTTCAGAAGATAACACATTGAGCTCTGTATATCTGCTTCGCTCCTCTGATCCAGAAAACCCCCATCCAAAGAGATCGCTTGTGCGGGTTGCTGGCAAACCCCCATACTACTAGACACTCTGGTATTTCAACACAATGCAGCTCCTTCAGAACGAACAATATATGCTTACAAGGGAGACCCTTACGGAACATCCTTCGGCAGCTACACTTTATAACCTCATCGGGATTGCTCGGCGTATAATCCACATAGAACCTGCTCTCACGTTTTTTATTCCATGCCACGATGAATTGCTGAGAGTCGTCATTACCTCCTGCGACCTTTTTTTTCTGAAAGCACTATGTTAACGATCTTATTCAGTTCCTCTTGCAAGATATAGAAGTTCGCTGGAGTGAAGACATTTGCCGCTGTTTTCTCAATATCCTTTGAGCTAGTTACTGTCACCGGTTCAGTCTGTGAAGTCGTGTAGTTATCGCGCGCCTCATTCTCATGAATACGGACAATAGCATTCTCGTAGTGTAGAATAAGATCCACGACGGTCATCCCATAGTCTAGGTGAAGATGGAGGGATGAGTTCAGACTTTTGCTTCTCTGGTTACTTTTCATGCCTAGCCAAAATCCCTCGGTGAGGTACGCTGCTGCCCATAGTCTTTTCATGGTGTACATCCTCTTCAGCCAGGATTTTGTTCTATCTGTCTGCCATTTGCAAACAAATGCGTGCCACCTTTTCTCAAATACAGTCTCAGTAGTGGTGTAATATAGAAGAGATCGAAACTCTATCAACAAATTGAAACTTAGGTGTTTCGCCATGTTTTTCTCAATGTGCCAAGAACATATACGGTGCCACACGTCTGGCAAGACCCTGCGAATAGCTCTCATCATCGCAGCATCCGCATCCGTGATTATAGACCTGGGATGCTGCTGACAGATTGCTTGCAGAAAAGTTTGAATCAGCCAGACATATGTTGCCTCTGTCTCATCCGATAAGATTGCATAGGCAAAAACAGTAGTCTTACGATGATTGTCCAGACCAACAAATGGAACAAAAGGCATACCATACCGGTTCATCTTATAGGTGCTGTCAAACACGAGGACGTCGCCATAATCCTGGTAGTCCAGACGCGACTGAGCATCACACCATAACAAGCTTTTCAAACAACCCTTTGAATCTGTATCATACTTGAAAAAAAAGTCAGGGAACTTCTTCTTTCTGGCCTCCATAATGCCGATGGCTATAGTAGCATCGCCATCGGCAAGCAACTTCCTCTTCTCTCTGCAACACATATTGTACAAATGTTTTCTCGTACATCCAACCTTACTGTAGCGGCCGTATTTTCTGATGAAGGAACTCATAATCATATGCTTTCTAATCCCTGCGGCTGCCATTGCTATGATCTTGGCTCTCTGTAAATCTTTTATTTTCCTATGAGACCACAGAAAAGGAACTTTGTCCGGTCTAGCTAATACATGATTAGGATTGTCACGGAACCTTACAACAATCCATTTACCAGTTCCCAGAACACGCCTCACAGCCATCTCCGCTTTGCAGTTGCATCGAGACTCTGGTCTTAACCTTCAGGTGTGGTTCTCCATGGTCAGCAACTTCTTATCATGTTTCCCTTGCCTGGAACATACAAACCGTCTCCTATGAACTTCTCTATTCTTCTCAATCTTGCATTTGTTCTACTTGGTCCTGCTCTTTCGAATGTTGAATCCACGATCTCTAGCGTAGCTATTGTAGAAATCATAAGCTGCAGCTTCTGAAGCAAAAGTCATCTCCATTATCTTCTAGTGCATTTCCCCTTTCACTTCTGAATGTCCGGAATCATCGTCAATTTCCACCTTATATTTATCCTCCACCTCGGGGTCTCCAGTGACCTATAAGAAGAACAAATATAATTAAACTAAAAGGCTTGCTTTCAAATGTTCACAAAAAAATATGATAGTGACATACAGTACTCATGTTTACTGAGTATGATCCAATAGAATGTTCAGCTGTCTCCAAATCTGAGTCACCATAATAGTCATAAGCATTATCACTAGCAACTAATACCTGAAACAACAAACAAATAAAGATCTTAGTTCTGCTTTTATCATTATTGCAACCATTGCACGTAACAAAAAGATCAGCTTTACCTCGCTAATAAATTATGTGTCCAATTCATCATCATCTTTTTTCTCTCTGACAACATTGTCAATCTCCACCTGACAATTTAAATAACAATTAATACCAAATTTAATCGCAAACCTAAGAAAACCCGTAAATATACCACTCACATTTTCTTCCTCGGCATTGCCATCAGCATCTTCTTCCACTTCGACGGACTCGTCGTCGGAAACTATGTTCTCATCCAAAGACCGATCAACCTCTTCCGAGCTAGAGTATTCATCCTCCGTGTACCCATAATCTTCATCTATCCTACTTGATTCCGACATCAACTGTGCCAGTGCGAAAATCAAATCAAAAACCGATTATGCCTACAATTTCTACGAGCATTACATGCAATAGGGGGAAGGTATTACCTCTCAAACCACGAAGATCAATGGAGATGTAGGAGGTCAGGCAACTGACGAATCAAACCCTAGATTGGTCACTTGTCACGGCGACCTGATATCTGGAGGGCAGTAACAAAGTTAACCTTGTCTACGAGGCCGCGTCGACTAGCCGTCGCTACGGAGTTATGGTTAGGGTTCCGTGGTGCCTTTTTAGATCGTGAAGCAGAGAAACTAGATTGGTTCAGGAGACCTCGGTGGCCTTCCTAGACTCTTTTTCCTGCGGCGACAGCGGTCTCGACCGGCGCCCTCCCACTCGTACGCGCGATTACAGGAGGTGGGACCGGCACGCCCTCAGACTGTGTACAAACCGACTCCATCTTGTATCGAATACGGTGGGGATACGCCGATGGTTACCGGTTTTCGGGTGGAGCTAGACACGGAACCTAACCCGCACAGGATTTGTAACCCCTCAACTCATCGACCGAACGGGGGGGGGGGGGGGGACACTGAAGCAAGCCTCATAGATTAAGTGTTTATTGGATCTATGCCATTGCAACTTTCATGACTTACAGAAATGTCATTACAAAAATCAACGTTGGAAATATGCAACTGACTTTCTTGTACCTGTATCTATGCAATTTTATTCACTTAAGTAAATAACACTTCAAAAAATAATGTATTTCAATGTGTATTTCAATATCGACCATACTACCCCCAGAAAAAATTGGTGTCCAGATGTTAAAAGTAGTATTGTACTTTTACTATGCATCCTACAAAAAATTAGCAAAATTAAGACTACATACCCACATAGAGAAGGTTTGGAGACATGAGATTTGGGATTCACTGTACGGCGACCCAGGCATACAGTAGCCTTACTAGAGCCTATAGGGCCTATATCCGTGATCCTCCTCCAGCAGCCTCGGGCACTCCTCTAGCACCGGCGCTAGCCTCAAGCCAATCAGCCAGCCACCGCCGCCCACGCAACGCTAAGAGCAAGTACAATAAATCCTAGTCAGCTGGCTATAAGGATTAAAATATTATTTCCTTGTCTAGTTGGAAGAGAGAGAATAGGAGAGAGAATAAGAGTGGGCTCTCATGCAAGAGTCAGCTCTAGCATGTGCTTCTAGGCACTTTGAGAGAGTGAAAGATGGGTCATGTAATGCTAAAATAGTATGTTTTTTTAGTGCACTATTGTACATGCTGTCTCTAAGTTGGCTATAGATGACATGGCACTTGGCTTATAGCCAGCAGCTGGCTATACTATTGTCCTTGCTCTAAGCGCGTTGCCTGTCGTCGGATTGATGACAAGTACGCCATGAGGAGGTCCTCAAGGCGTGTGGAAGAGAGGGGTGTGAGACGTATGGTATTCCGGGACGGTGAGCACACAAATTTACCCAGGTTCGAATCCGCCGGCTTTGGACGGATCCTACTCCTGCTAGCAATCGATGTCTGCAGAGCCGGAATATGGGTTACAAGGGTTTCGCCTGTGCGAGTTGAGGGTCTAAAGTATTGGGTGCCCTAAAGGCTCTCCCTAGGACGACTTAAATAGATATCCGGCCTAGGGTTTACAGGAGAGATCTATCCGGCTATGTTTAAGAGTCGGTTACAGAGTACATCTTGAACTACAAGTAACATTATAGGTCTAAGTCGGTAAGTCTTCTGGGCCTTCCCGTAGCCGGATTGGACTCCGTCTTTTCTCCCTGACTGGGCCGCCCGTGAAGCAAAGCTCTAACCCGAAGTGGGTCACCCTGGTCAATGAGGAACTGTGAGGATACCCGGAAAGTATATCCCCAACAGCAGCCCCCGGAGGCCTCCAAGATCCAAAGTCGGATTTATCATCATCTAGCTTGATCTTCGGCTTGCAGAATCTTGAAGGGTTCCTGAAACTTCACAACAAAAAATACGATCCGGGTCTTAAAAATAAGTCGGACCTATCAGTATGTTACTCGAATTTTCCAGCTCGATTTTAAACTAAGCCGGAACTTGGTCTCTAACGCCACCTGACACAAGCATGGTCAAGTCACGGTGATCCCGTCAAGATGACCAAGCAGGGTCCGCGTTCATGGAACCGAGGCACCATTTCAATGCGTGCGTGGAGATCGAGGCGACGCAATCATCGCGCGGGTCCTTCCCAGTTCTTTCCATGATGTGTGGTGGTTACACTGTAATGTTTGCACTAATCTTGGCGCGGGTAGGTGGATATAAGGGGTTCGGATTTCTTCTTCTCCTTTCCACCAGTCCTTTGCCATTTCCTTTCCTCCCAATCTTCCTGCACGCACAGAGCCTCCTCGTCCTCCCCCCCACAGAGCTCCCAGCGCCGCCCCTTTAAGGTCACCCTCTCACCGGAGAAAATGGCTTCATCATCTTCTTCCTCCGGTTTGGCGGCAGCAGCAGCGGCGGCGAAGGCGGAAGCAGGAGCAGAAAAGGAGAGCTACCAGGGAATCTGGATCCCCTGCGCCCTTGACGAAGCAGGCCTCAAGAACATGGAGAAGGAGGGGCTTCTCCCCGCCGGCGACTAGCGGAGCGGCTCTGGTGAAACCGTTCCCAACCCGCGCGACGACGAGCGGGTCCACTTCGTCACCCATCTTGACCGAGGTCTGTCTTTTCCTCCCTCGGAGTTCTTCTCCGAGGTGATAGATCATTACGGAGTTCAACTCCACAATCTTCCTCCCAACTCACTTTTAGAAATGAGTGTGTATGCTGCGCTTTGCGAGGGCTTTCTCGGCATTAGGCCGAGTTTGCTTCTCTTCCGGTTTTATTTTCATGTCCAGAGGAATTCCATCACTGTCGGTGTTCCTTACATCATCGGCACTATTAGCTTTTCTCTTAGACGTGACTGGGCATATCCCAAAATTTCTGCCAGTGACTCGGTCAAACAATGGCCAGCCACTTTTTTCTACCATAGGGATATTCTGGCTCCCGGCAAAGCTACTGCTTTGCCGGCTTTTATCGACGGATCTGCCATGGCCCAGCCTTCCTGGGACGAGGCTGCTCCGGCTCTCACCGATGATCGGATCCTCGGTAAGAGGCAGATCGAATATTTAATTAAGCACAATGGTCTGAAGGGATCTGACTTGGTCTAGTGCTGGGTCTCATGTCGGATCCAGCCACTTCAGTACCACGGAACCCGACTGATGCACTCCATCACGTCGTCTCCAACCGACTCCCTCTGCATCAGCCCCAAAGCCTACACCACTCAAGGCTACATAAGCCAAATCAAGTGTCTGATCAAGGAGCGGATCGAAAGGAGGATTCCGGAGGTTTCTCTGGACATTCACACGGCGGAAAACCCCGTGGTGCCGGTAAGCTTCCATCATGACATCTTTTATGTGTTTCTATCTTTGAGTTAAACTGCAACACTGATATGTTTTTCTTCTTTTCAGCTTGCTGATATCCCCGAGTCGGAACTTGCTCCGCTTGAAGGATATCCTCCGGAGTTCTCTTAGGAGGTAGAAGTAGTCCCACTGCCGGATCTTGCGCTCAAGAAGCGCAAAGCTCCGACAGTGGCGGTTGGCATAAAGGAGGTGCCTGTCGTGAAGAGGTATCTTTCAGTCACAACTTTTCCGCCTTTGTACTTTACTCAAATTTCTTTCCGAGATGTAACGTTTCTGACTTTGTTACCTTCTTAGAGCAAAATCGATCATCAAGGGCAAGGGCAAAGGGATTTCTTCGAAGCCCTTGCGTCAGATGAAGCTTACCATAGCTTCCCCTGTCGTGGCTCCTCCGACTCCGGCCCCTCAACCTTCTGCAACTCCAGCGATCACTCCATCTCCGGTGGTTGCAGAAGATCCGGCTCCTCAAATGGAGCCTACGATCCTTGGGTCGCAAACTGACGTCACCGTGGGTGCGTCAGCTCAAGATAAGGGTGAACCCTCTTCGGGTAATGATCCCTCGGCTGAAGTCTTCGCCAAAAACCTCCTCAGCAATCCGGGTCTTGCCAAGTTTGGCCTGACCCGGAAATCTGCAGAGGAGATCCAGCGGCTAGCCAGGCAAGTCCTGGATAAAAGCCATTTATCCCCCGAGGAGGAAGCGCAAGAAGCAGAGGACGTCAAGTTCTCTGACATTCTCGCTCAAGTCCTCCTTCGTGACGAGAGGATTAGGACTGGCGAGCTTCCAACAGCCCCAGTGATCCCTCTTACTCTTGCCGAGAAGGTGGCCGCTGAAGTGAACACGGGTTTAGATAAACTCACCCGCGAGCAATATGTAAGTCGGAATTCCAACTCTTGTTTTTTCCATTATGTTATATTAGATCCTCTAGCCCCCAAGCATGAAGTAGGATATAGAATCCGAGTTTATGCTTCATTAGGATGCCAAAGAACGAACTAGTGTAGCCCCCAAGGCTCGTGCTGATATTTAGCAAAAATATTAGCCCGAGTCTTAAGTAGCTTTCTGACTTTGGGTATTCTGACTTACAGAAAGTATGTTCCTATAACCAGGAATTACTGACCAATGTCTGTGATAAGCGGAGAGAAATCAAAGCTTTCCGGCTTAAAAATGCTAAGCTCAAAGTAGCCAAGGATGAAGCCGAAGGTAAACATTCCGAGATTCAAACCTTATCTTTGCTTTTTTCAATGTCGAATTTTTCTGAACTGTTGTTCTTTTTTAACTTACAGCGCTGGTGAAACAATCCATCGCTATGATTGAAGAGGCCGAGAACCTCAAGACCCTGGTGGTGGAGAACAAGGGACTTCGCCAAGAGCTAGATAAGCTTAAGGCAGATCATGAAAAGAGCATAGCTCAAGTCCTTGAATCCTCCTCCATGGCCACTGATGAGCGTGATCGCAAGATTGCTACCCAGGATAAAATAATCTCGGACCTCAAGAATGAGCTTGGCAGAGAGAAGGACATATCCCAGGCACTCCGGGCTGAACTCCAGAGTCTCCGGGAGGAGAAGACCAAGATTGATGATGTCATTTTTGGTACGTTCCAATCTCTCTGACTTATCTTTTTCTTCGACTTCTATCAATGTCGGTTTTTTCTTAGCTTTATTTTGATGTATAGGTCCTCTAAAATTGACGGACTCTTCCTCATCCGAGCCCCGCACCCACCGGCTTACCCAAGTCGATGATCTTCTTCATGACTACCGCCAGTCCCTTGAGGACATTGGCGAGTCTCTCAGGATTCCGGACATGCCAAGCATGTCGGATTTTGAGGTGCGGGACAGGGCCAAGGAGATGTCGCAGCTTGTTCGGGACTGGAACATGTCCTACGCGCGGACTGCTGCGCAGAACGCTCTCACCATGGTCATGAGCCACCATGGAAACATGGAGATATGGCAAGTGACCAGAGGGTACTGTAAGGTAGACGAAGACGGCCAGGAGCAAGACCTTCAAGCCATCATGCACTCTTGCGCCGGATACGGGGGCCACGTAGCTGATCTGACCAGCTACGAGATCCCCTTCTTCACCCGCGTGGATACTCCGCCTCCTCCTGCAGAAGAAACCGAAGAAGTTTCCGACGATGAACGCACCAACTCGGATGCGGACATCTCGGAACGATATCAAGGCGGAGTGACTAGCGAGCCGGGAGATCCTTCATCTCCTCCTGCATCATAGACCAGAAATTTATGTATTATTCCGGAAAAAACCTGATGTGATTGTAAATATTAAGTACTATTTATCTTGCAAGTGCTAAGCTTTTGATCTATTCAGCACTTTTGACTTTTGAAATTTTTGTGTGCCTGAAATGTTTACACAAGCACTTAAACTTTTTCGTCTCTACTTATCGTTTATCTGGCTTTCCGCCTCGTCCCTTTCGTGAGCCGGCTAAACCTTTCGCCGGAAACTTTGCCGAGCAACGGAGCTCAATTGCTAAACCAGTTTAAACTCGAAAACAAAGCCGGCTTCCAGTACCAACAATTCACTACTCGGAAAATGCCCGCATCCAGCAATCAGACAAATAACCAAAGTAAAGACTAGAAATTTTAGAGTTATACCCGAAGGTAGCAGATTTAGAATCGGAAATCTAGACCAGAATGAACATGAGCATAAAGTACTTTCAAGCATTCTGGGATTTTCGACTATGACATGATCATTAGGAAATAAGATGGTAAAAACTTCTCAGAAAAACTTTGAGGCAACCAAAACTTTTATTTCTCACAGAACATGTACATATGTATGATTATAAAGAAGGATAAATTAAGAATAAAAGGGGCGTAGCTGAGCAATATTCCACGGTCTGTCTAACTCATCCGGATTTGTACTGCCTCCAGCTCTCTTTCTCTTCTTAGTAGCAGGTCTTTCTTTGACTGGCCTCATGTCAGTTAAGTAGTACGATCCATTGTGCAATACTCGACTAACTAAAAAGGGCCCTTCCCATACTGGGGAAAGTTTGTGCTTTCTTTGTTGCACAAGCCGGAGAACCAAATCACCTTTATTGAAAGATCTATTTTGGACTCTCTGGCTATGATACTTGCGTAACTTCTGATGATAGGCTGTAGATCTCATTTCAGCAACGACGCGAACTTCTTCGACTAAGTCGAGATCATTTTGTCGAGAAATCTCAGCATCCTCTTCAATATACGCGGCCACTCTAGGAGAAGTATGAATTAAATCACTAGGAAGAACTGCTTCTGCGCCATAGACCAAGAAGAAAGGTGTGTATCCTGTTGACCTGTTCGGAGTTGTTCGTAAACTCCAAATTACAGAGGGTAGTTCCTCTGCCCAAGCCCCCGCAGCACATCGTAGTGGTGCTTCGAGTCTTGGTTTCAGGCCTTGTAGAATTAAACCATTTGCTCTTTTGACTTGTCCGTTAGCATGTGAATGTGCAACTGACGCAATGTCAAGCCGGATATTTTGCTCATCGCAGAATTCGGCCAGTTCTCCCATAGAAAAGTTACTCCTGTTGTCCGTGATAATGCTATGCGTATAACCATACCGGATTATAACATCCTCGACAAATCTTTTGGCTGTTGCTCCATCACAACTAGTGACAGGTTTAGCCTCGATCCATTTGGTGAATTTATCCACCATCACTAAGAGGTGAATAAATCCACTTGGAGCTCGTTTAAAAGGTCCTACCATATCAAGCCCCCAGACCGCAAAAGGCCATGTTATAGGTATTGTTCACAGCTGATCAGCCGGAACATGAGCTTGCTTGGCGTACTTTTGGCAGCCTTTGCATGTCTTGACTAATCGTTCGGCATTTGCCTGATCTGTAAGCCAGAAAAATCCATGTCGAAAAGCTTTTGCCACTAAAGATTTGGCTGCAGCGTGGTGACCACACTCGCCTTCGTGGATTTCCCTTAAGATTTCCACTCCTTCTTTCGGAGATACACAGCGCTGAAAAACCCCAGAAACACTCCATTTCTGGAGCTCACCCTTAACAATAGTATAGGCTTTTGCTCATCGGATAATCTGTCGGCTCAGCACCTCGTCTTCGGGTAATTTGCCATCTACCAAATAATCGAGGTAGGGTTGAGTCTAGCTAGGAAATACAGCCAGAACTGCTATCAAAGGTGAGTCGGATTTGGTCGGATATTCCTCATCTAGTCCCTTTATCAAGAGGACTTTGAGGTGCTCTAAAAATGCGCCATCCGGGACCTCTTTCCACGCAGAGCCTATTCGAGACAGTGCATCTGCTTCCTCATTTTCTGCTCGAGGGATGTGTTGAACTTCAAACCCTTCAAACGATTTAGATAGATCATCCACGACAGCTTTATATGCTGCCATGTGCTTATTTGCATTACAAATATCCGAGACTTGCTGAGCAACAAGATCCGAATCTCCGTAACACATCAAACGCCGGATGCCAATATCCTTGGCAATCTGGATTCCATGCAGCAGTGCTTCATACTCGGCAATATTGTTTGTCGCTGTGAAGTGGATCTGCAACACGTATAAAAGTTTATCTCCTTGGGGTGATTTGAGCACCACGCCAGCCCCCGAGCCCCTTCGAGCCTTAGACCCATCGAAAAAGAGGGTCCAATATTCCGACGCAGGGAGGATCATATTCTCCTTCGTCTCTGTCCAATCAGCGAGAAAGTCAGCAAGGATCTAGGATTTGATTGTTGTATGAGGTTTGTACTCAATATCGAAAGCTGAGAGCTCTATGCCCCATTTGGCGACGCGTCCTGTGGCGTCGCTGTTGTTGATTATATCTCTCATGGGAGCTTTGCTCACCACGGTAATTAGATGCTCCTGAAAATAGTGTCTTAACTTACGAGATGCTAGGAAAACACCGTAAGCCAACTTTTGATAGTGTGGATATCGTTGTTTTGATTCTGTCAAGACCTCGCTGACAAAGTAAGTCGAACGCTGCACCCGGTGTTCCTAATTTTCCTCTGGTCTCTCCACCACCATGACGATACTAACGACCTTATTTGTCGCAGCAATATAAAGCAACATCGGTTCCTGAGGTTCCAGCGCTGCAAGGATAGGAGCAGATGAGAGTACTTTCTTCAGGTCTTGTAGTGCAGCTTCAGCTTCGTTAGTCCAGACAAAATCTTTGGTCTTCTTCAGGAGTTTGTATAATGGTGCGGCTCTTTCACCAAGCCGGCTTACAAATCGACTGACCGTAGCAATGCAACCAGTTAATCTTTGTACGTCCTTCAGGCAAGTTGGCCTAGAAATATTGAGTATAGCCTTGATTTGTCGCGGTTCACCTCTATGCCTCTTTGAGACACAATGAAACCTAACAATTTTCCGGCTGGTATTCCAAAGAAGCATTTCTTTGGGTTAAGCATGATATTGTATTTTTGTAGATTGGCGAACGTTTCCTCCAAGTCAGAAATGAGTGTTTCCTTCTTTTTGGACATCACCGTGATATCATCCATGTATGCATGTACATTGCGTCCGAGTTGGTCGTGGAGGCAACGCTGCATCATGCACTGGTACGTAGCTCCTGTGTTCTTCAGCCCGAAGAGCATCATAACAAAACAGAAGGTTCCGAAGGGGGTTATGAATGAAGTTTTGATTTTGTCAGATTCCTTCATCCGGATTTGGTGATAACCGGAATATGCGTCGAGAAAACAGAGGAGTTCCGAGCCTGCCGTAGAGTCGATAACTTGATCAATTCTAGGCAGAGCGAATGGATCTGTTGGACAAGCCTTGTTCAAGGCAGTATAATCAACACACATCCTTAAATCAGTGGTGTCCTTTTTAGGGACCATTACAGGATTGGCCGACCACTCTATGTGGATGACCTCTTCTATGAATCCGGCTAACTCGAGCCCCGCTAGTTCCTTAGCTATTGCCTTATGCTTTTCGTCGCCAAACCATCGTAAGGACTGTTTGATGGGTTTAGCGTTCGGGTTTACATTTAGAGAGTGCTCGGCAAGGTCTCTAGGTACTCCGATCATGTCAGATGGCTGCCATGCGAAGATATCTTGATTTTCTTGGAGGAACTTGACGAGCGCGCTTTCCTATGTGCTATCTAGGCCTACGCCTATCTGGGTCACCTTGGAGGGGTCATCATCCTTCAATGGCGCTTTCTTCGTCTCTTCTGATGCCTTGAACTCCGGATTTGGCTTGGTCACCTCCTTCTTCGTCGTGGGCATCTCGGACGAATCTATGCTCTTCTTGATCTCCTGGTACTCTTGAGCGTGCAGCACGGCTTCAGCAAAGGCGGCATTTCCATCCTTGCATTCCTCGCGCCTTCTTTGGGTCTCCCCTGATGGTGATCATGCCGTTGGGACCTGAAATTTTCATCATATTGTAAATGTAACACGGACGAGCCATAAAAGCCTAGTAAGCCGGACGTCCGAATATAGCGTGGTATGCGCTCTTGAACGGGACCACTTCGAAGGAAAGTGCCTCCGTCCGATAATTCTTTGGAGTTCCAAAGGTAACATCCAAAGTGATCTCTCCTAGGGAATTAGCTTGTCTTCCTGGGACAACTCCGTGAAAAATCATAGAGCTATGGTTCAGCTGGGTCTCCGAGATCTTCATCCGGCGTAGCGTTTCGACATAGAGAATATTGATGTTGCTACCACCGTCCATGAGGGTCTTGGAGAAACCATAACCGTCAATAAGTGGGTTGACGATTAAGGCGTATTTTCCTCGCCTGTGTAACTTAGGTGGATGATCATCGCGGTCAAATGTGATTGCCACTTTCGACCAGTCCAGATACTGTGGGACAGTCGGAACTGTTGCATTGAGCTCATGTAGAACTGCTTTCTTGACCTTTGCTGGTTGAGATCCGAGGAAGGTGACATAAGTGTCCTTCTTGGTGGGAAAAGTCTTCTTCCCTTCCGACTTGGGATTTGAAGCATCAGCTTCCTCCATGTCAGAATCTTCCTTGGTATCTTTGTCTTTTTCGGGATTTTTCTTTCCCTTCTTCCGCTTAGCTTTGTAGCCCACGGTGTCATCTCTTTTGATGTCGTCATTGAAACGACATTCAGCGTTGGTGCGGGATGAGCCCCCATTGGCGTCTAGGTGATGCACACATGGGTTATTGGCAATGTCGGCCCAAGAGTAGGTTTTGCCTGGTTGTTGTTCTCCTCTACCTTGGACCCTTGATGTCCCACGGCCACGCCCACGGCCTCCGCCACGTCCTCCTCGTCCTCCAGACCCGGAAACAGTAGTAACTACCGCTATTTCCGCGTTGGGTTTTTCTTCCGAGGTATTTTTGTGATTCTGAGCTTGTTGCTTTGGTTGTTTTGCCGACTGAGGCACAACTAGGGCATTGAGCAGTCCTTCTGCGTCGTTGTTGGCATCTACATACTTGCTCGCTATTTCTATCATCTCACCCAAATCAGTGACCTTGTCACACTTCAAGCGATGGCGCAGTAAACCAATAGGGAGACCTGCGATGAAAGCTTCAATCGCAGTTTGATCATTTACTCCTTCGCAGGAGTTCTTGGTGTCGATCCATCGTCCGAGGTAATCCCGGCAAGTTTCTCCGGATTTCTGGTTGCAACGCTGTAGGTCTCCAACCGTACAGGGCCTCCGATATGTGCCTTCGAAATTCCGAAAGAACGCACTTTGCAAGTCATACCAGTTATGGATGGTGACGAGGGTTTAACTCGTCAATGCCCATTGTTATGGACTTGGGTTTTGGAGAAGGAGGGAGCGCTGGAGACATCTATCGGCTCGCAAACAAGCACACAGGGGACAAAGGATTTACCTGTGTTCAGCCTCAGAGGTCCCTACTCGCTTGTCTGCCGTGGAATTATCGAAGGAGTCGAAGTTACAATGGTGCACAGATGCAATCTGGCGAGGGTTGTGGAAACTAGGGCTATGTGTCCTCCTCGCTGCCTCTCCTAGCCTTTATATAGATAGGCTAGGTCTCGGGTAGCAGGTCAAGTCAGTTACAGGTTAGGGTTTTCCCTTTAAACTTTCTATCTTTAGCTTCTTCTTGTCCTTCAAGTAATCGAGAGTCCGTAGGTTACTCGGGTCCCTCCATCCGACCTTTGGCGACACTATGGGCCTGTATGTATTTGGACAGTATATACCAAGCTCGAGTACTTGTAGGGTATACCCATGTCAGTAGCCCCCGAGTGTCCAGTGGAATCACAGATTCGACTGGGGACTTTTTGAAGCCTTCGAGTGCCTAAATGAGTACATTTCGATTGCTTTTATTTGTGTCATAGGGATTGTTGATATACGTGCCTGATACAACCGAAGTATCAGTATCAGTTAACCACCTTAGGGTGAAACAACACAATCTACTCAAATTCGAGTCCCTGGACTCGAATCCGGAAAAGTGCTTGTGTAATTCGACTCAGGCCGCGGAGGTCTTACAGGAGTCGAATTCCAGTTATATGGGTGTGAGCACTGACGCTCGTTACAGATGTTCATCGTGCCTGTAGGCACGGATATGTTTCTGGTAGTGCGCAGTTAAATGCATTGCCAGGCCTTATTCAGGTCTTACCTTCACGCCGTAGACGCGGCATCCGAATTTTATCATCGCGGAGACGATTCGGGTAACCCAGGAGACGCAATCTCTTTGTAGGGGAAAAATTATGAGGCGGTGTCGCCATGAGTTTCGAGTGTGGATGTTACCAACACACAGTTTTTTGTACAAATAATCATAGGGTGCACGACCAGCGCTCCCTATGGGAGTAGCCCCCGAGTTCCTGGTTGAGTCGAAGACTCAGGCAGGGACTAAAGAACTTTTGCGACTGCTGTCGTCTTTTGCTTGCTTGTTTCAGTCGATAACTCAGGCAGGTACTAAAATACTTTTGCGACTGCTGTCGTCTTTTGCCTGCTTGTTTTCGGCGCTCCCTATGGGAGTAACACATGTCCATAATCGAAATGTGTTTCGAGTGGTTGGGTTTGCTTTTGTGATTGTCCATGTTCCTGCAACAAGAAAAAGAAAAGTCATAGGGTGCGCGGCCAGTGCTCTCTATGGGAGTAGCCCCCGAGTGCTTGGTGGAGTCGAAGACTCCAGCAAGGACTAAAAATAGTTGAAGTTTTCCACTGCATAGCCTTGGTGACGTCAGTGCTGACGCTTGTATGACCTTAGTTGCCCGCGTGAGCGATTTTGATGGGACGTGATGAGCGGTGGGTCCCACTTTCTGACTTTGATTTGACTGGGCGTGCGTAATCTTATGTTTAACTGTGCCTCCTCGATTTCCACGCGTAATGGTAGAAGTGGGGGGACGGTTCGCGCTTCCTCTTCTCCACGTGTCCAACACGATGCGTGCCACGCGTCCAATAGGGTTTTTGTCAGTCGTTGGATTGCATCTCCTAGGGGTTAAGTAGCGATGCTGCGGCGGTAATTTCCCATCTGCGCTCTTTCTTCCTTGCTGCCATCGCCATTGTTGTTGCTTTTCTGCTTTCCCCTGCGCCCATCTTCTCCACGACGTTGGACCAGCTCCGTTCGTTCCCGAGCAATGGGGAAGAAGAAGGGAAGCGTTGTCGTTGATTCCGCGGCCACCGTTGCTGCGGCGAAGAAGAAAGGTGGCCCTGCTGCTACGGGCACCAGCACCACCGCCGGCGGGAAGAAGAAGGTCGCGGGCACCCGCGTGACCAATGGCGCATGGCGCCCCTCTATCATCAAGGCGTCAGATCTCCGTCTTCTTTGCCAAGATGGAGTTATCTCTGCGGCAGTCGCCGATGCGCGCGTCCCCAGCGGTGAGACCATTCCTGCTCCTCCCGCTGGTTTTCGAGTG
The DNA here is from genome assembly GCA_023614405.1 of Avena insularis. Lineage (NCBI taxonomy): Eukaryota > Viridiplantae > Streptophyta > Magnoliopsida > Poales > Poaceae > Avena > Avena insularis. The sequence goes on from CM042690.1 coordinate 523,498,512, forward strand.
ATGTTTCTTGCATTCATCATTCGCGGTCTTTCCTTGCCTCTTCACCCCTTTCTTCTGGGTCTTCTTTGTTTCTATGGGCACCAGCTCCATCAGCTGTCCCCAAATTCGCTCCTCCACATCACTTGTTTCATCACTCTCTGCGCGTGCTGGCTCGGAATCGAGCCACACTTTGGTCTTTTCAAGCGCATATTTAAATTGAAGTGTCAGTCCGCATCTGGCTCTTTAGTTTATGACGTAGGTGGTTGCGGAATTCACGTCGACCCATCCACCACCTACTTCGATATCAAGCTTACCAAGTCCGTCCAGGGATGGAGGGACAAATGGTTCTATGTTCGCGACCAGAAGGCCAAGGACGATCACTTTGGACTCGCGCCTTTCGATCCCGCGACTCCCTACAAGAAGATGCGTTCTTGGAAGAACGTGATCATGCCTTCCGAACTCGCAGAGACAGACATGCTAGATCAGCACGTCTGCGACCTCGAGAGTCGCATAGGCGCAGAAGAGGGAGGCTGCGCCCTTGTCAGGACTTGGCTGCGTCGTCGCGTCCAGCCTCTCCAGGCCAGGGTCCATCCCATGTTTCAATGGGGTGGCGCTGATGATGCCACTCGCGTGTCTGCTGATGGCATGTCCGCGAGTGAGGTAGATAAGAGGGTGCGACTAGTCACGAAGTACACCCTCAAGCATGTGCTTCCGAACGAGCCAATCGTTCCTCCTTTCGATGCTTCGGATCCCCCTCCCGAGGTATAGTTGTGCTACGTAGTAGCTTATTTTCTCGATTGCGTTTTCTGTTGCTTATCTGTTATGTTTGCTGATCTTTACTGTTTGCATGCAGGAGTGGGCGGTGTCGCCTTGTATGCCTCCCCTCCCTGAGGGGATTATTCCTCGTGAAGCTTTGGAAGAGGACGAGTCTGAGTCGACTGTCCCTTCTGATGTGGAAGAGGAAGCCCCCGAGTCCGAGAGCCCGGATACTCGCAAGCGTTCGCATAGCGGGGATTCCGACGCGTCGACTCCTTCAACTCTAGGAGGCGCGGCTGTTGGCGTGGAGTCGCCAATTCCCGCCGTTCCTGTGAGGGCTGTGGCACCGTCTTCTCGCAAGAAGATGCGATTGCCCAAGGAGTCTTCGCCGGAGTCGGCGGAGGCCATGTTTGATCTGGACAAATTTGACTGGTAATTTTGTTAGTGCATTCATTCTTCTCTGTTTTCTTCTTGCTGGCTTTGCCCTGGAGTTTGCCCTTTCTGAGTGCGGATTTTGTCTTGCAGTCAAGAGGCGTCGTCATCTTTTGGTGACGTCGAATTTTTGAAGGAATCGGGAGTCGCGACTTCAAGGGCCAAGGTAGAGATCGAGTGCGCTCCTTCTCCGGCGACGGCCCACTCCGGGCACAATTCTTCGAGCTCTCCTCACGTAGGGGAGCATCGAGTAGTTGCTCGGATGACGGTTCAGCAAACTTCTTCGGAGTCGCTGGAGGACCATGTAAGTATAGCTTTCCTTTTTTTTAATGTGGTAGTCAATCGCCTTTTGTTGCCTTCTCTGATTCCTTGCTTTGTGCAACAGCTCCTTGTAAGGGAGGCCGCGCAAGTGGCGGAGCAGGTGATGGCGATGGGTCGCCAGCATGCAATGCTGGAGACGCGTCATCGCGTTGTCGAAAGTGAGTGTTCTATACTTATTCTTTTCGTCTTCTCTCTGTTTTGGTATAATCGACTGACAGCCAATTATTGACTGCCATGTAGCTGAGCATAGCTCTTTACTGCGCGATGTCGCCACGTTGGAGAAGACGCTAGCCACAGCTGTGAAGGGGCACGACGAGGCAATCGCGGCTCGTGATGAAGCCCAGAAGCGCGAAGAGGATCTGCGCGCCTCCTTTGCGGCCAGGGAGAAGTTGTTCGAAGAGCAACTGTTCTCAGTCGCCAAGGCCCTCTCAGGTACCTTTACTGGTAGATATTTTATTGATGTTCTTCTCTTCCTCTGTAGTGCCGGTGGCACTAGAAGTTTGATCCATGTGTGTATTTTGGTGTAGATGCTGGCGGCTTGAGTTTTGATCCACGAGCCCTTTGTCGCGATGACGCTCTGGCGGGCGCGGTATTTGCGGTCGAGGATCGTAGCGCTGCTGTCCAAAATACGCTGTCCAAGGCCAGGGCCACCCTGAGTCGCCTCCGGGAGGAGCTGATGCCGAAGGCGAAGCTGGTCGACAATGTGGAGGAGCTGGTAGAGTCGCTCGCTGGGGGTGTGCCGGCCACATACAAGAACTCCCTCCGCGCAGCTGGCGCGACCATGTCGCTTGCCATGGTGCAAGCCCACGGAGTCGAAGTAGATCCTTCTGCGGTGTCGAAGACGATGCCTGTTGGCGCGGATGGTCAGCAGGTAGTATTCGCTCCTTTTGCGACTGCCTGTGCCAAATATGGCCATTCCTTGATAAACACTATTGCCAAGTATTCGGAGGAGCTCAATCGTGCAAAGGAGGCGGCGAAAACTTCGGCCTCAGGGGCCGGCGGAAAGTCAGTGGCATCTGATACTGGCACGGACTTGATGAAGCCCCCGAGGTCATCGAAGTCGAAGAAGCCAGCTGCCTCATAGTTAGTTTCTTTGTAATAGTTGATGAGTTGGTCTTTTGATTGGAGAACATGCCTGTTGGCGAATGTGTTTGTAGATACTTTTATGCTGATCCTAAATGCATCTGTTACTTTTGACTTTTGAGTTGGTCGCCTTATTTGCCTCTAGCTTGATTTTTGGTAGGGTACGTCAAGTGGTCCTGTGGGGGGAACCCTGGACTCGCCATCTTTTGAGGATACAATGGCACCACCATGCTCCAGGGTAGAGGAGCTTTCCTTGCTTTAGCGACTTCATGATCGCGTTAAGCAACTGGAGCGTGAGTTGCCCGTGATCCGCGGTAGCGCGGACGTGTGGAAGTCAAAGGCTGAAAAAGCCGCCGCCCGCGAGCAATATCTGCTTGGCGAGGTGACGCAGCTGGGCGACCAGTTTAAGTGTTAGTTTGCTCATCCTCGTCTTTTCCTTTGTAGTTAATCGCAATGGTACGTTGTACTCATGCTGTTGATGCTGCGCAGTAGTTGTTAGCGCACGCCATCCGCAGGAGGAGAGGGATAGGATTGCCATCCGTCTTCATGATCTCACCCAGGAGCAACTGCAGGAGAGTGGATACTTCTGGGTAGATCATGATCGTGCGACTGCGTTGGCGACCCTGCAGGATCATGCATCGCGAGTGCTGCTCTTTCTGAAGAAGTCGCAGTCGTGTTTGAAGAACATCTATCGGGCGATGTTCCCGCTGGATGATACTCCATCAAGCCTGCTGGCTCTCCTGAGCAAATTGCAAGATATGTCCGCGGTTCGCGAGTGCGTGAGGCAGCAGTTGGTGGCTGGTGCCAAGGCTGCCCTTTCCATGGTGCGTTTGCATAGGCCTGACGTGGATGTCGCCTCCATTGCCTCTGGGCCACCGGTGCCACCAGTAGGATCTTTCTGGAACATGGTGCCGCATTATCAGGCGGTGGACCGTCCAGCCGAGGAGGTCATCGACTTCTTCGAGGAACAGACTAATGTTCTTCTGTTGCAAGGGTAGCCAAATATGTATCTTGCACATAAGTGTACTAGTGTTGTAAAGCTCGTATACATTTGTAGATAATTTACTGTTGAATGTATACAAATAGCTTTAAGCGTGGGGTGCGTTGCACTTATGCGAGTCATTTTCGTTAGCCTGGCCATCTTTGTATCGTTCCCTTGTCAACCTGTCAGGTGCGTTGCAGTTGGGTTGAGTTTGTGTTAAGGGGTTCGATTGATGTGCCAGCTACTCAGGATGTCACGTTATTGTTCGAAGAACATATGTGTATAGGGTGGCGTAGCCCCCGAGTATGAAAATTGACAAAGTAAAGGAGAACACGGAGTTTTGGGGCACTTAGCTTTTATTTATTCGAAGAACAGTATGAAGTACAATGTGCGGCTAAGTAGCCTTGGCTGAATAGCCTTATTTGCGATGCAAAAATAAGGAAAAACGACTAAGGGTAGAAGCGTCGCAGTTGTGCGATGTTCCAAGGGTTGGAGTGTGCGACTCCTGTCTCTAAATCTTGAAGGCGATAAGAGCCACCTGGGATTACTTCTGTAATCACGTACGGTCCTTCCCAGGGGGACTCGAGCTTGAGATGCCCCTGCTGCTTCATTCGCAGGACTAAGTCACCTTCGATGAAGGATCTGGGGCGAAGCCTTCTGCTATGGTAGTTGCGCAGGTTCTGTTGGTAGATCGTAGATCTTTCTGTGGCAATTTCTCTTGCTTCGTCAAGGAGGTCGACGGAGTCTTCGAGTGCGAGGGATGACTCCTGCTCGCTATAGGCGACTATGCGTGGCGCTTTGTACCGTACCTCGACGGGTAGTACTGCCTCTGCTCCGTGTACCATAAAGAATGGTGTGTAGCCGGTGGCGCTGTTTGGAGTTGTACGCAGGCTCCAGAGTACGGATTGCAGTTCGTTTGGCCAGCAGCCCGCGGCTTGTTCGAGTGGTCAGAGGAGTCGCTTCTTGATGCCGCTGCAGACGAGCCCGTTTGCCTTTTCCACCTGACCGTTGGTCTGTGGGTGTGCTACTGAGGCGTAGCTGATGTTGATCCCCAGGTTCTCGCAGAATTCTTGGAACTCCTTGGATGTGAAGTTCGTTCCGTTGTCGGTGATGATGCTGTGCGGCACGCCGAAGCGGTAGACGATGGACTCGAAGAACTTGACTGCGCTGTGCCCTGATTGCTTGGTCACTGGCATGGCCTCAATCCACTTGGTGAATTTGTCGACTGCGACCAAGAGGTAGACGTAGCCTCCTTGCGAGGACCTTGGAAGTTTGCCAACCATGTCGAGTCCCCACTAGGCGAAGGGCCAGGCCAATGGAATAGGCCGTAGTTCTGCGCCTGGTGCGTGTGGCTTGTCCGCGAATCGCTGACAAGCGTTGCACTTTTGGACTATATCCTTGGCGTCGCGCATGGCCGTGGGCCAGTAAAATCCAGCTCGTAGAGCTTTGGCAACGAGGGCGCGACTGCCGGCGTGGTGCCCGCAGGTCCCTTCATGGATGTCGAGGAGCTTTGTCCAGATTGAGATTTATCCGGTAACGATCGAGATTGGCCAAGGTTTCGCGCAAGTCGTTGATTAGAGAGGCTTCTTCCTTGGTTTTGATTACTATGTCGTCGACATAGACTTGGATGTTGCGACCTAGTTGCTCTTTGAGGCAAGCCTGCATGCACCGCTTGTACGTAGCTCCTGCGTTTTTTAGCCCGAAGGGCATTGTGTTGTAGCAGAACACGCCGAAGGGCGTTGTAAACGCGGTCTTCTCCTGGTCCTCTTCCTTCATTCGAATTTGGTTATAGCCTGAGTAGGCATCGAGGAAGCAGAGGCGCTCGCATCCAGCGGTGGAGTCGATGATTTGATCGATCCGTGGTAGCGGGAAGTGATCTTTTGGGTAGTGCTTGTTTAAAGAAGTGAATTCCACGCACATCCGTAGGATATCCGTGTCCTTTTTTGGTACCAGCATCATATTGGCGAGCCAAGTGCTTTCCTTGATCTCGCGTATGAATTTGGCCTCGAGGAGTCTGTTGATCTCCATTCCGACTGCCTGTGCTCGTGGCTCAGACAGTCGCCTGATTGTTTGCTTGACTGGCCTTGCGTCGGGGTTGACGTTGAGTGCGTGCTCGGCGAATTCCCTGGGAACTCCTGGCATGTCCGCAGGACACCAGGCGAAAATTTCCCAGTGCTCACGGAGGAATTCGACGAGCGCGAGTTCCTATGCGGGACTCAAGTTGTTAGCGATGAGGGCCATTTTAGCGGGATCTGATGGATGGACCCGCACCTTCTTTGTGTGCACAGATGAGTCGAAGGAGAGGTCAGGTGAGCTTGGCCTACTCAGGGGCGGCAGACTGTTGTCTGTCGTTTCCTTCAATTGCGCGAGCTCCTCCTGCATGCCGAAGGACTGGGAGATTCTGTTGAATTCCTCGTCGAATCGCCGACGCTCGAAGCTCCTATTGATCATGATGACGCCGCTGGGACCTGGCATTTTCATCTGCAGGTAGGCGTAGTGGGGTACTTCCATGAACCTAGCGAACGCGACGCATCCGAGGATGCAGTGGTATTGTGAGGGCCAGTCGACGACCTCAAAGTCGATGCGCTCGCGCCGGAAGTTCCTTGGCATGCCGAATATGATGTCGAGGTTGATTTTGCCCAGGGGGTATACGCCTTTCCCTGGGACGATGCCGTGGAACGTTGTGTCCGATGCCTCCAAGCAGGTTAGAGGGATCCTCATTGCTCGCAAGGTACTCGCGAATATGAGGTTGATGCCGCTTCCGCCATCCATGAAGACGCGACTCATGTCAAAGCCTCTAATTTGTGCCTCAAGTACGAGGGGGCAATGACCTAGGCGAGGTACTTGAGGCGGGTGGTCGCATTTGTCGAAGGTAATGCACGACTCACTACCACTGAGGTACTCAGTGGTGGATGGTGGTGAGTGCGTGGCCAAATTGACTTGGAGAGTGATGGCCTTCTGCACCCTATTGGAGGGGCGCCCCTTTTGGATCATCATGGTACCCATGGCCCGTGGGTATGGTTCGCCTCCGTGGTGCTGGTCCGGTGCAGCTCCGTTCGGGGGTGGCCCAGGTGGTGGTGGTGATGCGCCATGTGCCACGGCGCCTAGAGCGGCTCCGTAGCCTCTTTCGACTGCATTGCGGTTCATCCGAACCAATCCCTCATGTAGCTTGAGGAACTCGCGGCAGTCCTTGAGGAGGTGGCTGGACTTTCTCTTGCCATCATGCTTGTCGATGTAGAAGTGTACCGTGCATGGCCCGGACAGTTTGTCCTCGATGGAGGTCGCGGGTGCTTCATCGCGAGTGCGGCGTTGCCATACTTGCATGGTTTTCCCGGAGTCGCGGTACCCGCCGCTGCTGTATCCGCTGTTGCGGTTATCGTCGCGTCTATCGGCGTAGCCGGTTGCGACCATGTTGACGTCATCATGATCGTCGTAGACACGCATGCGACGCTTACTCTGGCGGTCGCGTCTTCGTTCGAGTTCTGCCTCCTCGTCAGAGTGAACACGATTCTTCACCGAATCTTCTCCATCAGCCCACCGATTCGCGATCTCCATCAGGTGGTCTATGGTCTGGGGCTTTGAGCGGCCTAGCTCCTCCCTGAGTTTCATGCGGCGGACACCGCCGTTGAATGCATCAATCGTGCGGTCTTCCGAGATGTTCTCCGCGGAGTTCTTGATGATGGACCACCTTTGGATGTAGGAGCGCAGCGATTCGCCAGATCTTTGCTGGCAGCATCTCAGTTCTTTGATTGAGGCGGGGCGTTTGTACGTGCCCTTAAAGTTGCGCACGAAGCTGTAGACCAGCTCATCCCAGCTACGAATGGATCCGCGTGGGAGGTTATTGAGCCATGCCCGGGCGGCGCCCTGCAGCTGTAGCTGCAAGCATTGCATGGCAGTACTTCGACTGCCTCCATGTAGTCTGACGGAGGAGATGTGATCCTCCAGCCACATCTTGGGGTCTTGCAGACCGCCAAATTTCGGGTTCTCCGATGGGAGTTTGAACCCTTTAGGCATTCGCTTTTGCCTGATGGATCTGCGGAAGCATCTGGCGCCGCAGAGCTCCCCATCTTCTTCTTCTAAGTCAGTTGACCGAGCACGTCGTGCCCTTGACTTGTCGATCTTGCGCTGCGTGAGTTCATCGTGTGCATCCTAGTCGCGATCGTGTCGCCGTGAACGGCGGCGCCTAGACAGGTCGTGACTGTCATCGCTGGACGAGGGCGAGGAGTAGCGCTTTGCTAATGCTTTGCCCTTTTTCGGGTATGGTACCGGTTCCTTGTCGAGGGCGGCCTCGATTAGCCCCATGCCCACGATCGTAGATCGGTGCATGGCCGTTCGGGGATCTCCCGTCGGTGGCTGGTTATTGAGAAGGTACATGGTGGCCGCTGTCACCGCGGCTTGTGGTGTCCTGGGAACCACGTTGCCTCTCGTGTCGACTGTCATAGAGCCGAAGTCGAGGACTTTCGCGGCGTCTATGCGTTCTTGTTCGGTGAGGTGAGCCATCCACAATTGCCTTTTCCTGGCGAGGTGCTCGTTGCCTCTTGAGGAGGATCCTCCGTAGGAGGAGAGCCCAGCGCGACGAAGGCTCGACTCGTCCGCCGCCTTTTTACGCGCCTCGAGTTGCGCGATTGCTTGTTTTTGGCGCTTGAATTCCTCTTTTAGGAGCCAGTGGTAGCCCATCAGCAGTTCCTGCGGGGACCCGAAGGGTAGAGGTGCACCTCGTAGGGCTTCGCGGCAGCGTTCCCACTCTTGCTCGTTGAGCCTGATCACGACGCGTTCGCCGGTTTGCTCGTTGATTATGCTGGGAGGTTCGACTGCCCCTCCATTGCCGCTGTTGCCGCCGTTGGCGGCGTTGGGCGGGTCAGTGCCGTTGCCGGTGTTACCACCGTTGCCACGATTGGGTGGATCGGTGTCGTTACCGGTGTTGCCACCGTTACCGCGGTTGGCGGAGGTGTCGCCCGCGTTGATGACGGTGCACATGAAGTGATTTGGGAAGTTGTTGCTTCCACAAATTTCAGATCCAGAACCGTGGGTTCCATCTTCAGTGGCCAGATCGCTTAGATCGGAGTCGCGACTGCTATCGCTGACCATGTTCCCAACTACCGCCGGAGCATTGAGCTCACTGAGGGTGCCGATCGATGGAGGGAACCATGATGCTGGGGCAATAGCCGGTGCCGTCGGCTGATCGGGCATGCGAAGCGTGCCCATCTGACCAACTTGGAAGCGGAAGCTCCCAATCGCCAGGCTGATTTCGTCGCCCACGGACTCGAAGGCCGGGCGAGTAGCCGGCGTGTGGACGGTGAAGTTGAAGGCGCTGAAAAGCTGGCGAATCTCCGCTGTTGCAGAGTTGTAGATTGCGTTTGATGGGGCCGAAGAAGCCGCAACATCAGCACTCCCAATTCCCACAGACGGCGCCAATTGACGAGGGTTTAACTCGTCAATGCCAATTGTTATGGACTTGGGTTTTGGAGAAGGAGGGAGCGCTGGAGACATCTATCGGTTAGCAAACAAGCACACAGGGGACAAAGGATTTACCCAGGTTCAGGCCTCGTAGAGGTCCCTACTCCTGCTTGTCTGCTCGTGGAATTATCGAAGGAGTCGAAAGTTATAATGGTGCGCAGATGCAATCTGGCAAGGGTTGTGGAAACTAGGGTTGCGTGTGTCCTCCTCGCCGCCCCCTCCTAGCCTTTATATAGATAGGCTAGGTCTCGGGTAGCAGGTTGAGTCGGTTACAAGTTAGGGTTTTCCCCTTCAAACTTTCTATCTTTAGCTTCTTCTTGTCCTTCAAGTAATTGAGAGTCCGTAGGTTACTCGAGTCCCTCCATCCGGCCTTTGGCGACACCGTGGGCCTGTATGTATTTGGACCATATATACCAAGCTCGAGTACTTGTAGGGTATACCCATGTTAGATGGTGTTTGTCGGAAGTTCATTGAGCCATGATCGTGCCGTCTTCCGCAACATAAGTGGGAGATATCGGGTTGCGACCAGGCTGTTTCTGCCTTTAGCGATGCAGCAAGCTTGGAAGAAATCCTGTAACCAGGTGTCTAGCCGAGAAATGCCGTCGTAGGCTTGGATATGTCTTGAGATAGCAAATCCTTCCGGGAATTTTGTAGCTCTGATGTGTGGTCCGAAGCACTTTGGGCCCACATACACGTCATCATTTTCATAGCACCGCGCCTCTATGTTGGAGTTGATCATGTGCCTTGCGTCGTTCGGGGATAGAGATCGTCCCGAATGCCGGCTGTGGCTGCGGTGTCGTGGAGCCGGACTTCGGCTTCTGCCACCACCTCCTCCGCCATGTCGTTCTCCTTGCCTTCCATGGGAGCCGTTGTGATGACTGTGTGGTGGAGAGGGTGGAGCAGCTTGACTACGACGAGCCCCCTGCCAGCTTGTACCAGCATGGTTTCCGTCGTTTCTTCGTCCGTCGTTCCCACCATGGCGAGGCTCAGCCGGACGGTTCTCATGTCTAGGAGGTGGCATTCTCTAACGATCCTCCTCCCGACGTTTCTCTTTATCTTCTCCCCTTTGATCCTTAGATTCTCGTTGGAGAGGGTTCGTCGGATTCAGGGCAGCGATGGCGTCTTTCTCGGCCGCTGGGGCGACGTTGCTCCAGTTACGCGAAGTTTTGTGATGCTGTCCTGAAGATCCAGTTCTTAAATAGTTGTCTTCCCGGTGTTCGGGGTGATGATACTGCGCCCGTACGTAATGGGATCTTACGCCAGCCCATGCCGGATCTGTGCGGCATTGGTCAGAATTTGAGACCAGTTTTTGACTTCCGGACAGGGCGACCTTTTGCTGCTCTAGTCCCTTGTTGAGTAGCTTGATACCCAAACGGATCTCCTCTGGTCCTGGATTAGCCGATAGAATTTCTCGGGCTGGCACGGTATTTTGTACTGGTGTTGGGTATACCCAATCTCCATTGTTATCCTTCCGTGGCTTCCGCATCTCATCTCCAAAAAGGACGGCATGGACATGTGGGAATTGGTTGTCATCTATGTGACGCTTCCGTGTATTCTGATGTAGACGGGACATGTATTCTTTGTTTGACATGCGTTTCTTCTCCACCTCGATGTTTTTGGCTTCATCGAGGAGTTGTTGACGACGCGCTTCTAGGGCTTGCGCCCTTTCGTCCAGCTCATCTGCAGTAAGTTCTGCAGCTGTAGGGATAGGTGTGGTTAATGCGGCATCGATGAGTTTACGCACACCTTCAGTGATCACGTGTCCATCCACCGATGCTTATTTTTTCGGCTCGTCTAGGATAAGTGCTCCATCCGAGTCTTCCTCGTATTCCTCGGCAATCACCTCCTCTGTCAGAGGGTATTTTGTCGGGATCTTGTTTTTCTTGTTCTTCTTCTTTGCCTTCTTGGCAGTGCCGGTAGCAAAGACGGCTTTGGGTCCGTTTCCCGGAGTCAAGCTCTGATCGGTACTTTCGGACATCTGGACCTCGGGATTATCTCCGACGTCCATATCATCCTGTGTTTTGGGAGAGTGTTCCCCGGATCCTTCATCCATGGCTTCTCCTTCTTCTGCAGCTTTGGAGTTGTACTCCTCTTCATATTCCGTGGAGAACTTTCGGAAATCTGCTGACGTCATCGATTCATCCGAGGATGCGGGTATGTTGGCGTTTGTTCCAATTGCCTCCAGCACCGAGTCGGTGTTTTCTCTAGCATCGGCAGAGCCGGATTCGGATCCCACGTATCCGACGAAGTGCGACGCGTGCTTCCTGAGGTACCTGCGGCTTTCGCGATCAGCCATATCGAAACTTTTGATGGTTTCGAGTATTGCATCTGCGCTTTCGCCTTGCAGTATCATACGTCGTAGTGTGTACCTTAGGAAAGGCATGTCTGTCCCGGCATCATCAGAGCCGGAATCAGTGTCGTTGATATGATCCTCCTGGATTTCGACTTCCACGGGTGGGTCGATCTGGGATCTGGCTTCTCCAGGGAGATCCACTCCAGATTCAACTTGGACCGTAAGGTCTTCTTCAGGCTCAGATTTCTCCACTATCTCCGCAACTGGTGCGGGCTGGGTGGGATTAGGGTTTTCTGAGATCCGGAACTCTGCCGCCTCCATGGACAAAGGGGACCTAGAAGATTCTTCTGCCTCTATCATCACCGCTGGGGTGGGTTGGGCAGGTTCAGCGAAACCGATGTAAACATCGATCTCGCCAAAAGACATGATTGTGTAGGCAGTCACGACCTCCCTTGCTAGAATCCACGTATCGTCGAGAACGACGAGAGGGACGTCGCTGGCATAGAGGATGCGACCGACGGCGATAGTCTCGCCGATTCCGATTCTTGCAGATTCCGCTCAGAACGCAGATCCGAAGCTCACTTGCCCCACGGTGGGCGCCAACTGTCGTCGGATTGATGACAAGTACGCCATGAGGGGGTCCTCGAGGCGTCTTGGAAGAGAGGTGTGAGACGACGGTATTCGGGACGGTGAGCACACAAGTTTACCAGTTCGAATCACGGCTTTGGACGGATCCTACTCCTGCTAGCAATCCGATGTCTGGAGAGCGAATATGGGTTACAAGGGTTTCGCCTGTGCGAGTTGAGGGTCTAAAGTATTGGGTGCCCTAAAGGCTCTCCCTAGGACGACTTAAATAGATATCCGGCCTAGGGTTTACAGGAGAGATCTATCCGGCTACGTTTAAGAGTCGGTTACAGAGTACATCTTGAACTACAAGTAACATTATAGGCCTAAGTCGGTAAGTCTTCTGGGCCTTCCCGTAGCCGGATTAGACTCCGTCTTTTCTCCCTGACTGGGCCGCCCGTGAAGCAAAGCTCTAACCCGAAGTGGACCACCCTGGTCAGTGAGAAACTGTGAGGATAGCCGAAAAGTATATCCCCAACACTGCCCTCCTCTAGCAACGCTCCTAGCAGCAGCCCTATACGATGTCGTCCTCCGGCGAGCCGACGCACTGCCCACCTACAGCTTCGGCGCATGGCGTCTGCCTCCCGCCGCTGGCGTAGTGATAGGATGCGTGCGAGCCAGGCGATAAATGCCACGATTGAAAGGTTTGAGCGAGACGTGTCAGAGTGGGCAAGTCATCGTGTGCTAAGTCGTTGTTACCTTGTAAAATGAAATTTTTATAAAGGTATGCACTATTATGGGTGTATATGGATAGTACATGGTCTGGTATTGCAGAAAAATGGCATATATAGAGGTACGAGAAAGTTGGAATGGCTTATTTACAACATGGATTTTTGTAATAGTTTTTCTCCAAATCATGAAAGTTGTAGTGGTATAGATCCAATTGATGCGCAAAGCATCAACCAATGAGTATAGACCTCCATTAGTAACTTAAGCTAGTATGGAACACGGAACGGTGGCTAAAAATAAGGTAGATAGATGAAAATAAATAGCTCCGCATGAACCTTCAGTTTAGTCTCATACTCTGGCAAAGAGTTCGAAATTACTTCAATGCCTATGATAACTTTTTTTTGTTTGATGTTCGTTCACTGGTCTTTTGACTTTTGCCCCATGGATGTGACATTAGATGTTGAAGCTTTTAGAAGTATAGAATTATACTAATTTCGTATGAGCCATTAAAGGTTTTTTTATCGACAACCATGGAGCCAGATGAAGAGACATTCCACCACTTTGATCTTGTCAACAGGGGATGCCTTCTCTTTATCCATGAAAATGTTGAGGTTGTTACTTTCAACAAAAACAGGTGGCCTTGGTCACCTTATATGCACCAAAGTTCATATCAGAATCATCAAAGCCTCCTTCACCTGCGTAGATACAATTTTGAGCTCTATCTTACCATTGTATTTGAAACTGTATAACTGAGGTATAAAGAGGAAAGACCAATTCACAAACTATAATTTTTTTTATCCGGACAACACTGGAACTTTATGTACACTTTCAATGACTAAGTTAGATTAGGCCAGTCGGAGCTGCACTGTGACATAAAAATATAGTAAATCAAAATAGTAATTCTTTCATGTGATGAAAAAATATACTATAACAATAAAAAGGGAAAGTAACAAATGGATCGGTTGCACCAGTCTCCATTAGAAATGACAGCATCCTTGTGTAGGGAAATGAGATCTGGTAATTAATAAATAGTGACCCCCAAGAAGAACAAACGCGAGAGATTAAATGGGCATATGCACACATTACTGTCATTCTATGCTAAAAAGTGCGACTGATGCTACCTAATTTATGGATGCAAATAAAGACCGTATTATCAATATACTCACCAACCAGTTGCCTCTCCCAGTCCCAGTCTCCTCCATCCTTGACAACAAGAGGCCCCCACAATCCACAGGAACAACTCCACCTTGGCTTCCATCTAAAAATTCAGCGGCCAATCCAGAGTTAGATCAGCTAAGCTCTTGTTTGAGACTTCTTTTCTAAAAGAATATCGTTGTTGTTCGACATGTATAAACTGTGAAGCACACGGATACAACGAAATATGAGTCGGAACTCGGAACACGAACACAAGGGGGAGGATGTGACAGGGTCTTACCATTATTCTGTAGGGTAGCAGGTACATGCAGGCCCAAAGTTTCCAGTAGCTTCTTAAGTGTCTACAGTAGCTTCGTAAACCCTAAACCCTAAGTTTCCTGTAGCTTCGTAAGCACAAGCCCACGCGCTGGGTGGCGAATCCAGCATTTTCAGCGGTACGATGTAGCGACCCATGATATGATGAGCAGTAGATAGCTAGACTAACTTGGCAATGCTTGGCTCTGATCAGTCAAAATGGGCATTGGCGGGAAAACTTTATAAAAGAGTGGCAAATCCAAAATCATAAACTTGCGTACTATATGCATGATATGCATGGTATAGAAAATGAGCAATGTTTCCGTCCTTCTTTTTAAGGATTTTACCGTTTTACCCCTGGACTTGATGTAAATTACCCACCACTGTCACCAGTAAGTCATACATGTTGGATCCTCTCTCCCCGAGCGAGCAAATATCTATTCTTCCTCATCGACCACCCCAAATCTGTATAGGCAACCGGGACAGCGCCGACCCACCCCTCCAGCCAGATCTGGCTTTCCGCCTGTCCGACCGCGGCCGAGTCCATCGGTCCGCAGTCCACGCCCCATTATATATTTCCCGTCCAAGGAGTCGCCCCCTTTATCCCATCGATCCGCAGTATGGTGGCTGCAGCGTGGGCATGGTTGAATGTTGAAGTATGATCCAAATTCAATTAAGGAGGCTAACTTCTGATGGAGCGTACTGAGGTTTCTACAGTTATAAATACCTTTTGTAAGCCACCGGTTGGGATAAGTTACATATGTGAAATCCCCGTTGTTGTGTAAACACTCCCCGCTATAGTGAAGTTTCGCTGGCTGGTGCCCGTGGTTTTTTCCTCTCTTTGTTGGAGAGGTTTTTCCATGGTAAATCTGTGTCCCCTTGTTCCGATTTCCTTTTTGTTCTTTGTTATTTTCTTATCGTGATTCTAACACTGAGCGGAGGCCCTCTAAGGGAAGCTCTCCTACACTAGGAAGCCGCACCAATCGCCGGAATCTAGACATTTTTGGAGGGAGGATCGATTCGGACAACGGTGGCGAGGGCCCGGATGCTAGGAATCGGTCTAAGGAAGCTGTCTCGGGCGCCCAGAGAGCGCCCACCGCGGGGATGGGATAAGCTGGGGAGCCGGGCGACCTTGGGATCGAGCGTGTAGGGGAGGAAATACGTGGAGGGGGCGGCCACGCTGCATGCCTACCAACATAGTTTCCTTGGTTTGTATTGGAGGAGGGAGTGAGGTAGCAATGCAACCCCTCTCGTGATCCCCATCCCTTGCCGCCGCTAGGATCACCCCGCGTGGGCGCTGATGGAGGCGAGGACCTCCTCCCCCTGGGCGTGAACAGGTGGCGGCGGTGCACCTCACCAGAAGGCAAGCTATAGTGGTCGCTTCCCTGGCCGGCAATATTCTTCCCCGGCAGATGTGGGGCGCTTTGAAGGGCCAGACAATGCGGCTGTGGCTAGTCCCCGACCTCCTCATCCTTGGGAAGGGGTAAAGGCAGGGGCCCATGCCACCTTGATCACTATCGTCTCACCCCTAGATCTAGGGTTTCCTCAGCCATAGGGGCTCAGGTCCCCCTTCTTGCATAAGTGCCCTCCTTCAGTGAGTTCATGGTGTAGAAGGGTTGGGTGTAGGGCAGAGCTTTCCTCTGGCCAAGGGAGGACTTAATGGTGGCGGTGTGGTTGGTCCTCCGATTGTAGTTTGGTGGTGTGGGGAGGTAGGACACTAGGGCGACGGCCCTAGAAGGTGGGAGCCAATGGGTTGGCGGGCGTGCCCCTGGCTCTGGTGCTAGCTAGTGGCCATGGTCATGTAGTTGGCGTGGTGCCCAAGGAGCGACTACCCATGGTAGTAGTGTGGTCGCCGTCTTGGCGGCGTACTTCACCTTGTGTAGGAGGAGGAGGGGTCGTTCCCTTCTTGAAGGCACCGGTGTGGCTCCCCTTTTTCTCCTGCGGGCTCCGGGTGAAAAACCAAGATCCTCGGATCTGGAGGTGGCGGCACTTCGGCGTCATGCTCTTCTTGAAGACGCTGCCCTGGATCTCATGGCGTGTGGCTTTCCGAAGGTTGTCCGACGAAGTTGCGGTGCCTCTGGTGTTGGATCTTCATAGGGCGTTCTTCGGCAAAGCTTGCATCGTGTCCTACTCCTTCGGCTGACCTTGGAGCTCTTCCGCGACACAGGAAGAAGGTGTGCTCCTAAATGGCAGTCTCCGTTCGAGTTGTCCATGTCTCAGCAATGTGCAGCGTGTGTTGGTGAGCCGGCCTGGGCTCTAGGGTGAGTTTCGGCCTAACACCTCTGCCCATGTTTATGGTGTGCAGCGTGTTTTGGTGTGCCGGTCTATCCAGTGAGCTTGTGCCCAACCCCCTTGCCCGCCCTGCTAGTGCTCAGTCTCACCGGAGTAGTCCGTTAGGTGCTCTTCTTCCCTTGGTTGTAGTTTCTCCGGTTGTGTGGTTGTGTGCAGTTTGATGTTGAAAGCTGGGTTCAGCACTTTGTATCTTTATCGCCGTTCGGGCGTTATTAATTTAACCCTAGGCCTTTGGCCTGTTATCAAAAAAAAGTAGTGCGATGCAAGGTTGGGGACAGACGCTAAAGGGGGAAGGTGGGTCGATTCAAAATTTCGTTGGGCTAGCGGGTTCGTGTAGTGTCTGCTTCTAGAGGCTAAGATTCAGATTTCAGAACTCACATGTCATGGTCGTGGTACTGTATGTAGTTCAGTATTCATAACTCACGTGTAGCCCCTGCGCTTAGCCGCGAACTGACAATTGACAAACGTGTTATGGAGATGTCTGCCGATCACATGCGAGGGTTGTTATATTTGCATCCGGATTTCTTCTTCTTCTTTGAACAAGGTTTGCTCTCTCTCTCTCTTGGATTGATCAAATGCGTTTTCTGCATTATGCAAGTGCCAGTGATTATATACGGGTACTTTATAATAATTAAATGGGTCACCCGAGTGAATTTCTTCCAAACCATGTGTTTCCAGTTTATTACTTGGGTGAACATCTGACGTTCTGCTAGGATCCCTTTTTAACAGATAAAGCTGTCGAGAGTCACTGGTGCAGGAAGGTAGTGATAGCAAGAACGTGTCGACGACGCTGCAGATTAGGTTATACTCTCTCTGTTTAGAAATATAAGACATTTTAACTTTATAAATCGAATGTATCTAGACGCTTTTTAGTGTATAGGTTCACTCCAAGCCTCTACGAATCTACACACTGAAAGATGTCTAGATACATTCGATTCACAAAGCTAAAACGTCTTATATTTCTGAACGGAGGGAGTACATACCTCACATTGTAGCCAACATCTCATACACGATGCGAAGTCGTCGTTGCAGCAGCACGCAAGTCCAAGGCCAGCTAAGGAGCAAGTGAACTGAATTCATGTTTTCTCATTGAAGTCCAGCTTCACCAAGATACTGATTGAGACTATCCTGTTGTTTGATCTAGTAGCTCTCGGTATAGGCTTGCTAGGTGTTTCGGGTCTTGACAGAGAGAGTGAGATGGATAGGAATACCTTCTCTGGTGGACGATCTCGAGGACCCGTTGGCCATCTTGGTCGACGGCGAGAGCGTGACTATAGGGCCTAAGCGGTAGCGGCGGCGGTGCTTCCTGTGGCTCGCGCTAGGAACCCTAGATCGGTAGGGATGTAGGTGAGGGGAGCGGCGGTGCGTTAAATCTTGTAACGTGTGCCCCATCCTCCACCTCCTCTTTATAGCGCTGCCACAGGAGCCCACCAACCATTGCACGGTTGGACGCCCCCGATCAGGGCGCGGATAGATCGAGAGAGGTCAATCTAACATTCTCCCCCTTGATCTCAACTTTACTTTATACTTTACACTTTACTCGTTTCATCACGGTTCGGTACATAGAGCATGTTTCATCGCCACAGCTCAATTACCGATAGAATCAGACAGCTACAATAGGCTCTTGTTTTGAAACAAATTTTGTTGCTTTTGGACCTCTTTGATCTAGGAATCATAGGCTTTCCCTTAAACACATGCCGGCTAAGTGCTCCTTGAACACACTGGGTGGTAAGCCTTTCGTTAGCGGATCCGCAAGCATATCCTTTGTCCTTATATGCTCGAGTCTTATAGTATGATCCTGGATCTTATCTTTCACAACATAATACTTTATATATATTGGTTTGGAAGCATTACTCGACTTTTTGTTGTGAGCATAGAATACTGTGGGCTCGTTGTCACAGTACATCTTTAGTGGTTTTTCAATGCAATCTACCACTTTCAAGTCGGGTATAAATTTCTTTAACCATATCGCCTACCCCGTTGCCTCATAGCATGCTATAAATTTTGCATACATCGTGGATGATGCAACTATTGACTGGTTGGAGCTTCTCCATGAAATAGCCCCTCCCGCGAGAGTGAAGACATATCCTGTCGTGGACTTTCTATCGTCTTTGTCTCCCACAAAATCAGCATCTGAATACCCTCTTATCTCTAGGGAATCAGACCTTCTATATGTTAGCATGAGGTCTTTTGTGCCTTGCGCATAACGCAAAGCTTTCTTTACCATCTTCCAGTGCTCTATGCCTGGATTTTCTTGATATCTACCGAGTACCCCGGTGATAAAAGCTAAGTCAGGGCGAGTGCACACTTGTGCATACTGTAAGCTTCCAACGGACAAAGAATATGGTACTGCTTTCATTTGATCGATCTCATATTGACTCTTGGGACATTAAAATTTTCCAAAATTGTCGCCCTTGACTATAGGAGCAGGTGTGGTATTGCACGCATGTATACTGTAATTTTTTTAGAATCTTCTCTAGGTATGCCTTCTGTGACAGTCCTAGAATTTCTCTATCTCGATAAATTTCTATGCCCAAAACATATGAAGCTTCACCAAGGTCTTTCCTATCGAAGTTTGAGGACAAGAACTTATTTGTTTCTAGTAGTAGACTGACATTGCTGCTAACAAGCAAGATATCATCCACATACAAAATTATGAAAATATATCTCCCACTTTTAAACTTTGCGTAAACGCAGTTGTCCTTAACATTCTCTTTGAATCCAAATTTCTTAATGGTCTCATTAAACTTTAGATACCACTGTCTTGAAGATTGCTTTAAATCATAAATGGATTTCTTTAGGCGGCATCCCATATGTTCCTTGCCCTCCATGATAAAACCCTTAGGTTGTTTCATATAGTCTCTTTCTTCTAAATCCCTATTTACAAATGCCGTCTTTACATCCATTTGATGCAGCTCTAAATCAAAATGTGCAACTAGTGTCATTATGATTCTGAAGGAATCCTTACATGAGACTGGAGAAAAAGTCTCATTGCAATCTACTCCTTCTCTTTGTGTAAATCCTTTTGCCACAAGTCATGCTTTGTACTTCTCCACATTCCCTCTAGAGTCACATTTTATTTTGTAGACCCATTTACAGCCTACTGTTTTGACTCCTTTGGGAATTTCCTCTAAGTGCCAAACTTCGTTGGAACTCATTGACCTCATCTCATCTTCCATGGCCTCTAGCCACTTGGATGAGTGAGGGCTACTCATGGCTTCTTCAAATGAAGTGGGATCATTCTCCATTTGAACTATTTTGTGTTATAAACTTTATAATCAATTCAAATGACTGATCTTTTAACTCTTAGAGACCTTCTAGGGGCCTCATCTGTTGGCACATTTCGTACCCTTCTAGGTGCCTCATTGGTTGGCACATCTTGTTGAGGTGGTTGCTGCTCCTCCCTTTCATGCACAACAACGGGTTTAGTCGGCTCCTGACGGACAGGTTCTAGATCTTCACCCATTATTGTCATGGGTGGAGTTGCAATAGGTGCTTGCACCACAACCTCAGGGGTTGTCGATGCAGGAACAACAGGTAGGAGAAAAATGGCTCCTGAGTCATTGGATTATGTGCATGCACCCTCTTCTCCTCAAGATCAATTTTTCGAGCTACCATGCTCCCCCTCATCATTTCGTCCTCTAAGAAGACTGCATGTCTCGTTTCTACAAACTTTATGTATCTGTCTGGACACTAGAAACATAAACTTTTGACTTTTCAGGATAGCCAATGAAATGGCAACTGACTGTTTTAGGATCAAGCTTTGCAATATTTTGGATTAAATACTTTGGCCTCAGTTGGGCTCCCCCACACCTTTAGGTGTTGCAGCGAGGGAACTCTCCCTGTCTGTAACTCATACGGTGTTTTGGGCACCGACTTGCTTGGTACTCTATTGAGAATATGAATGGAGGTTTTTAATGCCTCCATCCACAATCCCAATGGCAAGGTTGAGTAACTCATCATGCTGCGCATCATATCCATAAGGGTATGGTCACGCCTTTCAGCTACTCCATTCTGTTGAGGCTCGCCCGACATCGAATACTGGGCCACTATGCCAGTCTCCTGTAAGAACCTTGCAAAAGGTCCAGGGACTTGGCCATATGGGGTGTATCGATCGTAGTACTCCCCTCCACGGTCAGACCTTACTATCTTTATTGTTTTACTATGTTGGTTCTCAACTTCAGCTTTGAATATCTTAAATTTATCCAATGCTTCTGATCTTTTTTTAATTGGATAAAATAACCATAACAGGAGTAATCATCTGTGAATGTTATGAACGAGTCATATCCATCCACACTTTTCACTAGAAACGGTCCACATATGTCAGTGTGAATAATTTCTAGTGTTTTGGCGCTTCGTTTTGCACCCTTTTTGATTTGCTTGACATACTTTATTTTAACGCAGTCGATGCATTGCTCTATGTTGGAGAACTCTAGCGGAGGAAGAATATCGTTTTTAACTAGTCTTTCTATTCTCTTCATTGAAATATGGCCTAAACGACAGTGCCATAATTTCGATGAGTCTTGACTTCTCTTTCTTTTCTTTGGTTCTTTATCCGACGAGAAAACATTCTCTTTCACTTTACAGATAGAATTAACTTTCTCACGAGTAGATAATAAATAAAGCTCATTGTGAAAGAAAGCAACACCCACACAATCTTTATTACAATAAATGGCACACTAGCCATGTCCAAAATGACACTGATAATTAACTTTGTCCAAATACGACACACTTATTAAATTTCTATGCAAAGAAGGAACATAAAGAACATCCGTAAGCAGGATCATTGATCCATTGGCAAGCTCCAAAGAGATGTCACCAACGACCTCAACGTCTGCTTGGACTCCATTTAAGACTTCAACGCATCCTTCGTTTCTTTCATAGTTCTCATCAAATGGAATCCCTGTAAAGAATTTGCAACATGAACAGTTGCTCCTGAGTCAATCCACCAAGTAGATTTTGAAAACTATATTGTTACCTTTTCTTGGCATTAGCTCCTTTAGAAAAATGGAGCAATCTTTCTTGTAATGTCCTTTCTTGCCGTTGTGAAGACAAGCATCTTTGTTCACTGGGAGGGCAGGCCTTTGCTGAGGCTGATAGTACATGGGAGCTTTACCGTGTGGCTTAGAAGGAGAGCCATGGTTGCTGTGAGTGAAGGTCATTTTCTTGTTGTCCTTCACTAGGTTCAATGAGCCACCATTCTGGGTTTTGAGCCTCTCCTCTTCTTGAGCACACATGGCGATGGTCTTTTCTATGTTCCATTTTTCAGGGGTCATATTATAATTGAAAACAAAGTTCTCAAACTGTTGAGGCAGTGACACCATGACCAGGTGGACAAGAAGAGCAGGTTTTATCTCCAGATCAGCTTCCATGGCCTTCAATTTGGCAGCCATGTTGCTCATCCGGAGGATGTGCTCCCTGATGCCATGCCCACCTCCTGTATACTTTTATGTCACCAGCTGCTTCAGCAGCTGGGTTGCATATGTCTTTGTAGAGCCAGTGAACCGACTCTTTTTCTTTTCCATGTACTCCCCTACGGAAGCACACTCTGTGATTGAACCAACAATTGTCGGATCAACTGTGTTCTTTATAAATGCCATGCATTTCTTGTTGGGCGTTCTGTCACTTTTGGTTCTCTATGGAGTATGCCAGTTCTAGTGGAGCATAGTCCCTTTTCTTTTTGTCCCATACAGCATCATCATCGACAGCATCTCTGATGGGCTCTGTCGGCTTGGTGGGAGACTTTGTCTCAAGGACCCAATCCACCTCAGCGCAGATGAACGCGAAGTCCGCCTTCTTTCTCCACTCAGAGTAATTGTCACCTCTCGGTGTGGGGACCTTCTTGATGCAGTTCATCAACTAGAACCCTCCTAAAGACCACAAAGAAGTGGAAACAATAACAATTGCATGTATTAATCCAACATTGGTCAAAATTAAGACACACAAATGT
Source organism: Avena insularis (assembly GCA_023614405.1). NCBI lineage: Eukaryota > Viridiplantae > Streptophyta > Magnoliopsida > Poales > Poaceae > Avena > Avena insularis. Next base: position 523,520,799 of record CM042690.1, read on the forward strand.
TTGTGCAACTAATTCTACATCACCATTAGGCAGAACATAGAATCAAAATTACATGACTTTAATTACTTTGATAATAACACACTAATCATAATCATTCTATTTACAACGTTGGTTAGAAAAATAACATGAATATGACCAGAATATAACTTTAACATGCTCTCAAAAAATTAATATCACTTTTGTCTTTACTAAATTTTAAAAGAGCCCTTTAACTATTTGCAGCGGAAGAATAAATTAGAAAATTCATTTAACTTTGTATCTTTACAGAAACTTTTCTGTTACCTTTTTATTTTCTAAATAAAGTTTCGTTGGATAATTTTGTATAGAAAAAACTGTGTAAAAAATATCATAAACAGATAATTGAAACTGTCTATAATAGTTTCTGAAAAATGAAACAGAAAAATCAAGCGCACTGCTGTGGCCACGACCCACAGCCCGCTTGGCATGCGACGCCACCGCGTGAGCTGCCGCTTCTTGCGCGCTCATGCCCATCTCTGCGGCCCACAGCCAGCCTAGGCCCATCCCTAGGTGTGGCCCGCGTGCCCTTGTTGTAGCCGTCGGATCCTAGGGTTCCCGATCGAACGGTCGAGCGCGTCGATCGCGCGGTCAAAACCACCGACCCCCACTCCCGATGGAACCCTAGCCCCATTTGCCCCCTATCTGTCTCTGTCTCCCGCCTAGCTTGCGGCGGCACAACGCCCTGCGCTGGCGAGGTGGCGAGGAGGCCGCGCCGCCCGGCCTCTAGCCGGCGACGAGCCCCTCCCCCTCTGCAGCGAGCCTCTGCCCCCTTCCTCTCTGTTCCGTCCAATTCCCACCACCCCAAAACTACCATGGAGCGGCAGAGGGATGTCGAGGAACAGCGGCTCCCCTCCCGTGGCTCCTTGCCGACGTGCGCCTCCACCCGAGGGTGTGTGCGCTGCCATCAAGTGGCTGCGGTGGGGAAAAGTTTGCCGGCGGGTGGCCGGTTTCTTTCTTTTTGTTCGATTTGGGGATCGGGGAAGCTCTCTGTGAGGATTTGGGGCTTTGGGGATTCTTTTCTTTTGCTTTCTTTGCCCCAGATGGGGTTTCTTCTTCTTCCTGACCTCGGCTTGCCGATGCGTCGGGATAGAGAGGAACGGCGCGGCCGTGTGGGCAGGCGCACTGTGTAGAGTTAGGGATTTACTTTCTTAGCCTTCCTACCGAAAGATCTACAGAACCAAGCCTGCTCTGTTACCATTGTTTGATCTAGTAGCTCTTCGTATAGGCTTGCTAGGTGTTTCGAGTCTTGACAGAGAGAGTGAGAGGGATAGGAATACCTTCTCCGGTGGACGAGCTCGAGGACCCGTTGGCCATCTTGGTTGACGGCGAGAGCGTGACTATAGGGCCTAAGCGGTAGCGGCGGCGGTGCTTCCCCTGGCTCGCGCTAGGAACCCTAGAGGGATGTAGGTGAGGGGAGCGGTGGCGCGTCGAATCTCGTAACGTGTGCCCTGGCCCCCACCTCCTCTTTATAGCGCTGCCATAGGGGCCCACCAACCATTGCACAGTTGGGCGCCCCCGATCAGGGCGCGGATAAGGGGCTCGATCGACCCGTTTGGGTCGATCGGGAGAGGTCAATCTAACACCTGTTAGATCAAAAAAGAGGGGTCTGAGGACTTGATACTTTACCGACTATTGAGATAAAAAATTCCTTGCGGTAAGAATAGAACTAAACTATGAACTTCAGTCCACTCTATTGATCAAGTCAGATTCTACCTTCTGAATTAGTACAAATCATGCTATTATATCTCCTTTTCTCAGTCAAGTTGATCTTGGCAGAATCTGAGCACAGGCGGAAGTAAGGTTTTCAAATAATAAAATTTCTGTTCTTGCAAGGTCTCCATCTTAGCAGTACTTAGAAAGAGATGTGTTCGGTCACTTGTATATTCTTATGACTGCCTGTTAGTTTCAATGTGGTCCAGTAAATGGAAAAAGGAACTGAAAACCAATCCTTGTTGGTGCAAACGTTGCAATGCGGAGGACCAATGGATCTTCGCTCTTGTATAGTCGTGTGGCTGTGAATGTGTATGACACTTCCCATTTACCATGATTCTAGAGTTGGGGTGACTAGGGGAGCTATAGGACAAGAGGGACAATGCAGGCTGCTGGAACAGAAAATTGGACAATGCTGTGATGAAAAAGTTTTAGCAGGCGTCTCTCTGAATAAGGTAAATCTGGCCAGGTTAGTGATCACTCTAAATTATTGATGTTACATATGTCTAAACCTAATCTATTACATGTCCATCAATGGTTTATGTGTTATTTGAGAGGAGGTACAATCGATACCATCCAAGCGCCATAAAAAGTCGTCAGAAAATAGTTACTAACAACTGGAAAGTTGGTAAGTTTTTTTTAACCATGCAGGAGAACTGCATGTTATTAAATAGATGGACAAAAACAGCCCGAAGGCTAGAGTACACAACCGACCAGATTAAAAGAAACACAACAACAAAATATAAAGAAAGTAAAACTAGACTGCCACTTGAAGGGACAGCCTCAAGAAACAACCAAAAGCAACTACTACCTACTCAAACTATCTTGCATCAGTTGTTGCAGTGATACTGAAATGACCCTGACTAGCCAACGACCACATGCGAGCTTCCGTTTTGATCTTCAAGATTATCTGATCCATGCTTCTATACTCATTTTTTATGAAAACTCGTCCGTTTCGTTCACACCAAATGTTCCAGGACATGAGGATCACTAGTGAATTGAATTTATTCCTCTCTAAATTCAGAAGGTTGTCGTTTACCTGAGACCACCACGACCTAAGATTGAGGTTAGTAGACGGGACAGCCTGATTGAGCCCTGCCCAGCAAAGGGTGCCCCAAATTATGTTGACGACCGTACATCCCTGAAAAAGATGTTGAGCATTTTCTTCTTCTATTTTACAAATCACATATTTATCAATGTGTGACAATCCCCTTTTAGCTAATCTATCCACTGTCCATATTCTTCCACTCATAAATAACCATGCAGCCAATTTGACGCGAAGAGGCGCCCATGGTTTCTAGATTGCATTAGCCGAGACATATTTTGTTGATCCAGCAAAATGTGCCAAGTAAACTGACTTAGCCGTGTACCCTCCTTTAGCCTCCCAGAGTCATGTCCACCTATCCTCGACGTCCGGCCGCAGTTGTACAGTACTAATCTCCTCGTGAATTGCAAGGATTTTGTGTGAACTCTCTAATAGTGAGTGGCTGTTGATGTCATCCATCCATCTGCCTCCTGGAATCGCGTCTGCCACAGTCCTCTTAGCTTTTATGCTTGGCTGAATTAGTTCAAAAACTTCACGTGCAAATTCTTCAATCGTCTTGCTAGCTATCCATTTATCCAACCAGAAAAAGCACTTCTCTCCGTTACCAATTTCGGCCTTAGCTGCCGCGTTGAAAATCTCTTTACTTTCTCATCGATCGGAGTTGCGAGCTCGCACCATGGCTTACCTTCTTCTGCTCTGAGACTCCACGGCCATCTAACCTGCAGAGCTACGTTCATTATTCCTCGGCCCCCCCCCCCCCCCCCCCCGGTGTTCTTGGACAGAGGACCATCTGCCAGTTGACGAGACAACGTCCGCCATTAAGAGCATTTGTACTCTTCCATGGAAATCCTCTTCTAATTTTGTCTATTGCTTTAAAAACCCATGGAGGAGGATCCATCGACATGAGATGAAAAATTGTCATTGCACTTAGTACTGATTGCACAAGAATCAATCTTCCTCCTTGTGTGAGCATGTATGTTTTCCAAGAGGCCAATCTGCGTCTGATCTTGTCAATTAGTCTTTGGAATTCCTCTTTCCTGACATTTTTGTGGTGGAGTGGAAGACCAAGATATGTTATTGGGAGTTCTACAATATTGCAACCTAAAATTGTGGTTGTTTCTTCTGTGAGTTCTGTTCCGCCAAAAATCGGAGAGACCGAGCTCTTCACCATGTTACAAATGAGCCCGAAAGCACATCCAAACATATCCAGCAAACTCCTTGTCGCCTCTGTCTCAGAGACCGTGGCTTTGAGAAAAAAAGAGGATAGTTCCAGTTTCTTGTTAAATCTTACTGATAACATCATAACGAAAAAAATTACGAAGGGTTAATATCTCAATGAGGCTAATAACTAAGTTGAATGATTATTTCGATGCTCTTGGATGCACTCAGGGCCTGGATGTAGTGAAAAATAGATGGCATGCTTAATTAATAATCTTAGATAACATATTTCTTCTTATCCGGTTGTGTAGATGTATATGTGGGCAAATTGATCATGTGAATTCCTGCTGTAACACCATTTTTTAATTAATAAATTCACACTCCATCAATTAGATTTGGAAGCACTTTTGAGTGGGAAATTGATGTGACATAAAGGAAGGGAAGTATGTCAATAATACCTTTGCTTTCATATGATGTGAATAGCTGAATGTGTATACTGCATATAATATATAACCATATATTAAGGCGTGAAGGTTTATCGCCCTGCCGTCCGTTTGGTTACTGTTCACGAACAGTTTTTACCAATACCGTCTCGCCGTGCGTCCTGCCTCGCCATGACCCAGTTGCCCCCTCTTCGGCGGTGGTGTCGAGCCACGTATCCCTCCCTGGTAACTACGTGTCATTCTCTGTTCCCGTTCTTTTTTCCTGGATTAGTCTTGTTGTTTAGCCTTTCGTTCTCACGACCGCCCCTAGGTCCATCCTGCTCTTCTTTCCCGATCTTCTTTCCTTTGGAGTTTATATCCATCTCTAATTTTCTCTTTTGGTGAGTTCTAGGATGGCTCATCCTCCGGAATCAGTTCGAGGACGTGCTGCTACTTCGCTTCCTCCTGTGTCGCGCCGTCGGCGGGGCATCCAAGACGCTACTGTTGGAAATAATCTTGCCCTAGTAAGTTTGAGTCTAATTAGGTTTTCTAATTTGGTAGCTTTGCATGTATGTGGGAGCTTTTAGTGTGTACTTGTCCGGCTAGGATTGTTGGCCGTATAGTACTAGGACTAGAAGAGTTCCTACGTGGAGTTAGGTAGTTGTTTAGGAAAGTTTGGCATGAGTTCACGTGGTGTTAGTTCCTAGTACTAGAGTTTGAGTACGTGTAGGTTTCAAGTAGAGTCCGAGTCTTGTTAGTATAGGTTGGTCTAGTGTGCGTGTATATATACGTACACGAGGTGGTTTGTAAAAGTGTGAGTTGAAAAATAAATAAAGAGAAAAATAGAGGACACGATACGTGCCCCTAGCTAAAAGATTTGTTTTCGAGCATATGCGTTTGTCTAATCTGATGTGATCGATCCGTGAGAATTCCAACAATTGGTATCAGAGCGAGGTCGAAGATTTGAAACCACGCTTGCCCCGGGGAGGCGACCCATACTAGCGCCTCGAGGCGGGCGATCGTCATTCGGCGGAGTGACATGGAGGAGTTAGCGAGAAGGCCATCGTCAAAAAGGTGGTGGTCATCATTGGCAGGAGTGCGTCAAGTTCGGCAAGGCGGTGGAGGTGGATGATTGGTTACAGGAGCATTGGTGCCAAGGTGCGATGTCGTAAGTCTCGTCCAGTTCGTCTTTGGGGGAGCAAGGAGAAGACGACAAAGGTCTATGCTGTCTTCAAGGTGTGCACATGAGTTCTTAAAGGTGCGTCTAAGACCTTGTGGTTGCGAAGATTTTTTCAACAGTTATGTCACTGGTGGAGAATTGTGTGTGCGGGAGCGAGCGGAAAAAGGATGTTGTGTCCTTGCGGTTCTGTTCGTAACTGTTGTGTTCCGGCGAGTTCATGTACGAAAAGATGCGTTGCGCGTACATGACAAGTTGTGTTGTCGTCGGACATGAAGTGTTATTCGGTAAGGTGCGTCACCGATAACAAAGAGAAGATGTGAAGTTGTTTCCTAGTGCTGGTCTGCGAGACCATTGTAGTTGAAGCGGGTGAAGGTTGAGGGACTGTCCATTGAGTATGTTACCATGGACGAAGGCGCAACTCAATCAAGTCGTCTGCATGTCTTAACGAAAAGACGAAGACCAACGTGAAGATGGACGCGGACCGGTCAAGATGAGTTCCTGCATGAGGCTATGCGTTTAGTCTGCACGCTAAGATGTGGCAGCGTGGGCTGGTAGTCCAAAAGTGACACGTTGAGTCGAGGGGTCTATGTTGTGAATCTGCAATGGGTTAAGATCAAGGAAGCACAAGGAGACATCAAGTTAAGATCAGGGGAAGTGCGAGTGGGAAGTTCAAGATTAGGAGGAGATTGTTGGAAATAATCTTGCCCTAGTAAGTTTGAGTCTAATTAGGTTTTCTAATTTGGTAGTTTTGCATGTATATGGGAGCTTCTAGTGTGTACTAGTCCGGCTAGGATTGTTGGCCGTATAGTACTAGGACTAGAAGAGTTCCTATGTGGAGTTAGGTAGTTGTTTAGGAAAGTTTGGCATGAGTTCACGTGGTGTTAGTTCCTAGTAGTAGAGTTTGAGTACGTGTAGGTTTCAAGTAGAGTCCGAGTCTTGTTAGTATAGGTTGGTCTAGTGTGCGTGTATATATACATACATACACGAGGTGGTTTGTAAAAGTGTGAGTTGAAAAATAAATAAAGAGAAAAATAGAGGACACGATACGTGTCCCTAGCTAAAAGATTTGTTTTCGAGCATATGGGTTTGTCTAATCTGATGTGATCGATCCGTGAGAATTCCAACAGCTACGCCTTTGGCTGCTGATCCGCGCCGGCAGCATGGTCGGCGGCCTGGTCGTCCTCCTTCTAGACGGTCCACAGGCTTCGGCACCGACGGAGCCCTGGGTGTTCTGCTGCGCACGACTGCGCCCTCTATATCTGTGGCTGGTTCTTGCCGTCCAGTATGTCCTGCTAGCGTCTCCTCTGAGCGGCCGTCGCGTCGCCGGCGACTCAACGAAGATGTGCTAGTCATCATCGGCGTGCCCAATGTTTCTACCGATTGTTCTCAAGCGGAAGTGCCTTCTGTTGCTGTCGAAGGTTCGCGTCGGCGGGGCTCCTCCGATGTTGCGGCTTCCGCTCCTGCGTCGCGCCGACGGCGTCTGTCGGAAAGTGTGCATGCTGCGGTGGAAGTGGGCCTTCGCAGAGCTGCCTCCACTGCCCATGACCTAGGCGCGCTGTCCGTGCCTGCCGTCTCCACATCGCGTCCTGCTCGCGGCCATTCTCCTCATCCTGTTCCTATGCCCGCACGTGGTTTGGCGTCTGGCGTGCCGTATTCTGGCCGTTCTGTCACCGATGGGTCGTTGGTGGCTGCTTCCGCCGCCAGGGCGCGCTCGCGGTCGCGGGTCGTGCAACCGGCTTTCCTGTACGTCCATTGGTTACATTCAGTGTTGTCTCTGCCTCGCCTTCCGATTCAGCTACGCTGCCTCACGGTCTTCCTACCGGCCTTTCTGGTGGTCTCGCTGACAACTTTGATGTTGGGCTTCTATCGGCCGAGTAGGTTGCGCGCCAGCGGGAGATTGCGTTGGTTAAACAACCAATGCATGATATGCCAGGTGTTACGGTTGCTTCCTCTGCCTGGATCACTTTTTTCTGCTCACTTTGTTCTTTCTAATGTATGCACTTTGGAGGTAGTTGATTGTTTATTAATGTGTGCTCTTTCGTCTGCAGGTTATTCGGATTCTGCTCGACCTGTCGGCCCTGCATTGCTTCCCTTTCTTGGTGCAAGTTCTTCTACTTACGGTGTGTTTGTCGTCCCTATTGTTTCTAATTAGTCATGGTTTTCCAGCTTTACTATTAGATGTATTTCGACTGATTCTGTTCTGTACTACATTCTTACGTGCATATCTGCGTGCTCTGTGGCCTTCCATGCATGTTTTGTGCTTAACCCTTTTCCCAATTTGTATCTAATCTGAGGATAGTATTTACTTATCGCTGTTGTGAGTTTGTACATAGTTGGAGACAGTCTACATGTGTTCCGTGTTCGGGCACTGGATACAATCTACATGTGTTTTATTTTACCTTTATCTGCGTTGTACTCTTTGCAGTGCCGCTTGTGGATTCTTCCGATGACGATTCTGCGGACGGCTGGTCGGCTATGATTGCTAACTTTATTGATGATGGTGTTCCTCTTGGTGCTTGGCCACGCGTCAATCCTAGCTCTGCTTCCCATCTATCTGCTTCGGCTTCATGGACTCCTTTTCCGCATGCCTTCTCTTCGGGTTCAGCACATCCGAATGGGAATTTCGTCAGCGCTCCCTATGGGTTCTACACGGGTTCTCCCGATGTTTTGTCCGATGATGATTTATCTGATGTTGATCTGGACAACCTTACGGATGCATTGCCAGTTGGTCTGTCTCAGGGTAAGGAATCTGTTTGTAGCTTATATTTCTCTTTTCTAATTTTGGTGCTTTCCTTCCGAATGCTAACATTTCTTTCTGGTGTTGTTGCCTTTCCAGTCGCCCCCACGCCTTTTGTTCCTATGCATACTATCAGCTCGAATCGGCAAATGCGTATGGGCATCCGGCGTCACCGTCGGTTGGTGAGAGCAGGCTTTCGACCTGGCAATGTCGACCTTCCTCTTCCTAATGATTTTATCGCCTTGCTGAAACGTGAGTTGCCTTATGTGCTTTCTGTTTTTATATTTGGATTTACCAAGTTTTATCCTTTTGCTGCCTTACTTCTAGTGGTCCTCGCTATGTGTGTCTGCATTGCGATGCTAGCTATTGGTATCAAGAGCGTCGCAAGCATCTTAGTTTAGAAAAGAAACCTGTATATACGCGCTGTTGTCGCGGTGAAAAAAATTCTCTTCCTGCATATCCTGATTGGCCGTCTCCGTTGGCTGAATTGCTGCGATTCAATGGTGGTACTGAGTGTAGTCGTTTTCTACGATTACGCTTGATTCGTGAGTACAACTCCATGTTTGCTTTCACTTCTCTTGGCGTTCAGGTTGACAATAATGTGAATATTGGACGAGGTCCTTACATTTTTAAAATATGTGGAGTGGTTTGTCATGAAATGGGTTCACTCTTTCTTCCTGAGGATAATCCTGTCCCTAAGTTTGCTCAACTTTATATTTACGATACACAGAATGAGCTCGATCATAGGATGGGTATATTTTCATCTGACGACGCTGATGTCGATGACGTTCTTGCCTCTACTGATCAGTTCTCCTCTTCGTCGCATGCTCACGGTGTCCAGAGAGATGTACAACCTCATGTGCCATCGGGTGAAAGGCTTGTCCGTTCTGTTCGCCGGTCTCGGCTTCGCAGGGAAGAACCTGATCGTCGAGTTGTTGATGCTCTTAGAATAATGTTAAATACTCATAATTCCTTGGTTCAAACGTTCCGTATGGCTGAACAGAGATTGTTCTCCCCTGATGCTCCTGAAGTTGCCATCCAGTTGTTTGGACATGAGGGAGCAAAGCATGGCAATCGGTATTCTCTTCCAGTTGCATCTGAATTGGCTTCTTTAATGTCGATGAATTTTCTGTAGAAGTAAATAGATTTGATATTATTGTGCAGAAGGAAGCATGCCGTTTTGAGCGTGTGTCTCATCTTAATCCTTCCTTATGGCCCTTAAGTATTCACTTTTGTTCCCCATGCTTCCATGGGCTTCCATCTTGGTATCAAGTTTCGGTTCATGAATGGTGTTCCTGTTCGTGGAAGACAGGATGTTTCTATGCTAGAATATTATTGCTACAGATTTCAGTATCGAAAAGAAGATCCTAATCCATTTACTTGCTGTGGCCCGGTTATCTCACCAGCTTGAGGTTGACTCCTTTTCTTGCGTTGAATCGTGTTGGCTCAGTTTTCATTTTTGGAATCAAGATAGTCTCCGGTCAGAGAGTTATCAAGGCATATCTAACGTTGTTGGTGAAGGAAATTCCACAGGAAAGAATGTAGGGGTCGAGTATATTTTACATTCTAGCTACCACTACTAGGAAAACGGCTATAGGTAATCAGCACATCCGTGGCTCACATGGTTGAAGTGCCCCACGGCTAAAACAGGCGTGGCTCACCTGTGGACAGTGCCCTACTAATAACTAGAACAACCGTGGCGCACATGACTATAGTGCGCCACAGATGTGTGTGGGCCAGGGCCCTGTTGGCCACACGCCAAACATCTATAGCGCACTACAGTCATGTGCGCCACGGTTGTTAGGGTCATCTGTGGCGCACGTGTGCCTGGTGCGCTACGCCTAAGCGCATGCCCCCTCTGCTCTGAAACGGCCACAAACTTCTGTGGCGCACCCCGCTAGTGCGCCACACGGACTAGGAGCATCTGTGGCGCACTCGGCCTAGTGCGCCACAGAAGTTTGTACTCCCTGTGGCGCACTAGGGCCCTGTGCGCCACGGATGTGTCGATTCTTTTAGGACAGCACTTTATGTGCACATGTGTGCCCACACATCCACCACCCACACTTCACTTTCCCCTTCTTCTTCCTCCTTAGATCTAGTCGGGATCTTCTCCTTCCCACCTCAATTTCTCCATACATTCACCATTTTTAGCATGTAAAACTTGTTTTGGATGTTACATAAGTAATAGAGGAGGTCTCCGGTCTCTCATCTATCCGTCTCCGGTCGACGCGCACACCTCTCCTTTCCATCTTTCTCGCGATCGGTCTCTCATCTCGGTAAGTTGTCCATGTAAGGATGTGTTCATGTGTATATGGATGATGCATGTGCTCATATGTATGTAGATGATCGATGCTCATGATGTGTGTATGTGGAGAGGATCGATGGTCATATGTGTGTGTATATGGAGAGTATCGATGATGCTCATGCATGTGTGTATGGAGAGGATAATGATATGTTCATGTGTGTATGGATCGGTCTCTCTCTCTCTTGTGTTTGTATGTGAACAAGTTGCCATTTGTTTTGCCAAAATGTTGATTCATTTCCATTTTGGCAAGACTTTGGCATTTCGCAAAGGTCCTAATTTTAGGATAGGTCATGCCGAAATTTTCTATCGACCATTGCATGCATGCATTCATTATGTGGTTCTAATAGACTTCAAAATTGTACCGTGTACATCGTGCAGGCAAAAATGGTCCGCATAATGAGCGAAGGCATTGTGGCTAGATTTTTGAAATGTGCGACGGCCGACATGATACGAAATAACAAGACAGATATAAGATGTCCGTGCAGAAGATGCAAACTCAACTGGGTGATCGACCCAGATTCGAATCTGCAGGCGCACCTGCTCCGCTATGGTTTCATGGATGGATACACTCGTTGGATAAGCGATGGCGTAGATGATGGAGACGGTGAAGAAGGTGGCCAACATGACGATGATCATCATCACGGCGAGAACACATGTCCAACTAGTATCGAGGATGCCAAGAAAATCGTCTGTCCTCTCGATCTACCGCACGTTAGATATCACGTATGCATCAACGATTGCATCATTTATCGGGGCGAGGACGCGGAGAAAACCACATGTCCGGTGTGCGGCGTGAGTCGATACAAGAAAGGGAAGAAAGCACCTCGAAAAGTGGTATGGTACTTTCCTATCACCCTCGTCAGCGCTATTTCGCGGACCCTAAGGCGAAGCTCATGCGATGGCATGCGGAAAGGAAGAAGCCAGGAGATGATGATGACCCGAAAGGATGAGCTGCCGACGCACCCTTCAGATGCTAGCCGGTGAAAGCATTGGACCTCGAATTCCCGATTCGGTGGAGATTCGAGGAACATCAGGCTTGGTGCGAGCACCGATGGACTCAATCCGTTCGGTAGCCAGAGCATCACGCACAGCACTTGGCCCGTGTTTGTATGGATGTACAACCTCCCTCCATGGTTGTGCATGAAGAAGAAGTACATACAAATGAGTATGCTAATTCAAGGGCCGAAACAACCTGGTACCGACATCAATCAGATCTCGGGCTGTTGAAAGAGGAGCTAGCCACGTTATGGGAATCTGGAGCCAATACTTACGACGCCGTCGCACAAGATTATTTCACTATGAGAGCCGCGTTGGTCACTACGGCAAGACTATCCAGTTGCGGGTATATCTCGGGCAGGTTATCCAAGGATTCTGCGCATGCGTTAGGTGCATGGATAACACAAGCTATCTCCAACTAGAGAAAGATCCAGGTCATCGAAAACTGTTCATGGCGCACGGAGGTGGCTCGGCAAGAATGATCCATGGAGAAAACGTGGAGACCTGTTCGATGGCAAATCGAGACCCGAGGAATCCCAGAGCGAGGAGCAGCGAAGAAGTGGAAGAGTTGCTGAAAACTGGAAAGATTGTCCTAAGCCGGAAAGAAGCGAAAGAGGCAGCAAAAAGACAAGCCGATGAAGGTATGGAAAACAAGGTCTGTTTTCGAGTTGCCATACTTGGAAGTTTCTCCGCACGCCTCATAGCCTCGACATCATGCATATCACGACGAAAAACGTGCGAGAGTCCGGTCGCCACCATAATCAACATGCCGATAGGACGAAGATGGTCCAAAGCAAGGCACGACCTGATATGCTTGGGTATCCGAAGGAGCTTCACGGAGGACGACTACTCGATGATCAGGAAGATGACGATGATCATGAGTCGGAGACGACACAAGGTCGTCGGAAGGTAAAAAGTTCAAGAAGAACGAATATTACTGCCCTCCTTCTTGCTTCACTCTAAGCCGTGATGAGATCAAACAGTTTTTCAAGTGCCTTCTAGGAGTCAAATTTTACGGCCACGCTGGCAAGATAAGCGAGATACCTAGACGAGGCGAAGCAGAGGTTCATGGCATGAAGTCTCACGACCGTGCCGTGCTAATGACGCAGTACTTCGGTCGCACTAAGAGGGATAATGGACGAGCACGTCCGTGAAATGTTATTTGGCCTATGCAAGTTTTTCGACGTCATCTCTAGGAAGTCGATTGGCTTGAATCAGCTCGGAAGGCTACGGGAGGAGATCGTGGTGATACTATGTGAGCTTGAGGTCTACTTCCCACCCGCATTCTTCGACATTATGGTGCATCTGCTGGTCCATGTCGTGGAGGACATCGTACAACTCGGCCGATGTTCCTCCGCAGATGATGGCGTTGAAAGGATGAACGGACACATCAAAGGATACGTCGCAACAGGTCCCGCCCGGATGGAAGCATAGCCAAGGGCTTTTCGTCAAGAGTGCATCTCTTTCGCACGAATTATCTAGACATCGAGAACCTGTTGGTCTTCCGTCAATGACACCTTGGCAAGCTCGACGGATCTGGTCACCGAGAGGGTCGCCGACATCGCATGCGACTTCGATTTTCGACCTTGCAGACTTTGATCGAGCAAACCTCGTCGCGCTACAGCATTTAGAACTGGTCGATCCTTGGGTACGTAAGCACAAAAGATTAATCGAGAAGAAGTACGGACCGGGCATACAGAGGATGCAGGGAGAAATAATCAAAGAGCACAACTCAGATTTCACGCGTTGGTTTAGGCGGACGCCCTTGATAATCCCCGCTCGCATTCTTCCGACACGGAAAGATCATATTCACCTTGTCGCAGGGACCGATGCAAAACCTGGTGACCTATCAGGCGTATGATATCAACGGCTACACATTCTACATGGAGGAAAAGGACAACAAGTGTGATTATCAGAACTCAGGCGTAACGTCGGAATTCTACACCGATGACAACGTGAAGGAAAGATTCTACGGAAGAATCGAGGAGATCTGGGAGCTCGACTCATCGTGGAGAAAAGGTGCCGATGTTCCGTGTCGATGGGCAAAGAGCGTCGAAGAGAAGACCGGTATTTCACAACCATGGTTATACCCGGCAGCAAATCCAAGGCCACGGTGCAAACGTGGCGAAAAATGAACCGTGGGTACTGCTACCAAAGTGGACCAATGTTTTTCATTACCGACCCGACAAAGCCTAGCCGTGTTATCGCGAGGAGAGGAAAAGAAACATCATCGGAATGGATGAAGTCGCCAACGAGCAAGACTTCACCAAGACGGGCGATCCAAAGATTGAATATGACGACGTCTACGATGCAGAAACATACATCACAAGAAGAAAAAGGACAACCCTACCCAAAAAAGGTAGCCCGTTCGAAAGAAGAAACATTAAAGTGCCGGGGCTAAATTATTCAACCGCGACAAAGAAGGGAAAAAAGATTGTAAAACGCTAGCTCAAAAAATATTGTAAAACGCGTGGTCGAAAAAGATTGTAATATTCATGGACAAAGTATTATGAAATTTAGTTATACTTTGAATCATATTTGTAACACTTTTATGACATATATTATCACTTTTGGGCATTTTTGGAATATTTAAAAGTATTTTAAAAACAAAACAAAATTTGTATGGCATGTATCACCACTTTTGGACATTTTTTGGAACATTTAAAAGTATTTTAAAATAAAATAAAAAGTGGAGCACCAGGATTCAACACAGGTGCTCATAGTTTAGAATAGAGCTAGGCGAACCAGTGGGCTATGACAGTACTAGTGCTAACAGAAGGGGTGGCCGCCCTCTTATCTGGTAGTCCAACACACATAGGCGTAGCGCACCCTGGCCAAGTGCGCTACGGTTATCCGTAGCGCACTTGGCGAGGGTGCGCTACGCCTATGTGTGTTGGACGCTAGCTAGTCAACCGCGTCGGCCGCTCCATCTCACAGACACGCACCACACGCACCGCTGCATCTCACAGAACTTGCTCTCGAGGCCGCACCGCCACCGCCGCCGCCACCGCCACCGCCATCACTGCGCACAAGGCTCTCGAGGAGGAGGAGGAGGGCTGCCACCGCGCTGTGCTCTCGAGGAGGAGGAGGCCCACGCTTGTGGAGGAGGAGGCCGCTGTCGATCCGTGGAGGAGGAGGAGGCCCGCCGCTTGTGGAGGAGGAGGATCGCGCCGCCGCCCGTCGTCGTCCGCCCGTCAGAGGTAGCCCCTCCCTCTCTCCCTCTCTCCCTCCCCTGTCTCTCCCTCTCTCCCTCTCTCCCTCTCTCCCTCTCTGCTTCAAGATTCAGTTAGCAGTAAACTAGAATTGGAAATAATTCTGTTAGCAGTAAACAAGATTCAAGATTCAGTTAGCAGTAAACAAGATTCAGTTAGCAGTAAAAGACCTGAAATAATTCTGTTTTTATGCAAGTTTTATTCAGTTAGCAGTAAACCTGAAATATTTGCTGCAATGATCTTAGAGAGAAAAAAATTGGCTCCTTAATGATTTTTTTAGGAAAGTGACTAATGTATTTGGCTTATGGTGACTTTCATAAGATGGATTAATGATAGATGATGATTTTATAGATGTTATACTGTTTATTCCTCGAACTAGATGATTTTTATAAGGAGGAGGAGGAGGCCCTGAACTCCGGAACTATAGCTCCTCCTCGGTTATTCCTTGAATCGAACACACATAGTACATGGTCTTAGCTGCTAGTATTTGTGTTTGTTGCCTCAAAACTGAACAACACATGATTGCTCTTGTCAAAAGATAAACTGAACAACACATGATTGCTACTGTCAATCTCAGAGGTGAGCTCTGCCCCTCCCCTCTATCCTTCTCCCCCTCTCTCTCCTCAGAGGTGAGCTTAGTAGATTATCCACTTGTTGACTACTAGCAAGTTGCACCTGATTTTCACAAGAGCTGGGAGCAGTGCTTGCTATATTTAATGACTGAATCATAGTCACCTTTTCAGAAATGTTCTGCTGCAATTCATTTTCTTCCTGAATCCATTGCATCTGGTTAGTGTTAGGCTATTGTACTTTGGTGTTTGCAGAATGTTAGACAAAAATGTGCTAGTGCTTGAAGAATGTTAGACAAAAATGTAGTTTGGTGCTTGCAGGCTGCCTCGAGAAAGCATCTGTAATTATTGACAAAGATGGCATGTATATCTTTCTATATACATACTGCTAGTGACCTGATGAGCGATGCTAGTTAAGTGAAGATGGCATGTATATCTTTGTATGCGAATCCGATCAGGTTTCGGGATGGGCCACCAAGACCCGAGGGTATTATGTGGAGGATTCATGTGGCGGGTGAGCCCATGCTACCTAAGAATTTGCGGAAGCTCGCCAGTTCGGAACTGCAGAGTGTGCATGACAGCGTGCTGACGATAGAGAGACGCCTTCTATCGGAGAAAGATCCCTCGCACCCGGTATTCGTGGTTAAGGTGCCACCAGTCTTGGGCTTCGTCGACACTGCCCCCGCGGATCTGTTCTTCCTGCGGTTCGAGGACATCTTCAATATGTTCCACCTATACCCGCTGCACTATACCATGGTCCGTCTCTTTTCTCTCAGCCTGGCCACGCAGATCATTAGAGAGAAGACACCGGGCATCGCTATAGTGGACCCCTACTACATGCGTGACGGCTGCTTGGGTTCCCCAGCCGAACGACGTATCGTGGCCTCGTACCTAAAAAGAATCCTCGTGGCGAACAAGACAAAGGAATACATTCTCGTGCCTTACTTTCCCGAGTAAGTCGTTATTCAGTCGCCACCGTCGATTGGCTTTATTAGATCATCATCATTCTTTTTTCAACACATTCCATTTGAATTTTTGCGCAGAGATGAACACCGCCGCTCATCTCCTTATCGCCAAGCATTCCCACGCCACGTATTTCGACTCGGGGAGTCTAGAAAAGAAGAAAAACTACGACAAGATCAAGGAAGTTCTGGATGATGCTCTCACTGGCTTTGCCTCGACGGAAGGCACCAGCTTCGTGCGTAAGAAGGTCAAGTTCGGCAGCACGCCTTCAACCACGTAACGAGTTCCCTGCGTGAAGCGGCCGGAAAACGAAGAAGGAAGCCTACTACGCACTCCATCACATGAGGCGTTCCTACTTGACCAGCAGAATTCTGTTGCCGGATCATCTCAAACAGTGGGCCGAAGCAAAGGCCAAGATCAATGATTCGGAGATTAGACAAGAGATGTATCGCATCCCGCACCCGATTGGGGCAATCATCTTTCGTGATGTCATGACTTCGGGGGGGGATCTTCTACGGAGGAAATATCCTGAATAACCGTGACATAGAAGATCGCCTAGAGATGCAGGTGATTATAGGAAGTTCATGACGAGACAGGCGTCCTCCCGTTCCCGAAGCCGAGCCCGAAGGCTTGATGTTGGCCTAGTTGTAGTTGCAAACGTTAGATGACCTTTGTGTGTGTGTGGACGACAAGTGTTCTTATCTTATTAGGTTTATGAATCACCGCTTACTTATTTTGCTTATTATTATTATATATCAATCAAGGCTTGGTTTTTTGCTTACTCTTTGGTTTTTTGCTTACTCTTTGGTTCTCGGACGACAAGTGTGAGTTATTTTGTCTTTTCGAGAATATGCCGATGATTGAAATGTCGTGGCACAATATATATGTGAATGTGCTATGACGGGATTGTCAGCCTTGTGATATGCACAAGTCCAGAATTGTGCATCCTACTTGGCTAAATTCCCGTCATAAGCATATTCTCGTGTCCAACAACCTAGTTATATATGAGGCATGCTTTTGAGTTATTTTTGTCTTTTCGAGAATATGCCGATGATTGAAATGTCGTGGCACAATATATATGTGAATGTGCTATGACGGGATTGTCAGCCTTGTGATATGCACAAGTCCGTGAATTGTGCATCCTACTTGGCTAACAGTCCGTCATAAGCATATTCTGTGTCCAACAACCTAGTTATATATGAGGCATGCTTTTGAGTTTGCTCTTTTTGATTTAAGAGTACTTTCTATAAGTGTATCTTCATATGCGACTTTAATTATACATGTTTTTTCAATCACTGGTTAGTTATTATTGTCAACTTGTAGATGACGTGGTACGTCGTGTACAAGGGACGGGTTCCCGGAGTCACGATGATTGGGAAGACTGCGAAGACAAAACCGCTTCAGCGGCAATAGATACAAAGGGTACAACACTATGGCGGAGGCGGAAGCTAGATACACGCCGCTATCTAGCGGTAGTTAGGACAAGGAACCGAATGAAGACCTACACCTTCGTCGCAGCGGTGATCATGCTTATCTTCTTTGGTTATTTATCCCGCGTTTGTGTCTAGCTAGCTAGTTTAGATGTCTAGGCGAGCTTCCGAGCTCTAACTTGTTCGATCGACACATGTATTCGCATGTCACCAACTACTACTTTGTAACATGATCAAAACAATGTAACTTGGACTATGTATTCATGTATGAGACTTATCTATATGTATTTGTTTCAATCTTGTTTTTCATATTGAGTATTTATATATATAATTGTATATCTTGTATCTGTGTGTGTATATCTGCTGTAATATTGTATATAATCTGTATTGCATATAATCTGGCTTGGAAATTAAAAAAAAAATACATCTGTGGCGCACATGGTCTACCTTCTGTGGCGCACTACACCTAAAGCGCACCATGGATGTTTAGTGGCGCACTAGGTAGTGCGCCACAGAAGATCCAAGGGGTAGCGCACCACGCCAAACTTCTGTGGCGCACTAGGAGGTGCGCTACGCCTATCTCTACACAACCGTGGCGCACTAGGCAGTGCGCCACTACCGAGAGATAGCCAGAAGAGGCCGTGGCGCACTACAGGTGCGCCACAGATGATGGTTTCAGGTGCGCCACTAAAGGCCGTTTTCCTAGTAGTGTACACTGGTAGTCCTCGTTATATGATCCAAAATTATCAAGATGGAATGGCTATTTTCCGTGTTCATGGCGCTATGGCTATTTTCCGTGTTCATGACGCTCCAGACCTGTTTGTTACTTTCACATGCAACCCCAAGTAGGATAAGATATCTGATGCGCTTCTTATGGAACCTGGCCAAACTGCTCCTGATATACCGGATATTGTGACACGTGTGTTCAAGATGAAAATTAATGAATATAGTATGGATATTAGAAAAGGAAAAACTTTCAGGCCTGTTAATGCATGTATGTACCTGACTTTCCTTTCCTGGATTTTTGCCTGCACGAAACACTGCTTCTTTTCTTATTTAGTTTCTCCTTTATTTTTCTTCATTGCATGTTTACAACTTTCTTTTTTTACTTCTCGTGAGCTTTCCCTTCGTGTTACTATGCAGATTTATATGTTCTGGAGTTTCAGAAAAGGGGTTTGTCACACATACATTCTCTTGTGGTTGAAGGTTGATACTGAAGATCCCACATCGGATACTATAAATTCTTACATATCTGCAGAGATACCGAATTATAAGACAGATCCACTCGCGTATGCACTTGTGGAGGAGTTTATGGTTCACGGTCCATGTGGAGAATATAATTCAAAATCTCCTTGCATGAAGAACGGAGTTTGCTCTAAGCATTATCCTAAAGAATATAATGAAGAGACGACGATTGATGGGCTTGGTTTTCCCGTGTATCGTTGTCGAAAAAATGGCCGCTTCGTAATGAAAAATGGAATTCCTTTTGATAATAGGTGGATTGTGCCATACAACATATCACCGTTGAAAAAATTTCAAGCACACATCAATGTTGAATGGTGTAATAAGATAAACCTTTTGAAGTATCTGTTTAAATATCTTGCTAAAGGACAGGATATGGCCCATGCACGTCTGCGTTCTATGTACCAAACTCTGAGCTCTGAGTCAACAGGAATCAACGAAATCGATGAGTATGCTAAGTAAAGGTATTATTTGCATATGTTCTACACACGTTTTGTCAGCTTATAACAAAATGCATCTCTTTAGATTGTTTTCAACCGTTGGTCCTTAGGTGTATTTTTTCTGATCAGCTGCTAATGAAGTCTATAACACCACGTAGGTACTTATCTACATGTGAAGCGTGTTGGCGCACATTTGCGTTTGATATCCATGTTCGCAAGCCTTCTGTTCATAGACTGGTGGTACATCTTCCTAATATGAACCGAACCATTTATGCTGAAAACGACAATCTTGCAGAGGTTATAAGCAACCCGACAAGTACAAGACTATGCTTACCAAATGGTTTACTGCCAACCTCCGCTATAGTGATGCCCGGCCTCTAACATATCTGGGAGCAAACGGAAACCAAAGTTCGGTCCTCCTATTGGACGGATTTATAATTGTCATCCTACCACAAAGGAGCTTTATTTTCTACAGATGTTGTTGAATATTGTGCCGAGTGCTATGTGTTTTAATGATCTTAAGTCATACCGTGGCATTATGTATGATTCATTTAAAGGAGCTTGCCAAGCCTGTGGGTTAGTTGGTGATGACAAGGAGTGGTTTCTATTGTTTGATGAATCCATTCAACGTGCATCTTCTTATCAGCTGAGACATTTGTTCATGACTGTCCTCATATTTTGTGATGTCGCCAATGGGAAGAAAATACTTGACAATTATTGGACATATATGACTGATGACCCGACTCCCCGGATTATTAGTCCATGGACGGCAGGTGTTTTACAGTTCCATCCGATTATTTATATTCCTATCTGCTACAAGATTTATCGCTGGTGTTTGCTAGAGATGGATATTCTCTATCATCTTTTGGAATAAATACATATGCCTCGCTAGGTGGAAGATCACTTGGAAACAAATTGATTTTGGAGGAAATGCAGTATGACAAGGATGATTTGAAAAAAAAGAGCAGCCTCTCTACATCAGAGATTAAATGAGGACCAGCTGAAAATCTATGATCAGATCAAAGTAGCAATTGATGGTTCGGTTGGCAAACTATTCTTTGTTTCTGGACATGGCGGTACTGGAAAAACATTTTTATGGAATGCCATCGTTACAACTTTACGAGCTAATGATCATATTGTTCTTGATGTCGCCTCATTAGGTGTAGCATCTTTATTGCTTCCCGGAGGGAGGAATGCTCACTCACGGTTCAGAATACCACTTTAAATCGGCGAACACACTATGTGCAACATATCACGAGGAACAAATTTGGCCGAATTAGTACAGAAGGCGTCTCTCATATTATGGGATGAAGCTCCAATGACGCATAGGTGTTGTTTTGAGGCAGTGGACAGAAGTATGAGAGATATTCTGTCCATAGATGACAACTCTAAGAAATTGATTCCTTTTGGTGGCAAGACAGTAGTTTTGGGTGGAGACTTCATACAAGTTCTACATGTGCTGGAAGGGGCCGTGAGAAGCGAAATTGTTAATTCTTCTCTTATTAGATCACCCTTATGGCATCATGTGACCTTACTTAAGCTACGGGAAAACATGAGGTTATCTAATCCACTACTGTCTGCTGTCTGCTGAAGAAAAAATGAGCTAGATTTGTTTGCCCAGGGGATGCTTAGTATTGGTAATGGAATAGTCCCCATGGAGACACGAGGATATGAAATGGTTCCTTCTTGGCTTTCGTTACCAGCTGATATTGCACTGTTACTTTGATCTAAAATAATATTGCACGGTTACCAACTGCCGACTTTGTTTTAGCTATTATTAATGAAGTCTATGACTTATTCTGTGAGAGGTTCTCTGAAGTCTCCTACTTGGCTCAGCGTGCAATTGTATGTCCTACTAATAAGGTTGCCGATGAAATCAATGATATTCTATTTTCTATGGTTCCTGGGGATGCAACAACGTTTGAAAGCTCGGATACTATTTGCATATCAACTGATGCTATAGCAGATGTTGCTTTATTATATCCTCCAGAGTTCCTTCACAATATTGAACCTTCTAATTTCCCTAAGCATAGTATTTCACTGAAGGTAGGAGTTCCGGTGATGCTTTTGCGCAACATAAATCAAGCTATTGGGCTTTGCAATGGTACTTGATTGATAGTAACCAGATTAGGCTGAGTGGGTTCTTGAGGCAAAAATAATTACCGAGAGCAACATAGGGGAGCATGTTTGTATACCCAGAATTGTGCTGCATGCACCTACAAAATGGCCTTTTACTTTGCAACGCTCTCAATATCCTGTGCGTCTTTGTTACGCTATGACGATCAATAAGAGTCAGGGACAGACTCTAGACAAGGTTGGCGTTTATTTGCCGAAACCTGTATTTTCTCATGGCCAACTCTATGTTGTTGTATCAAGGGTTACTTCTAGAAAAGGTCTAAAGGTGCTTGCACTCAATGAGAATGGAGAACCCACAACAAATACAAGAAATATAGTTTACCAGGAAATACTTGCTGATCTTTAGGACATACATATAATCTGACTGCTCTTCTTTATTTTCAGTCTGTATCTCATGGGGATTGCATGTTAAGAAAAACTGGCTTTTGTCTTTGGCCATGTATATTCTGTAGTGTAATGTTCCTGTTTGCTATAGTCTGGCGTGGTTGTACACCAGCTACTTATCTCATTACTCGTGATGCTTAACAATCTAGGCTGATTGAGACCTCTACCAAATTTTGTCTGTTTGCCATTCTCTTTTTTTTTCCGTATGTGTACTGCAATGCGTAATCCTAGCTTTCTGGTACAAAAGGATTCATTGGTTTTATATTTAATTTTATGCCGCATCCTCTATTCGAGGTTCTTAAAGGCTTTAATGAACACAACCTTATTATATATATACATATATGGTATGGTGCTACGCATTTGCAACTTACTACCCTTCATACAGATTATCCAAATAAACACTTAGCTAAAAATATCGTTGCTGCCAGGGTACGGCGTGTCGCCGCGAAAGATTCCCTAGTACAGTTGTACTAGACAAGGATCTAGGCTGCAGTCAGAAAGTCGTGCTCACACATAAAAACATTACTTTACTACCTTCTTTAAGGTAGAATAGTTTCAAGCCTCCACAGCGCTCCTTGTCTTCGGTGTACTGTGCATCACGTGATGAACAGTGCGCAATGCATTTCCTGCCGTCTATTTCTAATCCAATAGTGCACATTACATACTGCAGATATCCACTTTTAGCCAAATAGAGTCGTGACAGGTCGTGCTACAACTTTTTGACTACAGTTTTACACGGTAATTTCGAGAAACAACTACATCTCCGCTCACGCAATAATAAGTTTTCGTTGTTGCTTAATTTCTCACCGTCGTTCTCGAGGGGCCTGTTTTTTTCGACGGAAGATTTTTGACATATCTCCGGCGGCCTTTCCCTAACAGTATTGATGTTTTTTTTCGACAGAAGCTTTTTGACATACATCGGTATTTAATGTAATTTTTTGACGTACATATTCTTTGCTGCCAGAAACCCGGCCAGTAATTTTCACGTGGGTCCTATCTCCATTGTCTTTTTATGGTTTTGTATACTTGAACTGATAATTTTTTGACATAATTTTAACTCCTTGACGGTGAATACTTTCTCCAAGGTAAATCGTCTGCAGTAATTTATTTTCCTGGATTTCTTTCTATCCTTTGACGGTACTTCTTGACACACTCTCCCAGCCGTAATTTGCCATCGAAAGTTATTCCAACATAACTCCTACACGGCGAATGATTCTTTGTGGTCAATTTCTAGCGCACTTTTGTGGCCGTAATTTTCCGGAAGTACCTACCTTTTGGTAATTCTTTAACCATGAGTAATTTTTAGGCCATAATTCACCATCAGTAATTTATTTATTTTTGAGATTTTAATTCTTTGAAACTAAATTCTCCATCCTTCACTCTTTTATTTTGCAAGATAGTACAACTAACTTCTGCAATTAGTTCGGACAGTAATTTATACTAAATCACATATCGAGTAATCTCCAGTGAAACTTTTGACCAACTTTTCAACGGCTCCGGACGCAGCGTATCTCCGCGGCACATTTCCTAGTAAGATCATAAGTGTGAGCAAATTCTGAAACACTAAAAAAAGCGCACCATCCTCAAAGCTTGATCCTGCCTTGCTGCTATTGCCAGCACGTGGCGTGCGAAGACCGTGTCTCCTGGTGTTTTTTGGTCCCTTCCCGTGCGACACGTGGCGAGATGCAAGGGTGTGCGAGTCCCACGCGAGCAACGAGGCGAGTTGGAATTTCTCGGGCATGTGTCCATGCTGCTAGCCACGGCAAAAAACACAAAATTAACCTAATGTTAGAATGAAATCACAAAATAACCTAAGTTTACAAAAATTTCATGATCTAACCTATTTGCTTGGTGCCTTACCAAGCGGCTTCAAGTTCAATAGGATGACGCCATCCGAAACGGCGCCATGCTAGGCATGGCGCAACAGTGAACGGCGTCATAGACTCATCCGACGTGGCTGTCGTCGCCAGACCTTGGCCCACTCCTGCTAGCATGGCGCCATGGCAGGGGGCGCCATGATACCTAGCATGATGCCATAGCATAGGGCGCCATGGTACTTGGCCTTTTTTATTCACAAAGCACTATGGTTCTTATGTACACATTATCATGAAAAGTATTTTTTACTGAATCATGAGAGGGAATTTATGTTGCCGTGTAGTTCTTCTCTATTAGGTGCGTGACACACATGTATACGAGTACATATAGGCTCACACATATGTACGTATATTTTTTTCCAACACAAGAAACGATATCCTACTACTACTGTTATACATATGATAAGCATCATAAAGACGTGCAACACCGGCAACAATTGACGCCAAGGCCATCATGGCGACCCTCCATTTTGTCAAAGCCAACCTCTTCTTCATTGACTATGGGTACATGCATCTCGCCAACGACACACTCAAGATACTTGCCGGTTGCGGCGCGTCCATCCCACTAGATTATGTCACCTCGACCGGGCCATGGGCGTGCGGCTTGGGGAGCTCGAGTACGAGAGTCCTTCGTTTTCCACAACAACGACAGAGCAAAATTTCTGAAAATGTTTTTTTTTTGCATATTTTATATGAATTTGTAAGAAAAACTATTCTATGAAAATTTCGACACAACACTACCTAATAGTGCCTGGTTGATTTTCGATTCATTGACTGTAGGATTGTATGCATTAGCACTGGGCATATTTCTTGTATCTCACCCATTGAAATAGAAATGATTGGTTTTGTATTCCGTAAATGTAAGAAGACATTTTATTAAAAGGAAGAATTGGACACTTAAAATAGTTATAGTTTGCTGGAATAGTCTACTTTCGCAATATCAAGACTCATACATATATCCTTCTACGCACGTAACGCACTTCACTATAAATATAACAAAAGATGTAGCTCCCATTTGACCGTCGTAACTATTATTTGCGCCAAGAATTTTAGGAGCAAATTTGCTCGAATTTGGACATGGAAACTCATAAGACGGAAGAAAGAAAATAACACTCGACCAGCATGCGTGTGTGTAGAGCAGTAGTGGTAGATGATGTTTCGGACTCCATAATAAATAATAATTATTCATGGACAGGTCCATGTGAGCCTATATGTATGTATAGAGAGCTGCAAGCTACAAAGTAAGATGGAATTTTGGTTGATCAGCGGAACGGCGCCATCCGCCGCGGAGCCATGCACAGCACCATGGTGCCGGCTGCCACGGCGCCATGCTCAACAACTCGTGGAGTCCTCCGGGCGATGACTGCCACGTCGGATGGTCCATGACGCCATTAGTCATGGCGTTGTGCCTACATGATGCCGTCTTCCGTGGTGTCGTGCTGCAGGGTTTGGCTTCATCCCGTAAGGCGCCGTGCTTTTAGGTTAGTTTATAAAATCTTTCAAAAGCCAGGTTATTTTGTGATTTCCTTTCGCCATTAGGTTAATTTTGTATTCTTTGCCGCTAGCCACGACCATCCATCCAGGCGAGTACTCACGCACAGATCAAGGGTCCTTTGTAGTAGTACTTTTTCTCTTTTTCAATTTGATTAAAAAGTGTAATATATTTTCATCCGAACGGCTAAATTAAAATCCGTTTGCACCATTGAGCTAGTGGTGTTGAGATATATAAAACTAGATCTTATGTTGATAGGTTTTGATAAAATATTTTTTGCACTGCTTTCGATCCCTAGGTTGCACTGCTTTATGTTCTGCAGTGCACGGGGTGGTGCAGTAGTAATGCAATGCTCGTGTACTTCCTTTCTGTTCCGCGTCGCACTCCTTTCGATCGGATTGCATGGGTGGTGCAGTAGCGGTGCATTGCTTGTAAACCGCCTTTACATTCCGCGTCGTACTGTCTTTGTTCACACTATCTTTAGTCGTAGTGCACGGGGTGGTGCAGTCAGTGTCTTTCTATTCTGTGTCAGTGCACGGGGCGATACAGTGCCTTTTTTCTGTGTCGCACTGACTTTCATCGCAGTGCATGGGATGGGTACTACCTTTTCGTGCTGAGTTGCACTGCTTTCAAATACAGTGCATGCGATGGTACAATGATAGTGCACGAGCCGTGCACTGCCATTTTATTTTGAATGGCACCGCTTTTAGATCACTTCGTCGCACTGACTTTTGGTTGCGTGGCACTACTTGCTGCACTGCCATCTTTTTGCATGGTACATTGAATAGTTTTCTAGGTATACTACCACAACGCGGTACGTGCACACAACATGGCAGTATGTCAGCAGTATAGTGCAGTGTGGCTATTTATTACAAGTGCGTGACAGCATGACAGCAACAGGCCAGGAACGACGGGCCAGCATCACGCGTACGACGAACAGCGCCGCTAGTCGGCCACGTGGCATGCAACTCTGGCATGATTCCTCGAGCATGTACCGGCGTGTCGGGTCCGAAGTGCCACTACTAGAAAATTGGCGCATATGTGATGCGTGACTGATATCTGCTTTCTATAGCGTATATCAATATGTGTATAGAATTTTCAGACTTCTGTGACGCATTACTCTTTGTGTCACCGATATCTGCTTTTTGTGACGTATATCGATATGTGTATAGAATTTTCAGACTTCTGTGGCGCATTACTCCTTGTGCGTCACAATAATATTTTTAGTGACGCATAATGAGTCATACGTCACCGAGTTATAATGCATCATAGAAACTTTAATATATGCATCACTGACTGTCTTACAGATATTCAAAGTAGAATATGTTCCTGGTGTATAATCAGATATTTATACATGATTTATATAGTATTTATACAGATCAGTAGAGACAGTACATATAATAGATGAAAACCGACATATAATACAAACACAACTATAATGTCATCACACTTAGATCTCGATCGAGATACATATATAGTGTCAAGTGCTGAATTTTACACAAGTGCCGAATACAAAGTTCATATCATCTCACATTACAAATATGAAGTGGTCACCGCCTACACTAGGATCAAATAGAATACAATTGTGATGACAATGAGCAAGAGCAGGAGCCCGACCAGTATCTTTATTCGGTTCTTCTTCCACGGGTGGTTCCTCCACTTGGCTACCTCCTCCTCTCTAGTCGCGTATCCTTTGTAGTTGTTGCCGCTGAACTTGTTCACTTATTTGTGACAGTCCTCCCACTCCTCGTAGACTCGTGGAACCTGACTGATATACACCACATACCACCTCGTCGCCATCTCTATAGACGATAAGGCATATTAGTAAAACATGCAATGGAAATAATTAACATGCATATATGTTCACAAAATATAAAGCAAAAGATCCATAACCCTAAAAGATAGCATCGCGATCATCATATAAGTAATAAGTTCAACGGCAACACGACCATAATAGCACACAAGGCACTATACACGTCCATCGATACACAAACTCATGAATATAGTAAAGTTCATGATACACACTACACGCGTTCATCGAGAATATACACACACTCAATCATGCTAGACACACATCTATCATGAATACTTCTTCTCGCTCGGCTTCGGGAACGGTTGACAACCCTCTTTCGTCATCCACGTCCTTGTGTCACCCTACTTACGGAGGCATTCTTCGATCTCTCTCTTACTCAACCCTCTGCCTTGTTGTAGGCCCCCCTCTTGTGTTGACATCTTCAATGATGATTTGCGACAACTTCATCTGAATGAAATGGAAGTCTTCTCTAAGATCATCATCGTCGATTCTCGCCAAAGTTTTGGCCCATCCTCAGAGACTAGATGGCAGTGTTAGGTTCTGGCAATCCCGAATATAGCCTTTAAGGTGATGGAGGACGTAGAAGGCTCCTTGGCGCTACCAGTAGTCGGCTTCTTGACGCAGGGGAACTCGAGCACGTGCTTGAACACGTGTTTGCCATCCTTGATACATTCCCCCTTATCTATGAAGGTGCATCCCTTCTTGGCGTAGCCCTCGAGAGCCTCATTAAGAATACCCCTTATTCTGGTGTAGTCTTTCTTCTTCGTCAAACTCCCCAAATCGAAATACGTGGCTAGCGAATACCTCGGGGCAAGGACGATGAGTGTGCAGTATTTGTCTCTATGCAACACAATTGGAACAGAATGTTGGAAAAAGAGCAAAGGAAGAAATCTATAAGAAATGCATAAGTTACGGCGGCGAGCGAGTGTGTACTTACTCGGGAAAGAAAGGCAAAATAAGTGTGTCCTTTCTCTTGTTGTCCACCATGAACTTCTCGAGGTACGCCGTCGTCTTGGTCCGTGTCTCTGATCCTTCGACTAACTGGCTGTCCCGCATGTAGTAGGGATCCACTATCATGACTTGCGGGGTACTCTCTCTCTTGATCTTCATTGCCAGATTGAGCGCGTATATGCGGACCAAGTTATAGTCCAGCCGTTTCAAGAGAAACAACTTGAAGACGTCCTCGTATGCTATGAAGAATAGATCCGCGGGGGCTTCATGGACGAAGCTCACGTCCGATGGCACCTTGGCTGTGAAAACCGGGTAATTTGGATATTTGTCTTTAAGAAGGATGCCCTATAGTGTCTTGACACTCTCATGCAAAGTTAACATGGGTCCAACCGTGATGTGGAGCAGATCCGGAGTCAATCTCGGATCACCAGCTACATGCACTCGGGGCAAGCCATATTGTGTGGATGGTACGACGACCGCGTTCTGAGCCCAGATCCCCTTCGGAGGAGGCTGGCTCGCAGCCTTATTATTATTATTACCTCTCTTCATGTGCTTCTTCTTCACAACAGGGTCCTCCACTGCCATCTGCTCATTGGCCGCCTTTCAGAGTGTGTTAGGTCTTGAAAACCAATCCCGGCTTCTCCTGTGGTGGATTGGCGGCCGGAGGCGTCTCTTGAGAAAAACCATGGAAGAACAGGCGTTACGTTCATGTATTGGGCCGACCAGCTTGATGGTCGCGACCTGTGAAGGGTTCTTCATCCACAAAAGGCATATATAATCCTTTATCGGCACAGGTGTTGATGAAGTCGTCAACATTGACCAATTAATCATAATCTTCGTGGTTGCCATCATGTGGTGGTGGTAGTGGGGGCGACGGCGGTTGCGGTGCAACGCCTTTGCCATGGGGCGGTACACACGCTCCCAAGAGTTACTGGTGATGACTGGTGGTGGCGATGACGGCGGCTGCTGCTGGCTTCCGAGGTGGTGGTCGGACGATCGATCGAGAGGTGGTGTTGGTGCTCCCCCCCGCAAGACGAATCTAGGTCTTCGGCCATGTCAAGGGCCAGTCGTAGCATTCTCCAAGGGACTTGTGTTTGTAGGCTCCCTGAGGTTCCAAGGGAGGCTCCATGTCATCGCACCTTGGCAACACCCGAGCCAACCTGACCCTCATCACGTCATCATCCATTGGATTGTTGTGCATCGTGCGGCTCGCCGGTTATATGAGAGTGCCCTTGGCAACATCCTTGAACTCGCCGCCGGCAAATTTAAGCAGGAGTATGCAAGCAGTGTCTTGAGTCAAAACATTTTGGGAATCATGAGATGGCAGCAGTCATCAAAGGCATAAAGGAGATAACGTGCACTAACTAATTAGTTACCTGGATGATGGTGTTGAGCTCGGATAATGTAAAGACACGACCGATGCTGGTGGCCGGCCTATCATCTGCATTCTCCCGCTCGGGTGCCTCACGAAGCACCACCATCATCGGTTGCACCTTGGTATCTTTGGCGTGAGGGGGCGTCAGTGCGACCAAAACGATAAGTTGCGTCTCGGTGTTGACGGTCGGCGGGGTTACTAGGTCTAGCGACACATTAACATTGATGCCCGATTTGCCGCCGTTTAAGTTGGGCAGATGTATCGGCCCCTGTCGACCTCCCACATTCCAAGCAGTTAGCCCCTCGAAAAACTCAGGGGGATCATCGCTCGGAGCTTCTCTTCCACTAACTTGTCCACTATTTTTTCACCCACTGCTTTTTCCTCTAGTGTCTGCACCTTCATCTTCAGCTCTTCAACAATGGCTTTATCCTACCCTAAAAAACGGCTTTATCCTTAGCCTCCGACTAGTTCTTCCTCTCCCTGCTTTTCTTGGCGTCCTCTTTGTAGTACTCCTTGAACTTCATGCTCGTACCAAAGCCGAACACATGGCCAGCTGAGGACGGTGGCAACCCCTTGTCCCTCTTCTTGTAAGCATTTGTCGCCTTATTGAAAATCGTGTTCCACGGCTCCGTTGAATCCTGGGATGACTCTTCGACAGGAGCATTCAGTTCATCCTCCTGTAGAGACAAGGAAAGGTGAACCCATTCAGATTCTTGGCTTCATTATTTTAATTAGAACGTAATAGACTTGAGATCAGCGGTAAATTCCTTACCAACTTATTCTTGAACTCCTTCACCTCCGAATCATCGGTGACGAACTCCCCTGTATCCGGGTCCATGTAGTAGCAGGCTCGGACAAAGTTCCTAAGCTGCAAGTCTATGATTTTAAGCCAAGGGTTGTCTTTACCCAGGCGTTCAAGCTCAGCGTCCTCCTTGTCCCAAATGGCATATTTTCCTCTCTAACCGCCGCTTCTAAGCCGGTGGTTACCTATGTTCTATTCCCGCATACTCCTGCCCCATTTAGTCCATTCTATAGCATTGATATGTCGTAAACGTATCTATAATTTTTGATGCTCCATGCTTGTTTTGTATCAACTATCTTATGTTTTATCTATAATTTGAGGCATTTTTATACATTTTCTAGAACTAACCTATTGACAAGATGCCGTAGTTCTAGTTGCCTTTTTTTGCTATTTTTGGTTTCAGAAGAGCTAGTAAGGAAATATTCTCGGAATTGGACGAAACAAAAGCTGAAGTTCCTATTTTTCCTGACACAAGACAGATTCCAAAGCAGAGACGGAGGAGGGCACCGAGGCGGCCACACCCTATGGTGGCGCGGGTACCCCCAGGCGTGCCACCAGGTGGTGCGGGCCCCTCGGGCCTCCATCGACCTTGCCCCTTCGCCTATATATTCCCCCTGAGATGAAAACCTAAAAACCAGATTAGAATTCCATGAAAAGTTCCGAAGTGCCGCCGCCACCGAAAAGGAGATTCGGGGGACAGAAGTCTCTATTACGGCACCCTGCCAGGACAGGGAAGTGCCCCCGGAGCCATCTCCATTAACTCCACTGTCATCTCCATCGCTGTTGCTACTCCCATGATGAGGAGGGAGTAGTTCTCTCTCGAGGCTAAGGGCTCTACAAGTAGCTATGTATTCATCTCTCTCTCTCTATGCGTGATCTTATTGAGATCATGAGCTTTGTAATTTATAGATCGATTCTGCTACTCAAGTGCTTTAATTAATCTCTGCTTATCCCCACGTGTGTGAAGTTGACAGTGTGCATACCGTGTGGCACTTTGTCTAAGGTTACAAAAATACTTATCATGAGTATAATTTGAGTTGGATGTCTCTGAGATTGTGGTGTTTGTTGGAACCATCTAGCGCTTAAGGTGATAGTGAGGGGTTATCTAGATGGGGAATGCGAACTTTAAGGTGTGTTGTTATATCCCTACATCGTTCAACCGGAGAGTAGTTCAGGGTAGCATAATGAAGAGAAGATATTTATATGAGAGTGTCCACTAGTGAAAGTATGATCCCTAGGCCTTGTTTCTAAGCATTGAAACACCGTTTACAATCAGTCCCGTTACATGTTTGCTTGTTGCCACTCTTATTTCAGATTGCAATTACCACTTATAATCATCCATAGTACTTGTATTTCACTATCTCTTCTCCGAACTAGTGCACATATACACCTGACAAGTGTATTGGGTGTGTTGGGGACATAAGAGACTTCTTGTATCTTGATTGCAGGGTTGCTTGAGAGGGATACCTTTGACCACTTCATCCCCGAGTTTGATAAACCTTGGGTGATCCACTTAAGGGAAACTTGCTACTGCTCTACAAACCTCTACACTTGGAGGCCCAACACTGTCTACAAGAATAGAAGCGTGCGTAGACATCAAGCTATTTTCTGGTGCCGTTGCCGGGGATGTAAGATAAAAGGTACTCACATCCTCTGGCTACTAAGCTATCTTCTAGTACTGTTGCTGGTGTGTGAGTGCTCGAAGTTATTTCCTTTAGATTCTGCAATTATATCTTTTTGTTTCTTGTTTTTATTTTTGTTAGTTAGGCTTAATGGAAAACAACAACAAAATTAGAGAGCTTTATTGTATTTATCTTGAGTTAGGACATAAATTGTTTGAAGAGAAAATTAAAAAACCTATGGAACTTTATTTGCGTGCTAATAGCAATGTTATTAGTATGAATTCTTTGAACACCATTATTGCTAATGCTATGGAAAAGTATAAGCTTGGGGAAGCTAGTTTTTATGAAAATGATCTTTTTAGTCCCCCAAGCACAGAGGAGAAAATTTTCTTTGATGATACTATGCCTCCAATATATGATGATTACAATGATGAATATGATATTTTTAGTCTACCTACTATTGAGGAGAAAATTAATTATGATTACAATATGCCTCCTATATTTGATGATTATGGTGATGAGAATAATAATGATAGCTATTTTGTTGAATTTGCTCCCACTACAATTAATAAGAATAACTATGTTTATGTGGGGAGTATTAATTCTTTTCTGCATGTGGCTCATGATAAGGATGTTTTATGTGATAATTATATTATTAATTTTATTCATGATGCTACTGAAAGTTATTATGAGAGAGGGAAACATGGTTTTATATATCTCAACAATATTAAGTTTCCCCTCTTTATGTTGAAATTTTTGAAGTTGCACTTGTTTTGCTTTCCTATGCTTTATGCTTTGTGCTTTCATGACTTGTTTATTTGCAAGATTATTTTTCATAAAAAGTAGGTTAGACTTAAATTTGTTCCATATTTGCTTCTTGATGCTCTTTTTTACTTCAATTCATATTTCTTATGTGAGCATCATCGAAATTATCATGCCTATCTTAATGGCTATAAAGAAAGAGCTTTTGGGAGACAACCCATTATATTTTTACTTTCAGTTTATTTTTGTTTTGTTGAGTCTTGGAAGTTATTGTCTCTGTAATAACCTCTTCTTATCCTTTTTGTTTGGTTTTTGTGCCAAGAATAACCTCTAATGAGAGGAAAGTAAGATATGGGGAAGTTGTTGTCCCGAAACAGATTTCTGTGCGACACTGTAAAAAATCATGAAAAATCTCAGTACGTCGGATTGAGCTGTAATTTTTTGTGCTTATGCCCCAGGTTATTAACCAACTTTCGTTAGATTTTCACTTTTTGATTTGAGCAACAGAAGATTTTCTAAAAAATCGTTCTTTACCTGCTGGTCTGTTTTGACAGATTTCTACCATTATTTGCATTTGCCTCTTAATCTCTTTCTCTTTGAGTTCTCTTTGATTACTTGAGATTTTAGAAGGAATTGCTACAGTAGCTTGTGTTTTAATGGAAGTATTACTTGTGTTGAAACTAAACCCATAGGATTATTATTTTGAATACACTAATGTTGCTAATGAAGATTGTGTGAAGTTTTGTATGAAGTAAGTTTTCAAGTGTATGGAGAGAATGATGTGATGGGATGAAGTATGGACAAAAGCTCAAGCTTGGGGATGCCACCCGTGTCACCCCAAGAAATAGTCAAGAAGTACAAGCGTCAAAGCTTGGGGATGCCCAAGGCATCCCCTTCTTCATCAATAATCTCAGGTCTTCTTTCAAGTCACTTTATTTGTATTACCTTATGCACTATGTGTTGTTCTTGGAGAGTCTTTGTTTTTAATTTTCTTTTGCTTTTTTTGCTGCAATAAGTTGGTTGGATCCCAACACATTTCTTTTGGAGAGAGACACACCCCATTATTCATTGCCTAGAACACTCTAGTTTTCACTCTTATTGTTCTGTGAGTGTTCTCCTTTGCTAGCACTGCGTTTAGCTTTAGTTTTCTTATTCTTTTGGCTTAGAACTTTTTAGTTATTCTTTGTAGATGGGTGAGACATGCTCTCTGGTCTTTATTGATTATTATCTTTGAGAGTTGTTTCAAATAAGTCGATTGGTATTTGGAAAGAGTAGGAAGTTTCATGCTTATAGTGGTACAAAAGGAAGCTTGCTTTGACTGTGACATAGACTTTATCATGTCATGCTAGATGTGCTTTGACCATATGCTTAGTGATTATTGTTGTAGCATGACTTGTTTCAAACAATTGAGATTGCTTAATGTGCCTTGAAAGAATCATGCATTGTTTTAGCATACAAAAGCATAATATTGTGGTATTCTTCTTTGATGCTTTATTTGGGTTGACTTGGCACATGCTTATACCATGTTAAGACTATGAACCAGTCACCATAGCCTCTATGATCATTTATTTTTTGACTTGCAATATCACTTTATGCTTTAATTAATAATGTTTTGTTGTTTTGCATTTATGGCCATTATTGCTCTATTAGTTGGTCGCTCCCAGTCTTTTGCTAGCCTCCACCTGTACCAAGTATGAGTTCTACTCATGCATCCAACTCCCAAGAAACCAAGTTATTCCAAAGAGTCCACTATAAATTCCTATGCATGGTGTCACTACAAGAAAAGTTTCCTTCCGCAACGAATTGGCCCGACGGTCGTTGTAGAAGGCGCGTCTTCCGCGACAAAATTCTCGGCTTGACCCTGGCTGATGGAAAACTTTTTTTTCCGGTTTCGCGGCCCTCTACTACGACGGATCTGCTAAAAACATGGAGGAAGCTCGGCCAATGCATGGCAGAAGCAAGATTTTCGTTTCCTCGCGCGATGTTGACTCGCCGAAGTCTTTTGAGGCATGTGTGTCCCAGACGTCAGTGTCTCTAGCGGACCATACTTTTCGGTCATGCTTCCTTGATTTGAACTCGATAGCGTTGCTCGATGCGTCTGTCGTTTAGTCAGGATTCTAGGTCCCACATGTCAGCCTCTCATTAGAAGGATTGTGTGTATGATTGAATTTTTTTCCTTCGCTCGTGCTACCCTATTCCGAAGATGATAGCGCTGCTCGATGCATCTACCGTCTAATCAACCTCCTAGGACCCACATGTCATCCTCCCATTAGAAGAAACATGTGTATGATGAAATTTTTTCTTTGTTGGCGCTACCCCATTCCGAGTTGATAGCGCTGCTCGACGCATCTACCGTTTAACCAACCTCCTGAGCCCCACATGTCATCCTCTCATTAGAAGAAACGTGTGTATGATGTATTTTTTCCTTGGCTCGCGCTACCCGGTTTCGAACTTGATAGTGTTGTTCGATGCATCTACCGTTTAATCATGTTGCTGGGCCCCACATGTCATCCTCTCATTAGAAGAAACATGTGTATGATGGATTTTTTACCCTCTGTCGCGCCTTCGTGTTCTGAACTTGATAGCGTTACTCGCTGCATCAGCCGTTTATTCAGGCTGGTGGGTCCCTTATGTCAGCCTCACATTAGAATCATGGGTATGATGGATTTTTGTCTTCTCTACTGCTACCCTGTTCCGAACTATATAGCGTTGCTCGACGAATCTACCGTTTGCTCACGCTGCTGGGTCCCCCATTTCACACTACTATAAAAGGCTTATGGATAGATTTATTATCAGTGGAGCATTTTTTGAATATGCACTAATAATTATCAGTGGCGCATATACAAATATGCTCGACTGATATTTTGTCTAACCAATGGCGCACATAGAAAATAATGCACCACTGATAATGTGGGCCCGGCAGCCTGGAGGGTTGTGGACCAAATATTAATGGCGCATATTGCATATGCGCCATTGATATTCTCCTCATCAATGGCGCATCCTTTCATACATGCGCCATTGATAACTATGTGGTCCCCACGTAGACCCCACCACTCTAAAAGGTGCCAGGAATATCAATGGCGCATTCAGTATAGGTGCCACTGATAAATTTCCACCAATGGCGCATATAATACGAAATGCGCCACTGATAAGTCTTGGGGACCACCACCTGAAAAGGTGGCAGACTTATCAGTGGAGCATTTGGTGTAATATGCTCCACTGATAACTTTGTCCAGATCTACAAGTTGGTATCCACCCCACCCACCACCACCATTCCATTCTTCTCCACCCACCACCCCAAACTAGATCTAGCTCGTCCTCCTCCTCCCCACCACCTTAATTTCTCCATTCTTGGTTGTTGAACCTACCTTGCTTCATAGTTTTGTGACGGGAAGCCTCTCCAATTGTTCTAGATCTACTAAACCAACTAGTTTTCCTCCTCCAACATCCATCTTGTTCTCGAACAACAACCACACTATCTCGTCGTGGACTTGGATCGGTAACGATTCTACTAGGTGAGTTGTTGGAGGACATGCATGTGGATGTTTTGTGTGGAGGGTGGACGTCGGTGCGGTGTGTATGTGTGTGCATGCTTGTGTTTGTAAAGCCTTCTTATTGCGAGAGGGATGATGTGTTTGCATGTATGTGGTGCATGAATGTTTGCAGGTGACGAAGAAGAAAGCATGTTGCTTGCTCTGGTGGTGCATGGATGTTTGCCAAAATGTCGATTAATTTCCGTTTCGGCAAATTTTTGCACTATCCATATGTCCTATTTTTAGGAGAGGTCATGCCGAAATTTTCCGGCAGCCATGCATGCATGTGTGTGTGTGTGCATGATGGTGCTGTGGTTCTAAGATACTCTCTCTTTTTGCTCTATACCATGCAGGAAACCATGGTTAGACACATGAGCGAAGGTCGAGCAGCTAGATACAAGAAACGCACGGTGGCCGACATGATTCTGAACAAGAGGATCTACATAAGATGTCCGTGTCGAACATGCAATCTAGGGAGCTTGGTTGACCCTGATTCCGGAGACCTGGAGAATCACCTGCTCATGCGTGGTTTCATGCATGGCTATGATTCTGAAGATGACGAGGACGTCAACGATCCTGAAGACGAGGGTGGGCATGATGATCATCACGAAGGAGATGCCGGCGGCGGACATGATCATGATCATGAAGGAGATGTCGGCAGCGGCGGACATGATGATCAAAACGAAGGAGATGATGGCAGTGACGGACATGATGGTCATCATGAAGGAGGTGCCGGTGGAGAAGATGCAGACACACAAACGACGCAGCTAACCTCGGCCTTGTAGGACCCTCATGTTTAGGAACTTCTTCTTAGGGAGACGAGCAACACCAGAGCTACTGCCAGGGAGAAAGCCAAGCTAGCGCAGATGGAGATAGACGGGAAAACTCCATTTCATCCTGGGTGCCGGCTTGAGGATACCCGCTTGAACGTAACGCTCAAGGCTCTGGAGATGAAGGCAGAAAGCAAATGGACCGACGTAAGCTTCAACAAAAACATGAGATTCTGGCAAGAACGTCTTCCCAAGGGGAACACGTGTCCAACTAGTATCGAGGAGGCCAAGAAAATCGTATGTCCTCTCGACCTACCGTATGTTAAGTACCACACCTGCATTAATGACTGCGCACTTTATCGGGACGAGAACAAGGATAGAATCACATGTCCGGTGTGTGGCCAAGGACGATACAAGAGAGGGAACAAGAAAGTTCCTCGGAAAGTGGTATGGTACTTTCCTATCACTCCCCGTCTACAGCGGTATTTCGTGGATCCTAAGGAAGCAAAGCTCATGCAATGGCACGCGGAAAGGAAGAAGTGATACGTCCAAAACGTATCTAATTTCCCGAACACTTTTGCTATTGTTTCTCCTCTATACTTGTGTGATTTGGATACAACTAATGTGGACTGACGCTGTTTTCAGCAGAATTGCCTTGGTGTCTACTTTTTGTGCAGAAAACCAACTATCAGGAAAAATCCGGGAAAATATGCCAAAAATCCTATTTCACCCGAAGACTCTAGGAGCCAGAATACGAGACGGAGAAGAGCCCTGGGGTGGCCACACCACCTGCTGGCGCGGGCCAGGCCAGGCCGCGCCAGGGGGTGGTGTGGGCCCCCTAGGCACCCCCTCGACCTCTCTCTTCGCCTATAAGGAGCCTTCTGACCTAAAAACTTCAGGGGGGTCGACGTTTTTCTAGAAGGAGTTCCGCTCCGCCGCCACCACCAGATTCCACGAAACAGCACTAGAAACTCCGTTCTGGCACCCTGCCGGGACGGGGAATTGGAGGAGATCATCGCCATCATCATCACCATCGCTTCTCCATCGACCATCCATGTTTCCCCCATCTATGAGTGAGTAATCCCCCGTTGTAGGCTATGGGATGGTAGGGATTGGATGAGATCGTTCATGTAATGGCTTTGGATTGTTAGGGCATGGTGCCTAGTATCTTTTATTAGTGCTTTATGACTTTGTTGCGACTTGTTGTGCTTAATGCTTGTCACTAGGGCCCGAGTGCCATGATTTCAGATCTGAACATGTTATTGATTCATTATGATAGTATTGTTTATGGTCTTATCTGAAGTTGTATACACACATTGTTGTCCGGAACCAATGTCCCCGAAGTGACAGAAATCAGGATAACCAGAGGGAATGGATTTGATGCGAGGATCACATGTGTTCATGGAGTGTTAATGCTTTGCTCTGGTGCTCTATTAAAAGGAGCACCTTAATTGTCAGTAGTTCCCTTGAGGCCCCGCTGCAAACGGGCTGGCAGGACAAAAGATGTTGTGCAAGTTCTCATTGCGAGCACGTATGACTATATATGGAACACATGCCTAGGATTATCTAGCACTTGGATGATTTATCTTATTTATCTGCAATTGCCCTATGTTCTGATTGCTATGTGAATTGTCTTGTCCATGCAACGCCCGTCCATCCATCCCTATGCCTACCGCACTCGAATCCTACTATTTATTGCTATTGTTACTACTGTCCTTACTTTACTACTGCTGCTACTTTACTATTCCTACTATAAAACTGTTGCTACTGATAAAATGCTGTGAGCAAGATTGTTTCCAGGTGCAGCTGAATTGACAACTCAGTTGTTAAGGCTTATAAATATTCTTTGGATCCCCTTGTGTTGAATCAATAAATTGGGTTTCACTTCCCTCGAAAATACTGTGATACACCCCCTATACTTGTGGGTCATCAAGACTATTTTGTGGCGCCGTTGCCAGGGAGCATAGCTTTATTTATTAAGTTCACTTGGATTCTCTATTGTTCGCTGCTATCCATCCATCATGGGTAAGTCTCGTGATGGCAAGGTTCCTATTTTACCATCCACTACAAGAAGAGGTACGGTTCTAAACACCTCTACTGCTCTTGATTCACCGTCTGTTATGAGTAAGTTCCTTACACCACCACATACACATGCTACACACACTGCTACTACTGCTGAATCTGAAACTTCTGATACTTATGATGCTGCTTCTAGTGTGCTTGATAAGAGTGGTTCATTAGGTCCTTTCCTAGATGCTACGATTGCTAAAACTATAGCTGGAAATACCGAAACTCCTAATGAAGACACTACCACACCTGTTAGCTCACCTGAGTCTAGTGAAAGTTATGATATTGAAGATGGTTATGTTGAGATGACCGATGAATTTATTAAAGAATGTAAAAACACCCATGATAGGAGCGCTGCTAAGAGTCTCCTTGAGAGGCGTACTATTAGACCCAAATTGTCTCCTAATGCTAAGTTTGCTGCTTCTCCCATAAACATTTTAGATGAAGATTATGATTTCTCTCTCGATCTATCTTACATAGCTATTGTCGAGAAAGAACCTTTTTGTGGGACTAAGAATGAAAGTGCGGTAGCACATATGAATGAACTTTCTACCATGAGTGGCTTGTTTTCTGATGATGTTAAGATGCGTACTTACTTTGTTGCCAAGATTTTCCCCTTTTCACTGAAAGGAGAAGCTAAAACTTGATTTAGTAATTTACCTCCTGGATCTATTGATAGCCCTGAGTGCTTGATTAGTACTTTCCTACAGAAATATTTTCCTCCTAGTGCTAGACATGTTATTTTGCAGGAACTTTTTGATTTTGAATAGGGAGAAAAAGAGGTATTGCCTAAATCTTGAGAAAGGTTTTGTGCTTTGATTCATGCACAAGCAGGAAGTCTATTACCTAAGAATGAGCTTCTTGATATATTTTATAATGGACTAACCGAGGAATCTAGGACATACCTAGATAGTTGTGCTGATTGTGTTTTCAGGAATATGACTCCTAAGGAAGCTAATGAATTAATGGATAAAATAAGTAAGAATTATGAAGATTGGACTCCTCCTAAACAAGCTATACCTGAAGTAATTGTACCTGAACCATCTATTCTGGTGCCTATTCCAACATCAAAGAAGAGGGGAGTTATTGAATTAAATGATGAAGTGATGAAGGAAGCTAAGAAATGTCTTAAGGAAAAGGGAATTAAAGCTGCAGATGTCAAGAATTTACCTCCTATTGAAGATTTATGTAAGACTATTCCCTACTCATCCACTATCGAGGTACACTCTCTCCAACACTTTGATGAAGGTGATATCCCTTACTCTAAACCTCTTGATCAATGCTTAGAAGAATTCGATATCTTTATTGTTAAGCAAGATAATTTTAATAAAAGGGTGCAAAATCATCTAATGGAAAACACTAGAGCTATTGTTGAGTTGAAAGATATTGTGGAAAGAACCTCTAATGATGTTAAAATGATTGTTAAACACTTTCAAATGGTTCAAACTCAAATAGATCAACTTGTTAAAGTGCAAAACGACTTGCTAGTTAATGCTGCTAAAGAAAAACATGCTTATGAAATTAGAACTAGAAGTGGTGCTGCTACCCAGGATCCTCTATATCCTGAGGGGCATCCCAAAAGAATTGAGCAGGATTCTCAACAAGCTGAAAATAATGGTTCTACTCGTAAGAAAAGGAAAAAGAAACATAAAACTGTTGTAGAACCCTCTGAACCTGCTATAGATCCTAATAGTATATCTATCTCTGATGCTGAAACTAAAGTGGTAATGAAGAAAATGAAGTTCCTAATGAAGAAAAAGTTGTAGAAGAACCTGAAAACCACACTAAGAATACTAAATACACCAAAGAAGATTTTATTGCTAAGAAACATGGTAGTGAAAGAGAGCCATGGGTCCAAAAACCTATGCCTTTCCCTGATAAGAAACACAAGTCAAAGGAAGATGAACACTATAATAAGTTTTGTGAGTGGATGAAACCTTTATTCCTGCAAATTCCTTTGACTGATGCTATTAAATTGCCTCCTTACTCAAAGTATAGGAAAAATTGATACCAACTGATATATCTTTGCAAATGGCTGATAAATCTACCACTATTCCTGTGGGTATATGTGAGGATGTACCTATTCAAGTGGCTCATAATTGCTTGATATTAACTGATTTTGTTGTGCTTGAAATGCCTGAAGATGATAATATGTCTATTATTCTTGGGAGACCTTTTCTTAATACTGTAGGAGCTGTTATTAATTGTAATCAAGGAAAGGTGACCTTCAATGTTAATGACAAGGAACATACTGTCTATTTCACCAAGAAGATTGAAAGGACTTATGGTTTGAATTCAATTGAACATGTTGAGGGCATTCAAGTTGGAGAAATATATTGTCCCATACCAAGAGAAAAATTTGAAACTATTATGATTGGGACCATTGTGATCAAAGTTGAGGTAACATAATCATTAGTGGAATACAAAGTTTTGTCTCATATGGAATTGTTTTGGTAGCAAGACCTGATCAACCTTGTTAACAAAAGGATTTTATTGAACAAAACAATGTTTTCACTATGATTATCTCGCATTTCTATCCTTTGCTTTTTAGTTTTTGCTTTCGTTTAGTTTTCTTTTTGTTGTTAGTTGCTTGCATGTTAGAGTGTCTTAGAACTTATGTAGTTCTAGCCTTGTTTTGTCCTTGCATCATGTTTCCAAAAAAATCTGTCTGCTAGAAAAATCATTCTTCTATGCCTAAAAATGCCCAAAAATAAAGTGTCTCGAAAAATTCCAAAAAATTCATATTAAATTTTTACGTGAATAAAGGGGTAGAGGAGTACCTGGGAGGTACCAGGGGTCCCACCAGGTAGGGACACCACATGGTGGCGCGACCAGCCTTGGGTGGCGCCATGCCCTGGTGTGGGCCACCCCTGGCCCCCCACTAACTCTCTCACCTGCCACTTTCTTCTCTCTTCCGAGTAAGCTCCAGTTCATAGCTCAAAATCGCGTTCTTGCTGTGCTTGCTCTCGATTTTTTCGATCTCCTTGCTCAGCCCATCTTTCTTGCTGAAATTTGGAGCATTTGTTCCCTGGTATGTGACTCCTTCCCTGGTCCAAGTAGATTTGTGTTTAGTGGATTTTATATTGAGTATTTTGCTGATGTAGGTGACTGGTTATGAGAGCATGTAAGCTTGTTTGATGCTTAGAGATATAGTTTTGATGCATGTTTAGGCCTCTTGCAAGTCCCTATGAGTAGAATCCTTCATTATATTTACTTTGCAATCACTTGTTTAATAGGTGTTTAAATTTCAGAATACCAAGCATGAACAACCATACTTTTGGAGAGATATTTGAGAGTGATGCACCTAGGAGGTCGAGGCCCTCAAGAACAGCCTCTCAAACTAGGCCATCATACAACGAAGATCTCATTGCAACTTGTATTGGTAGTTAAAGGGATGATGGGGATGCTCACCCATCCTCTTTTCCTTGTTTTACTTTCTTACAAGCTGCAGGTATTCTTGATGATTTCTTGCTACTGATTGAGAGGGTTGGTTTGACCTCTTATATGCAAGATAAGAGTGCGCAATACGCTATGCTCACCAAAACTTTTGTTGAGAGCTTCACGTTTACTAACACGTCCTATCAGTCGACTGTCTCTTTTAAAATCTATAACCTGCCCTTCACCATGCCTTTGGAGAGATTTTGCAATATTGTAGGTGTACGCATGATAGGGACCGTGAAGAAAATTCAAGGGCGACCCGCTGATTTGTTGGAGCTTTACCGAGGGGTGACCAATGATGATGATCGCGTGGCGCAGCGCGGAAAGATAAGAAATATCCAACTCCCTACTCTTAGATACTTTGCATATTATCTTGCTACTAGTGTACTTGGTAGGGAGAACACAAGTAATATCTCCAACTATCATTTAGCGTTCCTTGCTGCTGCGCTTAACAACGATACTCAGTACAATCTTGGCTCGCTTATTGCTCGCCGCCTAGATGCTAGGGGGCCTATCTATGGGGGCATCATTGCCTCGCGTATAGTCAATGCATTAGGTCTTTTAGTGGATCCCTATGATGCTATGCTGGCACCACAAAGGCTTGACCTTGTTGCTATGAAAGCTCATCACTTTGTCACTGCTACTTCTGATTTGGACAGTCTAGTATATAGGATGCTTTTCACTGAAGGAGATGAAAGGGAGATCCTTTTGCCACAGCCTTCTTTGTTTAGTGTTCACAGGAGACCGTGGTCGCGCTCCAAGGAGGAGGTGGACGAGCAGCTTCGCTTGCTGGGTTTCCACGAGCAACACCAGGAGGATGTGCCCTCCTATGATTACTCCGCACATTATGGAGGGACGCACTCGAGCTCGCACCAGGACGAGGGTACTTCCTTGTCGTACCACGGTGACACTTCATCCTGGCCAGCTTGGGATTGATACCCACTTAGGCCAAAAGCCTAAGCTTGGGGGGAGGTACGCCGACACCGCACTCATCTCCATATCATGTTGTGTCGGTACTTTGTATATTCATGTTTTCGTTCTCTTTTTAGTTTTCGTTCTTCTTTTTCTTTTGCTTTCTAAAAACACAAAAAGACAAAAAATATTTTTGTTGTTTCTCTTTGGTTTGCTTCTTCTTTTTGCCCTGGTTTGTTTTTCCCTTTTTGCTTTGTTTGAACTATTCGAAAAACCCAAAAAGATTTTGCTTTGTTTGTTTTTCCCTTTTGGTTCTTGTTTAAAAATCGAAAACACCAAAAATATTTGTCGTTCTTCTTTGGTTTTGTGAGTTTGCTACAGGGTTCAGCAGTCCTCAGCGGAATATTGGTTTCATATTATTATTCAAGCCACACAAGTGAAGAGCAATAATGAGGATTAATGACAACTTGAGGCATGATAAGAGGCTGGTAACGAACTCTATTTGTTTTCATTTTTGTACGTATACTCATCATTGTGGGCATGCTTAGTCTGTTCATGTAGGGTGTATGTTATCTTTGGATGCTTAGTAGTTCTTGCTTTCGTATGATTAGCTCCAGCTCGCTAATAGTTTGTAGCATGTCTTATGAATGTTTGCTTGCATTGCTCTATTCATAAATTGGTATGACACCGCGGTATCCTCCTCTGAATGTTTCATTTGATTGACTTGGCACATGCTCACGCATGGACATGACTGTAATAATCAGTTAAGCCTTGATGAATTATTTTGCCTTAAGGATCTTGAATCACCTTCATGCCATGATTAGTCCTGTTTTGTTGCAAGCATGATAATGAAAGCTATTGCTCTCTCGTTTGTCGCTCCCTTACTATTGCTAGCCTTCACTTTTACTGAGTATGTTTTACTCATGTTTCCAACTCCCTTAAACCAAATATTCCCAAAGTGTCCACCATACCTACCCATTAGCATCACTTGCTACTTATGTGCATATTCAATATGCCTTGTTTTCTTCCGAATAAAATGTTTGCTTGTTATGAGAAAATTAGTTAGTAAAGCTCTCACGGACTTGATGGCACACTTTATTTCCTGCACTTAATAAACCTGAACCATTGTGAACTCTCCATGAAAGTTATATGCTTGCAAATTATAGGCTGGGGATTAGCAGAACCGTGCTGTCATGGGGAACGCTTTCAACACTTGTCAATATATACCTAGTTGATACCTTGCTCTTTTGTTTGCGGATGTCGTCGGTGTGAAATAAAAGGGGATCTTATAAGTCCATGGAGTTATGTATGTG
This sequence comes from Avena insularis, assembly GCA_023614405.1. Classification (NCBI taxonomy): domain Eukaryota; kingdom Viridiplantae; phylum Streptophyta; class Magnoliopsida; order Poales; family Poaceae; genus Avena; species Avena insularis. The sequence continues at coordinate 523,565,470 of CM042690.1, forward strand.
TGTTAGAGAAATGCCTGGGCCGCTGGTCTAATCCATGCTGACATGGTGGAAACCTATAGCGTAACCATAATGATATCTATGAAGCATTCTTATTTAAAAAAAAGAGAGAGATAGCTATTGAGAAAAAGAAAAAAAAGAGATTTATGAAAAGAGGAAAGAGTGAAAAAAGCACCATTTTCCCATGGTAAATAAGAAGATTGCTGAGATACTTATTGTCTGCTTGCCTTGTCATTTTAATATGGGGATTCTTCTGTATCATCGGGCAAGGGGTACCCCGTTGGCGGTTCTCAATGATACGCACATACTTACGATGACAAGAACTTACCGGTAACTAAAGTTGAGTAGCATGAGGAGCGGCCCTCGTACTCAAGGGACTTGGGATTTTCAGTTTATAGTCTGTTAAGCATATAACTCAGATTAGACCTCACTTTCACCTTAACCACATTAAAGATGCTTATGACAGGGGCAATGAGAGCTCAAAGCTAATGAGTACCATACTTTCAGCATTTGGAAGCCTTTCAAATTATTCAAAACCTTTTCTTTTACTTGTTAAGTCTCCACATATTCTCTAAGCACCTTTTTGAGAGCATAGTTGTCATTCTTTGTGCTTGTTCCATTACTTGATTATTTGTGCTATGACTTTGATGCTTGTATCCTTGATATCTTTACTTCTAGTCATCACTTGAACTTCAGAGGTTCCTTGATATTCATAATCAAAGGCAAGCGAGATACCACTCTATCATACCTTTCTATGAGCATTGTAATGTTGCTTATGTTTGTGCCTCATGCTATTTATTATTCTTGAGTTGGAATCTCTTCATAGCTTGTAATGACTATTAAGTAGACTCAGTTGCATACTCTTTATTATGAACTGTCTAAGTAGTTGATCACATTGCTGAGAATATTTACATCTTATGAAGCAAATGAGTTCGTGAAAGTTCTTTTATCGCACTCAGTTTTCAATGAATTGCTTGAGGATAAGCAATAAGCTAAGCTTGGGGGGAGTTGATACGTCCAAAACGTATCTACTTCCCCGAACACTTTTGCTATTGTTTCTCCTCTATACTTGTGTGATTTGGATACAACTAATGCAGACTAACGCTGTTTTCAGTAGAATTGCCTTAGTGTCTACTTTTTGTGCAGAAAACCAACTATCAGAAAAAATCCGTGAAAATATGCCAAAAATCCTATTTCACCCGAAGACTTCAGGAGCCAGAATACGAGACGGAGAAGAGCCAGGGGGTGGCCACACCACCACTACAAGAACACCATCCCTATTGCAATACATACTTGGCAACGGCTTAAATATTCGTTGCAAATTTTTATCCTAGATACACACGTATTTGTTGGAGGCTACATTGTTGTTTTGTATACATATTGTAATTGGTAGAAATATTTTTTTGAGCCCAGCCCACTAAGGAGTAAGGATGTCTCATTTAACCTTACTACCCCTGCCACGAAGGCACAAACGCACGCCTGCAGCCGACGTTTTCGCTCCTCGCCTCCTCAAAACCTAGCCGCCTCCCTCAACTCCATGGGGGAGCAGGGCCTCCCACGCCGGTGATGTGGCTCACGCTGTGACCTCCCACTCCTCGCTTCGAACGGATATGATTCGGATTGATGAAATCTCAAAGGGATGAATCGAGACCAAAGCTCCTGCAACCATGATGGATTTGGGATACTGCATGATCCGTTGGTTTCTAGAAGAGACACGGCGGCGAGTTGGAGCTTCAGGTGAAATTCTATTTTCTCTCTGTCAGACCACTCTCTCGTTTTCCCTTGGCTTGATCCGTGTTATTCAGTTTTCTAGGATATTTCTGCATCTGTGCCCATTCATGTCGTCGGCAGCTCATGGCTTGAAAATTTTCCCTGTTTGGATTGGTTATTGCAGACTCTAGCATGTTTTACATCTTGTAGCTTTCAAGGTTAACTCTATTGGCCGTAGTACAACTGACTTTAACGATGCAGGGAACTAAGTAATGGATGCCGGAACGGGCAGAGCTAGCACGCTGCGATCCCGGGCGGCCGCCTGGGCTCCACTGGTTCATCTGCCTTGAAGTGTGGTTCACCTAATAATTTATTCAGTTTGGATGCACTTAATTTTCTCTTGCACAGGCTCCATGAACAGGCAAGCTACGCCAGGTTGCCCAATGTTTTCCCTTGTGCTTAGCAAGGTGCAGGAGGATCAGCAACAGTAACATTAGCTTCATTGTTGTGCGAGAGTGCTATCATCAACAAAACTTTGGCCACATTGGACATTAGGAATGTAGCATGGATATCAGGTACATCTCTCGCGATGATTGCCAATCCCTATCTCCCATGTCTTTGTCGCTATAGAGTTTCTTTGTGCATCGATCAGACTACCAATATGATGTACTCCTTTCCGCCCAAATCATATTGTGCCCACGTTTCTCTTGATGCAAACTGCAGTCAATCGATACGCTGCCATTTATGTAGTGCCTATGTTATCTACCTTGAGCTACTCATGTTATGTGATGCAAGACATGTGTGAACTTCTACTTATGCCCATCAAATCAACTGTTTTGCCTTATGATACTCCCCCATCCAAATCAGTTGACTCAGATTTGTCTAGATTCGATTGTATCTAGACTTGTTTTAGTGCTAGATACATCCGAATCTAGACAAAACCAAGTCAACTAATTTGGATCAGAGAGATTACTATATTGAACATAAAACTGATTAGTTAATTAAGAAGAAGAATTTCGATCTGCCGTTAGATGGACCATCTAGTTAATTAAAATTATTTGATCTTCTGTTTCATGGACTCATTCATAGTCTTTATATGGTAATTTTTTGTATTTCCATCTGTTTGGTAACCACTTTGACATGTTGGTCTGATGAGCTATATCAAGGATATGCAAAAATGTCTTGTCGTGTTGGCTTAGCTTTGGCATGCCCCCAATGTGGGATATCTATAAATTATTACTTGGTAGAAATCACTATGCCCTCCGGACTCTTCGTTATTTTAATACTGAAAATGAAATTTGTATTTGCAGGTCACATACATCAGCAAGGCTTACTACTTGCATATCAGTTTTGGATATGTTAGGCCAAATACTAGAAAGAACATATCATATTTTGAGGAAAGATTATAAATCGTCTAATCTTCTGACGATTTTTGTGTATGGAATATAGTTCCAAAAAGTATATACAGAGGACTATGTAGCATATCATATTTTGATGCAAGATTGTGTATAGTCTATTCTTCAGATGATTTTCATGTGTGGAAGGTGTTACGTTAATGAATATTCAAGTATATGCAATGTAATGCATTCAGATTCTCCTATTTGTGTGTGATGTTGCATGTCTCGTATGAAGTATGTCCACTTGCTAAGTAAAATATTTGTCATCCTCAGTTATTAGACCATCCAAATTTAAAAGTATCATTTGAAATAGAATTTTCAAAACGAACGGGTGCCTCTACCAACGCATACAATTGTTGCTTTGGTTCTGTATCTATTTTGCAACGCTTATACCATTGGTTACCAACGCACATATATATGTCGCATTGTACCCTAGCAACGCCCAAAAACGCAACGCATTTTTATCCGTTGGTATAGTCCCTAGCAATGCCTATATGGACGGTTAGATACAGATAAATGCGTTGTTGTAGAGGGGGTCTTCTTGTAGTGCACCTGGTGGCACGGGCTAGGCCAGGCCGCGCCAGGGGGTGGTGTGGGCCCCCTAGGCACCCCCTCGGTCTCCCTCTTCGCCTATAAGGAGCCTTCTGACCAAAAAACTCTGGGGGGTTCGACGTTTTTCCATAAGGAGTTTCGCTCCGCCGCCACCACCAGATTCTACAAAACAGCACCAGAAACTCCGTTCTGGCACCCTACCGGGACGGGGAATTGGAGGAGATCATCGCCATCATCATCACCATCGCTTCTCCATCGACCATCCATGTTTCCCCCATCTATGAGTGAGTAATCCCCCGCTATAGGCTCTGTGGATGGTAGGGATTGGATGAGATCGTTCATGTAATGATATCAGATTGTTAGGGCATGGTGCCTAGTATCTTTTATTAATACTTTATGACTTTGTTGTGACCTGTTGTGTTTAATGCTTGTCACTAGGGCCCGAGTGCCATGATTTCATATCTGAACATGTTATTGATTCATTATGATAGTATTGTTTATGGTCTTATTTGCAAGTTGTATACACACGTTGTTGTCCGGAACCAATGGCCCCGAAGTGACAGAAATCGGGATAACCAGAGGGAATGGATTTGATGCGAGGATCACATGTGTTCATGGAGTGTTAATGCTTTGCTCTGGTGCTCTATTAAAAGGAGCACCTTAATTGCCAGTAGTTCCCTTGAGGCCCCGCTGCAAACGGGCTGGCAGGACAAAAGATGTTGTGCAAGTTCTCATTGCGAGCACGTATGACTATATATGGAACACATGCCTAGGATTATCTAGTACTTGGATGCTTTATCTTATTTATCTGCAATTGCCCTATATTCTGATTGCTATGTGAATTGTCTTGTCCATGCAACGCCCGTCCATCCATCCCTATGCCTACCGCACTCGAATCCTACTATTTATTGCTATTGTTACTACTGTCCTTACTTTACTACTGCTGCTACTTTACTATTCCTACTATAAAACTGTTGCTACTGATAAAATGCTGTGAGCAAGATTGTTTCCAGGTGCAGCTGAATTGACAACTAAGTTGTTAAGGCTTATAAATATTGTTTGGCTCCCCTTGTGTCGAATCAATAAATTGGGTTTCACTTCCCTTGAAAATACTGCGATACACCCCCTATACTTGTGGGTCATCAAGAAGCCGGCCGGAGATGATCCGCATAAGGGCAAGATCCTCACACACCCTTCGGACGCTAGCCAGTGGAACGCACTGGACATTGACTTTCCAGACTTCGGGGGCGATCCAAGGAACGTCAGGCTTGGTATGAGCACCGATGGACTCAATTCGTTTGGCAACCAGAGTAGCACACATAGCACCTGGCCCGTGTTTGTATGGCCGTACAACCTCCCTCCCTGGCTATGCACCAAGCAGAGATACGTATACATGTGTATTCTGATTCAAGGGCCAAAACAACCAGGTATCGACATGCATCTGTATCTCGGGCTGCTGAAAGAAGAGTTAGCCATGTTGTGGGAGACGCCAGCCCATACGTGGGACGCATACATAAGAGATTATTTCCCTATGAGAGCCGCGCTTCTCACGACGGTGCAGGACTATCCAGGTTATGCATACGTGTCTGCCCAGGTGAACCACGGACACAAAGCATGTGTCAAGTGCATGGATAAGACCCCGCATCTCCAGCTACCAAGGGATCCCGGGTCATCGAAGACCGTGTTCCAACGGACTTGAATGTGGCTTCCAAAGGATCACGCGTGGAGAAAGCATAGAGATCTGTTTGATGGCAAAGTAGAGCTCGAAAAATCCCCACGTCCGAGGAGCGGAGAAGTGATCCAAGATATGTTGGACAAATGGGAAGAGTGCCCTTTGCCAGGAAAGAAGCGTCCGAGGACGAAACCGCTGCATGGTGTGTGGAAAGCTAGGCCTGTTTTCTGGGACCTGCCATACTAGAAATACCTCCACATGCCCCATAGCCTTGATGTCATGCACATCACGAATAAAGTGTGCGAGAGTCTGCTTGCCACTATCATCAACATGCCGGATAGGACCAAAGACGGGCTGAAAGCAAGGAACGACCTGATGGAACTTGGCATCAAGGAAGAACTTCATGAGACGTCGCTGCCCGATGATGATGATGACGATGATGATGATGATGATGATGATGAGACGGCGCCTGAAGATACTCAAGGTCGCCGCAAAAGGGTTAAGAGAGGAATTGCAGTGTTTTCGGCTGCCTGCTTCACTCTAAGTGAGCAGGAGCTTGAGCAGTTTTTTAACTGCCTCCTAGGAGTCAAAGTTTCTTACGGTTACTCGGGGAATATAGGCAGATATCTAGACAAAGCGAAGAAGAGGTTCAGCGGGATGAGGTCTCACGACTGTCACGTGATGATGACACAGATACTTCCCGTTGCGATCCGAGGGATAATGGACGAGCACATCTGTGAGGCGTTGTTTGGCCTCTGCAACTTCTTCGACGTCATCTCGAGGAAGTCGATTGGCTTGAAGCAGCTCGACACACTACAAGATGAGATCGTCGTGATACTATGTGAGCTCGAGATTTACTTCCCGCCCGCATTCTTCGACATCATGGTCCATCTACTCGTCCATGTCGTGGATGACATCATTCATCTCGGGACGACATTCCTGCACAACATGATGCCATTTGAAAGGCTTAACGGTGTTATCAAAGGATTTGTACGCAACAGGTCCCGTCCAGATGGAAGCATTGCCAAGGCCTTTCTGACCTATGAGTGCGTCTCTTTCTGCCAGAATTATCTACGCACCGACCCAGACAACGAGGATGACCCTGTTGGTCTGCCCAAAAGGACGCACCTTGGCAGGCTCGCTGGATATAGCCACCGCGAGGGCTTTCGCACCATGCATGTCGGTGCGAAGGGTCGACGTGACGACTTTGACAGGGCACACCGAGTCGCTCTACAACACATCGAATTGGTCGATCCTTGGGTGGAAGATCACAAAAGGTTAATCGAGCAGAAGTTCATTGACCTTGGTCGGTCGAGGAAGAAGGGAGACGTAACAAGAGAGCACAACTCTAGCTTCACGGCTTGGTTCAAGAAGAAGCTTCAAGACAATCCCCCCGCAGACCCGCATACGCCTTCTACGGAGGATGAAAAACTACTTTTCGCCTTGTCAAATGGCCCCGGGCACAACATGAGGACATATCAGGCATACGACATCAACGGGTACAGATTCTACACCGAGAAAAGGGACATGAGCAGCGACTATCAGAACTCAGGAGTAACGATGATATCCTATACCGATGACGAAGCCACCGTCAAGGAACGATTTTACGGAAGGATCGAGGAGATCTGGGAGCTCGACTATGCCGGAGAGAAGGTGCCGATGTTTCGTGTCAGATGGGCCAAGAGCGTCCAAAAAGAGGGTCGGTATTTCACCACCATGGTTATACCCGATGCCTCTGCGAAGAACGCCACCGCAAAAAATGAGACATGGGTACTCGCGAGCCAAGTTGACCAATGTTTCTTCATCATTGACCATCAAAGCCAAGCCGTGTTGTCGTGAGGAGGGGCAAGAGGAGCATCCTCGGAATGGACGGACCCGCCAACGAGCAAGACTTAGAAAAGAATGGCGATCCAATGATCGAAGAGGAATTCGACAAGTACTTCGACAAGCCGACTGCTGCAGGAAAAAGGAAGACCACCCTACCTACTAAAGGTTGTCCATTCACGAGAAGAAACCTTAACCTTTCCGGGCTAAAGTATTCAACCGCGAGGAAGAATGGCAAGAAGATTGGAAAGATACGCTAGCTCTAGCTAGCTCGGAATCGAGATCATGCACACATGACATGACATTTTTGCGGAGAATATTGGTATGTATGGATATTGAATAAGATGTCCTTGTTTTAAATAGTTTTGTGAATATTAAACTTAATTACTATTTTTTACAAAATATACTAGATATTAATGACAAGTATTTTGGAACATATTAAAAAATTAATATTAAACTCAATTACTTCCACAAGTATTTAGGAAAATATTTTGTAAAATATTAAAATATACTATATATTAAAATATTTTGTAAAATATACTAGATATGCGCCATTGGTATTTTGTAAAATATTAAAAAATTGAAAAAAAATTGTGAGAGATCCCAGGAATCAAAACTGAGAGCTCCAGCAACAGCAGATGCACATAGCGATGACCACTGCGGTAGACGTGTATAGGTGACACAAACTAGGGCGTCGTGGTTTTAGGCTAAGTGCAAAATACCAATGGCGCATATCGGGAAATATGCGCCACGGATGTTTTACACTTAGCCAAAAACCGGTTGGCCTCTCTCCCTGATCACGAACCCTAGCGCATTATTCCCCTTTCGTTCTCACGCTGCGCCACCGACGAGGAGGGAGAAGGGCAGCGCCGCACCACCGACGAGGAAGGAGAAGGCAGCGCCGCGCGCGCCACCGACGAGGAGGAGAAGGGCAGCGTCGCGCGCGCCACCGACGAGGAAGGAGAAGGCAGCGCCGCGCACGCCACCGACGAGGAGGATAAGGGCAGCATCGCGCGTGCCATCGACGAGTAAGGAGAAGGCAGCGCCGCGCGTGCCACCGACGAGGAGGAGAAGGGCAGCGCTGCGCGCGCCACCGACGCCAAGATCCCTTCTTCCCACCCCGCAGACGGTGCCTACTCCGAGATCCCACCGCCATCCATCTTCTCCGGCAGTCCTGGACTTCTATCCTGTAAGTCCATTCCATTAACACCTCTTTTTTACTTTCTTCGACGTGATTCGGTCAGGCCATCGGCTACAACACCTCCTCAACCTCGGATCCACATGTCACTGATGAACTGTAAGAACACATACTGATGAGCACATAGTAGGACAATGTTTAATAGCATATGTCTGCACCATGGTTCCAACAAAAGTAGAAACAATGCATTTCTTCTATCAGAGTGAAAGAAAATGCTCCAACCATTAAATTAGTGGTTTTCTCATCCACTAAGTCAAGATAGGCACAGAGCCAGCATTCTAAATTATTTAATCACATGCTTGTCTGTAAAGTGGTGGCTCCATTGGCCATGAAGTACGCTTGCTTGTATGATTCTTGCAACATGAATAGCATGATGATAGGTGATTTAGCCTTTTTTTCAGCTCCATTTCAATCTCGGAATCATCCGTTGTCCTAGTATGTTCTTATGGATGAATCCTAGTACTTGTCAATGAGCTCTTCATGTTGTGTCTGATATATACTGTGGTGGCAAATCCGCAAGTACGTACAGTACATGATAATCCTAGCTTGCAAGTGGCAGTCAGACCACTAGCCACAGTATTTCCTTTTGCTTTCATTCCAGCTGTTATTGTGTTTCTCCTTTAGCTTTGCTATTTAGCTTTTGCCACTAAGCTAGCAAGTAGTATTAGTCAGTAGTCATGTTCTGCTACACTAGCACGATCAGCTCGATTTTTCACTGACGGCTTTCCTAATGTGCCGTTGCTTTCTGGTTGCTGTTCGATGCCTGCATGTTTTCTATTGCTGTTGAGCTAGTAGGTTCTAGTACACTTCCTTTTGCACTTGGGCAGCAATCTAAGTATTGGATTGTATAAATTTACTATCGAATTTGTGTACGTATGACCCTTTGGTTTTTTTTATCAGAAGTATCTGTTCTATGTAAACAAATTGTTCATGCCGTTTTTGTGGGTTTCGGAGTCCTCTATTTTGCACTCTGCATTCCTTGTGTTGGCTCTGTTCAGCTTTGTGCTTCCTCCTTTTAGCTTTACTGCTGCATGTTGGCACATGACTAGTCTCCCTAAAAAAAGGGACTACTGAGTATCATGTTCTGTTATAGTAGCACCACGATAAGCTGGATTTTGCTGACCAGAGCGGCATTGCTTCTGTTGCTTTCTGGTGTAATTTGCATGTTTTCTTTCTGTTGCGTTGAATCGCTTGAAAGCTTATCGTCGTTATCGACATGGTTGGTTGTTGCTGAATGCTGAGATGGTACACTTTGTTTTGCAACTTACGCAGCATCTGAGCGGAGACAAAGACGTCGGGGCTGGCCCTTCTCAGCCCATGAGCGTCGAAGAACGAGCAAGAAGAGCCAACCTCAAGTTTTGGCGGTTTGGTGATGATTTAAGCGGGTCCGACGAGGAGGCCGAAGCTACGGATCACGATGAAGTTGACGAGGAGGCCCAAGCTGCGGACCAAGAAGATGACGAGGAGTCTGAATATGAGGAGGAGGCCAAAGATGGCGACGACGACGGAAGCAGTAATGTTGACGAGGAGGCCGAAGCAAGTCATGGCAGTGAACGCGTGGATGGCGATGGTGCCTCCCCGCCCGCTAGGAAGAAAAAGAATAAGGCGGAAAGGAAGGAGTGGATGTTGCCGAAACTCGGCACCAACCACGAAGAGTTCACCCTTGTGAAACTGGATGGCCAACCCTTGGAGCCAGCGAAGCTTGCCACTGGGTACGGCCTACAACTCGGGTGCATTGTGCGGGAGAGCATGGGCATCAACCAGAAGGACATAAGAAAGAACAAACGGTTGCGAGAGCTCCTCATTGGGAAGCTTCACAAACGGTACAAGTTCCCAGATGAGTACGATAACCAAAAGCTCAAAGGGAACAAGGTAAAAAAGTTAGCCCTCACGAGGATGAGCACCGCCTTGAGAAGCTGGAAAAGCCGAGTGAAGAGGAGGATTAACGAGGGTAAAAGTTGGGAGGAGATAAAGAAGGCCGAGCCGATGCTCAACGAAGATGAATTCATCAAGTTCAAGGCGGACTGCACTTCACCGGAAGGTCAGGAATGGACCGAGTGGGGGAGGAGTATGCGGGAGATGAATATAGGTAACCAACGTTACGGAAGCGGCGGTTACCGAGGAAAAAAGGCCGGTTGGGCAAAGGAGGACACCGAGTATGCCCGTCTAGGTAAAGATAACCCGTGGCACAAATTCACGGACGAGCAGGTGATGCAGTTTGTCCGTGCTCGCTACTATCTCCACCCCGAACTCAAGGAATTCGTTATCGACGACGACGATGTGAGGAAGTTCCAGAAAAAGCTGGTAAGGAATTTATCTCGGAGTAGATCTGTTGTTTCTAATTAAGTAATGAAGCCAGATTTCTAAATGGGATCACTTTCCTTCTCTTCAGAGATCCGAAGAAAAGTCTTGTGCGTCAAGTGCGAGCTCGTCCCAGGTGTCGACGGCGGACCTGCGGTGGGATACGCCCTTCAACAGGGCGACAAACGTGTTCAAGGGGAGGGCCAAGTCCGCGCCGCCGACTTCATTTGGCCGCGTGTCTGGCTATGGTACGTACGAAAAGGTTAGCGACTTTAGGAAAGAGGACCCAAAGGCGAAGAAAGAGAGGAAGGCCGCGGCGGCGGCAGCAAGTGAAAAACGCGAGGTTGAAGTCCTCCGGGAGCAGATGCAACAGATGCCGAGGCTGATTGACGAGAAAGTGCAAGAGAAGATCCGCGAGATGCTTCCCAATGAGTTGTGGGAGGGGATCGCTGCTTGGAATCTGGCGTCGTCGGCGAGGCGCTCATGGTGCCAGCCTCTCCGGCAACTTCGATCCAAACGTGTCGCCAAGCGTGGTGGCCTTGTCCGCCAACGTCGAGATGCACCCGGTCGCTCCGGTGCCCCCTCCCGCCAGCACCAACACCAACGCGCAGCCGGAGGTCGCTCTGGTGACACGTACCACCGACGCCAACATAGAGCCGCAGGTCACACTGATGCCCCCTCGCGCCAAAACTAAGGCGCAACCGATGGTGCTTCGTAAGGCATCTCAGCGGGAGGATTATACCAGTGTCTCGACATTAGCCGAGCTCAACGCCATCTCCAAGGTAATTACGCCGGCCAACACATGCATGTTGATAACATTTCATCTCCTTTGCCTTTGATGACTAGCTAGCGCCATCTCATGATGCTTGTTCTTCCATAGGACACTCCTTGCACGCTCTTGCATTATATGGATGGCGATCTAAAGGATGTTGGCAAGGGCACAATTATTCAACCAAATAGCCACACGATGTACCACAAGTCGATGGAGGATGACGTGTTCAAGGTCCGTCTGGCTCGGGTGTTTCCGGGGTGCGAAGACATGGACCCCCCAGCCAACCTCGAGGCGCTGATGATCATAAGAACCTTCAAGATTGCTATGGCTGGGTCTTGACATGGCCAAAGACCCAGATTCGGCTTGTGAAGGAACAACAAGTAACTCAACAGCCACATGTGCCCTTGCCGCGGCGGCCACAACAACCAGTCACCGCCACCACCTCTTGTCACCAGCAATTGTTGGCCGCCGCTGCACTGTTGCCTCCACATGGCAAGGCCGCCGCTGCGCTGTCGCCTCCACATGGCAAGGCCGCCGTTGCACCGCCACCGCCCAAGGATGCACCTAGGGACAACATTAACAATGATGATGATGACAACCCAGATAACTGGATCAACACTGGCGTCACAGACTCTTTGTTCATGCCAAACATGGACGAGCCCTACCATGTTGCCGACAACCCAAATGCTCGTTCTAGAACATGCACGCGTCTGGACTTCCATGGTACCCTAGAGGAGACGCCTCCGGATGCTGGTGCCGCTGGTCCTTATAAAGGCACCTAGGGAATCATTTTCAGCCCCACCACACTCCATAAGGCGGCAGATGAGCAGATGGCTGCTAATGTCGAGACAAAGAATCATCGCAAGAGAATCAATAAGAATAAACAGTCTTTGAGCCAACCAGGTCCGAAGAGGCCCCGGGCTCAGGACGACCCGTTAATACAGCCCCCTGAGGGCACCTTGACCAGGGTTCACATAGCTGGTCAACCGATTCCGCGATGGCTAACCTGCAGCATGGTATTCTATATCTAGAGGAGTGCCTTCTTAAAGAAGCAAATCCATCGTACCCTGTTTTCACGGTCAATGTTCCAACTGAAGGAAATATGCCCTGAGAGGCAATAATAAAGTTGTTATTATGTATTCCTTGTATATGATAGATGTTTATTTTACATGCTATAATTGTATTGATAGGAAACATCAATACATGTGTGTTTAATAAACAAAAAGGGTTCCTAGTCATGCCTCTCTTATAGACTAGCTTGTTGATTAACAAGATGATCAAGGTTTCCTGATCATGGACATTGGATGTTGTTAATAACAAGGTCACACCATTGGTGGAATGATGTGATGAACATTCATCCGAAGTATAGCATTACGATCAAGTCATTGTGTTTATATTGCTATAACATCATACGAAGTAATCTTTATCCTTAGACCATGAGATCATGTTAATTGCTAACACCGGAAGAGTATCTTGATAACATCAAACGTCACACCGTAACAGGGTGACTATAAAGATGGGTTCAGTGCTACGAAGGTGTTACGTTGAGGCTCATGGATCAAGAGTGGAATTTGTCAATCCAGATGACGGATAGATATACTCTGGGCCCTCTCGGTGATATCACATTAGGATAGCTTGCAAGCAAGTGATGTGATCACTAGAATGTTATATCACGGGAACGAGAAAAGAGTGCATGTCGGTAACGAGATCAAACTAGGTATGGAGATACCGATGATCGAATCTCGGACATGTAATATATCGAGAGACAAAGGGATTTAGTTACAAGCATTAAAGGTTCTCACGATCACAGGAGTCATCGTTGAATGTGTAGGAGTCGAGACGGTTCTCCGTGTCCAGCGCTGATTATTGATCGGAGAAGGGTCTCGATCATGTCTGCATTATTCGCGAACCGTAGGGTGGCACACTTAAGAGTTATTGGACACCATTTTGGAGCACATATGTTTCAGACAAAAGAATTGGAAAGCGCAGGAATTGTTTCAATAGAAATCGGAAATTGTTTCGGGTGAAATTGCAGAAGGTGGTTCTGCATGTGATATTGAAATATTGCAAGGGGCTATATGTGAATGTTTGTTAATTAAAGTAATTAACAAAATTCTGAATAAATTTAATAAAAGAGTTTTATTAAATGAGAGAGCATTAAATTTGGAGAAACTTAATGCATTTAAAGTGGAGACTTTAAAAGGGAATGTGAAGAGGCATTTTAATGTGGAGGAGTTACCACATGAATGGGGAGGTGAGGTCACCCCCATGCCTTGCCATGGAGAGAGGGGGCACCCCCCCTCCTCCTATAAAAGGCCACCCATTCCCTCCTTCATCCTTACACCTCATTGTGAAGGATCTCTCTCCCCCTCTAGGATTATTCCCCCATGGTCTCAGATTAGCGAGATACATGTTCCCGGTGGCATTTAAATGCAGTAGGAGTTGCTGCTTCCTGGATCGCTGGAGCGAGGAGGTGGAGGTTGTCCGTGGCTTGAGCGTGTGCGAGTGTGGATGCGCGCTGAGTTGCGGCGCCGGACTTCCTCACGATCTTGAGATCGGCAAGTGTACGACTACATCAACCACGAGTTCCTACTCGTTAACAAAGCTCGTTGTCTTCGAGGGTAAGTTCTCTATGGATGTATGTCCACCCGTTTGCTTTGTACCTAGTAGATAGATCTTGGCGTGTAGTTCACACCGTAGGAATTTTTTTGTTTTCTATGCTGCGGACCCAACAGTGGTATCAGAGCCTGATCTATGCGTAGGTGCTTTGCACGGGTAGTACACATATGTTTATATGTGGGCGATGATGATCATGTTATTGCATCTTCTATGTACTTTGGATATTGGTGGCATAGTGGGATGAAGCGGCCCGGACCAACCTTACATGTCATCGTACATGACACCGGTTCCACGACTGACATGCAACTTGTTTTGCATAAGTGGCTGGGTGTCCGCTCTCCTACTATAGTCAATATCTGATTTACAACGAGTTGCTAATAACTTGGTTATTCTTGTTGTGGTTCATGTTCGTAGGTTAGACAGGTTCTATCTCCGAAAGCCCTAAGCCACATAAAACTTGCAATTGATAAATTAGAGGCGTCTAGTTTAGATCGTTGCTGGGCTAGTGTTTTTATATGGTATTGTTGTAAGTAGATGTATAATAGATACTCTTACAACTCACTTAACGTGTAAGTTCCATAGACCTTGGCCTTACACACAAAGGAATGATAAAGATCATACCACAATGCAAATGATAGAGATCAAATGCATGGACCATATCATCTCACTTCACACATTAGATGTTAGCATCTTATATTGCTAGTTTGGCGCGTTTGGTAGCATTATAAGATGATCCCTCATTTAGATATCAAGATAAAATGTGTTCTTCCTTAAGTATGCACCGTTTTATGGATCGTGTTTTGAGGCATCACGTGATGATCGGGTGTTTTCAACTCTACACTTTCATACAACGGGTGTAAGACAGTTTTACACACGCAAATACTAAGGTTCTTACTTGACGAGCCTAGCATGTACAGACATGGCCTCGGAACACGGACCGAAAGGTTAAGCATGAGTCATATAGTTGATATGATGCCCATATAGATGCTCGCCTTTGAAGCTACACCGACTCACGTGATGATCGGACTTGGTGTAGTGGATTTGGTTCATGTAATCACCAAAAGGACACGAGGGATGTCGTTTTTGAGTGGGAGTTCATTAGTAATTTGGATTAGTCGAACTCAATCTATCATAAACTTAGTATAAATATACTTTACAAATTCTGTTGTAGATGGCACCACCTGCTTTTAATTTCAATGTGTTCATGGAGAAAGAGAAACTTGCTGTGAATGGTAGCAACTTCACCAACTGGGCTATGAATTTGAGGATTCTCCTCACTGCTGCACAAAAGCAATATGTGCTAGATGCGCCGCTAGGCCCCCCACCAGCTCCTGATGCCCCTAACGAGGAAAAGAACGTCTATATAACTCATCAGGAGGACCACAACTTAGTTCATTGCGGCATACTGTATGGGCTAGAGCCAGAACTTCGAAAACGTTTCGAAAATGGCAATGCCTTTGATACCATGGGAGAATTGAAAATGATTTTCGATACCCATGCTGCCGTAGAGAGTTATAATGCTATAGAAAAGTTCTTTAGATGCATGATAGAGGAAAACAGCTCCGTTAGTGAGCATGTACTCAAAATGTCTAGATACGCCGATAAGCTTGTGTCCTTGGGAATAACGATTCCCATTGACTTAGGCATACATCGTGTTCTCCAATCTCTGCCACCTAGCTACAAGAGCTTCGTGATGAACTATAATATGCAGGGCATGAAGAAGTCTCTTCGAGCTTCACAATGCTTAAGACTGCAGAAGTGGAGATTAGGAAAGAACATCAAGTGTTGATGATCAATAGGACCACCGGTTTCAAGAAGGACAAGAAAGGCAAGCACAAGGGAAAGAAGGGTGGCAAGTCTGCTGCCACGCCTAAAAAGAAACCTCGAGCTGACCCTAAGTCTGACACCAAGTGCTACTATTGCAAGGGGACTGACCATTGGAAGCGCAACTGCCCCAAGTATTTGGCGGACAAGAAGTCCGGCAAGGCAAACAAAGGTATATGTGATATACATGTTATTGATGTGTACTTGACTAGTACTCGTAGTAGCACCTGGGTATTTGATACCAGATCGGTTGCTAATATATGTAACTCGGTTTAGGGACTACAGAACAAGCGACAACTAGCAAGGGATGAGGTCTCGATGTGGGTCGGCAATGGATCAAGAGTTGATGTGATCGCCGTCGGAACGCTGCCTCTCCATATGCCATCGGGATTAGTTATAAACCTAAATAATTGTTATTTGGTGCCTGCACTGAGCATGAACATTGTATCCGGATCATGTTTGATGCAAAGTGGTTATTCATTTAAGTCTGAAAACAATGGTTGTTCGATTTATATGAATAATATATTTTATGGTCATGCACCTATGTTGAATGGTTTATTTCTGTTGGATCTCGATAACAGTATTACGCATATTCATAATGTTGATGCTAAAAGGATTAAACTTGATAATGATATATCTACATATATGTGGCACTGCCGTCTAGGTCATATTGGCGTTAAACGCATGAAGAAACTCCATTCTGATGGACTTTTGGAATCACTTGATTTTGAATCATTTGATACATGTGAGCCATGCCTTATGGGCAAGATGACTAGAACGCCGTTTTCCGGTTCAGTGGAACGGGCGACAGATCTATTGGAAATCATACATACTGATGTGTGTGGACCAATGAGTATGTCAGCGCGAGGTGGATATCGTCATTTTGTTACTTTCACGGATGATTTGAGTAGATATGGGTATATCTATTTGATGAAACACAAGTCTGAAACTTTTGAAAAGTTCAAAGAATTTCAGAATGAAGTGGAAAATCATCGTAATAGAAAGATCAAATTTCTGCGGTCTGACCGTGGAGGAGAGTATCTTAGTTACGAGTTTAGCACACATATGAAAGAATGTGGAATAGTTTCACAACTCACGCCTGCCGGAACACCACAACATAATGCTGTGTCAGAACGTCGTAATCGTACTTTATTGGATATGGTTCGATCTATGATGTATCTGACTGACTTGCCACTGTCATTTTGGGGCTATGCACTGGAAACCGCTACATTTACTTTAAATAGGGCACCATCTAAATCCGTTGAAAAGACACCATATGAATTATGGTTTGGAAAGAAACCTAAGCTGTCATTTCTTAAAGTTTGGGGATGCGATGTTTATGTGAAGAAACTTCAACCGGATAAACTCGAACCCAAAGCGAAAAAATGCGTCTTCATAGGATACCCTAAGGAAACGATTGGGTATACCTTCTATCATAGATCCGAGGGCAAGGTCTTTGTTGCCAAGAATGGATCCTTTCTTGAGAAGGAGTTTCTCGTGAAAGGTGTGAGTAGTCGGAAGGTAGAACTCGAAGAGGTTATTGAACCTTCTCTTCATGAAATGGCGAGTAGCGCAGCTCCAGAAGTTGTTTCGGAGTTGACTTCACCTAATGAAGAGAGAGCTAATGATATTGATCATGAAACTCCGAAAGAGGACACTACCGAACCTCGCAGGTCAAGCAGACACGTCAGCCCTGAATCTGACGGCAATCCTGTTATGAATTTCATGATTGATGAAATGGATGACCCTGCGACATATGAAGAAGCGATGATGAGCCCGGATTCCAACAAATGGCTAGAAGCCATGAAATCCGAGATGGAATCCATGTACGAGAACCAAGTTTGGAACTTGGTGGACTTACCTCACGACCAAAGGCCGTTGAGAATAAATGGATTTTCAAAAGGAAAACTGATGCTGATGGTAATGTGACCATCTATAAGGCTCGACTTGTCGCAAAGGGGTTTCGACAAATTCAAGGAGTTGACTACGATGAGACATTCTCTCCCGTAGCGATGCTTAAGTCGGTTAGGATTATGTTAGCAATTGCTGCATATTTCGATTATGAAATATGGCAGATGGATGTCAAAACTGCGTTCCTCAATGGTAAGATTGAAGAAGAGTTGTATATGATACAACCTAAGGGTTTTGTCGATCCTAAGGATGCTAATAAGGTGTGCAAACTTCAGCGATCCATCTATGGACTGAAGCAAGCATCACGAAGTTGGAATCTCCGCTTTGATGAGGTGATCAAAGAGTTTGGATTTGTCCAAACTTATGGAGAGGCTTGTATTTACAAGAAAGTGAGTGGGAGCAATGTGGCATTTCTAATATTATATGTGGATGACATATTATTGATTGGAAATGATTTAGATCTTTTAAACAGTGTTAAAAGTTATCTAAATAGCAAATTTTCGATGAAGGACCTTGGTGAAGCTTCATATATATTAGGCATTAAAATCTATAGAGATAGATCAAGACGCCTAATTGGGCTATCGCAGAGTACATACCTTTATAAGATATTAAAGAAGTTTAATATGTAAGAAGGGGTTCTTACCTATGTTGCAAGGCAAGACATTGAGTAAGACTCAAAGTCCGGCTACGGTGGAAGAAAGAGAGATAATGGATAGGATCCCCTATGCCTCAGCCATAGGCTCTATAATGTATGCCATGCTATGTACAAGACCGGATGTGGCACATGCTATTAGTTTGACTAGTAGGTACCAATCTGATCCAGGTTCGGAACACTGGATAGCGGTCAAGAATATCCTTAAGTACTTGAGAAGAACTAAGGATATGTTTCTTATATACGGAGGTGAAGAAGAGCTAGTCGCTAAGTGTTATGTCGATGCTAGCTTTGACACTGATCCGGATGACTCTAAGTCTCAATCTGGATACGTATTTCTCTTGAACGGAGCAGCAGTTAGTTGGAGGAGCTCCAAACAACCTGTGGTGGCTAGATCAACAATGGAGGCGGAATATGTTGCTGCTTCAGAAGCGGCACAGGAAGCGGTTTGGATGAAAGAGTTCATTACGGAACTGGGTGTGGTTCTTAGTGCGTTGGACCCGATGGTGATCTATTGTGACAACAATGGAGCCATAGCCAACGCCAAGGAACCAAGGTCTCACAAGAATTCCAAGCATATTTAGCGCCGGTTTCACTCCATCCGCGAACATGTCAAGGATGGAGATATAAAGATTTGTAAAGTGCACACGGACCTGAATGTAGCAGATCCGTTGACTAAAGTACTCCCTAGGGCAAAACATGATCAACACCAGAACTCCATGAGTGTTAGATTTATCACTATGTGAACTAGATTATTGTCTCTAGTGCAAGTGGGAGACTGAAGGAAATATGCCCTGAGAGGCAATAATAAAGTTGTTATTATGTATTCCTTGTATATGATAGATGTTTATTTTACATGCTATAATTGTATTGATAGGAAACATCAATACATGTGTGTTTAATAAACAAAAAGGGTTCCTAGTCATGCCTCTCTTATAGACTAGCTTGTTGATTAACAAGATGATCAAGGTTTCCTGATCATGGACATTGGATGTTGTTAATAACAAGGTCACACCATTGGTGGAATGATGTGATGAACATTCATCCGAAGTATAGCATTACGATCAAGTCATTGTGTTTATATTTCTATAACATCATATGAAGTAATCTTTATCCTTAGACCATGAGATCATGTTAATTGCTAACACCGGAAGAGTATCTTGATAACATCAAACGTCACACCGTAACAGGGTGACTATAAAGATGGGTTCAGTGCTACGAAGGTGTTATGTTGAGTCTCATGGATCAAGAGTGGAATTTGTCAATCTAGATGACGGATAGATATACTCTGGGCCCTCTCGGTGATATCACATTAGGATAGCTTGCAAGCAAGTGATGTGATCACTAGAATGTTATATCACGGGAACGAGAAAAGAGTGCATGTCGGTAACGAGATCAAACTAGGTATGGAGATACCGATGATCGAATCTCGGACATGTAATATATCGAGAGACAAAGGGATTTAGTTACAAGCGTTAAAGGTTCTCACGATCACAGGAGTCATCGTTGAATGTGTAGGAGTCAGTACGGATCTCCAGGTCCCGCTGCTTATTGATCGGAGAAGGGTCTCGATCATGTCTGCATTATTCATGAACCGTAGGGTGGCACACTTAAGAGTTACCGGACACCATTTTGGAGCACATATGTTTCAGACGAAAGAATTACAAAGCGCAGGAATTGTTTCAATAGAAACCAGAAATTGTTTCGGGTGAAATTGCAGAAGGTGTTTCTGCATGTGATATTGAAATATTGCAAGGGGCTATATGTGAATGTTTGTTAATTAAAGTAATTAACAAAATTCTGAATAAATTTAATAAAAGAGTTTTATTAAATGAGAGAGCATTAAATTTGGAGAAACTTAATGCATTTAAAGTGGAGACTTTAAAAGGGAATGTGAAGAGACATTTTAATGTGGAGGAGTTACCACCACATGAATGGGGGAGGTGAGGGTCACCCCCATGCGCCGACCATGGAGAGAGGGCACCCCTCCTCCTATAAAAGGCCACCCATTCCTCCTTCATCCTCACACCTCCTTGTGAAGGATCTCTCCCCTAGAATTATTCCCCCATGGTCACGGATTAGCGAGATACATGTTCCCGTGGCATTTCGTCTGAAGGAGTTGTTGCTCCTGGATCACCGGACGAGGAGGTGGAGGTTGTCCGTGGCTTGAACGTGCGAAAAGTGGATGCGCTGCTGAGTTGCGGCGCTCGGACTTTCTCACGATCTTGAGATCGGCAAGTGTACGACTACATCAACCACGAGATCCTACTCGTTAACAAAGCTTGTTTTCTTCGAGGGTAAGTTCTCTATGGATGTATGTCCACCCGTTTGCTTTGTACCTAGTAGATAGATCTTGGCGTGTAGTTCACACCGTAGGAAATTTTTTGTTTTCTATGCTGCGGACCCAACACCAACGGGCGTGGGCTTCATCGATAATGCCCCCACGAATATCTTCTTCATATCGTATGAGGACATCTTCAAGCTTTTCCATGGCAAGCAGATGGACTATAACTTGGTTCACCTATACGTGCTCCATCGGGCGATGTAGGTCAATAGAGAGAAGACCCCTGGCATCACGATAGTGGACCCCTACTTCATGTGTGATAGCCAGTTGGTGGATCCAGTGATCCATACCAGCACAAGGAACTACCTCCAAAATTTCATGGTGGACAACAAGAGTGGAAAAGATCTTATTTTGCCTTTCTTTCCCGAGTAAGTGCACACACTCGCTCGTCGTCGTAACTTGTCCTTTCTTAGTTTTCGGTTGCTCTTTTTCCAACATTGTTTCATTTCAATTGTTTTGCGCAGAGACAAATACTGCACACTGATCCTCATTCACCCGAGTTATTCGCTAGCCACGTACTTGGACTCGGGGAGGGAGCAAAATAAGAAAGACTACACCAACATAAGGAGTCTTCTAGATGATGCTCTCGAGGTATACGCTGAAAATGGAGGCAAATTTAAGAAGGGGGCGGAATATTTCAGGGATGGCAGACACGTGTTCAAACACGTAATGAAGTTCGCCTGCGTCAAGCAGCCGGATAACAGTGTCAAGGAGGCCTACTACGCCCTCCATCACCTGCGGGCGATTGTCCGGGATGCACACATCATTATGTTTCCATCTAGTCTCCGAGCATGGGCCGAAGCTGAGGCAAGAATGGACGATGATGAACTTAAGGACGACTTCTTACGCATCCAGACTCAGATTGCGACCATCGTGCAAGAAGATGTCATCACAAGGGGGGCCTTATCCTCCAAAAGAGCATTCAGTAAGCGCGAGATCGAAGCACGACTCGTGGAGCAGGGTGATCGTAGGACATGGACAACGAAAGACGGCTACAAACCGTCCGTGGCACCATGTAAAACAAAGTCTTCATGATGTAGTGTTCCTAGCTAGCTAGCGCTCAGCCAGTTTGTGTATCTCGTGTGTGTGTGTGTGTGTGTGTGTCATAAACTTTAACTTGCCTTAGCTCGAAACAATCATTTTTGGACTTTGTTTACTTATTACCATATGTATGAAACTTAATAGCTTGCCTTAGATCGAAACCTTCTTTTTTGTGGAGATGCATGTGATGAACCTTCTAATTCTTTCTATTGCATGATATACTACTTATATGCCTTGTGTATAGAGATGCGGTGCTATGTGGTGTTCAGAGGGAGGGTCCCAGGAGTCTACGACGAGTGGGAGGATTGTCACAAGCAAGTGAACAAGTTCAGTGGCAACAGATACAAAGGGTACCTGACGAGAGAGCAGGCGGAAGCTAGGTGGAGGAACCACCTCCTTGGAGAGTAGAGAGACAGGAACCAGATGAAGACCTTGATGATCGTGCTCCCCGTCTTTCTCATCACCGCCATTGCGGTTGTACTCTACTCGGTCCTTTAGTAGTTTACGACTTGGCTAATAATGATGATCAACTTGTTGTAATGTGTAGTGTATGCGAAGATGTGAGATCAAGTTGTTCTAGACTTGTATAATATTCGGGCACTTGTCACTATGTCGGGTTCTAATTGATGTGATGATGTATAATTCTATTTGTATTATTATCTCTGTTTTTATACTATTGTGTATCTGTATAAATACCTGTATATGTACCTGTATAAACACCTGTATAAATACCTGAGAGCCATGTATTATGTATACCTGTAAGAAACATCAGTGGCACATCTTTTATTCAGCCATTGACGCATCTAGTATCAGTGGCGCATTATGTAGAAATGCTCCACTAGTAAAATATCAATGGCGCATATTGAAGATGCGCCACTGGTTGTCTCATTATCAATGGCGCATATTTGATATGCGCCATTGATACTTAATTATCAGTGGCGCAACAGTAGTGGCGCATTCCATATGTGCCACTGATAGCAAAAAATATGCTCCACTGATGAGCAATTCTCCACTAGTGTCATCCTCTCATTACAAGAAACGTGTGCATGCTGAACTTTTTTCTCGCTCGCGCCTCCCTGTATAAGGTCGTGCTACTGGGTCCCACATATCAGCCTCTCTGTAATTGAAACATTGATTGCTCGTTGCAACATCTGTATAAGGTCGCTGCTAGGTGCAACATGTCAGCATCTCTGCAAATGCAAAGTGTATATGATGGACTCCGCTGTTTTGACCTTGGCAACATTGCTGGGTCCCAGATGTTAGCCTTCTATGTGTAAGAAACGTGTGTATGCTGGAAAAAATGTAAAAGAACGACATAGATTATACTATATATATTATATATTTATATTGAAAAAACTAGGAATCTAACTCAAGACTTCAACAAATGGGAACCGTGTGTGCTTCCACTACGCCAGAACCATATATGCCACTACTGGAAAAGATTACATTTAGGTTGAAATCACTTAAAAGGAAAAGGCAGCGACCCTCGTGACTTGTCATAAAAAATGCTAAATGCTCTGTACAAATACATCATGGGTAGGAGAAGCTTGTCCTATACTTTATCAGAATGGCACAGAAATACTAAATTAAGACGATTTTGGGCGATAAAAAAATAACTTGGGTCCAATCTTGTGAACCAATGGGCTTCTTATAGTGGGATCCTTATCGAAACTTCTTCAGTGTGGTTCAAGCTTAAAAAACCAAGTAATAATGTGTTGAGGGTTGGCGGCCCACGGCCAACCTGAACCCGGAAGGATAAATTAGCGAGGTTTTGGGCCACAGTCGGGTAAAATGTAGTACTATTTTCTAATAACCTCCTCACTGAAACTTCAATGTACTCAATATGTCGGGGGTCGGTAGTCCACCTGACCCGGCAGGCTAAATTTGCAAGGTTTTGGGCCAGTGTCGGGTCGAATATGCAATCTTTTCGCTAGGTCCTTAGTGAAAATTCAATGTAGTTTGTACCCCATCCTAAAAAAATGCAGTTGGTACCCTAAAAATTATATACTCTACTCACCACGAAAGGCTAATTAAGGGTTTTCCTTTTGAAACAAGAATATGGGAAGTTTTTTGTCTGAAGTGGGGTTGAAATATTCGTTTTCATAGGCTGAGTAGTAAAAATATATTGTACTGAAGGTCGATGGTCCACCTGACCTGGCTGTACCTACGATGAATCCGAAAGAATGAAGTTGGAAATGGAGAAAAGTGACCGATATTGTGCCTTATTATACATAGCAAACATAGCAAGGAACTTGGGTAGCTCATGATTCGAACATGGAAAGTACTGGAGGGAGTTTGACTGATTGACATAAAATCGTGTCATATCAAGTCTTACAGCGCGTAATCATCTTTTCAGCAAAGGATATATTTTGAGATGGTTTGGGTGGCTTTTAATCGGCCTAAGTGCCCAATCGATTTGATGTACTCAAAACCTTGTAATCATGCCATATAAACTGTTGGCGATAGACACACGGTGGCCTTGACTTGCCCAACCACAAACAGCTCGGGTAAGCACCAGCTTAAACTGATCACTCGAAGTTGTATGATTCTATACGAAATTAGTACATGCCGCAATTCGCGCCAACATGTGGCATTGTTATCATGCAAAAAGGCTCATAATTCGCACATTTAGTTCATAGTTTCGAACACAATAATACAACTAGTTTGTACACTAGCACAGACAGTACAATGTCAGCACATCAGATCTTGACTTGTTCATGTCACATCAGAGATTGAGTTGTTCATTTCACATACAGAAGAATGAACAAGGATACATACTGTATTGAACAAGCAATTTCACGGTAGCGCCAAAAGTATGCCATGTATGAGAGACAATATGGGGTCTGCGTAAATAATTTTTCTTTTTTGGAAGGGTGTGCATTAACTCTGTTTTTTTAGAATATTGGCATAAACATTTGCAGCTATCATCCTATGGCGTCTCGGCCTGCTTTGGCATACCGAGCCAAGATCAATTACGACCCAGTTAAGGCCTATTTCGTGGCCCTATAAGAAGCAGTGACCTACTTTTCCCTGTTCGCTAAGAGGAAAGAAGGAATATTCCTCTCAAAACACAAAGCTGCACGAGGTGCGATGGTTCAATTTTTTTTGCATGAGTCGCGTATATACAAGCCATTAGTAGTACTAAAAACTATAGTACATAAATCACGCTACGAAATAAGCACGGCTACATGGATTATACCGTGGAAGGCAATACTAAATACAGAAGCACGACAGGGCTCATATAAACCGATTCAAGCTGGCCACTAAAACTGTTGAACCATGATGCAAAAAAAGATGACACAACAATACACCAGAAAGATCCATAGCTCAGTCTAGGGACGACCCAACGAGCATACCAAACCTAAACTAGGCCTAAACCAAATTGCCGCTTGTCTCACATAGTTCCAACCATATTTGGGAAGGCTGATAACTGCCATAGGCTCACCTTCAGTTGGCTGCAGGTTGCAGCGTTTAATCTGAGGGAATTGTATTCCACAAAATCTCCTGTATCTTGTGTACACACAGTTTTTCCTCATGAATGGGAACAATGTGCCATCAGCATCCTTGCATCCGCGTTTCTTCATCATCTTGTCAATGATTGGATAATTGAGACCGAGAAACAGAGAGTTGCCCCCCCGGTTGTTAACATGCCTCCAAATGATGACCCCTGGAGGTCCAGCAGAGCTAGGATCCTCTTCAAAAATGTAGACACGAGAGGCGGGATATAGGCGTAGGTTAGTCCTATTTTGAGCATGAGGAATGATTTCACCCTCTTTGCCATGGGCAACCCCCATGCCATATGTTGTAGTTATGATCATCAAGCGTTCACCATTAGCCGATCGAGCGAGGAACCACATGCCTGGCCGATCATTCAGAATAGGTGCTAGGATTACAAACAGAAGCTCCTTGTTTTCTGCAACATCCGAATTCGAGACAAAAAGTGCATTACTGGCATACATATTCTAACACCAGCATTCTTCATTGTTCATGCTAACAGTGTGAATAGGCAAATCCTGAAAATAATATTACTCAATAAATTAACAACATTAGGAATTGCATTTCTTACTCTGCTATTCCGAATATTTGGATTTCTAGCTTATCTTAGTTTCCTAGTTGTTGTAAGTTCCAAAAGAGGAAGCGCCACTTTTTTTGATATAGAGGCATGTCCACTTGAATCCTATAGGATTAGATGCCTACAGTATTTTGGATCAAGTGGTGTTTGATTGCATAGGAAAACCAAAGGAATTGTAGAAAGTGGTTGGAGTGGATGGAAATTTTCCTCCAAAATAGAGTGCAAATGAATCCTTTGAAGGAATTCCTAAGGATTATACTCTTTCGAATCAAACAACATTTTATAGAAAAAAAATTTAAGGATCCAAATCCTACACAATTACTTTGAATCCCAAGGCAAAGTCCAAAAAGGAAAGATTGGTATCCTACAAAAATCCTATGTGATTCCTATAATTCGAGGAGGGCCTGAAAGTACAAATAGATAAAGTAACCCGGCTTCACTATGTTGCGCTCATAATTGAGATGCTGGTTAATAATACCTTTCATATTTTGACAATGAACGAACTTAGTAGTGTAGGGACGTCATCATACACTATATTTTTGGAAGGCATATTACTGGTACTAATTCATTACTGGCAATGGTTCATTCATTTTTTAGGACATAAAGTGTGTGCTCATTCAGTCATACGAAAGGTAAAACATAAACAAGGTAGTAAAACAACAACTTCACTGAATCACTCACAATGTATCATCATGGAACTAGAATTACCTTCCGATGTGGGATCCCAGCAGTAGGTGCAGCCTTGACTTGTGACCGCAAAAATGAGGCCACCGTGTTCAATGGCATCATAGTATTGTCGTCTTCCAAGACCTAAATGCTCCAGACATCTCCAAACTTGGCTACCGCCTTCCAGGTTGGCGATTTCACCATCGAACAACATGAGAAGCTTATAGTCTATGTAACCCCCAGCTTCTGTGGGCACTCTGCATTTACGATCTTCAACAACTCAAGAGATCCATCCCATGACTTATTAAACTTTTCTCCATACATGCGGATTTGCCAAAAAAAACTTTGGAAATGTGAATGAGTTCAGAAATGACTACATGTTACTGGGGGAACCCTGGCTGGCTAGTAGCATTACAGATTATATTGTGGATGTGAGGCGGCCGCAATGTCACAAGTATCCGTCGATGGAAGTTCGATTACTCGATAGGTGTAGATATTCGCTAGGCACCAGGCCCCGCACTGGTCCACCACGGCGAGCCATTCGCCGTTCATGCCAACCCAGAATTATTCGTGCATGAAGGGCAGGATGGCGGTGCGCCGAGGATGGTCGAGGGGCACCACGTCATACACCGTGTCGTGTAGACGATGTACCCTCGTACCGTCATAGTGCTCGTCGAACCAATAAGCAGGCTGAGGCATTAGTAAACAAGGTTCATTCCAATGGTGCAAAGTCCATTTCGTACCTTCGTTGTTGGCGATACGATCATACAGCAGCTTGCAGCATACGGCTAGCCCGATGGTGCTGGAAATGTATAGACGTAAACGATGAGGTCGACATCGTTTGCGCTGAGTTGATCCCACTTGCATCGCCCGCTGAGCTTCAAATCAGCCATCACGGCCGGATGGATTTAGGCGGATGCCAAGTGCGGCTAGGGTTTTCTGCAGGAGGAGGGGAGTGTTAGAAGAGAGAGCGTGGGGGAGATCGTGGGCGGAGTGGGGACTGGGGAAGAAGATGGAGAGGCAAAGAAAAAACGAGGGAGGAGATTTTACTTGCTTGCTCTGTCTAGTCAACAACAGCATCGAGGATACCGTCGCCTAGACTTAAATGTATGTTAGACTAGCACGCTACGCAACTAGTAATTTAACAATACTCCTACTTACTACATATCAGAGGTGCAGTATTGTCTAGTCACATCAGTTTGACCAGAGGGTTTTCTTTTTACAGCTTTCATTTCAACATAGTATACTAGTATTTTCAACGGAAAATAGGAGGACGAACTACTACTACTAGTAGTAGCTGCGACATGGACACATGTACTTTTATCTTGTTCCCCTACATGTAGAACTCATAGCACAGAACTGAAAATATATACATCAAAGATAATGCAGAGTACGGGTGTGTCCGTGGTATTTTTGGCATGTTGCATGTGTTCATATATATTCTAGTACAAGGTACATGGAATTACACGTGTACAACATGAACCGCACAGCAAAATGAGAGATGTACAAGGACACCAGATTTCGCTCAAGTTAGGCAATGTGCATGACTTTGTGTGGCTCTGATTCACTGACATGTGGGCCCTGTTAAGGTCGGCTCCACCTGCTAGTGAGAATCTGCATGCACCATGTTCTTGAAGCCACTAGGTATGTCCACGACGGAAATTATAATTTGCAGCTAGTTGCACCGGCAACAAGCTGTTGCATGTGGCACTTCCAAGTTTTTAGAAAATGTGAAATAAATCATAAACATAGATCATATTTATATAGTTCATCTATAAATTTTCATCCCAAAAATATTACTAGTACATGGCCTGGCCACCATAAAATGAACAAATGAACATAAGATATTGTTCGCTTAGGTTTTTTCTTTTTCATTGACACAGGTCACATAAGATTTTATTGTGGGACCGAATATTGTAGATGCACAAGATACAATATAGCCAATGTTCCGGATTTATTTCACATTTTTTGAGAACTCGAAAGTGCAACAAATAATAAAGGGGTGAGGGTGCAACAAGTTGCAGAATATTCAACCCACACTGACTAAAACTATGGCTTGTATAGAGAAGGAGTTTGATCAAATCGCAGGCCTTGCACTACATTGTGGCGAAATTAGTGTTAGAGTACAGCAAGTTAATGGCTGAGGCCATACGATACAAATAAGGTGAAGGAAATAATTCAAGATAAGCAAATCCCTATTCCATATGATCTCCCTTAAACCGTTAATTATGCCGGTTCCAATCCTTCGCGTTGGCCAAGCTTGAGACAAACCACAATGGAGTCTGCCACCAATTCCAGCCAATGTTTTTTAGGGAAATTCCAGCCAATGTTGCTTGTGAAACCAACAACAACGTCTTGAGCATTCATACTGATGCGGCATATTTCAGGACAAATATTAAATCCACCAAGACTAACTGCATGTAGCGAGGTGTATACATAGTTGCTCCTCGTAAGATCTCCAGGGCCAAGTCCCATCGCGCCGACTAGAATGGTAATTGGATAATTCAATCCAAGAAAGATAGAAAATGCTCCAAGGTCTAAAACCCTCCGCCATTGCCTTGGTGAAGTAACCTACTAGTGTCAATTGAGAACATATGGCAGCAAAACCTAGTAGAATAGGTGTGAATATTGTGGCCGTGATGATAACCAACATTTTAGCCATAGGATAAGTAGTGTCATACCACCTAGCACTAACGCCCACAATATTGATCAGAATAAGGCTACCACCATCAGGAGATGTTGCTAACCACCACAGATCAGGACTATACTCACGACTACCGTCTAATTCAGGTGGCCCCGAAAGACGCATAGGACCTTGCAAGGAAAGCACATTCAGAGGTCAGCTGAGCAAAATTTGAATGATGAAGCTTGAAAATTTAAGGATGGAAATTTTACCCCATGTTCGAGGATCCCATGCATAAACATTCCCAATCTGAGTTACAGCATAGACAACTCCATTGTGGATAATTGCATCGTGGTAGCTGAACATGCTGAACTAGTTCTCAAGAACCATCCACATACCATGAGAACCATCAAGGAATGCAATTACCGTGTTGAAGATGGCTAGGACAGAGAAATCCTTATAGGTCCTAGAAGCTATGGGAACTCGACAAATGGCTATCTTTAGTAGATTAGTAGGCTGCCTAGCTGCGATAAACTTAAGTACCTCGGGTGTGGCCTCAAAATCAAAGATCGCTGGTAGAGGAATCCGGCGATGAGTGAACACATTCACAAGCTCCCAGTTCCAGGCGAGGCCAACAGTGGTGATCCAATCTCCATGGGCGCCTACCCACTTCTTACCCTCACAATCTGGCATCACATCATCGGAGGAGGACCTGTCCAGCAGCGTCATCTCGCACAAGGTCCACCCGAACTTCTTCTGTGGCTTATGCTTGCCCCTTCTGTAATAGTAGCTGCCCATGTAGAACTGCTTCATGCGATTGTCGCGATAGAAGACATTGTACTCACGCGGTACCTCAGTTGAGTGAGAGTGAAGAACACAGGGGAGACCAAATGGATGGGATTTCGATAGGGATGCACTATGTGTTGCTGAGTAAAGATAACATTTGCAGCAGGCGACGAGGCTCGCGGCGGTGATAACGTCGCATCTAGATGAGATTTCTTCAAGGGGCCATCGGAAAACACCCTAGAAGTGTCACTGTCATTGATCAATTGGGCCATCCCGAGGAAGAGCTCGAGCAGGTGGGGGCGATGGTGTTTGGTTTTGATTGGGGGTTTTTGAGGAGAGAGCGAGCGGCAGCTGCAGGGCAAGACGGAAAACAGTCTATCAAACTAGGCGCGAGAGATGATCCTAAAACGGCATGGCAGCGTCGGCACGCGCCTGTATTGGTATGCGAGTGGTAATGGATGTTGTCGGGACGCTGGAGGTGAAGTGAGGATGGAAATCGAGGCAAAGAGAAATACGGAATGAAATAAAACCAAGTGTGCCATCTTTCTCTCTGCTAAATCTACAGTACTTATCAAACTGGGCTACGGAGATGCTCCGAAAGCGGCATGGCGGCGTTGGCGTGTGCTAAAGGTGGGCGAGTGGGGATCAGCGAGAAGATGGAGAGGAAGAGGACGGAGAGCAAAGGAAAATAGAATAAATCGATTGAAATCGTACCACCTACCGAGCATGGTTTTTCTATCTTCTCTGTGTTTCCTGGTGCCTATCGAGTAAATAGGTCAGGCATTTCTAGGAGTAGTACAGCATAAGCTAGTCTAGCACGGGATGGAGCTGTACTGTCCTCTCAAATAAATGGTCATGGCAGAGAGATGGTTTGGAGTGTACTCGGAGCTCCTCTTGCCGAACGTAATAATCCTTGGATCTTCAACATTCATCATCTTGTGCAGTCACATTTGGAACAAGTACTACTGTACTACTACTACTGTGACTAATAAACACATAAAGGTTCCACCGGTAATTAAGGAACCAAAACTGGAATACTACTACTCTCGAACTCTTGTGTAGTACAACAACAAAATGCTCATAAAATGGGCTACCAGTACCATCTGTACACCCACACGCTGCCACCTAAATAAGCTTGCCTGCCACATCACCAATTTCCTCTCCCCTGTCGGCCTCTACACCCCCGTTACCGGACCCAAAATCGAACATCTCTCGGTTGAATAAAGAAAAAAAGTCGACAATCTCTCAAAAAAATCAACCATCCACCAAAATAAAATCCATTGTCTAATGCTTCCCGTTCATTATGAATAGACGGTCGCAATTGCTTGAGTGCCACACGGGAGTAGTAGTCGTCTAAGCTACTGGTTGTAGCTCCATGAAATCACGCGCCTAGAAGCGGCAGAAGAATTTATTCTCTGTTAGTGACGGAAGAAGATCGACGATATACAATACCAAATTAACAAGTCAGTGGCTTTATCCGTCTGACCAGTGAGAGCCGACACGAGTGGTGAACAGCTTGAAGCGCAGCGGAACAGGTGCCTTTAAGGCATACAGTACGTACACCTCCGTTCTGATTTAGGATGGTCACATAGTGCTAAATAACTTAGACTACTCCAGTAACTTGCACATGTACCTTCATCATAGTGGGTAACAACATGTGTATAGTGTCACACAAAGGCCTAATTAATTAGGTTGTACTCTCTGATACGTTGCTAACGTATCCATAATTTTTGATGTTCCATGCTTGGTTTTTATCTATTTTCTTATGTCTTGTCTACACTTTGGAGTATTTTTATACACTTTCTTGGACTAACCTATTAACAGGATGCCACAGTGCCAGCTGCCTGTTTTTTGCTGTTTTTGGTTTTAGGAAAGTCATAAAATGAATATTCTCGGAATTGGACGGGACAAAAGCCAAAGTCAGATTTTCACCGAGGGGGACACGGAGCCAGAATACGAGACAGAGAGGGCCCAGAGGGCCGCCACACCACCTGGCCGCGTGGCCAGGCCTGGCCCGCACCAGGGGGTGGTCTGGCTGCCTAGGGCACCCCCTAGGACTCCCCTTTCACCTATAAGATGCCTCCGATACAGAAACCCTAAGTACCCGATCAAAATTCCATTAAAGAGTATGTAGCCGCCGTCATCTCCATCCCTAGGTCGGGAGGGATCTGAAGCTCTTCCCGGCACCCTGCCGGAGGGGAGAATTCACCCTGGAGGCCTTCTTCATCACCATACAAGCCTCCGGTGTGATGCGTGAGTAGTTCATCCTTGGACTACGGGTCCATGTAGTAACTAGATGGTTGGTTCTTCTCCTTTGTGCTATCATGTTTAGATCTTATGAGCTCCGTTCATGATCAAGATCATCTATTTGTAATCATACATGTTGTGTTTGCGGGGATCCGATGGATATCGAGATGCTATTTTAGATTGATTATTGATTCTATCATGTGTTTGTTATTTGTGATCTTGCATGCTCTCCTTTGTTAGTGGATATCTTGGCTGAGTAGATGCTAGAAACTCCAAGAGGGAGTATTTATGCTCGATGGTGGGTTCATGCCTCTAGTAATCTGGGGAAGTGACAGAAATCTCTAAGATACTAGATGTGTTGTTGCTACTAGGGAGGAAACAACAATCCTTTGTTCATAGAACAATCGTAGTGTTTACTTTACACGCAATGCATAATGCAATTATCTGTTGCTTGCAACTTAATACTGGAGGGGGTTCGGATGATAACCTGAAGGTGCATTATTAGTCATAGATGCAGTTGGATTACGGTCTATGTATAATGTTGTAATGCCCAATCAAATCTCAGTGGAGTCAAGATGATTAGTATATGCATGTATGCTTTCTCGATGTTTGTCAATTGCCTCGTTGTACTTTGTTCACCCAACATGTCATCTATCTTAAGGAGAACCACCACTAGTGAACTATGGACCCCAGTCCTTTCTTTTACCATCAATCTACAACTGTTTACTGTTTTTGTTTACTTTCTGCAAGCTTTTACTTTCTTCCACAATACGTTTAATCCTTTGTTTTCAGCAAAACCGGTGAGATTGACAACCTCACTATAAGTTGGGGGCAAAGTTCTATGGTTGTGTTGTGCAGGATTCCATGTTGGCAACAACACCTTGGAGGTGTTTCCTTGCTCCAACTGGTTCGATAACCTTGGTTTCATAACTGAGGTAAAACTTGTTGCTGTTCTCATCATACCTTCCTCTTGGGGTTCCCCAACAAGCTCGATATATTTTGGGCCATCACTCCCTCCGTTTTTACCTGCTGGTCTGTTTTGACAGATTTCTGCCATTATTTGCATTCGCTTCTTGTTGATACCTTTTTGAGTTCTTTTTGGGGAATTGAGCTTTTTGAGGGAAGTGCTACAGTAGCTTGTGTTTTAATGGATGTTTTATTGGTGTTGAAACTGAACCCAAAGACTTATTATCTTGAGTGCACTAATGTTGCTAATAAAGATTGTGTGAAGTTTTGTGTGAAGGAAAAATTTTAGGTGTATGGAGGGAATGATGTCATGAGATGAAGAATGGACTAAAGCTCAAGCTTGGGGATGCCACCCCGTGTCACCCCAAGAAATATTCAAGAGGTACAGGCGTCAAAGCTTGGGGATGCCCAAGGCATCCCCTTCTTCATCAATAAAAATCCCAGGTTTCTTCCAAACACTTCATTTATATTGTTTCATGCACAGTTGTGTTGTTCTTGGCGCGTCTTCATTTTTTGTTTTTGGTTTTCGTTTGCTTGGGTTTCTTAGTTTGCTTGAATAAATTGGTTGGACCCCCTCTTTCATGCATTGGTTTTCAAATAGTTTGGTTTGGATTGGAAAAGAGTAGGAAAGTTCATGCTTAAGTGGTAAAGAGAGCTTGTCTTTGACTGTGGCCTATGCTTTGTCATGCCATGCTTGATATTGTTTTGGCTTTATGCTTAGTGATCTTTGCTGTAGCATGACATGTTATAAACATTTGAGATTGTTTAATGTGCCTTGGAAGAATCATGTGTTGTTTTAGCATATTAAAGTATAGTATTGTGGTATTCTCCTTTGATGCTTTATTTGGGTTGACTTGGCGCATGCTCACACCATGTTATGACTATCCCAAGTCACCATAAGCCTTTATGATCCTTTAGTTTTTGACTTGTAGTATCACTTTATGCTTTGATTAATGATGTTTTGTCGTTTTGTATGATTATGGACATTATTGCTCTCTTAGTTGGTCGCTCCCAGTCTTTTGCTAGCCTCCATAACTAAGTGTGGGTTCCACTCATGCATCCAACTCCTAAAACCAAGTTATTCCATAGAGTCCACCATACCTACCTATTAGCATTTGCTATTCCAAGTATATTCATGTTTTTATCTACCTTCCGAATTAAACTTGTTATGTGAAAATTAGTGATTACAGCTCTCACGAACTTGATGGCACACTTTACTTTCTTGCATTTAATAAACTTGAACCATTGCATCCATCTTTGTTGCGTATATGCTTGCTATTTATAAGTTGAAGTTAGTAGAACCATGTATCATGGGGAACGCTTTCAACATTGCACTTGTACATTGGACCCCGTTGATATCATGTTGTTTTGCTTATGGATCCCGGTGGTGTGAAACAAAAGGGGAACTTGTAAGATCATGGAGTTTTTATGTGTGTTAGAGAAACGCCTGGGCCGCTAGCCTAAGCCATGCCTAATCATGGTGGAAACTTGCAGCATAACCATAATGAGCACTCTATGAAGCATCCTCAATAAAAACCTATGCAAATAGCAAATAAAAAGATCACTGAGATGCTCATTGTCTGCTTGCCTTGTCATTTTGTTTATGGGATACCTCCTATATCATGTGCAAGGGGTACCCCATTGGCGGTTCTCTATGATACATATGTACTTACAATGACAAGAGCTTACTTGTGACTGAAGTTGAGTAGCATGAGGTTCGATCTTCGTAAGTAAGGGGCATGAGATTTCAACTTATAACTTGTCAAGCATATCTTCTTAGTTGTGTCACTTTAACCTTAATCACCTAAAGATGTTTATGATAGGGGAAATGAGAGCTGGAAGCTAATAAGTACCATAATTTTTGGAAGCTCTTTATGAAACTTGAATCCCTACTTCCTTCTATGAAGGCCTTTCTTTTACTTTTATGTTGAGTCTCCACCTTCTATCTATATGCACCTATTGAGAGAGCATAGTGGCCATTCTTAGTTCTATGTGCATTGTCCCAAGACTTGTTGATTGATGCATAACTTTTATATTGCTTGTTCTTAAACTATTTGTATCTAGTCACGCTTATGAACTTTGAAGGTGTCCTATGCATTTATGTTTGCTACTCTATGTGGGACAAGCTAAGTGCCACTATGCTATGTTTTCTTTATGTGAAACAAACAAACATCTTGCAAAGTATTGTTATTCATGAATCTTTTGTTTGTGCCTTCTCATGTTGCAACTTAGTTGCTATGTCTTATTGCTAGAACTTTATCTTTCATGCCATGTTGAAGTACTATAATACCAGCTATCAATGTTTTACAAACACTTTGATCAAGTTTATGATGGTGCATGTCACCTAAAAAATTATTCTTTCTTTTTATCACTTACCTACTCGAGGACGAGCAGGAGTTAAGCTTTGGGATGTTGATACGTTGCTAACGTATCCATAATTTTTGACGTTCCATGCTTGGTTTTTATCTACTTTCTTATGTCTTGTCCACACTTTGGAGTACTTTTTATACACTTTCTTGGACTAACCTATTAACAGGATGCCATAGTGCCAGCTGCGTGTTTTCAGCTGTTTTTGGTTCCAGGAAAGTCAGAAAATGAATATTCTCGGAATTGGACGGGACAAAAGCCAAAGTCAGTTTTTCACCGAGGGGGACACAGAGCCAGAATACGAGACGGAGAGGGGCCAGAGGGCCGCCACACCACCTGGCCGTGTGGCCAGGCCTAGCCCGCGCTAGGGGGTGGTGTGGCCGCCTAAGGCACCCCCTCGGCCTCCCCTTTCGCCTATAAGATGCCTCTGATACAGAAACCCTAAGTACCCAATCAAAATTCCACGAAAGAGTCTATAGCCGCCGTCATCTCCATCCCTAGATCGGGAGGGATCTGAAGCTCTTCCTGGCACCCTGCCGGAGGGGAGAATTCACCCTGGAGGCCTTCTTCATCACCATGCAATCCTTCGGTGTGATGCGTGAGTAGTTCATCCTTGGACTACGGGTCCATGTAGTAGCTATATGGTTGGTTCTTCTCCTCTGTGCTACCATGTTTAGATCTTGTGAGCTCCGTTCATGATCAAGATCATCTATTTGTAATCATACATGTTGTGTTTGCGGGGATCCGATGGATAACGAGATGCTATTTCAGATTGATTATTAATTCTATCATGTCTTTGTTATTTGTGATCTTGCATGCTCTCCGTTGTTAGTAGATATCTTGGCCGAGTAGATGCTAGCAAGTCCAAGAGGGAGTATTTATGCTCGATAGTGGGTTCATGCCTCTAGTAATCTGGGGAAGTGACAGAAATCTCTAAGGTACTAGATGTGATGTTGCTACTAGGGAGAAAACAACAATCCTTTGTTCATAGAACAATCATATTGTTTACTTTACACGCAATGCATAATGCAATTATCTGTTGCTTGCAACTTAATACTGGAGGGGGTTCGGATGATAACCTGAAGGTGGATTACTAGTCATAGATGCAGTTGGATTACGGTCTATGTATAATGTTGTAATGCCCAATCAAATCTCATAGGAGTCAAGATGATTAGTATATGCATGTATGCTTTCTCGATGTTTGTCAATTGCCCCTGCTGTAATTTGTTCACCCAACATGTCATCTATCTTAAGGAGAACCACCACCAGTGAACTATGGACCCCGGTCCTTTCTTTTACCATCAATCTACAACTCTTTACTACTTTCTGTTTACTTTCTGCAAGCTTTTACTTTCTTCCACACAATACGTTTAATCTTTTATTTTCAGCAAAACCAGTGAGATTGACAACCTCACTGTAAGTTGGCGGCAAAGTTCTATGGTTGTGTTGTGCAATATTCCAAGTTGGCAACAACACCTTGGAGGTGTTTCCTTGCTCCTACTGGTTCGATAACCTTGGTTTCATAACTGAGGGAAAACTTGCTGATGTGCTCATCATACCTTCCTCTTGGGGTTCCCCAACGAGCTCGATATATTTTGGGCCATCACTCCCTCCGTTTAGAAATATAAGACATTTTAGCTTTATGAATCGAATGTATCTAGACGTCTTTTAGTTATGGGTTTGTAGAGGTTAAGGGTGAACCTATACACTAAAAGGCGTCTAGATACATTCATTTCACAAAGCTAAAGCGCCTTATATTTTTCAACGGAGGGAGTAGAATCATATACTACTACTTGGTATGTGTGATGTTATGGTAACTAGCTCAGTAATTACGTCACTTTCTTTTTTCATTAATTAACTATAAAAGACATTTAATTCGAGACAAGTATCTACGCATACTTGTAGTTCAAGTTTGTAAAGATGCAGAAACTTAGGAAGAAGTTGAACCTCTTGACAAAACTCTCTGTGGTTTCTGATACAGAGTATATTAATTGACTATCCGATGGGTGCCTCCAAAAGATTTTTCTTAAAACTTTCAAAGCAACCTACAATTTACTTGTAGTTCAAATTTGACCTAATTTTGATGAATCTACATGGAGTCATTCAAGTGGCAGGGTTAGCTAGGAAGTTTGAAAACTCATAAAACATAGGAATCGTTAGTACAACATGTTGGTCCACTATATATACTAGTAAGTTGCACGTGCCTTGCATGTGAGACTCGGATAGTAGACGTATGACATATCATTACTATATACAATTATAATTGGTAAAGCACAAAAAATTATAAATTCGATCAACATCTATAAAGTATGGGTGTATATTTGGTCCTTGTACTTTGTATCATCGTGCAGAAGTCAAAGATTATTAGCTACCTAACACATGAAATTTTTGATAACATGGTCTACAAAAACATGGGAGAAGATTCTAGTATGATGGAGAAGTGTCTTTTGAGGTTTGTGCATGGCATTCATTATGCCGAAGACTATTAATAGAATCTTCTAGATGCTAGAATGGAAAAGAAGATCCAACGGCTAGAAAAGCTGGGATTCGTGATTCTTGATCCAACGGTCAACATTCAAAGTTATTCATACACTTTATAGTGGTTTGTAATGAGGACTATCAATAGAATCTTCAAGACGCTAGAATGGAAAAGAAGATCCAATGACTAGAAATGTTGGGATTCGTGAGTCTTGATCCAACATTCAATATTCAAAGTTGTTTGTACACTATATAATGGTAAGATCATGTAGAAGTCAACAATTATTAGCTATTAGTAAGTTGCACATGAGACTCAGATAGTAGACGTATGACATATCATCACTATATAAAATTAGAATTTGTAAAGCACAAAAAATTATAAATTTGATCAACATCTATAAAGTATGGGTGTATATTTGGTCATTGTACTTTGTATCATCATGTGTAGAAGTCAAAGATTATTAGCTACCTAACACATGAAATTTTTGATAACATGGTCTAGAGAAAAGTCAACACCCAGATTTTTAATCCCAGATGCCCATTATGCCATACCTCGCAATCCCAGGATTACCATTTTTGCGAGACATAACGGATTGGATATCACAGTACATCATCCATTACAAACCATATATAAGGTCTTACACCAATAAGGATCTCATGATCCAGTCTTAATACAACAAGCAGCGGAAATAAAAGATAGCGTAGCGGTGGGGTCCATCTTCAGGGGCACAGGCAGTGCTGACGAAGGCAGATAGTCCTAGTTATCATAGCCGTCCTGCTGACCATCATCTTCATAATCTCCTTCATAGTCTGGCCATGATAATAGCCAGGGACAAAAGCCATGAGTACTCTTTAAGTACTCGCAAACTACCAATAACAAGTAGTATAATTCTAAGTTAAAGTGCTAGAGGTAACTTTAACTATAAAGTTAAGTTTGAAACCTAAGCTGAGTTTAGAAACCAAGAAAGATAAAATAAGGTTCTAGAATCACTTAAGTTGGGAAGCTATTGTCATAACACAACCTTGTTGTGGTCAAGTCAAGATTCATCATTACTTCAAAGTATTTAGAAAACATCTGACAACGAAACAGTATGGCCATTCCAATCGCTCCATAATCATGACGCG
This sequence comes from Avena insularis, assembly GCA_023614405.1. Classification (NCBI taxonomy): domain Eukaryota; kingdom Viridiplantae; phylum Streptophyta; class Magnoliopsida; order Poales; family Poaceae; genus Avena; species Avena insularis. The sequence continues at coordinate 523,604,614 of CM042690.1, forward strand.
GCTATTCGAATAGTTTGACACTCTGCAGAGGTGGTGCACTTTCACCACAAGATTCGATACATTTGTCAGAGGTAACCCTGAATCATCATACTTAGTATGCAGATAATCAAACATAACCTTCCCTTTACACACCCTAGTATAAGAACCTCTCCTATGAGCATGGCCTCCCAACCATGACCATCAGTCATCTTGGGCACTGCATAGGTGGACAACATTGAGAGATAGCCTCAGCTCAAACCTCTTCCGTGAGGGAACTAATACTAATGCATATAAATTTCCAGCTAAGGCTTACCCAATTCAGGTAGTGTGGTTGTACGGTAAATTTGGAATGGTATCGCATCCGAATCCAACCATCAGTTTTATAAAAGGGTTAAGGCTCATGCCTCACTATTTTCATCATCCTCAACCATTTGTGTTTCTCAACACTTGTCAAAACATCTCAATAGAATGACTCATCATTCCACGGTTTTCATAATTCATTTTCACCAAGTGTTCCCATCTAAAGTGACTCAAGTTGTTGATCTACTCTAAACTACTAAGTTAAGAGTGTTCACTAAGGTGGAAAAGATGGGTTGAATCTCATGCCATAGAATGACATCTAAAGGGTTCTAAATAGGTCAAGTTTTATACTTTTTATGCTACCTTCAAAACAAGTAAAGAACTTTGTATAACCTAAGAGGGGTAAAACTTGTAACTAAGACTTGGGGTACTAATAGTCAAAGGGGTGTGATCAAAGCATGCTTAAGGCATCTTTGATAAACCATCTAGTTTGATTCTAGTTTGCTAAGTACTACACTTGCAAGTACTAACTTGCAAGGGTTAATCTTGGATAGTGCTAGCTTGCCTTGGTCAGTGATTGAAGTTTTCTTCTTCTTCTTCTTCTTCTTCTTCTTCTTCTTGGTCGAACTCCTCCTCCTCGAAAGCTTGGTCGGTACTAGCGTCTATAAATGCATAGGGAGTGCACAATCACCGAACAATACTTAACTATGGTAAGTAGCATTCTAAAACACACATTTGATGATCTATTATCATCACAAACATCACAAGTTTTAATTCAATAGTTTCATCTTTTTATTTTAGAAAAGTAATTTATACTCATTGAAATATTGACTAAAATTTAATATTCACCACCAAAATATGGGATCATGTGGACACATGTCCTCACCACATATTCTAACATGTGGGAATGAGATTTAAAGGTTGGATCAATATTACTTTAGTTTAAGTTTATTATTTAATGATTTAAAGTGACTAGAAATGCCTATATAGCATTATTTTGGTACTAGTCCAAAGTCACTGCATGTAAACCTTAATATTATTACATATTTAGATAGATATGATGAAATGTGATTTTTGAGAGTTGGAATCAACTCAAAAGCTAACTTGGTTGATTTTATAAAAATGTTGCAAGTTGCAAAAGGTTCTGTCTTATTATTTTTATTAGGAGATATATATAACTCTAATTGAATTAAATCCAACGGGCTTGGATAGATCATCTTAATACCTTTCAGGAAAAATTTGTTTCATGCTATTTGGATTTGTGAAACTCACAGAATTGAATTTTGAAATAGTGGACAGAAACTAGATTTAACTAAAAAGAAAAATCCAGATTTGAATGGGTGGGCTAGCGCGAGAAAAGAAATGGGCCGGCCCAGTGGCGCTCCGTGGTGCGGGGCTCAACTGACAGGGGGGTCCCGCTTGTCAGCGACACTTAAAATGTGAAACGGTACGCGCGCTGTGGGCCATAGGATTAGAAGCAAGATCAAGGGCTGAGGGTCATCGTCGACGACGAACAGGTCGCCGACAAGCTCGAACCCTAGCGGCTCGGTGGGGGTCTACTAGGGGCGTACCAGGGCTCCAACAGGGTCGACGAGGTGGGTAAACAACGTGGAAGACGATGGCGAGGCGAGGCGCGGTTGCGGCGGAGCTTGGGGTGGTCGCAATCAACGGCGCCCTTCTCCTCCTGACGCGGCTGCTCCGGCTCCAATTCCGGCGAGGCAGAGCTCGCCTTGCTCTGGCTAGAGGTGGGTGAGGTTCAGAGAGGTGAGGAGAGTGGAATGGTATGGAGAGAAGAGGCTGGGGAGGTCTCCTTTTATAGGCCCGACGGTGAGACCGAGCGGGATGGGCAGTCGACGGTGGCGACATGGCTACGACAGGGTAGAGGCATGGCTGCAGGTGGCGATCGATGTGTGGTTCCCTGGCGGTGCTCTAGAACTTGAATGCGAGCGTAGGGGCGGTGGCACGCGGTCTGGGCGAGGTGGCGCTCTGAGAGGCAGAGGCGGTGGTGTCCACGGCGAGCGGTGGCTGTGAGGCGTTGGGCGACCAGCGGGGGTGTCTGGGGTGTTCTCTAGGTCGAGGCGGAGCGGTGGGCGTGGGCTGCTGCCAAGGGGCGGTCTGTGCGAGCGGGGACCGAGCGCGCTCTAGGGGAGGCACTGGCATGGTGCGTTGGCACTGGGCGCGGTTTGTGCTCGGTGGTCCACTACTGCTCTTGGCTCGGGCAAGGGACAGGGAGTGGCGGTGAGCTCCTGGCTACCTCCTAGACATGGCGAGGGAAGAGGGAATGGTCTACTGCAGCGGGGCAAGGGTTGGCCGGCGAGGCATGGCTCGACATGGCATGGAATGGGGACTAGGGACAAGGGAGAGGGGTGTTAGGGGTTTGGTTAGATCAAGAGTGGACAGAGGAGATAAATGAAGATCATTTGGGGGCAAAACCCTGTGCTAGGATTAGAGTAGAGATTATGCATGCCAAGTGTTTGATTAAATGGCCGCACGAAAGAAAGTTTTGAATTTTGGTTTCAAAATTTTTGAGTGATCTCCACTAGTGATAGGTAGTCTCTGGTTGCAAGGGTTTTGAAAGTGGAGCTCAAAGAGATGGTTTTTGAAATAGGGGTGATCTATGCCTATGCATTAGATTCAATTTTAAACTGTCATTTAAAATAGTTAACAAAATGTTTAAGCAGATCAAAAGGTGGGCCTTGGTACCTCATTATGTGTACCAGCAAGGGGTGCCACGATCAAGAATTGTTTCTGTTAATTTTTGAGTACTAGGAATAGCCAAAGTAGGCATGAGAGTGAAATTTGCCAAAATGACCATTCCTCCTTTTTAATTCTTTTTGATTTGATTTTCTTTAGGAAAAGTTTGGGAATGATGTAGATGATGTTTAAATCACCTAAGAAACATTTTACAAGCATTGGATCATTCAATCATGGCAATTCAAACAACTCCTATTTTAAATGCACACATATATGAATGCTTTCATTTTAAATTTGAAAAAGTTTTTGTTAACCCTATTTTTGGATGATTTGATCTTGATAACCTTGGATTGAAGTTTTGGGATGTTACAAACCTTCCCCCCTTAAACAAAAATCTCGTCCCGAGATTTACAAAGAAAACTAGGAACTAAAGAGATCTAGGAACTCTGTCCTAATGTAATCTTCGCGCTCCCAAGTAGCTTCCTCCTTGGTATGGTTGCTCCACTTAATCTTGAGAAACTTGATACTCCTGGTCCTGGTGGTTCTGTAGGATTCATCTAAGATACGGATGGGCACTTCCCGATAGGTCAGGTCATTGTTGATTTCCACAGCTCTGTGATCGATGTTCTTGAAAACTTCCGTCTTCTCAAGCACTTCCAGACATTTGCGAAGTAACGAGATATGGAACACATTGTGGATGGCTGACATCTCTTCAGGCAGTTCCAGTTGGTATGATACTTCTCCTCGACAGTTCAGAATCTTGAAAGGTTCGATATATCTGGGGGCTAACTTTCCCTTCAGACTAAAGCGTTGGGTTCCCTTCAATGGTGAAACCTTGAGATATACAAAATCTCCGACATTGAAAGTCAGGTCTCTCCTTCTCTTGTCAGCATAGCTCTTCTGTCTCGATTGGGCGGTCTTGAGGTGCTCATGGACTTTGTGAACTTTCTCTTCTGCTTCGTGGAGAATGTCGGGTCCAAAGATCTGACTCTCTCCTACTTGTGACCAATTCAAAGGGGTACGGCACTTTCTTCCGCATAGGAATTCAAATGGTGCCATCTGCAAACTAGCTTGATAACTATTGTTATATGAGAATTCTGCGAAAGGTAGGCAGTCTTCCCATTTTGATCCATATTCCAACACACAAGCTCTAAGCATATCCTCTAGGATCCGGTTGACTCTCTCAGTCTGTCCATCTGTTTGCGGGTGATATGCGGTACTGAAGTTCAACTTGGTTCCTAATCCTTCTTGGACTTTCTGCCAAAATCTCGAGGTAAACTGGGTTCTTCGATCTGATACAATGGTCTTGGGGGTTCCATGCAGACTAACAATCCCAGCAATGTACAGCTCTGCTAGTTTTGCACTCTGGTAGGTAGTCTTGATAAGTATGAAGTGGGCTACCTTCGACAATCTATCAACGATGACCTAGATTGAGTCATTTCCCCTACTAGAAGTAGGCAGACCGGTGATAAAGTCCATTCTGACGGAATCCCATTTCCATTCCAGAATCTGCAATGGTTGCAATAGTCCTGCAGGTCTCTGATGCTTTGCTTTGACTCTTTGATAGATGTCGCATTTGGCGATGTAGCTTCCGATCTCTCTCTTCATCTTGTGCCACCAAAATTGCTCTTTCAAATCCTGATACATCTTTGTTCCTCCGGGGTGGATAGAATAAAGAGTATCATGAGCTTCCTTCATGATAACTTCCTTCAGCTCCGAATCTGCTGGCACACAGATACGTCCTTTGTACCACAGTACTCCTTCTTCGTCTTCGGTGAATCCAGGTACCTTTCCTGTACCAATACGACGTTTGATTCCGTCGATACTTTCATTCCCCTTCTGGGCTTCCTTGATTTGGCTAATCAAAGTGGGTTGAAGTTCAATGCTAGCTAGGAATCCTTTAATAACTAACTCAGTCCTGAACTACTCCAACTCCTCATACAAACTTGGTTGCTTCTCCTTGATCATGGTGTTAAGCCTACACGGCAATCTGCTAAGAGCATCCGCTACCACTTTGGATTTGCCGGGGTGATAGTGAATGTCAAGGTAATAATCCTTGATTAACTCTATCCATATCCTTTGTCTCATATTCATCTCCTTCTAAGTGAAGATATACTTCAGGATCTTATGATCTGAGTAAATCTCACAGCGATTACCCATCAAATAATGACGCCATGTCTTCAATGCTAGAACCACGGCTGCTAGCTCAAGATCATGGGTCGGATAGTTCTGCTCATGCTGCTTCAGTTGTCGAGACAGATACGTGATGACTTTGCCTTCTTGCATCAATACACATCCTAGGCCAATCTTGGATGCATCACAATACACATCAAACGGCTTCTTGATGTCTGGCATGATCAAAATTGGGGTGGATATCAATCTCTTCTTCAGCTCTTGGAAACTAGCTTCACACTTGTCTGTCCATTCAAACTTCTTGTCCTTCTTCAACAATTGGGTCACTGGTCGGGCTATGTCGAGAATCCTTCTACGAACTTGCGGTAGTATCCTGCTAATCCGAGAAATGAACGAACTTGGGTTTGATTGGTTGGGGCTTCCCATTCTTCGACATCTTTGATCTTGGTGGGATCAACAGAGACTCCTCCGACAGACACAATATGTCCTAGGAATCCTACTTCTTTCAGCCAAAACTCACACTTGCTGAACTTGGCATATAACTGATGCTCTCTCAGGGTTTCTAGAATGATTCTTAGATGTTGTTCATGCTCTTCTTCTGACTTGGAGTATATAAGGATGTTGTCGATAAACACAACTACAAACTTATCTAGGAAATTCATAAAGATCTTATTCATGAGACTCATGAAATAAGCAGGGCATTGGTTAATCCAAAAGACATAACCGTATACTCGTATAAACCATAGCGAGTAGTAAAGGCGGTCTTCGGAATATCCGTTGCACGAATCTTAAGTTGGTGATAACCAGTCGCAAGATCAATCTTTGATAATACCTGGGCTCCAGTCAACTAATCAAATAGATCCTCTATCTTTGGCAAGGGGTACTTGTTCTTGATGGTGACGTCATTCAACTTTATGTAATCGGTACACAGGCGGTTGCCTCCATCTTTCTTGTCTATGAATAATACTGGTGATCTCCATGGCGATGCGCTTGGTTGAATCAAGCCTTTCTTTAACATGGCATCCAATTGCTTCTTCAGTTCCACTAATTCTGAGGGGTTCATGGTATAGGGTCTCTAGGCTATAGGTCCGGTTCCGGGGATTAGTTCGATAATGAACTCAATATCCCTATCCGGGGGCATACCTGGCAATTCATCTGGGAATAGTCGGGGTATTCACAGACTACTCTGACTTGGTCAATGGTGGGCAGGGCTACACTCTTGTTGCACTTGAATTGACGGGGTAAGGTTTCATAGATATGCTCTACTGTTACTCCAGAACTACTGGTCATGGTGATGGCTTTCTTAGGACAGTCTATCAGTCCTTTATGCCTTGACATCCAGTCCATACCTAGTACTAATTCCAATCCTTTGGTTCCAAGTACAATTAGGTTGGCATAAAAATCTATCCCATGTATTCTGATAGGTACAGCTTTGCAAATTTTTCTAGCTTTTGTAGTTGAACCGGGGATTTGAACTATCATGACATGCTTCAGGTTGGTTGGGTGAATCTTACTAGTGCATACAAATTCTTCGGTGACAAATGAATGTGATGCTCCAGAATCAAACAATACTCTTGCTAAAACTGAGTTGACAGAAAACATACCCAACACTACATATGGCGCTTCCTGGGCTTCTTCTGCGTTCATGTGGAAGAGACGACCGTTGCGGTTGTGAGGGTTCCCTGGGGCAAATCTCCTTGGTTGAACACGACGCTGCTGCTGAGCTGGGGCATTCACAGGGGCATTGGCGGCAGTCTTCTTGGGACACTCATTGGAGTAGTGACCCTTCACTCCACACTCGAAACAAGTGATCTGGGACTTGTCCTTGACTGCGACAGGTACAACATTGCTGCCAGTTCTGGGTGCAGTGTTGTTGTTGTTGTTGCTCTTGGGAGGGGCACGGTTGAAATTGTTGGCATTGCCGGAGTTGTGATTGTTTCCTCCGGACTTCACATTGCCTTCGCTATGGTTGGGGTAGCTTGGGAGAGAATTTGGGGGTCGGTTGTTCCTTGGTGCATATCCTGGTGAAGGGTTGGGACGGTACTTCTGGTGACTACTGGATCCAGACTGCTGCATCATACGACGCTTGCGGTTGTCGTTTGCCTGGTTAATCTTCCCTTCCATCTGAATGGCAGAGTCGACTAGCTCTTCGAGATCCTAGAAACGGATGTTGACAAGGACAGTCTGCATCTCATCATGCAGTCCGTTTAAGAATCTCTCCTTCTTCTTGGCCTCCGTGTTGATCTCATCCGGTGCATATCTGGCAAGTGACAAGAATCTGTCACGGTACTCCACCACAGTCATTCTTCCTTGCTTCAATTCGCGGAATTCATCTCTCATCCTACTGACGAGACCTTGCGGCACGTGGGTGCGGCTAAACTTGACTTTGAATGCTTCCCAGGTTATCACCTGGCCATGGTTCATATTTAGGATGCTATTCCACCAAGCTCTTGCATCTCCCGCCGGATAGTGGGTGGCGAAGAGAACTTTCTCATTTTCATCAACTCCTGCAACTTCAAGGTTATTTTCCATGGTCTATAACCAGTCATCAGCATCTAATGGGTTCTCAGATTGGTTGAAGATTGGGGGATTTGTGTTCTGAAATTTTTTGAGTTTGGATCCATGGTGATCCTGATTTCCATGTCCTTGGTTGTTGAGAGCCATTTGGGCGATCTGCTGCAATGTTGCTAAGTTGGCTTGACGCTCGGCCCTACTTGCTTCACGGTCCGCGATGAGATTCTGCAAGATATGCAGCATTGGGTCCTGCGACGAGCTGCTCCCTCCTTGGTTTCCACGAGTCAACTGAAGATTGAGATAGATATAGGGGTAAGAGGGAAATTCTAAGGTTCATGGTTTTGGGTTTTCAAAGCTAAAACATTGAGTTAGACTCAAGTTTTTCAACTAACTTCATTTTCATTCATGCAAGCAAGCACCCGATACAACACACACCACAACAATCAAAGGGGAAAACAGATAGTTTGAAGAACCATTCTGCAAGCTACGATACAATGAGATGATATATCTCATGCTACGACAGTGCTCTAGTGCATCTACTCATCGTCGATGAAGTCGGAGTCTTCATCATCAATGTAGAAGTCCACAGCATCTTCTTCTAGAAAATCGTCATCGTTGCTGAGGTAAGAATCCATATCTCCCTGGATGTCTTCACCCTCATCTTCTTCTTCCTTGGCGGCAAGCTGAGCTTCTTGCTCCTTGACGGTCTTCTCGAGGTCGGCCACCTTCTTGTGAAGACGGGTGATGGTGCGATCCTTCTTTGCACGCTGGCGACAAAGAGACTGGCGATCTTGGACGAGCAGTGTGAAAGTCTGGGCCTTCTGGTCGGCGATTACACGGTTCTGGTTGGCTAACTCCCTGGCATTGTCCAGTTCCTGATGTCTGTCATGAAGCAAGAAATCAAGGTTCTCCACTTGACGCCTCAACTCTGGGTGACTTGGCATCTCCATCGGCATTCCCATGAAGTCACATCTTGCATAGTGGGAAAAACGGGTTCCTTGGATCTTGTTGACGCTAAGGGCACATAGACGTGCGAGAGCTTCATGCATTGCCTTGGCTAATCCATCTAGCCAGTTGTTCTCTCTCACGGAGAACTGAATTCTCCCGGAAGTTGGTGCTTCGATGCTTCCTCGAAGATCCGCGGTGACTAGCCACTGTAGGTCTCCTCCTGGGGGTCCTGGAAGTTGAGCTCCAAGAAACTCCGGATGTGGGCGTCCCAGTAACTCTGACAGCGAATCCAGATCCCTCTCGAAGGTCAGCTGACCTCCGTTTTCCAATTGGTAAAACTTGCTGAACTGAGTCTCCATCTACAAGAATTAAGGATGAGGAAGTTAGTGAAGTGATCAAGTGTGTCAAATTTTAAGTCATAATGTAAGAATTTTGAGGAACATGAATTTTTTTGAGAAAGAATGAGTTCACCAGGGTAAGAGAGGAAATAGTTTTTCATAAATACTCACTTTGGTTTTGAAGCTAAGTTTTTCGGTTTGGACGTCCATTCTAACTAGGGTCTCCTATGGTCAGGATGGCTCTGATACCAACTTGTCAACACCCGGATTTTTAATCCGAGATGCCCATTATGCCATACCTTGCAATCCCAGGATTACCATTTTTGCGAGACATAACAGATTGGATATCACAGTACATCTTCCATTACAAACCATATATAAGGTCTTACACCAATAAGGATCTCATGATCCAGTCTTAATACAACAAGCAGCGGAAATAAAAGATAGCGTAGAGGTGGGGTCCATCTTCAGGGGCACATGCAATGCTGACGAAGGCAGATAGTCCTAGTTATCATAGCCGTCCTGCTGAACATCATTTTGATAATCTCCTTCATAGTTTAGCCATGATAATAGCCAGGGACAAAAGCCATGAGTACTCTTTAATTAATCCCAAACTACCACTAACAAGTAGTATAATTCTAAGTTAAAGTGCTAGAGCTAAGTTTAACTATAAAGTTAAGTTTGAAACCTAAGCTGAGTTCAGAAACCAAGAAAGATAAAATAAGGTTCTAGAATCACTTAAGTTGGGAAGCTATTGTCATAACACAACCCTGTTGTGGTCAAGTCAAGATTCATCATTACTTCAAAGTATTTAGAAAACATCTGACAACGAAACAATATGGCCATTCCAACTGTCCATAACCGCGGACGCGGCTATTCGAATAGTTTGACACTCTGCAGAGGTGGTACACTTTCACCACAAGATTCGATACATCTATCAGGGGTAACCCTGAATCATCATACTTAGTATGCAGATAATCAAACATAACCTTCCCTTTACACACCCTAGTATAAGCACCTCTCCTATGAGCATGGCCTCCCAACCATGACCATCAGTCATCTTGGGCACTGCATAGGTGGACAACATTGAGAGGTAGCCTCAGCTCAAACCTCTCCCGTGAGGGAACTAATACTAATGCATATAAATTTCCAGCTAAGCCTTACCCAATTCAGGTAGTGTGGTTGTACGGTAAATTTGGAATGGTATCGCATCTGAATCCAACCATCAGTTTAATAAAAGGGTTAAGGCTCACGCCTCAATATTTTCATCGTCCTCAACCATTTGTGTTTCTTAACACATGTCAAAACATCTCAATATAATGACTCATCATTCCAAGGTTTTCATAATTCATTTTCACCAAGTGTTCCCATCTAAAGTGACTCAAGTTGTTGATCTACTCTAAACTACTAAGTTAAGAGTGTTCACTAAGGTGGAAAAGATGGGTTCAATCTCATGCGATAGAATGACATCTAAAGGGTTCTAAATAGGTCAAGTTTTATACTTTTTATGCTACCTTCAAAACAAGTAAAGAACTTTGTATAACCTAAGAGGGGTAAAACTTGTAACTAAGACTTGGGGTACTAATAGTCAAAGGGGTGTGCTCAAAGCATGCTTAAGGCATCTTTGCTAAACCATCTAGTTTGATTCTAGTTTGCTAAGTACTACACTTGCAAGTACTAACTTGCAAGGGTTAATCTTGGATAGTGCTAGCTTGCCTTGGTCAGTGATTGAAGTTTTCTTCTTCTTCTTCTTGGTCGAACTCCTCCTCCTCGAAAGCTTGGTCGGTACTAGCGTCTATAAATGCATAGGGAGTGCATAATCACTAAACAATACTTAACTAGGCTAAGTAGCATTCTAAAACACACATTTGATGATCTATTATCATCACAAACATCACAAGTTTTAATTCAATAGTTTCATCCTTTTTATTTGAGAAAAGTAATTTATACTCATTGAAATATTAACTAAAATTTAATATTCACCACCAAAATATGGGATCATGTGGACACATGTCCTCACCACATATTCTAACATGTGGGAATGAGATTTAAAGGTTGGATCAATATTACTTTAGTTTAAGTTTATTATTTAATGATTTAAAGTGACTAGAAATGTCTATATAGCATTATTTTGGCACTAGTCCAAAGTCACTGCATGTAAACCTTAATATTATTACATATTTAGATAGATATGATGAAATGTGATTTTTGAGAGTTGGAATCAACTCAAAAGCTAACTTGGTTGATTTTATAAAAATGTTGCAAGTTGCAAAAGCTTCTGTCTTCTTATTTTTATTAGGAGATATCTATAACTCTAATTGAATTAAATCCAACGGGCATGGATAGATCATCTTAATACCTTTCAGGCAAAATTTGTTTCATGCTATTTGGATTTGTGAAACTCACAGAATTGAATTTTGAAATAGTGGACAGAAAGTAGATTTAACTAAAAAGAAAAATCCAGATTTGAATGGGTGGGCTAGCGCGGGAAAAGAAATGGGCCGTATGATTAGAAGCGAGATCAACGGCTGAGGGTCGTCGTCGACGACGAACAGGTCGCCGGTGAGCTCGAACCCTAGCGGCTCGGTGGGGGTCTACTGGGGCGTACCAGGGCTCCAGCGTGGTCGGCGAGGCGGGCAAACAACGTGGAAGACGATGTCGAGGCGAGGCGCGGTTGCGGCGGAGCTTGGGGTGGTCGCAATCAACGGCGCCCTTCTCCTCTTGCCGTGGCTGCTCCGGCTCCAATTCCAGCGAGGCAGAGCTCGCCTTGCTCCGGCTAGAGGTGGGTGAGGTTCAGAGAGGTGAGGGGAGTGGCATGGTGTGGAGAGAAGAGGCTGGGGAGGGCTCCTTTCATAGGCCCGACGGTGAGACCGAGCGGGATGGGCAGTCGACGGTGGCGACATGGCTACGGAGGGGTAGAGGCATGGCTGTGGGTGGCGATCGATGTGTGGTTCCCTAGCGGTGCTCTAGAACTTGAATGCGAGCGTAGGGGCAGTGGCACGCGGTCTGGGCGAGGTGGCGCTCTGAGAGGCAGAGGCGGCGGTGTCCACGGTGAGCGGTGGCCGTGAGGCGTTGGGCGGCCAGCAGGGGTGTCTGGGGTGTTCTCCAGGGACAGGGGTGGCGGTGAGCTCCTGGCTACCTCCTAGACATGGCGAGGGAAGATGGAATGGTCTGCTGCAGTGGGGCAAGGGTTAGCCAGCGAGGCATGGCTCGGCATGGCATGGCATGGGGACTAGGGACAAGGGAGAAGGGTGTTAGGGGTTTGGTTAGATCAAGAGGGGACATAGGAGATAAATGAAGATAATTTGGAGGCAAAACCCTGTAGTAAACAGTGAGCTAGGATTAGAGTAGAGATTATGCATGCCAAGTGTTTGATTAAATGGCCGCGTGAAAGAAAGTTTTGAATTTTGGTTTCAAAATTTTTGAGTGATCTCCACTAGTGATAGGTAGTCTCTGGTTGCAAGGTTTTTGAAAGTGGAGATCAAAGAGATGGTTTTTGAAATAGGGGTGATCTATGCATATGCATTAGATTCAATTTTAAACTGTCATTTAAAATAGTTAACAGAATGTTTTTAGCAGATCAAAAGGTGGGCCTTGGTACCTCATTATGTGTACTAGCAAGGGGTGCACGGATCAAGAATTGTTTCTGTTAAGTTTTGAGTACTAGGAATAGCCAAAGTAGGCATGAGAGTGAAATTTGCCAAAATGACCATTCCTCCTTTTTAATTCTTTTTTATTTAATTTTCTTTAGGAAAAGTTTGGGAATGATGTAGATGATGTTTAAATCACCTAAGAAACATTTTACAAGAATTGGATCATTCAATCATGGCAATTCAAACAACTCCTATTTTAAATGCACACATATATGAATGCTTTCGTTTTAAATTTGAAAAAGTTTTTGTTAACCCTATTTTTGGATGATTTGATCTTGATAACCTTGGATTGAAGTTTTGGGATGTTACAAGAAACAAGGGAGAAGATTCTAGTATGATGGAGAAGTGTGTTTTGAGGTTTGTGCATAGCATTCATTATGCCGAAGACTATCAATAGAATCTTCTAGATGCTAGAATGGAAAAGAAGATCCAATAGCTAGAAATGTTGGGATTCACGAGTCTTGATACAACTGTCAACATTCAAAGTAATTCATACACTATATAGTGGTTTGTAATGAAGACTATCAATAGAATCTTCAAGATGCTAGAATGGAAAAGAAGATCCAACAACTGGAAATGTTGGGATTCGCGACTCTTGATCCAACGACCAATATTCAGTAATTTGTTTGTACACTATATAGTGGTAAAGTTAACGATTATTAGCTATTAGTAAGTTGCACAGGAGACTCAGATAGTAGATGTATGACATATCATCACTAGATAAAATTATAATTGGTAAAGCACAAAAAATTATAAATTTGATCAACATCTATAAAGTATGAGTGTATATTTGATCCTTGTACTTTATATCATCATGTAGAAGTCAAAGATTATTAGCAAGGGAGAAGATTCTAGTATGATGGAGAAGTATGTTTTGAGGTTTGTGCATAGCATTCATTATGCTGAAGATTATCAATAGAATCTTCTTGATGCTAGAATGGAAAAGAAGATGCAACGGCTAGAAATGCTGGGATTCGCGAGTATTGATCCAACGGTCAACATTCAAAGTTATCCGTACACTATATAGTGGTTTCTAATGAAGACTATCAATAGAATCTTCAAGATGGCTAGAATGGAAAAGAAGATCCAACGACTGGAAATGTTGGGATTCCCGAGTCTTGATCCAACGGTCAATATTCAAAGTTTTTTATACACTATATAGTGGTAAGATCATGTAGAAGTCAACGATTATTAGCTACTAGTAAGTTGCACGTGAGACTCAGATAGTAGACGTATGCCATATCATCACTATATACAATTGTAATTGGTAAAGCACAAAAAATTATAAATTTGATCAACATCTATAAAGTATGGGTGTATATTTGGTCCTTGTACTTTGTATCATCATGTAGAAGTCTAAGATTATTAGCTACCTAACACATGAAATTTTTGATCACATGCATGGTCTAGAGAAACAAGGGAGAAGCTTCTAGTATGACGGAGAAGTGTGTTTTGAGGTTTGTGCATAGCATTCATTATGCCGAAGACTATAAATAGAATCTTCTATATGCTAGAATGGAAAAGAAGATCCAACGGCTAGAAATGCAGGGATTCATGAGTCTTGATCCAATGGTCAACATTCAAAGTTATTCGTACACTATATAATGGTAAGATAAGATAAGATACTAGTAAGTTGCACGTGCCCTGCACTGGAGGCTCAGATAATAGACGTCTGGAATATCATCACTATATAAAATTATAATAGGTAAAGTAGGAAAAATATAAATTTGATCAACATCTATAAAGTATGGGTGTATATTTGGTTCTTCTACTTTGTATCATCATGTGTAGAAGTTAAAGATTATTAGCTACCTAACACTTGAAATTTGTGGTAACATGGTCTAGAGAAACGAGGGAGAAGATTCTAGTATGATGGAGAAGTGTGTTTTGAGAGGTTTATGCATAGTGCATTCATTGTGTTCAAGACTATCAATAGAATCTTCTAGATGCTAGAATGGAAAAAAGATCCAATGGCTAAAAATGTTCGTATTCGCGAGTCTCGATCCAACGGTCAATATTCAAAGTTATTCATACACTATATAGTGGTAAGATAAGATGTCTAAAAACATGGCTTGTGGCATTCAGATCCATTATTCTTCAGACTGTCTTTACAGAAAGGAACAATCTCGTCATCACTTGGAAAATTAATAATGATATTTCCTGATATTTGGAAACTCACATTGACGACATTGTTTACTACAATAAGATGCACCCGTCTACCTCCGAAAAGACAATTAATTCAAGAGCAATCTATCGCATTTACTTGTAGCTCAAGTTTGCTCTAATTTCGTTAAATTGTCAAGATGCAAAATATTAGCAAGAAGTTGAACTTGTTGTAAAAACTATCGGTGGTGGTTTGTGATATATTAAATCAGCCCCCAATGGTTACCTCTAAAAAACGTAAAACTTTCAATGCAACCTACAATTTTCTTTTAGTTCAAAATTGAACTAATTTCAGTAAATCGACATAAAATCAATTTCAAGTGGGAAAAGTTAGCTATACGAATAAGTTTGAAAACTCATAAAACACGGGAATCATAAGTACAACATGAGGGTCCACTATATATGTATGAAAGCTTGGCTTGTGGCATTCAGGTCCATATCCTTCGGACTTTGTTTACGAAAATGAACAATAATCTCATCATCACTCATAAAATTGAAAATTTTCTTTCCTGATAGTTGTAAACTCACACCGGCGGTACTGATTACTATAAGAAGATGCATCCAACTACCTCCAAAGAGACATTTAATTAAAGAAAAATCTATCACGCTTACTTGTAGCTCAAGTTTGAGCTAATTTTTCGTTAAATTATCAAGATGCAAAATCTTAATGAGAAAGGAGTTAAAAACCTATTGTCAAAACTCTCGGTTGTTTTCTGATATATTAACTGAGCCCCCAATGGGTAAACCTCCAAAAGTTTTTTGTAATTCTTTAGAAGCAACCTACAATAATTTAGTTGTTGTAGTTCAAGTTTGACCAAATTTCCATAAATTTAGGCATGAAGTCATTCAAGTGGGGCAAAGTTAATTAGATATGTAGGGAGTTTGAAAACTCATAAAACATGGGAATCGTAAGTAAAACACGTTGGTCCACTTAATCTGTCTAAAAGCTTGGCTTATGGCATTGAGATCCATATTCTTCAGACTTTCTTTACATAAAAGAACCATCTCGTCATCGCTCGGAAAACTAGGATTTTCTTTCCTCATAGTTAGAAACTCACACCGACGACATTGTTTACTAGAAGAAGATGCACCCATCTACCTACGCAAATACATTTAATTCAAGAGCAATCTGTCACGCTTACTTGTAGTTCAAGTTTGATCTAATTTCGTTAAATCGACAAGAAGTCACTGAAGTGTGCAAAGTTTGCTAGGAAGCTTGAAAAATCCTAGTAATAAAAACTTGGGCATTACATATAAGAAACCATTGGTCCAGTTTGTGTGATAATTGGGGTGGTTGAATTTTCTTTTAACTATGGTAGGTCTCATAGGAGAGAGGTGCTTCAAAGTTAACAGGATCGATGGAAGTACAACTTACATCAAGGACCTCATAAAACATGAAAATTGCATCCAAGTCGATCTATTTAACACAATAACCCTAAAACTAAATAATGAAGTGTGTGTTTTGTTGTTTGCGCATACTAGCGTTCATCATGCTAAAGACTATCAATAGAATCTTTCTCGATGCTAAGGGAAAATAGAAGATCTAACGGTTAGCAATGTTTGGATTTGCCAGTCTTGATCCAGCGGTCAATGTTCGAAGTTAATTCATACACTATACAATGGTGGTATGGTATTGTAAGAGATAAGACAAGAAGTACCGTGAATGGCCGATCTAATGGTTGGTCTCGTAGGAGTGAGGTGCTTCAGAGTTAAGACGGTCAGTGAAAGTACAAGTTACATCAAGGACCTCATAAAAAATGAAAATTGCATCCAAGTCCATGCATGCATTTAGCACAAGGACCCTGAAACTGTTCAATGAAGTGTGTGTTTTGAGGTTTGCGCATACTAGCGTCCATTGGGGTAAAGACTATCATAGAATCTTTCTAGATACTAATAATGGAAAAGTAGATCCAACGGTTAGCAAAGTTTGGATTTGCTAGTCTTGATCCAATGGTTAATGTTCAAAGTTTGGATTTGCCAGTCTTGAACCAACAGTAAATGTTCAAAATGGGTTCAAAATTTCCTTCCCTCTCGATGTTTGGCCGATCTTTTGAATAACCTTCCCTCCCGATGTTTGGGAAGCATGTGAAAATTTTGAAGACCGAAAAACTTTGAATTTTTGTGCCGCCAAAGACCAAAGTGGTTTCCTTCCTGTCCTCCTCGTCCCTACTCCAGACCAACGTGCGGCTGTCGAACACGCCAGAGACACAAAGCCCCGTAACAAGGCCCACATGCACAGCGCCATGCTATAGACGAGGGGAGAGAGATTAGCCGGACCGGTGCGCGAGGGGAAAGGGGAGGAGACATGGAGCATAGGGAAGGAGAGAGAAAACACACGATTTGTTTTGCGTGCATAGGTCCTGAAATTTACTACTACTAGAGTGTACACTGTAAGGCCGCAGGAGTACCTCGTGTCAGAAACCCATCATAACTTTGCTCTGACATGGAACCGCCTTCAACTTCTCTTTGTTGCCGCCCTCTTCCCCTGCCAACATTTTATTCTCTCAGCATGTACAACGCATGGACAGAGGTGACCATATGTCTAAGCAAAGAATATACTACTCCCGCATAGTGTAAAAAAGCACACCTTAATAAGGCTCAGATAGTAAATGTATGACATATCATCACTATATAAAATTATAATTGGTAAATCACAAAAAAATACAAATTTGATCAACATCTATAAAGTATGGGTGTATATTTGGTCCTTGTACTTTTATCATCATGTGTAGAAGTCAAAGATTATTAGCTACCTAACACTTGAAATTTTTGGTAACATGGTTTAGAGAAATGAGGGAGAAGATTCTAGTATGATGGAGAAGCGTGTTTTGAGAGGTTTATGCATAGTGCATTCATCGTGTTCAAGACTATCAATAGAATCTTCTAGATGCTAGAATGGAAAAGAAGATCCAACGGCTAGAAATGCTGGGATTCGCGAGTCTTGATCCAACGGTCAACATTCAAAGTTATCCGTACACTATATAGTGGTAAGATAAGATAAGATAAGATAAGATCATGTAGAAGTCAAAGATTATTAGCAACGAGGGAGAAGATTCTAGTACGATGGAGAAGTGTGTTTTGAGGTTTGTGCATAGCATTCATTATGCTGCAGACTATCAATAGAATCTTCTAGATGCTAGAATGGAAAAGAAGATCCAACGGTTGGAAATGTTGGAATTCACGAGTCTTGATCCAACGGTCAATATTCAAAATTATTCGTACACTATATAGTGCTACGATAAGATAAGATAAGATATCTCTATCTCTACTACTATAGTGGAGCAGTTTTGAATTGGATCCATAACACCAATCCTGACCGTTGGGCTATTGGATCCAATGGTTCAGAGAAGCTGGATTCGTGTTGAATAATATCTAGAGCAAACTCCACCATGCATGTTCTAGAACCATCATGTCACCACCCCCAAAATTTCATAGCACAGTAGACTGTATTCTCTCTACCTACTACTATAGTGGAGCAGTTTTGAATTGGATCCATAGCATTAATCATGACCGTTGGGCTGTTAGATCCAATGGTTCAGAGCAACTGGATTCGTGTTGGATAATACTCCCTCCGCCAAAATATAAGGCGCCTAAGGATTAGTCAAAAGTCAATATTTTTTAAGTTTGACCATGATTATACAAAAAAATATAAAAAATTAGAATACTAAATTAATATCAATAGATTCACCATAAAGTATATTTTCTTAATATGTTCATTCGATATTGTAGATGTAGATATTTTTTTCTAAATATTTGGTCAAACTTAGTAAGGTTTGACTTTTGACCAATCCTTAGGCGCCTTATATTTTGGGACGGAGCGAGGGAGTATAGACCTAGATGCTAGATTGGAAAAGAAGATCCAATGGTTAGCAATGTTTGGATTTGCCAGTCTTGATCCAACTGTGAATGTTCAAAGTTAATCTCTACACTATATGTAGTGGTATGGTATTGTAAGAGATAAGAGACAAGATAAAGATAAGATAGAAGTATTGCGAATGGCCGATCTAATGGTAGGTCTCGTAAGAGCGAGGTGGTTGAGATTTAACACGGTCGGTGTAAGTACAAGTTACATTAAGGACCTCACAAAAAATGAAAATTGCATCCAACAAGTCCGTGCATTTAGCACAAGGACCCTTAAACCGAGTAATGAAGTACTATGTGTTTTGAGGTTTGCGCATACTAGTGTTCATCGTGCTAAAGACTATCTGTATAATCTTTCTAGATGCTAAGAATGGAAAAGAAGATCCAACGATTTGCAATGTTTGGATTTGCCAGTGTTGATCCAACGGCCAATGTTCAAATAAGTTAATCCCTACACTATTTAGTGGTGGTATGCATGGTATTGTAAGAGATAAGAGACAAGATAAAGGTAAGATAAGAAGTATTGCGAATGGCCGATCTAATGGTATGTCTCATAGGAACAAGGTGATTGAGAGTTAACACTGTCGGTGGAAGTACAAGTTACATCAAGAACCTCGTAAAATATGAAAATTCTATCCAAGTCCATGCATTTTATCACAAGGATCTTGACACTGAGCAATAAAGTACTGTGTGTTTTTAGGTTTTCGCATACTAGCGTTCATCATGCTAAAGACTATCAGTAGATCAAATCTTTCTCGATGCTAAGAATGGAAAAGAAGATCCAACGGTTAGCATGTTTGGATTTGCCAGTCTTAATCCAACGGTTAATATGTTCAAAGTTAATCCCTACACTATGTATCGGTATGGTATTGTAAGAGATATGAGACAAGATAAAAGATAAGATAAGAAGTACTGCGAATGGCTGATCTAATGGTAGGTCTCATAAGAGCGAGGTGCTTGAGAGTTAACACGGTGGGTAGAATTACAATTTACATCAAGGACCTCATAAAAAATGAAAATTGCATCCAAGTCCATGCATTTATCACAAGGAGCTTGAAACCGAGTAATGAAGTACTGTGTGTTTTGAGGTTTGCGCATACTAGTGTTCATCATGCTAAAGACTATCAATAGAATCTTTATATATATGCTAAGAATGGAAAAGAAGATCCACCGGTTAGCAATGTTTGGATTTGCCAGTCTTGAGATCCAACGGTCAATGTTCAAAATAAGTTAAACCCTACACTATGTAGTGGTGGTATATATGGTATTATAAGAGATAAGAGCAAGATAAAGATAAGAAGTACTGCGAATGGCTGATCTAATGGTAGGTCTTGTAAGAGCGAGGTGCTCGAGTGGTCGGTAGAAGTACAAGTTACATCAAGGACCTCATAAAAAAATTAAAATTCCATCCAAGTCTGTGCATTTGGCAGAAGGACCTTGAAACCGAGTAATAATGAAGTACTGTGTGTTTTGAGGTTTGCACATACTAGTGTTCATGATGCTAAAGACTATTAGTAGAATCTTTCTAGATGCTAAGAATGGAAAAGAATATCCAACGGTTAGCAATGTTTGGATTTGCCAGCCTTGATCCAACGGTCAATGTTCAAAGTTAATCGGTTCAAAGTTTGACCTAATTTCATGAAACAGTGAGCAAAGTTTGACCTAATTTCATTAAATAGTTAGGATGCAATATCTTAGAAAGAAGATGAACCTGCCATCAAAACTCTCGGTGGTTTTATATATATATTAATTGACCCTTCCCCCTGATGGGTACCTCCAAGAGCTTTTTCATAAAACTTTCAAAGCAACCTACAATTTACTTGTAGTAGTCCAAATTTTACCTAACTTCGATAAATCGACATAAAATCATTCAAGTGGGTGAAGTTAGCTAGGAAATTTGAGAACTGATAGAACATGGGAAATCGTAAGTGCATCGTGTTGGTCCACTATATATGTGTGACAACTTGGCTTGTGGCATTCAGATCCATAGTCTTTGGACCTTCTTTAGTGGAAAGAACAATCTAGTCATCACTCGAAAAAATTAAGAATGTTCTTTCCTAAGATAGTTGGAATCTCACAATGGCAGCATTGTCTACTACAAGAAGATGCACCTATATCTACCTCCAAAAAGACTTTTAAATCCAGAGGAATCTATTGCACTTACTTGTAGCTAAAATTTGGCCTAGTTTTGTTAAACTGGCAAGATGCAAAATCTTAGCAAGAAGTTGAATTTGTCATCAAAAATCTCGTTGGATGGTTTCTCATATATTAATTGTGACCCCCGATGGGTACCTTCAAAAGCTTTTTCGTCAAACTTTCAGAGTAACCTACAATTTGCTTGTAATAGTTCAAATTTGACCTAATTTTGATAAATCGACATAAGATCATTCAAGTGGGCGAAGTTAGGTAGTGAGTTTGAGAACTCATAAAACACAGGAAATCATAAGTACAATATGTTGGTCCACTATATATATATATGTGTGAAAACTTGGCTTCTGGCATTTAGATCGATATTCTTCGAACTTCCTTTACAAGAGAGAAAAATCTTGACATCACTCAGAAAATTGAGAATGGTCTTTCCTGATAATTGGAAACTCACACCGACGACGTTGTTTACTACAAGAAGATGCACCCATCTACCTTTGAAAATACATTTAATTCAAGAGCAATCTATCACACTTACATGTAGCTCAATTCTGACTTAATTTTGTTAAATTGTCAAGATGCAAAATCTTAGAAAGAAGTTGAACCTATCATCAAAGCTCATAGTGGTTTCTGATATATTAATTCACCCCTCCCCCGAAGGGTACCTCCAAAAGCTTTTTCTTGAAACTTTCAAAGCAACCTACAATTTACTTGTAGTTCAAATTCAAGCTAATATAATTTCGATAAATCGGGATAAAGTCATTCAAGTTGGCAGAGTTAGATAGGAAGTTTGAAAGCACATAAAACATGTGTATCGTTAGTACAACATATCGGTCCACTCTATATATATGTCTGAAAACCTAGATTGTGGCATTTAGATCCATATTCTTCAGACTTTCTTGAGGAAAAATAACAACCTCCCTTGTCATCTCTCGGAAAATTGAGAATTCAATGTTCTTTCCTCATAGTTCGAAACTCACACCGACGACATTGTTTACTGTATATTGATTTTTTTCAATGAGTATACTATTTAATACTGTATATAGTTGGTCAAACTTTGTAACGTTTGACTTTGACTAAACCTAATATGCTGAGTAATACTCCCTCCGTTTAGAAATATAAGACGTTTTAGTTTTGTAAATCGAAGGTATCTAGACGTCTTTTAGTATATGGGTTCGTAGAGGTTCATAGTGAACCTATACACTAAAAGGCGTCTAGATACATTAATTTCACAAAGCTAAAACGTCTTATATTTCTGAACAGAGGGAGTATTAAATAATGGAGTATAGGATAAGATTAGGAAAACAACATTTTTTTAGAACCCTCACAAGCTTTTTCTTAGTATCACAGATCTGAATATTACATTGACACTGATGATTAACCAAAATACGAACAAAAAAAACCCAAACACATATGGAGTAGTAGTAGTACAACTTACCAACTTCTAGGGGGACTCCGCGGTCTTCTCAGGCGACATGGAAGCATCCTCCACGGGCAACTTTGCCGCGTCCTCCATGGTACCACAGCCAAGCAGGGACTCGTGGATGCTAGGTAGCACGCTGCTGTGCGCGATGGTAACACCGGCCAGCAGCTTGCTGAGCTCCTCGTCGCGCATGATGTAGAGCATCACATGCCTCGGGATGATGCGGATCTTCTTGCTATCCTTCGCGGCTTTGCCGGTGAGCTCCAGCACCTCGGCGGTAAGGTACTCGAGAACGGACGCGAGGTAGATGGGAGCCCCGAAACCTGTGCGCTGGGAGTGTCGACTCCTTGAGGTAGCGCACGATCTGGCCGACGGGGAAATGCAGCCCGGCCTTGACGGACCTCGACACCTGCTTCTTCCTGCAGCTACATGGTGCAAGACTGTGACTTGGAGTAGCCAGAGCAGGATTCGGAAGCCAGCGACATGTCTTCTTTTTCTCCACGGACTTTGTCGCCGCCACCTGGGTCTTCTTCTTCCCACGGGGAGCTCCGGTCTTTGGAGCCATAGCTGCAAAGTCTAAGAGGACGAAAGGTTAATTCTGGAGGGCCGGTGAAGGTGCCCAGGTCCCTTGCATTGAAACTTTAATAGCGTTGTCTTTACTGTTTTACAAGTATAAATTTTTAATAGGAGTACTACTAAAAGGCTATGCGCATGTTTCCTTATTTTCTTTCACTTTTTTGAAACATGGTCAGATGTGTCAGCATGAAAATTCATACAAAGAAGTTGTATCTTTCAAAACAATAGTCGGTTTTCAGTATGACTGCGTGGGTACAATAATTAGTACTATATGAATTTCTGACAAATTTACAAGCAATCTATCACGCACTTGTAGTTCAAAATTTACCTACTTTGGTTTTATTGACAAAATGTCATTTAATTATACGAAATTAGCTAGAAGGCCTGAAATTCATGATACTTGTTAACCATGAAACATGCTCTATTTTCTGTGAAATTTATGGCATTCGGAGCCATACTCTTATCCTTTTCTTTAAAAAATAATTATATGTGGCACTTATAAAATAATTTAACAAAATTCTATACATAAAAGTTAAAAAGTCCAATTAACAACATTAGTATGCCATGCCAAGATGCACCCCATCTACCCGAAATGGACACGACCTTTGTCATTATTTAACTTGAAACCCAAGTACTCCCTTCGTCTCAAAATAGATGTCGCAATTTTTTTTTAAATTTTGATGTATCTAGACTAGATAGTGGCTAGATACATCCAAATTTAAACAATTTTGAGACATATATTTTGAGACGGAGGGAGTATGTTAACACATAGCTGGTCATATTATGAAGAAGTGTTTTCAAACCTTGTCAAAATTTATGTTTATCATTTACGGAAGAGGACACCATACATAAGTGCTTAATATTTTTTATTGTTTTCTTTACTTTTCTTTAATTTATCCCAATAAACGGGACGAGTGGTGCAGATATGACCTTGACATTGGTAACTTGGTTTAAAATGTGAACAACGTTTATACATGGTTATGACCATATTGTGTAGCAAGTTTTTCGAAAGTTGTCCAAATCCATGTTTGTAGTTTTCGTCCAAACAAGCACAAATATAAGAGGACACCATTTAAGTTTCAACTATGTATCATTACCACCCCCCCCACCCCCCACCCCGCCCGCAAAAAAACTATGTATCATGACACACACTAAAATAAGTATTTTCATATAGTATGAACATGCGGTGGAAATTATCTATATTTTGCTAGAATACAGTGAGTGCACTCTAAGCCAAATTATCCGGACGTACTTAATTATTAAAAACAAATCCTATCACTTGGAAATTGAAAAGCATTTTCCTAAAAGTTCGGAACTCTCATTGACAATATTATTTACCAAAGCCAAGATGTTTCGTAGAACGAGATATAGTACACTGCCCGCCTCTTCTCTGGATGCCATTTAATTGTGCACTCGGGCACGCTTCTTCGGTGGGGGCGGGAAGAGACCTCCTCGTCGTCGTCCTCGGCCACCTCCCCGTCATCGTCCTCGGCCTCCTCCCTGTCGTCGTCTTCGGACTCCTCCACAAGGTCGACCTCAGACTGCTCCTCTTCCTCAGTCTCATCTTCCGTCTTATCGGAGTCGCTCGGTGTTGGTGGTGGTGTCCCTTCGAAAAAGCACTACCAGTGGCTATCTTCTTCATCAGAGGAGTCAGACAGCAACGGCAGCCATGTCCCGTCGACTGAGTATGGGCTTCCAGGTGGAGTTTCGGGGCCTTTCGCATTTGTCAGGTCAATCGACGTGTTCTGGAGAGAGTTGTCATACAAAATTTTGGAAGGAGATAGAGAGAGATCGAGTTCTAAGCAACGATGCGTTGGGTGTTTTGGGTGAAAGTAGGGGTGCGTACTGTTGCAATTTAAAATGTCTATTTATAGTCGTGCTTGTGTTAATACCCTGAAAACTATGCGAAAATATCATAAATAGATTGTACAAGACTCGTCCCGTCAACAAAAAAAGGATTATACCAGACTTGTCGGTTCTTGCTTTTTCTCGGCCCAGAGAATTCAGGAGGCGCCCTGCTTTATCCAAAAATGAAGAGAATCATGCAGATCTTGCTGAATTACTCGGTGTCTCTTACTTCCTCCATTAAAAATTAAGTGTCTATAGTAGTACATACTTATCTAGCTACAGTACTACTAGTATACGTATACTCTTCACAAAGTTGCATCATCGAACTTGATTGATGGTGATATGGTGTGGGCCTCATGTTTTTCTACACCGCTGCATCTCAGACTAGAAGTATAATCACTGCTCGAAAGCTTATACGGGAAGGAAGGAGAAATGGAGAGGATAGTGGATGGATGGTGAGAGGAGGGCGAAGGAGAGAGAAAATCTACTATGTAGTACGTCTACTAGTACCACGTGTCACGACCCATAGTAATATGTAAACTTTTAGCTGAAGTTAGATAGGAGCCATGATCAACTACAGTATGTGTGAAACCATTGGCTTGTGGCATTCTAAACCATATTATTTGGACTTTCTTCACAAAAAAACATCACCGTCCTCACTGGGAAAATTGAAATTCTTTTTTCCCTAATTGTTGGAAACTCCCACATGCAACAATGCTTACTATGCCAAGATGCACCCATCTATCAAACTATCGTGGGAACTCTATCAAATTGTAAACTATGATGTCAATATGGCCTTGATGACCTTGGTCGTTCGGGTTGAAATAAACCTGATAGTGTCCATACACATGGTAGGACAATATTGTGAAGCTATTTTTCCAAAACTTATCTAATCCCATGATTACAGTTTTCATGTCACGTGGTGCACAAGACATGATAGGACATCATGAGTAAAACTTTTGTTTTTTGTTTTTTGTTTTTAGTTTTCATTTATTCAATGTTCAAAATGGGTTCAAAATTCCCTTTCCTCCTGATGTTTGTCCGATCTTTTGAATAACCTTCCCTCCCGATGTTTTGGAAGCAAGTGAAAATTTCGAAAACCGGAAAACTTTGAATTTTTGTGCCGCCAAGGACCAAAGTGGTTTCCTTCCTATGTACCCTCGTCCCTAATCCACACCAACACGTGGCTGCCCAACACACCAGAGACACAGAGCCGCCGTACCAAGGCACACGTGCGCAGCGCCATGCTGTCGACGAGGGGAGAGAGACCAGCCGGGCCGGTGCGCGATGTGAAAGGGGAGGAGAGAGGGAGCATAGGGAAGGAGAGAGAAAACACATGATTTGTTTTGCATACATAGGTCCTGAAATTTACTACTAGTATAGTGGCTGCAGGAGTACCTCGTGTCAGACACCCATCATAACTTTGCTCTGACATGGAACCGCCTTCAACTTCTCTTTGCTGCTGCCCTCTTCCCCTGCCAACGTTTTATTCTCTCAGCATGTACAACGCGTGGACAGATATTTCTAAGCAAAGAAATATACTACTCCCGCACTGTATAAAAAAGCACACTTTAATCAGGCTCAGATAGTAAACGTATGACATATCATCACTATATAAAATTATAATTGGTAAAGCACAAAAAATTATAAATTTGATCAACATCTATAAAGTATGGGTGTATATTTGGTCCTTGTACTTTGTATCATCATGTGTAGAAGTCAAAGATTATTAGCTACCTAATAGTTGAAATTTTTGGTAACATGGTCTAGAGAAACGAGGGAGAAGATTCTAGTATGATGGAGAAGTGTGTTTTCAGAGGTTTGTGCATAGTCCATTAATTGTGTTCAAGACTATCAATAGAATCTTCGAGATGATAGAATGGAAAAGAAGATCCAACGGCTAAAAATCCTGGGATTCGCGAGTCTTGATCCAACGGTCAACATTCAAAGTTATCCGTATATTATATAGTGGTAAGATAAGATAAGATCATGTAGAAGTCAATGATTATTAGCTACAAGGGAGAAGATTCTAGTATGATGTAGAAGTGTGTTTTGAGGTTTGTGCATAGCATTCATTATGGTGAAGAGTATTAATAGAATCTTCTAGATGCTAGAATGGAAAAGAAGATCCAATGGCTAGAAATACAGGGATTCACGAGCCTTGATCCAATTGTCAACATTCAAAGTTATTTGTACACTATTTAGTGGTTTGTAATGAAGACTATCAATAGAATCTTAAAGAAGCTAGAATGGAAAAAAAGATCCAATAACTGGGATTCGCGAGTCTTGATCCAACGGTTATTATTCAAAGTTGTTTGTACACTATATAGTGGCAAGATCATGTAGAAGTCAATGCTTATTAGCTACTAGTAAGTTGCACGTGAGACTCAGATAGTAGACGTATGACATATCATCACTATATACAATTGTAATTGGTAAAGCACAAAAAATTATAAATTTGATCAACATCTATAAAGTATGGGTGTACATTTGGTCCTTGTACTTTGTATCATCATGTAGAAGTCAAAGATTATTAGCTACCTAACACATGAATTTTTTTGATAACATGGTCTAGAGAAACAAGGGAGAAGCTTCTAGTATGACGGAGAAGTGTGTTCTGAGGTTTGTGCATAGCATTCATTATGCCGAAGACTATCAATAGAATCTTCTAGATGCTAGAATGGAAAAGAAGATCCAATGGCTAGAAATGCAGAGATTCGCGAGTCATGATCCAACGGTCAACATTCAAAGTTATTCGTACACTATATAGTGGTAAGATAAGATAAGATAAGATATTAGTAAGTTGCACGTGCCCTTCACATGAGGCTCAGATAATAGACGTCTGGCATATCATCACTATATAAAATTATAATAGGTAAAGTGGAAAAAATATATATTTGATCAACATCTATAAAGTATGGGTGTATATTTGGTTCTTCTACTTTGTATAATCATGTGTAGAAGTCAAAGATTATTAGCTACCTAACAATTGAAATTTTTGGTAACATGGTCTAGAGAAACGAGGGAGGAGATTCTAGTATGATGGAGACGTGTGTTTTGAGAGGTTTATGCATAGTGCATTCATTGTGTTCAAATAGAATCTTCTAGATGCTAGAATGAAAAAGAAGATCCAATGGCTGGAAATGTTCGGATTCGTGAGTCTCGATCCAACGGTCAATATTCAAAGTTATTCGTACACTATATAGTGGTAAGATAAGATGTCTAAAACATGGCTTGTGGCATTCAGATGCATTACTCTTCAGACTATCTTTATAGAAAGGAACAATCTCGTCATCACTCGGAAAATTAAGAATGATATTTCCTGATATTTGGAAACTCACATCGACACATTGTTTCCTATAAGAAGATGTACCCGTCTACCTCCGAAAGACAATTAATTTAAGAGCAATCTATCGAATTTACTTGTAGCTCAAGTTTGATCTAATTTTGTTAAATTGTCAGGATGCAAAATCTTAGCAAGAAGTTGAACTTGTTGTAAAAACTATCGGTGCTGGTTTGTGATATATTAAATCAGCCCCCAATGGTAACCTCCAAAAAACGTAAAGCTTTCAATGCAACCTACAATTTACTTGTAGTTCAAAATTGAACTAATTTTAGTAAATCGACATAAAATCAATTTCAAGTGGGCAAAGTTAGCTATAGGAATAAGTTTGAAAACTCATAAAACACGGGAACCATAAGTACAACATGAGGGTCTACTATATATGTCTGAAAGCTTGGCTTGTGGCGTTCAGGTCCATATCCTTCGGACTTTGTTTACGAAAACTAACAATAATCTCATCATCACTCGGAAAATTGAGAATGTTCTTTCCTGATAGTTGGAAACTCACATCGGCGGTAGTGATTACTACAATAAGATGCATCCATCTACCTCCGAAGATACATTTAATTAAAGAAAAATCTATCGCGCTTACTTGTAGCAAAAGTTTGAGCTATTTTTTCGTTAAATTGTCAAGATGCAAAATCTTATTTAGAAAGGAGTTAAAGACCTATTGTCAAAACTCTCGGCTGTTTTATGATATATTAACTAAGCCCCCAATGGGTACACCTCCAAAAGTTTTTTGTAATTCTTTAAAAGCAACCTACAATAATTTAGTTGTTGTAGTTCAAGTTTGACCAAATTTCGATAAATATAGGCATGAAGTCATTCAAGTGGGGCAAAGTTAATTAGCTATATAGGGAGTTTGAAAACTCATAAAACATGGGAATCGTAAGTAAAACACGTTGGTCCACTTAATATGTCTAAAAGATTGGCTGATGGCATTGAGATCCATATTCTTCAGACTTTCTTTACATAAAAGAACCATCTCGTCATCACTCGGAAAACTGAGGATTTTCTTTCCTCATAGTTAGAAACTCACACCGATGACATTGTTTACTAGAAGAAGATGCACCCATCTACCTACGAAAATACATTTAATTCAAGAGCAATCTATCATGCTTACTTATAGTTCAAGTTTGATCTAATTTCGTTAAATCGACAAGAAGTCACTGAAGTGTGCAAAGTTTGCTAGGAAGCTTGAAAAATCCTAGTACTAAAAACTTGGGCATTACATATAAGAAACCATTGGTCCAATTTGTGTGATAATTGGGGTGGTTGAATTTTCTTTTAACTATGGTAGGTCTCATAGGAGAGAGGTGCTTGAGAGTTAACAGGATCGATGGAAGTACAACTTACATCAAGGACGTCATAAAACATGAAAATTGCATCCAAGTCCATCCATTTAACACAATGACCCTAAAACTGAATAATGAAGTGTGTGTTTTTTGTGGTTTGCGCATACTAGCATTCATCGTGCTAAAGACTATCAATAAAATCTTTCTCGATGATAAGGGAAAATAGAAGATCTAATGGTTAGCAATGTTTGGATTTTCATGTCTTGATCCAATGGTCAATGTTCAAAGTTAATTCGTACACTATACAAGGGTGGTATGGTATTGTAAGAGATAAGACAATATAAAGATAATATAAGAAGTACCGTGAATGGCCAATCTAATGGTTTTTCTCATAGGAGCGAGGTGCTTGAGAGTTAAGACGGTCAGTGGAAGTACAAGTTACATCAAGGACCTCATAAAAATGAAAATTGCATCCAAGTCCATGCATGCATTCAGCACAAGGACCCTGAAACTGAGCAATGAAGTATGTGTTTTGATGTTTGCGCATACTAACGTCCATTGTGGTAAAGACTATCGGTAGAATCTTTCTAGATGCTAATAACAGAAAAGAAGATCCAACGGTTAGAAAAGTTTGGATTTGCTAGCCTTGATCCAATAGTCAATGTTCAAAGTTTGGATTTGGCAGTCTTGATCTAACCGTCAATGTTCAGAACGGGTTCAAAATTGCCTTCCCTCCTAATGTTTGGCCGATCTTTTGAATAACCTTCCCTCTCGATGTTTGGGAAGCAAGTGAAAATTTCGAAGACCGGAAAACTTTGAATTTTTGTGCCGCCAAGGACCAAAGTGGTTTACTTCCTATGTACTCCTCGTCCCTACTCCACACCAACGCGCGGCTGCCGAACATGCCAGAGAAACAGAGCCGCCGTACCAAGGCACACGTGCACAGCGCCATGCTATCGACGAGGGGAGAGAGATCAGCCGGACCGGGGCACGAGGTGAAAGGGGAGGAGAGATGGAGCATAGGGAAGGAGAGAGAAAACACACGATTTGTTTTGCGTGCATAGGTCCTAAAATTTACTACTAGTAGAGTGTACACTGTAAGGCCGTAGGAGTACCTCGTGTCAGAAACCCATCATAACTTTGCTCTGACATGGAACCGCCTTCAACTTCTCTTTGATGATGCCCTCTTCTCCTCCCAACGTTTTATTCTCTCAGCATGTACAGCACGTGGACAGAGGTGACCATATGTCTAAGCAAAGAAATATACTACTCCCACATTGTGTAAAAAAGCACACTTTAATAAGGCTCAGATAGTAAACGTATGACATATCATCACTATATAAAATTATAATTCGTAAAGCACAAAAATATATAAATTTGATCAACATATATAAAGTATGAGTGTATATTTGGTCCTTGTACTTTGTATCATCATGTGTAGAAGTCAAAGATCATTAGCTACCTAACACTTGAAATTTTTGGTAACATGGTCTAGAGAAATGAGGGAGAAGATTCTAGTATGATGGAGAAGTGTGTTTTGAGAGGTTTATGTATAGTGCATTCATTGTGTTCAAGACTATCAATAGAATCTTCTAGATGCTAGAATGGAAAAGAAGATCCAACAGCTAAAAATGCTGGGATTCGTGAGTCTTGATCCAACGGTCAACATTCAAAGTTATCCGTACATTATATAGTGGTAAGATAAGATAAGATAAGATCATGTAGAACTCAATGATTATTAACTACGAGGGAGAAGATTCTAGTATGATGGAGAAGTGTGTTTTGAGGTTTGTGCATAGCATTCATTATGCTGAAGACTATCAATAGAATCTTCAAGATGCTGGATTGGAAAAGAAGATCCAACGGCTGGAAATGTTGAGATTCACGAGTCTTGATCCAACGGTCAATATTCAAAGTTATTCGTACACTATATAGTGGTAAGATAAGAAAAGATATCTCTATCTGTACTACTATAGTGGAGAAGTTTTGAATTGGATCCATAGCACTAATCCTGACCGTTGGGCTATTGGATCCAATGGTTCAGAGAAGCTGGATTCATGTTGAATAGTACCTAGAGCAAACTCCACCATGCATGTTCTAGAACCATCATGTCACCACCCCCAAAATTTCATAGCACCGTAGATTGTATTCTCTCTACTTATACTACTATAGTGGAGCAGTTTTGAATTGGATCCATAGCACTAATCATGATCATTGGGCTGTTAGATCCAATGGTTCAGAGCAACTGGATTCGTGTTGAATAGTACTCCCTCCGCCAAAATATAAGGCGCCTAAGGATTAGTCAAAAGTCAACAATTTTTAAGTTTGACCATGATTATAGACAAAAATATAAAAATTTAGAATACTAAATTAATATCAATAGATTCACCATAAAGTTTATTTTCTTAATATGTCCATTCAATATTGTAGATGTAGATATTTTTTTCTAAATAGTTGGTCAAAGTTAGTAAGGTTTAACTTTTGACCAATCCTTAGGCGCCTTATATTTTGGGACAGAGCGAGGGAGTACAGACCTAGAGAAAACTCCACCATGTTCTAGAACCATCATTTCACCACCCCGAAAATGCATAAATTAAGTCTATTAATAATAACTATCTACACATATTGATAATACAACCTACTGTGCTTTGAAATTTTGGGGTTGGTGACATGATGGTTCTAGAACATGGTGGAGTTTGCTCTAGGTACTATTCAACACGAATCCAGCTACTCTGAACCATTGGACCTAACAGCCCAACGGTCAAGATTGGTGCTATATATGGATCCAATTCAAAACTGCTCCATTATAGTAGTAGATATAGATAAAAAGTGCACCTTAATAAGGCCTAGTATGTGGCATCCTCTAAGGTTCACCTTATACATAGTGGAAACTATAAAGTATCTTTAATCCTAAGGTGCACCTCAAGCTTTTGTGTTGACCATAGAGAATAGAAAAATCATTTCCCCTCTCTCCTTATTTCATGTGATCGTTTTCAAAAGGGGTTCAAAATTTTCGAGAGGCAAAATCTTAGTAGCTAGAAGTCGAACAGTCTCAACTGATATATTAATTGACCGCTCGATGGGTACCCCCAAAAAGCTTTTTACATAAAACTTTCAAACCAAGCTACAATTTATTGCTTGTAGTTCAAATTTGACCTTTTATTTCGATACATCGACATAAAGTCATTCAACAAGTGGACAGGGTCAGCTAGGAACCTTGAAAACTCATAAAACATGGGAATGATAAGTAAAACACATTGGTCCACCTAGCTAATATGTCTAGATGCTTGGCTTATGGCATTGAGATCCATATTCTTCAGACTTTCTTTACAGAAAAGAATCATCTCGTCATCACTCAGAAAACTGAGAATTTTCTTTCCTGATTGTTGGAAACTCACACCGACGACATTGTTTACTACAAGAAGATGCACACATCTACCTCTAAAAAGACAATTAATTCAAGAGCAATCTATCACACTTACTTGTAGCTAAAGTTTGACTTAATTTCGTTAAATTGACAAGAAGTCACCAAAGTGCATGAAGTTAGCTAGGAATCCTAGTACTAAAAACTTGGGTATTACATCTAAGAAACCGTGGTCTAGTTTGTGTGATAATTGGGGCGGTTGCATTTTATTTTAACCTTGGTAGGTCTCGTAGGAGTGAGGTTCTTGAGAGTTAACATGGTTGATACATTGAAAATGTATCTATAATTTTTGATGTTCCATGCTTAGTTTTATCTACTTTCTTGTGTTTTGTCCACACTTTGGAGTACTTTTCATATGATTTCTTGGACTAACCTATTAACAAGAGCCACAGTGCCAGTTGCCTGTTTTCTGCTGTTTTTGGTTCCAGAAAGTCAGAAAATGAATATTCTCGGAATTGGACCGGACAAAAGCCAAAGTTGTTATTTTCCTGGAAGACTCACGGAGCCAGAAGGAGAGTCGGAGAGGGGCCACAGGGTGGCCAAACCACACCTAGGCGCGGGTCCCCCTTGGTCGCGCCAGGGCATGGTGTGGGCCCCCTGGCCGGCCACCGACCTTGCCTCTTTCGCCTATGTATCTCCCCCGAGGCAAAAACCCTAGACCGTCAATCAGAAAGCCACGAAAAGTTCTGCAGTGCCGCCACCACCGAAGGGGAGAGATTCGGGACAGAAGTCTCTGCTCCGCACCTATTTGACGAAGTGCCTGAGCCATCTCCATCGATCTCCACCACCATCTCCATCACCATTGCTGATTCCCATGATGAGGAGGGAGTAGTTCTCTCTCGAGGCTAAGGGTTCTACCGATAGCTATGTGTTCATCTCTCTCTCTATGCGTGAGCATATTGTGATCATGAGCTTTGTAATCAAGTAGATCTACCTTGCTACTCAAGTGCTTAATAGATCTCTGCTCTCCCCTTGTGTGTGAAAGTGACAGCGTGCACACCATGCTGGCACTTAGGCTAGAGATTACAAATACTTGTTATGAGTTATATTTGGAGTTGGATGTCTTTATGAAATTGTGGTGTTTGTTTGAACCATCTAGTTCTCAAGGTGACAGTGTGTGGTTATCTAGATGGGGAAAGTGAACTTTGAGGAGTGCTGTTATAGCCCTACCATGGATTAGAGTGTCCAACCATAGAGTAGTTAAGAGTAGTATCATGAAGAGAATATATTTATATGAGAGTGTTCACTAGTGAAAGTATGATCCCTAGGCCTTGTTTCTAAGCACTGAAACACTGTTTGCTATTAGATCTGTTACATGTTTGCTTGCTTCTATCTTTATTTCTGTTTTACTTTAGTCTTTTCCACGCCATCAAGCTATTTTCTATCACCTTTACCACTTATAATTATCTATACCACTTGTATTTCACTATCTCTTCGCCGAACTAGTGCACCTATACACCTGACAAGTGTATTGGGTGTGTTAGGGGCACAAGATACTTCTTGTATCTTGATTGCAGGGTTGCTTGAGAGGGGATACCTTTGACCACTTCCTCCCTGAGTTCGATAAACCTTGGGTGATCCACTTAAGGGAAAACTTGCTGCTGTTCTACAAACCTCTGCACTTGGAGGCCCAACAACTGTCTACAAGAATAGAAGTGCGTAGACATCAATGGTCGGTGGAAGTACGTACAAGTTACATCAAGGACCTCATAAAGAATGAAAATTACATCCAAGTCCATGCATGCATTTAGCACAAGGACCTGAAACTGAGCAATGAAGTACTGTGTTTTGAGGTTTGCGCATACTAGCGTTCATCGTGCTAAAGACTATCAGTAGAATCTTTCTAGATGCTAAGGATGGCAAAGAAGATCCAACGGTTAGCAATGTTTGGATTTGCCAGTCTTGATCCAACTGTTAATGTTCAAAGTTAATCTCTACGCTATATGCAGTGGTATGGTATTGTAAGAGATAAGAGACAAGATAAGAAGTACTACGAATGGCCGATCTAATCGTAGGTATCGTAAGATCGAGGTGCTTGAGAGTTAACACGGTCGGTGGAAGTACAAGTTACATTAAGGTCCTCATAAAAAATGAAAATTTCATCCAACAAGTCCGTGCATTTAGCACAAGGACCCTTAAACCGAGTAATGAAGTACTATGTGTTTCGAGGTTTGTGCATACTAGCGTTCATCGTGATAAAGACTATCAGTAGAATCTTTCTAGATGCTAAGAATGGAAAAGAAGATCCAACGGTTAGCAATGTTTCTATTTTCCAGTCTTGATCCAATGGTTAATGTTCAAATAAGTTAATCCCTACACTATGTAGTGGTGGTATGCATGGTATTGTAAGAGATAAGTGACAAGATAAAGGTAAGATAAGAAGTACTATGAATGGCTGATCTAACGGTAGGTCTCATAGGATAGAGGTGCTTTGAGAGTTAACACGATGGGTAGAATTACAATTTACATCAAGGACCTCATAAAAAATGAAAATTGCATCCAAGTCCATGCATTTAGCACAAGGACGACCCTGAAACTAAGCAATGAGGTGTGTGTTTTGAGCTAGAGGTTTACGTATACTAGCAGTCATCGTGCTAAACATTATTAGTAGAATCTTTCTAGAAGCTAAGAATGGAAAAAAAGATCCAACGGTTAGCAATGTTTGGATTTGCCAGTCTTGATCCAATGGTCAATGTTCAAAGTTAATATGTACACTATATGTAGTGCATGGTATGATACGGTATTGTAGGAGATAAGACAAGATAAAGATAAGATAATAAGAAGTACTATGAATGGCCGGTCTAATGGTTGGTCTAGTAGGTGCGATGTGCTTGAGAGTGAACATGGTCGGTGGAAGTACAAGTTACATATCAAGGACCTCATAAAAAATGAAAATTGCATCCAAGTCCATGCATTAAGCACAAGGACCCTAAAACTGAGCAATGAAGTGTGTGTTTTGAGGATTGCGCATACTAGCGTTCATTGTTCTCATCAAGACTATTAGTAGAATCTTTTTAGATGCTAGGAATGGAAAAGAAGATCCAACTGTTAGCAAAATGTTTGGTTTTGCGAGTCTTGATCCAACTTGTCGTCAAAACTCTCGTTGGATGGTTTCTCATATATTAATTGTGACCGCGATGGGTACCTCCAAAAGCTTTTTGGTAGAACTTTCACAGTAACCTAAAATTTACTTATACTAGTTCAAATCTGACCTATTTTTGATAAATCGACATAAAGTCATTCAAGTGGGTGGAGTTAGGTAGGCAGTTTTGAATTGGATCCATAGCACCAATCGTGACTGTTGGGCTGTTAGATCCAATGGTTCAGAGTAGTTGGATTCGTGTTGAACAGTATCTAGAGCAAACTACACCATGTTCTAGATAGTTATTATTAATATACTTAATGTATGCCTTTTTCTCTAACAAGACTATTGGTTAATAACAACTTAATGTTCGTTAAATCACATTACAGACAATATATACGAGTGTGGCACGTGCCTATGTGTGTGTGTGTGTGGGTGGGTGTGTGTGTGTGCATGTGAAAACTTTGGCTTGTGGCATTTATTTAGATCAATATTCTTCGGACTTCCTTTACGGGAGAGAATGATCATGACATCACTCAGAAAATTGAGAATGTCCTTTCCTGGTAGTTGGAAACTAACACCGATGACATTGTTTACTACAAGAAGATGCACCCATCTACCTCTGAAAAGACATTTAATTCAAGAGCAGTCTATCATGCTTACTTGTAGCTCAAGTCTAACTTAATTTCATTAAATTGATGCAAAATCTTAGAAAGAAGTTGAACCGTACCTATATATCATCAAAACTCTTGGTGGTTTTCCATATAATAATCGACCCCTCCCCCCGATATATATGGGTACCTCCAAGAGAGATCTTTCGTCAAACTTTCAAAGCAACCTACAATTTACTTGTGGCAGTTCAATTTGTACCTAATAATTTCGATAAATCGGCATAAAATCAATCAAGTGGGCGAAGTTAGCTAGGAAGTTTGAGAACTTATAAAACATGGGAAATTGTAAGTACAACATGTTGGTCCACAATATATGTCTGAAAACTTGCCTCGTGTGTCATTCAAATCCATATTCTTCAGACTTGCTTTACGGGAAAGAACAATCTCGTCATCACGCTCGGAAAATTGAGAATGTTCTTTCCTGAGATAGTAGGAAACTCATAGTAATGGAATTGTTTACTACAACAAGATGCACCTATAGACCTCCAAAACGACATTTAATTCAAGAGCAATCTATATCGCTCTTACTTGTAGCTCAAGTTTGACCTAATTTTGTTAAATTGTCAAGATGCAAAATCTATCTTAGCAAGAAGTTAAACCTATTGTCAAAACTCTTGGTGTTTTGTGATATATTAATTGAACCCTCGATGGGTACCTTCAAAAGCTTTTACGAAAAACTTTCAAAGCAACCTACAATTTTTTTAGACACGAGGCTAGTAAATTTCTAAGCTACGTATAGTAAGGGCGTGTGCAGTGTCTATAAGTAGCTATGAAAACTACTTTTGGTCCAGCATTTAGAACTAAAGTGGGTCCACACAACCATGCTAAAAAGAAAAATAGACAGTTATCCACTCAATAGTGGGCCCTCCCAATTGATTCTCTTAGACATAAGTCTAGCACTAGAATCACCTTGAAGAATCTTTTGGTTAGCACTACCCACTCCAGCATTAAGATATATGTTTAAGACTTGATACGGTGCTTGCTTTGATGTCTGGGGCCAATGGGCTTAGTACCATAGGGCCCCATTGTTATTAGTGGTCTAGTTATATCCTACAGCAGCCAACGAATGTTAGCTCTGACTCCTCTAGCTCTTCCTTCTCGATGAAGCCTCGACGCTCGGCTTTGAAGGATGGTTACGAGGGTAGTAGGTGCCTATGGTGACTTTGTCAAGCTCAAGCCCCCACCAGACAATCTGAAGACACAATCTTTCAGAGGTGCTCATAGGGGTAGGATGTGCGTTCATGCATTCATAGGGGTGAGTGTGTGTATGCATTTGTGAGCGTGTGCGTTTTGTAGTGGATTTTAACAAAAATGAGAGAGATGGGCCTTCCGTTTGTATTAAGTTTTGCTCAGTTTTCCCAAAGTAATTTTAATGGTCACTAGTGTGTAGGGTATATGGGCTCACTAGCGGGGGCCACATTATTAGTGGTTCAATCACATCCCATAGCAGCCAGCGAATATGAGGTCCAATCCCCTAGCACTTCCTTCACCACGAAGCCTTGGTGATCTACTTTGAAGGATGGTTATGAGGGTAGTGAGAGGCGACGTTCCCGTCAATATATAGCGAGGTGCCTATGGTAACTTCGTCAAGCTCAAGCCCCGCGGGATCAGTCTCAAGATCCAGTCTTTCTGAAGTGCTCATAGGTGTAGGGTGTGCGTACCTGCATTCATAGGGGTGAGTGTGTGTACGCATTTGTGAGCGTCTTCGTTTTTTAATGGGTTTTCGCAAAAAGAGAGGGGGGCCTTTGGTTTATTTATTGAGTTTTGATCTGTTTTCCAAAAGTACTCCATGTAGTGCAAGTCAAACTAGGTGAGTGATGTTTGGGGGCCCACGGGCTCTCTAGCGCGGTCCCAGTTATTAGTGGTCGAGTTAAATCCAATACAGAGTTGTAGCCAGCGAATGTGAGGACCGGATCCCCCACCTCTTCCTTCTCCATGAAGCCTCTGCGCTAGGCTTTGAAGGCACGCTCTTTTTCCGAGCAATGTTGGCGGATTCAGTCATGTCAGTCTGGCAAACGACGGGGGATCTTGATGTGCAAGGCGGTCAGGTTAGGGTAAGTACGCTAGAGTTCACGGTCTCAGTTTATTTTCTCGAATTCAGTTTATGGGTTCTCTCCTTTTGAGGTTTTTCTCTATTCTGCCCGTCTCGATCGATGATGTTTCCTGGGTTCAGATGCTGGCACGGATGGTAGACGCAGAGTGGTACGGCATCATTACCGATGCGGATCTCCGGCTCTGGTGCGACTGCGCCTTGGCGCCCCGTCGCCGCATCGCGTTTGAGGGAACGAACTTTGGCCGCAGGTTCTTGGGTTGCAACTACGAATGTGAGTGTTGCACGTTCGTCCACTGGGTAGATCTACCGCACTCACTTTCGTTGTAGCGTGCGATGATGTCGTTGTGGTTACAGCTCGAGATCCGCGATGACCTTGAAGAGGAGGAGCAGGAGCACCATCAGATGCATGTCGAGGAGATGGCTGCAGAGTTAAGGATGTCTCCAACTCACTTCACTCAGTCGTAAATAGGATAGATGCTCTTAGATTTGGGTCATTAGAGATGGACATTAGGTTCTTAACCAAGTATGGTCTGCAATCTAGATATTTAGCATGCTCATGATGATTTTGGTGGCTGGCTGTAGATTCCACTAATAATTAAGTAATCCCCTTTTGTTTACTAGTACTCACCATCTCATAGTACCGCCACATTAAATTACACTAGGTTAATTAATATGGGAGTAGTTGACAGTCTGCTTACAGCCCTTCTGGAGTTTGTGGTTACTACTAATTGATCTAGTTTATGTGTTACTGCTATCTCTATCTATATATAAGTATCGCTACATTTTTTGCACATTTGTGCACCTCCTCGTCAAGACCTTTCTTTACCCAAAGCCCACCTTTCCATCGCATCAGTGCAATGTCCAGTGAGTCCGCAACCATCCGGATAGTTGTTTGGGTGATTGCTATTTGAAATAGTAGATCTATATTCCACATTCGGAAGCTGGGATCACCATGGATATAGCCATGGAATTAGTTATAAGGTCCACTGAAAATAGGTAAGTATATGCTGCCAAGAAGAGTCTTTTGAGGATGGGAAGCTTGCCCCTAGCTTTATTTCACAAAATGGTCCTCTGCTGAACAATGCAGATGTAATTTGCTGCATATTCATAAACAGATTGTTGTTTGCTGGTGTCCTACATTGTTGAGTTCTTTAAATTATATTGTTGATTAAAGGGAACACGTCCAATCCTTGGCATCAGATTAATGCACGTATTCTTCTTTGCATTGCGAAGTTGATGTGTTCTTTCC
Source organism: Avena insularis (assembly GCA_023614405.1). NCBI lineage: Eukaryota > Viridiplantae > Streptophyta > Magnoliopsida > Poales > Poaceae > Avena > Avena insularis. Next base: position 523,644,306 of record CM042690.1, read on the forward strand.
TAAACTTTACTAGTTTTGCTACATTTCATTTAGCATCATGCGCATGTCCCACCTGTGGAGGAGGCATTATCGAGTGACAAGTGTTTTTATGTATCCAGCTGCTTTGCTAGAATTTCAGTAACCTATGCTTTATCCCAAAAACATTTTTTCGATAAAGAGCGCTTTATTACTTAAAATATCCCCTAAAATATACTGATCATTTTTGTTGCATCATGATTTGCGAAAACGAAGTCATTCTAATTTGTCGCCACTTATTACTAAGGCCAGGACTGATCATGTGCTAGCTAAAAAGGAAAATCCTGTACGGCCCTTTTCATGTCGGTTCTGTTTCCCATGTTCGGGAAATATGCCTCTATGGTTCTTTGCCATTTGCGGTACCACTGTGGAGCTTGCACGATGTATGCAGCTGAATTTGGATTGTGAAACAAGAATTTGGTTTATTTTTTTTGAAATGAGAATCTGGTTTAATTTTGGATTTGTTATCTACAGTTTCCACCTTACTCATATTGCTCATGGCGTAATGGTGTTGGCCACTACAAGGATTTGACAATTGCCTGTCTCCGAGAGAAATACAAAGCTCATAGACACATGATTCCGTGCCTTCAAGAGAGTGAAACACTAGGACGAACATATTAGGCTCCTGAAGGAAGAAGTGTCCACATCCACTAAGCGGATAGCTGATTTGACTGCAGAATGGAATACATCAATTTCAGTTGCTCATGATGCTACTGTTGATTTTCAAAAGTTCGTGGCTGACAACTTAGTTCCTGAGTTGCCTAATGTGGATGGCGATGAGATGATTGGCCAGGTGTACGACCGGATCTTGGAACTGGTGGGAATGCGAGCTGACAATCTTTTCAATTCGGCTCTAGAAGCAGATGAGACCCTGACAGAAATTCGAGATTCTCCACGCTCATACAGTCCTGATCCTGCAAAAGATGAGGAAATCTGTAAACCATATTGACCGCTCTACTTTTATTTTTGAAGGGTTTGGGTCTCTTGTGAGGATGACTGTTTGTTAAGTTAGGTACTATAACTATTTTTGCTCTGCTGGTGTGTGGTGTCCATGAATCTATATATTTGATGTACTATTATGGCATATATATTGGACCTGGCTTTATGTGACTATATTTGGCAACATTAGTCATCTTATTCGAACTTGCGGTGGTTTTTTATCTTTCAATTTTTTTCCTTCTGAGATCTGTTAATGATGATGTTAATGCTAGTTGCGAGTGATTTGTTAGCATGTTTCTAGTAGTAAACCAAAACTTGTAGTTGTAGATTGTGGAATTTTAGGTCGATGTTTGAACTCTAGATCTTGATGTCATAAAAAGGGTAGGCTTCTACCACCTGGAATATTTTACCCAGCAATTGATTGTATCACACGAATAAGTGCACAAACTTGATGTTTATAGGTGGGAAACCAAGGCAACGCAAGTGCACAAACTTGTATCAGTCGTGTGGTTGCTACTACTAATACAACCAGGGTTTCCCTTAAAAAAGCGGGGTTCGCAAAAAAATAAAAAAAATAGTGGGATGAAAGTTAGTTTTGAGTTTGAGGTAGCTCAGTCGTGTGCCCCTCGACCCCATCGTCATCTTATCCGCCTGGCCGCCCTCCCTCGACCGGACCATCCCCGCCGCTCCACCATTGGACACCACCGCACTGCCGTTCGCTGGTATGTACGTCCCCAACCTCCAGCCATTACGGGATTTCTGAAGGATAGAATGCATTTATTTTGGGGCATTGCGAGCTAAATAAAATCGTGGATTTTACAAAAATGGAATCGGTGTTGGCGGATGCATTTGCTGCATCGGCGGATGCTTGTAAAGAAGAGGTGGATGCTGAAGCAGCACCAGCGGATACATGTGAAGCGGATGCGGAGGCCGATGCTTGTACCGCATCAGAGTCTTGGGCAGTGTTGAGTGATGCTTGGAAAGCGGTGGAGGTGCAGTCGAAATCCTCAACAGCTACTGCTGGAACAAATTCGGCTATGTTGGCTGCCGCTACCAAAGCGACGATTGCGTGGGATGCTAGGAATGCGTCAGCTCGTGGTTGTGCTTCTTCAGCATCAACGGCTGTGGCTCGTCATTCATCGACGGTGCCTGCTCCATCTGCTCAGAACTCGTTGACACCATTGTAAGTTCTGCGTTGGATTTTGTCTCCTTGACTTCCTCCCTCTTTTGTGTATTCTGCTCCGGTTTTTTTTGGACGCAATGGATATTAGTTTAAACTAGTAGTATTGGGAACATAAAAATCTATTTAATCAGAAACTAGTGATCCGAATGGGATGAAACTTTCACAGGATTCAAACCTAGGCACTGATGATTTACTGATTTTTTGTAAAAAAATCGAATAGTTTACTTTTTAGTTCAAAATCTGAGCTACTATCATACGTTTGACTAAGATGGAAGGTGGATCCTGGGGCAAGTCACCATGAGACTTGGGTTCACCAAGTCACTGAAGCTACGTCCATTTTTTCTCCTCTTCTTTATGATAAAACCAGAAAATTCAGGTGGGGGCCTTTCTGTCCTCCCTGGTGACCTAAAAAAAGTTCTTCATTCCCTTTGCCCAGTTCCGACATGCTGAAGCATTTTGTGGTGCTTTCGTACTACTTTGGTTGATTTCTTGTGTTGTTTAGGTTATTTTGTTGACAGACTCTGCTTTTTAGGTAGTTTTTCAGATGGGTGCAGTTTAGGAAATTTCGATGATAAATTTTCCTGTCAAAATGTATGATGCATTGTGGTGTTTACTTAATTCTTTTTTTAGGGTTGTGCATTGTGCATTGTGCTGTTTACTTAATTCTGATGATGCACTTGTGCTATTTGCATCATCCTACCAGCTTTAGTGGAAGAACATATGCAACAATCAAAGACTTGCTAGGCGATGTATTTGGTCAGATTCTTGTCAGGCTTCCTCCGCACCCATCCTACATACTAAGAGCATCAGTCGCCCAAAAATGTTGGATGGACTTCATGGGAAGCAACGATTTCAAAAGGCTAACCCTGTCACACAATAGAGGAATGTTGTTACTTGGGTTTTTCACCAACAACTTCAAGGACACTCAGTTCTTAACATATCATAATCTTGACCAATCCATCTTCCAGAAGCTGAAAAGGCTGGTGGAAGTACATAAAGCCTACAAACCATATGTACTCGGATATCGCAATGGTAGGGTGCTACTTCATTATCCGCAAGGTTCTAACATGATAAAGGCCTGGGATCCAATCAGTGGACATGAAATAGTGATACCAGAACCACCAATTTGGCAGAGACGTGAGTATGATAGCGGCACAATTATTTGTTTGAGAAATCATGGGCAATTGTCTTCATACTATTGCAGCAATTTCTGTGTTGTTTGGACAGTAACCAATGGTAACCAAGCACTGGTGTAGAGGTACTCATCAGAGTTAGGAAAATGGGAGGACTGGATTGAACCTGCTGAGATGCTGGCTAAGATTGATCGCAGGCCGTCAACTCTCATAGGGGACATTTTGTACTGGCCAACAATGAACTCCAGATATATAATTGCCTTCGATAACGTGACAACAAAACTGTGTTATATTGAGTGCCCCCATGAGACACATGATATTTCTAGACGCAATTTTTTCATCGCTAAGGGGCATAATGGAGATGTTGCCCTTGCGGTTATAAGAGACTTTAGTCTAAACACATGGTCCAGTGCAAGATCTTCAACATGCAAATGAGAAGCTTGGGTGTCTCATATAAAGGTTGAGTTGGATACTCTCCTTGGCCTTGATAAATCATGGGCATATGGTGGGAAAGATGTAGTAAGGTTACTCTACGGATTTGAGGATAGAGAAATGGTGGTTATATGGGCGAAGGAGGGAGTATTCGAATTAGATCTCAGCATCATGAAGTCTAAGAAGTTCAGATCTCGTAAACGTTGGTGTACTTTACATCCCTACATTATGACACCTGGTTAGTGCAGTCATTCATGTGTAACCCTTGCATTTTTGTACACCTATGATTTTGCTGATCATTTTGTTCATTTCCTTTAGCAACCAACGTGATTCGGAGTGCTAAATCAAAGAAATGAAAAGGAAGTCATGTCAGCAACATAGCTAATTCAGACTGCAACATCAAGGAGATGAAAATAACACTCGGATGAATAAACAAGGCTTGTTTGGGCAAGCATGTGTTTGCCCAGGTTGTGTTATTTGGAGCTGCAGTCTGATATTTGTTTGTTTTGGTAGCTGATGGAACTGTGGCGGCACCTTTGTTTGTACTGCAATCACAGCAGCAGGGGATGGAATATTAGAGATGTCTGTTCGTTTTGGGGGCCTATGTGTGTCTAATAAAACATTGTTTTATATGATGAAATGGTGTTCTCTACATAGTAGTGTATGCGTGATGTAATCTTGTTTTATTTGTTCTACATATACTTTAGCTGGTCTTTGTGTTTTGATAGTATGTTGTAGTAGGAGTATTTGTTTTGCAGCAGGCTTTTTATTTGATCTGAATTAGTACTACTATTTATTTAGTGCTTCATGTAGAAGAGTTTGTACCGACACCTAAATAATTAGTAGACCTTGGTTGCACACCATTTTCACATGCTTGAATTAGAGATACTTCAGACATTTGTTTATTGTTATGTTAAACAAACATTCTTGTATCGGAGATCTGCATTTTCATATGCGTGGTAGATAATCACTCTCCCTGACTTGGATCCCTGAAATAGAGGGAGAACGGCCTATATTTTTAATTATTCTTTGGAAAATCTCTTAATTCAAAATCACTGTCGACCGCCAAAACCCACTGCCTACCCCGTTTGAATCGGAGGCATCCGTTGATGTGAGTCTCGCCTTAAATTCTTGACCAGATGGCATTTGAACTACACAACCTTTTTTCTAGTAATAAAAACTTGGCTGGCAGCCAAATTCAAAATCGTAATCGAGCGGAAAAATAACCCACTGACCCCAAAGCATTTCGCACCCCCTTTGTTTCAAACATTTTCAAGAAAAATCACCCACCAAGGTAGTACCATTTTAATATTATTACATGGACCCTAGCCAAATTTAAAATCTGAGTCAAGCAGCAAAATTTACCGCCTATGCTGTGTAAATGGAAGGTATCCAAGTTTCTGTGCAAAAAAATGTTTATGGATGATTAGTTGATGTGACTCTCGGCCTTGAATTCCTGGTCAGATAGCATACTATCCACTACCTTTTTTCTATTAGTAGATGGAGGCTAGCCAAATTCAAAATCTCAATCGAGTGGCAAAATCACCCACCTACCAAGCATTTACCGCCACACCATTTAAAAAACTTTGAGCCAAAATATCCCACCGACCGGGGGAGTACTATTTTTCTATTATTATTATTATTATATGGGCACAAGCCAAATTCAAATTCTCAATTGAGCGGCAAAAGCACACACCGACCTTGAAGCATTTCGCACCCTTCTGTTTCAAAAACTTTAGAATTTAAAATTCCAAATCTACCCATTATTCAGACGACAAATGGGCATGCTAAAGTCGGTAGCTCGGGGCATGATTGTAATTATTTTTTCTGCTCACCTCTATGGTCCCGATTCCCCCAGTTTTTTCCATCGGCCCTCCCAAAAATCCCAAGCTCCTTTGTCCCCTCCACGACCATCGCGCGCACCGGCTTGAGCTGCGGTCTCGTGCACCGCCGCGCAACCGCTTCACCAACGCTCACCCACCAGATCTAGGAGTTGCGGTGTCGTTCACCACACCGATGTCGTCATCGACCGCCCAAGCTTTGCCTCCTCGCTGCCGAAATCTACCCAACCGTACCGGATCTGCTTCACTAGTGTCCACCAGGCATGATCTAGTTCAAAGAGTTCCATGTCCACCGCTCCAGACCAGCTGCACGGCCATCGCTGTTCACTGCACTGGATCTGCCTCAGTGACACTCTCGTCCACTACTTTCTAGCCGACATCAATCGCCCAAGATCTGCTTCCCTGATGCCAATAGCCACCGCAACCGCAGCACCCTCAGTGACCTGGACGTCACTAGCACGGTACCGACGATGCTTAGACGCCTCTCCGACCAAGGTTAACCAAATCTCCAACCCGTTTTTTTTTGTCAGCGGTATAGCAGGTTCAAGCCTGTCGCAGTGAACTACATTTTTGTAATAGTGCTAGTACATACAAGTCACTGGGCACGCATGTTCTTTGTGCTAGTACATGCAAGGTCATTAGACATGTTGGTTTGCATTCGCTTCTCTACAAATTTCAAGTCATGCACATGTCTGTTATTTTGTCATGCACATGTTCTTAGCTACTCCATACACCAGTAATTGCCTGCTACTGTGTAATTCTTGCAAAATCTGTAGTCGGTGGAAAATATTAGTGTCGATTCCCTGCTCTACAGTTCTTGAATCTATCTAGTTCGTCCTGAGATCAGTTCCTGCTATTATTTCCTCCTTGGCATCGTTCCGCTATCCTGTAGTAGCCGTTTAAACTCTTCGTACAAATTCGACTATAATTTTGTTTTTGCCATAATGTCAATTGGTTCTTCAAAAGTTGCATCACTAACTATTTCCTTTTTATTGCATAGAGCTCAAAATGGAACAATGAACATGCTGGTTTGCATAGCCTATTCTACAAGTTCACAAGGGATGCCATTACTTCCTTATCTAGTGCTGGTTCGTCCTGAGCAATGGCATAATTGTACTCTACTATGTAGTTCACTCGTGGTCTGCATTCCTGCTCTAGAATTTCTCTTATGATGCCATTATAATTTCTATGTGGTTGATTTTTAGCTATGACATTAACTACATGTCATTGTGTAGCTCACCGCAAATTCTGAGTCACCCAATGACTCTATGCATTCCAGGAGATGCCACTGCTTCCATATATATTTGCTGAAATTCTAAGAAACACTTTGTTTGATTGCTCATTTCATTCTAGGCACACTTGTCTAATGCTTGTTTGCCCTGTTCTACAGGTTCACAAGCGACACCATTATATCTCGCATCTGGTTCTGGGTCTGGTTCGTCCTAAGTCATGACATAACTATCCTCTACAATATATAGTTCATTCGTGGTTTGCATTCCTGCTCTACAGGTTCTCGTATGATGCGGTTATAATTTCTATTTGGTTCATTCTTCGCTATGATAGTAACTACATGCCATTTTGTGGCTCAGTGCAAATTCCGAGTGACCCAACGTCTCTTATATTTTAGGGTATAGAACTGATTCCATATATATTTGTTCAAAATGACCTGGCTAGTTTATATCTGCTGAAATTCTAAGCCACACACACATTTTTTGATTGCTCGTTTCACGGTAGTCATACTTGTTTAATGCGTGCTTGCTTGTCATGTTTGTTTGACGTGTTGGTCAATAATTGAACCATTGACCAGTTATAAACTCCAGTTCATAGATCATGTCATCTCAGTCAAATGAGTAGTTTGTCTTGTTTGATGTATTAACTTGTTATTACTTAGTTTCAGAATGCAATTATTGCTAGCCCCACCAAAGAGGCGGCTGCAAGATCATGTCTCCTCCAATGTAGCTGTCACACTCAATGGAAGATGTAGGTGATCGATTGAGATGGCAAATTGACGACTCTGCTATCAACTTGATTGTCAACTGAAATGCTGATTTTTCCTTCTCCTGATTTGATAATATGTAATAATTTTAAGAAATTTGCAGCTGATGTAATATCTAGATAACTCGCATAGGCCATGTAGGCATTTAGTTGACGCCGTCCACACATTGCAGTAGTCGTTACGGTAACTATGCCAGGCAGGTCGATTAGAGAACAGTACCATGATGTATTCCGCCAACAACGAATAATAAAAAATGCTGGATTGTTATACAAGTTTTATGATATGCATGGGCTTCAGAAATAACGAAACTGTAAAAGGCCGTAAACATAATGGGCCAATGCGCATGTGGTAATAGGATGTAACTGTAACAACCCGTAAATATAACAAGCCTAACGGGCTGTAACAGTAACAAGCCGTAACTAAAGCAGCCCGTAATAGTAACATGTAAATAACGATGGCAGGCGTAACGAAACAACCCATTACGGAACATGCAAAAACTACAAAATCACAAAACAAGAATGCCAAAACAAAAGAGCGGCCACAATAGTAAAAGACCGAGGATTTGGCGAGCCTGAATAGTACGGCCGAAAAATTCCCGGACGAGGGTAGTAACAGGCCGACAAATTTACTAGGCTAGAACAGTAAAGGGCCTTTTTTGGGCCTGACTAAAAGACGAGCGGTAAAAAGGCGAGCGATAACAAGCTAGAAACGATGTGAGCGAATAATGGCGACCATCATACGTAAGGCCGTCGAGGCTGGACGATGGGCTGCGATAATAGTGATAGGCTGACCGCAAGCCTTATGTTTACTAGAGCGACTTGGTGCAGGCTGCTAATGGGCCGCACAGTGTTGGACCGACATGGGCCTTCTGTAGGCCGAAACTGAATTAGGCCTAAAAGTTTGTGGGCCGCTGCTGGTTGCACTTTTGGGCCCATTTCAAACAGTGCAGGACAAAACAATAACGGGCCATCTTCTTATTGGGCTCCCATTATGGGCCGGCCCAGTTAGTATTTAGCAAGCCTTGGCTGGGCATGGCTTCTGCCATGGTTTCTAAAGTTAGCATGTAACCGAATTCTTGGCGGTACCACTTGGCTTGCATGGACGTCGGCGGTCGGCCGGCTGGCAAACAGATCTAGGACAGAACAAGTTTTCATGGCTGAAGGGTGCGATCCGCCACGGTCGAAAAAAAATCGTGGTTAATTCATTTGTGACAGGGCTTTTACCACGAAGGCCATACATCGCGGAAGACTCTTTGGCCACGAAAAATGGTCCTTCAACCATGAAAATCGTCCGTTGTAAAAGCCAACTTTTTTTGTAGTGTGTGTTACACCATTCCAAGTATATTCATGTCTTTATCTATCTTCCAAATTAAACTTTTGTTATGTGAAAATTAGTGATTAAAGCTCTCACAAACTTGATGGCACACTTTATTTTCTTGTACTTAATAAACTTGAACCATTGTGTCCATCTATGCTGCTTATATGCTTGCACTTTATAAGTTGTGAATTAGCAAACCATGCTACCATGGGGAACGCTTTCAACATTGCACTTATTATTCAGTTGATATCATGTTCTTTTGTTTATGGATCCTGGCAGTGTGAAATAAAAGGGGACCTTGTAAGCTCATGGATTTTGTATGTGTGTTAGAGAAACACCTGGGCGGCTAGCCTAAGCCATGCCTAATCATGGTGGAAACTTGCAGCATAACCATAGTGAGCATTCTGTGAAGCATCCTCGATAAAAACCTATGCAAATAACAAATAAAAAGATCGCTGAGATGCTCATTGTTTGTTGCCTTGTCATTTTAATATGGGAAAGCTCCTGTGTCATGGGACAAGGGGTACCCCGTTGGTGGTTCTCCATGATACACATGTACTTACAATGACAAGAACTTACTTGTGACTAAAGTGTAGTAGCATGAGGTTCGGTACTCGTAAGCAAGGGGATGAGATTTTCAACTTATAACTTGTCAAGCATATCCTCATATTTGTGTCACTTTAACCTTAATCACCTCAAGATGCTTATGATAGGGGCAATGAGAGATGAAAGCTAATAAGTACCATAATTTTTGGAAGCCCTTTATGAAACTTGAAATCCCTACTTCCCTCTGTGAAGGGCCTTTATTTTTACTTTTATGTTGAGTCTCCATCTTCTATGTTTATGCACCAATTGAGAGAGCATAGTGGTCATTCTTAGTTTAATGTGCATTGTCCCAAAACTTGTTGATTGATTCATCACTTTGATATTGCTTGTTCTTAAATTATTTGTATCTAGTCACCCTTATGAACTTTGAAGTTGTCCTATGCATTTATGTTTTGCTATACCATGAGGGACAAGCTGAATACCACTCTTATTATGTTTTCTATATGTGAAACAAACAAATGTCTTTCAATCCATCGTTATTCATGATCTTTTGTTTCTACCTTTTCATGTTACAACATAGTTGCTTTGTCTTATTGTTAGAACTATATCTTTCATGTTTATGTTAGAGTACTATGATCCCAGCTATCAATGTTTTACAATACCTTGATCAAGATAGTTGTAGCATCCCAATTGTCTAACAATTGTAATGCTACTTGGTCTAGTAATATAATGGCTACTTCATATATATAATTGTTGCATCATAATTATATCATGATCATGTCATCATGCCACCTTGCATTTGAGCATCATATAAAACCCCTTTTTGTTTGGTTCTTATCTCATATGCATTGTTAATTGTATTTGCCTCTTGATATTGTATTTGGTTCTTGATATATTGTTTAATGCCCAAGTTGAGTTGGGGGCATATCTTTTATTCCACTCCACCACCTTTTCTTTCACCACCTTATAATTCCACCATCCAACTAAATATGAGCTTTGCACTTTATTTGAGTTTACCTCTAGCTCATGTGGGTTGGGATGGATCCAAATCTTTACCACATGCTCTCATCTTAGCATCATGTTGTTTTCACATTATTGATATATGAGAGCCACAGGGCCACCTTTGCATGCCTTGTGAGTGGGACCCTTTTCCTAGCTTCCATATGGGTTATTATGGAGTTATGCTCATGTGGGGATATTTTTGGGAATAGTAAGCATCTAGTGGAATATACACACTAGTAATTCCCAATGATAATCAAATGTGATCATCTCCATCTACTCCACTTGGAGCTTTCTTCTAAAATCTTTTGCTTGGCTTATTCCACTTTTGGACATGCATAAGAATAATGCCATGTTTATTATTTTGTTTCACAAGGTTAAAACATGGCATTAATTATTTTGCATGGGCCATGCAACCATCTCCATCTTTGGTCCTCCTTGTTTTAGTTGGATTTTTGGGTGAACCATCTCATCTCTCATCTCTCTCTCCCTCCTTTTGGCTTGATCTAGTTTGATCTTGCTCAAACCCATCACCACCTTTTATCTCTTCCTCTTTTTGGTAGAACCCTTGTTTGTTTTTGTTTTTGCTCTTGCTTGAGCTTGCCAAAGAAAACCCATCACCCAATCCTCTACACCACATCTCTCTCTCCCTCCCTTTTCTTCACCTTCCTCCCCTTTTCACCTCCACCCATGCATGGTCATGTGGTTATGCCTAAAACCCTAAACCATACTCTCTATCTCTCTACCTTTCTCAAATCTCTCACCTAATCTAAACCCTAAACCTAACCTCCATCTACCCTAGTTACATCCTACCACAACCTTGGGCATCATCTAATCTACCATACTCCCCTCTCTAAGCTAAACCCTAAACCTACCTCCCTCTCTCTCGGCCTCTCCTCTCTCACCAAGCAGGCCCACCTGGCTACCCCTCTCCCTGGTCCCACACCTCATCTACCCCCTCTCTCTCTCTCTACCCCAACCCTAATCAAACCCTACCCGAGGCTCCCCCAACCTAGCAGAGCCTCCCCTCTCCTCCTTTCTCCTCTCTGCTGGTGTGCCCCACCCGAGCCTGGCCTCTCCTCCTGCCTTGCCCCACTGCGGCCACCTGCACCGCCTGGCTCCTGCCCGAAAGCACGTGAGAAGGAGGGTAGGGAAAAGGCCGAACCACCTTTACTCTCCACCACTCCCCCACGGCACCCCTCTCCTCTCGCTTCCTCCCTCTCTCTCGCCTGCTACCTCTCCAGATCCGCCCCAGAGCTTGCCCTCTCCTCCCCTCTCTCTCCACCACCGCCAGACCCCGACGCCGGCTGCCGCCGTCTACCTCTGCCCCTCATCGTTCCAGCCGGCGTGCCGTCGTGGAGGTGATCGAGAAGACCGTGGAGTACCTCTGCTACGCCCTGGACCGCGCCAGCGAGGAGGAGACGGTCCCCTGTACCCCTGCACGCCGACGCGTCTCGCCGGAACCCTAGCTACGCTCGGCCTCTGCGTCGACGACGATCGCCAGCGCCTCTGCCCGAACCAACTCCACCATCATCTCCTCGGTGAGCCCCTTAACCCCCTGGACATGTCCCGCCGTACCGCCCTAGATCCGCCGGCCCTTCCGTCGAGCACCCTCGGTGCACCGACGAGCGTGGCGTCTGTTCGCTCCAGCGTCGCGCAGACACCCCATCTAGGCCCCAACCCCCTTGCTGTCACCAAACCCCAGGCCACCGCAGTGGCTCTGCCCTCCGCGCGCGAGCCCTAGGTCCCCGGATCGATCCCGCGCGCCGCACCCCGTGTCCGCTGTCGAGCACCGTTTTGTCGTCAGAGAGAGAAGAAGCACAGTGCAGGCCGTGACGTTTTACAGAAAACCCCCTCTAGCTTTTTATTCCTAAACCCGCGGTACCTCGTGGCCCACCAGTCAGCCGCCCGATCAACCTTGCAGAAAACACCCCCCAGCTCTCCAGTCTCAACCCGCAGCCCCTGGATCCGCAACGTGTCGCCCGCGGGATGGCTGCGCGCGCAGTGGACCCGCGAGATTGCTGGCCCCACTTGTCATCCTCTGTGGCTGGGCGTGCTCGCGGTGATGTGTTTTTCTGCTACTGTATGGCCCAAATAGGGGCCCACCTGTCAAAGTCTGTGGCTAGAACTGAGCGAGTAACAAAAGTATTTTTTCTGTATATCTGTTTTAATTCAAATCTTTTCAAATTTAATTCAAATTCAAATTTAAATCTGTTTTTAATTATCTTTTAAAATATAAATCCAAATAATGCAAATAATATATGTTTTCAAATCAGAAAAATATGAGGAATTCAAATATGCCATTCAAAATATATTTTGGACACTTTAATTTCCAAGTTGATTAAAATTACAATAAAATGCCCTTTTTCCTTAATTAATTAATAACTTTTGTTTTATAACTCCAAATTTAACAAATGATATGTCTAAAATGATTAGCTCGACGAGACCTTTATGTTTATGCATTCCTTGTTCTATTTTGCAGCATGCATCATATACATATAATGTGTACAGCAACTAATATGAGGTTAAAATGAGGCTAAAACTCAATAAAATGGTTTATTCTTGTATTCCACACCTCACCCATGCCATGCTACCTTATTGCCATGCAAATTGTGCATCATTCATCATGGCATGATTGTTTGCTTGAGGCATTTTATTCATATGCTTGTGCACCTTATTTATGTTGGCCCTTGTTTGTTTGGTTCTTCTTCGAATAGACGCCGAAAGTGTGGGATATATCAAGATACCTGTGAGCCCTACCAGATCCTTCTCTCGCTTCAATCGAGCTGCGCACAAGCACTACCACATGCTTGCATACATATAGTACCTACTGCCTCTATCTTATTCTTGCATCATTGAGTCGCGATTGCATTAATTTGAATCCCAAGTATTGCATAGCCTTTACTTTTAAACCCCACTGAAGCTTGTTCCTCCATCCCATGAGCCATTACTACAGGAGTTGTTTGAGCCATGCGAGTCGTAGAACAGCATGTGTAGGGTATGTGAGTGTCTGATGGATAACGAGGTACCTAAACAACTTAACCCGAGTAGTTATGGGATAACTAATGAAAGTGGCATCGGTGAGCCATATTCGCTATTTGGTTTTCAGGCTCACTTGTGTCCCGTGAGGACCCCGAGTACTTGATTCCTGTTCCTTGAATATTCGCTATCCACATCCGGAGGCTTATGAACCCCCGAGCAGAGCTTGATTCATTCTTATTTCTTGGGGCCACAAACTAGTTTGAGGTTTTATTTACTATCCTGTACTTATGCCATGCTTTACTGCTTTATTTAAATTGTGCGAGGTACTGCACATTGTACTGTTTAGGAAAGCGGAGTGTTTTCGCGGTATCGACAAGCCCAGTCACATTTTCGGGTTCCTAGTCGTTTACAGCCATTGGCGCAAATCTTGAGTCCGTCGAGTCGGCCAACTTCGTCATGGGTAGCTTAATGGGTGGCCTCTGAAATATTTCTTAATCCTGTGATCGCTTTGTCGTGGATCGCCTCGTTGGGGTTTGATTTGGTTTTTCCGAGGTTGATCGAGTGTGTGTTGCTATTTGTGCACCTGCAGGTAAAACTTTCAAAGCCGTGTCCGGTTATGGACGACTTGGAGCAGTTTCGATCATAGACAAGAATAACTAAAGTACCGCTTTTAATTTGACTAAGTACCGGACCAGTAAATAGTGCAACACTCATGGAATGGATAATAAAACTGCCAACGGATGGGGGGTTGTTCGTCCGCTTCCTCGCTTAAGCGAGGAGGAGGATGGATTTGTGGATATTACCGTTATCGTTATAACTGTTGTTATTAATTCACGGACATCCGCTCATCCTTGGTTAGGCGGATGGTTAGCAGTATCTATAGAATTGCTAGGGTTTATCTTTTGCTGCAATTGCGTCACCCCAGGTTGTGTCCCTTTAGAGGCATAAAGACTTCTTGAGTACCCCTAGGGTCTCACACGATAAATTATTGGTTCAGATGAATGTACACTCACAAGATGGATACTGGGTGGAGGAGACGATGTGGGCAACGATCATTCGTGTAGAGATTCCGGAACGGGATCCGTGAGATCTGTATGATGTGTTTATTTATGGGGCATCTTATGCCGATTTGCTTCTTATCCGTACTCGGATTTTGTATTCCGCTTCCGCCTGATACTCCGATGTTTGATGTATGAGGAGATATCCTAAACTATTATATCTATCTAGGATATTTGGATCTTGCCGTATGGCGTTGCTATATTTCCTTTCTTTTTAGATGGAATGGCTCTGATGTACTGTTGTATGGTGGCTTGCATACATACTCATTTGTGTATGTAGTTGATCCCTTCGCCTGCCGATTATGCCGCCCGTTCTTGTCCCGATGTTTGGAAATGGTTAGGACGGCCGAAAGGTCTACCTGTGAGTGGCATTTGGGCCCCACCGTACTATTTTAACCATTTCCGCTCATCCAGGCTTGTAACTAGGAGCGTAATTCACCGAGGTAGTTACAATTGGTATCAAAGCCATCCCGACCTTCAGGGTCTCAGCCAAATGGTCGTTGTCTGTCTAGCAAATATTTTGGTAGTTATGTATACTAGGGAAAAACAAAACGCGAGAGTAGGACTGCTTCCACTTTTCTTCTTACCCACCCACCCACCCTTTTCTGGTAAGGAAGTGTAACGTTTTCAATCCTCTTCTTAAAATTCAAACTAGGATTCACGTGTTCGGCTCCGTAGTACCATAGGTTGTGTGTGCGTGTGTGTAATTCCTTGTCTATCTGTTGCATCCAAGTTGTTATCACAATCTGCCTTTGGTTATCAACTATTGGTACATTCCATACCGACAGGCTTTTGCAAACCGACGCGATCTATCTGATTCGTTGTATACCGACGCGATCTGTCTTACTCTTTGTTATCCGACGTTATCTTGTTTGGGGTGTTCGTTTCCGTAGTTGCTAATCTTTAGGTTATCTTGAAAAGAAGGGGTTGGGATATGTGTTCTATTTATTCATGTGCGGAGTAATGATTTGAGTGCGGGATGGAGTCGCGACCATACCACTACTTTTATCATTCGCTCTTGTATATTGAATTGGTAGAGTCACTAATCTTGATTCGTTAAGTGATTTTGCGCATCTATTGGTATTTTAATGCCGAAATTTGTGGAAAATTTTTCTTTGATATATGTGTGTACCACACTCCTTTTCAGTCGTGTGCGATATGCTTAATATCTTCTAGGTGCTTTGAACTTCGTTGATATTTTAATATCATCTTAGTAAATTGTATCCTTTAATCTTGATTAATTCCATTTTGGTACTATTTTGGATTATTATTATTCTCCATCATAGTACTGACTTGTGTTTTATATCAACCACAGGATGGCACCACCACGCCGTTCTGAGGAGGACATCCAACCTGAACTGGGGGCAGCGTTGTCAAGCATCGCCAATGCCTTGGCAGCAATGCAGCAGAACCAGCAGCGTTTCGAGGAAAGTGTCAGGAGGAATGAGTTTGTTCCGCTACCTCCACCTCCCAAGCGAGGAGACATCAAGAGCTTCCTGAAGTTCAACCCACGCCAATTTGATGTTTCTGATCAACCACTTGATGCTGATGATTGGTTGCGTGAGATGTCAAGGCTGCTGATGACTGCTGATGTTCCTGAGCAGGAATGGGTAAAGTGTGCTACTCACCTTCTGAAGGGAGACGCAGCTCTCTGGTGGGAGAATTACCTGAAGGCAAACTGCACTGGTTTTCAGCCTACTTGGGGACAGTTCACTGGAGCTTTCAAAGAGCAGTATCTATCAGAAATTGTCATGGAGAGGATGAAGGAAGTGTTTCTCAACCTCAAGCAGGGCAATGATAATGTCAATACCTACATCAGAAACTTCATGAACCTTTCTCGTTATGGTGGCGATGATATCTCTAATGACAAGAAGAAGCAAAAGAGGTTCAGGCAAGGGCTCAATGCATCGATTAAGTATGCAATTACACATGCAAGGCCGCCTTTTTCCGAACTTCAGCATACAGCTCTGCAGGAAGAGGCAAGTAGGCAAGTGTTTGAGGAGTCAAAGAAACACAGCCGTGATGCAGCAGGCTCTTCAGCTATGTCAACTCCTTCTAAGCGTCGTGTCTGGGTTCCTAACACCCCACCGTCGCTCCCGGCTCCACCAAGACCTTCAAGCTTCACGGCAAGGCCACCAAACTTCCTCACTGCTGCTCCCAGGGGCTACAACCACCACTACCCTGGAGCGCCTGGCGGAGTCCCTGGCTACGTTGCTCCACGTCCAGCTGGTGCTTGTTACACGTGTGGAAACACTGGGCATCAAAACTGGAACTGTCCGATGAAGAACAAGGCTCTTCCTCCACCACCTCCAAGATCTGCGGCAAGCTCTCCTATGGTTCGTGCACCACCACCTCGGGCTCTCAACATCAACACCAAGCCCGGGTCTACTGTTGCTCGTGCCAACTGTGTCAACGCCGCTCAAGCTGAGCATGCACCTGGAGTTGTGATGGGTATGCTATCCGTTAACTCAGTCCCTGCATGAGTTTTGTTTGATTCTGGTGCATCACATTCTTTTGTGTTAACCAAGTTTGCAGATGAGAATGGGTTAGCTATGGATCCTCTCCTTAAGCGGTTAATGGTCCTTTCTCCTGGAGCAACTATGGCAGCTTCTAAAATCAGCCATGGCAATCAAATTGATATTGGTGGCTCTTCGTTCTCGGCTTCCTTAATCATTCTGGGCAATTCTGACATTGATGTCATCTTGGGCATGGATTGGTTGACAAAGAAATGCAGCTGTGATTGATTGTCTGAACGCCGGTTTCTCAAGATTCACAAGGCCATATAGTCTATTCTCCAAGTCTGACTCCTGCTATCCATCTTTTCTCTTTGGCGATGATGATGCTATGGAAGCTATTCAGAGTGTTCCGGTGGTCTGTGAGTTCCCAGATGTCTTTCCTGAAGAGTTGCCAGGTATGCCTCCGGATCGTGAGGTTGAGTTTGTAATTGAGCTTGAACCTGGTACCGCTCCTATCTCCAAGCGGCCTTATAAAATGGGTCCTGCTGAGTTGGCTGAACTCAAACGTCAGCTTGATGAACAAGAGAAGTTGGGTTTCATTCAACACAGTACTTCTTCTTGGGGTAGCCCAACCCTCTTTGTGAAGAAGCGAGACAAGACTGATAGACTTTGTGTTGACTATCGGGCTCTCAATGCTAAAACCATCAAGAATAAATATCCCCTTCCGCGGATTAATGATCTCTTCGATCAGCTAGCTGGAGCTGTGGTATTCTCTAAGCTTGACTTGAGAAGTGGTTATCACCAAATCAAGATTCGCAAGGAAGATGTTCCTAAAACAGCTTTCACCACCCGCTATGGCCTGTATGAGTACACGGTCATGTATTTCGGTCTCACCAACGCACCTGCCACCTTCTCGAGGCTCATGAACTCGGTTTTCATGGAGTATCTTGATAAGTTCGTTGTGGTCTATCTGGATGACATCCTAGTCTATTCCAAGTCACAGAAAGAGCATGAAGAACACCTTCGGTGTGTCCTAAACAAGCTTCGTGAGAACCGCTTGTATGCAAAGTTCTCCAAGTGTGAGTTTTGGCTGCCTCAAGTAACCTATCTTGGTCATGTCATCTCTGCCAAGGGCATTGCCGTCAACCCAGAAACTGTGAAGACGATTGTTGAATGGCTTCCTCCTGTAAATGTCAATGAAGTGCGGAGTTTCCTCGGTTTGGCTAGTTATTGCCGTCGCTTCGTTCAGAACTTTTCGAAGATAGCGAAGCCTCTTAACGATATCCTCAAGAAAGGCAAGAAATACCTTTGGACTCCTGCATGTCAAGCAACCTTTGAGACACTCAAAGAGAAGATCACTTCCACACCAGTCTTGGTTCCTCCGGATACATCCAAGCCTTTCCAGATATTCTGTGATGCCTCTTTGCACGGATTGGGTGCGGTCCTTATGCAAGAAAAACAAGTTGTTGCTTATGCCTCTCGACAGTTGAAGACGCATGAGATCAACTATCCTACACATGACCTCGAGCTCGCAGCAGTTGTCTTTGCTTTGAAAGTATGGAGGCACTACTTGCTTGGCAACCGTTGTGAGATCTTTTCTGATCACAAGAGTCTGAAGTATATCTTCACTCAGCCTGATCTCAACCTTCGGCAGAGGAGATGGATTGAAGCAATCAATGATTTTGATTTGACCATCAACTACACTCCGGGAAAAGCTAATGTCATGGCAGATGCTCTCAGCCGCAAAGCTTATGTCAACAACCTCATGATGGAAGAACAACAGCCTCTCTTGTGCGAGGAATTCCACCAACCTTGAAATTGTGGAACAAGGGTATCTCCTGAACCTTCTGGCTACTCCTCTCTTGGAAGAAAAGGTTCGCTCCTTTCAGCTCGGTGATCCGTACACAAGAAAGGTCATCTCCAACATCCAGCTTCCGAAGTATGAGTCCTTCCACGTCGATGATCAAGGCACGCTTTTCTTTGAACACCGGATGTTTGTTCCGAAATACCCGGGTTTGAGAGAGCAAGTTCTCAAGGAGGCGCATGATTCTGTTCTTTCTATCCACCCTGGCAGCACAAAGATGTACATGGACTTGAAAACACAATATTGGTGGCCGGGTTTGAAACGATATTGTGCCAAGTATGTCTCGGTGTGATGTCTGCATGAGTTAAAGCTGTCCATCAGAAACCTTCCGGTCTTCTAA
Organism: Avena insularis; assembly: GCA_023614405.1. Classification (NCBI taxonomy): domain Eukaryota; kingdom Viridiplantae; phylum Streptophyta; class Magnoliopsida; order Poales; family Poaceae; genus Avena; species Avena insularis. The sequence goes on from CM042690.1 coordinate 523,663,407, forward strand.
AGCCATTGAAACCCCCGGAATGGAAATGGGAGAAAGTAGAGATGGACTTCATAACTGGTTTTCCTAGGTCGCAGAAGGGCAACAATGCAATCTTTGTTGTCATTGACAGGCTTTCTAAAGTGGCTCACTTCTTCCCCGTCAAGGAAACAATTTCTGCAATTCAGTTGGCTGAGCTCTATATCAACAGAATTGTCTCTCTGTATGGGGTTCCGCTTGAGATCAGTTCAGACCGTGGAAGCATCTTCACTTCCAAGTTCTAGGAGAGTTTCCAAAATGCTTTGGGAACAAAGTTGAACTTCAGCACAACTTACCACCCTCAGTCGCAAGGACAAGTTGAAAGGATCAATCAGATTCTGGAGGATATGCTTCGTTCTTGCGTCATCTCATTCGGCATGAAGTGGGAAGAATGTCTTCCTTATGCTGAATTCTCTTACAACAATAGCTTCTAGAAAAGTCTAAAGATGGCACCATTTGAGGCTCTCTATGGTCGCAAATGCAGAACTCCGATTGGTTGGTCGGGTGCAGGAGAAAGAATTTTGTTTGGCCCTGACATTGTAACTCAAGCGGAGGAGAAGGTTCACATCATTCTTGAAAATCTGAGGATTGCTCAAAGTCGCCAGAAGAGCAATTATGACAGGAAGCACACGGACATGGAGTATGTCCCTGGTGATCTCGTCTACCTTCGTGTCACTCCCATGAGAGGCACGCACCGCTTTGGTATCAAAGGAAAGCTGGCTCCTAGATACATCGGTCCATTCAAAATTCGTGGAAGAAGAGGATAAGTTGCTTATGCTCTTGAGCTCCCAGAAAAACTCAAGGTCCATGATGTTTTCCACATCTCTCAGCTCAAGAAGTGCTTCAAGGATCCCGGCAGGACCGTGGACCATGAGCTTATCAATCTCCAAGAAGACCTGTCTTATCAAGAACACCCCACAAAAATCCTTGAAGTCGTAGAAAGAAGGACTCGCAACAAGTCCATCAAGTTCTGCAAGGTGCAGTGGTCGCACCATTCTGTTGATGAAGCCACTTGGGAACGTGAAGATGAGCTCCGTGCCAAGTATCCTACCCTGTTTGAGTCTTCTTTTTCTTCCTAGAATCTCAAGGCGAGATTCCTGTTTAGTAGGGGAGAGTTGTAGCATCCCAATTGTCTAACAATTGTAATGCTACTTGGTCTAGTAATATAATGGCTACTTCATATATATAATTGTTGCATCATAATTATATCATGCTCATGTCATCATGCCACCTTGCATTTGAGCATCATATAAAACCCCTTTTTGTTTGGTTCTTATATCATATGCATTGTTAATTGTATTTGCCTCTTGATATTGTATTTGGTTCTTGATATATTGTTTAATGCCCAAGTTGAGTTGGGGGCATATCTTTTATTCCACTCCACCACCTTTTCTTTCACCACCTTATAATTCCACCATCCAACTAAATATGAGCTTTGCACTTTATTTGAGTTTACCTCTAGCTCATGTGGGTTGGGATGGATCCAAATCTTTTCCACATCCTCTCATCTTAGCACCATGTTGTTTTCACATTATTGATATATGAGAGCCACAGGGCCACCTTTGCATGCCTTGTGAGTGGGACCCTTTTCCTAGCTTCCATATGGGTTATTATGGAGTTATGCTCATGTGGGGATATTTTTGGGAATAGTAAGCATCTAGTGGAATATACACACTAGTAATTCCCAATGATAATCAAATGTGATCATCTCCATCTACTCCACTTGGAGCTTCCTTCTAAAATCTTTTGCTTGGCTTATTCCACTTTTGGACATGCATAAGAATAATGCCATGTTTATTATTTTGTTTCACAAGGTTAAAACATGGCATTAATTATTTTGCATGGGCCATGCAACCATCTCCATATTTGATCCTCCTTGTTTTAGTTGGATTTTTGGGTGAACCATCTCATCTCTCATCTCTCTCTCCCTCCTTTTGGCTTGATCTAGTTTGATCTTGCTCAAACCCATCACCACCTTTTATCTCTTCCTCTTTTTGGTAGAACCCTTGTTTGTTTTTGTTTTTGCTCTTGCTTGAGCTTGCCAAAGAAAACCCATCACCCAATCCTCTACACCACAACTCTCACTCTCCCTTTCTTCACCTTCCTCCCTTTTCACCTCCACCCATGCATGGTCATGTGGTTATGCCTAAAACCCTAAACCATACTCTCTATCTCTCTATCTTTCTCAAATCTCTCACCTAATCTAAACCCTAAACCTAACCTCCATCTACCCTAGTTACATCCTACCACAACCTTGGGCATCATCTAATCTACCATACCCCCCTCTCTAAGCTAAACCCTAAACCTACCTCCCTCTCTCTCGGCCTCTCCTCTCTCACCTAGCAGCCCACTGCTACCCCTCTCCTGGTCCCACACCTCATCTACCCCCTCTCTCTCTACCCCAACCCTAATCAAAACCAACCCGAGGCTCCCCAAGCTAGCCGAGCCTCCCTCTCCTCCTTTCTCCTCTCTCTCTGGTGTGCCCCACCCGAGCCTGGCCTCTCTCCTCCCTGCCTTGCCCCACCTGCAGCCACCTGCACCTCGCCCTGGCCTGCCCGAGCACGTGAGAAGGAGGGTAGGGAAAAAGGTGGACGAACCACCTTTTACTCTCCACCACACCCCCCCCCACGGCACCCCCTCTCCCTCTCTGCTTTCCTCCTCTCTCTCTTTGCTACCTCTCCAGATCCGCCTCAGAGCTTGCCTTCTCCTCCTCTCTCTCCACCACCGCCAGATTCACGCCAGCGCTGCCTACCTCTGCCCCTCATCGTTCCAGCCGGCGTGCCGTCGTGGAGGTGATCGAGAAGACCGTGGAGTACCTCTGCTACAGCCTGGACCGCCCGGTAGTAGGAGACGGTCCTCAGACCTCAAGACGCCGACGCTCTTGCGGAACCCTAGCTACGCCGCCTCGCCGACGATGATCGCCAGCCCGCTCGAACCAACTCCACCATCAACTCCTCGGTGAGACTCTTAAACCCCAGGACATGTCCCGCCTCGCCGTACTGCCCTAGATCCGCCGGCCCTTCCGTCGAGCACACTCGGTGAACAGACGATCGTGGCGTCTGTCGCTCGCAGCTACCGACACCCCATCTAGGCCCCAACCCCCTTGCTGTCACCAAACCCGAGGCCACCGCAGTGGCTCTGCCCTCCGTGCGCGAGCCCTAGGTCCCCGGATCGATCCAGCGCGCCGCACCCCGTGTCCGCTGTCGAGCACCGTTTTGTCATCAGAGAGAGAAGAAGCACAGTGCAGGCCGTGACGATTTACAGAAAACCCCCTCTAGCTTTTTATTCCTAAACTCATGTACCTCGTGGCCCACCAACACCGCCCGATCAACCTTGCAAAACACCCCCAGCTCTCCGGTCTCAACCCGCAGCCTCGGATCCGCAACGTGTCGCCCATGGGATGGCTGATGGACCCATGAGATTCGGCCCCACTTGTCATCCTCTGTGGGCGTGCTCATGGTGATGAAGTTTTTTCTGGCCTGTGGCGTCCAGTCAGGGGCCCACTCAAAGTCTGTGGCTAGAACTGAGCGAGTAACAAAAGTATTTTTTCTGTATATCTGTTTTAATTCAAATCTTTTCAAATTTAATTCAAATTCAAATTTAAATCTGTTTTTAATTATCTTTTAAAATATAAATCCAAATAATGCAAATAATATATGTTTTCAAATCAGAAAAATATGAGGAATTCAAATATGCCATTCAAAATATATTTTGGACACTTTAATTTCCAAGTTGATTAAAATTACAATAAAATGCCCTTTTTCCTTAATTAATTAATAACTTTTGTTTTATAACTCCAAATTTAACAAATGATATGTCTAAAATGATTAGCTCGACGAGACCTTTATGTTTATGCATTCCTTGTTCTGTTTTGCAGCATGCATCATATACATATAATGTGTACAGCAACTAATATGAGGTTAAAATGAGGCTAAAACTCAATAAAATGGTTTATTCTTGTATTCCACACCTCACCCATGCCATGCTACCTTATTGCCATGCAAATTGTGCATCATTCATCATGGCATGATTGTTTGCTTGAGGCATTTTATTCATATGCTTGTGCACCTTATTTATGTTGGCCCTTGTTTGTTTGGTTCTTCTTCGAATAGACGCTGAGCAGGGGATATATCAAGATACCCAGGAGCACTACCCAGATCCTTCTCTCGCTTCAACTGAGCTGCCAGGCAAGCACTACCACATGCTTGCATACATATAGTACCTACTGCCTCTATCTTATTCTTGCATCATTGAGTCGCGATTGCATTAATTTGAATCCCAAGTATTGCATAGCCTTTACTTTTAAACCCCACCGAAGCTTGTTCCTCCATCCCATGAGCCATTACTACAGGAGTTGTTTGAGCCATGCGAGTCGTAGAACAGCATGTGTAGGGTATGTGAGTGTCTGATGGATAACGAGGTACCTAAACAACTTAACCTGAGTAGTAATGGGATAACTAATGAAAGTGGCATCGGTGAGCCATATTCGCTATTTGGTTTTTCAGGCTCACTTGTGTCCCGTAGGACCCCGAGTACTTGATTCCTGTTCCTTGAATATTCGCGCTATCCACATCCGGGAGGCTTATGAACCCCCCTGAGCCAGAGCTTGATTCATTCTTATTTCTTGGGGCCACAAACTAGTTTGAGGTTTTATTTACTATCCTGTACTTATGCCATGCTTTACTGCTTTATTTAAATTGTGCGAGGTACTGCACATTGTACTGTTTAGGAAAGCGGAGTGTTTTCGCGGTATCGACAAGCCCAGTCACATTTTCGGGTTCCCAGTCGTTTACAGCCATTGGCGCAAACCTTGAGTCCGTCTCGGAGTCGGCCAACTTCGTCGCGGGTAGCTTAATGGGGTGGCCCCCTGAAATATTTCTGAATCCTGTGATCGCTTTGTCGTGACTGCCTCGTTGGGGTTTGATTTGGTTTTTCCGAGGTTGATCGAGTGTGTGTTGCTATTTGTGCACCCCTGCAGGGTAAAACTTTCTGAAAGCCGTGTCCGCGGTTATGGACGACTTGGAGCACAGTTTCTCGATCATAGACAAGAATAACTAAAGTACCGCTTTTAATTTGACTAAGTACCGGACTAGTAAATAGTGCAACACTCATGGAATGGATAATAAAACTGCCAACGGATGGGGGGTTGTTCGTCCGCTTCCTCGTCGGTAAGCGAGGAGGAGGATGGATCTGTGGATATTACCGTTATTACTGTTATAACTGTTGTTATTAATTCACGGACATCCGTCTATCCTTGGTTAGGCGGATGGTTAGCGAGTATCTATAGAATTGCTAGGGTTTATCTTTTGCTGCAATTGCGTCACCCCAGGTTGTGTCCCCTTTAGAGGCATAAAGACTTGCTGAGTACCCCTAGGGTCTCACACGATAAATTATTGGTTCAGATGAACAGGTACACTCACAAGATGGATACTGGGTGGAGGAGACGGACGATGTGGGCAACGATCATTCGGTGTAGAGATTCCGGGAACGGGGATCCGTGAGATCTGTATGGATGTGTTTATTTATGGGGCATCTTATGCCGATTTGCTTCTTATCCGTACTCGGATTTTGTCTTCCGCTTCCGCCTGATACTCCGATGTTTGATGTATGAGGAGATATCCTAAACTATTATATCTATCTAGGATATTTGGATCTTGCCATATGGCGTTGCTATATTTCCTTTCTTTTTAGATGGAATGGCTCTGATGTACTGTTGTATGGTGGCTTGCATACATACTCATTTGTGTATGTAGTTGATCCTTCGACACGATTGCCGCTTCTGTCCTGATGTTTGGAAATGGTTAGGACGGCCGAAAGGTCTACCTGTGAGTGGCATTTGGGCCCCACCGTACTATTTTAACCATTTCCGCTCATCCAGGCTTGTAACTAGGAGCGTAATTCACCGAGGTAGTTACAATAGTGATGTTGCATGTCACCTCAAAAATTATTCTTTTTATCACTTACCTACTCGAGGACGAGCAGGAGTTAAGCTTGGGATGTTTGATACATCATAAATGTATCTATAATTTTTGATGCTCCATGCTTGTTTTGTATCAACTATCTTATTTTAGTCTACACTTTGAGGCATTTTATACATTTTTTGGAACTAACCTATTGACAAGATGCCGCAGTGCCAGTTGCCTGTTTTCTGTTGTTTTTGGTTTTAGAAAAGCTAGTAAGGAAATATTCTCGGAATTGGACGAAACAAAATCCAAAGTTCCTATTTTTCCTGACACAAGACGGAGTCCAAAGCAGAGACGGAGGAGGGCACTGAGGCGGAGACACCCTATGGTGGTGCAGGTACCCCCAGGCGTGTCACCAGCTGGTGTGGGCCCCTCGGGCCTCCACCGACCTTGCCCCTTCGCCTATATATTCCCCCATGATGAAAACCCTAAAAACTAGATCAGAATTCCACGAAAAGTTCCACAACACCGCAACCACTGAAGAGGAGATTCGGGGGATAGAAGTCTCTGTTCTGGCACCCTAGAGCCATCTCCATCGACTCAACTGTCATCTCCATCGACATTGTTGACTCCCATGATGAGGAGGGAGTAGTTCTCTCTCGAGGCTAAGGGCTCTACAAGTAGCTATGTGTTCATCTCTCTCTATGCGTGATCTTATTGAGATCATGAGCTTTGTAATTTATAGATCTATTCTGCTACTCAAGTGCTTTAATAAATCTCTGCTTATCCCCACGTGTGTGAAGTTGATAGTTTGCACACCGTGTCGCACTTTGGCTAAGGTTACAAAAATACTTATCATGAGTATAATTTGAGTTGCATGTCTCTATGAGATTGTGGTGTTTGTTGGAACCATCTAGCGCTCAAGGTGATAGTGAGGGGTTATCTAGATGGGGAATGTGATTTTAAGGTGTGTTGTTATAGCCCTACATCATCCAACTAGAGAGTAGTTCAGGGTAGCATAATGAAGAGAAGATATTTATATGACAGTGTCCACTAGTGAAAGTATGATCCCTAGGCCTTGTTTCTAAGCATTGAAACACCATTTACAATCAGTCCTGTTACATGTTTGCTTGTTTCCACTCTTATTTCAGATTGCAATTAGCACTTATAATCATCCATATTACATGTATTTCACTATCTCTTCGCCGAACTAGTGCACCTATACACCTGACAAGTGTATTGGGTGTGTTGGGGACACAAGAGACTTCTTGTATCTTGATTGCAGGGTTGCTAGAGAGGGATACCTTTGACCACTTCCTCCCTGAGTTCGATAAACCTTGGGTGATCCACTTAAGGGAAACTTGCTGATGTTCTACAAACCTCTGCACTTGGAGGCCCAACACTGTCTACAAGAATAGAAGCGTGCGTAGACATCAAGCTTCATCGGTAGCTATATCCGCCTTGAATATCTTAAACTCCTCTTCGTCGAGCATCGGATTTTTCTTACTAATAACCTCCCAGTTTTCACCTTTGTCAATGTTATTCTTTACCCAGGTTTTCCAGCTGCTCAAGGTGTTTCTCATCTTCGTGAGGGCTAGTTTGTTCACCAGGTTCTTTCTATCCAGGTTTCTAAACCGCTCTGGGGAATCTTTATCGCTTGTGAAGCTTCTTAAGAAGGTTATCTACCAAAGCCGCATTGTCAGCATGTTTGATGTACTTCGTGTTGATCGACATGCTTTCCCGGATGATGCATCCGAGTTGCAGGCCGTACCCTTTGGCAAACGCCTCTGGCGCAATGGGTAGGCCACTTTCTGTGACTTTAGTGAACTCATCGCAGATGGTGGCGAGCACTGACACCTTCCGATCCTTCCTTTCCTTCTTCTTCTTCTGAGTAGCGGTTGGGTTGCCACTACCACCATACGTGCGCTCGCCTCCATCGATGGTGTGATCGTCCTTGCCGCCTTCACTAGTTTCATCATAGTCATCTTTGTCCCCCTCGTAATCAGCATCTCCTCCCTCATTGCCCCTAGCAGCTCTGGCGGCAGTCGCCTCCTCCTCTGGTGGTGATGTCATCCTCATCTCCTCCTCCTCCTCCTGTTGTTGGGACCCCCGCCACAATGACTCATTGGCCTATCTAGCTTGTTCTTCGATGCTCTGCTTAGAAGGGATGGCCTCGTTGTTACCTGACATGTTTGCACTCTATTAAAAAGAGGCAAAACGTTAGCACAAATGTCGGCCAAAAAATTTGGCATGACCTTTGCTAATTTTTTGACCAAGGAGTGCCCATTTCTCAACCGAAACGGAAGTGAATCGACAATTCGGGAGAAACGGGCAACTCAATGGAAGAAATATATCCTTGTAAGACAAAACCCATCCCCATATTGATAGCCCCATGCATTGACCCCAGCATCCATCATCCATCATCCACATGCAGTATATATATAACAGATACATATGTATAAATACACTCTAGGTACACCATCAGCTTCAGTATTTTTGAAGAATGTAGATACAGCAAGGTACAACCCCACATGCTCCAGGTACAAGCAAGAGCAAGCAAGTAAGCTCCAGGTACAAAGTTAAACCATCGATTCATAAAGTAGACTATGCATAGGTCAACACCATTGCTCAATGGAAAGTATCAACTAGTAAAATATAAACATACATGTCAATTCTGTAACTAGCTAGTAGGGAAAAAATTCCTATTAGCAAGGACAAGGTTCTGTTCCAAATTAACCAGAACCTACTGAATCTATTTTACCCCGATAATAAGCTGCAACAAGTGACTGAAGTGAAGATTGTTTAAGTTGCTTCATTTTCTTTTATTTATGCTAGCTGAGATTTTAAGATCAGAACCATGCACAATACGATGTCGGAACCTCAGAGTTGCTCGTACAATGAAGTACCTATGCAGCAAACTCTTGCTATAATTCTTGTAAAAGAGAAAAACATATAGGGGGCATAGCTAAAGACATACGTCAATGTAAGAAGAGATTCTAGAATCATGGCTTACCAACATGCTGGAACAAGACATGGATAAAACAATGGGCATTTGTTGTTATCAAATGCATCAAGAAAAAAATTATATTGACTAGTTTTCATACCACTACTGCATTTCATTTTAAACTTCATTTTAAACTACAACTCAAACTTCAGAAGCACTACTGGAACATACCAAAACAAAACTACAACTTTAGTTCAAAATTCTGTGAACCTGCACTAAACCAATATACCTGACCACCACAATCAGCAAACACTCGAGGCAAAAACCTTCACCAACTACCAATATAACAAAAAGGTGCATCTCCTTTTTAACCTAGAATGGGAAAACAATCAGCTAACTAAACCTGCACAGGATACAAATTCAGTTAACTAAGCCTACACAACAAAATTAAGTTAACTGGATTTTACTACCACTTTCGGTTGTAGGCTATGGGGATGGTAGGGATTGGATGAGTTCTTTCATGTAATGGCATCAGATTGTTAGGGCGTGGTGCCTAGTATCTATTATTACTGTTTTTTGACTTTGTTGCAACTTGTTATGCTTAATGCTTGTCACTAGGGCCCGAGGCCATGATTCCAGATCTGAACATGTTATTGATTCATTATGATAGTATTGTTTATGGTCTTACCTGCAAGTTGTATACACATATTGTTGTCCGGAACCAAAGGCCCCGAAGTGACAATAATCGGGATAACCGGAGGGAATGGCTTTGATGTGAGGATCACATGTGTTCACGGAATGTTAATGCTTTGCTCCGGTGCTCTATTAAAAGGATCACCTTAATTGCCAGTAGTTCCCTTGAGGCCCTGCTGCAAATGGGCTGGCAGGAAAAACAATGTTGTGCAAGTTCTCATTGCGAGCACATATGAGTATATATGGAACACATGCCTATGATTATTTAGTACTTGGATGCGTTATCTTATTTATCTGCAAATGCTCTTTGTCTTGATTGCCATATGAATTGTCTTGTCCATGCAATGCCCGTCCATCCATCCCTATGCCTACCGCGCTTTAATCCTACTATTTAATGCAATTGTTACTACTGCCTTTACTTTTACTACAGCTATTACTTTACTATTGCTACTACAAAACATTTGCTACTGATAAACTGCCGTGAGCAAGATAGTTTCCAGGTGCAGCTGAATTGACAACTCAGTTGTTAAGGCTTATAAATATTATTTGGCTCCCCTTTTGTCGAATCAATAAATTGGCTTTCACTTCCCTCGAAAATACTGCGATACACCCCCTGTACTTGTGGGTCATCAAGACAGTTTTCTGGCGCTATTGCCAGGGAGCATAACTCTATTTATCAAGTTCACTTGGAATCACTATTGTTCGCTGCTATCCATCCATCATGGGTAAGTCTTGTGATGTCAAGGTCCCTATTTTACCATCCACTACAAGGAGAGGTACGGTTCTGAACACCTCTGTTGCTCTTGACTCACCATCTATGATGAGTAAGCTCCTTACACCACCACATACACATGCTACACATACTGCTACTACTGCTGAATCTGAAACTGCTGATACTTATGATGCTTCTTCTACCGTGCTTGATAAGAGTGGTTCATTAGGTCCTTTCCTAGATGCTACGATTGCTAGAAATATAGCTGGAAATACTGAAACTCCTAATGAAGACACTACTACACCTGTCAGTTCACCTGAGTCTAGAGAGAGCTATGATATTGAAGACGGTTATATAGAGATGACTGATGAATTTATTAAAGAATGTCAAAACACTCATGATAAAAGTTCTATTAAGAGTCTTTTTGAGAAACATACTGTTAGACCTAAATTATCTCCTAATGCTAAGTTTGCTACATCTCCCATAAACATTAAAGATAAAGATTATGATTTCTCTCTTGATTTATCTTACATAACCATTGTTGAGAAAGAACCTTTTTGTGGGAGTAAGAATGAAAGTGTTGTAGCACATATGACTGAGCTTTCTACCATGAGTGGCCTATTTTCTGATGATATTAAGATACACACCTACTTTGTTGCTAAATTTTTCCCCTTTTCACTGAAAAGAGAAGCTAAAACTTGGTTTAATAATTTACCTCCTGGATCAATTGATAGCCCTGATTGCTTGATTAGTACCTTCCTTCAGAAATATTTCCCTCCTAGTGCTAGACATGCCATTTTGCAAGAACTTTTTGATTTTAAATAGGGAGAAAAAGAGATATTGCCTGAATCATGGGCAAGGTTTTGTGCTTTGATTCATGCGCAGGCTGGATGTCCATTACCTAAAAATGAACTCCTTGATATATATTATAATGGACTAACTGAGGAATCTAGGACATACCTGGATAGTTGTGCTGATTGTGTTTTCAGGAATAGAACTCCCAAAGAAGCTGAGGAATTAATGGCTAAAATAAGCAAGAATTATGATGATTGGACTTCACCTGAGCCAACTACGCCTAAGACAACTACACCTGTGTTAACTGTGCCTGAGCCAACACCTACACCAACATCAAAGAAGAGGGGAGTTATTGAACTAAATGATGAAGTGATGAAGGAGGCTAAGAAATGTCTTAAGAAAAAGGGTATTAAAGCTGAAGACGTGAAGAATTTACCTCCTATAGAAGAATTATGTAAGCCAATCCCCCACTCATCCATTATTGAGGTACACTCTCTCCAACATTTTGATGAAGGTGATATTCCTTACTCTAAACCTCCTGATCAATGCTTAGAAGAATTTGATGTTTTTATTGTTAAGCAAGATAATTTTAATAAAGGATGCAAAATCATCTAATGGAAAACTCTAGAGCTATTGTTGAGTTGAAGGATATTGTGGAAATAACCTCTAATGACGTTAAAATGCTTGTTAAACATTTTCAAATGATTCAAACTCAAATTGATCAGCTTATTAAAGTACAAAAAGACTTGCTAATTAATGTTGCTAAGGAAAAACAAGCTTATGAAATTAGAACTAGAAGTGGTGCTGCCACCCAAGATCCTCTATATCCTGAGGGGCATCCTATAAGAATTGAGCAGGACTCTCAACAAATTGAAAATAGTGGTACTTCTCCTAAGAAAAGGAAAAAGAAACATAAAACTATTGTAGAACCTTCTGGACCTACTAAAGATCCTAATAGTATATCTGTCTCTGATGCTGAAACTGAAAGTGGTAATGAGGAAAATGATGCTCCTGATAAAGTAAAAGTTGAAGAAGAACCTGAAAGGCACACTAAGAATACTAAATACACTAAAGAAGATTTTGTTGCTAAGAAACATGGTAGTGAAAGAGAGCCTTGGGTCCAAAAACATATGCCTTTCCCTGATAAGAAACACAAGTCAAAGGAAGATGAACACTACAACAAGTTTTGTGAGTGGATGAAACCTTTATTTTTGCAAATTCCTTTGACTGATGCTATTAAATGGCCTCCTTACTCAAAGTATATGAAGGATATTGTCTCCAATAAAAGGAAGATCCCTAATGAAGAAATTTCTACTTTGCTTGCCAATTATTCCTTTAATGGTAAGGTTCCAAAGAAACTTGGAGACCCAGGGATTCCAACTATTCCATGCTCTATTAAAAATAGTTATGTTAGAACTGCTTTGTGTGATTTGGGAGCAGGAGTTAGTGTTATGCCTTTTTCCCTCTATAAGAGACTTCAATTAGAAAAAGTAATACCAACTGATATATCTTTGCAAATGGCTGATAAATCTACTACTATTCCTGTTGGTATATGTGAGGATGTACCAGTTCAAGTAGCTCATAATTGCTTGATATTAACTGACTTTGTTGTGCTTGAAATGCCTGAAGATGACAATATGTCTATTATTCTTAGGAGACCTTTTCTTAATACTGCAGGAGCAGTTATTAATTGTAATCAAGGAAAGATGACTTTTAATGTTAATGACAAGGAGCATACTGTCTATTGCCCCAAGAAGATTGATCGGACTTATGGTTTAAAATCAATTGAACATGTTGAGGGCATCCAAGTTGGAGAAATATATTGTCCCATACCACGAGAAAAATATGAAACTATTATGATTGGGACCACTGCTATCAAGGTTGAGGTAACATAATCATTAGTGGAATACAAAGTTTTGTTTCATATAAAATTGTTTTGGTAACAATACCTGATCAACCTTGTTAAAAAAGGGATTTTAATAAACAACACAATGTTTTCACCATGATTATCTTCGCTTACTTTTATTTTATCCATTTTAGTTTTTGTCTTCACTTAGTTTACTTTTCTGTTGCTAGTTGCTTGCTTATTAGAGTGTCTTAGAACTTCTGAAGTTTTTGTTTTGTTTTGCTTTTGCATCTTTCCGAAAAAATCTTTTTGTCAGAAAATCATTCATCAATACCTGAAAATTGCTCAAAAATAAAGTGTCTCGAAAAATTCTAGAAAATTCATATTAAATTTTTACGTGCAAAAAGGGGCAGAGAAGTGCCTAGAGTGACCCAAGGGGCCCACCAGGCAGGCACACCACCTGGTGGCGTGGCCACACCAGGGGCGCGGCTGTCCATGGTGTGGGCCACCCCTGTCCCTCCACTTACACTCTCACTTGCCACTTCTTTCTCATTCTCGAGAAAACACCAGTTCATTGCTCGAAATCACGTTCTTGCTGTTCTTTTCCATGATTTTTCGATCTCCTTCCTCAGCCCATCTTTGTTACTGAAATTTGGAGCATTTGTTCTCCGATATGTGACTCCTCCGCTTGTCCAAGTAGATTTGTGTTTAGTGGATTATATCTTGAGTATTTTGCTACTGTAGGTGACAGGTTATGAGATCTTGTAAGCTTGTTAAATGCTTATAAAAAATGTTTTGATGCATGTTTAGGCCTCTTACAAGTCCCTATGAGTAGTTCCCTTCATTATGTATTCACTTTGCAATCACTTGTATAATGGATGTTTAAATATCGGAATATCAAAGATGAATAACCACACTTTTGGAGAAATATTTGAGAGGGACACACCCAGGAGGGTAAGGCCTTCAAGATCAGCCTCTCTGTTTAGGCCATCATATAATGAAGATCTTATTGCACCACGCTTTGGCAATGCAAGAGATGAGGGAGATGCTCACCCATCTACCTTCCCTTGTTTTACCTTTTTGCAAGCTGCAGGGATCCTCAATGATTTCTTACTACTGGTTCAGAGGGTTGGTCTAACCACTTACATGGAAGATGAGAGTGAGCAATATGCCATGCTCACCAAAACTTCTGTTGAGTGTTTCGTTTTCACTAACACCCCTTATCAGTCAACTATTTCATTCAAAATTTCTAATATGCCTATTACCATGCCATTGGAAAGATTTTGCAGCATTATAGGCATAGGCATGACTGGGACAGTGAAGAAGATCCAAGGACGACCTGCTGATTTGCTGGAGCTATACCGAAGTGTGACAAATGACAATGACCGCACGGCTCAGCGCGGGAAGATAAGAAATATTCAACTCCTAGCTCTAAGATATTTTGCTTATTATCTTGCCACTATTATTCTTGGTAGGGAGAACACTAGTAACATTTCTAATTATCATTTAGCCTTCCTCGCTGCTGCACTTAATAATGATACCAAGTATAATCTTGGCTCTCTCATTGCTCGCCACCTAGCCGCTAGAGGACCTATTTATGGGGGCATTATTGCCTCATGCATGGTTGCTGCTTTAGAAGTTTCTGTGGATCCTAATGACACTGTGTTGACACCACAAAGGCTTGATCTTGCTGCTATGAAAATGCATCACTTTGTGACTGCTGACTCTAGTACGGAGGGTTTAGTATATAGGATGTTGTTTACTGACGGAGACGAGAGGGAAATTCCTTTGCCACAATCCACTTTGTTCAGTATTTACAGGAGACCATGGTCGCATTCCAAGGAGGAGGTGGACGAGCAGCTCCGCTTGCTTATTTTCCACGGGCAGCACCAGGGGGATGTGCCCTCTTACGACTATTCTGCGCACTACGCTGGGGCGTCCTCGAGCTCGTATCAGGATGAGGGCACCTCCTCGCCGTACTACGGAGGCGCTCCATCTTGGCCAGCTTGGGATTGATACCCACTTAGGCTAAAAGCCTAAGCTTGGGGGAGGTACACCGACAACACACTCATCTACATATCATGTTTAGTCGGTACTTTGTATATCCATGTTTTCGTTCTCTTTTTAGTTTTCGTTCTTTCTTTACTTTTGCTTTCCAAAACACAAAAAGACCAAAAATATTTTCGTTGTTTCTTGTTGTTTGCTTCTTTGTCTTTTTAGCCTTGGTTTGATTCTTCCTTTTAGCTTTGTCTTAATTATTCAAAAAACCCAAAAAGATTTCACTTTGCTTGTTCTTCCTTTTGGTTCTTGCCTTTAAAAATCGAAAACCAAAAAATATTTTTGTTCTTCTTTGGCTTTGTGAAGTTCGTTGCAGGGTTCAGCCATCCTCAGTGGAGTTTGGTTTCATGTTATTATTCAAGCCACACAAGTGAAGGGCAATAATGAGGATTAATGACAACATGAGGTGTGGTAAGAGGCTGGTAACGAACTCTATTTGTTTTCATTTTTGACATATACTCAGCATTGTGGGCATGCTTAGTCTGTTCATGTAAGGTGTATGTTATTTATGGATGCTTAGAAGTTCTTGGTTTCTTATGATTAGCTCCAGCTTGCTAATGGTTTGTATCATGTCATATGAATGTTTGCTTGCATTGCTCTATTCATAACTTGGTATGACACTGTGGTATCCTCCTCTGAATGTTTCACTTGAATTGACGTGGCACATACTCACGCATGCATATGACTGAAACAATAATCAGTTAAGCCTCGATGAATTATTTTGTCTCAAGGCTCTTGAATCACTTTCATGCCATGATTAGTCATATTTTGTTGCAAGGATGATTATGACAGTTATTGATCTCTTGTTTGTCGCTCCCTTACTATTGTTAGCCTTCATGTGCACTGATTCTGAGCTCTACTCGTGTCTCCAACTCCTCAAAACCAATATTGCCAAAAGTGTCCACCATACCTACCTATTAGCATCATATGCTTTTCCATGCATATTCAGTATGCCTTTGATTTCTTCCGAATAAAATGTTTGCTTATTATGAGAAAGTTAGTTAGTAAAGCTCTCACGAACTTGATGGCACACTTTATTTCTTGCACTTAATAAACCTGAACCATTGTGACTATCCATGAAAGTCATATGCTTGCAAATTATAGGCTGGGGATTAGCAGAACCGTGATGTCACGGGGAACGCTTTCAACACCTGTAAATATATACCCCGTTGATATCATGCACTTTTGTTTACGGATGTCGTCGGTGTGAAATAAAAGGGGAGCTTGTAAGTTCGTGGAGTTATGTATGTGTGTTAGAGAAACACCTGGGCGACTGGTCTAATCCATGCCTAATCATGGTGGAAACCTTCAGCGTAACCATAATGAGCAATCTATGAAACATTCTTCTTACAAAAAAAGAGAGAGATAGTTATTGAGAAAAAGAAAAAAAATATCATGAGAAAAGAGGAAAGAGAGAAAAAAAAAAGCACCATTTTCTCATGGTAAATAAGAAGATAGCTGAGATGCTCATTGTCTGCTTGCCTTGTCATTTTGATATGGGGATTCTTCTGTATCATTGGTTAAGGGGTACCCCGTTGGCGGTTCTCTATGATACGCATGTATTTACTATGACAAGAACTTACCGGCAACTAAAGTTGAGTAGCATGAGGAGTGACCCTCGTACTCAAGGGACATGAGATTTCCAGTTTATGGTCTATCAAGCATATAACTCGTACTGGACCTCACTTTCACCTTAACCATTTTAAGATGCTTATGATAGAGGCAATGAGAGATCAAAGCTAATGAGTACCATACTTTCAGCATTTGGAAGCCTTTCAAACTTTTCAAAACCTTTTCACTTCCTGGTTGAGTCACCACTTATTCCATGAGCACTTTCTTGAGAGCATAGTTGTCATTCTTAGTGTAATGTGCTTGTCTCAAAACTTGGCTAATTGTGTCATGACTTTGATATCTTTACTTCTAGTCTTCACTTGAACTTCATAGGTGCCTTGGCATTTATTTTGCTCTACAATCGAAGGCAAGTGAGATACCACTCTATCATACCTTTTTATGAGCATTGCAATGTTGCTTATGTTTATGTTTCATGCTACTTACTATTTTTGAGTTAGGATCTCTTCATATCTTGCAATAACTATTGAGTAACCTCATTTGCATACTCCTTATTATGAATTGACCAAGTACTTGATCATATGCTGAGAATATATACATCTTATTAAGCAAATGTGTTCGTGAAAGTTTCTTTTGTCACACTCAGTTTTCAACTGAATTGCTTGAGGACAAGCAATAAGCTAAACTTGGGGGGAGTTGATACGTCCAAAATGTATCTACTTTCCCGAACACTTTTGCTATTGTTTTTCCTCTAAACTTGTGTGATTTGGACACAACTAACACGGACTAACGCTATTTTCAGCAGAATTACCTTGGTGTCTAATTTTTGTGCAGAAAATTAACTATGAGGAAAAATCCTAGAAAATATGCCAGAAATCCTATTTCACCAGAAGACTCACGAAGCCAGAAGACAAGACGGAGGATGGCCACGAGGGGCCCACACCACCGGCACATGGGCAGGCAGGCCGCACTGGGGTGCTGTGGCCGCCTCGGTCACCCCCTAGGCCTCCCTCTTCGCCTATAAGTTGCCTCTTGACCTAAAAACTAGGGGGGTTCGATGTTTTTCCAGAAAGAGTTCCGCTGCACCGCCACCACCAGATTCCGTGATTCAGAACCAGAAACTCCGTTCTGGCACCTTGCCGGGACGGGGAATTGGAGGAGATCATCACCATCGCTTCTCCATCGACCATCCATGATTCCCCCATCCATGAGGGAGTAATCCCCCGCTGTAGGCTATGGGGATGGTAGGGATTGGATGAGATCTTTCATGTAATGGCATCAGATTGTTAGGGCATGGTGCCTAGTATCTATTATTAGTGCTTTTTGACTTTGTTGCAACTTGTTATGCTTAATGCTTGTCACTAGGGCCCGAGTGCCATGATTTCAGATCTGAACATGTTATTGATTCATTATGATAGTATTGTCTATGGTCTTACCTACAAGTTGTATACACATATTGTTGTCTGGAACCAAAGGCCCCAAAGTGACAATAATCTGGATAACCGGAGGGAATGGCTTTGATGTGAGGATCACATGTGTTCACGGAGTGTTAATGCTTTGCTCCGGTGCTCTATTAAAAGGAGCACCTTAATTGCCAGTAGTTCCCTTGAGGCCCCACTACAAACTGGCTGGCAGGACAAAAGATGTTGTGCAAGTTCTCATTGCGAGCACGTATGACTATATATGGAACACATGCCTATGATTATTTAGTACTTAGATGCTTTATATTAGGTGTCTGCAAATGCCCTATGTCTTGATTGCCATATGAATTGTCTTGTCCATGCAACGCCCGTCCATCCATCCCTATGCCTACCCCGCTTTAATCCTACTATTTACTGCAATTGTTACTACTGCCTTTACTTTTAGTACTGCTATTACTTTACTATTGATACTACAAAACTGTTGCTACTGATAAACTACTGTGAGCAAGATTGTTTCCAGGTGCAGCTGAATTGACAACTCAGTTGTTAAGGCTTATAAATATTCTTTGGCTCCCCTCGTGTCGAATCAATAAATTGGGTTTCACTTCCCTCGAAAATAATGCGATAGACCCCCTATACTTGTGGGTCATCACATATCAGCAGAGAAATATAAGTAATTGTAGGCCTAGAACAACTAGAACAACAGCCACCTGTTTCCGATTACAAAGGGACTAGATTGCGAGCAGCAGGGCGGGTTCGAATTCCTCGCTAGAAGCAGGAGGAGGGGAGGAGAGGGGGAAGGAGAGATGATGCAGGGATTTACCTAGGGACGATGGACGACGGACAGTGAGGTGGCTGCTGGTGGCGGTGCCGAGCGAGGTGTGCACTATCCTTCACCTCCTGGTGCGGACGACGAGGTGTGCAATGCCCTTCTCCTCCTGCTATGGTCGGGCTCAATCCGGTGGCTCCTCCTCCTGTTGTGGACGGGCTCCAGCGGCTCCTCCTCCACGGGCTTGGCCGACGGCTCTCCTCCACGGGCTCTGGTGATGGCAAGAAGGATTAGGGTTGCGTGCAGCGAAGAGAGGTAGCTAGGGTTGCACGTGGGGGGAGAACTGGAGATGGATTTAGGGGAAGGTCGAACCGTCCATTATTTGGCTAAGTGTAAAACTTCTGTGGCGCATTCCTTCAATATGTGCCATAGAATTTCCAACTTTTGTGGCGCATTCCTAAGATATGCGCCACAAAATCTTTGGACTTAGTCCAAAACAGCGCGGCGTTGTAGCTTGAAAAGAAACACATACATAGCCTAGTGGTCTTGCTTGCCAGCTCTAAACCTGGGGCAACCAGGTTCGAATCCTGGTTGTCTTAGACTTTTTTTCCTTTTTTAAAAAGTATTTTTAATTATGTTTAAAAGCAAGAACATACACATGCATATTTATTAAAAAAAGCAAGTACACATGCATATTTATTAAAAAAACCTCCCCGAATCATATATATGTGCTTGTCACACACAAATGTGAATTTGTATACCCATATAAATATCACGATATATGTTTTAGTCTCTAACTAATTTATATTTGTGAGCACACATGTGAATTAATACACAAAGAAGTCACACGTCATCATGTGATGTATCCGTTTTGAGCTAGTGTCTCCTCACAATCTGCTTGCCCTTTTTTATCGCGGTTGAATACTTTAGCCCGTGCACTTTGAGATTTCTTATCGTGAATGGACAACCTTTAGTAGGTAGTGTGGTCTTCCTTCTTACTTTAGTAATAGTAGGCATCTCGAAGTACTTGTCGAATTCCTCTTCGATCTTCGGATCGCCGTTCTTGTCAAAGTCTTGCTCGTTGGTGGCTCCTTCCATTCTGATGCTCCTCCTCTTGCCCCTCCTAACTACAACACGGTTGGGCTTTGATGGGTCGGTAATTAAAAAGCATTGATCAACTTGGCTAGCGAGTACCCAAGGATCATTTCTTGCGGAGGTGGTCTTCGTTGATTTGGCATCTGGTATAACAATTGTGGTGAAATTTGGCCTTCTTTTTCCACGTTCTTGGCCCATCTAACATGAAACATCGGTACGATATCTCCACAGTAGTCGAGCTCCCATATCTCCTCGATCCTTCCATAAAATGTTTCCATGACAGTAGTCTTGTCATCGGCGAAGGATAACATAGTTACTCCTGAGTTTTGATATTTGCTATTCCTGTCCTTTTCCTTGGTGTAGAATCTGTAACTGTTTATGTCGTATGACTGATAGGTCCTTAGGTTGTGCTGGGCCCTGTGACAAGGAGAATATGAGTTTTGATCTTCCGTAGAAGGCGTTTGTGGGGGATTGTCTAGTAGCCTTTTCTTGAACAAACTCGTGAAGTTGGAGTTGTGCTCTCTGGTTATATCTCCCTTCTTCCTCGACCGGCGCTGGTCGACGTACTCCTGCTCGATTAAGCTGTTGTGCTCTTCCACCAAAGGGTCGACCAATTCAATGTGTTGTAGCGTGACTCGGTGTGCCCTGTCAAAGTTGGCGCGTCGACCATCAATGCTGACATGCAGTGAGCGGTAGCCCTCGCGGTGACCATATCTAGCGAGCCTGCCGAGGTGCTTCTTGGTGGGTATTGCAACATCCTCGTTCTTGGTGGTTAGATAATTCTGGTAGAAGGAGATGCACTCGTAGATCAGAGAGCCCTTGGCTATGCTTCCATCTGGACAGGACCTGTTACGAACAAATCCTTTGATTATACTATTTAGCCTTTCAAATGGCATCATGTTGTGCAGGAATGTTGGCCCGAGCTGGATGATGTCATCCACGACATGTACAAGCAAATGCACCATGATGTCGAAGAATGCGGATGGGAAGTAAATCTCGAGCTCGCATAGTATCACCATGATCTCTTCCTGTAGCATGTCGAGCTGTTTCACACCGATCGACTTCCTAGATATGACGTTGAAAAAGTTGCAGAGGCCAAACATCGTCTCACATACTTGCTCGGCCATTATCCCGCGGATCGCAATGAGGAGTATCTGCGTCATCGGCACGTGATAGTCGTGAGACTTCATACCGCTAAACCTCTTCTTCTCCACGTCCAAATATCTGCTTATCTTCTCCGAGTAACCGTGAGGAACTTTCACTCCTAGGAGGCACCTGAAAAACTACTCGATCTCCTCCTGACTCAGAGTGAAGCAGGCAATACAAAGCACCACCTCATTCTTCTTAACTCTTTTGCGGTGACCTTGAGTCCCTTCCGTCTGATCATCATCATCACTATCAGGGTACTGAAGGTCTTTCTTGATGCCAAGCAATTTAAGGTCCTTTCTTGCTTTCGGCCCATCCTTGTTCCTCTCTAGCATGTTTAGTAGAGTCCCAAGCAGACGCTCGGTAACGTTCTTCGTGATGTGCATTACATCGAGGCTATGGGGCGTGTGGAGGACCTTCCAGTACGGCACGTCCCAAAAAACAGACCTTGCTTTCCATACACCCAGCAGCGGCTTTGTCCTCAGTCTTTTTTCTTGGCACAGGGCAATCTACCCAATTATTCAAAAGCTCCCTGATTTCTTCGCTGCTCCTCGGACGTGGGGCTCTTTCGAGCTCGTCTTTACCATTGAACAGGTCACCGTGTTTTCTCCACGGGTGATCCATGTGGAGCCACTTTCCAGTACCTTGGAACATGGTTTTCGAAGACCTAGGATCCCTTGGTAGATGGAGATGTGGTGTCTCATCCATGCACTTGACACATGCATTGTGACCATGGTTCACCTGGGCCGATACATATGCGTAACCAGGATAGTCCTGCACCGTCATGAGCAACGCGGCTCTCAGAGGGAAATATTCTTTAGTGTAGGCGTCTCCCACAACGTGGCTAACTCATCTCTCAACAGCCTGAGATACAGATGCATATCGATACATGGTTGTTTTGGCCCCTGAATAAGAATGCTCATGTGTGCGTACCTTTGCTTTGTGCACAGCCACGGGGGGAGTTTGTACGGTCATACAAACACGGGCCAGGTGCTATGCATGCTACTCTGGTTGCCAAAGGATTGAGTCCATCGGTGCTCATACCTAGCCTAACGTTCCTTGCATCACTCCTGAACTCTTCGAACTCGATGTCCAATGCATTCCACTAGATAGCGTCTGAAGGGTGTGTTAGGATCTTGCCCTTCTCCGGATCATTTTCGGGTTTCTCCCTTTCCGTGTGCCATTGCATGAGCTTTGCTTCCTTAGGATCTATGAAATATCGCTACAGACGGGAGGGTGATAGGAAAGTACCATACCACTTTTCGAGGAACTTTCTTGTTCCCTCTCTTGTATCGTCCTTGGCCGCACATCGGACATGTGCTTCTCTCCGCGTACTCGTTCTGATAAAATGCGCAATCATTGATGCATGCGTGGTATTTAATGTGTGGTAGGTCAAGAGGGCACACGATTTTATTGGCCTCCTCGATACTTGTTGGCAATGTGTTCCCCTTAGTAAGTCGGTCGTGCCAGTATTCCATGTTCGTGTTGAAGCTCACGTCAGTCCATTTGTGTTCGGCCTTCATCTCCAGAGCCTTGAGCGTTACACTCAATCGTGTATCCTCGGGGAAACACCCAGGATACAATGGAGTCATCCCGTCTATCTCCATTTGCGCCAACTTGGCTTTTCTCTGGCTGCAGCTTTGGTGTTACTCGTCTCCTTGAGGAGCAGTTCTTAAACATGAGGGTCCTGCAAGGCCGAAGTTAGCAGCGTCTGTGTGTTCGCGTCTTCTCCTTCATGATGATCATGCCTGTCGGCATCTCCTTCTTCATGATGATCATGCCTGTTGACATCTCCTTCTTGATGATGATCATGCCCGCTGGCATCTACTTCTTCATGATGATCATGCCCGCCGGCATCTCCTTCGTCATGATGATCATGCTCGGGAGACTCTTCGTCTTCTCTCCCACCCACGTCTTCGTGACCACCATGTCCTGTCGGCGCCTCAATGAGGTCGCGCATGAAACCGCCTGAGCAGGTGACCATCCAATTGTCTAGAATCAGGGTCGATCCAGCGCTGGAGTTTGCATGTTTGACATGGACATCTTATCATGGTCTTGTTGTTCAGAATCATGTCCTCCTTTGCGTGTTTCTTGTACCTAGAAATTTGACCTTCGGTCATTGTGATGACCATGGTTGCCTGAGCGGTCACAATAGAGAGTAGGTTAGAACCACACCATATGCTAGCACACATGCATGCATGGTAGTCGGAAAAATTTGGCATGACCTTTCCTAAAAGTAGGACATATGGGTAGTGCAAAAATTTGCCGAAATGGAAATGAATCAACATTTCGGCAAACATCCATGCACCACACCGGCCGGGACAACAACAAGCAAGCAACAAAAAACTTCCTCCCAATGCAAACATTCATGCACCACACAAGCTTCATGTATAAGCATCGTCTCGCCATGCATCGCACACACACCGGTGAGACAAGCTTCACCTACAAAACATGCATATTCATGGCCAAGTACTCACCTAGTAGATTCAATAATAGCGAGACGAGACCGTGCGATGAGAGAGTGTGGACAAATAGATCTACAAGTTGGTGGAGAGGAAATTAGTAAACAAATAGAGATGTAGGAGAGAAAAGTAAGGAAATTTTAGATCTACAAGTTGGAGGGAGGCTTCCCCTTACCAATCTATGAACTAAAGTAGGTTTAGTTACAAGAAAATGGAGAAACTATGGGAAAAATGCGGTGGGAGGGAGGAGGAAGACGAGCTGGATGTGTAGAAGGGAAGAAGAGATATGAAATGGGTGGTGGTGGATAGAGGGGGTGAGCTTGCCACCTTTTTGCACCACAGAAGTTCAAATTTCGGTGGTGCATATTGCAGTTATGCGCCATAGAAATTCAAATTTCTATGGTGCATATTGCAATATGCGTCATAGAACAAGGCGGTGCACTTTCCGCGGTGGGACCCGCGTCAAATTTCTGTGGCGCATGTGTGGGTATCCGCCACAGAAACCAAACATTTCTGTGGCGCGTATTCACATATGCGCCACAGAAAGTGGGTCAAAAAGATTATATGGTGGGGCCCGCCTCCACTTTCTGTGGCGCATATGTCCATATACGCCATAGAAAGTTGGTCGCCCTACACCGGTTGGCGGGACCCACATAATATTTGTGGTGCATGTGTTCTAAAATGCGCCACATAATTGTGCAAGTTTCTGGGGTGCATTTTATGTAGTGCTCCACTAATATTTTTCTATGGCGCATGGTTTTGCATATGCGCCACAGCATAGCTTGTCTATCTATAGTTGTTTTCCTAGTAGTGTGCACTGCTCGCTTGGCCGTCGCGCTCGCTTTCGGGAGGGCGTGCTCCCACTTGTCGTGCCCAAAATTACTCGAGAGCTTCTCCTGTACATCCTAGTTTTGTTGACAAATTTTTTCTTATTCTTGATAGTGTTATCCTTCTTGTTTCTTTTCTTATTTTCCTCTGACTTCTCAACCTTCACTTTGTATATATTATCTGGCTGTTTGCAAAGTAAGAATGTAGAGAATATCATGTACTATTGAATGTTGAGAACCATATCCACACATGTAACAAAATGGACATAGTAGGTTATATAGATACCTTGAGATTCTTGGTTTTATGGATGCCTTGAGCTGCTTGGTTTTCTGGTGAATAAGAATGTTTGGTGGATTCCTTGAGCTGCTTGGTTTTCATTGGCTTTTCTTTTTCTAAATTTGATTTGGATTGCTTGCTACCTTCTGCAACAACTTTGATACCTTCTGCAACAACTTCAACAGTCTTTGATTTGGATTGCTTACTTTCTAGCAGATCTTCCTCACATTTCTATTCACCCCTTCCTTTGCTTGTTGTACTGGTTGTTGTTCATGCAATGTTTGGTTATTTTGGGAACCTTGAAATAGAACCATCATCTGATTCATTTGATTCTTCTACTGCATCATCTCATCTTCCATCTTTTCACTCTACTCCATCAGAGTGTGCACCACCTACTTTAGTTGCATATTCTCTTTCTTGCTTTCTTCAAGTGTAGCTAGTGCATATGCAAGTTGCTCAGATCCTTTTCCACCAACAACTAGCCCAAACCCATGCCTTCTACTATTTTTTGGAAGACTTTGGAATATAAATCACCTTCATGTATGTCCTTACCAACAAGTGCATGATTCTCTTAAAAATGTTGCTTTATTTATCAAAATATAATCATTCAAAGACATTATATATGACAAGATAATCATTCAGATACAATAATAATTAGTTTTTCATTACTTACCATCTTATCAATATCAAATTCATTAACTAGTAGTTCCTTGTGTTGTATGCGTCATACAGAATAGCTCAGCTCTTCCTATTCTTTTACCTTCTTTTATTTCTTGACAAGACAACATGTGTTTATAAATTTTCAAAACTTCTATTATATTATTTGAGTTTCCTTGTGAAAATAAGAACATATTAGTGACAAAACTTACTGCTTTATCAAGTACCACAACTAAACTTCTAGAACCTATTGTATGAGTTGAATTTGCTTGTGCACTTATGGTTGCTTTATTCTGCTTACTCAAAGCCTGTATGCAGTACTATTCAGTATGATTACATATGCTTTCACCATGATGTAAATAACAATTCCCATTGTGTGGTAAATTTGAGTCTATGCAGCAATACCTTAGCTTTCGTACTGCACCATGTTTTACATAACCATTTCCACTATTTGGGTGGTATTCTCTGTTTACAGCCATTTTCAACATTGGTTTGCAGTGACAACTTTTTGTTGAAGAAACACACATTTAAAGTCTTTCCATTTCTTACTAGTTGATTTTAGTACCCATAACTTGAATGTATCATCAAAATGGGAAAATGCATATCAAATGTGATTATAAAATTAATTAATTGCAAGTTAAGTTGCAACTGGAAATAATGGAAACCATGCATGTAAAATATGTCATTGTATACTTTACCTTCACCGTAATCCAGAGTTTGCTTTCTCATGTTTTGGAACTTTGCTCCAATTTGTAGCTCCTAAGGAGATCTCCTTTCCTTTGACCAAACTTGCTACGAAGTTAGTTTGTTTGCATGATGTCAAACCACATGGCTAACCGAGATGGTTTAACTCCATGGTAAGTTTATTGCTAGGATCAAAATCCTTTCAACACAGTGGGTCCTCTCACCCTCTTGTTATTTAATTCTGTCAGTTTGTAGAATGTAGGTAAACTAAGAGAATGTAAAATTAGCAAAATACTTATGTAAAGTTATTGATTGTGTGCACAAACCTTCTACATTCGTTCATGTATTATCCTCTTTATTTGTTTCATTGTCAAAGCCAGCTACTGTTCTGTAACACCCTCGAATCGGTCGTATGCAGATTTTAGCGATTCTGGCCAAACCTGTATAGAAACGATTCAAAGATGCCCACCAGGCACTTGCGTGCAGGTGAAAAACGAAGTAATACCATTACACAATAGTTCACGATGGTATCCACAAGGACATATACATATATATATATATATATATATATATATATACAACATCGACTCAGTGAGTCAACAATACAGATATACATTAGAAAGATCCAACTCACGTTGAAAACGATACAACATTCGAGTACATATAAGATGCAAATTGGACTAAGAGTCCTGAAAAATAACCGATGGCGTCCATAACCCTATCCAGTCCAAGCCGAAAGGGTAACCTTGCTTACGTTGTCGAACTCATACCTGTCAAAACAAAAGGGGTGCCGACAAAGGGCAAAGGAAAAATGGAGCAGTCAGTACTAAGACCAGTACACGACGAGTCTTAAAATTCTGCGACTCTCACGTACATATGTATCATGTCCTAGCGGCAGAAAAGTATGCACTAAAACAACCTATAGAGACACGATACAACTTACCACTATTAGAACGGGGTAAGAGAGACCTATTTGGAGCCAAACTGGTACTAACACAAAACAGAACCCATCCTGGAGTTTCCCCCTCGAGACCAAATGAGGAAGTCCTTTCGAGGAACTCACACAGTTGGCAGTTTTAGTTAACAATTCCATTGAAGTTTCAGCACTTACTAGTCAGATATAGATAGCACAAGACATCTTGATATCAACAGTTGTTGGCACTTTTAATTATCCATTCTGTTATAGTGGAGCTAATTACTAGTCTTTCCAAAGAGTCAAATTTATAACACTACTTTAGTTTTGGTTGTCAATGGTCAAGACACTGTGCTCCAAGTAGTCCATAACCGCAGACACAGCTTTTCGAAAAGATTTACCCTGCAGGGGTGCACAAATAGCAACACACGCACGGTCAACCTCGGGAAAAACCAAATAAAAAACAACGAGGCATCAAAACAAAGCATTCACATGATTCAAAAATGATTTCCGGGAGCCACCCCACTAAGCTACCCGCAACGAAGTCGGCCGGGCTTCGAGACGGGCCCAGGGTTTATTGCGACGGCTGTAAACGACTGGGAACCCGAAAGTGTGACTAGGCTTATTGATACCGCCAAATATACACCAGAGAACTTGTTGAAGCTCACATCATCTCATCGTCCTATCCGGGAAGAAGCAAAGCACTAGTAAAAAACATCGGGTGCATATTTAGTACTACGGCAGAAAATCCGGCATATATATAATATGATGCATGACATGGATATTACGATGCAACATGGCATATGGATGCTAGTCGGTCATGTTTAAATGGACAACAAATATTACTAGCAATACAAGAATTTAAATGGCCACATTTACTTTATGTCTGCTTGCATAACAATCTAAATCAGATATGATGCATGATGCAAAAGAACAACTGGATGGAATAATTAGATTCGTCTCATTTTCCTGAGCAAGATAGATATTACATGCGAGAATTGGATTTAGGATTTAAAAGTTAAGGACACAATAGTTTTGAATTACTCGCATAACCCCAGTTTAAAGTTGGTCAAATTTTATAATGATCAAAAGGTGAAACAAGTTATAGATTTGGAGTCCACATATTTTTCTAGGCCAAAATCATATTTTATTTGTTTTATTTGAAGCTGTAGTCCAAAAGTTATGGAAAAATTTATGTCAATCATTTAATAAAAGCATTTGTTTAATGGACATTTTCTGGGTGTTCTAAATAGAAGCTCATGTGACATTTATAAATTCCTTCTACTCCCTCCGTCCAAGAATAGATGTCTTAAATTTTTCAAATTTTAGATGAATCTATATACTAAATAGTGTCTAGATTCATCCAAATTTTGACAAATTTGAGACATCTATTTTGGGACGGAGGGAGTATTATACTACTATCAAACATAAGTTTTTTTTTTTTGCGAAATAAACTTAAGTTACTTGTTTAAACAGATTTGAAATGATCCGAAGGATATATTACGGTGTACGTTTTCTGAATTCTAAACAGATGAAAACAGACAGTTTACATGCGACAGAAAATAACGTTCAAAATGCATCTATGCCTTCAAAGCTGCATCAACTATTTTAGACAAAAAACAAGCAGGTGGATCAAAAGACACTAGCTAGCTGAAATGAACGTGGTCGTGCAGTCTCAGCGTTGCGCGGTGCCGAATCACGGTCGCAGCGTGTGTGCACTAGAGAAAGATGCATCACTTGGATTGGGAACTCCAATATTGGATCGGAACTGGTGCGTATCAGGCTCCTGACCGATGAAACTGACGGAGAAGGGTGTGGAGTCTGAACTTCAGTGTCGCGTGCGTGCAGATGAAATTGGGCGGTCTGATTACAGAGCTTTTGAGACAGGGAAGAGAGGAATGGAAGAAGGCTCACCCTGGGAGTTGAGGGCGACCTTGGCGAAATCGGAGGCGACTGGAGAGGGCGACTGGACGATGTCGGCGATGACCTGTAGCTCGAACAGGCTGACGTAGACGACAATCGTGTTGGCAGCCTGGATGTCCCTTCACGCAGCTGCGGCTCTGAATCCTTCCGCGAAAATAGACGCAGACAACATCCTAGTCTCCATCCGGTGCTCAGCTTGGGCTTGGCAACGACCATGACCATCAACTTGTCGACGAGGAGGGAGGTGGTGCTCTCGGTGGTAGAATTTGTGGAGATGCAAGGATGGGACGGAACTAACTCAGGTTTGCGGAGTGGTCTCGGTCTCGATCTAGATAGAGGAGAAAAGGGGTATGGCAGCACGCAGACACACGTGTCCGGTCCGTCGTGGACCGGCATGACACACCACTTAACTAGACGTGCTCGGTTCGAGCCGTGTCTAGGTCTCGAGGCCAAGCCCGTTCTGGCATGACTCCTCAAGTTTTTTTATTTATTTTTATTATATATATTTTTTATTTGTTTTAAAATTATTTTTATTAAAAAATAGTCTAAAAGGGACAAACTGGAATCCATTTGACGGGCTGTTGGTCGGCCCGTTTATTTCAGGGGTCATGCCTGGGCCTCAAGGCCAAGCCCATGTGCAGGTCCAATACGTCCCGTTAGCTTAACGTATCGTAGTAGGTCGTGTTGTACCAGGCACGGTAGGTGCTAGGAAGGTCGTGCCTTGCCGTGGGTCGGACCATTGACCAGGTATGGTCTGACCTCAGAAAACATGTTACTTTTCATTTACTCTTATATTGTTACAGTCTATGTTTTAATTATTTGACCGGAACTGCTCTTATATTGTATGGTTTTTGCTTGTGTAGAGTACTTGTATAAAAAACAAGAAGAACAGGAGAAAAGTTTTGTACCCTACCCTGCTACCACAGGTTCTCGTAGCTATAAGGTTATGTGTAACAGAGAGGATGATGCCTTCGAACTCTTCAAAAAGACGCACTACAGCCCGAAAAATAGATACACTAAGAATGTGAAGAAAGCAATTGTAAGTCCTCTAGAATATTGTTCATCTTCTAAAACTTCAATGCTCTCTTTATCTCTCAGTTGTATACGATGTGATTCTAATATTCACTTCTATTCCTAATACCGTAGGCAATTATTGAAAAGAAGATGGCTCCAGATGGCACCTAAGAAGAATCACTTTCTTCCACCGAGGCTATGTACTTTACACTCTCTTTGGACAACAGGAAGCCAACGTTTATAAAGAACATCAGCATCCATCCAAGTACTTCAAGACGAAGTAGGTCTAGTTGGCCACGACGAATTACAGGAACGTCACGGTCAGGCGTGACGTTTTCAGAACATCATGGATCGAGTTATGACGTGAGGTTCAAGATCTTTTTTTGTCGCAGAATTCGTCGCAGATGACCATCTATGATGTTTTGCCCCTCATCCACGACGAAATCAGATCATAATGGACCGTCCAGATTCTTGTAGTGGCATCAAACCGAGTGAATATTATTTATCATCGATGAAAGAAAGACATTTTAACATTAATGTTTAGGAAGTACCATTGATGGTATTTCGGCAGTACGTGCTCATATTTGGGTAGTACATACATTTGGGAAATATATTTGTTTAAAAATTAAGAAAGTACAAATGGTAAAAAAAAGGTATATATTATGTATATGAGAAGTATTGATTAAAGTAGTTCAAAACAAAACATCCCTAACTTTTAGTTTTAATTATTTCAATATCATTGATGTTCGGAAGTAAGGTGTAAAAAATAGAGAAGTACGGACTTAAAAAAATATAGAAGTATAAACTTACTGAAAGCGAAATAGACATTTTAGATAGGACAGTATAGAAATTCAAAAAATACCAAAGTATGAAACCGCATCGAGAAGTAAGAACACATAGAAACAGAAGTACGAGAT
This sequence comes from Avena insularis, assembly GCA_023614405.1. Classification (NCBI taxonomy): domain Eukaryota; kingdom Viridiplantae; phylum Streptophyta; class Magnoliopsida; order Poales; family Poaceae; genus Avena; species Avena insularis. The sequence goes on from CM042690.1 coordinate 523,694,047, forward strand.
ACAAATAAAATAAAGTAAGAAAAATATGAAATGTAGAACGATTTAATTAAATATTTTTGTGGGAAATGTGCAATTTACATCGTGGAAGTATAACGGAAAAGTATATACTATATATACGAGAAGTTTGATAAAAAAATAGAGGTGCACGTCACGATGGGCGGTACAAGTGTTCAGTTTTAATAAGTACAACCAAATGACAGAGGGAAGTATAAAAATTAGAGAATGGAAAGTATATATTTTGTTGTGTAGAAAATAGAACAGCGGGCAATATTTTGAAAACAACTCTTAAACTGTTTCGAATTTGAGATAACTTTCTGAAAGGAAAGTATTGCCTACTCCGTACCTATACAACGTGATATCATTTGTGTCAGTCCAACAAGTGGTTGAGAAATAATTGTAAAATTATTGTTCGGACATTTTTAAGTAGATCTGCAAGTTGAGTAAATTTAAAATTACTTTTAAACTATAAAGAATTTGAAAAAACTTTCTGAACGAAAGAGATGCGGAATTTCACCATATTTCCAACGCATTATCGCTTGTATCATTATGATAAATGGTTTAGAAAATGATTTAAAAATACGTTTTATACGGGTTTGTGAAGATTTCCAGTTTTCACAATTATCTTTTAAATGGCCAGAAATTTGAGAAGAATTATAATACGAAAAAGTTGTGGATGTTCTCTAGCTTTCCAACAGTATATCATTTATGTAATTTAGATAAGCTGTTTATGATGATTTCCAGCGTTTTGTATGGGTTCATGATGATTTCTGAATTTTAAAATTAAATTTAAACGGTCTGGAATTTGAAAAAAGTTACAATACTAAAAAATTGCGGATATTCATTATTTCGATCGGTATATCATTTATGTAATTCCGAGAAGCGGTTGAGAAATACGGAAAAATCACTCACAAAATCGTTTCAATTCCATACAAAAGTATGAATCAGACAAAGCAGAAGTACAACAACGTGGAAAACGGCAGTATAGGCATCAAACCGAGCGAAGTACGGATCATATATACAATATTATTCTATCATATGATATCTAGGGTATATATTTATATCTTATCTTGCCATGACAATCGAATATACTATATGCTTTTATCCCCGCATGGTACATTGGCGAACGACAAGAACAACGAATTTGGTCAAAGTACATGATAAACCAAAGATTGAAACAAACATGCTAACATGCCCCGTAGTCATAGGGAGAGCGTTGTGGACATTGTTGCCTCATAGATGCCTTTTACTATAAATAAAGTTGATGAGGTGCTCAAACGAGATGATGTCGAAGGTGTGGGATGGTGTGGCCGTTGTTGAGATATATGTACGAGGGGCATTGTGGTAAATATTGGGATGAGGTTGCTAGCGTCGAGATAACTACACGGCCACACGTGAAGGCACAAGCGCAAAAAAAATGCCACAAAGTCAGGGTCATAATGTTGAGTTGTTGACAAACACACAGACTCGATGGAAGCAGTCGTCGATGTCGAACACAATGTCTATGTTAAGGGATTAACTAAACCAAAATGAAGATTGAACTTATAGTCAATTCTTTATGATTTAAAATATATTCTATTACCCATTACAAATTAGTTGATTCAGATTTATCTAGATACGGATGTCGTCGGATTGAAGATATGTACGCCAATAGGGGGTCCTCGAGGTGTGTGGAGAAAGGGGGTGTGAGGCGACGGTATTCTGGGACGGTGAGCACATAAGCTTTACTCAGGTTCGAATCCGCCGACGGTGGACAAATCCTACTCCTGCTAGCAATCCAGTAATATGGCAGAGCCGGAAGTACAGATTACAAAAAAGGTTTCGCCTGTAATAGTTGAGGTTGTAAGTTGTGAGTGCCCTAAAGGCTGGTCCCTAGGACGGCTTATATAAATGTCTGGCCTAGGGTTACAGGAGAGACCTATCCGACTACGATGGACTTCCGAATTCTCTCCCTGACTGGGCCGCCTGTGAAGCAAAACTCTAACCGAAGTGGGCCATCCTGGTCAGCGAGTCACATTGGGTATACCTGGAAACTATATCCCCAACAATAGCCCCGAAAGCCTCCAAGATCCAAAGTCAGATTTCATCGTCTAGCTTCATATTTCTTTGGCTGTAGAGTCTTGAAGGGTTCCTGAAAATCCAAAACAAAAGTAGGATCCGGGTCTCAAAATATGAGTCGGGCCTGTGAGTATTCCATTACGGTTTTCTCCTTCTCGATTTTAAACTAAGCCGGAAATTAGTCTCTGACACAACCTGACATCAGTCAAGGTCTAGTCTCGTCACTGACAGACATTCCTGTCAGCGTGACCATTGGTGGGTCCACTTTGCACAGAACCAAGGTGTCGTTTAATGCGCACATGGAGATGGAGGAGGCGTAATCTTCTCGAGAAAGTTTCCCAGTTCCTTCCGTGATACGTGGCACAAACTACTATCCGTTCACATGAATCTTGGCACAGGCGTGGTTCATAAGGGTTTGAGATCATCTAATTCTCCTCTCACAAGTGCCTTTGCCCTCTTCTTCCTCCAAGCGACACAGCGCCTCTGCCTCCTTTCCTTCCCCAATTCCACAGCGCCGCCCACCAAAGGTCACCCTTTCTGACCAGATGGCTAACACATATTCTTCTGGAGCGGCAACGACGATGGCGGTAACAACGGCGGCGGCGGAGAAAGAAAACTTCCATGGGTTCTAGATCCCTGCGTGCTCGACAATGAGAAGTTGCACGGCATCGAGAAGGAAGGCCTCCTCTGCTTTGATGAATGGCGGAGCGGTTTCAATGAAATCATCCCCACCCCTCACACCGACGAGAGGCTCCACTTTGGCACCCATCTAAACTGAGGTTTGAGTTTTCCTCCCTCGGAGTTCTTCTACGAGGTTATACATTACTATGGAGTTCAACTCCACAATTTTCCCCCTAATACGATTCTAGAGCTTAGTGCCCACGTATCCCTTTGCGAGGGTTATCTCGGAATAAAGTTGAGTCTCACTTTGTTCTGGTACTACTTCGGTACCCGAAAAAATTCCATCACCGTCGGTAATTCTTACATTATCGAAACACTGAGCCTGACCCTTAGGAGAGCCGAGTCTACCCTAAAGTTATAGCTAGTGAGTTGGTGAAGAGGTGGCCTTCCACGTTCTTTTATCATAAGGACAAACCGGCTCCCGGCAAGCAAGAAGCTTTGCCAGATTTCGTCGATGGTGCTACCGCCCCCAAGAGTCTTAGGATGCAGACGCTCTGGCTCTCACTGAAGATTTGATCTGCGTCAAGAGGCGGATTGAATATCTGATGAAGCACAAAGACCTCAAGAGATCCAACTTAGTCCATTGCTAGCTAGCACATTGGATTCAACCCCTCCAGCACCATGGTGACCATCTCATGTATACATTCACCAAGATAAAAAAGGATAGCCTAAGGGTTAGCTAGTAATCGATCCCCAGCAAGGAATATGAGACTCGGATAAAGTGATTGATCAAGAAGTGAGTGAAGAAGATTACAAAGATTTTTCTAGACATGTTCACGGCTGAAAAGCCCTTGACACTAGTAAGATTTCCGACTGATTCCTTTATACTCATTGACTTGCTCATCTATATTTTTATTATTTGCAATGCTGAGATAATCTGTCTTTTAGCTTGCTGACATCCCCGAGCCAGAGATTGCTCCCCTCGAGGGATATCCACCTGAGGATCCGGCTCCTCAGGAGGATGAAGATCATGATTTATTGCTGGTGGCGCTTACTCGGAAGCGCAAAACTCTGACTGTATCTATTGGCACACAAGAAGTGCTAGTTGTAAAAAGGTAAATTTCTTCACAAAGTTTTGTGTCTTGATTCATATTCTTTCCGAACTGTAATGATCTTACTATGTTACCATCCAGAGCTAAAGCAATCTCCAAGGGAAAGGGAAAAGGAAATACGAGGAAGACTTTGCGTTAGCAGAAGTTGACTCTGGTTTCGCATGCTGCCCCACCTCCGACTCCTACCCCAAAGCCATCATCAGTACCAGAGGAAACTTCATCTCCACGTGCTGAAGTTGTTCCGGCTCAGCTTACAGAGTCAGGGAACCTTGGTTCGCAGACCGACATCACCATGAGTGGCTCGACAGTTGATAAGGGTGAACCCTCAAAGGGTAATGATCCCTCAGCTAAGACCTTTGCAGAGAACCTTCTGCAAAATTCGGGTATTGTCAAACTTTTCCTTACTCGGAAAAATGCAGAAGAAATTTAGAAGTTGGATCTCCATTTCTTGGAGACCCAGAATATCATAGCCAAGGAGGAGGCGCAAGAAACCGAGGATATCAAACTCGTCGAGCTTCTTGACCAAGTTCTTCTTTGCGATGAGAAGTTGAAGGCTAGTGCAATTTTGTCTCCACAAGTGGTTCCTTTAACTCTCGCCGAGAAGGTTTCCTATGAAGTGAACATGAGCCTCAACAAACTGACTCATGAACATTACGTAAGTCGTATTCCAAATCTTTATATTACATTTTATATCATACCCTCTAGCCCCTAAGCATGAAGTTGGATAGGAATCCGAGTTTATGCTTTTATAGGATGCCAAAGAATGAACTAGTATAGCTCTTCCAAGGCTCGTGCTGATATTTAAATTAGTAAAAATATTAGCCCGAGTCTTAGTAGACTTCTGACTCAGGTTACCATTTTGACTTACAGAAAGTTAACGACTATAATCAGGAATTATTGAATAATATCTACAACAAGCGGAGAGAGATCAGAGCTCTCCGACTTGCAAATGTGCAACTTAACATTGCAAAAGATGAAGCAAAAGGTAAGCATTTCTGACTTCATTTTCATACTCTGTTTTTTGAGTTGTGAATGAATATTTATTCGACTTTATTTTTTGCTACTCCAGAACTTGTGAAGCAGTCTAGTAAGCTTATTGAACAATCCAAAGATTTCAAAGTCTTGGAAGCCGAAAATGCTGACTTGTGTGCTGAGCTGAACAAACTCAAGGTAGACCATGAGCGCAACATCAACAACATTCTTGAATCCAGTAACATGGCTACTGAAGAGTGTGATTGCAAAATAGCAAAACAAGACAAAGCTATCTCGGACTTGAAAGATGAGTTGGATTGGCAAAAAGATACCACAGAAGCCCTTCAGAATGCACTCCGAAGTCTTTGGGAGGAGAAGACTAAAGTAGATGATGCTATCTTCGATAAGTTTGTTGTCTCTTAGTTTGTTGTTTTTCCGACTTGATTTACTCTGATATATTGTTGACCTTGTTTTCTTATCTTCAGGCCCTCTTAACATTCTTGATGCCTCTTCGTTCGAGTCTCATATCAGCCAGCTTGTTGCTGTTGGAGACCTGATTCATGACTTCCGCCAATCTTTGGAGGAAATCGGTGAATCCATCCAGCTCTTCGGCTTAGACAAAATGTCTGATTTTGAAGTACGAGACAAGGCAAAGGATATGCCCAAGCTTGTTATGGATTGGAACATATCCTATGCACGCACTGCGACACAGAATGCCCTAACAATGGTAATGAGACACCATGGAAGCATGGAGATATGACAAGTTACCAAGGGTTATTCGACTTTTGATGAAGACGACAAGCCACGAAATATCAAAGAAATCTAGGATGCTTATGCCAGATACGCCTGTCACGTGGATGAGATGACCATCTATGAGAACCCATTCTTAATGCCCGTTGAAGTGCATCCTCCTCCCAAAGAAGAAGTTGCTGAGGTTTTCAAGGACGACGAACATACTGAGTCTGATTTACTCGTCTCAGAAAGATATCGGGGTGATGTAGGTGATGTCTCCAGTGAGCCAACTAATCCTTCATCTTCACCTGCATCACAGAGTTCGCTAGAAAAATAATGTGTTATTCTGAAAAACAATTTGTAAGAACTTATGCTTTACTTCTTAGCACTTTTGGTTTTTATTTTTGTGCTTGAAAATTACTTAAGCATTGTTTTGTCTATACTTTTCGTTTATCTGACTTTCTGCCTTGTCCCTTTCATGAGCCGGCAAATCTTCAGCACAGAAACTTTGCCGAGTAACAGAGCTCAATTTCTAAAATAGTTTAAACCCGAAATCAAAGCTGGCTTCCAGTACCAAAAATTCACTACTCAGAAAATTTCTGCATCTAGCAATCAGACAAAGACCCAAGTATAAACTAGAAAATTTAGATTTATACCAGAAGGTAGCATTTTTAGAATCAGAAATCTAATCATAACAATCATGAGCTTAAAGTACATTCAAGTATCTTGGGATTTTCGACTATGACATGATCATTCAGAAATAAGATGATACTTAAAAACATCTCAGAAAAAACATTGAGGTGATCAATACTTTATTTCACTTTGAACATGTACATTGATATGATTACAAAGAAAGAAATTTAAGAATAAAAGGGATGTAGCTAAGCAATATTTCATGGACGGTTTATTTCATCCGGGTTTGTACTGCCTCCATCTCTCTTTGTCTTCTTAGTAGCAGGTCTTTACTTTTCTGGCCTAATGTTAGTTAGGTAGTAAGAACCATCGTGCAATACTCGAATAACCATAAAGGGCCCTTCCCATATAGGGGCAAGTTTGTGCTCTCTTTTTTGCACTACCAGAGAACCAGATCGCCCTTCCTAAAAGACCGGTTGCTGACTCCTAGACTATGATACTTGCGTAACTTATGATGATAGGCTGTAGATCTCTATTCAACAATGATGCGAACTTCCTCGAGCATATCGACGTCATCTTTTCGAGCAACTTCGGCATCCTCTTTGACATACATAGTGACCCGGGGAGAAGTATGAATAAGATCACTTGGAAGAACTGCTTCTGCACCATGGACAAAGAAGAAGGGTGTATATCCAGTTGACCTATTAGGAGTAGTTCGTAAACTGCATACAATAGACGGAAATTCGTCTACCCAAGCCCTCGTAGTATGATGAAGTGGTGCTTCGAGTGTTGGTCGTAGGCCTTGAAGCTATTTTCCCTTTCGACTTGTCCATTGGCTTATGGATGTGCGACTAATGAAATATCAAGTCGGATCCCTTGATCATTGCAAAATTCGACGAGTTCTCCCATTGAAAAGTTACTCCCGTTATCTACAATAATACTGTGCGGATACCTGAATCGGATTATAACATCCTCGACGATTTTTTTGGCTGTTGCTCCAACACAACTTGCGATGGGTTTTGCCTCAATCCATTTCATGAATTTGTCCACCATCACAAGAAGATGGGTGTATCCACTTGAAGCCGGTTTAAACGGTCCTACCATGTCAAGCCCCTAGACCGCGAAAGGCCATGTAATCAGAATTGTTCGCAGCTGATCAGGCGGAACATGGGCTTGTTTGGCGTACTTTTGGCAACCTTTGCACATCTTGACCAGCCATTTGGCATATGCCTTAGCTGTAATATAGAGAAATCTGTGTCTAAAAGCCTTTTTCCACTAAAGATTTGGCTGCGACATGATGTCCGCATTTGCCTTCATGGATTTCCCTTAGGATTTCCAATCCTTCTTCCGGAGAAACACAGCACTGAAAGACCCTAGACACACTCCGCTTATAGATCTCACCACTCACCACTGTGTAGAATTTTGCTCGTCGGACGATCTGTCGGCTCAGAACTTCATCTTTGCACAATTTTTGATCTACCAAGAAATCAAGGTATGGTTTTTTCGAGATGGGAATTACAGCCAAACTGCTATGAGAGGTGAGTTGGATTTGGTCAGATACTCCTCATCAACTCCTGTGATAGAGGGAAATTTTAAGTGCTCCAGAAAATCACCATCCGAGACCTTTTTCTGCACAGAGCCTATTCTTGATAGAGCATCTGTTTCCTCGTTTTTTGTTCGGGAAATGTGTTAAACTTTAAACCCTTCAAACGATTTAGATAGTTCAGCCACGACAGCTCTATATGCTTGCATGTGCTTATTTGCATTGAAGATATCGGTTACTTTCTGAGCAAGTAAATCCTAGTCTCCATAACACATGAGTCAGCAAATGCCGATGTCTTTTGCAATTCGAATTCCATGCAGCAGGGCTTCATATTCGGTAATGTTATTTGTCACCGTGAAGTGAATATGCAACACATAGAACAATTTATCACCCTGGGGTGACTTGAGTACCACGCTAGCCCCTGAGGCCCGAGCATTTTAGACCTGTCAAAATGTAAGATCCAAACTTCCGACTCCGGGAGGCCTGTGTTTTCTACCGTCTCTATCTAATCAGCGACAAAGTCGGAAATAATTTGGGATTTGATTGCTGTGCGACGTTTATACTCAATATCAAAAGTTGCTAGCTCAATTCCCCACTTAGTGACATGTCATGTGGCATCGCTGTTGTTGATTATATATCTCATGGGAGCTGTGCTCGCCATGGTAATATTGTGCTCTTGAAATTAATGCCGTAGCTTTATGGATGCAAAGAACAAAACATACGCTAACTTTTGGTAATGAGGATACCTTTGTTTCGATTCAGTCAGGCCCACACTGAGATAATAAGTCGGTCGCTGCACTAGGTGTTCCTGTTTTTCTTTCGGCCGTCCCACCAGCATGACAATGCTGATGACTCTGTTTGTCGCAGCCAAGTATAGCAACATCGGTTCCTGTGGTCTTGGTGCTGCAAGGATAGGGGCGGATGAAAGTACGACTTTCAGATCCTGAAGTGCAGCTTCAGCTTCATTAGCCTAGGCGAACTTCTTGGTCTTTTTCAAGAGCTTGTATAATGGTGCGGCTCTTTCACCAAGCCGGCTTACGAACCGACTGATCGCGACAATGCAGCCAGTTTTCCGTTGTACATCTTTTAGGCGAGTTGGCCTGGAAATGTTGAGTATAGCCTTTATTTTGTCACGGTTCACCTCTATGCCTCTTTGAGACACAATGAAACCTAACAATTTTTTTGCTGGTTTCCAAAGAAATACTTCTTCGGGTTAAGCATTATATTGTATTTTCGTAGATTGCTGAATGTTTCCTCCAAGTCGGAAATAAGTGTTTCCTTCTTTTTGGACATCACAGCTATGTCATCCACATATGGATATACATTGAGTCCGATTTGATCGTGGAGGGAACGTTGCATAGTGTGCTGGTACGTGATACGTCGTAAACGTATCTATAATTTTTGATGTTCCATGCTTGTTTTATATCTACTTTCTTATGTTTTGTTTACACTTTGAGGTATTTTTATACATTTTCTAGAACTAACCTATTAACAAGATGCCACAGTGTCAGTTGCCTGTTTTCTGCTGTTTTTGGTTTTAGAAAAGCTAGTAAGGAAATATTCTCGGAATTGGACGGGACAAAATCCAAAGTCAATATTTTACATGAAGCAACACGGAGTCCGGAGGGAAGACGAAGTGGCGCACCAGGGAGGCCACAACTGGTGGCGGCACGGCCTGGGGGCGCGCCACCAGGGTGTGGGGGCCGCCTGGTGCTCCACCAACCTTGCCCCTTCGCCTATAAAAGCCTCCCGGGACGAAAACCCTAAGTACCTGATCAAAGACCCAATCAGAAATCCACGAAAGAGTCTGTAGCCGCCGCCATCTCCATCCCTAGATCGGGGGGATCCGAAGCCCTTCCCCGGCACCCTGCCGAAGGGGAGAGATCACCCTAGAGGCCTTCTTCATCACCATGCCTGCCTCTGGTGTGATGCGTGAGTAGTTCATCCTTGGACTATGGGTCCATGTAGTAGCTAGATGGTTAGTTCTCCTCCTTTGTGCTATCATGTTTAGATCTTGTGAGCTCCATTCATGATCTAGATCATCTATTTGTAATCTTACATGTTGTGTTTGCAGGGATCCGATGGACATTGAGATGCTATTTCAGATTGATTATTGATTCTATCATGTCTATGTTATTTGTGATCTTGCATGCTCTCTGTTGTTAGTAACTATCTTGGCCAAGTAGATGCTTGCAACTCCAAGAGGGAGTATTTATGCTCGATAGTTGGTTCATGACTCTAGTAATCCGGGGAAGTGACAGGAATCTCTAAGGTTGTAGATGTGATGTTTCTACTAGGGAGAAAACAACAATCATTTGTCCATGGGGCAATCGTATTGTTTACTTTACACACTTTGCTTAATGCAAATATCTGTTGCTTGCAACTTAATACTGGAAGGGGATCTGATGACAACCTGAAGGTGGATAATTAGTCATAGATGTAGTTGGATTACGGTCTATGTATAATGTTGTATTACCCAATCAAATCTCATAGGAGTCAAGATGTCTAGTATATGCATTGTATGCTTTCTCAAATCTGCTAATTGCCCCACTGTAATTTGTTCACCCGACATGCTATTTATCTTAAGGATAAACACCTCTAGTGAACTATGGACCCCGGTCCATTCTTTTACCATTGATATACCGTCTATTGTTTATCGTTTACTGTTTACTTTCTCCAAGAAATTACAATCTTCCGCACAATAAGTTTAATCCTTTGTTTTTAGCAAAACCGGTGAGATTGAAAACCTCACTATAAGTTGGGGCATAAGTTTTGTGGTTGTGTTGTGCAGGATTCCAAGTTGTTAGCAACACCTTGGGGTTGTTTCCTTGCTCCTACTGGTTCGATAACCTTAGTTTCATAACTGAGGGAAACTTGCTGCTGTGCTCATCATACCTTCCTCTTGGGGTCGCAACGAGCTCGAGATATCTTGAGCCATCAGTACGTAGCTCCTGTGTTTTTGAGCCCAAAAGGCATCGTTATGTAGTAGAAGGTTCCAAAGGGGGTGATGAACAAAGTCTTTAATTTGTCCGACTCCTTCATCTTAATTTGGTGATATTTGGAATATGCGTCGAGAAAGCATAGGAGTTCCGAGCCTGCTGTCGAGTCGATAACTTGATCGATTTTAGGCAGAGCAAACGGATCTTTGGGACAAGCCTTGTTCAAGGCAGTATAATAAACACACATCCTTAAATTAGTGGTGTCCTTTTTAGGGACCATTACAGGATTGGCCGACCAATCAGTATGGATGACCTCTTCTATGAATCAGGCTAATGCGAGCTAGGCTAGTTCTCTAGCTATTGCTTTGCGCTTTTCATCACCAAAACATTGTAAGGACTATTTGATAGGTTTAGCGTTTGGATACACATTTAAGCTGTGCTCGGCAAGTTCGCTAGGTACTCTGGTCATGTCAGATGGTTGCCATATGAAGATATCTTTATTAGCTTTGAGGAAATCGACGAGCGCGCTTTCCTATGTGTGGCCTAAACCTACGCCTAACTGAGTTACCTTGGAGGGGTCATCATCCTTCAACGATGTCGTCTTTGTCTCTTCTGATGCCTTAAACTTGAGAGTCGGCTTTGTCACCTCCTTCTTTGTCATGGGCATCTCGGATAGATCGATGTTCTTCTTGATCTCCTGGTGCTTCAACAAAGGCGGCATTTCTGTCCTCTCATTCTCGTGCCTTCTTCGGGTCTCCCCAAATCGTGATGACTCTATTGGGACCTGGAATTTTCATCATGTTGTAAATATAACAAGGGTGATCCATAAAATCCTAGTAAGCCGGACACCCAAAGATAGCGTGGTATACGCTCTTCAACAGGACCACTTCGAAGGAAAGTGCTTCCGTCCGATAGTTTCTTGGAGTTCGAAAGATAACATCCAAGGTGATTTCTCCCAAAGAGTTCGCTTGGTGTCCGAGGAAAACTCCATGGAAAACCACGGAACTGTGATTCATCTGTGTTTCTGATATCTTCATACGATGCAGTGTTTCGATGTAGATAATGTTGATGCTACTGCCCACCGTCCATGAGGGTCCTAGAGAACCCATAACCGTCGATCAACGGATTGATGACCAGAGTGTAATTTCCTCGCTTGTGTGGCTTAGGCAGATGATCACTTCGGTGAAACGTGATTATCACTTCCGACCAGTCCAGAAACCGAGGGACAGCCGGAACAGTTGCGTTGAGCTCATGCACCACTACCTTTTTGACCTTAGCTGGTTGGGATCCAAGGAAGAAAACGTAGGTGTATTTCTTGGTCGGGAAGGTCTTCTTTCCATCCGACTTAGGATTTGGGGATTCTGCCTCCTCCATGTAGGAATCTTCCTTGGACTCGTTGTCTTTCTAGGAAATTTTGTTTCCTTTTTGTCACTTGGCCCTATAGCCAGTGGATTCGTCTTTCTTGATGTCGTCATTGAAACAACACTCAACATTGGTGTGGGACGAGCCCCCGTTGCCATTCAGGTGATGCACGCATGGATTATTGGCAATGTCCGCCCAAGAGTAGGTTTTGCCAGGTTGCTGGTCTCCTCTACCTTGGACTCTGGAAGTTCCACGGCCTCGTCCCGGGCCGCCTCCATGGCCTCCAGACTCGAAAGTTGCACTGACTGTTGCGGTTTCTGGATTGGGTTTATCCTTCGAGGTGTTATTGCGTTTTTGGATCTGCTGCTTTGGCTGTTTAGCCAACTGTGGCACGGCTAGTACATTTAGCAGTCCCACTGAATCATCATCAGCGTCCGCATATTTGCTCGCCGTCTCTAATAACTCCCCCAAGTCGGTAACTTTGTTGCACTTCAAGCGATGACACAGTAATCCAATTGGGAGTCCCGCAATGAAAGCTTTGATCACGGTCTGGTTGTTTACTCCCTCATATGAGTTCTTCATGTCGATCCATCATCTGAGGTAGTCCCGGCAGGTTTCTCCAGGTTTCTGAGTGCACCGCTGCAGATATCTGACCGTACAGGGCCTCATGTATGTTCCCTCGAAGTTCCGAAACAAAGCACTTTGCATGTCATACCAGTTATGGATGGTGTTTTTCGGGAGTTCATTGAGCCATGATCGAGCCGTCTTCCTTAGCATAAGCGGGAGATATTGGGTCACCACCAAGCCGTTTCCTCCTTTGGCGATGCAGCAGGCATGGAAGAAGTCCTAGAGCCAGGTGTTTGGCCGAGCCACACCATTGTAGGGTTGAATGTGCCTTGAGATGGCAAATCCCTCTGAGAAAGCTGTTGTCAAATTCGTGGCCCAGAGCACTTTGGGCCCACGTATATGTTATCCGACTCATAGCATCGTGCCTCTATGTTTAACTTGATCCGTTGCCTGGCCTCACTTAGTGACAGGGAGCACCATCTCGGATGTTTGTTGTGGCTACAGTGCCATGGAGCCAAATTTCTACTCCCTCCATCACCATTGTGGTTCCCTCCTTGGCCTCCGTGGGAGCCGTTATGGGAACTTCTTGGTGGAGAGGGTGGTTCTGCTGGGTTGTTTCCTCCAGGCGGAGCCTCGTGGTGACATACACCATGCCGACTTGAACCTGCACGGTGTTCATCGTTCCTTTGTTCGTCATTGCCGTCATGGTGATGTGGCTCAGCCGGACGGCTTGTATGTCTAGGAGGCGGCATTCTTTGCTGGTCCTGCTCCTGACGTTGAGCTTCTTCATCTTCCCTGCGGTTATCCGGCTGCCACCGGGGAGGTTGCTATCGAACCATTGATGCAACGGCATCACGTTCTGCGGTCGAGGCAACATTGCTCCAGCTTCGTGTGGGTCTATGCTGATGTCCTGAATATCCAGTTCTTAAATAGTTGTCCTCCCGAGGTTTGGGACAGTAGCGTCATTCCGGTTCCCATCAGGGCCTTACATCTTGCTATCGACCAGTGTTCGTGCGGCATTGGTCGGATTTGGAGACCAATTTTCCACTGCCGGACATGGTGACCTTCTGTTGCTCTAGGCCCTTGGTGAGTATCTTCACACTTAGCCAAACCTGATCTAGGCTTGGATTATTTGCCAGGATATCCCGGGCCGTAGCAGCATTTTCGACCGGTGTGCCATACACCAGGTTTCCCTTGCTATCGAGATAGGTTTTTCTAGAAGTCATGTCTTCTGATGCTTCTGGATTTTTATTAGACAACTCAGGGCCGTTCCGGGTCTTCTGATGCTACAGGGAACTAGGTTGTCCTGCAGCTGCAATGCACTGCTTCTCCTCGAGGATATGAGTTGCTTCATCAAGGAGTAGTTGGTGATGCGCTTCTAGGGCTTGGGCCCCGTCGTCCAACTCCGTAGGTGTAAGATCTGTCGCTGTTAGGATAGGTATGGTGAGTGCATATCCGAGAATTTTTCGGGCACCAGGGGTAACCACGTGTCCATCCAACATAGTGCTTTTCGGTTCATCAGGGATCAAAGCTCCATCTGAATCCTCTTCGTATTCTTTGGCAATTACCTCATCAACTGGAGGGTCATTAGCCAGAGTCTTCTTCTTCTTCTTTGCCTCCTTGGTAGTACCAGTAGCAAAGACAGCTTTGGGTCTGATTCATGGAGTCAAGCTTCTATCAGTACTCTCGGACATCTAGACGTCGGGATTATCTCCGAGATCCATATCATCATGCGGTTTGGGAGAGTTTTCTCCGGATCCTTCATCCATACTGTTGTAGGGTCTTTGATCCATAGATTCTCCTTCTTCCGCAACCTTGGAGTTGATCTCCTCCTCAATTTCCGCAGAGAACTTTCGGAATTCGGCCGACGTCATGGAATCATCCGAGGATGTTGGTTTGTCGGTGTTTGTAACGATTGCCTCCAGCACTGAGTCATTGTCGTCTCCATCATCGATAGAGATGGATCCGGATCCAACGTATCCGATGAAGTGCGATGTGTGTTCCCTGAGGTAGTTGCGACTTTCTTTGTTGGTCTCCTCAAAACTTTTGATGGTCTCGAGGATCTCTTCCATGCCGGCATTTCCACGCAGCAGCATATGCCTCAACGTGTGCCTCAGCAGTGATTTTCTTGCTCCAGCATCAGCAGAGCTAGATCCAGAGCTATTGTTGCTTTGATCTTCCTGAGATTCGACCTCCTTGGGGAGATCTGCTTCAAATCCGATTTTCTCCACTATATCTTCTTCAGGTGTGTGCTGAGTGGGATTAGGGTTTTCTGAGATCCAGAACTCGGTCACTTCCATAGACAAAGTGGATCCAGAAGTTTCTTCTGCCTCTATCATCACCGCTGGGGTGGGTTGGGCAGGTTCAATGAAACTGAGGAAAACATCGATCTCGCCAAAGGACATGATTGTGTAGGTGGTCACAGGTTCCCTATTCGGAATCCAAGTCTCGTAGAGAAGGACAATAGGGACGTCGCTGGCTTAGAGGACCCGGCCGATGACGATTGTCTCGCCTATTCCGATTTGCGCAGATTCCACGGGAACGCAGATCCGAAACTCACCTGCCCCACGGTGGGTGCCAACTATCGTCGGATTGAAGACATGTATGCCGAGAGGGGGTCCTCGAGGTGTGTGGAGAAAGGGGGTGTGAGGCGACGGTATTCCGAGATGGTGAGCACACAAGCTTTACATAGGTTCGAATCCGCCCACGGTGAACAGATCCTACTCCTTCTAGCAATCCAGCAATACGGCATAGCTGGAAGTATAGTGACGTGGGCATACCTTACAGGTACTCGAGTTTGGCATATACGGTCCAGGTATGGCAGAAGCCCACGGTGTTACAAGGGCCCAATACAGGATTCGAGTGACTCACGGAGACTCCGATTGCTTGCAACAGAAGACGAAGCTTAAGATAGAAAGTTTAAAGGGACAAACCCTAATCTGTAACCGACTCAACCTGCTACCCGAGACCTAGCCTATCTATATAAGGGCGAGGAGGGGGCGGCGAGGAGGACAATCACAACCCTAGTTTCCACAACCATCGCCAGATTGCATATGTGCACCCCTGTAACTTCCGACTCCCTCGATAATTGCAAGAGAAGACAAGCAGGAGTAGGGACCTCTACGAGGCCTGAACCAGGGTAAACCTTGCATCCCTGTGTGCTTGTTTGCTAGCCGATTGATGCCTCCAGCGCTCCCTCCTTCTCCAAAACCCAAGTCCATAACAATGGGCATTGATGAGTTTAACCCTCGTTAATTGGCGCTGTCTGTGGATCATCCATCCGGGAAAAACTCTCCGGACCGTGCAACGTACACTTCTACATCGACAAGCACGACGACAAGAAAAAGTCTAGCCACCTTCTCAAGGACTATCGTGAGTTCCTCAAGCTCCCCAAAGGCCTGGCCTAGCTGAATCACGACGCGATCAACCAGGGCTACGGAGCTACCCCGGGCGTTGTAGCTCATGGAGCACCACCACCACCTACAACTGCACTAGTCCAGAACCATGGAGGAGAGCCATACCCACGAGTGCTGGGAAACATGGGGATGATCCAAAAGGGTCGCCCCTAAAATCGAGAGTAGAAATCGATCACTCGCCAGGTGAACCTGGCGATGAACTCTCCGCCCTCCACCACTGAGTACCTTAGTGGCAGCAAGTCCTGCATCACCTTCAACAAGAGAAACCACCCGCGTCAAGTACCTCGCCCAGGCCACTGTCCCTTCGTGCTCGAAGCGCAGATCGGAGGCTTTGAGATGAGTCGCGTCTTCATGGACGGCGGAAGCGGCACCAACCTCATGTTCGCAAGTACCTTGCATGCAATGAGAATCCCTCTGACATGTCTGGAAATTTCAGACATGATGTTCCACAGCATCATCCTAGGGAAGGGCGTGTGCCCCCGGGGCAAGATCAACCTTGACGTCATCTTCGGCACGCCGCAAAATTTCCGGCGAGAGAGCATCGACTTTGAAGTTGTCGACTGGCCTTCATAGTACCATTGCATCCTCAGACGTGTCGCGTTCGCGAGGTTCATGGAGGTACCACACTATGCCTACCTGCAGATGAACATGCCAGGCCCAAACGGTGTCATCACAATCAATAGAAACTTCGAGAGGTCTGACAGCTATGATAGGGAATTCAACAGAATCTCCCAGTCCTTCGGCATGCAAGAGGAACTCACAAGGTTGAAGGAGTCGACAGACAACAGTCTGCCTCCCCTTAGCAAGCCAAGATCACCCGACCAATCCTTCGATACGTCGGTGCATACCAAGAAAGTCCAGGTTCACCCAACGGACCCGACCAAGACGACCCACATTGCCAACAACTTGATTCCTGCATAGGAACTTGCGCTCGTCGAATTCCTCTGTGAGTGCTGGGAAATCTTCGCCTAGTGTCTAGCAGACATGCTAGGAGTTCCCAGGGAATTTGCCGAGCACTCACTCAACGTGAATCCAGACGCAAGGCCAGTCAAGCAAACAATACGGGACTGTCTGAACTAAGAGCAAAAGCGGTCGGTATGGAAGTCAATAGACTCCTCGACGTAAAATTCATAGTGAGATAAAAGAAAGCACCTGGCTCACAAATCCAGTGTTTGTGCCTGATACGTCGTGAACGTATCCATAATTTTTGGTGATCCATGCTTGTTTTATATCTACTTTCTTATGTTTTGTTCACAGTTTGAGGTATTTTTATACATTTTCTGGAACTAACCTATTAACAAGATGCCACAGTGCTAGTTGCCTGTTTTCTGCTGTTTTTGGTTTCAGAAAAGTCAGAAAAGAAATATTCTCGGAATTGGACAAAACAAAAGCCAAAGTTCCTATTTTTCCCGACACGAGACGGAACCCAAATAGAGACGGAGGAGGGCCAGGGCCTGGCCACACCATATGGTGGCGCGGGTCACCTCTAGCTGCGCCACTAGGGGGTGTGGGACCCTCAGGCCTACACCTACCTTGCCCCTTCGCCTATATATTCCCCTCGGGATGAAAACCCTAAATAGAAGATCAGAATTCCAAGAAAAGTTCCGCAGCGCCGCCGCCACGGAGAGGAGATTCGGGGGACAAAAGTCTTTGTTCCGGCACCCTACCGGGACAGGGAAGTGCCCCCGGATCTATCTCCATCGACTCCACCGCCATCTCCATCACCGTTGCTGACTCCCATGATGAGGAGGGAGTAGTTCTCTCTCGAGGCTAAGGGATCTACAAGTAGCTATGTGTTCATCTCTCTCTCTATGCGTGATCTTATTGAGATCATGAGCTTTGTAATCTATAGATCTATTCTGCTACTCAAGTGCTTTAATGAATCTCTGCTTATCCCCACGTGTGTGAAGTTGACAGTGTGCACACCGTGTGGCACTTTGGCTAAGATTACATAAATACTTGTCATGAGTATAATTTGAGTTGGATGTATCTATGAGATTGTGGTGTTTGTTGGAACCATCTAGCGCTCAAGGTGATAGTGAGGGGTTATCTAGATGGGGAATGCGAACTTTAAGGTGTGCTGTTATAGCCCTAGATCGTGCAACCGGAGAGTAGTTCAGGGTAGCATCGTGAAGAGAATATATTTATATGAGAGTGTCCACTAGTGAAAGTATGATCCCTAGGCCTTATTTCTAAGCATTGAAACACCATTTACAATCAGTCTTGTTACATGTTTGCTTGCTGCCACTCTTATTTCAGATTGCAATTACCACTTATAATCATCCATATTACCTGTATTTCACTATCTCTTCGCCGAACTAGTGCACCTATACACCTGACAAGTGTATTGGGTGTGTTGGGGACACAAGAGACTTCTTGTATCTTGATTGCAGGGTTGCTTGAGAGGGATACCTTTGACAACTTCCTCCCTGAGTTCGATAAACCTTGGGTGATCCACTTAAGGGAAACTTGCTGCTGTTCTACAAACCTCAGCACTTGGAGGCCCAACATTGTCTACAAGAATAGAAGCGTGCATTAGACATCAAGCTATTTTCTGGCACCGTTGCTGGGGAGGTAAGGTAAAAGGTACTCACATCCTCTGGCTACTAAGCTATCTTTTTAGTACTATTGCTGGTGTGTGAGTGCTCGAACTTATTTCCTTTAGATACTGCAATTATATCTTTTTGTTTCTTGTTTTTATTTTCACTAGTTAGGCTTAATGGAAAACAACAACAAAATTAGAGAGCTTTATAGTATTTATCTTGAGTTAGGACATGAAGTGTTTGAAGAGAAAATTAAAAAACCTATGGAACTTTATTTGCATGCTAATAGCTATGTTATTAGTATGAATTCTTTGAACACCATTATTGCTAATGCTATGGAAAAGTCTAAGCCTTGGTGTTGGGGGGATACCCCCGGGTAGGGTAACGCCGGCGTATAAAGGCTGAGTTAGCTGAGGTACGACGCGGTCAAAGCAAGTGCTGGTCGGGTAACTGATGTCCCAAAATATATCGAGCTCGTTGGGGAACCCCAAGAGGAAGGTATGATGAGCACAGCAGCAAGTTTTCCCTCAATTTTGAAACCAAGGTTTAATCGAACCAGTAGGAGCAAGGAAACACCCCAAAGGTGTAGCTAGCTGAACTTTGGTAGGGCGCACTACCGGTGCCAGGAGCAACGTGGAGACCTACACAACACAACCATAGAACTTTGCCCCCAACTTGCGACGAGGTTGTCAATCTCACCAGTTTTGCTGAAAACAAAGGATTAAACATATCGAGTGGAAGAAAGAAATAGTTTGTAGAAAGTAAACACAAAATAGTAAACAGTTGTAGATTGATGGTAAAAGAAAGGAACGGGGTCCATAGTTCACTTCAGGTGGCTCTCCTTAAGATAGATGACATGTTGGGTGAACAAATTACAGCGGGGCAATTGGCAAACATCGAGAAAGCATACAAGCATATACTACTCATCTTGACTCCTTTGAGATTTGATTGGGCATTACAACATTATACATAGACCGCCATCCAACTGCATCTATGACTAATAATCCACCTTCAGGTTATCATCCGAACCCCTTCCAGTATTAAGTTACAAGCAACGGATAATTGCATTATGAATTGCGTGTAAAGTAAACAATACGATTGTTCTATGAACAAAGGATTGTTGTTTTCTCCCTAGTAGCAACAACACATCTAGTACCTTAGAGATTTATGTCACTTCCCCAGATTACCATAGGCATGCACCCACTATCGAGCATAAATACTAAATCTTGGAGTTGCTAGCATCTACTTGGCCAAGATATCTACTAACAACGGAAAGCATGCAAGATCACAAATAACAAAGACATGATAGAATCAATAATCAATCTGAAATAGCATCTCAATATCCATCGGATCCCTGCAAACACAACATGTATGATTACAAATAGATGATGTTGATCATGAACAGAGCTCACAAGATCTAGACATGGTAGCACAAAGGAGAAGAACCAACCATCTAGCTACTACATGGACCCGCAGTCCAAGGTTAAACTACTCACACATCACACCGGAGGGTTGCATGGTGATGAAGAAGGCCTCCAGGGTGAATTCTCCCCTCCAGCAGGGTGCCGAGAAGAGCTTCAGATCCCTCCCGATCTAGGGATGGATATGACGGCGGCTATAGACTCTTTCGTGGAATTTTGATCGGGTACTTAGGGTTTCTGTATCGAGGGCATCTTATAGGCGGAAGGAGAGGCTGAGGGGGTGCCTAGGATGGCCACACCACCCCCTGGCGCGGGCCAAGCCTGGCCGCACGGCCAGGTGGTGTGGCCAGGCCCTAGCCCCTCTCTGTCTTGTATTATGGCTCCAGGTGTCCCTCGGTGAAAAACTGACTTTGGCTTTTGTCCCATCCAATTCCGAGAATATTCATTTTCTGACTTTCCTGGTACCAAAAATAGCAGAAAAGCAGTAGCTTGTACTGGCTCTTGTTAATAGGTTAGTCCAAGAAATCATATGAAAAGTAATCCAAAGTGTGGACAAAACATAATAAAGTAGATAAAACCAAGCATGGAACATCAAAAATTATGGATACGTTAGCAACGTATCAGTCACCTCATGGCAGGCCGAACCACGGAGTAACCCGGCCCGTGGAGCATCTCCTTAGCCATAGCCCGACCGACATAAAATATATGCCAGCCATGTTTGTCTGTCTATTATGCAGGTACGCTCATAGCCGGGTTAGCCACGTGCTAGCCGGACTATCATATGGCTTCCAAGAGAAGGAAGGAATCTCCCGCTGGTCAAAAGGTGGCTTTATTAGCTGTAGCATGAGCAAAGCAAAGCAGAGAGGAGGACCAGCGGGTCAGGGCGACCAAGGTGACGCGGGCAATGTTGGCTGATGTAGCCTGTGTCTGATGATGCTTAAAGACAAGGATTACATTGTGGGTTACGTCCAAAGCCCGGACGAGCCGTTAAAGAGAATAAAGAAGCATCTAGATTTAGTCGAGGAGCATATTCGGGGAATATGCTGCCACGTATTCCCTAACTTTGTAACCTGGTCTCCCCTATATAAGGGGCACTGGGGCCTCCATGGAGAGGGATCGGTCATTTTCTCTATCTAAGTTAGAACCCAAGGGCTAAATTGTGGGGAGTAAGAGACATCGTCTCCTTCTCGCGAACAGCTCGAGATGCACTTGTAACCACCATTGATAGAGAGAATACAAGAACATTTGTGTGTGGAATCACCATGTTTTCCCTCCCTGGATTCCCCTGGCACACATTGGCCCCATCTTTAGCCTATCCATGGCATCTGCCATGCCACCACCACGACAGTTGGCGCCCACCGTGGGGCTAGCGGTGCTAGCAGGGGTGAAAATCCGGTCGGGAAGAATATCCAACACAGGCGAGTGTGTCGTCTCCGGCCTAGTTCAGTGCTTTGGAGCGCTGGACTACATCAGTGACAACGCAGGGAGCTTTGGCAGGCACCCCCTCCGTGTAATGGCGTCTTCATCAAACTTGGCGCGCATAAGATCTACATCAGCGTGGACGAGTCTTGCGTTCATCCACGGCACGTAGTCGAGGGAGGCAAACCACCTCTCGGCATAGCTTGTGGTGTGCGTATCACTCGCCCCACCAGCAGCGTGGAGGTCCTGATGACCTCACTAGACGCAGGAGCAAGCAAGGGCCTGGCGCCGGAGCCGGAAGTCACGCCGAAGCAGACCAGGTCTAGGTTCCCCCCACTAGAGAGGTCGGAGAATGTGCTCCAGCAGGCAATAGATAGCCTAGCAACACCGATAGCACCGGTGGTAGATCTGGCTCAAGCGCAAGCTGAGTTAGAAGAAACTACGCAAAAAATGTTAGCTGGGGCAAAGAAAGTAGCAGAGTTGCAGCAGTCCTTGAACATTACTTTGAGATAATATGCAAAGGCAAACCACATAGATGGAGTAAAAATCCGAGGTAGAAACTTGATTATTGAGATTGACAAGGAATACGAGCCTAGGCCTGGTCAGACAGCCACGATAGTTACAGGAGGGCTGGAGAGGTACAGTACCCCGACAAAGAACCTCAGGGCAGCAAATGCAGCCACGTCCGAGTTAGAAGGTCTAACCGGAGAGGCCCGACAAAGGCAACAAGAGAGGGTGAACCACTTGCTTAGGGTCGCTTGCCAGCAAAATGAAGAAATGAACAAAGCAAACCCGGCACCACCGGGAGCATCACACGTGGTTCGTTCGTCTAGAAATAACCCGGCAAGATCTGGGGGAGCCGCATCATCTCTGGGTCACAATCCCAGGAGAGAAGAGGTGGTAAACTCCAGAAGAAGAGACAAGCAGATGGTCCCCTATGACCCGGTGAGAGCTGGTAAAGGCAAAGCAGTGCAAGTTGATGAAGATCGACACAGTACCAGCCAAGGCGAGGTTGGCCGAGGTAACCGCGACCAAGGCAATGCCGGTCAAAGGAATGCTGCCAACGGCAATGCCGGACAGCGTGATCCCGTGGGAACAGGACAAAACGTACCTCGGCAGCAGTAGCAGCACGCACCTCGGCAAGAGGGAAGTGCAGGACAAGCAGCGCAACAGCAGAATGCTTGTACGGATCAGGAAAGATACAATGATGGTTATTCAGCTATGATCAACGACAGGTATCCCAGACCAGAGCACCATATAATTGGGTCAAGGTTGGGAAGCAGGAATTTGCAGCCAGATGATGCGAGGCTAAAACTGGATAGAATTTATAGGTCGGACCTAATCGAGGTACAAGATCCTCCTGGTCCGGCATGCTTTGGGCCCCAGATCATGAAGGAGTCACCAGTGCCGAACTTTCAGTTGGCCAGAGGAACCAGAACCTACGATGGTACTACCAGGCCAGAGGATTGGCTAATTGATTACGCAACGGCGGTCAAGATCACAACTGGAAATTTGAGATGGGCAGTGAGGTATGTGCCACAAATGTTGGAAGGACTAGTGAGAGTTTGGTTGAACAATTTGCCACCAGGAAGTGTTAACTGTTGGCTGGATTTTGAGGAGTTATTCATTAGCAACTTCTCAAGCACTTACAAGAGGCCCAACAGGCCACAGACTTTGGCATTATGCCGGTAAAGACCGAATGAGTCAGACCGGGATTTCTTGACTCGGTGGTGCAATGTGCGAAACTCATGCGAGGGGGAAATTGAGTCACAAGCGATTACGTGGTTCCCCCAAGGCTACAGATATGGAAGTATGCTGTGGCAGGGGCTGCAATGAGATATGCCAACCACTTTGGCTGAGACAATCCGAATCGCAGATTTGTATGCCTTGGGGGATCCAACGCAACCCCGGCTAATGTCAAGCGAGGCAAACGAGGAATATTACAACCGAGATGGCTCCGGGTCGTTGAGGAGAAATGATTTCCGAGGAAAGAGAAGGGACGAGCGTCTGGATTACAGATATAACTCGCAGCAGGTGGCAGCGGTATACCGGGATCAGCCCAATGCCGGCGCTAGCCAGCGCCAGAAAACTGGAGGGCAAAGCTGGCAACAGAAAAATGAAGGGAAGAAGCCTTGGACCCCGGAGCAGAAAAAGCAATGGCAAGAACGAAAAGATCGATCGAGGTATACGTTCTAGTCTATGTTGGATCAACATTGCAAGTTTCATACACCAAGTCTAAATAGTCCAGCAAATCATACGACCCGACAATGTGAGTGGATGAGGAAGTTAGAGCAGGGCAGTTCGGGGAATGCTCAGGCACCTCGGAATGAAGCACCTTGGAATGAGGTACCACGGCAGCCATTACTGACAGGGGGAAATGGATAGCAACTAATGTTGCATCCACCTTCGCCGAGATACGAAAATCAAGAAAGGAGGGATGCTGTGCATCAAGTGAACAACAACTAGCAACAAGGCCAAGGTTACCACGCGAATGAGGGACAAAACGAATACAGGGAGCATCATCAAAGCTAATGTGTGTTTACCACGGAAGAAACTGACCGGAAAAGTTTGCAACGCCGGCATATGGAGGTAAACGCGGTAATGCCAACAGTAGTGAGATATATGCCTTGGTCGGATCAGGAGATTACGTGGAGTATCAAAGATCGCCCAAAGATCATGCCTAGTCCAGGGACCTACGCGCTGGTCCTGGATCCGACATTCATCGGACCGAATCTCAACGTGAGATTTTCCAAAGTACTGATTGACAATGGCAGTAGCATCAACATTATGTACAATGATACCATGCACAAGTTGGGAATAGCAGAGAACATGCTGCAAGCAACGAGGACCACCTTTCATGGCATTGTGCTTGGTATTTCCTATGAGCTAATTGGTAAGGTCCAGGTTGACGTATTATTCGGCACGAGGGATAATTGCCGGACTGAAAATCTGGATTTCGAAGTGGTGAATCTGGAGAGCGCTTATCACGCGTTACTCGGCAGGCCCACACTAAACAAGTTTATGGCAAGTACTCACATCAGCTACTTAAAGATGAAACTGCCCGGACCTAGGGGAGTGATAACTGTATCCGGGGACTTCAGGCGCTCGATCGAGTGTGCCTTAGCTGGATCTAACTTAGCCAAGTCACTCGTGATAGCTCAGGAAAAAGGAAGATACTAGAAGTGGCAGCATTGGCTCAATCCGCGCAGCAGCATATGCTGGCTCTGACCAACCCACATGGAAGCGTGTCATTCCAAGCAACCAAGGATACAAAGAAAGTGCCAATCGATGATCAGTTCCCAGAGCGCACCGTAATCATTGGTGTCGGGTTAAGCAGCAAATAGGAAAGCGAGCTCGTCAACTTCCTCCGTGAGAATCGGGATATCTTTGCTTGGCCCACATAGGATCTGCAAGGTGTGCCGAGTGAGTTGGCCGAGCACTCATTGAACGTAAGACCCGGTGCTAAGCTGGTGAAGCAGCCTCTCCGATGTTTCGCCGAAGACAAAAGGAAAGTCATTGGGGATGAGATAGCTAGGCTCCTAGCAGCCGGGTTTATCATGGAAGTACTCTATCCGGATTGGCTCTCTAATCCGATACTTGTGGAAAAGAAGAAGGATGATCTGAACGTGGCCGTGGTATGGTGCATGTGCATTGATTACACGAACCTGAATAAGGCGTGTCCCAAAGATCCATTCCCACTCCCTAGAACAGATCAAGTCATAGACTCAACTGCCGGATGCAAACTGTTGTCATTCATTGATGCGTATTCTTGTTTCCACCAAATACCCCTAAACCCGGATGATCAAATAAAGACTGCGTTTATTACCCCGTACGGGGCTTATTGCTATCGCACTATGCCGTTTGGATTACGTAATGCTGGAGCAACGTACGAGCGGTGCATGCAAAAGTGTTTACATGATCATATAGGTCGAAACGTGCAAGTTTATGTGGATGATGTGGTGATAAAAACTAAGGAAAGCAATATGATCCTTGATGATATCTGGTAGACATTCGCGAACTTGAGACGGATCCGAATGAAGCTTAATCCGGAAAAATGCACCTTTGGCGTGCCTGCAGGAAAGTTACTCGGTTTGATAGTGTCTAGTCGAGGTATCGAAGCTAACCCGATGAAAATCCGGGCCATAGAGAGAATGGAACTGCCAAAATGTCTTAACGATGTGCAGAAGTTTACTGGTTGCCTGGCATCGTTAAGCCGGTTCGTATGTCGGTTGGGAGAGAAGGCCTTGCCCCTCTACTAGTTGATGAAAAAGGCAGACAAATTCACATGGACGCCACAGGCGGATATCGCATTTCGAGAATTGAAAAAGATGTTATCTACTGCACCAATCCTAGCAGCACTACTACCCGAGGAGCCAATGTTGCTCGACGTATCTGTGACCAACCGAGTTATAAGTGCAGTAATTGTAGTGGAACGCGAAGAAGAGGGAAAGTCGGTGCAAAGACTAGTGTACTATCTGAGTGAGGTATTATCTGCTTCAAAACAGAATTACCCACACTATCAAAAGATGGCATATGGCGTGTATATGTCGTCCAAGAAACTCAAACACTATTTAGAGGAACACCCCATCAAGGTTGTGGCGGATTTCTTTGTGGACTGGGTCGAGATGCAATACGAGCCACCTCTGCCGGACTCCAATTATTGGCGAATGCACTTCGATGGATCAAAACTGAAAGAAGGGTTGGCTGCCGGAGTAGTGCTTACCTTGCCTTATAAGGATCAATTGAAATATGTCCTTTAAATTCACTTCAGTGCCTCAAATAATGTCGCGGCACATGAAACACTGGTGCATGGCCTCAAATTGGCAAAAGAAGTGGGGATATGTCGGATATAGTGTTTTGGAGACTCGGATTTGGTGGTGCAACAAGTGTCTAGAAACTAGGATGCTTTGGATGCTAACATGGACCTTTACAGATTCCATGTTCAAAAGATAAGTGGATTTTTTGAAGGATGTGAATTCCATCACATACCTCGGATTGAAAACGATGCGGCCGACACGCTGTCCAAGTTAGGCTCATCTCGGAAGCCAATCCCGCCCAATGTTGCTTTGGAGCACTTGAGAAAACCATCCATCACACCATCACCTGAATCGGACTCAATTTATATCCCGACACTCTCCAGATCAGGAGTTGTACCTATGGAGATAGATTGGGGAGGCACCTCAGCAAACCCGGGGACTACTTCGGCAAACCCGGGGACTGCCTCAACAAACCCGGGGACTGATCAGCCAGACCCGGCAGGAGTTATGTCGGTGGATGCGATGGAAATTGACGAGGAACCTTTTCCTGTCCGAGCTATACCCGATTGGGCCAAGCCAATTTTTGATTTCCTGAAAGGAGGAATCTTGCGGATGATGAGATACTCTCAAGGCAGATCCAGAGAAGGGCAAAGTCCTATACCATAATCAATGCCGAACTATATAAGAGAAGTGTAACTATAGTACTACAGCGGTGCGTTGTCCAGAGGAAGGACTTGACATACTTCGAGATATCCACCAAGGAGAATGTGGTCACCATGCATCTTCAAGAGCGCTAGTGGCAAAAGCTTTCCGGCATGGATTTTATTGGCCAAGTGCTTTGGAATAGGCAGAAGATTTGGTGAGGAAATGCAATGGCTGTCAGAGATACGCCACAAAAACTCATCTACCAATGTCGAAACTCAAAACGATCCCCATTACTTGGCCATTTAAGCCGGCTAAAGGGGGAATGACCCATATCCTAGTTATGGTCGACAAGGTCACCAAATGTATCAAAGTGAAGCCAATCAGGAAATGTGATGGGCCAATAGCGGTGAAATTTCTCAAGGATATAATCTTGAGATATGGCTACCCCCATAGTATCATAACCGATAATGGCACCAATTTCGCTGAAGGAGCATTTGCGAGATTCTACCGAGAAAAGAAATTCTGGCTAGATCTAGCTTCAGTGGCCCACTCCGCATCGAATGGGCAAGTGGAGAGATCCAACGGACTAGTATTGTCTGGGATAAAACCCTGGCTCATAGAGCCGCTGCAAAGATCAGCTGGGTGATGGATAGAAGAACTACTATCAGTACTGTGGAGTTTAAGAACAACTCTGAATCGATCAACAGGCTATACGCCATTCTTTCTGGTATATGGGGCAAAAGCTGTATTACCAGCCGACATAGAGCATGATTCACCAAGGGTCACCCAATACACAGAAGCCGAAGTGCGTGAAGCCCGGGAAAATGATGTTGATCTGCTAGAAGAAGCGAGAGAAATGGCCTTGTCCAGATCCGCCATATATCAGAAAAATCTCCGACGCTATCATAGCCGGAAAGTAAACCCCCGACTCTTCCGGGAAGGTGATCTGGTACTCCGGTTGGTGCAGCGCACTGCTGGCATGCATAAGTTGTACCCTCCATGAGAAGGACCTTTCATTGTAAGCAAAGCTTTGCACAATGATTCCTACTATCTTATTGATGCACAACCATAAGAAAAGA
Organism: Avena insularis; assembly: GCA_023614405.1. Classification (NCBI taxonomy): domain Eukaryota; kingdom Viridiplantae; phylum Streptophyta; class Magnoliopsida; order Poales; family Poaceae; genus Avena; species Avena insularis. The sequence goes on from CM042690.1 coordinate 523,721,863, forward strand.
ACAAGGCGGACAGGTCCGGAGAGGAATCTAAGCGACCATGGAATGTAGCACTACTTCGTCCTTTTCACACCTAACAAAGAGGTGAATGTATCCGAGCTACTCATATGTCGGTATGTATGTCAGTAATGAGCTTATAAATGAAACTTTGGCACCCCAAGCAGAAACTCGGGGACTACTATAATAATTGTTCTTGTTTTCATATTTCTATGTCAGCTGGGTTAAGTCGCTTATATCTTAGCCGGATTAGTAATGTGTGAGCACCAAAAACCCAATTCTTTGACTTTGTTTTTGTCCAACAAGAATTGGCTTCATGGCAAGCAAGAGAACAAGTTTGGAATGGCGAAGCACATGAAAAACGACTAAGGAAAAGAACTAAAGCGGGCCAACATTTGTTATTCGGACTAACCCTGTGTTTACTGTATTTATCTAACGCCGGATTATTTTGAGATAATCTCAAAGTCTCAAGTATTGTTAAGTCAATTTTTTGAACCTCAGACTCGTTAGTCAGAAAACCAAATCGAGGTAGACGCGAGCCGAATCAAAAATTGGGGGAATAAGAAAACAAACTCGGGGACTTCACCCATGATGATCCAACATTAATAACTTAGTTCCAAATAGTGAAAATTGTAGCAGAACCAAACCAAGGTACTTAGATACATTTCACCCGGCATTCCGGGGATCTGACGAATACGGTCAAGTGTTTTTTAAGGAGCAGGGGGAGCAGCCGAATCACCGGCCGAAGGAGGAGGTACTTCAGAATTTGGGGGCGGGGCGCTAGCCTCGGCCTCATCCTCGGGGTTGGCCCCGCCATCCTCCGGGTCTTCGGCCTTGTAGCCAAGCTCGGAGGCCTCTCCCTCACTCCCCTCATCTTCTTCACCTTCAGAGGCAACTTCATCATCGAAAACGTCAAGGTAGCTCGGCCCTTCGTTCCAAGCGTGGCAGAAGGAATACTGGATAAGTTTGTTAGCACTGGCTTTGCGACGCGCAACCCACGCCAGATCTTCGGTCCACTTGATCCGGTGCGCATGTGGGTAAGCAGCCCCAGATCTATTCCTTCGTACCACGAGAGGACGAACTGCAAGGCAATGTCAGCCCCGGCTCGCACAGCCGACTCACACCACAGATTCAGCTAATGCTCGCACTCCATCAGTTTGGCTACAAAAGCCGCATTTCTTTTGGGAATGGGCTCAGTGGGCCAGAGGGAGCTGAACATCCGCGTTGTCGCCGGTATAACGTCTGCGCCTTAGTTCTTCACTAGCTCAAGGCGAGTGGAGAAGCTCGCCAGCAGATCCTCTGTATCTTACGGGATTGGCTCGGCATCAGGGCCTGTGGGGATACCACGTTGTTCGCGGGACCGGGCTACGGCAGCAGCAACAAGAGTATCACCTTCTGGAAATTTGCCTGAAAAAAGAGCAGAGGAAACAGTGAGTAAACGCACCAAATCCAGAGAAATGAAAGTTGAGCAAGGATGAAAGAACTCACGGGCAATCTGGAAGAGGAGTCGCTAAAGCTCGGCATGGACATTAGTGCTGTGGGCCTAGAGTTTCTCATATTCAGAGGTCACCGACGTAAGTTTGACGTCGGCTTCCTGCAATAAGCTTTGATCCTTGGAAATTTGCGTGGCTAGATGCTCTTTTTCCTCAGCAAACTCCTGGTCAGCCTTCTCCAATTCGGACTTATGGAGGTCTTTTAGCCTCTTAATTTCGGCATTCAGCCCATTAATCTCCGAGTCCTGGACCCGCAGCCGAACTATCTCATCGTCCTTCTTCTTCAGTTCAGCCTCATGTTTTCCTGTTTGTTCGAGAAAATAGGTCATCATATCAGGCATGGGAATGCTGTCTTCAAGAGCAACTGCAACAGTGGGGTAATCCAGCGGAGCCGGAGTATAAATATCCACTGAGTTAAGAAAAGAGTGCATAATGACGGTGTGAACGAGATATGATACCTTCGATTTCAGCTAGATTTTTCGCATGATGGTGTTCTTAGCTTCAACCTCAGCTGCGTGGTTCGGGTAACAAATTAATACGAATCATAGATAACTCGAACGAACAGAAATGGAAGAAGGAAAAGTATCAGTAAGAAAAATTACCCTTCTTCTGGTGCTCCTCCAGGAGTTTGCCATAACGCGCGCGAACGTCTTTATAGGAGTCCAGCAGGCGCTGGAACTCAGCAGATCGGCGGTTAGTGGTAATCTGAAATAAGGAAGACAATGTAAAGTTTGAAGGCAAAGTAAAAATAATTCGAAGTCTACAAGATCCGGTCCAAGTGGAACTTAACCCGACTCTAGGTGTGTGGATATTCGAAGTCTACAAGATCTGGGCCAAGTGGAACTTAACCCGGCTCTAGGTGTGTGGATATTGGAAGTCTACAAGATCCGGTCCAAGTGGAATTTAACCCGGCTCTAGGTGTGTGGATATTTGAAGTGTCCAAGATCCGGGCCAAGGGAACTTAACCCGTCTCTAACTTTGTCAATATTTGAAATTGCTAAGGACGAAAACTAAATTTTCTAGGAGCATCCAACCGAGTAACAAGTTACTCCCTTGGAGGCTCGGGGACTATGGGATATATCTACAAGTGTTCATGCATACAAAGTACCACAGCAGAGGAAAAGAGTTACCTCCATCATCCGGCCAGCCAAAGAGATGGCCTTGGTGGTGGAGTTCATCTGCGCGCTGAACTCGGCTGGGCCGAACTTCTCCGGCAGATCATCCTTGGGATCAATGAACTCAGCGGTGTTCCAGTTATGCACATACTCCAGGAGCACTGGACTATAACTTTCGCCGCTCGGAGAATAACTCGCCACCAAGCCTTTGACATGGGCTTCTCGCCTTGCAGATTGAGCTGCAGCAGGGCTGGTATGCAGGACCAGCTGCCGGCTACCCTCTGATCCGGCAGCGGGAGACCCAAAGGTGATGCCCTTGGCTGATCCGGCAACTTTCTTGAGCTTGCCGGATGACAGAGGACGCGGTGGGAGATCCGAGGCCGCTGATCCGGACGGAGCTTGGGAAGCTGGCGGGAAAATATCCGCAATAGATGTCGTTGATCTGGAGGCGGCCGACAGAGCCTTCCTTTTTGGGGCCTTGGTGGAGGTTGCTGCTGCTAAGGCTGTTGGTGTTGCTGTTGGTGGTGCCGCTTCTAGTGATGTGTTGTTACTGATGCTGGTGTTGGTGTTGACGCTGCTGATGTTGTTGATGTTGCTGGAGCTAGTGTAGCTGGTGCTGTTGGTGCTAGGGATGCTGGTGCTACTGGTTCTGAAGACACTTGAATGGGAGAAGAACTTGATTAGGGTGGTGCCGATGAAACTGGCACCTCAACACTTGGCACTGGGGCTAAAGAGGAACTGGGAAGATCTGGCATGGCCGTATCCTAAGCCGCGCCACTACCCCCCGCGCCGACATTACCCTCCTCATGACGAGGTGGGCTCTGGTCAGGCGCAGCCGTGGAGCCCTCTTGAATAGGGCTGAGCGGGCGAGTGTCGTAATCGCGAGGGGAGAAGGACTGCTCCGGATTGGAGAGGCAATGCCGGAGCCGCTCTGGGGAATAACCCTAGGAGCTCTGGAAAATAAAAGCACCAAGTCAAGAAGAGAAAGATAAGACAGATAAGAAGCAAAGGTGAAAACAGAAAGGAAACAACCCCAAGTGCAAATGCAAAGAGACTTCTTGTCTGAGGTTGGGGGTGCCCGAGGTTTGGGCACCCTCCAGACCGTGCTCTTGGCGGCCGGCTTAGTCGAGGCTTTCACCCTGGACTTCTTCTTCCTCTTCTTGGGCAGCGGCGCCTCCGAAGCTGTGGCCGAGGTTGCCGCACGCTTCTGGGAGGGAGCAGCGACCGGATCACCTGTGGCGAGGGGGGGGGGGAACCTCATGGACCTGACCGGCTGGGTTAGATGAAGATTCGAACATAACCAAATATGCGTAAGAGATGGGAACCGGGTCAAGTACCTCTAGAATATCCGAGTCATCGTCATCCAGCCAATCCCTTAAAGAAGAGGCCTTACCAGATCTGCGTTTGATGATGTCTAGAGTGGGCAGGAAGGTCTCCGGATCAGGCTCCACCTCGTCTTCCTCGGCACGATCCGGTACCCACTTGCTCGCCAGCACCTCGCCATCTTCTAGTGGCTTCTAGAGGAATTTCTGAGAACAAGACAGCAATTGCTAAGTTATGAAAATAATCCAACATACAGAGAAGATTTGGAAAATAGTAAGAAGGAAGTTTACCTTTGGAGGAGGGTTGTCCTGAGTGAAGGGCTCGAGCGCCCATTCCCAATCTTCAGAGAATTCCTTCTCCATATTGAAAATGGCCTTAACCCGGTGGTAAACCGCCGAGTCATCAAGCTCGAAGGAGGAAGTCTGGTGGGGGTCGAGGGAGCCGCTAAAGTAACAAATCTTGTGAGCATCTTTCTACAGGGGGTAGACTCGGCTACGAACGAAAGTAATCATGATACCTCCCCCCATAACTTCTCCTTGAGCAGCTCCTTGATCCAGCACTCCACCTGGCTCGCCAGGGCTGTGGGTCGCTTGGGGATGCTCTCCCAAAGAGAGGTATCCGGAGGTCCAAGCTTGAAGGGAAGGAGCCGGATCAAATCCTCGGAAGTTGTATTCCGGACATAGAAGAAAGTCCGGGCCCAGCCTTTGCAAGACTCGAGACTGGTGACCCAGGGAAATATGGAGTTCTCGCAGGGAGATATGGAAGCTCCACCGCATTGGGTCAGATGCTTGTCTTTCGGAGCAAGCTCTCGATCCGGAACAGCGTTCTTCCGGAGACCTAAGAATTTAATCCAGATCTCCTTAGACGGCCAGAGGCCGAGGTATCCCTCTATGCCGGAGGCAAAATAGGATAGAGAAGTGATGGCGTTGGCAGGGAGATGATGTGGTTGTAGTTGATACATGGAGATGAAATCAAAAAAGAAATCAGAGACAGGAAGGCTGAAGACGCGCTAGAAGTGAGAAAGAAAGACTACGTACTCCCCTGGATTGGGAGAGGGGGAATTCTTGTTGGCGGCGAAGCGGCGGGCAATGCCGGTGGGGATGCGGCGCGTGGCACAGAGCCAGTCCAGATCATCCTCAGACGAACACGCCATCCCAGCAGCTGCGCTCGCGGCCTTCTCCTTCCTCCTCCTGCTGAGGGACCATGGCAGCTTCTTCCTCCGTCATGGCGAAATCAAGGTCCTCGAGGAGAAAATAGGAGTAGAGGTAACCGGTGGCGGGAAACCTAGAAGCACAGGGCCCCATGGTGGAGACCTGAAACGGGAACGGAGGCGCAGGTGCGAAGTGCTGCTAAGCACGGATGCGGCGGCACAGCAACGGCTAAGAAGCAGCGGTGGCGGTGGAGTTGTAGTGAGAGAAAAAGGAGGCTGGGGAGCGCGAGAGAAATGGGGAACTTCCCCAAAGATTGCCCCATGCCTCCTACTTAACCGCGCAAGAGGGCGTGTAGTGGGATCCTTTGAGGTTGCCACGCCACACGCAACGGGCGTGTACGCAACCGAGTCAACCAATCAGAGCGTGGCCACAGCAAGGGCAACAGGGAGCAGAAGATCCCATGACGCGATGTAATGTTACAGTTAACAAGGCGCTGCAGTGAAGGGACGCACGCAGCAGTTATTCCTGAAATTGCAACAGTAACTGGCGCATTAAATGCGTGTGGCCCTTAAAATAAGGAGAAATGATGATTACGCTCCACGTAGGACGTGGGGAATCATATGAGAGAAGGAAAAGATAACCCGGATAAGCGAGCAAAAGACTCGGCCAGCGAGGAATAACTCGGAATGAGCCAAGGGATCACAAAGAGGAAAAGCTCCAGGTTACGGGGTAACTCGGACAAAGAGGCAAAGATCCGGATATGGGAACCTACTATGGCCTTAACAACTAAAGTTGCTAAGACTGCACCAGCTTCGGGGACTAATGTTGGGGGATACCCTCGGGTAGGGTAACGCCGGGGTATAAAGGCCGAGTTAGCCGAGATACGGCACGGTCAAAGCAAGTGCTGGCCGGGTTACCTCAAGGCAGGCCGAACGACGGAGTAACCCGGCCCGTGGAGCATCTCCTTAGCCATAGCCCGACCAACATAAAATATATGCCGGCCATGTTTGTCTGTCTATTATGCAGGTACCCTCATAGCCCGGTTAGCCACGTGCTAGCCGGACTATCATATGGCTTCCAAGAGAAGGAAGGAATCTCCCGCTGGTCAAAAGGTGGCTTTATTAGATGTAGCATGAGTAAAGCAAAGTAGAGAGGAGGACCAGCGGGTCAGGGGTGACCAAGGTGACGCGGGCAATGTCGGCTGACGTAGCCCATGTCTGCTGACGCTTAAAGATAAGGATTACGTTGCGGGTTACATCCAAAGCCCGAACGAGCCGTTAAAGAGAATAAAGAAGCATCTAGCTTTAGTCGAGAAGCATATTAAGGGAATATGCTGCCACGTATGCCCTAACTTTGTAACCCGGGCTCCCCTATATAAGGGGCACCGGGGCCTCCATGGAGAGGGATCGATCATTTTCTCTGTCTAAGTTAGAACCCAAGGGCTAAATTGTGGGGAGTAAGAGACATCGTCTCCTTCTCGCGAACAGCTCGAGGTGCACTTGTAACCACCATTGCATCTGTGCATGGAATCACCACGTTTTCCCTCCCTGGATTCCCCTAGAACATATTGGCCCCATCTTTAGCCTATCCATGACATCTACCGTGCCACCACCATGACATTGGGGAAGCTGGTTTTGATGAAAATGATCTTTTTAGTCCCCCAAGCATGAAGGAGAAAATTTACTTTGATGATACTATGCCTCCAATATATGATGATTACAATGATGAATATGATATTTTTAGTCCACCTACTATTAAGGAGAAAATTCATTATGATTACAATATGTCTCCTATATTTGATGATTATGCTGATGAGAATAATAATGATAGCTATTTTGTTGAATTTGCTCCCACTATGATTAATAAGAATGACTATGCTTATAGGGAGAGTAATAATTATTTTATGCATGTGCCTCATGATAAGAATGTTTTATGTGATAGTTATATTGTTAATTTTATTCATGATGCTACTGAAAGTTATTATGAGAGAGGTAAACATGGTTTTATGTATCTCAACAATATTAAGTTTCCCCTCTTTATGTTGAAATTTTTGAAGTTGCACTTGTTTTGCTTTCCTATGCTTGTTGTTTTGTGCTTTCATGACTTGTTTCTTTATAAGATTATTATTCATAGGAACTGGGTTAGACTTAAATTTGTTCTACATTTGCTTCTCGATGCTCTCTTTTACTTCAACTCATATTTCTTATGTGAGCATCATTGAAATTATCATGCCTATCTTAATGGCTATAAAGAAAGAGCTTTTGGGAGACAACCCATTATATTTTTACTTTCATTTTATTTTTGTTTTGTTGAGTCTTGGAAGTTATTACTTCTATAATAACCTCTCCTTATCCTTTTTTGTGTGGTTTTTGTACCAAGAATAACCTCTAATGAGAGAGAAGTAAGACTTGGGAAAGTTGCTGTCCTGAAAACAGATTTTTGTGCTTCACTGTAAAAATTCGTGAAAAATCTCTGTACATCGGATTGAGCTGTAATTTTTTGTGCTTCTGACACAGGTTATTATCTAACTTTAGTTAGTTTATCACTTTTCGATTTGAGCAACAGAAGGTCTTCTAAAAAATCGGTTTTTACCTGCTGGTCTGTTTTGACAGATTTCTGCCATTATTTGCATTTGCCTCTTAATCTCTTTCTCTTTGAGTTCTCTTTGATCACTTGAGATTTTAGAAGAAATTGCTACAGTATCTTATGTTTTAATGGATGATTTACTTGATTTGAAACTTAACCCAAAGACTTATTATCTTGAATACACTAATGTTGCTAATGAAGATTGTGTGAAGTTTTGTATGAAGGAAATTTTAAAGTGTAGGGAAGAACAATGTGATAAGATAAAGTATAGACAAAAGCTCAAGCTTGGATATGCCACCCGTGTCACCCCAAGAAATATTCAATAAGTACAAGCGTCAAAGCTTGGGGATGCCCAAGGCATCTCCTTCTTCATCAATAAAAATCTCAGGTTTTCTTCCAAACACTTCATTTTTATTGTTTCTTGCATAATTGTGTTGTTCTTGGAGCTTCTTTGTTTTTTCTTTTAGTTTTATTTTTTTTGGTTTGCTTACATAAGTTGGTTGGATACCAACACACTTCTTTTGGAGATACACACCCTGTTATTCATTGCCTAGAACACTCTAGTTTTCACTCTTATTGTTCTGTGAGTGTTCTCCTTTGCTAGCACTGTGTTTAGCTTTAGTTTTCGATTGCTGTTGGAAAAGAGTAGGAAGTTTCATGCTTATAGTGGTACAAAAGGTGTCTTGTTTTGACTGTGGCCTAGACTTTAGCATGTCATGTTTGACATTGCTTTGACTTTATGCTTAGTGATTATTGTTGTAGCATGACTTGTTCCAAACAATTGAGATTGCTTAACGTGCCTTGAAAGAATCATGCGTTGTTTTAGCATATAAAAGCATAATATTGTGGTATTCTCCTTTGATTCTTTATTTGGGTTGACTTGGCGTATGCTCACACCATGTTAAGACTATACCAAGTCACCATAGCCTCTATGATCATTTAGTTTTCGACTTGTAATATCACTTTATGCTTTAATTAATAATGTTTTGTCGCTTTGCATGATTATGGCCATTATTGCTCTCTTAGTTGGTCGCTCCCAGTCTTTTGCTAGCCTCCACATGTACCACGTATGAGTTCCACTCATGCATCCAACTCCATATAAAACCAAGTTATTCCAAAGAGTCCACCATACCTACCTATTAGCATTATTGCTATTCCAAGTATGTTCATGTTTTTATCTACCTTCCAAATTAAACTTGCTATGTGAAAATTAGTGATTAAAGCTCTCACAAACTTGATGGCACACTTTACTTTCTTGCACTTAATAAACTTGAACCATTGTGCCCATCTATGTTGCATATATGCTTGCATTTTGTAAGCTGTGAATTAGTAGAACCATGTTACCATGGGGAACACTTTCAACATTGCACTTTATTTAGTTGATATCATGTTCTTTTTCTTATGGATCCCGGTGGTGTGAAATGAAAGGGGAGCTTGTAAGGCTCATGGAGTTTGTATATGTGTTAGAGAAATTCCTGGGCGGCTGGTTTAAGCCATGCCTAATCATGGTGGAAACCTGCAACATAACCATAGTGAGAAATCTGTGAAGCATCCTCAATAAAAAAACCTATGCAAATAGGAAATAAAAAAAGCTATGCATATAGGAAATAAAAGGATCACTGAGATGCTCATTGTCTGCTTGCCTTGTCATTTTGATATGGGAAAGCTTCCGTATCATCGGGCAAGGGGTACCCCGTTGGCGGTTCTCTATGATACACATGTACTTACAATGACAAGAACTTACCTGTGAGTAAAGTTGAGTAGCATGAGGAACGGTACTCATAAGCAAGGGGCATGAGATTTTTAGCTTATAACTTGTCAAGCGTATCCTCATATTTTTTCACTTTAACCTTAATCACCTAAAGATGATTATGATAGGGGCAATGAGAGCTAAAAGCTAATAAGTACCATAATTTTTGGAAGCTCTTTATGAGACTTGCATCCCTACTTTTTTCTATGAAGGGCCTTTCTTTTACTTTTATGTTGAGTCTCCATCTTCTATCTTTATGCACCTATTGAGAGAGCATACTGGTCATTCTTATTTTAATGTGCATTGTCCCAAAACTTGTTGATTGATTCATAACTTTGATATTGCTTGTTCTTAAATTATTTGTATCTAGTCACCCTTATGAACTTTGAAGGTTTCCTATGCATTTATGTTTTTCTATACCATGAGGGACAAGCTGAATAGCATTCTCATTATGTTTTCTATATATGAAACAAACAAACGTCTTTCAAACCATTGTTATTCATGAATCTTTTGTTTGTACCTTTTCATGTTACAACATAGTTTCTATGTCTTATTGTTAGAACTATATCTTTCATGTCTATGTTAGAGTACTATGATCCCAGCTATCAATGTTTTACAAATACCTTGATAAAGATTATGATGGTGCATGTCACCTCAAAAATTATTCTTTTTATCACTTACCTACTCGAGGAGAAGTAGGAGTTAAGCCTGGGGATGTTGATACGTCGTGAATTTATCCATAATTTTTGATGTTCCATGCTTGTTTTATATCTACTTTCTTATGCTTTGTTCACACTTTGAGGTATTTTTATACATTTTCTGGAACTAACCTATTAACAAGATGCCACAGTGCAAGTTGCCTATTTTCTGCTGTTTTTGGTTTCAGTAAAGCCAGAAAAGAAATATTCTTGGAATTGGACGAAACAAAAGCCAAAGTTCCTATTTTTTCTGAAACAAGACGGAGCCCAAAGCAGAGACGAAGGAGGGACAGGGCCTGGCCACACCATATGGTGGCGCAGGTCACCTATGGCCACGCCACCAGGGGGTTTGGGCCCCTCAGGCCTCCACTGACCTTGCCCCTTCGCCTATATATTCTCCTCGGGACGAAAACCCTAAATATAAGATCAGAATTCCACGAAAAGTTTCGCAGCACCGCCGCCACTGAAGAGGAGATTCGAGGGACAGAAGTCTCTGTTCCGGCACCCTGCCGGGACAGGGAAGTGCCCTCGGATCCATCTCCATCGACTCCACTGCCATCTCCATCGCCGTTGCTGACTCCCATGATGAGGAGGGAGTAGTTCTCTATCGAGGCTAAGGGCTCTACAAGTAGCTATGTGTTCATCTCTCTCTCTATGCATGATCTTATTGAGATCATGAGCTTTGTAATCTATAGATCTATTCTGCTACTCAAGTGCTTTAATGAATCTCTGCTTATCCCCACATATGTGAAGTTGACAGTGTGCACACCATGTGGCACTTTGGCTAAGATTACATAAGTACTTGTCATGAGTATAATTTGAGTTGGATGTCTCTATGAGATTGTGGTGTTTGTTGGGACCATCTAGCGCTCAAGGTGATAGTGAGGGATTATCTAGATGGGGAATGCGAACTTTAAGGTGTGCTGTTATAGCCCTACATCGTCCAACCGGAGAGTAGTTTAGGGTAGCATCATGAAGAGAATATATTTATATGAGAGTGTCCACTAGTGAAAGTATGATCCCTAGGCCTTATTTCTAAGCATTGAAACACCATTTACAATCAGTCATGTTACATGTTTGCTTGCTGCCACTCTTATTTCAGATTGCAATTACCACTTATAATCATCCATATTACTTGTATTTCACTATCTCTTCGCCGAACTAGTGCACCTATACACCTGACAAGTGTATTGGGTGTGTTGGGGACACAAGAGACTTCTTCTATCTTGATTGCAGGGTTGCTTGAGAGGGATACCTTTGACCACTTCCTCCCTGAGTTCGATAAACCTTGGGTGACCCACTTCAGGGAAACTTGCTGCTATTCTACAAACCTCTGCACTTGGAGGCCCAACACTGTCTACAAGAATAGAAACATGCATAGACATCAGTGCCTAAAAAGGACACGGATATCCTGCGGATGTGCGTGGACTTCACCTCCTTGAACAAGCACTGCCCAAAGCATCACTTCCCGTTGCCACGGATCGATCAAATAATCGACTCCATTGCGGGATGCGAGCGCCTCTGCTTCCTCAACGCCTACTTAGGCTACAATCAGATTCGAATGAAGGAGGAAGACCAGGAGAAAACGGCATTTACAACACCCTTTGGTGTGATATGCTAAAACACGATGCCCTTCGGGCTAAAAATGCAGGAGCCACCTATCAGTGATGTATGCAGGCCTGCCTCAAGAATCAGCTTGGCCGTAATATCCAAGTCTATGTCGACGACATCATCGTCAAAACCAAAGAGGAAGTCGCGTTACTCGATGATCTCCGTGAGACCTTTGATAATCTCGATCGATACCGAATTAAGCTTAGTCCGGAAAAATGCGCCTTCGGTGTACCATCTAGGCAATTGCTTAGGTATCTCATCTCTTCAAGAGATATCGAGGCAAACCCGAAGAAGATAAAATCCATACTGGCCATGGAGAAGCCGAAGAACATAAAAGGCGTCCAGCAGCTGGCTGCACGAATTGCGACGCTTAGCCGATTCATCAGTCAAATGGGCAAAAAGACACTGCCCTTCTATCAACTTCTTGCTACGTTGCAAACGTATCTATAATTTTTGATGTTCCATGCTTGGTTTATATCTACTTTCTTATGTTTTGCCCACACTTTGGAGTACTTTTTATATACTTTCTTGGACTAACCTATTAACAAGATGCCACAGTGCCAGCTGCCTGTTTTCTGCTGTTTTTGGTTCTAGGAAAGTCAGAAAATGAATATTCTCGGAATTGGACGGGACAAAAGCCAAAGTCAATATTTCACCAAGGGGGACACGGAACTAGAATACGAGACGGAGAGGGGCCAGAGGCCGGCCACACCACCTGGCCACGTGGCCATGCCTAGCCCACACCAAGGGGTGGTGTGGCCGCCTAGGGCACTCCCTCGGCCTCCCCTTTTTCCTATAAGATGCCTCCGATACAAAAACCCTAAGGACCCGATCAAAATTCCATGAAAGAGTCTGTAGCCGCCGTCATGTCCATCCCTAGATTAGGAGGGATCTGAAGCTCTTCCCAGCACCCTGCTGGAGGGGAGAATTCACCCTGGACGCCTTCTTCATCACCATGCAAGCCTCCGGTGTGATGTGTGAGTAGTTCATCCTTGGACTACTGGTCCATGTAGTAGCTAGATGGTTGGTTCTTCTCCTTTGTGCTACCATGTCTAGATCTTGTGAGCTCCGTTCATGATCAAGATCATCTATTTGTAATCATACATGTTGTGTTTGCGGGGATCCGATGGATATTGAAATGCTATTTCAGATTGATTATTGATTCTATCATGTCTTTGTTATTTGTGATCTTGCATGATCTCCGTTGTTAGTAGATATCTTGGCCGAGTAGATGCTAGCAACTCCAAGAGGGAGTATTTATGCTCGATAGTGGGTTCATGCCTCTAGTAATCTGGGGAAGTGACAGAAATCTCTAAGGTACTAGATGTGTTGTTGCTACTAGGGAGAAAACATCAATCCTTTGTTCATAGAACAATTGTATTGTTTACTTTACACGCAATGCGTAATGCAATTATCTGTTGCTTGCAACTTAATCTTTGGAGGGTTGGATGATAACCTAAAGGTGGATTATTAGTCATAGATGCAGTTGGATTACGGTCTATGTATAATGTTGTAATTCCCAATCAAATCTCATAGGAGTCAAGATGATTAGTATATGCATGTATGCTTTCTCGATGTTTGTCAATTGCTCTGCTGTAATTTGTTCACCCAACATGTCTTCTATCTTAAGGAGAATCACCACTAGTGAACTATGGACCCCGGTCCTTTCTTTTACCATCAATCTACAATTGTTTACTGTTTTCTGTTTACTTTCTGCAAGCTATTACTTTCTTCCACACAATACATTTAATCCTTTGTTTTCAGCAAAACCGGTGAGATTGACAACCTCACTGTAAGTTGGGTGCAAAGTTCTTTGGTTGTGTTGTGCAGGATTCCAAGTTGGAAACAACACCTTGGAAGTGTTTCCTTGCTCCTACTGGTTCAATAACCTTGGTTTCATAACTGAGGGAAACTTACTGTTGTGCTCATCATACCTCCCTCTTGGGGTGCCCAACGAGCTCGACATCAATCTCGAGCCAACATGTATTTTCTGGCACCATTGTCTGGGAGTCAAGGACATCTTCACAAGGGGAGTCCCTCATAACCAATATCTTTACTTTGTTATTTTTGTTTTGCTTAGTTTATTTTTTGCTTTGTTTGCTTGTTTCTTCATCAAAAACACACAAAAAATTAGTTGTACTAAGTTTGCTTTCTTTATTAAAAACACAAAAAATGACTACTCTTGAAAACACTAAGTTGTGTGACTTCACTAGCACCAACAACAATGATTTCATGTGCACACCTATTGCTCCACCTGTTCCTGAAGCTACTTTCTTTGAAATTAAACCTGCTTTACTCAATCTTGTTATGAGAGAACAATTTTATGGAATTGGTACTAAAGATGTTGCTGCTCATCTAAATAACTTTGTTGAACTTTGTGACATGCAAAAGCATAGGGATATAGATGGGGATGTTATTAAGCTTAAATTGTTTCCTTTCTCTTTGAGAGGAAAAGCTAAAGAATGGTTGCAATCCCTAACCAGGAATAGTATTGATTCTTGGACTAAATGCAAAGATGCTTTCATTGGAAAATACTATACTCCTACTAAGATTATATCTATGAGAAGTGAAATAATGAAATTTAAACAATCTGATAATGAGCATGTTGCTCGAGCTTGGGAAAGAATGAAATCTTTGGTAAAGAATTGTCCCACTCATGGACTGACTGCTTGGATGATTATCCAAACCTTTTATGCAGGATTGAATTATTCTTCAAGAAATCTACTGGATTCTGCTGCTGGAGGTACCTTTATGACCATTACTTTGGGTGATGCAACAAAGCTTCTAGATAATATGATGGTTAACTATTCTGAATGGCACACTGAGAGAGCTCCACAAGGTAAGAAGGTAAATTCTGTTGAAGAGACCTCTTCCTTGAGTGATAAAATTGATGTTATTATGTCTATGCTTATTAATGGGAAAGCTCATATTGATCCAAATCATGTTCCCTTAGCCTCTTTGGTTGCTCAAAAAGAGCAAGTTGATGTGAACTTTATAAGAAATAATAATTTTAGCAACAATGCCTACAAGAATTTTTTTGGTAATAATAACTATAGGCCATATCCTCCAAATAATGGTAATGCTTATGGAAATTCCTAGAACAATAATAGGAGTGCACCCTCTGAACTTGAAGGTATGCTTAAAGATTTTATTAGTAAACAAACTGCTTTCAATAAAACTATTGAGGAAAAACTCTCTAATGCTGAAAGAAACATAACATCATTGGCTGGAGCACAATCTTCTTTTAATAAAATGGCTGCTAAACCCGAAACTATTGAAAACCACTTTGCTGCTACTAATGCCATACACGTTAGAATTGATGAAAATGTTAGACCATTAGCTGAATTGCATGCTAAGTGGGAAAGATAAGATGAAATTGCTAGAAATATTAGTGTTTCTACTATCACTACTACTAATGTTGAAGCTAGTAAACCCAATGGAACCTTTTCTAATAAAAATGCTAAAATTCTTCGGAATATGGGAAACAATAGCTCTACTACTTTAAATGATAATTATGATTTTGATCTTGATGGTTGATACGTCCATTTTGCATCACTATTCTATATCATAATTTACTGTTATTCATTGATATATTTCATATTAAGGGATGATACTTATGTTATTTCATCTGTTTTTGCATGGTTGATGACTTTTGGAGCATGGACCGCTGCAGTCAGGATTCTGATGGAAAAGGTGCTATTTGGAGGCAAAATTCGCGAAGATCAGAAAATCCGGGAAAATACATGCAACATCCTATTTTTCTAGAAGACGAAGGAAGCCAGAAGGAGAGGCTGAGATGGGCCACAGGGGGCCCACACCACCCCCTGGCTCGGGCTAGCCTAGGCCACACCACCAGATGGTGTGGCCGCCCTGGTCCACCTCTGGCTCTCCCCTGTGGCGTATATTATCCTCCCGAAACCCTAAGATTCGGGGAGCGACCAAAAAAAGATTCCGCCGCCTCTACGGGGCGGAAAACACCGAGAGAGAAAGATCTCTCCGGCAGACAGAATTCTGCCGGGGAAATTCCTTCCCGGAGAGGGGAGATCATCGCCATCAACACCACCATCAAGCTGGACTTCATCGGGATCACCATCATCATCACACACCATCATCATCACCAGCACCATCACCACCACTTCATACCGCTGTAACAATTGGGTTGAATCTTGCATAGTTCTTAGGGGAAACTTTCCCGGTGTCGATTACTCCTTGTAGTTGATGCTATTGAGTGAACCGTTGAATTATTGTCTATGTTCAGATTTTTATACATCATTATTTCATATCTGATCATGATCCTTATGATGTCTTGTGAGTAGTTCATTTTGTTCTTGAGGACATGGGAGAAGTCATGTTGTTAGTAGTGGAATTATGTTGAGAAAGATTCAATGGTTTGATATTTAAGTTGTGGTGTACTTCTTCTAGTGGTGTCATGTGAACGTCGACTACATGACACTTCACCTATATGGGCCTAGGGGAATGCATTGTGTATTTGTCTACTAACCGTAGGGGTTGCCGGAGTGACAGAAACCTGAACCCCAGTTAGGAAACCATTGCAGAAGGGACGTCAGGGTCTTAGAGTTTAAAGCTGTGGTTAGGTTTCTACCTTAATTAATTTCTTGTACTTGCGGATGCTTGCAAGGGGTATAATCACAAGTATGTATTAGTCCTAGGAAGGTCGGTACATTAGCATAGGTTCACCCACACAACACTTAGCAAACTAAAGAAGATTAATCAACTATATGAAGCGAAAGGACTTGACGATATTCCCATGTGTCCTCGAGAACATTTGGTCATCTTAAGTAATACAACCGGCTTGTCCTTTGCTGAATAAAGGATTGGGCCACTTGTTGCATTTATTCTTATTGTCTTTTATTTACTCGCACTTTATTTACATGCATTATCAAAAAACCCTAAAAATCCGTTTGCTAAGTATTTGTAGAGAATTCCTGATCCATACCACTAGCCAGCACCTTCTGCTCCTCGTTGGGTTCGACACTCTTACTTATCGAAAATACTGCGATACACCCCCTATACTTGTGGGTCATCAATGGTTGCAATATCTCTGAAGTAATTAAGTTCCTACAAAGCTTGCTAAAATTCCTAATGCTAGTGCTATGAATATGGCCTTTACAAAACACATTACTGATGCTCTCATAAAAATTAAAGAAGAAAATATGAAACATAAAGCTTCTATTCCTATGAAACTAGAAGATGGTTGGGAACCCATCATTAATAAGAAAGTGAATGATTTTGATTTCAAAGCTTTATGTGATCTTGATAGTAGTGTTTCTATTATGCCTAGAAGGATTTATGATATGCTTGATTTGCCACCATTGGAAGATTGTTAATGTGCCACTTGATGATAATGTTAAAAAGAAACTCATGGGGAGTATTAATGATGTTCTTATTATGGTTAACAATGCCTATGTCCCTGTTGATTTCTATGTTTTGGATGTTGAATGCAATGCTTCTTGTCCTATTACTTTGGGAAGACCTTTTCTTAGAACTGTTGGTGCAATTATTGATATGAAAGAAGGCACCATTAAATATCAATTTCCACTCAAGAAAGGTATAGAACACTTCCCTAAGAAGAGATAGAGGATTACTTTTGCCTCTCCTATGAAAAAAATTTGCTCTCAATGCTTCTTCATTTGAGAACACTTGATTCTTTTTCTTGCTTCTTATGCTTAACTTAAAGGCGTTAAAGAAAAGTACTTATTGGGAGATAACCCAAAAGTTTTAGATGAGTCTTGGAAGTTATTACCTCTGTAATAACCGCTCCTTATCCTTTTTATTTGCTTTTTGTGCCAAGAGTAACCTCTAATGAGAGAGAAGTAATGCTTGGGAAAGTTGCTATCCCGAAACGGATTTTTGTGCTTCGCTGTAAACATTCGTGTAAAATCTCTGTACATCGTTTTGAGGTGTGAATTTTTGTGCTTCTGTCCCAGGTTGTTATCTAACTTTTGTTAGTTCAACACTTTTCGATTTGAGCAACAGAAGGTCTTCGAAAAAATTGATTTTTACCTGCTGGTCTGTTTTGACAGATTTCTGCCATTATTTGCATTTGCTTCTTGTTGATTCCTTTTTGGGTTCTCTTTGGGGAATTGAGATTTTTGAGGGAAGTGCTACAGTAGCTTGTGTTTTAATGGAAGTTTTATTGGTGTTGAAACTGAACCCCAAGACTTATCATCTTGAGTGCACTAATGTTGCTAATAAAGATTGTGTGAAGTTTTGTATGAAGGAAAAAATTCAGGTGTATGGAGAGAATGATGTGATGAGATGAAGAATGGACTAAATCTCAAGCTTGGGGATGCCACCCGTGTCACCCCAAGAAATATCCAAGAAATACAAGCGTCAAAGCTTGGGGATGCCCAAGGCATCCCCTTCTTCATCAATAAAAATCTCAGGTTCTACCAAACACTTCATTTTTATTGTTTCATGCACAGTTGTGTTATTCTTGGAGCGTCTTCGTTTTTGTTTTTGGTTTTTGTTTGCTTGGTTTTCTTAGTTTTCTTGAATAAATTGGTTGGACCCCCTCTTTCATACATTAGTTTTCAAATATTTTGGTTTGGTTTGGAAAAGAGTAGGAAATGTTCATGCTTAAGTGGTAAAAGGAGCTTGTTTTTGACTGTGGCATATGCTTTGTCATGTCATGCTTGATATTGTTTTAGCTTTATGCTTAGTGATTTTTGCTGTAGCATGACATGTTATAAATAATTGAGATTTCTTAATGTGCCTTGGAAGAATCATGCGTTGTTTTAGCATATTAAAGCATCGTATTGTGGTATTCTCCTTTGATGCTTTATTTGGGTAGACTTGGCGCATGCTCACACCATGTTATGACTATCCCAAGTCCCCATAGCCTTGATTTTCCTTTAGTTTTTGACTTGTAATATCACTTTATGCTTTAATTAATGATGTTTTGTCGCTTTGCATGATTATGGCCATTATTGCTCTCTTAGTTGGACGCTCTCAGTCTTTTTCTAGCCTCCATAACCAAGTATGAGTTCCAATCATGCATCCAACTCCAAATAAAACCAAGTTATTACAAAGAGTCCACCATATCTACCTATTAGCATTTGCTATTCCAAGTATATTCTTGTTTTTATCTACCTTTCGAACTAAACTTGTTATGAGAAAACTAGTGATTAAAGCTCTCACGAACTTGATGCTACACTTTACTTTTCTTGCCCTTAATAAACTTGAACCATTGTGTCATTTATGTTCTATATGCTTGCACTTATATGTTGGGGATTAGCAGAACCATGCTGTCATGGGGAACGCTTTCAACATTGCACTTGTACTTTGTACCTAGTTGATATCATGTTCTTTTGTCTATGCATGTTGTCAGTGTGAAATGAAAGGGGAGCTTGTAAGTCCATGGAGTTATATATGTGTGTTAGAGAAACGCCTGGGTCGCCGGTCTAATCCATGCCTAATCATGGTGGAAACCTGCAGCATAACCATAATGAGCAATCTATGAAGCATTCTTCTTATAAAAAGAGATATAGATTGAGAAAAAGAGAAAAAAAAGATGAGAAAAGAGGAAAGAGAGAAAAAAGCACCATTTCCCCATGGTAAATAAGAAGATTGCTGAGATGCTCGTTGTCTGCTTGCCTTGTCATTTTGATATGGGGATTCTTCTATATCATCGGGCAAGGGGTACCCCGTTGGCGGTTCTCTATGATACACATCTACTTACTATGACAAGAACTTACCGGTAACTAAACTTGAGTAGCATGAGGAGCGGCCCTCGTATTCAAGGGACATGAGATTTCCAACTTATACTTTGTCAAGCATATACTCCATAGTCTGTTCACTTTAACCTTAATCACTTCAAGATGCTTATGATAGGGGCAATGAGAGCTGAAATTTAATAAGTACCATAATTTTTGGAAGATCTTTATGAAACTTGAATCCCTTCTTCCTTATATGAAGGGCTTTCTTTTACTTTTATGTTGAGTCTCCACCTTCTATCTTTATGCACCTATTGAGAGAGCATAGTGGTCATTCTCAGTTTAATGTGCATTGTCCCAAGACTTGTTGATTGATGCATAACTTTGATATTGCTTGTTCTTAAACTATTTGTATCTATTCACCCTTATGAACTTTGAAGGTGTCCTATGCAATTATGATTTGCTACTCTATGGGGGACAAGCTGAATGTCACTATGCTATGTATTCTTTATGCGAAACAAACAAATGTCTTGCAAAGCATTGTTATTCATGAATCTTTTGTTTGTGCCTTTTCATGTTACAACATAGATGCTATGTCTTATTGTTAGAACTTTATCTTTCATGCTATGTTAAAGTACTATGATCCCGGCTATCAATGTTTTACAAATACTTTGATCAAGTTTATGATGGTTCATGTCACCTCAAAAATTATTCTTTATTTTTATCACTTACCTACTCGAGGACGAGCAGGAGTTAAGCTTGGGGATGTTGATACGTTGCAAACGTATCTATAATTTTTGATGTTCCATGCTTGGTTTATATCTACTTTCTTATGTTTTGCCCACACTTTGGAGTACTTTTTATACACTTTCTTGGACTAACCTATTAACAAGATGCCACAGTGCCAGCTGCCTGTTTTCTGCTGTTTTTGGTTCCAGGAAAGTCAGGAAATGAATATTCTCGGAATTGGACGGGACAAAAGCCAAAGTCAATATTTCACCGAGGGGGACACGGAGCCAGAATACGAGTCGCAGAGGGGCCATAGGCCGACCACACCACCTGGCCACGCGGTCAGGCCTGGCCCGCGCCAGGGGGTGGTGTGGTCGCCTAGGGCACCCCCTCGGCCTCCCCTTTTGCCTATAAGATGCCTCCGATACAGAAACCCAAAGGACCCGATCAAAATTCCACGAAAGAGTCTGTAGCCACCGTCATCTCCATCCCTAGATCGGGAGGGATCTGAAGCTCTTCTCGGCACCCTGTCGGAGGGGAGAATTCACCCTGGAGGCCTTCTTCATCACCATGCAACCCTCCGGTGTGATGTGTGAGTAGTTTAACCTTGGACTACGGGTCCATGTAGTAGCTAGATGGTTGGTTCTTCTCCTTTGTGCTACCATGTCTAGATCTTGTGAGCTCTGTTCATGATCAACATCATCTATTTGTAATCATACATGTTGTGTTTGCAGGGATCCGATGGATATTGAGATGCTATTTCAGATTGATTATTGATTCTGTCATGTCTTTGTTATTTGTGATCTTGCATGCTCCCCGTTATTAGTAGATATCTTGTCCGAGTAGATGCTAGCAACTCCAAGAGGGAGTATTTATGCTCGATAGTGGGTTCATGCCTATAGTAATCTGGAGAAGTGACAGAAATATCTAAGGTACTAGATGTGTTGTTGCTACTAGGGAGAAAACAGCAATCCTTTGTTCATAGAACAATCGTATTGTTTACTTTACACGCAATGTGTAATGCAATTATCTGTTGCTTGCAACTTAATACTAGAGGGGGTTCGGATGATAACCTAAAGGTGGATTATTAGTCATAGATGCAGTTGGATTACGGTCTATGTATAATGTTGTAATGCCCAATCAAATCTCATAGGAGTCAAGATGATTAGTATATGCATGTATGCTTTCTCGATGTTTGTCAATTTCCCCACTGTAATTTGTTCACCCAACATGTCTTCTATCTTAAGGAGAATTGCCACTAGTGAACTATGGACCTCAGTCCTTTATTTTACCATCAATCTACAACAGTTTACTGTTTTCTATTTACTTTCTGCAAGCTATTACTTTCTTCCACACAATACGTTTAATCCTTTGTTTTTAGCAAAACCGGTGAGATTGACAACCTCACTGTAAGTTGGGGGCAAAGTTCTCTGGTTGTGTTGTGTAGGATTCCAAGTTGGAAACAACACCTTGGAGGTGTTTCCTTGCTCCTACTGGTTCGATAACCTTGGTTTCATAATTGAGGGAAACTTACTGTTGTGCTCATCATACCTTCCTCTTGGGGTGCCCCAACGAGCTCGACATCAATCTCGAGCCAGCACTTCTCTATAAAGCTGACAAGTTTGAGTGGACAGACGAAGTACAAGAAGCATTTGAAGACCTCAAGCGTCTATTATCCACCTCGCTAGTATTGGTGACGCCTCGTGAAAAGGAGCCGTTGTTGATATATATCTCCACCACCAACCAAGTGGTCAGCACTATGCTCGTGGTGGAGCGAGCCGAAGAAAATAAAGTCCATGGGGTACAACGCCTAGTCTACTACCTCAGCGAGGTGCTCACACCAACAAAACAGCGGTACCCGCACTACCAGAAGCTGGCCTACAGCGTATTCATGACCGCCAGGCGAATGCGCCACTACTTCCAGGAGCACCCAATCATAGTGGTGAACGACGCCCCGCTTGGGCACATACTCAATAATGCCGACGCTACCAGACGAGTCGCACTCTGGGCATAGAACTGTCTCCACGAGACATCACATACGAGAAGCGCGTCGCGATAAAATCGCATGTTCTCCCGGACTTCCTCATGCACTAGATGGAGAACTAGCTCCCCGACAAGCCAGACATGTCCTACCTATGGGCAATGCACTTCGATGGGTCCAAAGGCAAGGAAGGAGCTAGCGCAAGTGTCATACTGACATCGCCCCAAGGTGACAAGATGAGGTACATTCTGCGAATGTAGTTCACGGCCTCCAATAATGAAGCCGAATATGAAGCCTTGCTCCACGGGATGTGAATGGCAAAAGCCTGCAGCGCCAAGCGACTCGTCATCTATGACGATTCCAAATTGGTGGTCAACCAAACAATGAATGAGTGTGACGCCCTGAGTGATAACATGATCGCCTACCCGACCTCTACGACACACTCGAAGGGGACTTTGACGGCTGCGAGCTCCGCCACGTCGGCCGTAAAAGTAATGAGGAGGCGTACATACTCGCCAACATTGGTTCCACCTGCACCCAAGTGCCACCTGGCGTATTTCTACAGCGCATCTATGAACGCTCCATCAAACCAAAGGCTACAGAGCCTAAAGCTAGCACAACAAAGGACTCGGGGGGCTACGCCACCGAGCAAGCCCATGGCACTCGACAACATGGAGCCAGACACAAGACTCGAAGGCCCCATGGAGGTTATGATGATTGAGCCATCTTGGACGCAACCGTACATCACATAACTGCTCAGCAAAAGGCTGCCAAATGGCCCGACTGATGCGTGACATATAGCGTGACGGTCCAAGGAATTCGCCCATATCAATGGCAAACTGTACAAGCGTAGCATCATAGGAGTCCTTGAGTGGTGCGTCTCCAACATGGACAGAAGAGCCATCCTCCTCGACATACAAGAAGGCACTTGCGGGCACCACGCTAGTAGTCGTGCTCTCGTCGCCAAAGATCTACGAGCTGGATTCTACTGGCCAATGGCCATGCGTGATGCCAAGGACATCGTATAGTGCTGAACCGCTTGCCAGCGATTCGCGGACAAACCGCACGCACCTGGCGCGGAGCTCAGGCCAATACCTGTGGCTTGAACTTTCGTGCAATGGGGACTCGACATGGTTGGCAAGCTCCAGAGATCCTCACGAGAAGGATACGTCTACCTCCTAGTTGCGGTCGACAAATTCACAAAGTGGATTGAGGCCATGCTGGTGACAAACCAATCGGGAGCCAGCGCTGTCAAGTTCTTCGAGTCCATTGTCTTCCACATCGGGGTGCCACATAGCATCATCATGGACAATGGGACGAACTTCACCTCCAAGGAGTTCCAGGAATTCTGTGAAAACCTGGTAATAAACATTAGCTACGCCTCGGTGGCCCACCCTCAGACCAACGGTCAAGTCGAAAAGGCCAACAGCCTCGTCTACGGTGGAATCGAGAAAAGGCTCCTCTGGCCACTCGAACAAGATGCTGGGTGCTAGCCAAACGAGCTGCAATCAGTACTTTGGAGCCTGCGCACAACTCCAAACAGCACCACAGGCTACACTACATTCTTCATGGTGCACGGTGCCGAAGCGGTACTACCCGCAGAAGTGTGTTACAAAGCCCCACGGGTGATTGCATACAGCGAGAAAGAATCAACTCTTGCACTCGAAGACTTCGTCGACCTCCTTGATGAGGCATGTGAAATCGCAGCGGAGAGATCCACGATCTACCAGCAGAACCTCCACAACTACCACAGCAGAAGGCTATGCCCCAAATCCTTCGTCGAAGAAGACCTGGTCCTGCGAATGAAGCAGCAAGGGCACCTCAAATTCGAGTCCCCTTGGGAAGGACCTTAGGTGATTACCGAAGTAATCCCAGGTGGCTCCTATCGCCTTAAAGACTTAAAGAGCAGAGTCGCATACTCCAATCCCTGGAACATCTTGCAGCTGTGCTGTTTCTACCCTTAGATGTTTTTCCTTTACAAATAAGGATATTCAGCCAGGCTACTTAGACACACATTGTACCTCGTGATATTCTGCGAATAAATAAAGCTAAGTGCCCCAAACCTTGTGTTTTTCCCGTTTTACTTGCAATTATATCACTCGGGGGCTACGCCACCCTTCACATTGTGTTCCACGAACAACACAGTATCCTGAGTAGCTGACGCACTACCAATCGAGCCCTTGATAACACCAACCCAGCTGCAACGCACCTGACAGGTTGGCAAGGTGCTGAGATGAGTACATGTCAGGCTAACAAAAAGGACCTGTATATTACGATACACTTGAAAAATATACAAGCTAGCAAACTCTTCACACATTAACGGGTATCAACCACACCCGACACAATCGTATAATTTTTACAACACTTTTACATTTATATGCAGGGTATATACTGCACTACTGCTGCAAGAGGAGAACATTTGTTTGTTCCTCAAAGAAATCGATGATATCTTTGGCTAGCCGGTCAACCGCTTGGTAGTGTGGCACCATGTTCCAAGTCATCCCTTATGGCGGCGGCGACGAACCAGTGGCAATAGCCGTGACATCCAAGTATGGATGATGCAATCGAACAAGCGCCAATGCAGCCTTGGCACATGCGACCAGCTTTTGGCGCATGCACTCGCGGACCACACTGATATCATGAAACTTCGCCAGCAAAGCTAGCAAGCTTGATGGCACCATGTCCAGGGGAAACATCACTTGGAAGATATGCCTAAGGCACGATTGCACCTTCTTCAAACACTAAAGCACCCGTGACGCGCGATCCTACAACGTCACCAACGCGACTGCACGATCGTGGTCCACCCAGAAGTACCCACTGGCCTGCAGCTGCTCCTAGATCAATTTGTTCATAGGAATGGCCACCCGGTCCCTCTCTTCCTGCGGATGACGAGCGCTAACAACTACAAAAGCAAGAATAGAGCATAAGACAAAGTATCATCATGAATGACCAAAGAAAAGGATGAGAAGATAGAGAGCTAACATTTAAATTGTTCGTTCAACTGCGCAACTTCGTCAAGGAGATACTTCTCGCGAGTAGTGGCTTTCTTAGCCTTCGACTTCCACACGTCCGTGTTACCGCGGACCATGGACAACTCTCGCTCCAACTGCTTTACGCGATCACGCAGTTGCGCAAGCAGCGACAGCTCCTTCACCTTTGAATACGGTTGCGCCGCAGTTTCATCAGTGGGAGAAGAGTCAGGAGGACCACACTACTAGAGAAAATCTTATAGCAACACTCATTACCGCCGGCGAAGTGGGCACGTGCTCGCCGGCGGTAAGGGCTTCCAGACCTGCGTACTGTTACCACCCATGACACAAACCTGTCATGTCGGGGCTACAACAAGTACCGCCGGCGAACCAAGGCCCATGCTCGCTAGGGATAGGGTGGGCCGCGTGCCCACCCGGATGGGGTGCCACTTACCACCGGCAAATCCATGATTGCGTGCCGGGGGTAGCAGACGGAGCGCCGGCGAACCAGTCACACGCTCGCCAGGGATAGAGTGGGTCGCGTGCCCCCCACATGGGCAGCCACTTACCGCTGGCGAAAAGGCCCACGTGCGCCGGGGATAGGTGCATGTACCACTAGCGAATGCTTGTACGCTCGTCGGGATGCATGTGGGACCGGGTGGGCCACTGGGCCGTGCTATTACCGCCGACGCTTTTGTTGTTTCCGCTGGTGGTAACCTGGGATTTATTACAAGCTCGAACCAGCCACCTACCAACACCTCCTCACTCACCACTAGCTCACTTTTCATGGAAACTCAACCCCAAGCTTTGCTAGCTCATTCTCCCACTTTCCCCACCCATTTTAGCTAATTTAACCAACCAAGTTTGATATATTTGAGGAGATGTCGCTCCCCTTGCATGCATTACTAGATCTACCTAGCAAGATTGAGATCTAGATTTCTATCTCCCACCACCTTTCCCACTTCTCTCTATTGGTAGATCTAGATCTCGAGCATAAGGTCCTGACAACACACACACACGTTCTCTTCGGTCGACGTTTGGCGTCTCTCCGGTGCTCTTGACCTCGCGTCAACAAATAGGTATAATGTGGTGGAATGTGTGCATGAGTTGGCTACAAGTCACCGGTGATGTCACTTGTGATGGTGAAAAGTGGTTGCACGCATATGTGGACCTTTTTTGTGTTGTTTTGCCGGTGGAATGTGCATGTATAATGAGTTGCCAATGTTTTTCCGGAATGTCGATTAACTTCTGTTCCGGCGAATTTCTGGCACTCTGGC
Source organism: Avena insularis (assembly GCA_023614405.1). NCBI lineage: Eukaryota > Viridiplantae > Streptophyta > Magnoliopsida > Poales > Poaceae > Avena > Avena insularis. Next base: position 523,748,216 of record CM042690.1, read on the forward strand.
GAGACCATTTTTAGCAAAGGTCATGCCGAATTTTTCCGCGAAAGCCGAGCCGGCGGTTCTAATCTATTCTCTTATCGTGCAAGCGACGATGGTCATCGAGATGAAGGAAAGCGACGTGGATAGATACGTGGAACGCGCGACTACCATCATGTATCGAAATAACCGTATGGAAATAAGATGTACGTGTCGAAAATGCAAACTATCATCATTGTTTGACCCCTTGTCACACACGGTGAATGAGCACCTGCTCAGGTATAGTCTCATGGAGGGCTACACTCAGTGGATGGATGATGAAGATGAGGAAGAGGATGACGTTCAACACGAAAATGAAGAGGATGAGGAGGGAGAAGAACGGGATCTCGCACACGATGATGACGGTGATGAACAAGGTCGAGAAGAGGAAGAACATGCGGACGACGAGGACAGGAGTAGTAATACCCCGCTAACCGCGGCCGTGCACGACCCTCATCTTCAGGAAATTCTTCTTGGTAACGCATCGACGGACCCTAGATGACGGAAGTCTAAGCTGGATCAACTAGAGATAAACTGGAGAACTCCGTTGTACGATGCAAGTCGCGGGCCGGAGGAGACCTGCTTGAGAGTAACTCTCGATCTTCTAGAGATGAAGGCAAAATATGGATGGAACGATGGAAGCGCAGACGATCTCTTCCGATACTTGAAGAAGCACTTACCTAAAGATAACACGTTGGCAGGTAGCCTATAGGAGGCCAAGAAAGTGGTGTGCCCTCTCGATTTACCACATGAAAAATACCACGCCTGCATCAGTGACTACATGATGTATTGGAATGAGCACAAGGACTTGACCGTGTGCCCAAGGTGCGGCGAGACTCGGTACAAAGAGGGACGAGAAAAGCTCCTCGAAAAGTTGTGTGGTACTTCCCGCTCAGGACCCGTCTCCAGCGGCACTTCGTGGACCCCAAGGAAGTGAAGCTCATGCGCTGGCATGCGGAAAGGAAGGAGGCAGTGATGAAGGGTCCAGTGCAGGTTGAAAACCCAGTGCTTACGCACCCTTCGGATGCAAGCCAGTGGAAAGCATTAGATGATGAGTATGAATATTTCGGGAAAGAACCAAGGAACATCAGACTAGGTGCAAGCACCGATGGAGTCAATCCGTTCGGGAACCAGAGCAGCAAGCACAGCACCTGGCCCGTGTTTTTATGGATGTATAACCTCCCCCCATGGCTATGCCTGAAGAAGAAGTACATACACATGAGCATGCTAATCCAAGGTCCGACGCAGCCAGTGAGCGATATCAACCTGTATCTTGAGCTATTGAAGGAGGAGCTAGCCATCTTGTGGGTCGAATTGGTAGAAACATGGGATGCTCACCTCCAACAACCTTTTCGTCTGAAAGCAGCGCTGATCACGACGGTGCAGGACTATCTCGGATACGGATATATCGCGTGCTAGGTGTGCCACGAACACAAGGCTTGTGTGAGGTGCATGGAAAGGACACCGTTTCTTCAGCTGGGTAAGGATCCCGGGTCTTCGAAAATCATCTACATGAGGACTCGGATGTGGCTACCCGATAATGACCCGTGGAGGAAGCGTGGAGATCTGTTGAACGGCAAGGATGAGCTCAAAGTACCTCCACCTAAGCGCAGCGGCGAGGAGATCGATGCTTTGTTGAAAAGATGGAAACACTGCCCTCCGCTGGGTAAGATAAAGAGTCATAAGCGGAAGCGAGGAGATAAGAAGAAGGAAAAGGAACACGGCCCGCTCATGGAGGTATGGAAAAGGAGGTACGTGTTTTGGGACTTGTCATACTAGAAGATCCTCGGTACGCCTGATAGCCTTGATGCCATGCATATCACGAAGAACGTGTGCGAAAGCTTGCTTGGCACTCTGCTCAACATGCCAATAGGACCAAAGACAGGCTGAAAGCAAGACACGACCTGAAGGCCCTGAATATCGGAGAAGAGCTTCACCCCCTGTCTTCTTCTAGGGTTGAGGAGGAGACAAACGACCGCAAGCGCAAAAGGGCGGGGAAGCAACCGGTTGAGGAGGAGACGAAAGATCCTAAGGGAAAAAGGGCGAATAAGAGTGAAACCCCGCGTCCCTCCTGCTTCACTCTATATCCTAACAAGCTCGAACAGATGATCGCTTGCCTCCTCGGAACCAAGTATCCCTTAGGCTACGAGGGGCTGATACGTAGATGGCTGGACCCGACGAAAGGAATCTTCAGCGGGATGAAGTCTCATCACTGTCACATCATGATGACGCAGATACTTCTGGTTGCAATCCGAGGGATCATGGAACCGCACGTCCGTGCAACACTGACTAGCCTGTGTAACTTCTTCGACATCATCACTCGGAAGTTGATAACCGTCAAGAAACTCGAGAGGCTGCAGGAAGAGATAGTCACCATCATATCCGAGATGGAGATGTACTTCCCGCCCGCATTCTTCGACATCATGGTCCACCTGCTGCTGCATATAGTGGATGATATCGAGGATTTCGGGCCTCTGTTCCTTCACAACATGATGGCAACAGAAAGAATGAACGGGATCATCAAAGGATACGTCCATAACAAGGCACATCCGGATGGAAGCATCGTCCAGGGCTTTCTCACCGAGGAGTGTGTCTCTTTCTGCAAGAATTATCTTAACAAGGAAAACCCATGTCCGATTGGTTTGCCCACGAACAAGCACCTCGGCAGGTTCGAGGGAGTAGGCCACCGCACCGGCAAGAAGGAAATGGACGTGGATCAATCTAATAGGAGAGCCGACTTTGATAGGGCCCACTTAGTAGCACTACAACACATGGACGATGTCACGCCTTGGGTAGAAAAGCACAAAACCATGATCGAGAATAATGCTAACAGGCCGATGATGGAAGAAGAGGTATTTAGAGCGCACAACTCCTCTTTTGCGCGCTGATTCAAAGGCCAGATTGATGCCAATCCCCCGCCAATGACAAGCGTCGCGGACAGAATCACAGTGTCCTTGTCTTATGGGCCCGCACCAAACCGCATGACTTATCAAGCATACGGCATTAGTGGTTACACATTCTACACGGAGGAGACAGACAAAAGAAGCGACTATCATAACTCGGGTGTGACGATGGAATCTTACACGGGTGAAGAGAAGAAAAGATACTACGGAAGGATCGAGGAAATTTGGGAGCTCGACTACGTAGGGGAGAAGCTACCGATGTTTCGTGTCACATGGGCTACAGATGTCAGAAAAGAAGACGAGTATTTCACCACCTTGCGTATGCCCACCAAATCCAAGACCAAGAAACCCACCGCGCAAAATGAGCCATGGGTACTAGCTAAGCACGTCAATCAATGCTTCTTCATTTCCGACCCATCAAGGCCTAGCCGTGTCATCGTGAGGAGAAGCAAAAGGGCTCTCATCAGAATGGATGGAGTCACTGGCGAGAAAGACTTCGACGGACTCGTCAGTGACCCGATGATCTAAGAACCCGATGAAGATGATGCAACATACACAAGAAGAAGAAGAATGACCACGCTACCTAGGTCGTCAGCTACAACAACTCCTCCGTACACAAGGAGTCACGATGATGAGACTAGCGGGGTCAAGTAAAAAAAGACCAAGCGGAATGGCAAGAAGAAGAATCAGAGTGCGAAGGAGAAATAGTAAGATTGGTGTGGTCGAGAAATTAACACTCATAATTTTATGTGTATCTCTTATTAATGATTTTTTGTATAAGTGTGTACTATACTATTAAACTCCTATGGAGGCGACGGATCATTTGCAACTAACTTAGCCATCATTTTATGTGTGTTTGTTGCCTCCGACGGAATTGCGCTATCATTTTATGTGTGCTTGTTGCCTCCGACGGAATTGTGCTATCATTTTATGTGTGTTTGTTGCCTCCGACGGAATTGCATGCGTTATCATTTTATGTGTGTTTGTTTGCCTCCAACAGAATTGCGCTATCATTTTATGTGTGTTTGTTCCCTCCGACGGAATTGCGCTATCATTTTATGCGTGTTTTCCTCCGACGGAATTGCGCTATCATTTTATGTGTGTTTGCCTCCGACGGAATCGCGCTATCATTTTAAAATGCATCAGCCCTCACACAGAAGCATACCAATAATGTGCTGGCCCCACCTGGCAGTGGCCCTAACAATACCACCGACGAATTCGGACCAAATGTCCGGGGTAGCATGGGCTGGCCCCACCTGCCAGTGAATATCACCGGTGAATTCGGACAAAATGCTGGGGGTAGCACGGGCTGGCCCCACCTACTAGTGAATACCACCGGCGAATTCGGACAAAACGCTGGGGGAAGCACGGGCTGGCCCCGCCTGCCAGTGACCCTACTTTTACCACTGGTGTATTTGTGAAAATGCCGGGGGTAAGGTGCCTGTGGGTCCTACCCGCGAGATAAGGTTTTGTCCTCCCTCTCAGATTAGATCGATCCCCACCTGTCTTGAGCGCCGATCTGCCGTCGTCCACCGTCTCGAGCGCGTGCCCGTCGTCTTCCCTGTCGACCCGCCGCTGTCCGCCGTCAGCGAGGTGAGTCCCTCCCGGGCCCCCTCTCCCCTCCGTTCCTCTCTCCCCCTCGCCCTCCACTACCTAACCATCTCCACGTCGCAAGAGCCCGTGGACGGAGTCGCGCCCCCTCATCGACCGCCCGGAGGAGGAGGAGGCCCCCGTGGAGAAGGAGACCACCATGGAGGAGGCCCAGAGGAGGAGGAGGAGATCGCCTGGAGGAGGAGACGACTGCGTCACTGTTGCTGTCCCATCCGCCGACCGCCCGAAGGTACCACCTTTCCCCTCTCCCGTCCACGGCTCCAATTAGGTGTCGTTGTGCTTGAGGCGGCCGTTGTCGTCGAAGCACTTGGAGGCAGCCGTGTGGCCCTGCTCCGGCAACTGCTGCTATTTTGGCAGTTCGCTCGAGATTATCTATTGTTTTTACTAGTACTGCTACTACTGTATCAGAGACGCGTTTGTGATGAGGAATTTATGTTTGTTTCACGAATCTGGTACCTTGCTGCAAAATACGTCAACCTATCAGGGGCTCATCTTACCCCTTCAGATGTGCATGAATGATTAATCAGCTCATCTGTACTATCTGTAGTAGATTGCAAAGGGATTTCACCTAAGGAGCCCTATTATTTCCATCTTAACTTTCTTCTTGTTTGGTTGGTGTGTGCTTTTGCCCATTTAAGCCTACTGCACTTGGAGTGCATTATTTCATATGTAGGTTTTATTGATGAGCTTATTAAGTAAATACCATACATTTTGAGTTAAAAATAGGACACATATGGTTTATTAGTTTTATTGGGGTTCTCATATAACTTTTAAATACATGTTTGTTGTATGTATACAATTGATATATTTGGAGTAATAGTCAATTGTTTGATGACTGAATCGAGACGATAGCATTCCAATTAAGACCACCAGATCGCAATGCTAGGTGTGCACTATGCAGTTACATTTGCAATTGATATTAAGTTGGTTCAAATTGAATGTGCATTCCAGTTGGTCATGTGTTGCTAGATGAGAAGTACACTTTACCTGATACCCAATCTTGATGCTTCAGTTTCTTCCACCTATGCTTTATGCTAGTTGTGAGAACTCAATATGGGGTCTCATTTCAAAATGCCTGAGGATGCATTGAGAAAAAATAACATGGAGTTTATGTGAATGAAGAACCAGCCGTGCTTCAAAACTGATTAGACATCATAGTTTATTAGATTGGAAATAGTAAGTACTAAATTCTGTATACTGGTGTAATACTGTACTTATTTTTATGACAACATACAACGGTTGACTAATACTATCTTAATTTTGTAAGATTGTCAATTTTGTCTTCTTTTTTGTGAACTTTCTGATATCATTTCACGCAACACAACGATTGAAATTTGAAAATAGATGTTTGTTCCCATGGCATTCAAGCTAAAACTACCAGCCATGGGTATTGATGTTGTTTGTTGGCTTGTAGCCGTCCATGACAGTGAAGTTAGCCATAGAGTACTTAGTTTCCCTTGTCTATAGATCATATAGTTCTTTCATGGTGGATTGTTTTCCGACCTGGTACTGTGTCATGTTCATGCACAATGGTGAGTGATAAGATTTCGTAGGGTGCTAAAATAACATAAACGCAAAGGTTGTTCCAGTTTTTTCTTCATAGAGCTAATGGTTGGATTCTTATATTTTTCTTTATATGATGTTTGAATCCTGCTAGTAGCTTAAAACTATGTTTGAAATGTTGGGCCCCTGATCAAGCTCTTTCCATTTGTCTTCTGGTGTTGGCCCGAGTGGTTGTAACTGATACAACATTGTAAAGTCTACATCTTATATAAACTACATCTTATATAAAGTCTGTTTTGGATATTGTCATTGGATTTTAGATATTGTACAGGTCTATACAGATCTGTTTCCCTTAGGATTTTAGATATTGTATAGGTCTATTTTGGTGCCAAATATGGTGGTTGTAGATGAATGTTGTGTAGGTACATTGAGTGCCAATATTTCGCCGAAAAGTCGATTAATTTCTGTATCGGCGAATTTCTGGCACTCAGGCATGACCATTTTTAGCAAAGGTCATGCTGGATTTTCGCCATGAATTTGTGTATCTAAAATCCTTTCTTTTTGCTTGTGTAGTGCTTGCTATAGCCATGCCGTCTTCTGGAAACCGCAACGAAGACGATCGGGGCCAGCGAGACTTAGAGGAGCACTACAGGCTCATGTCCCAGGAGATAGAGCTGGAGGAGGTAGGGGTGAAGAAGACGACGAGACCACCGATGATGGTGGTGAGGAGATGGGCATCGATGACCCCCTTGATGGCGGTCATGAGAGGGGCTACAAGACCACCGCAAGGGGGTACGGCCTCTAGCTGGGAGCTATCCTTCGGGACATCGTCAATGTCAACGAGACGAAACTCCGAACGAAGAAGAAGAAGCATCTGCAGGACCAACTCCTCTTGCGGCTGCACGCGCAGTACCTATTCCACGAGGGCTTCACAAGCCTGGATCCCAAGGAGAACATCGTGAACAAGTTCGCCCTTGGCAGGTTCACCAGGAACCTCAGCGGATATAAAACCATGCTAAGGGGGATGATTGCTGACAACGAGCCATGGGAAGAGATCAAGCGCCACTTCCCGCGGCTTACGCCCGAGGACTACACGCGCTTCCTGGAAAATGAGGACCTAGCCTACACCAAGGATCAGTCGGCCTGGGGAAAGGAGCTGGCGGAGAAGAACATCGGTCGCCACTATCTCGGTTGTCGTGGCTACAATGGCAAGGCGGACAAGTGGCAGAAGGAGGACCAGACCTACGCAGAGAAGGGCATCGAGAACCCTTGGGCCAAGTACAAGGACCCGCTCTTCAGGGCATTTGTATGGTCCCGGTACCATAAAGAGATGGATGGGAAACTTTTCACGAGCCCTACAATGGTGGAGGGTGTTGTCTTGGTCACCGACCTGAAGGTGGTGCAAGTTGAGAACGCAGTGGTAAGCAATGTTACCGGCTTACTAGTTTCATATTGCTCACCACAACTCCATCTCTAAAATTCTTCATGCTACTTCTTGCAGTTCACAAAAGAAGCTAACGAGTCTGCCTCCTCGTCCGAGACGTCGATGGGCAAAGTCCCGTGGGACAACCCTTTCATCAGGGTCTTGAACATCATGAAGGAGCAGCCGCCGTTGAAGAGGCCGGCAAGAGGCCGTGTCCCCGGTGCTGGAGGAGGTCGCTAGCATGTCGATTATGGCTTGGACATGCCAACCACCAAGGACTCACTAGCAGGCGAAGAAGGACCAGGAGCACGCGGCTCTATTGGAGAAGGTGGCCAACTTGGAAGCAACCTTTGACCAGCGCATCCAAGCTGTGATCCATGCCGAGGTAGAAACCAGGGTCCAGGCAGAGGTGGCCAGCAAGGTCGATGGCATAGTGGCTAGCCGGTTCAATGCGATCATTCCTAGAATGGTGGCGTCGATCTCCACTTACTTCGCCAGCGGCCAAACGGGACCACTCCCGGTGATCAGCCTAGACTGCAGCAACTCGGTCAACATGCTGCCTCCTGCTACACGGGCTCAAGACGTGCCTATATTGATGACTCCACCCACCGGCGCCAATGCAGGTGCTAGGGAGGATTCGCTGGCCATGGGGGGGAGCCAGCAGCCCCTCGGTCACTTGCACACCCTGCCCTGGTCCCTCGACGCGAGCCGAGCTCGACACTCTCAAGGTAATTAATTAAGCCTCTACGCAAGTTAATTACTTTGTCGCCGCCCCTCTCTGACCTACACATGCATGTTTCTTCACAGGAGCAAAGTGTTCCTTGCACCATGCTCATGTATGTGGACAACAAGCTGAAGGATGTTGCGAGGGGACGCATCATGAACCCAACACACCAGACGTTCCACTGCAAGCCTATGGACGATAGCGTGCACCAGGTTGAGGTGGATCGATCGTTCCCGGGATGCGCACACTTGGTTCCTCCTCATCAACCCCCAGGTGCTGAAGATGAGCTGAAGGTCGGGAAACTGAAGAATCATGTCCTTCTATGGCCGAAAGTTCTACTTCGGCTGAAGACCGCCGAAGAAAGGGTCACTCCAACATTTGTGCCTGCGGCGACAAGCCAAGAAAGGGTCACTCCAGCGTCTGTGCCTGCGGCGGCAAGCCAAGAAAGGGTCAGTCCAGTGTCTGTGCCTGCGGCAGCAAGCCAAAGGGTCACTCCTCCACCTTCTGATGATCCTCCCGAGCCCGAGACACATGAGCACGACAGCACGGTGGACATCGATAAGGCTCCCATCGATTCGTTCATCGCTGATTTGGAGGCACCCATCGATATTGCTCCTTCCAAGGCACCCGCCTGTGATACCATGACGAAGAAGAAGCTCTTCTCTTCTCAAGAAACACCTGAGCTGGAAGACGCTACCGCCTTCACCGCTCCGCCGCATGCTAAGGTTACCCCGAGGACACTCCGTGAAATGGCCATGGAGGTGATAAGACAAAACGGCACCCCTCTGTTCCATAAGAAGGGCAGGAAGCGGAAGCCGAAGCATGGGAAAGACGCTGCAACAAGCAAGAAAGTGGTTCTCGACAAGCTGCCAACCAAGTGGAGGAGGATGCATTTCCTTGGTGAACCGATCCTGTCGGACCACATTGTCAAGATGCTGTCGTCGGACCTATGTAGCATGCATGAGACTGTTCGGTATCTAGAGCAGCAGCTTCTCAAAGATAAAAATCCCTCGTACCCGCTCTTCACGGTCAGGGTACCCACTAACTGTGGCTTCGTCACCACCACCCCCGGCGAGTTGTTCTTCATCACGATGAAGACATCTTCAAGCTCTTCCACATGTTACGGCTCGATCGAAACATGGCGCACGATATCATCTTGGAGAAGACCCCGCACCTCGCTATCATGGACCCCTTCTACATGACTGTAGGCACCGTCAACAAGGAACAAGCGTTTGTTGCGAAGTATATCATGGATTTCTTGGTGGCGAATAAAGACAAGTCTTGCTTTCTCCTTCCATACTTTCCCGAGTAAGTAGTTGGTCGCTAAACTTCCCACTATTACATTCTTTCATGAATTTCCTTAATAGCCAAGGATGATGGTTTATTCCAACTATTTTGCGCAAAGAGAATGGGTGCGTCCTCATGGCCTTTCAACCATATTATTCCCATGTCATCTATCTCGACTCCAGGAGAGACGTGCAGAAAGACTACATCGACGTCAAATCTACTCTTGATAAATCCCTCAACAGTTTCAGAGCCGCGGTTGGCCCACTCAAGTATGAGAAAGATCCAAAGGCATCTATGTGAACTCCCACATAAACAATTTCCCCTTCCTTAAGCAATTGTTGACTGGGATGGAGCCCTGGTTCGCCATCCTACAAATGAGGGAGTACGCAGAGGATGAGGAGAAACTCTTGATGCCATCCGGTCTCGAGAAAAGGGGCAGAGACATTATGGAAACGACCGATGCAAACATCTGAGCAGAGTTCCGTTCCATCCAACGGGAGATTGGCACGATACTCAAGAGGGATGTCTTGACTAGAGGTGCCACATTCAACTACAGCGGTATCCCAGTGACTAATGCAGAGATTGAGGACCACTTAGCTGCGGTCGCCGATGGGAGGACATTCACCACGCTAGGTGGCATCCATCCCTTCCTGTCGAAGCCGAAGAAAACCTGATCGAGTCACAAACTTGTCTCCTGCAAATGTTAGTCATAGAATTATGATTACTTTATTTTATTCTTATCTTTTGCATACCTATCTTTCCATGCAAATGTTACTCATAGAATTACTTAACTATATCCGATGATTTTTCTTTTTTGCATACCTATATGTTATATCTCTATTATGAATGTGTGCTGACAACACTAACATTTCTTTCTTGTGTGTGTGTGCGCAGATGCCATGGTATGTCATGTACGAGGGCAGGGTTCCTGGAGTCTACGACGACTAGGAGTATTGTAGGAGGCAGGTCCACTGTTTCTGCGGGAATAGTTACAAGGGCTATGCCACTTTGGAGGAGGCGGAAACTCACTACGCGAAGTTTCTAGCGCGGCGGAGGACGGAGATGTGGAGGAGCCGGTTGACCCCCTTCGTCGTGATGATGCTCGCAGCCACCGCCGCCTCTCTAGTGATTATGCCCTTGTTGTCTAGCTAGGTCATGCAACTCTAGAGACTTTGTGATGATGTGTTTGTGTAATATTTGCTAGTTGGAGTCCAAGTTTGAACCATATGGTCACTTTCTACACTTGTGTGAACTGCTTGAATGTTATTGATGCATGGTTTGACCATTTGTGTATTCCCTGTATCTATTGTGTGTATTCTGTCATTATCCTATGTATTCTGTCAATATTATAGTGTATTCTATGTATTTTCGATCTTCTTTTTTACTCCTGGTAATATTATCGCTAGCGAAATCATGGTGCTATCACTGGCGAACCTGTATTCGCCTGTGCTATGTTGTACCACCCCCGGGGTACACAGTTGTTCGCTGACGGTAGCAATATTACCACCGGCGATTTCAGGAGGCGCCGGCGATCAGCCCTTACCCCCAGCATGTGTTGACGCTCGCCGGCAGTAGTGGCATATTACCACCGGCGAGTTATGAAGGCACCGGCGATGCGGACTTACCACCAGCGAGGTGGTCGCCGACGAGCTCTAGTGCGCCGACGCTGACACTTTCTTGCTCGCCGGCGGTGGGGTTTTCTCTAGTAGTGCCACTCAAAGGATCCTATTACAGCCAAACAAGAGGCAAATAAGACCAAATAAACATTGATAAAAAGGGCAGAGTACATTCAAATTCAGCAAAGTATCAACAGGGATACCCCCACAAAACATGGTTCGGCAAAAGGGAAGATACACTATTACATATGGCAGCTACGGCACGTTCTGCTTCTTCGACTTCGACTTCAAGGGCTTCCTCAAATCCGTGGCAGTCTCTGACACCACATACTTCCCAGTGGTAGCCCTAGACGCCGCAGCCTTTGCCGCCTTCACTTGCCGCAGCTCCTAAGAATATTTGGCGACTGTCTCAATAAGACGAGGCCCTACTTACTGCAACTAGTGGTGAAGGGAGCAAACAAAACCTACTGGCCATCTGTGTCAACAGGCATCGCCTCGGAGACCGTGCTTAGGTTCAGCTCTACACCATGTGCTTGCGCCATCACGAGTGCCATTGTGGCGTCAATAGACCGTTGTGCACTCTTGAAGTCCATCAGGATGCCTTCTGTGAAGGATTCCACCAAGCCATCAATATTTTCGATTAAGCTGGGCTTGGTAACCATATCCTCTCGGAGGCGGCTTAGCATGCCCTTGGCTTTCCCGAGCGTGTCTCGGAGGGAGACACTGCGGTCCTCAACTGTGGCCATGGTGCCATCCAAGGCATCTGCGTGGCTCAAGGCCTGGGCGTCAAAGCTTACGCCGGCAGCATCTAAAAAACACAGGGTATCAGCACAGCGACATAAAAACAAAAATAGGGAAAAATGCAAGTGAAGCAGAATAATACCTGAGAGCGCTTTCGCAATCGAGAAAAGTTGTTCTACGAACAACTTCTCCCTTTTGGCAGTGGAAGCATGCAGCTCTTCCTCACGCTTTTGCGACTCCTCCAGAGTCACGATTCCTCATCGCGCTTCTTCTCCACTGCGGCAAGTCCCTTCTCGAGGGAAGTGACGCGACGGAGAAGCTCATTATGCTCACCTACAAGGGGCAGAACACAGCAACACATGAGTTTACAAACCTCTATTCAAGAAGAGTGGAGAGACAAGATTAACACAAACCTTCGACTACACAATGACGGTTGTCCAACAAGGCATGTTGTCGACCCAAGGCAAGAATTTCCTCCATGAGGCGAGTGGAATCCTTCATGATGGGCTACATCAAAAGATAAGAAGCATCAGCATTATAAAAAATGAACAAAGTGTGCACATCAATCAAAATTCGAATGTCAGCGGCAAAAGACACTTACATGCTCCTCCAGGGAGTCCGAAGGTTCCTATCAAGTGGGCGTCCGTGCAACCATCTGGTGCCCCCAAGCGTGGGGGAACTCGAAGAGTTGGCACCAGAGTGGGCCGCCACCGGAGGAGAAGAAGATCGTATGGCCACCTCCTTGTTCTTGGATTCGACAACTCTAGATTCTTTAACAAATCGTCAAAAGACGACGACGCCATTTGACTGCAAATACCCAGCACCACTTCAGAAGAGAAAACTTCAAGGAAAACAAAACAAACTCGAGAAATATAAAGACTTACCGTCAAAATTCTCGAGGTCAAAGGAATCTCCCAACGACTCCTTCGGCAACCTCATGTTCTTCCTTGCAGGAGGATCCATGGTGCACACATGCACAACAGGGATTGGCTCCTCTACAACAGCAGAAGGATCCTCTAGCATCGACGGTGAGGAGGCATCCGAATCCTTGCTACGGGAGCGCTTGTGAGTCCCGTGATCACTGGACTCGGGGGCTTCATGCTCCTCCCCAATAGGGACAGCGGAGCCCGACTCGTCCTCTTCCTCCGCCTCGCGTGGGATAATTCCTTCCGGCTGGGAGGTAAGCTGGCGCCCACTTTCTAGTCCTACAATCAGGAAAAGCATCAGTATACAAAAGCACCTACAAGCAATCGAAAAAACAAGAAACTTCAAAGAGAAATCCACCTCGGGCGGAGGATTGCTGGCACATAATGGAGGCACAACTAAGTCACCCGGGAGATCCTCCTTGACGGTGGACTTGGTTACCAGTCGCAACCTCCTGTCCACTTTACCAGAGAAAATTCCCTATGCAGAAATGCGAGTGACATCACCAGCACCGATCTAGCGGAACATTGGGTGTACCCTAGCCTACAGAGGCTATGCGCGACGACGCATCCAAGTGCGAATGAGCTATGTTCCGCCTACTTCTTTCCCTATGCGATGTTCGAGGTCACAGACACACTGATACAGGGTCTCTGTTTCCTCGACTTCGGCGGGCATCACTACGTTCTTCTAGGACCTCCTCCTCTTGTAGACTGCCACCGAATCGAAGGGTGCGAGTCCGTAGTGCTCTCCATCGGCCTTCTGGTCGCGGATGTAAAACCACTTATCCCTCCACCCTTGGACAGATGTAGTGAGCTTGATGGTGAAATAAGTGACATTGGAGTCGACGTGGATCCCACAGCCCCCTACATTGTAGCTATAGAACCCGACCCCGACTAACGTTTGAGCTTAAAGAGTTTTTTGAAGAGGCCGAAGTGTGGCTCGATTCCGAGCCAGCACTCGCAAAGAGTTATGAAGCAGGCGATGTGGAGGATAGAGTTTGGGGACAGCTGGTGCAGCTGGAGCTCGTAGAAGCAAAGAATACCCCTAACAAACGGATGTAGGGGGAGAGAAATACCGCGAATGATGAATGCAAGGAACATCACTCGAAAACCCGCAGGAGGACTGGGGATTACCTCGTCGCCGAAAATGCGAGAATCATCCTCTGCGGTAGAGAGCACCCCATCCTGATGCTAAGTGAATAGCTCCGAAGGCCCGATGACGGACTGGCGCCACAACCCGTTGGTGTGAGTCCCCGTGCCCTTCTTCTTCCCAGCTCTGGCGGCGGTTCTGGTGGCGCCTCCCTTCTTCTTGACAGCAACAATGGTAGCCGCAAATCCAGCGGTGGCGCCTCCTTTCTTCTTGCCCATCTTGCGCTGGCGGTGTGAGCGCAGGAAGTGGCTAGGGAAGGTACGGAGTTGGTATAGTGCCACAGAGGAGATGTGCACAATGAAACAGCAAGAACAGCAATGGCGGAGGCATGCGAGCAAGAAATAAGATGTGGGGAAATTACCACACTAAGAGCCTCTACTTAACCTCCCCGTAGATGCCATCCAACGACCAGGAAAAAATCTACCAGATGCATGGCACACATCAACATCGACGCGTGGCCAGGGTAAACCACGAACCTTCGCGCCACTCCACCCATTACGCGCGAGTGAAAGAGCATGTGGGCCCCCATGTGTGGGTTTGGTAATTAATGACAATCTTTATGGACTAATGTGTGTATTAAGTTGTACTTGTAGGAATTGTCCATTGGCATCGCTTGGAGCATGTGTTGGCTTCAAGGTCGATGAAATGAAGAAGAATACGTGTTGTGCAAGCTCAAAATGCGTCATCCCTAGAAGATCTCATGTTTGATGCTTGCTATCCTCGGTTATTCTGGATCGATGAAGACTAGGTCGAAGTATCCTCAAGGCAAAGGTAATCTTGATAGGTTTTCCCTTTCGCTGGTCTCATGTTGTTAGTTGGGAGACCGGGTTTAGGATAGATAACCGTAATATCAAGAGGGGCTCTCGAGTCAGTATCTCTCGACCATATCGTTCGGAGAGAGCTCAAACCTTTGCATACTTGCATCATCATATTTGGTTGTTATTTGGTCTTATCCATGTGAGGATATAGAGCTTGTGGTAATCTTCATAACAAGCTATTGTTCATCAAAATCGGATCTCCCTTTTATATCTTGTTGTGATTTTGATCTTTGTGGTTTTCCGGATTCTCACCGAGTGAGGTATCTCACATTATACTACTTGATACCTTTTCACTTGGTGATATACAATATTGGGTAACTCTTGTTGTCCTCTTTCCAACGCAATTGGATTCGGGTCAATCGGAGTTTCCTAGCACATGTTATTAATTTTGGGATATTTCCCTTTTGTTTTAAAAGGAAAAAGAAAAAATTGTTTTCTGGGCCAAGCGGTAGTACCGCTGGGTACTACCGCCTGCCCCTGGGCGGTGCGCGCTACCCTCTGCCTCGTCCGGTTGCTGCGTCGGATCTCTGGCTGCCTGGCCAGAGAGTACGCCGGGGGGCCAGTACCTACACCACCGCCCACCTCCCCATCTTGCCTCCACTTGCCGCCACCTCGCTTGGCTTCACTTGCCGCTCCTCATGGGCCGTGGCCGGCCCGCCTGCCCTCGCCTCGCCTCGCTGCTGGCTCGCGTGTCGTGGTGCAGGACTGCCCATGGGAGGCCATTGTCACGCCCACAATTTAAGTGGGTGTCCCAGCTAAGTGGGTGTCACTTAAGTGAAACGGTGTCCACTATCCCACGTATGCCCACATATACCCGCGAAATAGGACTAGATATATTCGAATCTAGACAAATGTAAAAATATGAATTTGAATCGAAATAATTTTTTTGATGTTTGGTCGATCGCGGGCTTCCCACGGAAACCCACCAATTTTTCTTGTTTACCCGCGGGTGTCTCGCATAGCCTTTTATGTGGGCTTGGGTAGTGGGCTCCATGGGCAGCCCACTCCCGCCTGCACCCTGACTCGCGTGTGCGTGCTGCTTCACTGCCCCGATCCCCTCTCGAGCGCACCCTGGCTCTGCCCCGATCCCGGTTCTCCTACTCGATCCCTATGCGTTGACCTGTTGTTGCTGCTTCGCTCGCCTGGGTGGGAACCGGTAGTATCGGCCTCAGGCCCCAACAGGCAGTTTCTCCCCCTTTTAAATAGCCCCCTTGTTTTATCTTTTTGGCTAGTTCTTCTCCCTCTATTTTTCTCAAGCTTTGCTCTATTTGGTTTAATCTCTCTAGCTTGATTTCTCTCTTTTCCCCCAATGATTCTTGCTCATATTTGAAGGGAATATAGAGGATATCTAGATCTACAAATTGACCAAGCCATATCATCTCTTTGTGAGTGTATCTTTGGGATCTAGATCTTTGAGCATTTTGTATTCCCCTTTTGTGTTCTTCCTCTCTTGTTGCCCCAATTGCTTTAGTAGTCTTGTTGGAACTTGAGAGTGAAGATTTGGGGCATCTTTGTGTTGTTCTTGTCATTTGCATTAGGTGCATCGATTTGTGTTCTCTCTGGAGGATTTGTTCGGTGATATTCATTGATGCTTGTCCCTCTTGGGTTCTTGGAACCCTAGACGGTTGTGTGGCCTTTGTGGCGTGTTCTTGGGGTCTTCAATTAAGTTGTGAAGCTCCTCCAAGATTGAGGCCTTGGTGGTGATTATTGGGAGCCTCCAATTAAGTTGTGGAGATAGCCCCAATCTTGTACGGGTTCGGTGACCACCCTCAAGTGTCCCATAGTGGAACAAATGCTTGCCCGCATGGTGGGTGCTCGGAAGAATATGGTGAGGCCTTTGTGGCATTGGTGGTCTTAGTACCGCCCACCCCTCCAACGAGACATACTCTCTTGTTGGGAGGAACTCGGTAAAATATCGTTATCCCCGCGTGCCTCGGTTATCTCTATACCCGAGCTCTTTACTTATGTACTTTACATTGTGATAGCCATCGCTCTTGAAGTAATCTATATTGCTATTGTATTGTTGCTTGTATTGCTTAGCATAAGTTGTTGGTGCACATAGGTGAACCTTAGTATATCTAGGCTTTGTGCTTAACAAAAGAAAACGCTAGTTTTATTCCACCATTGTTAAGCTCATCTCCTAGAAGTTTTAAATCGTCTATTCACCCCCCCTCTAGGCGACATCCGTGATCTTTCAGCGTGAATCGAGGAGACACAGTTAAAACAGAAGATTACGCACGCCTAGTCAATTCAAAGTCAGAAAGTGGGACCCACTACTCGTCACGTCCCATCAAAACCGCTCACGTGAGCAACTGAGGTCATCTCATCGTCAGCACTGACGTCATCAACTCCAGCAGGAGAACATTTTGACTACTTTAGTCTTTACTTGAGTCTTTGACTCAACCAAGCACTCGGGGGCTACTCCTAACAGGAGCGCTGGCCACGCACCCGAAGAAATTTGTGAGACATCCAGGCATCATGAAAACCCTTCACTCGAATCAATGATTCGGCTGTAGACTTTGGGTTACTCCCATAGGGAGCGCTGAAAGAACATTCGACTGAAACAAGCAAAAGACGACAGCAGTCGCAAAGTACTTATAGTCCCCACTTGAGTATACGACTTGAATAGGCACTCGGGGCCTACTCCCATAGGGAGCGCTGGTCGCGCACCCTATGATTCTTTCTTATACATTACATTGTGTGTTGATAACATCCACACTCAAATACTATGGCGACTCTACCTCATATTTCCCCCACAAAGAGACTGCGTCTCCTGGTTCACTCGAATCATCTCCGTGATGAAAAAATTCGGATGTCGCGCTTACAGCGTGAAGATAAGACTTGAAATAAGGCCTGGCAACGCATCTGCTACGCTCTACCAGAAATAAATCCGTACCTGCAGGTACGATGAATAAGCCTTGTCGGACGCGTCGAGTGCTCACACTTACATACTGGGATTCGACTCCTGTAAGACCTCTGCGGCCTGAGTCGAATTACACCAGCACTTTTCCAAATTCGAGTCCAGGGACTCGAGTTTGAGTAGATTGCGTTGTTTTTCCCTAAGGTAGTTAACTGATCCCGATGCATCGGATGAATTAGACACGCATATCAACAATCCCTATGACATCAATCGAAGCACTCGAAAATGTGCTCAGCTGTGCACTCGAAAGACTTCATAAAGTCTCCACTCGAATCTGTAATTCCACCGGACACTCGGGGGCTACTGACGTGGGTATACCTTACAGGTACTCGAGTTTGGCATATAGGGTCTAGGTATGGCAGAAGCCCACGGCGTTACCAGGGCCCAATACAGAATTCGGGTGACTCACGGAGACTCCGATTGCTTGCAGCGCAAGACGAAGCTTAAGATAGAAAGTTTAAAAGGACAAACCCTAATCTGTAACCGACTTGACCTGCTACCCAAGACCTAGCGTATCTATATAAAGGCTAGGAGGGGGCGGCGAGGAGGAGAATCACAACCCTAGTTTCCAAAACCATCGCCAGATTGTATCTATGCACCCCCTGTAATTTTCGACTCCCTCGATAATTCCAAGAGCAGAAAAGCAGGAGTAGGGACCTCTACGAGGCCTGAACCTGGGTAAACCTTGCGTCCTTGTGTGCTTATTTGCTAGCCGATTGATGCCTCCAGTGCTCCCTCCTTCTCCAAAACCTAAGTCCATAACAATGGGCATTCATGAGTTTCACCCTCATCATATAGATTACAAAAAAGGTTTTGCCTGTGCGAGTTGAAGTTATAAGTTGTGGGTGCCCTAAAGGCTAGTCCCTAGGACGGCTTATATAGATGTCCGGCCTAGGATTGCAGGAGAGATCTATTCGACTACATACAGAGTCAGTTACTGAGTACATCGTGGACTACAAGTAACTACACAGGCCTAAGTCGGTAAGTCTTCTGGACCTTCCGGTAGCTGGATGGCTTCCGTCTTCTCTCCCTGACTGGACCGCCCTTGAAGCAAAGCTCTAGACCGAAGTGGGCCACCCTGGTCAGCGAGTCACAGTGGGTATACCCGAAAAGTATATCCCAAACAATGAATGTATTTAGATGCATTTTAGTATGCAGATACATGCGAAGGTAGACAGAACTGAGACAATTAATTTGAAATAGGTGGAGTATAAAAGTCAAACCCGCAGCACCGCATAAATCGTATTTGTTAGTCAATAAAATTCACCTTACACAACCAACTTTATTTTGAGGTCTTGGATTTGTGCTATTTCTCTGTGACTCAGATATGTATGCACTAAAAGTTATATGTGAATCTAGACAAATATGAGTTAGTTATTTCATGACGGAGGGAGTATATTTTTTACTTTCATGGGTTAGTTAGGACATCTCTAGCCAATCCCTATTATTTAGAGGAATAAAACGGCTCCCTATCCTTTAAAGGAGTACATTTACTCCTATAAAAAAAATGGTTTGTAACCGAACTCCTATATTTCACTCCTTAAAAAATAATTGTCTTCAAATCAAACCATCAAAATCCAAACACATGGTGTAGTTCAAATACAATGAAATAACATGTTTACGATGTAGAGGCGAACAAATTATGATCCTAGTCTCGGCCACCGAACTTCATCATTCAAAATGAGACCATGGACATCTCGATGATGATTCATCCAAGATGTAGTCCCTCGGCCTCTTCATCTATAAAACTGCTCCAGGAAATTTGATTGGAAAAATAAACAAACATAGAAAAACACACACATAACTAACTTGGTAAATCGGTCGAGCACTTGGAGAGCAGAGGAGGTGAGGTGGGTGGACGGTGACGTACAACTATCGACGAGGCTTCATGAGGGGCGGCAGGGCTGCAGGACGGCTGATAAACGATGGAGGGGTTCGACCAATGCAGAATCAACACCAATCTCGCACTACTAGGAAACAGCCTATAGGTAGACAAGTTACTCTGTGGCTCGTATTTAAATCCATGCGCCACAGAGACTTGTCAGTGGCGCATTAGGAAATATGCGCCACAGAAACTTAGAAGTTTTGTGGCACATTTCAACCAATATGCGCCACAGATGATTGGTGGGACCCGCCAGTCGGGGTGGGGCGATCCAAGTTCTGTGGTGCATAATGAGATATGCGCCATAGAAGTTGCCTCTTCTGTGGCGCATATTCCACTATGCGCCACAGAACTTGGAGGCGGGCCCCACCACAGATACTTTTTCACCCACGATCTGTGGCGTATGTGTGGATATGCGCCACAAATATGTTTCACTTTTGTGGCGCATATCCACACATACGACACAGAAACCTAACCCTGAGTCCCACCACTTTACCCTATACCATAAGTCCTGTGGCGCATATGGATTTATGTGCCACAGAAGTTTGAGCATTTGTGGCCTATTTTTTCCATGTGCGCCACAGATGAGGGCGTCCAGATCCATGTTAAAAATGTGACAAGCTCCCACCTTATCTATCCACCACCACCCATGTTAACTTTTGCATACGATGTCGAAAAAAAATCTTTAACCTATCAAAATGATCGTCTCGAAATTTCCTATTCGAATTCAACCACCTTTGGTCGTTCTGGATTTTAAAAAATCCCCAAATTCGAAAAGAGTAAAAAGTTATTTAGGGTAGAAGATATTTTACTGCAAAAAAATAAAAAGGGGGTGAAACTTCCGTGACGCATTTCTCCCATATGCGCCACAGAAGTCTTGGGCGGGATTCGAAATTTTAATCCCGCTGGACCCCTTCTCCATCTCTTTTTCCTTTTTCTTGCCCCCACTTCTCCTCCCCTCCCCACTTCTCCTCCCCTCCACACTTCTCCCCTTCTCCTCCCTCCTCCTTCTCCACTCTCCGGCGACCTCCTCCTCCTCCTCCACCACTAACTCCGGCGACCTCCTCCTAGCCCTCCACTGTGGCGCCCCGCTAAAACCACTACTAGAAAATCGTTGTGTTTTTGCGCATTGCATCATCATGACCGCATGCTCATGTCATCATGCCACATTGCATTTGAGCATCGTCATCATTATGCATGGTTTGTTTAAAAACTATTTTCGAAAAGTCTAGTTTTGTTTTCTAAACGCCCCGTCTTTATTTCAAATAAAAACTCTGGTCTTTTCCGGATAGTTTTATTTGTCTAAAATTATTTGCAAAGGCCTATTTTAAAATAAAAATAAAGTTTAAGTTGTTTTTTTGGAGGCAGCCAGCCAGGCCCAAAGCCCAGCCGGCCACCTCCTCCCTAGCCTAACCCTAACCCCACCTACTCCCTCCACCAGCCGCCACACCCCTCTCCCTACCCTGTCGCCGCTGCACACAGCTAGCAACAGCACACACGCACACACGCGCTAGCACACACACCGCACCTGCCACCCCACCCTGACACGCCCCCACCTGCCCCTGGCCCACCTCCTGCCTTTCCCGCCCACTCCCCTGGCCGACCCACCCCCACCTGCCCCATAAACTCTCCTCATCGCCACCTACCACACGTGGGACCCACCCGCCAGACGCTCCGCCCGCACCCCCGACCACCCCGAGATTCCCGTCTCCCCTGGCCCCACCCCCTGGCACCAACCCCCACGCGATCCCTCCCCTCACCTCTCTGCTCGCGAACGCCTCTCCCTCTCGCCTCACCAACCGCACCCCGCGTACAGCGTCCGCCGGCCTCGCCGCCCCTCCCCGTTCTCGGCTCCGGCCGCCGCCCAGAGCCGGTCCCCCGCCGCCAAGAGCTTCTCCACCGACCTCCGTCCTTCTCAAACGCCGCCTCCGGCCAGGTCCCCGCCGCCCGGCCTCGCTTCCCCTCCGGTCGTAGCCGTCCGCCTTCGCGCCCAGCCGCCACTGACCCGGTGGACCTCCGCCGCCGCCGCGAGGCTCCCCTTCCTCGCCGGCCTCCTCCCCAGTTCCGTGTCGCCCTGGCCGTCACCGGCGCCTCACCCTCCTCCCGGCTCCGGCCACGACCACGCTGCCTCTCTCGAGCCTCGACCTCCTCTGTGCCCCTCATCCTCGCGTCGCTGAGCGACCCCTCGCCCGAGCCCTCTCCGGCCGCCTTCCTCACGTCTCCTCGCCGGCGCCGCCCCCTCACCTCTGCGGCCTCTCAACCCCGCTGCCGACCTTCCCAGGAGCCGTGCCGCTCGAGCTCCCCTGGCTCCACCCTCTGCCCTCGCCGCACCACCCCCTGCTCTCCTCGCCGTCCCGGCCTCTTCCCTGTCACTGCCGACCTCGCAGTCCGGAGCCCTGCAGCGGCCACCACCTCCTCGATGGCGCCGCAACCGTCCTCGCCGCGCTCGCAGGCCCACCGCCTGGCCCCGTGCCTTACCCCTGTGTTTGTCCTCGAGCCCGCGACCGCTGCCAGGATCTTCTGGAGTTACTGCCCTGGCCTTGCTCAGGTGCCCTACTCGCGTGGGTGATTCGGTGTTGCTGTGGTTCACCGGTTGTCCTCAGTACTCGCCAAGTCTTCTATGTTGAGATGATCTTCCGAAGACGTAGTCGCAGACACCAAGTCATGCTCATGTGGCACTGTTGTCCAATCGCCGTCCGGAGCTGTCCTCGTGTGTGTATCCTGACTCTGATGGGGAGTTGCTGCCCGTGCATCCCTATAGCAGATGAACCGATAATGCAAGCCTTGTGCGACTAGAAGAACCCCCGACAAGGTCAGCCACCGCTGGACCCCAAGATCTACACCCCAGATCATCAAGATCTACACCCCGGATTCGATGCCTTAGAGCCGTACCCAAGACCGATCACGGATCCGGTGGCCGAGACCCTGAACTCGGAGATCCTCTTCACGGAACGCCAAGTACGCCGACATGGAACCGACAAGTTCTCCGAGACCGAGCGGCAAGATCTCCTACCCGAAGACTCCTGGACACCAAGTTCTTCATCCCGAACACCAAGACCGAACCGATACGCAGACCCGACAAGATCTTCGCGACGACAAGATTGACACCGACCAGAACGGATCCGATGCGCCCCCGACGCCAAACCAAGTCCTTCTTCCCGGAACGCCAAGCTCTCCCTCCATTGTCCGAGAACGCTCCCGCCAAGACCGATCCCCGTCGAACCCTGTCGAACCCTGACCCCCGGCACCCAAGATCTTCCGAACCCAGATGTGTGACCCTAAACCTCTATTTTTATAATATGACATATACATGTCGCATCATTAAATCATCATGCTTGCATACATGTCATCTGGTGGGTTGGGTTAAATAGTCGATTCACCTAAATTAAATATGGAGTCTATATACGGGCTATTCTAGTCTTATTCCGGACTCCATTTAAATTTGTGTAGCAAATCAATGTCATGTTTCGCCCTGTTAATACAACATTTAAATTGCGGGGTAGTTAAATAACTCGAACCGTTTAATTAATTGTCGGGACACCGGTTCTGCTTAATATTGCCTAATTGCACCGCATCTGTGCCATGCCATGCATTATATCATAAGCATGTCGGATCTTCTACCGTAGTATTAAATATTGCATCCGGTGTTTTCTTCTAGTGTTTGCTTCTTCGCGGACTAGGCCGATGAGTGGATGCGAGTATCGACAAGTTCTTCGGATAATGAACCTTCGGCTATGTTTCCCAGGCGAGCATCTCTCCCCCTTCTACCTATTTTGCATTTGTAGTCTTTATTTCTTCCTGTTGATCTATTGCTATACATTTTGCGATGCTTTAGTTCCGTACCCGATATATCCCGTGCAGCCTCTATATTGCCATGGACACCTCCTAATACCTGTTGTTTGGTAGATAGCTGGCCTTGTGAGTCGTAGTTGCGTGCTCAGGTGCGATCTCGTGTTGTCGAGTACCACAGCTGTTGGAATGCTGGCAGATGCTTATTGGTGGAGATGTTTATGGTGGAGATGATCATGACTTTAAATACAACTATTAAAATGCTAGATATAACTAATGCAGAGGCATCAGTGGGCAATAGATGTTATTTGGTTCTTCCACGCTCACTTGTGTCCCGTAGGACCCCGAGTACTTGATACCTGTTCCTTGACTATTCGCACTATCCATATTCGGGAGGCCTTATGGACCCCCCTGAGCCAGAGCTTGATTCATTTCTATTTCTTGGGGCCACAAAGTAGTTTGGGGCTTTATTACTATCCTGTACTTATGCCATGCTTTACCGCTTTATTTAAGATTGTGCGTGGAGCACCTGTACTATTTTGGATCGCGCCATGTTTTCGCGGTATCGACAAGCCCAGTCACACTTTCGGGTTCCCGTTACAGCCGTCATAAACCACAGGGTCCGTTACGCCGGCCAACTTCGTTGCGGGTAGCTTAGTGGGGTGGCCCCTTAAAATATTTTATGAATCCTGTGATCGCTTTGTCGTGAATGCCTCGTTGGGTTTTGAGTTGGTTTTTCCGAGGTTGATCGAGTGTGTGTTGCTATTTGTGCACCCCTGTAGGGTAAATCTTTCTGAAAGCCGTGTCCGCGGTTATGGACGACTTGGAGCATAGTATCTCGATCATAGTCAAGCATAACTAAAGTAGTGCTATAAATTTGACTTAATATGTGACTAGTAATCAGCTCAAGTATAATGGAATGAATAATAAAAATGCCAACAACTGGTGGATCTGTGGTGATCTGTGTCATACTATACCTGCCTAGTAAGTATTGCAACTCCAATGGAATGTAATAAAGTGCCAACAACTGCTGGGTTTTGGGGATTCCTCAGGACAATTATATCTGACTAGTAAATGTTCCAACTACAACGGAATGGTGATTAAAACTGCCCACTACTTATGCTATCAGGATGACTTATGCTATCTATATCTGACTAGTAAGTGCTTCAACTATAATCGAATGAATAAAACTGCCAACTGTGTGAGTTTCTCGGTTTGACTTCCTCGTTTGGTCTCAAGGGGAAAATACCAGGATGGGTATGTTTGGTGTTAGTATCAGGTAGGATCCGAATAGGTCTTTCTTACCCCTCTCTAATAGCCGCCAGTGATACCGAGTCTCTATAGGTTGTTTAGTGCCGCTGCGCTGCCGCTTCAGCCCACCATACCTATGTAGGCGAGAGCCGCCGAATTCTAGCCTCCCCGTGTACTGGCCTCAGTACTGATGCTCCTCTTTTTCCTTTGCCCTTTGTCGGGACCCCTTTTTGTTTTAGCAGGTTTGAGATCGACGTCGTTAGCAGGGTTACCCTTCCGGCTTGACCTGGGCAGGGTTATGGACGCCATTGGTTATTCTTCAGGGCTCTTAGCCCCATTTGCATCTTGTCCATAGTCGGACGCTCTATCGTTTTCAAGGTGATTTGGATCTTTGTACTGTATATCTGTATTCTTGACTCATGGAGTCATTGTTGTATATATATGTTCTGTGGGTCCCATCGAGGACTGTTGTGTAATGGTATTACTTCGTTTTCCACCCGCACGAAAGTGCCTGGTTGGCGTCCTTGAATCGTTTCTATACGGTTTTGGCGGGAAGCGCTAAAACTTGCATAGGGCCGATTCGAGGGTGTTACATCCACCACCAACTCCGGCGACCTCCTCCTCCTCCACCACCAACTCCGGCGACCTCCTCCTAGCCCTCCTCTAGCCCACTAGCCACTAGCCAATAGCCACCAGCTGCCACCACCACCAGCCACCAGCTGCCACCACCACCACCTCCGGCCAGATCTAGATCTGGCCCGATTTTTTTTTTGAAATTTTAAAAAAACTTCTGTGGCGCATATTGGCCCATATGCGCCACAGAAGTTTGAGATCTGGCCCGCCTTTTTTTTGAATTTTGGAAAAAAATTCGGTGGCGCATATTGGCCATATGCGCCACTGAAGTTTGAGATTTCTGTGGCGTATTTTAATATGCGCCACAGAAGATAGTTATCAGTGGCGACTAAGATATGCGCCACAGAAGATAGTTATCAGTGGCGACTAAGATATGCGCCACGGATAGTGAAAAAAGGTGCACCACTGATAAGCTGTTTCCTAGTAGTGTCGGTATCCCATCGACACCGACCTTTTCGTGGCCGCAGGGCCTTGTCGTTGGGATTTCACCGGCCTCCCTCGAATTTGGCGCAGCCTAACTCATGCAGTCTTGCTACCACCTATCCATCGTCTGTCCGCTCCATTTTGTATGAAATCGAGCTTGTAGGGTGACGGTTTGCAACAGATCGAGGCGACGATGGTGGACATTTTGCAAGTCAATTTCGGCGACAGCGGGAATCAACGAGTGATAGTGAGTTGGGCGGGAGGGTGGTGTAATATCCGGGGTACCGGCAGCGGGTTTTCATGATCACCGGAGGCGTCGCCGATGAGGATGGGGAGAAAGGGGCCACGGGGTGGGGGTCAGGTTTTTATCTGTGTAGGCTGAGGTCAAGTATATTTAGGGGTTTGCGGGAATGAGGAGTAAAAACTATAAGGAGCTAACGGCTATGTGGGTTCAGCTAGGTGCGGGTTAGAGATCGACTGGAGATGCCCTTAGCTACCAAGTCTCCAGTCAAAGTGTGTCCAATAGCCTTAGTTTTTTACCACCTTCTGAAGTTCTGAAGTTTTTTTTTCCGATAATTCCATAATAACCATCAATGATAGTACAAAGCCTTCCATAAGTAATAAAAGTTACAAATAGATCCTTTGACCACCTAGCAGT
Source organism: Avena insularis (assembly GCA_023614405.1). Taxonomy (NCBI): domain Eukaryota; kingdom Viridiplantae; phylum Streptophyta; class Magnoliopsida; order Poales; family Poaceae; genus Avena; species Avena insularis. The sequence continues at coordinate 523,774,483 of CM042690.1, forward strand.
GATGACTACTAACACTAGCGTGAGCCGAAAGCATGTCGCCGTCCTTACCCCTCCATCACCGGAGTCGAGTAAAACTTATCGTAATAGAGGTTGTTGTTCTAAACAGACGATAAGTTGTCATGATAAGCTCCCAAAGGACCAGGGCACCAGTTATCGCAATGATGACAACTGTAGATTAGAAGAGACTGTTCTAAATCCACACCAATGAACGCCAAAAAGCCCGGATCCTAGGAGATTTGTCGGAGAGGCAACTCTATGCGCCCGCCGCCAGCGCTATACGCACTATCGGAACAAGGATAGGACGGAGAGAACGGACCTTATTCTAATTTCAGTAGATAACTTATGCCTCAACATGCTGAAAAGAAATACTAAAACCTAGGCTAAACAAATTTTCGAGAACCCTTCTATGAACGAGGGTCCTAATCTGTCACAACTCTAAAACCCCAAGACCTCGGAGGCGGAGCGGACCCACGACAAGAGGACAGCAGCCTAGATGGGCTTTTACGGGTGGCTCATGATCGCCTCTCTCGCCTGGATTTGTGGTACTTATGTTCATGTGTTAGTTAGCTGTGGAGGTTCGGTCTTAATCGAGTTTCATCTTTGGAGCTGTGGTCCTGTGGAGAAACTCCAGATCGATGGGTATGTTTTGGGCATGAAGGCGAAAGACAAGTGAGATGTTTTCCTGAGTTTTTTCGTTGCCATTAAAGTGCAAAATAATTCCTAAAATTAAGGGGTGTAGACCTTTCCTAGTTTGTATCGGGTGTTTATTATTCGTGTTTATTTTATTTCATCAGATTCTTTGGTAAAATATCTAAGAGAAACCCTATGTGCTCGCTGCTGATACAACATCACAAAAAACGTTAAAATTACAATTATAACAATGAAAACACAATCCGTGGTTACTGCGCAGGGACGAATCTGTGTCCTCCCCGTCGTCGGTGATAGACTGCTGCGCCGCTGCAGGTGCCATGGTTGCGCGGCGCATCCACAATGTAAGCCACGTCTTGCTAGCAACGGAGGAAATACCGTTTACACACTTTCCGTGGGGCAGATGGCCTCGAACACCGGCAGCCTGGGCCGACTCCTCGGGCCACGGCCATAGAGTATCACGTCCGCCGCGATCGACTGCTCGGGCGCCAGCGGCCATGGCTCGAATAGCTGCAGCATCGTCGGCTGCCCCCAGCATGGAGCTCCTGCCCTCTGTGATGGAGAAACGGTCCTCAGCGCCGCCTGCAGCTCCTCGTCGAAGAAACCGTCGTCACAGTAGCCTAGGCCAGCCGGAGCAAACTGGTTCGCGAAGTTTGACGGCGGCGAGGGAGGAGCGTAAAACGACGGGTAGTCATATCCGCTGTCTTCCACCGGATCATCGGCAGTGGTGCAGATCGACGGGGACGGAGAAGGGTAGTAGAAATTGTAGTCGTAGTAGGCGCCAGGATCCGCTACCGGAGCCGCCGCGGTCGAGATTATTGACGGGGACGGAGGAAAAAGGTTGTAGAACTTGTAGTCTTCCATAGCAGCAGAATCAGTTAACGTGCACGAAGAGCCGGTAACGCACGTTCGTCTTAAACTACAGATTGAGAGTTATTTTCGGAAAAAGAATCGTAGGCAGAGTTCGTTTTCTAGTCCGGTACAAACGAAACCTTCACAATCCTTTTCGAAAATATGGAAATCTTTTGTTGTACGTCCGATCGATTACCTCTCGACGTCGGCCCACTCCAACACCGCCGATTCGTTCTCCATCCGACGGCTGATAGCCCGCGATCCTCTTTCCTTCCGATGCCTCCGCTAAATATGCCAAAGAGAGACGACGTACGCGGGGACTCTTCCGGGCATGTACAATGCCAGAGTAGATGTGTCTTCTCTCAGTCCTTCACGTAATCTAAAAAGATAATAAAATAAGTTGTATAATGGATTATCTCTTAAAATTAATGTGAAGTAACTAATTATAGTAAGAATTTGTGTTTTTTTTAGAACGAGTAAGAATTTGTGTTCATAAGAGAAGACACAAGATACAATGGAGAAAACTTATTTTTAAGGATCATTCCTTTGCTAAAGGAAGGCAATCTTTTTTTTCTTCATTCTCTCTCTTCTAACTAAGTGAAAATCCGATGTGGCAACCGTAAGGAAAGGCTGACATCATCGTATTGTACATGCATTTATTTCTATCGTTCCCCTCCCCCACTACAGACTACAGTAACCGAGGAAGCCACTGACCACGCCGGGCCAATCCAAGGCCGAACTCGCCGGACGAGGGAGGCGGAGGTCAGGCGCCGAACCCCGTACATATTAGATGTAGATTTTGGCCTTGTGTCGTCCTAGCCGTCCGTGCGGCGGCGCTGGAGTGGAGGCAGGTCGTCCGCGCCTCCAATAAGGCCACTCCCTGGCGTGGCTTCGCTGCACGGAGGCGGTCCCCTTCTTCGGCCGGCCGTGGTGGCAAGGGAAGCAAGGTGGGCACCAGCTGCCCGCGTCGAGTTTGTCGACTGTCGGCTCCTTTACCTTCGGCGTCCTCACACGATGTTTGGGGCGCCCCTTGGTCGGTCGTGGTGGCTAGGGAGGGAGAGCGGCGACGTACTGGCCCCTACTTTGGCTTGGTGGTTCGGGCTTTCACTTCTTCTCCGGGCCATTCTTATTGCCTACCTCCTCCCACTCGTGGCAGGTGTGGTGAGTCTGACGGCATGACGGCTAGCTCTGCCGGTGCCGCTAAAGAACCTCTGCTGCAGGACTCTTATGCTCCTTACGTCTTTTTCCTCCAGCGATCATAGTGGTTGCAAAAAATGGAGGAATCGACTGGGTGAGTAGCAGCGTTAGGCAGCAGTAGAGCTAGGAATGAATGTTCTTGAGCATCACCTCGGTGGCAAGTCACAGCCGTCCAACATCCAAGGCCACTGCTTGGCCTATCTAGAAGCCGGTGAAGGGTTCCGACCATTATTCAACCTTTGTGAGGCCCCTTTCGAGGTTAGCTACCCCATGCCTCGTCTACGCAGGAGCAAGTGGTTTCGTCCGTGCTTCCGCCCGTGACAGCGGGATGGTTGACTTCCGGCTCGGTGGTGGAGAAAGAGAAGGACCGGGTTGCTTTTTTACATCTTTTAGTGAGGTCTTTCCTACAAATACCAAGGACCTATTTTTGTTTTCTTACTTTATGGGGGTCCTGTGTAACTCTATGTACATCCACCGCTTGGATTTAATGAAGCTGCTTCCATCCCCTTCGGGGGCACTCCTTGCGCAAAATAAATACACCAAAAGAAACAACTTGCATGCCACATGCAGCCGAATAGAGATCCGGGGAGGTGATGGGTGCAGGCGTGCAGCTGCTTGAGCCCTCCTCCAGCATGTCGTGTGCGCCTGCCTTCTTCGTTCCATTGCGGTCTTGCGCCGCGACCCATTCAACCGTGCGCCACACTCTTCATGTTGAAGTTTGATCAAATTCATAAAAAAAGCTAACGAGTGATGTGAGACCCGTCATCGGAGATTTGGGCCGAGTGTAGCGGAGTTTGAAGTTAGCTCATACCATGCCTAAAGGAACGCCTGAGGGTGGCCCGGGGGGAAGAGGGGGTACAGATCGTTGAAGACCTAGGATAAGTCACATCTGAGGTTATCCTGGTGTTGTGTAAACACTCCCCGTATAGTGAGTGCGCGTGGTTTTTTCTTCTTTTTATTGAAGATATTTCATGTTAAATCCCATTTTCCCTGTTGTGATTTTGTTTTTGTTTTTCATTATTTTCTTGTCCTGTTTATAACTTTCTTGTCTTCTGTCCGACAACAATTCCCATCTCCAAGCGAGATGATGTATCCCAACAAAACACAGCGACAAGGAGGTGGCAGCGCTAGTTCGTGTCCTTCCCCGGCCCATCTCGGCAGCGCCATCTAACATCGTCACCTCGATGACATCATCGACAGAAGGGGCTTGTCGTCGACTCCACCAAGCTCTGGCCCAATCACATCCTCATTGAACCCACTTAGGTTTGGATTTTCCTTTGCAATCTCGCAAATACTCCCCGTTTTAAATTATAGTATGTTTTAGCTTTTTTTTTCTGAAACACATGTATCTTGATGCATTTCAGTGTGTATGTTTAGAGTAAAATAAGTGAAACTACACACTAAAATATATCTAGATACATATATTATAGAAAAGGCTAAAACTTCTTATATTTTAAAAAGGAGGGAGTATAAATCAGCAATTGATCCTCCAATATTAATAATAAATCTGCTATTGTTATAATGTATATTTTTTCAAACATGCTAATTTGCTATTTCAAATTTATGCGCTTCTACCAAAACTCACATATGTAGTGACAACGTCAAAAATTTGCTTCATGTAATCGATGCCTACTTAGTTTCTTATACTTCACCGTCCCCTGCCATTGAAATTAATAACATTCAATAGGAAGATCAAGATTTATTTTTGTGTTGTTGCTTACCGAGGATGCAATTTATATATAAATCCAAAATGTACATTAATATGTAACAAAATTTTAGTCTAGAATATAGATTAATCCGTAACGGTGGGAGTACGTGCTTATAACTAATGAACAAACTTTTGTGTATTTACTTTTCAAGGACAACTTCTCGCCAGCCAAACCTAACCTCCCGCACCCGCGTGGAGGCGCCACGCCGCGCCGGGCAGCCTCCTTCCCTCCCCTTCCTCGACCTCCCCGCCCACCGCCGCCGCACGGAGCGTCGCCGGGCAAAGCCCTGGTGGCGTGGCGGTGGCGGCGGTTACCTAGGTTGCGAATCAGTGTGGTGTGGTGGTGCCCGCACCTGGCCGGTGTCGACGGTGGTGTCGTGGTTGCCGGCGGCCGGAGGACCTTGACAAACGTTGGTAGGCAACAAGCGGGGGAGGAGGGGTGGTTCGGGTCTCGATCTCGGACCAGATGGGCCTAGACGGGCTGAGTTATCTGTTGGTCGTTTGTCGGCCGATGCCAGCTCGCTCAGGTTTCCCCGGTCCATGTCTGCGACACGAGGATAATTGGGGCATTTGTCCCTGGCATGGTGGTGGTGACCTCCTTCTCCGTCGGAGTGGTCGGCCGGGTGGTCTCGCCGTCAAGCGGCGGGTCCTGCTAGTTGCCGGTGGGTAGCATGGAGGCTACTGGCTCAGTTTCAATAAAGGAGGCGGTCCTAGGGTCCCTCTCAAGCCAAGACAAAGATCTGCTTGATGTTTATCTCCATTGATCTGGTTTTCGTGTCGTGTTTCAGAAGGCTCCGCGACGAATTCCATAGTGCGCTCATGCTGAGAGATTGCTAGATTAGGTGGGATTCGGTCGTGCGCACCCATGTTTTACTCTGACTGTATGGGTTCAGAGAGAGCGCTTCGAAACTCTATTGGTTGTTAATATTATGAGGCATGTTCTCGTTCCATGGTGCTGATGGAGAATGTCTTGGAGATCGAGATCTAAGGACTGACAATGATGGTTCGAGTCTGGGTGGTGATGAGGAATTGACTTGGTGACTTGTGACTTGGATCAGTGGCATGCAAGTGGGGCCGACTGCACATAAGAGGTTCATAGTCCTACCTTTCAGGGTGAAAACTCAGGGTCTGACTTAATTGATTGTGCCTGGCAATGGTCTTGTTAAAGGTATTGTTTTGAGAGCGTGGACTTTCTTCAGGGTGAAAACCTAAGATCTATGATCGGATGGTGACGGTGTTTGTGCACTGTTAACTTCTTGGAGGCGTCGCTTTTAGAGAAGCTGCACTTCTGGTTTTTTAGGGCGGTTGCACTTATGGTATTGTCTTGGTGGTGGTAGTACTGTTGTTCCAACGAATGGGTCATTGTAGTGAGACTTTTCTTTTTTGTAATTCTTCTTTTTTTCTGACCTTGTGCATCCGTCTGGCCCCCTAGGGCAATGCGTTATTGCAGAGGCTGGATGTAATTGGTATCTTATGATATTAATATATGCTCCTTTCAAGAAAAAACTTACTTTGCATATATATCTTGCTTAATAAATGGCCACGTGATTCCCATATCGGTCAACTATGTTGCAAAAAACCCAAAAGTCTAGGAAATCATTTCCGTGGTTCCTTTTTCAGCTCAGAGCCAAGATAATGTAATTAGCCTCTTAATTGTAGTACTTCCTCTGATTCATATTCATTGTCGTTGAATCGGATGTATCGATATATGTTTTAGTGCTAGGTATATCCAATTCAACGATAATTAATATGAATCAGAGGGGGTATGACATGGGTATACCTTACAGGTACTCGAGATTAGCCTATACGGTCCAGCCTAAGAAGGAGTCCATGGTGTGAACATAGCCCATCAAGGATTCAGGTGGCCCATAGGAGTTCGACTTCTTGGAGGACACGACAAAGTGTAGATAAAAAATTAAAGAGAAAACCCTAATCTGTAACCGACTTGACCTGCTATCTCGAGACCTAGCCTCCCTATATAAAGCTAGGAGGGTGCGGCGAGGAGGACAATTCACAACCCCCGCATACACCTCGCTATATTACATCTGCGCAGCCCTTGTAACTTTCGACTCCTTCGTAATCAAGAGCAGACAAGTAGGAGTAGGGTCCTCTTCGAGGCCTGAACCTGGGTAAAACCTTATGTCATCTGTGTGCTTGTTTTCTAGCTGACTGGTGCCTCCAGCGCTCCCCACTTCCTCGAACCTAAGTCTATCAACGATGGGCATTGATGAGTTAACCCCTCGTCAATTGGCGCCGTCTGTGAGAACTGTGAGTGATGATGTTGTCGCTTCCTCGACCCCATCAACTGCAATCTACGACTCCGCTGCAGTGGAGACTCGCCTTCTCTTCGGTGCCTTCGACTACACCGTCCACGCGCCGGCGACTCGCCTAGATTTTGAGTCCGTGGGCGATGGGATTGACCGGGCAATTGGAAGCATACGCTTCTAGATTGTCCGGATCAGCCTCCTTGATCAGCCACAGGCTCCTTCGATTGCCCCTGCTTCATGGTTCCCACAACCGATCAGTACCCTGAGAAAACTCAACGCCTCGGCATCAGCCGAGAGCAAGGATGGCAACAACAGTTGTGAGTCTGGTCTGGGTGATCTGGCATCAGAGGATGGAGCCTACGGTTCCGAATCTTAGAGTTGTGGGAGCAGCAGCTTCCCTAGCCACTACATGTGCACCGTCATCAACACCGGCGATGGAGGCACTCAAAGGGACAAGGCCAACATCGGACCCACCAACAACGGGCCGACCAATCGACCCCCTACCATTGGCCCCGTTGGGGATGATCAGCAGCTGCCCAACCCTGAGGGCGAACGTGTCAACGGAGAAATGTGGCGGCAGGAGATCCACCTCAACGACGCCGAGTGGGCGCGATATAGGGAGGCCCTACAGGGTGACCCCCTGCCACCAAACTCATCACAATAGATGGTTATGGGTTATCATTACCTACTCATCCAGGAGTTCAAGTGCCAACAGGCGGTGAGCACTCGACTCGACGAGCGCAGGAGGGCTATGGGCGAGTCGAGCCTTCGGCGGGCGGTGCTCTCCTCCATCGGAGGATCCTCCTCCAAGGGTAATGACCATGCAGCCACACAAAAGGCGCTCTCGACTGGCCCAACTCAACGACAAGGAGCAAGAAGAGGCCACTCGAGCCCTCCAATTTTCATTCATGATGGTGGACTCGCGGGGCGACTTGCTCCCAAAAACACCACAAGTAGCGGTGACAGCAACCACCATATACCTTCTCAACATTCAACCACCAGTTGAGAATCCACGATCCACCATGCACCAATCTACGATCGCTGGCCTTGGACTGGTCGAAGCTACGCTCACAAAAGATCCAACGCTGGAGCCGAAGAAAAACAAGGCTCCAACCAGATACTACTCGCTCTCCTCCAACGATGACGAGCATGACCTGTCGTGGCAACGACGATGCTCACATCGACACGATCGCGATTAAGACACGCATGACGATATCACGCAGTGCAAAGTCGATAAGATGTGCGCCAAGCGTGCCTGCTCAATGGAGTCGGAAGACGAAGGAACAGAGCTTTGTGGCGCTGGCTGCTTTAGCAGAGCTATATGGCAAACACAAATATCGAAAGGGTTCAAGATCCTGTCGGAGAACCCAAAGTTTGATGACCTCCAGGACCCGAAGATCTGGCTAGAGGACCACATTTCCTCCGTCAAGCTGCACAGCAAAAACAAGAGCACAACCTTGCAGTGCCTCCAGGTGCAGCTGTACGGTGCTACCTGCGCATGGCTCAACAACCTCCAACGCGGGTCGATCCGCAGCTGGGAAGAGCTGGTATATAGGTTTGTGCGAAACTTCAAGGGCACTTACAAAAGGCATGCGTCAATCGAAGAGCTAAAGGCCTGCTATCAGAAGCCCGGCGAATCATTGCGCTCCTACATTCAGAGGTGGTCCATCATTAAAAACTCGGCAGAAGACATCTCCGAGGACCGCACAATCGATGTGTTCAATGGCAGCGTACGCCGCAGAGAGCTCAGGGAGGAGTTGGGCCGCACAAAGCCCAAAACAATTGACCACCTGATGGAAATCACAAATAGGTGGGAAGATGGAGAGGACTCTGTGAAAAATAACTGCGTCCACTCAGACGATGACGAAGACCTTGGCCACAAACGCGACTATCGAGGAAAAACGTCGGATGCGCGGCTATGAAGACCATGAAGAAGTCGACATGGTCGTGGCTGGCTATGCCGATAAACGCGACGATGACAACCGCATGAGTGGGTACCGCAGCGGTGGTTACCGCAATAGCGGGAAAACAACGCAGGTATGGCAACACCGTACACGTGACGAAGCCCCTGGAACCTCGATCCAGGATAAACTATCTGGACCTTGCAACATCCACTTCTACATCGACAAGCATGAGTGCAATAACAAGTCCAGCCACCTCCTAAAGTACTTCCGCGACTTACTCAAGCTCCACAAAGGCCTCGCCCAAATGAATAGCGACGCGATAAATCAGGGCTACGGAGCTACCCCGAGGGCCATAGCTCACGGAGCACCACCACCACCGCCGGACCACCACCACCTGCAGCTGCGCTGGCACAGAACAACGGAGGCGAGCAGTACCCACGACCATTGGGGAATATGGGCATGATCCAAAAAGGACGCCCCTCCAATAGGGTGCAAAAGTCAATCACTCGCCAAGTCACATTGGCGGTCAACTCTCCACCATCAACCACTGAGTAGCTTAGCGGGTGCGAGTACTGCATCTCCTTCGACAAGCGTGATCACCCGCGCCAAGTACCTCGTCCGAGCCACTCTACCCTGGTGGTCGAGTCACAAATAGGTGGCTACGAGATGAGTCGCGTCTTCATGGACGGTGGCAGCAGCATCAACCTCATGTTTGCATGTACCCTGTACGCCATGCGGATCCCCCTCTCTTGCCTAGAGGCCTTTGACACAACGTTCCACGGCATCGTCCAAGGGAAAGGCGTAAATCCCTTGGGCAAAATCAACCTAGATGTCATCTTCGGAACACCAACAAACTTCCGGCGAGAACTCCTCGAGTTCGAAGTGGTTGACTGGCCCTCACAATATCACACAATCCTTAGACGTGTCGTGTTCATGAGGTTCATGGCGGTCCCGCACTACGCCTACCTGCAGGTGAAGATGCTGGGACCCAATGGCATTATTACCGTCAGCAGAAGCTTCGCCAAGTCATAAAGTTGCGACAGGGAATTCAATAGAATCTCCCAATATTTCAGCATGCAAGAAGAGCTGGTGATACTGAAGGAGTCGACATACAACAGTCTTCCTCCTCCAAGTAAGCCGAACGCACCCGACCAATCATTTGACTCGTCAGTGCATACGAAGGCAGTCCAGGTCCACCCAACGGACCCAACCAAGACATCCTCATTGCCAACAACTTGAGTTCCGCATAGGAACTCACACTTGTCGAATTCCTCCGTGAGTGCTAGGAGATCTTTGCCTGGTGTCCAGCGGATATGACAGGTGTTCCTAGGGAATTCACCGAGCATGCACTAAACGTGAATCCTGACGCCAGACCAGTCAAGCAGTCGATACGTTGACTGTCAAAACCAAGGGCAAAGGCGGTCGGTTTGGAAGTCAACAGACTCCTCGATGCCAACTTTATAAGAGAAATAAAGGAGAGCACCTTGGTAGCAAACCCTGTGCTTGTTACTAAAAAGGACACGGATATCCTGCGAATGTGCGTGGACTTCATCTGCCTCAACAAGCATTTCCCGAAGGACCACTTCCCGCTACCACGGATCGATCAGATAATCGACTCCACCGCAGGTTGCGCCCGCCTATGCTTCCTCGACGCCTACTCAGGCTACCATCATATTCGCATGAAGGAGGAAGATCAGGATAAGACAGCCTTCACCGTGCCCTTTGGCGTTTACTGCTACACAACAATGCCCTTCGGGATAAAGAACGCAGGAGCCACCTACCAACGGTGTATGCAGTCCTACCTCAAAAACTAGCTTGGCCGGAACATCCAAGTTTACGTAGACGACATTGTCGTCAAAACCAAAGAGGAAGCCAAATTACTCGACGATCTCCATGAGAACTTTGACAACCTCGATCGCTACCGGATCAAGCTGAACCCAGAGAAGTGCGCCTTCCGCGTGCCATCTGGACAACTACTCAGGTACCTCATATCCACCAGGGGAATAGAGGCCAACCCGAAAAAGATAAAGGCTATACTGGCCATAGAGAAGCCAAAGAACGTCAAAGGAGTCCAGCAGCTGGCTGGGCGAATCATGGCGCTCAGTTGATTCATCAGTCAAATGGGAAAAAAAGCACTACCGTTCTGTTATCTCATCCGCAAAGCTGAGAAGTTTGAGTGGACGGATGAGGCACAAAATGCATTCGATGACCTCAAACGCTTACTCTCCACCTCTCTAGTGCTGGTGACCCCCCGGGGGAAAGGAGCCAATGTTGCTATACATCTCCGCCACCAACCAGGTGGTTAGTACTGTACTGTTGGTAGAATGAGCTGAATACAACAAAGTTCATGGAGTGCAATGTTGATGAGTCCAAAATTGATGCATATTTAAGTATAAAAATTATTCATATTTTCACTCATCACATGCTATATCTTTCTACAACAATGCCTATTATGTATTGATTCCTAGTTCTCATTCATTTCCACATGGACTTTGCATATTAGTAGTTTTATTAGGATTAAATTTTTCTTGTCTTTTATTTGTGTGTAGGTGCTATGGAGAATCATGGATAAAAGGAGTGAAGATGATTTAATATGGAGGAGTTGCAGGCACCAGACTTAGCCATTTGAGGGGAGGAAAAAGTGAATTTTACATAAACTCTAAATTAATATCCAAGGCCATGGTGTTGTAGCCCTCATCCATACGAATCCAGTGAGAAAAATAACACCTCAATCGGAGTTTGTATGAAGAAATGGCGACCAAAACACTACAGAATTCATAAGGCTTAACGACCACTAGTACGGCCGGAGCCCGCCCATACCGTACGGTCATACCGCCCTTTGACGGCTTTGTTTTTTCATACGGAACAACATTTGTGAAGGCCCAATGGGCATATTCGGCCCCTAGCTTTGTCGGTTCACAAAACCGACCTCTAGATGACTATTTAAAGAGGGGAAGACCCTAAAACAAAGAAGAGAGTCCACACACGCCATAGTGGCGGAGCGTGCCGCTCCACCGCCTCCATAGCCTCTACCCACAAGATCTACATCACCATAGCACTCAAGGCAGATAGGACACTTGCATCTTGAAGGGCTACGCATCGATCTTGATCAACATCTTCATCAACAACGTCTCAACTTTGATCCCCTTTGTTTACTTTGTTATGATCCAATCTCTATTGTGGATTTGCACTTGTATTCAATTGTACCTTCATATTGCATCCATACAATTGCAATGATGTTGATCCCCTTCATGTATGAGTAGTTGCCTTGTTCTTGGGGAGAGATGGTGAAACCCTAGTATTATTATGCATTAAAATAAAGATGATCTATTACTTGTGTACAAAGATCCATTGATCTATGATTTGTGTTTGATCTCTCTCTTTAGATGGTATGTGTAGTTGGCCACATATCATTTGCCCCCAGGACTAAAGGGAGGGAGAAATCCTTTTGACGTGTCTTGGAAGCATACCCGTGACAGATGGGCATCGGCTCATAACCTACATGGTCAAAGGAGGATTAAAGAGGGACTCCCTAAGCTAGTTACGATATCCACGGGGAAACCCTTAATTGCGGTGGTTTGTATGGGTGACTTCTCTCAAACATCGCAGTGATTATTTAGAGGTGACCTCACTCTTGGCTCAACAAAGTGGCTTCCTACGAGCCTCGTAGTGAATATCTTATTATGGAGCTCTCTCCACACATATCATGACATAAGAAATAGGTTATCCTAATCATTCATAATTATTCCATGCTAGTGGTGAATCCTACACTCCTTGAGAACATCATAACCATATCACACAACACTTCATAGATACTCTCTTACTCTACTTTACTTTTGTTATTTACTTTGCTCTTAGTTACTCACTCATTCATTACCATTCTAATAACCTATAGAGTAGACTATTTCCAAACACCGTTTTGGGTGTGAACATGGTTGCATTGACAACGCAGTTGCGGGGTTGTGTGGTTTCCATCCTGCAAAGCTCCTTTGGGATCGATCTTTCTAATAAATAGTTGCGGCTACGAGTATTGTAATAACCCTGTTGTTGGACACAGGAAATGAGTCATCAACTTGGTTCCGTTGTCAGGGAGCAAAGTGTTTGGTTATCACCTACCCACTCGCACATAGTCTATTTCCGATTATTGCTATTTACTGCTTTCACTTATTTGAAAAGGACAAAAAGATTATAAAACCAAAAACCCATAAATTTTTATAAAACAAAAATTATAAAACATTTGCTACCAATCATGTATTCTGATATTTCTATTTTAGAACATATTCAACTTGCAAAGGAGGAGAAGAGACGAAAAGAATCCTTGTACATGGTTGCCAAAGAAGAAGATGGTGCATACAACAAAGAACTCATAACTACTAATGATATGCCAGTATACGATATGTATTATCTGGTAATCTGCTGCGGTGACCCAGCATACCACTGCATGATGTAGTACACTATAGTCATTGACATAACACCGATGAAACACCGTTCACTAGTATTACATCCCTCGGAGTGGTACAACAGAAACACAGCAGGTCCAAGACATGACTATAGATTATAACTCGACTCTTTACAAAAGATCCAGAGAACATTCTAGGTTAAAGAGGAGGAAAATAACTTCTTACAAAGAAGAACCATAATTAACAACTCTGAACTATCAGGCTAAAAGGACTAATATCTAAACCATAAGGCTTGGAATTGCTACTAATGCAATGCTCTACAGAAGTAGGTTTTATGGCTAGAGTATCTAGTCTTATCTAAACAGAGACTTCGTCTTCCCATCGGTTGATAAATATGTTGACTTCATGGACTTTATTGAAGATCTTGAGCTATCGATGATGGTTTCTTGAGCAGAATTGATGTTGACGTCCTCTTCAACGGCTTAGAACCTAGCAAGGGTTAAGAAGGTACGGTTGAGTACGAGCGTACTCAGCAAGTTCACTAAAAAGGAGTGTATGATGCACTATCTTTACATCCACATACCAAAGGTCGTAGGCAATGCAGGTTTTCGTAAACATTTCTTCAAAGGTTGCTTTTATTCTGAAAACTATGTCCGACAGCCTTCACAGGTTGACCAGAACCTTCATGGGGTTCCTTTCCTGCCGCGTTCGTAGCTCCTTCCCAGAACAGGGAGTAACATGTCACAATTCTTATACTCTGCAGAGGTGTGTTACTTTACCCATGAGAGACCTTAGCTTTGTTGCACATCCGAGTTGCATTCTCGTCCACACTTCCTTGGTGTGGGGCCCAGTCTAAGATCCAAGCCAATCACTGCCCTCTCTATGACCCCATATGTCTGCACGATCCTTCGGGGCTGACTTCACCTCCATTAAGCCCCCTTTCGGGCAAGATACAACCCTGATGAGCTCCTGAAGACTATGAGCTGGTGATGCCCCTAGAAAGCTCCATAAAGGTCTGACTATATCTCCGGCAGCCACTCATAGATAATTTAGACACCAAAATCATGGGGCCTAAGGGTGCCCATCGATATGCTGGATCCACACAAGGAATCACAGCGTCATGATAAGGTCATCTTGCCTCCATATGAAAGGAAGAAGATACAGCTGACTTCTCCGTCCCATTCCAAATCTCATGGTTAACGCGTCATATACGGCGCTAGAATCACTAGCGACATTGGTTGTTAAGTCCTAGATATTATGTTCCTTTACCACTGGAACTATATCAATAGATTATTACCATTTGGTAAATAATCCATAATCATATTATTATGAATATAGTATTTTCTGTCCTTTTTGAAATGTAGGTGATGACAACATTTGAGTTACAAGCATTTGATAGAAAATAATCAAAGGACATGAGCAAGTTATGAACTTGCCTTTTGTGATTGCAAGATTATGCACTCACGGTCTTCGATACAATAGAAGATCCAAAATTTAGAAATAGCATCATTGGTTCGGTAAGGACTAATGTTGAAAGAAGCAAGATGCAATGATGCATAAGTAATGTAATGCAATTTGATAGACGCGAATCCCTGGAATAGTCGTATCTGATATAGGTTTTGGAGTTTGTGATGAGTTCTTTGGAATGTGTTACACTTTTATATCAGCTTCACATTTGTTCTTCTTATTAAGGCTCGTGAGAGTGTGTTAAACAATATGTAAGTATAACAATTAGTATACAATACTAAAGCATTCAAATGGAGCATGGTATCTGAAATATTTCTTAAACAAGATTAAGATTTAATTAGAGCTTTTAGATAAGCGTTCAAGGATTACTTTTAATGTTTCTTAAAAGAATAACTCTGGAGGAAAATCACACTTAACTAAACAAAAGTATTTAAACTATAAATTAACACTCTTAGGCTTTCTTGCTAATTATAATTCTTAAACAAGAAAGAATTACTTTATTTGAATAAAAACTACACTAGTAGTTGAGACTTATCTATCTTGGTCATTATATGGTATTATAACTTGGTTCACTTTATAATGTTACTTTAAGGTTAATTAAGAGTGGTAACACTATCGTTGAATATAATTCTTGATTTATTTACAATTGAATGGGTATGATTCATAATGTGGAAACTTCATTGCTTAACCACTCCTGAATTATCTTGGAATATACTTATTAACTTGTGAATGAAATAACAGTAAAGGTTTTAATAAGTCAAAATATTATTATTGAGGATTTTATAATTGATAAACTATCTTTGGAGAGAAAATTTTACCTAATTCTGAATGGTAGTTGTAGTAATTACAACTTAAAATGGTTAGACTTATGTTAGTTTCAATTAAACATTATTTGAACTTGTTATTACATTTTTAGACTCTAAACAAATAATGGTAAAGACAATAGTAAAGATTTATATATTTTCAACGAATTAAAATAAAAGAAAAGAGTTTAAATAAGATTTATTAGACCTCTACCTTTTATTTTACTTCAAAAGTGAGAGTTGACATTTTTGATGTGTATAATTTATTTTTGTGATCATTTTGGTATATTATAAGTATTTTTGTGATTTTTAAATAATAAGGTATGATTTTTATAAGTTTTATCACTTTATAAATACCTAGTAAATAATAAATATTAGTTAAGTGATACAAAATAATTTACACAAGTTTGTAAATGTAGATTTTGTTTTTATAAGAATTTTGGTAGATTATTTATATTTTTCTCATTTACCAATATTAAAATATGAATTTTCAAATTATTATTACTTATAAAATCTTTATTAAATAATAATTATTTAAACAGTAACATAATAATATTTTATAATAAAGTTAAATTATAGGTTTTATTTTTCTAAGCATTTTGATATATTATATACTTTTTTTGAATTATAAAACAAAAGATATAGAATTAACAAGATTTAATCCTTTTATTAAACTTCTAGAAATTATATTTATATTTAAACTTATTTTGTTTTATCTATTAACTAACAGAGAATACTTTTCACACCGGTTCCTACTCTACCTGGTCACTCACTGTGTCAAGAATTCGCCGTCCAGACCACCTAGGCACCCACCAAGTTCTTCGAGGTGGCGGTAGGGATGACGTGGGCGTGACGTGAGTGTGACGTCACCTCGTCGGCCACCACCAGATGGTCACCGGCGACGAGGTATACGAGCGCGCGCGTGGCTGTGAAGTGGTGCGTTGGAACGAGCATAGCACGATGATTCTAATAGTGGTGGCGCCGCCCGAAGATGGTCACCGGAAAGCGGTCACCAACGGCGAACAACGGTGGCGGTGTTGGGTGCTCATGGCGGGAACGACTAAGAAGGAACAGAAGATAAAGGAGAGGTGCGTGAGCACCGGTAGCTCCACGGGAAGCTGAAGGACGTGACGGTGAGGTAGGAGGATATCGGAGACGACGACACGATTAACGGCGGACCTCGTCGGAGATGATGAAGAAGACGGCATGGGGCTCGATTCCGTGAACCCCGGTTCGATTCTATTAGCGAGCCAACATAGAAGATCATGGCGGAGCTCCTGGGTTACTCTTCTGGTCATGGGGCGGCTCAGAACAACGGCGATTTGGGGTGGCCGAGAGCTAGGGTTTTGGCCGTGTGGGGGATGGAGATAGACAGAGCTTCAGAGAGAGGGAGGGAAGTGAGGATGAGGACGAGGAAGGCGTCGCGGTGTCGTTCTTTGCGGTGACTCAGCATACCACTACATGTGTAGTACACTATAGTTATTGATATGACATTCACAGAACACCGTTCCATAAATAACACATCCCTCAGAGTGGTACAATAGAAACATTGCGGGTCCATATTACAAACATACACACTTCATTATTACAAACCAAGATTTTTCAAACTTCAAGCATTATGAAATTACAAACCAAACTTAAGTAGTTTCAGTGGAAGATATAAAATCCAAACTCATACTTCGAATTGAGCTCAACAACTTATTATATATAGTTCCTGCTGCTTGGCTCAATTGGTTTACTAATAACTAAGGCAACTACTCTGACTCGTTTCCCTCCACTCCATAGCGTATCTCGTAGTCCACCCCGTCAACTCCTCTGGACAGATCTGGTTCTTCGTAGCAGACATCCTCTTGTCCAACAGCTACGTACATCGAAGTGTCTTGTGGATTCTCAGAGTCTAAGCACGGGTTTAAAGGAAAGAGTGAGTAACAGCATTACCCAGCAAGTTCATTATATGCAAGGTGGGAAGTTTGATACTCTATCTACCACCTCGGATGATACGTCCTTGGTACTATGCAATTTTTGTAAACATTTCTTCAAAGATTGATTTTATTATCAAAAACTATGCCCATCAACCTTACCAGGTTGACCAGAACTTCATGGAGTTCCTTTCCTGCCGCGTTCGTAGCTCCTTCCCGGAACAGGGAGTAACATGTCACAATTCTTACACACTACAGAGGTGCGTTGCTTTACCCATGAGAGACCAACTCCTTGTTGCACAACCGGGCGTACTTTCCCATCCACAATTCCATGATGTGGGGCCCAGTAGGTGATCCAAGCCAATCACTACCCTCTCCGCGACCCTATATGTCTGCACGATCCTCCGGGGTTGACTACACCTCTGTTAAGCCTCCAACTAGGACAAGCTATAACCCCGGTGAGTTCCCGAAGACTCTATGAAATGGTGATGCCCCTAGCAAGCTCCCTAAAAGGCCCGACTATACCTCCGACAGCCACTCATAAATAATCTAGACACCAAAATCGTGGGGCCTAAGGGTGCCCACCCATATGTTGGATCCACACAGGAATCCCAACGTCACGATAAGGTCATCTTGCCTCCATATGAAAGGAAGAAGATACAGCTGACTTCTCTGTCCCATTCCAAATCTCATGGTTAACACGTAATATACGGCGCTAGAATCACTGATGTCATGGGTTATTAAGCCTATGTGACTTATGCCATTGGAACCTTAAGTTCCATTGCTAATCTTTATGATCACTTAGGATGATAACTACAACTTATTTATTAGAGAAGATAATATTTTCTTTCTCCGAATCATAGATGATAACACACAATTTCCAATATCTTTGATAAAGACTCTTCAAAGGACATGAGCAAGTTATGAACTTGCCTTGTGACTGCAAGGTAGTGAAGTTGGATGCTTCCACCTGATCTTGAGCTCCCATTTCTGCAAAGAACCATTATTGCCCGATAAGGACAATATTTAAAGAAGCAATATGTAATGCATAGTAATGTCATGCAATGATTTATTATCTGTTTCTTTGCGTGTTTTACCCTCTTAGTAAAAGTTTACTATTTTCTTTGAGTAATAAAAGAAAAGTATTATTAAAAACATGAACTTATTTATTTCTTTCTCTTTTAAATATTTACTAAAATTCCTTTAAGGAAATAAGACTTAATTTGTATCACACTGAATTTACTTTTCAAAAATACAAACTAATATTTTTCTGTAATATTATATTCATTTAGGATCTTAAAAGTGAATTTTATTCAATTTTAAGTGTTTCATATATTTTTATAAAATTCAAAAGTAATTGGTATCCCATTAATAATAGCCCTAAATTTTAGTTGCCAAAAATTCTATTGATTATTTTTACTCAATAGAAAATATTTTTGTGAATTCATAGATATATTATTTTTATTTTTAAGATTTTTATTTATTTTTCTAGAGTTGTTTTTATTTCAGGGGCATATTTGTAATTATTTATTTTTAAATAACCCTATTAACATACGGGCCTGGCCCACTTGGCTGACCCGGCCCAACCTAACCCATCCCACTCGGCCCGGTTAAGCCACTAGGGAGTACTGGGTTGCCCACAGGCCCAGTACCCCCACGCACTCACACTCCTCTCCCATCTCTCTCTCTCGCTCACGCGGTCACCTCCTCCGCTCGCTGCCACCGTCGCGCACGAATCCGGCCAGGTCCGTCCGCCGTTGCCATCGCCACGGTGCAGGATTGCTAAGTTGACGACGCCGCTCCATTCTGTGCAAGGAGATCCACTATTGGTGCTCCCTCCTGGCCGTGCTGACCCTAGCCCAAAACTAGGGTTAGGGTTTGGCCGCCCTGGAGCATCGGCGATGGTGCGCCGGGATTTCTCATGGTGTACCCCCCTCTTCTCCGGCGGTTTTGACGTGCTATAGGTGTGGGTTGCAGTGCCCCTTCGGGGTGCTCCCCGTGCCGCCACTTCCGCTCCGCCACCAGCCATTCCTCTACTTCCTCTTCGGTTATTCTTGCGAGGATCTTGAGTAAGTCGGACTACTCCCCCTTATGTGCTCCTCTCTTGTGCTCTAGCTACTTCCTGGGCATGATGAACACGAGTAATCCCCCTGTCTAGGGTTCATACCTTGATGCCATGTTTATCTAAGGCAGTTATCTTGCTGGATCTAGCTATGTATACCCCACTGTTATACTATGATGTTCATTATTGATAGTTGTTTCTGTCAGTAGTCTGTTAACTGAACTTTATCTTCTACCTTGTATGATAGTTATGATCTGATTGAGATTAGCTCTCTGGTTCTTGTTGATATACTTTGGTAGAAAGAATTGTAGTTGGATATTTAGTCCAATTACCCTCTGATACATGCCCATTACAAGATGCAGATCTATAAGCTATGATTCCTAATTTTCATGTTTAGGAAAAAGATTAGATTTCTGTTGTAGTATTGGATTATGGAAGCCTTGGCAGAAACCACTTCGTTAAGATAATCTTTTCTGATACCCTCAATGGAGTGGCACACAGACTTCATCTCAGAACTGAGCTGTTTTTATTCATGTTCTATTGTACCTGAGAGTTGCAGATCCTTCTATTGAATAGCTTAGCCTATGATGCTAGTCTGAGGCAAAACCATAGGAAAGTAGCCATATTTACCTACTGCTTTACTTCCTTGATGATCTGTGATGGATAGGCTATTATAAGAAGATTAAGGTTTCCAGATATGTTATTTCTATGGTGCTACCATCCATAGGATGTGCCCAGAAATGTTTATGCAAAGATGCTTGTGTATCTAGTTATAAAACTAGAGATTCCTCTCCAAGATCAGTGATGCAAAAGCTGAGATCTTGGTAGTAGCTGGTAAAGATTTATCATTTGCCTTTTTATCTTTCTTCTAGGATGGATGTTGTAACACCCTCGAATCGGCCCTATGCAAGTTTTAGCGATTCCCGCCAAACCCGCATAGAAACGATTCAAAGATGCCCACTAGGCACTTGCGTGCGGGTGGAAAACAAAGTAATATCATTACACAATAGTCCATGATGGAACTCACAGAACATATATATACAACAATGACTCAACGAGTCAAGAATACAGATATATAGTACAAAGATCCAAATCACCTTGAAAACGATACAACATCCGAGTACGGATAAGATGCAAATGGGGCTAAGAGCCCTAGAGAATAACTAATGGCGTCCATAACCCTGCCTAGGCCAAGCCGGAAGGGTAACCCTGCTAACGACGTCGAACTCATACCTGTTAAACAAAAGGGGTGCCCACAAAGGGCAAAGGAAAAAAGGGAGCGGTCAGTACTGAGGCCAGTACACGGCGAGGCTAGAATTCGGCGGCTCTCGCCTACATAGGTATGGTGGACTGAAGCGGCAGCGAGGCATGCACTAAACAACCTATAGAGAGTTGATACAACTGTCGGCTATTAGAGAGGGATAAGAGAGATCTATTCGGGACCAACCTGATACTAACACCAATCATACCCATCCTGGTATTTCCCCCTCAAGACCAAACAAGGAAGTCAAACCAAGGAACTCACTCAGTTGGCAGTTTTATTCATTCCATTATAGTTGCAGCACTTACTAGTCAGATATAGATAGCATGAGTCATCCTGATATCATAAGCAGTGGGCAGTTTTAGTTAACCATTCCATTGTAGTTGCAATACTTACTAGTCAGATACAATTAGCATGAGATATCCCAACTACAGTAGTTGTTGGCACTTTTATTTACTCATTCCGTTGTAGTGAAAATGATTACTAGACATGTCAAAGTCAAATTTATAACACTACTTTAGTTATAGTTGTCTATGATCGAGATACGGTGCTCCAAATCGTCCATAACCGCGGACACGGCTTTCAGAAAGTTTTACCCTGCAGGGGTGCACAAATAGCAACACACACACGATCAACCTTGGGAAGAACCAAATAAAAAGCAACGAGGCCTCACAACAATGCATTCACAGGATTCATAAATCATTTCAAGGGGCCACCCCACTGAGCTACCCACAACGAAGTTGGCCGGCTCCGAGACGGACCCAGGGTTTGTGTCAATGGCTGTAAACGACTGGGAACCCGAAAGTGTGACTGGGCTTGTCGATACCGCGAAAACATTCAATGTTCCAAAATAGTACAGGTGCTCCACGCACAATCGTAAATAAAGCAGTAAAGCATGGCATAAGTATAGGATAGCAGTAAAGCCCCAGACTACTTTGTGGCCCCAAGAAATAGTGTGAATCAAACTCAACCAAAGGGGGATTCATAGAGTCTCCCGTATGTGGATAGTGCGAATAGTCAAGGAATAGGTATCAAGTACTCGGGGCCTACGGGACACAAGTGAGCGTGGAAGAACCAAATATTAGCTATTGCCCATCGGTGCCTCTACATTAGTTATATCTATTCCCAGCATTTTAATATCAAGTTGTAATTAAATCCATGATCATCTCCACCATTAAGCATTTCCACCATTAAGCATGTGCCAAGCTTCCAACAACGGTGGAATGACAACAACACGAAGCAGCACCTAAGCAAACAACTACGACTCGCAAGGCCAACTATCTATCAAACAACAGGCAATAGGATGTGTCCAAGGCAATATAGAGGCTGCAAGGAATATAAAGGGGGAACAGAAACTAAAGCATCACAACACGGATAGCAATAGATCAACAGGAGGAAGTAAAGACTACAAATGCAAAATAGGTAGAAAGGGGGAGAATGCTCACCTGGGAAACACTGCCGAATATACATTATCAGAAGGACTTGCCGATACTCGCATCAACTCATCAGCCTAATCCGCAAAGAAGCAAAGCACTAAAAGAAACACCGGATGCACTATTTAATACTACGGCAGAAGACCGGGCATGATGCATGTATGATGCATGACATGGCAAAGATGTGGTGCAACTAGACAATATTAAGCGGAACCGGGGTCCCGACAATTAATTAATAGGTTCCTGTTGTTAGGTACCCTGCAATTTAAATGTTGATTTAATAAGACAAAACATGGCATTAGTTCGCTACACAAATTTAAATGAAGGCCATATAAGATAAATTTGCCCGCATATGGTCTCCATATTTAATTATGAGGTAAATAGACATAATGCCCCAAACCCACATGATGAGATGTATGCAAGCATGAACAATTTAATATGCAATAAATATATGTCATTATAAAATAGGGGTCTCAAAAGGAAAAGGGGTCACACATCGGGGTTCGGCGAACATGGTGTTCACCGGGGGTCGATGGGGTTCGATCCCGGCGGGATCGGTCTTCGGACTCCGGGAACAGGGATCCAGGATCCCTGAGGAGATCTTGGCGTTCGAGGTCTTGGCATCTTCGGGTCCATGAAGAAGATCTTGTCATCCGTATCCTCTTCGGTGTCGACCTAGGGTTTCAGCTTTATTTGTCGATGGTGGACTTGGGGATCAATGCCGAGGTCGACGAGTGGCGCCATGTACCTTCTTTGGAATTCGTCGGCATCAACCCGGTCTTGTCGTTGGGTGTCCGTGCACATAGTCTCGGCCAAGACATCTGCTTGGAAGATCTTGTCTATGGCAACAACATAAACATCGGGACAGATCACCTCAACACATCGGGAGCATGGAGCCAGACTAGGACCTTGGACGCCTTGTAGCACCAGCATTTAAACGTCTGCAACTTCACTGATTGTGACGACGCGAATAGGAGATAGCCATAGATGCGGTGCGGACGCGGCAGCCGGGGTCACGCGGGGTCGGGCAACGAGATGCAGGGGCGCGGCAACGAGACACGGGAGGAGGCCGGGGTCGACCTGGGACGGCGCCTGGAGACGGCGAGGAGCTCGCAGGGGCGGAGCTGCGAGCTTGTGGCCAGAGGGGCGGCTAGAGCAGGGATGCCGGCAAGCTCGAGCTGGAGACAAGGAGGAGGACGACACTGGCGCAGGGAGGCAGGGAGGTTGAGGAGGCGTTGGTCAAGGCGGACCAAACTCAGAGAGGAATATCGTGATGGCGGGGCTCACAGCAGCGGCTGGAGCTCTATGGCCAGGGACGAGAGGGCACGAGGCGCTGGCAGCCGGCGACGAGGAGCTTGCGAGGGTCGCGGGGAGGTGGTCCAGATAGCGGCGCTGCGGGATCTGGCAGGCTCGGCGACGGAGGTTGCAGGGCGCGGAGGGCCTCGCTGGTGGAGGAGAGAGGGCGGCGCTGGTGGACGAGGTGGTGGCGAGTTCGGGCTCAAGCTAGGTCGGCGGGCCGGCGCAGCAATTGGGGCAAGGGCTTTCGCGGCCTAGGGCGGGTTGGCGATGCCTCTGCTGGCGGCGGAGGTAGGGAAACTTGCGACGAGGACGAGGCATGGGGGTGGGGATCGAGAGGCAGGGGTGGTAGGTGGGAGCGAGGCGAGAGGGGTTGGGCGTGATGGGCCGGGAGCCCCGTCGCTCGCGACAGGTATGCGGTGAGGAGCGGGGCGCGTTGCGGTGTGCCGCTGCAACGTGCGGTGCACCATGGGGATAGGTGCTCTACAGGGTGGGGCCAGGCAGCAGGGTGGTGCACCGCGTGCGTGTGTGTCTGCTTGCAGCGGGTCAGGTTGGTTTGCAGGTCTATGGTAGGTAGGTGTGGCGGTAGGGTTCTCCGTTTAGGGTTAGATGTTTAGGCTGGGTCGGGTTGATTTAGGTTGGCGGGGTAGTTGTTGGCTGGGCCACTGGCCTGACTGGCTCCCCTAAAAAAATAACATATGCTATTTTATTTTAAAACATAAAACATTTTAAAAATAGTTTTAGACAAATAGAGGTATCCGAAACAGCAGGGTTTTGATTTGAAATAGAGAGGGGATATTTAGAAAACAAAGGTGGGATTTTAGGGGGAAATAATTTTAGGCAAACATATGTATGATGACATGACAATGCTCAAATGCAATGTGGCATGATGACATGAGCATGCGATCATGATGATGCACAAACTAGAAATAACAAGCGATTTTCTAGTAGAGGTTTTACCGGGGTGCTACAATTCGACACCACTAACAATGGATCTCGCCCTCGAGATCCGCCTCATGGTACGGGGAAGAAGGCCGATGATCTGAGTCTTCTCGCGTAGTGTAGATCCTCGCGACACCACTAACAAAGATCCTTACTCCATCTTGAAATCGACGACACCACCAACAAGGGATCGTTGCTCACGTTTGTCGAGAGGACACTCTAGAGAAACAAAGACAAAGTTAAAGGTCACAAGGCTACCTCTAACTTTAGTGGACTGAGTAAATTGCATTGATCCACCAATTCAATGTACAAAAGCGAATGATAAGAGTAGTGGTATGGTCGCGACTCCATCCCACACTCAAAGCATTACTCTGTACAGAAATAGAAGATTTATGCAACCAACTCTCAGAATTAAGACTGGAGATCTTGACAAGCGATGTATAGAAACACAAAGGAGTGATGTAGGCCCTCTATCGAATATGATGTGGTGGAGCTCGTCGTGTTAGAAAACATCGGGAGGTACAAAGAAAGATTTCAGTGAATTTTGATGCACCGAAAGGTACAACCGATGAAGGGCTGCTCCGATGGCACGAAGGCCAGATGTGGAAACACCGTTGCAAGAGGAAGGAATCGAAACTCTGAAGGTACGACAGAAACCCAACCACGAGAATTCCTGGACTTGAAGAAAAGATAAGAGGGCAGATCCAAAACACGCAGAGGTAAGAGGAGAATAGCAGAGGGGTAAGGAGTAAAAGTAGACCTAATCAGATCTATCCAACCGATTTTCAAAAATAGTTTTGACACTCTACAACGTCCGTTAGCTAGGTTATCCTACGGGCTAGACCAGTGGGGTATCGCAACTGCTGAGCTTTGATACCACTTTGTAACACCCTCAAATCGACCCTATGCAAGTTTTAGCGATTCCCGCCAAACCCGCATAGAAACGATTCAAAGATGCCCACCAGGCACTTGCGTGCGGGTGGAAAACAAAGTAATATCATTACACAATAGTCCATGATGGAACCCACAGAACATATATATACATCAATGACTCAATGAGTCAAGAATACAGATATACAGTACAAAGATCCAAATCACCTTGAAAACGATACAACATCCGAGTACGGATAAGATGCAAATGGGGCTAAGAGCCCTGGAGAATAAGCAATGGCGTCCATAACCCTGCCCAGGCCAAGCCGGAAGGGTAACCCTGCTAACAACGTTGAACCCATACCTGTTAAACAAAAGGGGTGCCGACAAAGGGCAAAGGAAAAAAGGCGGTCGATCGAGGCGAAGACAGCGAGGCTAGAATTCGGTGTCTCTCGCCTACATAGGTATGGTGGACTGAAGCGGCAGCGAAGCATGCACTAAACAACCTATAGAGACTCGATACAACTGTCGGCTATTAGAGAGGGATAAGAGAGACCTATTCGGGACCAACCTGATACTAACACCAATCATACCCATCCTGGTATTTCCCCCTCAAGACCAAACGAGGAAGTCAAACCAAGGAACTCACTCAGTTGGCAGTTTTATTCATTTCATTATAGTTGCAACACTTACTAGTCATATATAGATAGCATGAGTCATCCTGATATCATAAGCAATGGGAAGTTTTAGTTAACCATTCCATTGTAGTTGCAATACTTACTAGTCAGGTACAATTAGCATGAGACATCCTAACTCCAGCAGTTGTTGGCACTTTTATTTACTCATTCCGTTGTAGTGAAACTTATTACTAGACATGTCAAAGTCAAATTTATAGCACTACTTTAGTTATAGTTGTCTATGATCGAGATACTGTGCTCCAAGTCGTCCATAACCATGGACATAGCTTTCAGAAATTATTACCCTGCAGGGGTGCACAAATAGCAACACACACACGATCAACCTCGGGAAGAACCAAATAAAAAGAAACGAGGCCTCACGACAATGCATTCATAGGATTCATAAAGCATTTCAGGGGGCCACCCTACTAAGCTACCCGCAACGAAGTTGGCCGGCTCCAAGACAGACCCAGGGTTTGTGTCAATGGTTGTAAACGACTAGGAACCTGAAAGTGTGACTGGGCTTGTCGATACCACGAAAACGTTCCATGTTCCAAAACTGTACAGGTGCTCCACGCACAATCGTAAATAAAGCAGTAAAGCATGGCATAAGTACAGGATAGTAATAAAGCCCCAAACTACTTTGTGGCCCCAAGAAATAAAGTGTGAATCAAACTCAACCAAAGGGGGATTCATAGAGTCTCCCGTATGTGGATAGTGCGAATAGTCAAGGAATAGGTATCAAGTACTCGGGGCCTACGGGACACAAGTGAGCGTGGATGAACCAAATATTAGCTATTGCCCACCGGTGCCTCTGCATTAGTTATATCTATTCCCAGCATTTTAATATCAAGTTGTAATTAAATCCATGATCATCTCCACCATTAAGCATTTCCACCATTAAGCATGTGTCAACCTTCCAACAACGGTGGAACAACAAGAACACGAAGCAGCACCTGAGAAAACAACTACGACTCTCAAGGCCAACTATCTATCAAACAACAAGCAATAGGATGTGTCCAAGGCAATATAGAGGCTACAAGGAATATAAAGGGGGCACGGAAACTAAAGCATCGCAACATGGATAGCAATAGATCAACTAGAGGAAGTAAATACTACAAATGCAAAATAGGTAGAAAGGGGGAGAATGCTCGCCTGGGAAACACTGCTGAAGATACATTATCCGAAGGACTTGCCGATACTCACATCAACTCATCGGCCTAATCCGCGAAGAAGAAAAGCACTAAAAGAAACACCGGATGCACTATTTAATACTACGGCAGAAGACCGGGCATGATGCATGTATGATGCATGACATGGCAAAGATACGGTGCAACTAGACAATATTAAGCGGAACCGAGGTCCCAACAATTAATTAATAGGTTCCTGTTGTTTAGGTACCCTGCAATTTAAATGTTGATTTAATAAGACAAAACATGGCATCAGTTCGCTACACAAATTTAAATAAAGGCCAGATAAGATAAATTTCGCCACATATGGTCTCCATATTTAATTATAAGGTAAATCGGCATAATGCCCCAAACCCACATGATGAGATGTATGCAAGCATGAACAATTTAATATGCAATAAATATATGTCATTATAAAATAGGGGTCTCAAAAGGAAAATGGGTCACACATCGGGGTTCAGCAAACTTGGTGTTCACCGGGGGTCGATGGGGTTCGATCCCGGCGGGATCGATCTTCGGACTCCGGGAACGGGGATCCAGGAACTGTGAGGAGATCTTGGCGTTCGAGGTCTCGGCATGTTCGGGTCGATGAAAAAGATATTTTCATCCGTATCCTCTGCGGTGTCGACCTAGGGTTTCGGCTTGGTTTGTCGATGGTGGACTTGGGGATCAACGCCGAGGTCGTCGAGTGGCGCCATGTACCTTCTTTGGAATTCGCCGGCATCGAGCCAGTCTTGTCGTTGGGTGTCCATGTACATAGTCTCGGCCAACACATCTGCTCGGAAGATCTTGTCGATGGCAACAACATAAACATCGGGACATAGCACCTCAACACACGGGGAGCACGGAGACAGACTAGGACCTTGGACGCCTTGTAGCACCAGCATTTAAACGTCTGCCCCTTCTTTGATTGTGACGACACGAACCGGAGATAGCCACAGATGTGGCGTGGATGGGGCAGCCGGGGTCACGCGGGGTCGGGCAGCGAGATGCAGGGGCGCGGCAACGAGACACGGGAGGAGGCCAGGGTCAACTTGGGACGGCGCCTGCAGACGGCGAGGAGCTCGCAGGGGCGGAGCTGTGAGCTTGCGGCCAGAGGGGCGGCTATAGCAGGGACGCCGACGAGCTTGGGCTGGAGACGAGGAGGAGGACGACACTGGTGCAGGGAGGCAAGGAGGTTGAGGAGGCGCTGGTCGAGGTGGGCCAAACTTGGAGAGGAGGATCGTGATGGCGGGGCTCGTGGCGGCGGCTGGAGCTCTATGGCTAAGGACAAGAGGGCACAAGGTGCTGGCGGCCGGCAACGAGGAGCTTGCGAGGGTCGCGGGGAGGTGGTCCAGATAGCAGCGTTGCGGGATCTAGCAGGCTCGGCGACGGAGCTCGCAGGGCGCGGAGGGCCTCGCTGTTGGAGGAGAGAGGGCGGCGGTGGCGGACGAGGTGGTGGCGAGTGTCGTGGTGGTGTCACGGAAGATGCCATGGATAGGCTAAAGGTGGGGACTAATAGCACTAGGGGAATCCAGGGAGGGATAGTGAGGTGATTCCTCACGCAGAAGGTTTGTATTTGATTCACTTCACAGATTACAAGTGCTCCTCAAGCTGTATTGGAGAGAGGAGGAAGAAGGTGCTCTCTTACTCTCCCCGCTAGCTAGCCCTCAGGAACCAAGTCACAACCAGTCTACAGAGATCAATATAGTAAGCTCTACCCAATTGAGACCAACCTCTTCTACAGAGGCCCTAGCCCCCCTTATATAGGAGTGGCTAGGTCTCCACTTAGGGCATACGTGGAGGCATATTCCAGGGAATATGCCTCCTCC
Source organism: Avena insularis (assembly GCA_023614405.1). Classification (NCBI taxonomy): domain Eukaryota; kingdom Viridiplantae; phylum Streptophyta; class Magnoliopsida; order Poales; family Poaceae; genus Avena; species Avena insularis. Next base: position 523,803,190 of record CM042690.1, read on the forward strand.
CAAAATAGCAAGCCGGTCGCTTCGCTTTCCCTCATCATCCATGCAGAGGCCTCTGCGGTGCCTGCGTCAGCCGACATCGGCGTCGTCACCTTTGTCGGCCATGCCTCGGTGGTCCTGCCCCTGTGTGCTTCGCTCATGCTGTGCGTACCGGGGTTACTTTTGACCAGCGAGATACCTTCCTTCTCCTAGAAGCTTGCTATGACCCGGATCGTAGTTGATCCGGTCACACCTGTTCCTGCATACAAGTTAGATTCATCTATCCGGCTTATGGCTTAAGTCGGATGAGACTCAGATAGGTGGACATCCCCTGGTCCGGGTTACCCCGAGATTCGGCCTGCCTTGAGGTGACTCGGCCAGCATTCGCTTTGACCTTGCCATACCTCGGCTAACTCGGCCTTTATACCCGGGCGTGACCCTACCCGGGGGTATCCCCCCAACAACGAGCTAGGGCTCGATCTAGGTCAGCGGGCCGGCGCAGCTACTGGGGCTCGGGCTTCCGCGGCCTAGGGCAGGTCGGCAATGCCTCTGCTGGCGGCGGAGATGGGGAAACTTGCGACGAGGACGAGGCGTGGGGGTGGGGATCGAGAGGCAGGGCGGTAGGTGGGAGCGAGGCGAGAGGGATTGGGCGCGATGGGGCGGGAGCCGCGTCGCTCGCGACGGGTATGCGGTGAGGAGCAGGGCGCATTGCGGTGTGCCGCTGCGACGTGCGGTGCACCGCGGGGACAGGTGCTCTGCAGGGTGGGGCCAGGCGACGGGGTGGTGCACCGTGTGCGCACGTGTCTGCTTGCAACGGGTCAGGTTGGTTTGCAGGTCTATGGTAGGTAGGCGTGGTGGTAGGGTTCTCCATTTAGGGTTAGATGTTTAGGCTGGGCCGAGTTGATTTAGGTTGGCGGGGTAGTAGCTGGTTGGGCCACTGGCCTGGCTAGCTGCCCTAAAAAAATAACATATGCTATTTTATTTTAAAACATAAAACATTTTGAAAATAGTTTTAGACAAATAGAGGTATCCGAAACAGTAAGGTTTTGATTTGAAATAGAGAGGGGATATTTAGAAAAAAAAGGTGGGCTTTTAGGGGGAAATAATTTTAGGCAAACATATGTATGATGACATGACGATGCTCAAATGCAATGTGGCATGATGACATTAGCATGCGATCATGATGATGCACAAACTAGAAATAACAAGCAATTTTCTAGAAGTGGTTTTACCGGGGTGCTACAGATGTACACCTCACTTGGGTGTTTTTCTGAGAATATCAAATAAACAACACATGCTCCATTGACTCTATGATGACTTGATCATGTGGTGGTGTTATTTGTACTCACCAAATTACTTGATGGTTGATGAGGTTGTGGTGTTGCTTGCTGGCTTGCTCTAGCTCTGCACCTCCTGGTGCTGCTCCTCTGATTTTGTGCTTGACCTTGCTATCCACCTGCTCCACCCCTCCTTATGTTACCATCTTATGAAGAACTGGTGGTTGATTTTGGTAATCTAGTGGAGTATTTTGGCTATGGTTCCACAAGCTCAATAGGCTCTAAGTGAGTTCTTGAGAAGGAGAAGTGAGTTCTTGTACTTTGCTTCGACTGGTTCTCTATGTGAGTGCTTGTACTGCTGTTGTTGGCTTGATAGCACACTCCATGCAGTTAGTTGACTAAGTTGTGTGTCTGTGTGAGTTGTGCATGTGGATCAGCTCAAGTAACTTGGCTTTTACTATTACCTGTTTACTTGTTGATAGCCTGGTGAAACTTACTTCTATCCACTTGGCTTCTACTGTAGTCTCTGAATATTTACTAAAAGAATAGATACTTCACCATTGGTGAAATTTGCCCCTTTATTTACTCAATGATGTAATTGGAACAGTGCATTTCACTGTTCACCACTGAGAGTAAAACTATCTAACTAACCCCTTATTTTCCTTCTAGTTGTTTATCTTCTTTGCAGGAACAAGATTTGGACATACAAGATTTAGTATAGGAGTAGATAGGTAGTATAGGTTTTAATTGTAACCTTCTTTGTATTCTTTTTGTAAAAGATATTATTACAAGTTAATAAAGTTTAATTTCTGTTCTTTGTAACCTTATACTTTTGATGTATTTATCATCAGTTGTAACCTTATTATGAAATAAAGGAATAAGAATTTATTTCTTATTTAATTTTCCTTGCCTTTAATCCTTATTGTTGATTACTATTTCTATACTATAATCAAACAATGTTAATAAGGTTTTCTTTTGGAAAACCCTTCAATATTAATAACTTCTAATACTCAAATATTCTCAAATAGATTTGAATTTCAAATTTGAATTCAAAGTAATTTCCCCAAAATCTTAATACTGCCTAAAGGTCATGTCAAAATTCATAGCAATCACTAAGCAAGAGATATTCCTACCTTCAGTTAGCGAAAGAAACTCTGATCCCTTTAGTGTTTTGTTTAGCGATAAATTTACCCTGATTTTACAGATGCATGCATGCACAAACTTATATTCCTATTTCTACCCTTCGTTGGATCCTAATGCTGGGATGTTACAGACTCCCCCCCTTAAATTAAACTTCATCCCGAAGTTTGCGGATGGGTACCTGAATAATTTTGGATATGCTTCCCTCAAGTCATCTTCTTTCTCCCAGGTGGCTTCTTGCTCTGGGTGATGTTCCCACTGTACCTTGCAATATTTGATTGCCTTGTTTCTCAACCTTTTCCAGTTTTCCTCTAGAATCTTATAGGGTTTCTCGACATAAGTCAAATCCTCTTATAACTCAATCTCTTGATGTGTGATAGCATCATCGGGAATTTTAAGACAGTTCCGAAGTTGTGTAACATGGAACACATTGTGAACCTGAGCTAACCTCTTTGGTAACTCTAGAGCATAAGCTATTGTTCTGCTCTGACTTAATATCTTGAATGCTCTAATGTACCTTGGACTTAATTTACATTTGACTCTGAACCTCTTCACTTCGTTCATCGGACTTACTTTGAGATACACCATATCTCCTACTTCTAGATGCCATGATCTACGACTTTGATCAGCATAACTCTTTTGTCGACTCTGAGTTATCTTCAACTGATCTCTAATGATATCGATGATATCTTGTCTTTTCTTGATATAATCTGGTGCAAATTCTTTGCTACTACTAGGTTCATACCAGCATATAGGTGATCTACACCTTGTTCAATATATCACTTGATAAGGTGCTGCCTTCAGACTACTCTGATAGCTATTGTTGTAGGAAAATTCTGCCAATGGTAGATGATATTCCCATGAACCTCCAAAATCTAATGCACAAGCTCTAAGCATGTCTTCTAAGATTTGGTTGGTCCTTTCTGTCTGACCTCTAGTTTTTGGATGATAAGTTGTACTAAAATCCAATTTTGAACCAAGTGTTGCATGTAATTGTTTCCAAAATGTTGATGTAAACATAGATCCTCTATTAGACACAATTTTCTTGGGTACCCCATGTTGGGGATATACTTTCTGGGTATCCTCACAGTTCCTCACTAACCAGGGTGGCCCACTTCGGGTTAGAGCTTTGCTTCACGGGCGGCCCAGTCAGGGAGAAAGAAGACTTGCCGACTTAGGCCCATAATGTTACTTGTAGTTCAAGATGTACTTTGTAACCGACTCTTAGTCGTAGCCGGATAGATCTCTCCTGTAAACCCTAGGCCGGATATCTATATAAGCCGCCCTAGGGAGAGCCTTTAGGGCAACACCTCAATAGTCTACAATCTCAACTCGCACAGGTGAAACCCTTGTAACCCATATTCCGGCTCTGCCGTATTACTAGATTGCTAGCAGGAGTAGGATCCGTCCAAAGCCGGCGGATTCGAACCTGGGTAAACTTGTGTGCTCACCGTCCCGGAACACCGTACATCTCACACCCCTCTCTTCCGCACGCCTCGAGGACCCCCTCATGGCGTACTTGTCATCAATCCGACGATAGTTGGCGCCCACCGTGGGGCAAGTGAGCTTCGGATCTGCGTTCCGAGTGGAATCTGCAAGAATCGGAATCGGCGAGACTATCGCTGTCGGTCGCATCCTCTACGCCAGCGATGTACCTCTCATCATTCTCGACGAGACTTGGATTCCAGCTAGGGAGGTCGTGACTGCCTACACAATCATGTCTTTTGGCAAGATTGATGTTTACATCGGTTTCGCTAAACCTGCCCAACCCACCCTAGCGGTGATGATAGAGGCAGAAGAAACTTCTGGGTCCCCTCTGTCCGCGGAGGCGGAAGAGTTCCGGATCTCAGAAAACCCTAAACCCACCCAGCCCGCACCAGTTGCGGAGATAGTGGAGAAATCCGAGCCTGAATAAGACCTAGCGGTCCACGTCGAATCTAGAGTGGATCTCCCTGGAGGAGCCGGATCCCAGATCGACCCACCCACGGAAGTCGAAATCCAGGAGGAGCATATCAGTGATACTGATTCCGGCTCTGATGATGCTGGGATAGACAGACCTTTCCTAAGGTACACATTACGACGTATGATACTGCAAGGCGAAAGCGCAGATGCAATTCTGGAGACGATCAAAAGTTTCGACATGGCTGATCGTGAAAGCCGCAGGTACCTCAAGAAGCACGCGTCACACTTTGTCGGATACGTGGGATCCAGATCCGGCTCTGCCGATGATGGAGAAAACACCGACTCGGTGCTAGAGGCAATTGGAACAAACGCCGACGTACCCGCATCCTCGGATGAATCGATGACGTCAGCAGATTTCCGAAAGTTCTCCGTGGAATATGAAGAGGAGTATAACTCCAAAGCTGCAAAAGAAGGAGAAGCCATGGATGAAGGATCTGGGGAACACTCTCCCAAAACGCAGGATGACATGGACGTCGGAGATAATCCCGAAGTCTAGATGTCCGAAAGTACCAATCAGAGCTTGACTCTGGGAAACGGACCCAAAGCCGTCTTTGCTACCGGTGCTGCCAAGAAGGCAAAGAAGAAGAACAAGACCCCGGCAAAAGACCCTCTGGCTGAGGAGGTGATTGCCGAGGAATACGAAGAAGACTCGGATGGAGCACTTATCCTAGACGAGTAGAAAAAAGAAGAATCGATGGATGGACACGTGATCACCGAAGGTGCACGTAAACTCATCGATGCTGCACTAACCACACCTATTCCTACAGCTGCAGAACTTACTGCTGAAGAGCTGGACGAAAGGGCCCAAGCCCTAGAAGCGCGTCGTCAACAACTCCTCGATGAAGCCAAAAACATTGAGGTGGAGAAGAAACACATGGCAACCAAGGACTACATGTCTCAGTTGCATCAGAAGACATGGAAGCGTCACACAGATGACAACCAGTTTCCAACTATCCGTGCAGTCCTTTTCGGAGATGATATGGGGAAGCCATGGAAAGATAGCAAAGGAGATTGGGTATACCCAACCCCAGTATAGAATACTGTGGCGGCCCGAGAAATTCTATCGGCTAATCCAGGACCGGGTCCATTTGGGTATCAAACTACTCAACAAGGGACTGGAGCAGCAAAAGGTCGCCCTGTCCGGAAGTCAAAAGCTGGTCTCAGATTCTGACCAGTGTCGCACAGATCCGGCATGGGCTGGCGTAAGATCCCATTACGTCCAGGCACAGTATCATCACCCTGAACGCCGAGAAGACAATTATTCAAGAACCGGATCTTCAGGACAGCATCACAGAACTTCACGTAACTGGAGCAATGTAGCTCCAGTGGCCGAGAAAGACGCCATCGCTGCACTGAATCTGAAGAACCCTCCCCGACGAGAATCTAACGATCGAAGGGGAGAAGATAAAGAGAAACGACGGGAGGAGGACCGTCAAAAAATGCCACCTCCTAAACATGCAAGTCGTCCGGCTGAGCCTCACCATGGTGGGGAAGACGGACGAAGAAACGACGTAAACCATGCTGGGACAAGCCGGCAGGGGGCTCGTCATAGTCAAGACCCTCCCCAGAATCAGAATAATGACGTTCCGGACGGAGGCCGGCGATTATCCGGAAACTATCCAGCTGCTCCACCCTCTCCACCACACAGTCATCACAACGGCTCCGTAGTCCGGCACCACGGCACCCCAGCCACAGCCGGCATTCGGGATGATCTCTATCCCCGAACGACGCAAGGCACAGGATCAATTCCAACATAGAGGCTCGGCGCTACGACAACGATGATTTCTACGTGGGCCCAAAGTGCTTCGGACCATGCATCAGAGCTACAAAATTCCCGGAAGGATTTGCTATCTCAAGACATATCCAAGCCTACGATGGCATTGCTCGGCCAGATACCTGGCTATAGGACTTCTTCCAAGCTTGCTGCATCGTCAAAGGCAGAAACAACCTGGTCGCAACCAGATAACTCCCACTTATGTTGCGGAAGACGGCACGATCATGGCTCAATGAACTTCTGGAGAACACCATCCATAACTGGTATGACATGCAAAGTGCGTTCTTTCGAAATTTTGAAGGCACATATCGGAGGCCCTCTACGGTCGGAGACCTACAGCGTTGCACCCAGGAAGCCGGAGAAACTTGCCGGGACTACCTCGGATGATGGATCGACACCAAGAACTCCTGTGAGGGAGTAAATGATCAAACTGTGATCGAAGCTTTCATTGCAGGTCTCCCAATTGGTCTACTGCGTCATCGCTTGAAGTGTGACAAGGTCACTGATTTGGGAGAGATGATAGAAACATCGAGCAAGTATGCAGATGCTGACGACGATGCAGAGGGATTGCTCAATGCCCTAGCTGTACCTCAGTCGGCAAAAACAGGGCAACGAGCTCAGAAGCGCAAGAACACCTCGAAGGAAAAACCCAACACGGAAACAGCAGTGGTTACTACTGTTTCCGAGTCTGGAGGACGAGGAGGACGTGGCGGAGGCAGCGGGCGTGCCATGGGACTTCAAGGGTCCAAGGTAGAGGAGAACAGCAACCAGGCAAAACCTACTCTTGGGCCAACATTGCCAATAACCCATGTGTGCATCACCTAGACGCCAATGGGGGCGCGTCCCACACCAACGCTGAATGTCGTTTCAATGACGACATCAAAAGAGATGACACCGCGGGATACAAAGCTAAGCGGAAGAAGGGAAAGAAAAATCCCGAAAAGGACAAGGAGACCAAGGAAGATTCCGACATGGAGGAAGCTGATGCTTCAAATCCCAAGCCGGAAGGGCAGAAAACTTTTCCCACCAAGAAGGACACTTATGTCACTTTCTTCGGATCTCAACCAGCAAAGGTCAAGAAAGCAGTTCTACACGAGCTCAATGCAACAGTTCCGGCTGTCCCCCAGTATCTGGACTGGTCGGAAGTGGCAATCGCGTTTGATCGCGACGATCATCCGCCTAAGTTACATAGGCGAGGAAAATACGCCTTAATCGTCAACCCACTTATTGATGGTTATGGTTTCTCCAAGACCCTCATGGATGGTGGTAGTAGCATCAATATTCTCTATGTCGAAATGCTACGCCGGATGAAGATCTCGGAGACCCAGCTGAACCACAGCTCTGTGATCTTTCACAGAGTTGTCCCAGGAAGACAAGCTAATTCCCTGGGAGAGATCACCTTGGATGTTACCTTTGGAACTCCAAAGAACTATCGGACGGAAGCACTTTCCTTCGAAGTGGTCCCGTTCAAGAGCGCATACCACGCTATATTCGGATGTCCGGCTTACTGGGCTTTTATGGCTCGTCTGTGTTACATTTACAATATGATGAAAATTCCAGGTCCCAACGGCGTGATCACCATCAGGGGAGACCCGAAGAAAGCGCGAGAGTGCGAAGATGGAAATGCCGCCTTTGCCGAAGTCGTGTTGCACGCCCAGGAGTACTAGGAGATCAAGAAGAGCATAGATCCATCTGAGATGCCCGCAACGAAGAAGGAGGTGACAAAGCCAAATCCGGAGTTCAAGGCATCAGAAGAGACGAAGAAAGCACCGTTGAAGGATGATGACCCCTCCAAGGTGACCCATATAGGCGTAGGCCTAGATAGCGCATAGGAAAGCGCGCTCGTCAAGTTCCTCCAAGCAAATCAAGACATCTTCACATGGCAGCCATCTGACATGAGCGGAGTACCTAGGGAACTTGCTGAGCACTCTCTAAATGTAAACCCGAACGCGAAACCCGTTAAACAGTCCTTATGATGGTTTGGTGATGAAAAGTGTAAGGAAATAGCTAAGGAACTAGCGCAGCTCGAGTTAGCCGGATTCATAGAAGAGGTCATCCACACTGAGTGGTTGGCCAATCCTGTAATGGTCCCTAAAAAGGACACCACTGATTTAAGGATGTGTGTTGATTATACTGCCTTGAACAAGGCTTGTCGAAAAGATCCATTCGCTCTGCCTAGAATTCTTTGGAATACCAGCCGGAAAATTGTTAGGTTTCATTATGTCTCAAAGAGGCATAGAGGTGAACCGGGACAAAATCAAGGCTATACTCAATATTTCCAGGCCAACCCGCCTGAAGGACGTACAAAGACTAACTGGTTGCATTGCTGTGGTCAGTCAATTTGTAAGCCGGCTTGGAGAAAGAGCCGCACCATTATACAAACTCCTGAAAAATACCAAAGATTTTGTTTGGACTGATGAAGCTGAAGCTGCACTACAAGACCTGAAGAAAGTACTCTCATCTGCTCCTATCCTTGCAGCGCCGGAACCTAAGGAACCGATGTTGCTCTATCTTGCTGCGACAAATAAGGTTGTTAGTATCGTCATGGTAGTGGAGAGACCCGAGGAAAATCAGGAACTCCTAGTGTAGCGTCTGACTTACTTTGTCAGCGAGGTTCTGACAGAATCAAAACAGCGGTATCCGCACTATCAAAAGTTGGCTTACGGTGTTTTTCTAGCATCTCGTAAGCTACGACACTACTTTCAGGAGCATCCAATTACTGTGGTGAGCACAGCTCCCATGAGAGATATAATCAACAATAGCAGCAGTGCATCACCAAGTGGGGCATAGAGCTTTCAGCTTTCGACATTGAGTATAAACCTCGGACAACAATTAAATCCCAGATCCTTGCTGACTTTGTCGCTGATTGGACAGAGACAAAGGAGAACATGATCCTCCCTGAGTTGGAATATTGGACCCTCTTTTTCGATGGGTCTAAGGCTCATGAGGGGGCTGGCGTGGTGCTCAAGTCACCCCAAGGAGATAAACTTTTATACGTGTTGCAGATACACTTCATCGCGACAAACAATATTGCCGAGTATGAAGCACTGCTGCATGGAATCCGGATTGCTAAGGACATTGGCATATGACGTTTGATGTGTTACGGAGATTCGGATCTTGTTGCTCAGCAAGTGTCGGATATTTGTAACGCAAATAAACACATGGCAGCATATAAAGCTGTCGTGGATGATCTATCTAAATCGTTCGAAGGGTTTGAAGTTCAACACATCCCTCGAGCAGAAAATGAGGAAGCAGATGCACTATCTCGATAGGTTCTGCGCGGAAAGAGGTCCCGGATGGCGCTTTTCTAGAGCACCTCAAAGTTCCCTCAATAAAGGGAGTAGATGAGGAATATCCGACCAAATCCGACTCACCCTTGATAGCAGTTCTGGCTGTAATTCCCAGCTGGACTCAACCCTACCTCGATTATTTGGTAGATGGCAAATTATCCGAAGACGAGGTGCTGAGCCGACAGATTATCCGACGAGCAAAAGCCTATACTATTGTTAAAGGCGAGCTCCATAAACAGAGTGTTTCTGGGGGTTTTCAGCGCTGTGTATCTCCGGAAGAAGGAGTGGTAATCTTAAGAGAAATCCACGAAGGCGAGTGTGGTCACCAGGCTGCAGCCAAATCTTTAGTGGCAAAAGCTTTTCGACACGGATTTTTCTGGCTTACAGCTCAGGTAGATGCCGAATGATTAGTCAAGACGTGCAAAGGCTGCCAAAAGTACGCCAAGCAAGCTCATGTTCCGGCTGATCAGCTATGAACAATACCTATAACATGGCCCTTTGCGGTCTAGGGGCTTAACATGGTAGGACCATTTAAACGAGCTCCAAGTGGATTTACTCACCTCTTAGTGATGGTGGATAAATTCACAAAATGGATTAAGGCTAAACCTGTCACTAGTTGTGATGGAGCAACAGCCAAAAGATTTGTCGAGGATGTTATAATCCGGTATGGTTATCCGCATAGCATTATCACGGACAACAGGAGTAACTTTTCTATGGGAGAATTGGCTGAATTCTGCAACGAGCAAAATATCCGGCTTGACATTGCGTCAGTCGCACATCCACAGGCTAACGGACAAGTTGAAAGAGCAAATGGTTTAATTCTACAAGGCCTAAAACCGAGACTTGAAGCACCACTACGATGTGCTGCGGGGGCTTGGGCAGAGGAATTACCCTCTGTAATTTGGAGTTTACGAACAACTCCAAACAGGTCAACAGGATACACACCTTTCTTCTTGGTCTATGGCACAGAAGCAGTTCTTCCTAGTGATTTAATTCATACTTCTCCTAGAGTGGCCGCATATATTGAAGAGGATGCCGAGATTTCTCGACAAAATGATCTCGACTTAGTCGAAGAAGTTCGCGTCGTTGCTGAAATGAGATCTATAGCCTATCAGCAGAAGTTACGCAAGTATCATAGCCAGAGAGTCCGAGATAGATATTTCAATAAAGGTGACTTAGTTCTCCGGCTTGTGCAACAAAGAAAGCACAAACTTTCCACAATATGGGAAGGGCCCTTTTTAGTTAGTCGAGTATTGCACAATGGATCGTACTACTTAACTGACATGAGGCCAGTCAAAGAAAGACCTGCTACTAAGAAGAGAAAGTGAGCTGGAGGCAGTACAAATCCGGATGAGTTAGACAGACCATGGAATATTTCTCAGCTACGTCCCTTTTATTCATAGTTTATCCTTCTTTGTAATCATATATATGTACATGTTCTGTGAGAAATAAAAGTTTTGGTTGCCTCAAATTTTTCTGAGAAGTTCTTAACCATCTTATTTCTGAATGATCATGTCATAGTCGAAAATCCTAGAATGCTTGAAAGTACTTTATGCTCATGTTCGTTCTGGTTTAGATTTCCGATTCTAAAAATGCTACCCTCGGGTATAACTCTAAAGTTTCTAGTCTTTACTTTGGTTATTTGTCTGATTGCTGGATGCGGGCATTTTCCGAGTAGTGAATTGTTGGTACTGGAAGCCGGCTTTGTTTCCGAGTTTAAACTAGTTTAGCAATTGAGCTTCGTTGCTCGGCAAAGTTTCCGGTAGAAGGTTTAGCCGGCTCACGAAAGGGACGAGGCGGAAAGCCAGATAAATGATAAGTAGAGACGAAAAATACAAGTGCTTATGTAAACATTTCAGGCACACAAAAATTAAAGCCAAAAGTGCTGAGTAGATCAAAAGCTTAGCACTAGCAAAGTCATAGTACTTTAGATTTACAAAACGCATCATGTTCTTCCAGGATAATACATAAGTTTCTGGTCTATGATGCAGGAGGAGATGAAGGAGCTGCTGGCTCGCTGGTTACTCCGCCTTGATATCGTTTCGAGATGTCCGCATCCGAGGTGGTGCATTCATCATCGAAAACTTCTGTTGGTTCTTCTGGAGGAGGAGGCGGAGTATCCACGTGGGGGAAGAAGGGGATCTCGTAGCTGGTCAGGTCAGCTACGTGACACCCATATCCGGCGCAGGAGTGCATGATGGCTTGAAGGTCCTGCTCCTGGCCATCTTCGTCTACCTTGCAGTACCCTCTGGTCACTTGCCATATCTCCATGTTTCCATGGTGGCTCATGACCATGGTGAGAGCGTTTTGGCAGCAGTCCGTGCGTAGGACATGTTCCAGTCCCGAACAAGCTGCGGCATCTCGTTCGCCTTGTCTCGTACCTAAAAATCCGACATGCTTGGCATGTCCGGAATCTTGAGAGCTTTGCCGACGTCCTCAAGGGACTGGCGGAAGTCATGAAGCAAGTCACCGACTTGGGTAAGTCGGTGGGTGCGGGGTTCAGAGGAGGAAGAGTCCGTCAAGTTCAGAGGACCTATACACAAAACAAGTTAAGAAAAATCTGACATTGATAAAAGTCGAAGAAAGAGACAAGTCGGATAGATGGAACGTACCGAAAATTATTCTTGAGATCCGAGATTATTTTATCCTTCTCTCTGTCAAGCTCATTCTTGAGTTCAGCCCGGAGCGCCTGGGACATATCCTTCTCTCTGTCAAGCTCATTCTTGAGATCCGAGATTATTTTATCTTGAGCAGCGATCTTGCAATCACGCTCATCAGTGGCCATGGAGGAGGATTCAAGGACTTGAGCTATGCTCCTTTCATGATACGCCTTAATCTTATCCAGCTCTTGGCGAAGTCCCTTGTTCTCCACCACCAGGGTCTTGAGGTTCTCGGCCTCTTCAATCATGGCGACGGATTGTTTCACCAGCGCTGTAAGTCAAAAAGAACAAAAGTTCAGAAAAATTCGACATTGAAAATAACAAGGACAAGGTTTGAGACTCGGAATGTTTACCTTCGGCCTCATCCTTAGCAACTTTGAGTTCAGCATTTTTAAGACGGAGAGCTTTGATCTCTCTCCGCTTATCGCAGACATTGGTCAGTAATTCCTGGTTATAGGAACATACTTTCTGTAAGTCAGAATACCCAAAGTCAGAAAGCTACTTAAGACTCGGGCTAATATTTTTTAAATATCAGCACGAGCCTTGGGGGCTACACTAGTTCGTTCTTTGGCATCCTAATGAAGCATAAACCCGGATTGTTTATCCTACTTCATGCTTGGGGGCTAGAGGATATGATATAACATAATGGAAAAAACAGGAGTTGGAATTTCGACTTACATATTGCTCGTGGGTGACTTTATCCAAACCTGCATTCACTTCAGCAGCCACCTTCTCGGCGAGAGTAAGAGGAATCACTGGGGCTGTTGGAAACTCACCAGTCCTAATCCTCTCGTCGCGGAGGCGCACTTGAGCGAGAAGGTCGGAGAACTTGACGTCCTCTGCTTCTTGCGCTTCTTCCTCGGTAGATAAAGTTCTCTTCTCCAAGCATTGCTTGGCGAGCCGCTGGATTTCTTCAGCAGATTTCCAAGACAGGCCAAACTTGACCAGTCCCAGATTGTTGATGAGGTTTTTGGTGAAGGTTTCTGCCGAGGGATCATTACCCAAAGAGGGTTCACCCTTATCTAGATCTGACGCACCCGTGGTGACGTCAGTTTGCGAGCCAAGGTTCGCAGGCCCCGTTGAAGGAGCCGGATCTTCTGCAGTGTCCAGCGAGGTAACCAGCGTTGCAGAAGGTTGAGGGGCAGGAGTCGGAGGAGCCACAGCAGGGGAAGCTATGGTAAGCTTCGTCTGTCATAGCGGCTTCGAAGGAATCCCTTTCCCCTTGGCCTTGACAAGCGGTTTTGCTCTGAGAATGTAGTAAAGTCGGAAACATTACATCTCGGAAAGAAATTTGAGTAAAGTACAAAGGCAGAAAGTTGTGACTAAAAGTTACCTCTTCACGACAGGCACCTCCTTTGTGCCAACGGCCACTGTCGGAGCTTTGCGCTTCTTGAGCGCAAGGTCCGGCAATGGGACCACTTCTACCTCCTAAGAGAACTCCGGAGGATATCCTTCGAGCGGAGCAAGTTCTGACTCGGGGAGGTCAGCAAGCTGAAAAGAAGAAAATATATCAGTATTGCAGTATAACTCAAAGAATGAAACAAATAAAAAGTATACTGATGAAAGCTTACCAGCACTACGGGGTTATCCGCCGTGTGCATGTCCAGAGAAACCTCCGGGATTCTCCTCTCGATTCGCTCCTTGATCAACCACTTAATCTGGCTTATGTAGCCCTGTGTGGTGAAGGCTTTGGAGCTGATGCGGAGGGAATCTTTCGGGGACGACGTGATGGAGTGCATCAGTCGGGTTCCGTGGTACTGGAGAGGCTGGATCCGACGTGAGACCCAGCACTGAACCAAGTCAGATCCCTTTAGATCCTTGTGTTTGATTGAGTATTCGATCCTCCTCTTAGCAAGGATCAGATTGTCGGTGAGAGCCGGAGCAGCCTCGTCCCAAGAAGGTTGGGCCGTGGCGGCTCCGTCGATAAAAGCCGGCAAAGCGGTAGCTTTGTCGGGACCCAGAATATCCCTATGGTAGAAAAAAGTGGCCGGCCATTGTTTGACCGAGTCACTGGCTAGAATTTTGGGATAAGCCCGGTCGCGTCTAAGTGAAAAGCTGATAGTGCCCGTAATGTAAGGAACACTGGTGGTAATGGAATTTCTCCGGACATGGAAATAGTACCGGAAGAGAGTCAAACTCGGCCTAATGCCGAGAAAGCCCTCACAAAGCGAAGCATACGCACTCATATCTAAGAGAGAGTTGGGAGGAAGATTATGGAGTTGAACTCCGAAATGATCTATCACCTCGGAGAAGAACTCCGAGGGAGGAAAGGACAAACCTCTATAGAGGTGGGTGCCGAAGTGGACCCGCTCGCCGTCGTGTGGGTTGGGGACTTTTCAAGCAAGCCGCTCCGCCGGTGACGAAGCCCCTCCTTCTCCACGTTCTTGAGGCCCTCCTCGTTGAGAGCACAGGGGATCCAGATTCCCCAGAAGCTCTCTTTCTCCGCTACTGCTTCCGCCGTCGCCGCCTCCGCCACTGCCGCCAAGCTAGAGGAAGAAGATGAAGCCATTTCTCCGGCGAGAGATTGACCTAAAAGGGGCAGCGCTGGGAGTTCTGTGGGGAAGAACGAGGAAGCTCTGAGCACGCAGGAGGATTTGGAGGAAAAGAAACGGCAAAGGACTGGTGGAAAGGAGAAGGAAAAATCCAAACCCCTTATATCCACCTGACTGCGCCAAGATTCATGCAAATGCTACAATGTAACCGCCACGCGTCGTGGAAGGAACAGGGAAGGACCCACGCGATGATTGCATCGCCTCGATCTCCACGCACGCATTGAAACGACGCCTCGGTTCCACGAACCGCGGACCCACCAACGGTCGTGCTGACGGAATGCCTGTCAGAGGACATGACTTGACCATGACTTGTGTCAGGTGACGTTGGGAACCCAATTCCGGCTTAAGTTTGAAACCGAGCTGGAAAATCTGAGTAACCTACTGATAGGTCCAACTTATTTTTTAAGACCCGGATCGTATTTTTGTTGTGAAGTTTCAGGAACCCTTCAAGATTCTGCAAGCCGAAGATCAAGCTAGACGATGATAAATCCGACTTTGGACCTTGGAGGCCTCCGGGGGCTGCTGTTGGGGATATACTTTCCGGGTATCCTCACAGTTCCTCACTGACCAGGGTGGCCCACTTCGGGTTAGAGTTTTGCTTCACGGCTACCAGTGGAGAAAGACGGAGTCCAATCCGCCACGGAAGGCCCAGAAGACTTACCGACTTAGGCCCATAATGTTACTTGTAGTTCAAGATGTACTCTGTAACCGACTCTTAGTCGTAGCCGGATAGATCTCTCCTGTAAACCCTAGGCCGGATATCTATATAAGACATCCTAGGGAGAGCCTTTAGGGCAACACCTCAATAGTCTACAATCTCAACTCGCACAGGCAAAACCCTTGTAACCCATATTCCGCTCTCAGACATTAGATTGCTAGCAGGAGTAGGATCCGTCCAAAGCCGACGGATTCGAACCTGGGTAAACTTGTGTGCTCACCGTCCCGGAACACCGTACGTCTCACACCCCTCTCTTCCGCATGCCTCGAGGACCCCCTCATGGCGTACTTGTCATCAATCCGACGACACCCCATGCTTACTCACAATCTCTTTGACATAAATTTCCACTAATTTCTCAGCCACCGTTTCTAGGGGTATAATTGATTGTTAGATCATAATCATTAATCAACTCCAGCCACCGTTTCTACCTCATATTCAATTCGTTTTGAGTGAAGAAATATTTGAGACTTTTGTGGTCAGTATATAACTCACACCTTGCCCCATAGAGAAAATGTCTCCATCCTTTTAAAGCAAAAACAACTGCTGTTAATTCTAAATCATGGGTTGGATAGTTCACTTCATGTGGTTTCAATTGCCTAGATCCATAAGAAATTACCTTACGATCTTGCATAATCACACAACCTAATCCTTCCTTGGATGCATCACAATATACTGTGTAATCTTTTCCTAGTTCTGGAATTGCTAGGATTGCTGTTGTGGTTAATCTAATTTTCAACTCCTGAAAACTTGCTTCGCACTTCTCATCCCATATGAAAGGTGTATTCCTTCTTAATAATTTGGTCATTGGTCCAGCTATCTTGGAGAAACCTTATATGAATCTTCGATAGTAACCAGCCATACCTAAGAAACCTCGGATTTGCTTCACATTGGTTGGTGCCTTCCAATCCAGTACTGATTGGACTTTGGACAGATTTACAGCAATTCCATCTTTACTTATCACATGACCAAGAAACTCTACTTCGTCCAACCAAAATTCACACTTACTAAACTTATCATAAAGCTTATGTTCTCTTAGGATTTGTAATGCTACTCTCAAATGTTTTGCATGCTCTTCTGTATCTTTGGAGTATATCAGAATATCATCAATGAATACTATCACAAACTTGTCCAAGTAAGGCATGAAGATTTTGTTCATCAAATTCATGAATATTGTCGGTGCATTAGTTAGACCAAAAGGTACGACTAAATACTCATGATGTCCATACCTTGATACAAATGTTGTTTTAGGAACATCTTCGGGTTTAATTTTTATCTGATGATATCCTGATCTTAGATCAATCTTGGAGAATACTCCGGCTCCCTTGACTTGGTCAAATAGATCTTGTATCCTTGGTAATGGATACTTGTTCTTGATAGTGACATTGTTGAGATTTCTATAATCCCCACACATTCTCCGTCCACCATCTCGTTTATCCACAAAAATCACCGGAGTTCCCCACGGAGATACACTTTCCTGTATGAATCATTTCCGGGATAGTCATCAATTTGCTCCTTAAGCTCTTTTAATTCCTTTGTCCCCATCTTATATGGTGCTTGAGATATTGGTGATGTACCAGGTATGAGGTCAATAGTGAACTCTATTTCCCGATCAGGTGGCATTCCTGGTAACTCTGCTGGAAAAACATCTTGAAACTCCTTCACCACCGGAATATCTTCTAATTTGACATCCTTCATTGAGTTCAACTGCAGATCTACCATGATACGACTATGTTTATCCACCTGATAGACTATCCTTCCTCCACTTGGAGACTTGATTGAAACGGTTTTCTCTTCACAATTGATCTAAGCTCCATAGTCTATCATCCAATCCATTCCCAGCACTACTGCTATTCCTTTTAATGGTATCACATAAAGATCCGCATAATAGGTTTGACCACAGATTGAGATGACTTGGTTTAGTTTAATATTTCTAACTATCACGATCCCTCCAGCGGTAACTACCATCATAGGTTTTTCTAACGGTTCCCTTCTAATCCCGAATTTATCACAAAATTCTTCACATATGAAAGAAGTAGTTGCACCAGCATCAAATAAAACTTTTTCGGGATTTGTGAGAATATTGAGCATACCTATCACCGCCTGATTTGAGTTATCCACCTCCTCCAAGTTGCACAATTCAGCTTTCCTGTAGGTCTACCTCTCTTGTCATTATTATTTTTGGCATAACTTCCTCCTACACTTGCTTGTCCTCCACCTTTTGTGGGCCAACCTCCTGGTGGTTTGTTTGGGCAATCAGGCTTAATATGACCCTTTTGTCCACATCCAAAACAAATTATCACTGGTTTCTGACAATCCTTGTTGATATGTCCCGGAAGTTTGCAATTACGACATATGACATTCCTTCTAGGATTGAATTGTCCTCCAGTGTTGTTGCTACTCCTGTTGTTGTTGTAGGGTCTGTTTCTAGGTTGAAACTCCAGATTAGTTTTGGGTTTACTTGCCTGAATCCTCTTCGTTTCCTTCTTTGCTATCTTCCTATGGTCCTCTTGGACATTTTTGTAATCATCTTCAAAGGTTATAGCTGCATTAAGCAACTGTTGAAAAGTTTGGGTGTTGGCAAGCCTTAATTGCATCTTCACAAATGGATTTAGTCCACGCATGAACCTCTTCTTCCTTCTCGCCTCCGTGCTAACTTCTTCAGCAGCATAACGAGATAAATCACTAAACTCCTGTATACTTCATGACACTAGAATATCCTTGTTGCAGTTCTTCAAACTCCCTACGCTTCAACTCTATGATACTCTCCGGAACATGGTATTCAAGGAATCTTTGTTTGAACTCCTCCCAATTGTACTCTCTTCCTGGAGGTTGCATAGCTAGCTGACTCTCCCACCATGACGCTGCAGGTCCGGTCAATAGATGCATTGCATACCTCAACTTTTTTTCCTCATTGCATCCTATAGTTCTCAACTTTCTTTCGATATCTGTTAACCAGTCATGTGCATCCATTGGTTCGGGAGCAGATGCGAAAGGTAAAGGCCTGGTATCCTGGAAATCCGAAAGACTAACACCATGTCCATGAGGTGCCCTCTGATGTCCCACTCGGTCTACCAAACCCTCCATGAATTTGTTCTGGGACTCTTGCATCATTTGCATGTACTGCATAAAGTTCTGCTCCATCAACGGCCTCATTGGTGGTGGTGGTGGTAAATTCGCTTGCATTCTGGCATCTTCATCCGCCTTTTCTTTGGCTTCGCGCTCCATGCACTGCTGCTTAGTCTCGTTTTCTACACCCGTTTCCATACCCCCTAGTCCTGTAACATAAAGCGAATACTCATAATTACATCATGCATATGTGTTCTGAGCTCAACTTCGTGCACAGAACTAGTCACACAATGGAAAACAAGATCTAAATAAGAACCAAATATGCATTACACACATATTATACATTACAAACAATATAGTTTATACAACATGATTACAAGACCTTACTAATTAGCATTACATGCTCATGTGATACAATCCCACTTATTTATTTACATTAAGTCCTCTTACTCTAACTCTCGTATCCTACAGAGATACACCTAGTCAGAATCACACTTCCCAGAAGTTGCGTCGTTCATCGTACATACCCGGAGTGCAACCGTGCTGACGTGAAGTATGATGCACCATCTGTGGAACGACTTGCCTCTTCGACGGACGATATTCAGTATCAGAGACTTGACACATCATTCAGCTGAAGTGCATCCATACCTTCCAATTCATCTGAAGTATCTGACGAATCATCCTCATCACTTTCTTCCTCATCCATCTCCTGCATCCCAATTCTAGAGGAATCAATAGAATATTCCCCTTCCGGTGCCCCCCAAGTACTCTGCTGGGAACGATAGTCCTCAGCTATGATTGGATAGTGCACATTATCTAGAGTAGGATAATTTTCTAGTGACTCGAACACCCTTTCTTCAGGATCTTCCTCCTCGGACTCTACATCTTCCACATGGACATCTCTTCCATCAACAGAATAAGATCTTACACCCATGCGACTAGTCTGCCCGATATCTCCAACTGAATCTTCCACAGGAATTGGATTCCTTGCAGATCCATCCATTGATCCGTACCTCCATCCTTCAGAATTCCCAATAGGTAATTCCGAATCCTCGGTTCCCCAAGAACTCTGTGGTGCTGGATGACTAGTGCCCTCATCAGGATATCTAATGGGTTCTGGTATTGGTGAGTAAGGATATGGTGTAAAAGATGCTCGATCTATAGGTATATCCTTGAAAACTGGGTTAACCCTATCCACTGCTTTAGTCTCCAGTTTAGATGCTAACTTCTCCCTTCTTTCAGGATTCATTAAATCTTCTATCAACCTGATTTTCTATGATAACCTGATGTGTATTATACAAAGACCTGACCATCAGTCGATACAGATCCATAAACTTAGAAGCTAGTTTCGGATGCTTCCTTACTAAAGTAAGATGATCCGGTTCCGGTTCCTCGTCTATAGAGTCATGAGGAATCACAAAATATGTGCTTCCAGCTAATTCTTCTACTTTGTGTCCCCGAGCATTGGCTATCGCCTCCACAATAGCAACATGATATGCTGCTAGGTGACTTCTACCTTCCCCCATAGGTAAATTGTGATATAAACCAAGCTTCCTTGGTAGCTGGATGCTAACACGATATTTGTCTACTATTCACCCATCATGGTAGGTAATGGTATTGACTGGGATATTAGTTGTACAACCGAAAACCCTCAGAAGTTCTCGAAGCTGTTCAGTTAAAGCCCCCTGATAGTCATCGAGAGTCTCTTCTTTCCTTGACAAAGTCTGTTTTGGAAACTTTGGTGCCATTTCCACTGAATAGAAATAAATATAATTAGTATCCATTAATCATAATGATGCATCATATAAAGAATTATCGCACTAAAAAATATAACAAAATATTCCCAATTGAATATTCATCATATAATCTAGAGAACTCTTTACCGTTGCTCCTAGACTCCTACAGTTATTTCGCTTTACTAGGTTTACAACCTAAGGTCAAAGCAATTGCTCTGATACCATCTGCGGTGACCCAGCATACCACTGCATGTGTAGTACACTATAGTCGTTGATATGACATTCACAGAACACCGTTCCATAAATAACACATCCCTCAGAGTGGTACAATAGAAACATTGCGGGTCCATATTAAAAACTTACACACTTCATTATTACAAACCAAGAGTTTTCAAACTTCAAGTATTATGAAATTACAAACCAAACTTAAGTAGTTTCAGTGGAAGATATAAAATCCAAACTCATACTTCGAATTGAGCTCAACAACTTATTCTATATAGTTCCTGCTGCTCGGCTCAATTGGTTTACTAATAACTAAGGTAACTACGCTGACTCGTTGCCCTCCACTCCATAGCATATCTCGTAGTTCATCCCTTCAACTCCTATGGATAGGTCTGGTTCTTCGTAGCAGACATCCTCTTGTCCAACAGCTACGTACATCGAAGTGTCTTCTGGATTCTCAGAGTCTAAGCAGGGGTTCAAAGGAAAGAGTGAGTAACATCGTTACCCA
Source organism: Avena insularis (assembly GCA_023614405.1). Classification (NCBI taxonomy): domain Eukaryota; kingdom Viridiplantae; phylum Streptophyta; class Magnoliopsida; order Poales; family Poaceae; genus Avena; species Avena insularis. The sequence continues at coordinate 523,824,071 of CM042690.1, forward strand.
GCAAGTTCATTATATGCAAGGTGGGAAGTTTGATGCTCTATCTACCACCTCGGATGATACATCCTTGGTACTATGCAATTTTATTAAACATTTCTTCAAAGATTGATTTTATTATCAAAAACTATGCCCATCAGCCTTCAGAGGTTGACCAGAACTTCATGGAGTTCCTTTCCTGCCGCGTTCGTAGATCCTTCCCGGAACAGGGAGTAACATGTCACAATTCTTACACTCTACAGAGGTGCGTTGCTTTACCCATGAGAGACCAACTCCTTGTTGCACAACCGCGCGTACTTTCCCGTCCATAATTCCATGATGTGGGGCCCAGTAGGTGATCCAAGCTAATCACTGCCCTCTCCACGACCCCATATGTTTGCACTATCCTCCAAAGCTGACTACACCTCCGTTAAGCTTCCAACTAGGGCAAGCTATAACCCTGGTGAGTTCTCGAAGACTATGAAATGGTGATGCCCCTGGCAAGCTCCCTAAAAGGCCCAACTATACCTCCGGCAGCCACTCATAAATAATCTAGACACCAAAATCGTGGGGCCTAAGGGTGCCCACCCATATGTTGGATCCACACCGGGAATCCGAACGTCACGATAAGGTCATCTTGCCTCCATATGAAAGGAAGAAGATACAGCTGACTTCTTTGTCCCATTCCAAATCTCATGGTTAACGCGTAATATACGGCGCTAGAATCACTGATGACATGGGTTATTAAGCCTATGTGACTTATGCCATTGGAACCTTAAGTTCTATTGCCAATCTTTATCATCACTTAGGATGATAACTACAACTTATTTATTAGAGAAGATAATATTTTCTTTCTCCGAATCATAGATGATAACACACAATTTGCAATATCTTTGATAAAGACTCTTCAAAGGACATGAGCAAGTTATGAACTTGCCTTGTGACTACAACGTAGTGAAGTTGGATACTTCCACCTGACCTTGAGCTCCGGTTTCTACAAAGAACCATTATTGCCCGATAAGGACAATATTTAAAGAAGCAATATGTAATGCATAGTAATGTCATGCAATGATTTATTATCCGTTTCTTTGCGTGTTTTACCCTCTTAGTAAAAGTTTACTATTTTCTTTGATTAATAAAAGAAAATTATTATTAAAAATATGAACTTATTTATTTCTTTCTCTTTTAAATATTTACTAAAATTCCTTTAAGGAAATATGACTTAATTTGTATCACACTGAATTTACTTTTCAAAAATACAAACTAATATTTTTATATAATAGTATATTCATTTAGGATCTTAAAAATGAATTTTATTCAATTTTAAATGTTTCATATATTTTTATAAAATTCAAAAGTAATTGGCATCCTAGTAATAATAGCCCTAAATTTTAGTTGCCAAAAATTCTATTGATTATTTTTACTCAATAGAAAATATTTTTGTGAATTCATAGATATATTATTTGTATTTTTAAGATTTTTATTTATTTATCTAGAGTTGTTTTTATTTCAAGGGATATTTGTAATTATTTCTTTTTAAATAACTCTATTAACATATGGGCCTGGCCCACTGGGCTGACCCAGCCCAACATAACCCAGCCCACTTGGCCCGGTTAAGCCACTAGGGAGTACTGGGTTGCCCACAGGCCCAGTACCCCCACGCACTGACACTCCTCTCCCATCTATTTCTCTCTCTCGCTCACGCGGTCACCTCCTCCGCTCGCTGCCACTGCCGCGCACGAATCCGGCTAGGTCCGGTCGCCGTTGCCATCACCACGGTGCAGGATGGCTAAGTCGACGACGCTGCTCCATTCTGTCCAAGCACATCCGCTATTGGTGCTCCCTCCTGGCCGTGCTGACCCCTACCCGAAACTAGGGTTAGGGTTTGGCCACCCTGGAGCATCAGTGATGGTGCGCTAGGATTTCTCATGGTGTACCCTCCTCTTCTCTGGCGGTTCTACCGTGTTGTATGCGCGGGCTGCAGCGCCCCTTCGTGGTGCTCCTCGTGCCGCCACTTCTGCTCCACCACCGGCCATTCCTCTGCTTCCTCTTTAGTTATTCTTGCGAGGATCTTGAGTAAGTCTGACTACTCCCCCTTATGTGCTCCTCTCTTGTGCTCTAGCTACTTCCTGGGCATGACGAACACGAGTAATCCCCCTGTCTAGGGTCCATACCTTGATGCCATGTTTATCTAAGGCAGTTATCTTGCGGGATCTAGCTATGTATACCCCACTGTTATACTGTGATGTTCATTATTGACAGTTGTTTCTGTCAGTAGTATGTTAACTGAACTTTATCTTCTACCTTGTATGATAGCTATGATCTGATTGAGATTAGCTCGCTGGTTCTTGTTGATATACTTTGGTAGAAAGAATTGTAGTTGGATATTTAGTCAAATTACCCTCTGATACATGCCCATTACAAGATGCAGATCTATAAGCTATGATTCCTAATTGTCATGTTTAGGAAAATGATTAGATTTCTGTTGCAGTATTGGATTATTGAAGCCTTGGTGGAAACCACTTGGTTAAGATAAGCTTTTGTGATACCCTCAATGGAGTGGCACACTGACTTCATCTCAGAACTGAGCTGTTTTTTATTCATGTTCTATTGTACCTGAGAGTTGCAGATCCTTCTATTGAATAGCTTAGCCTATGATGCTGGTCTGAGGAAAAACCATAGGAAAGTAGCCATATTTACCTGCTGCTTTACTTCCTTGATGATCTGTGATGGATAGGCTGTTATAAGAAGATTAAGGTTTCAAGATATGTCATTTCTGTGGTGCTACCATCCATAGGATGTGCCTAGAAATGTTTAACCAAAGATGCTTGTGTATCTAGTTATAAAACTAGAGATTCCTCTCCAAGATCAGTGATGCAAAAGCTGAGATCTTGGTAGTAGCTGGTAAAGATTTATCATTTGCCTTTTTATCTTTCTTCTAGGATGGATGTACACCTCACTTGGGTGTTTTTCTGAGAAGATCAAATAAACAACACATGCTCCATTGACTCTATAATGACTTGATCATGTGGTGGTGTTATTTGTACTCACCAAATTACTTGATGGTTGATGAGGTTGTGGTGTTGCTTGCTGGCTTGCTCTAGCTCTGCACCTCCTGGTGCTGCTCCTCTGATTTTGTGCTTGACCTTGCTATCCACCTGCTCCACCCCTCCTTATGTTACCATCTTGTGAAGAACTGGTGGTTGATTTGGGTAATCTAGTGGAGTATTTTGGCTATGGTTCCACAAGCTCAATAGGCTCTGAGTGAGTGCTTGAGAAGGAGAAGGAGAAGTGAGTTCTTGTACTTTGCTTCGACTGGTGCTCTATGTGAGTGCTTGTACTGCTGTTGTTGGCTTGATAGCACACTCCATGTAGTTAGTTGACTAAGTTGTGTGTCTGTGTGAGTTGTGCATGTGGATCAGCTCAAGTAACTTGGCTTTTACTATTACCTATTTACTTGTTGATAGCCTGGTGAAACTTACTTCTATCCACTTGGCTTCTACTGGAGTCTCTGAATATTTACTGAAAGAACAGATACTTCACCATTAGTGAAACTTGCCCCTTTATTTACTCAATGATGTAATAGGAACAATGCATTTCACTATTCACCACTGGGAGTAAAACTATCTAACTAACCCTTTATTTTCCTTCTAGTTGTTTATCTTCTTTGCAGGAACAAGATTTGGACATACAAGATTTAGTATAGGAGTAGATAGGTAGTATAGGTTTTAATTGTAACCTTCTTTGTATTCTTTTTGTAAAAGACCTTGTAAAGATATTATTACAATTTAAGAAAGTTTGATTTCTGTTCTTTGTAACCTTATACTTTTGATGTATTTATGATCAGTTGTAACCTCATTATGAAATAAAGGAATAAGAATTTATTTCTTATTTAATTTTCATTGCCTTTAATCCTTATTATTGATTACTATTTCTATACTATAATCAAACAATGTTAATAAGGTTTTCTTTTGGAAAATCCTTCAATATTAATAACTTCTAATACTCAAATATTTTCAAATGGATTTGAATTAAAAGTAATTTCCCCAAAATCTTAATACTGCCTAAAGGTCATGTCAAAATTCATAGCAATCACTAAGCAAGAGTTATTCCTACCTCTAGTTAGCGAAAGAAACTCTGATCCCTTTAGTGTTTTGTTTAGTGAAAAATTTACCCTGATTTTACAGATGCATGCATGCACAAACTTATATTCCTATTTCTACCCTTCGTTGGATCCTAATGCTAGCATGTTACATTCTTATCCTCGGCTAGGACGACGGCGAGAATCTGGGCGGTTGGTTCCTGGTGATGCCGGTGATTCGCATCCAGCGATGGTGCAAACCTCCAGCGAGCTGCCTGTGTGCGTCGTGGTGACGACGACGGCAATTTTTCCAAAAAAAAAACCTATCCTTTCCAGGAACTAACCTACAGTCCATCCTTGGTCCCACCTGCAAGTGAGAGCGAAATGGTACCTGGGTTGGGCTGCTACTGGGCCGATGTTGTTGGGCTGGTGTGGGCGGTAGACAAACAGAGAGAAACTCTAGGCCGGCCTGCTGGCTCGGCCAGGTTCTTTTTTTCTTTCTATTTCCTTTTTCTATTTTCTGTTTTGTTTTCAGATTTGTATTTTCACATGTGCTTTGTATTCTTTCCCATAGAGATGTATTTGCTAAGAAGTTGTAGCAATATTGAAATGTATTTAGTATAATTTTGTGAACTTTTATTATATAATGTTATAGTTTCTTTATTTTCATTATAGAGGTCCATTTCCTTTTAATAATTTGTAAAGACCTTTGTTATGAATTTAATTTGCATAATAAACCATAACTTATAAAAGGATTTATTACTACTCATTCATAAAACTTGATTCTCATTAACTTTATAGTTTTAAGGAAACTTTTATATGGTGATCCTTCATTATTATATGATACATAAAGTTCTGAGGAATTAATATGGTTACTATTATTCCCATGAGATTAGGTGATATCAAAATGTATATTTTGTTATAACTTGCATAGAAGTTAGGATTTAAAAACTATAAATGGGTACCATGGATAATAACTCATCTTAGAGTAAGCTATTGAGATTTCTTCCTAAGGAGATCTTGCTAGTTTATAAAACTTGGTTTCTATTAAGGTTTAAGACAATAAGGTGGACAAGGCTTCCATCTATAAACACTCATCTAGTTCTCTAATTATCTCTTGGAAGCTTTAATTGTCCAAGAGGTATTGTTAAGTGGTTACCTAGTAATAGGAAATGGTTTCTCTATCCATTTGATTCTAGGGTTTTGAATAATGAAGTAGACATGGGTCTTGGCATGGCTACATGTATAACTAACTAAAGGTTTCTAAAGAATTCTTACCTCAATACTTCACTAAGCTTATCTTGAGATAAGGAATTCCTTTCCTAAATATACTCCATATATATTTCTTATATTATTCACAAAGATCACATCTTCCTGAATAAGACAATCATATGACTCCACCATATCCATCATCACATGATGACATGGTCATGCCCCTTCAACAGTATTCCATCCTTACTCCTAGTATATAACTCCTCTTAATCAACTACCATTGATACACCTATCAATGTAGCTATTGCTAACTCCATCTATTAACTTCCTTAACTTCATCTTGCAACCCTTCCAAGGCTTACAAGATTATAGTTCTCTCTATATCACATGTGATAACAATCCTCTGGAATAGGTAGGGTACTAATCTCCATAATACAAGTTGTTCTTGTATTAACTTGGTTAAACTATTATACTTCCATCTACTCCATACAACTTATGTTATATACTTCATTATACTCTAGCTTGACTTCTCATGATCAAGGTAGATGATTCATCTTACTAGGGCTTTACCTACTTTGATATACTCACCATTATTCTTTATCAGCTAGTCATCTATTCTCAAAGAACTTGAGAATAATGACCACCATCATTTGATCAAACAAGCTTAGACTTCTCATTGTCTGGTCAAGATGTATTATCCACTAAGTAGTAAACTTGTACTAGTGTTTCTATAAAGCTGATCTTGTTAAAGAAGCTTACTTCATATCTATATCTACTTGGCTTAACAAAATTATCATTGGATATTCTAATACTACTAGCTTTATCATAGCTCAATGATCACTAGTTACTTCTTGGGTTTAGATACTGCTTCTAGTTAACTCATGATTGAGTGAACACCTCCAACATCAAATGGTTTGATCACCACTAAAGATCTCATCCATTGGTGATGGCACACTCTACCATAGCTAGTTCCTCCTTCTTATTAATTTACCTAAGGTTTTTGGAAGGTAACACAATAGGTCAAAGTCTATGAGTCAACAAGTGCTAGGTTAAGAATTGATCACACACATTGATGATCAATAGACACTAGGACTTGGTTAAATAGGATTGTCACCTCTTAGAATCATATTAAGGGTATGTGCTGGATGGTCTTGGCTTGACTTCCTTTTCTACTCTTATTTGTGATAAGAGTTAATGTTTAAAAACTACCATGATACCATGGTAAGAACAACTATAACAAGCAAGTGTATCAAGATTTGGTTATGGAGTTTCTTTTACTTAAATTATATACTTGACTTGGTATTCAAGGTTTGTGGTAGATAATACCTTGATATCATCTTTAGAATATTAAGTATTCATCCATGAATTGTTGTATGGAATACCATGTAATGATCTCTAGAAGATCGTGTACTCCTTATTAAGTAGTGTGTTGTGACTTAATTTTATTACATTTGATATACCCTTAGATAAAATTATATTACCCAAAGATAAGGTTTTAGCAAAGGTCATATTGAAACTTATCACAGTCAACTTGATGATCTACTTCAGTTCCACCAAGTTAAGAGAAGCTTCAATCTCTTTGACAAGTTTTATTTAAAAGCGCGAAAATTATTCGGATTTTCTATGCATGAATGCAATGCACACATCTGTGTTCAGCTTATTTCTAAGCTCTAATGTTGGGATGTTACAGACTCTCCCCCTTAAAATAAACTTCGTCCCCGAAGTCCGTACTCTCTTGCGTTTCGGAATGAGGAGTTGACTTGTATTGATCACGGCAATTCTTAACTCCATTGTGATCATAATTGGGGATAATTGTGGTATCCCATATCCACATATTTTTCCTTGAATTCTCTTCATACTTGACAATATCCACTATTAGTTCTAATCTATCCTACAGTTTCTTCTACTATAATCTCTTGGATTATGACCTTACATTCCTACTTAGAATTGGTTGTGGACACATTTCGTCCATTCCAATCCCGTTTTCCTACTATTTTACTCTATACTATTTTAGTAGGATCTACTCCTTCTGAAGGGCAATTTACGAGTTGTTTCTTTTAGAACTAGCCCACTAGGTTTAATCTATTGTATCATCTTCGATCTTTCATCCAGACGTACTCTTGGAAATACTTTATAATGAGGGCTTCACATAACCTTATGAGAATAAGGCTTAACCTCATCATAACTTTGTACTTCTTCTCCAACCTTTAGTCAGAAAGTTAGACAACAACACGTCAGTGTTTATTTTGTACTCTCCCCCTTGGGGTTTCCTAATGGTTTATAAACTACATGTATAATACCATTAGTTAAGGTATTGGTCTCTGTCCAGCTTATATTTTTCCTTTGGAAGGTCTCACGAAAGAATCTACGGTATATCCACACAATTGTGGATCTCTGAAAGAAATCTTCCGACATTACTTGACTTACTCTTAACCTTCTGGACATTTTCGCTTTGGTAGGCCTGATTTCACGAAACGTCTCGAAAGACGATTTTTAGTTGTATCAGATCTAAGTTAACTTAGGCCAAGTTTTATGCTCTTTAAGTCATACACAGATGACCTGATTAGCGAAACTGTTAGGATACCAGCTACGGATACTTAGCTGCGGATCCTCCTAGGTGTATGGATTACCCTATGGGTTTTTGACTTCTTATTGGCATTCTCTCTGAATTGTCAGAGCTTGAATACCACCCTTATTCAAAGACTTCTTCTTTGCACTGATTCATGATATTTCCATGAACTAGGTACAACTACTTTATTAGCTTCTTAGCAATATCACCTACTTGGAGTGAACTTAACTCATCCTTTAATGTTGCTCAACACCTTTTCTGCACTATTATGCCTCCTTATTGCCAGCTCATAATGAGTTGGGGTTGATCCATCCTTCAAAATAGTGTTGATACACCTTATATTTAGCTTCCTTCTTCTTGCAAGTCTTCATCTTGATCTTCAAAACTCGTCACTCCCTTACACTAATTCCCTTTTCTATCTAGGTCCATAACATCAAGTAATAACTTGCTGATGCAACATGCATTTCCCACCAAGTCAAGCTTCATGCACAAATCTAGTCAATCAAGAAGATGCAAGAAAAACCGAAAAATCCAAATGTGGTACATATAACACACATCACTCTAAGCCCGTAATATAGTAGTTGAGTATAATACCTCTAGAATTCAGGCTTAGCTGTGTAGTATATGACACCTCCTAGTATAGATTTACATCATGATACTTAGCACTTAAGGGTTAAACTTTTTCTTTGTCTCAATATCTACCCAAATTGCTCAGTTGCAATAGGATAATTTTGAGCAAAGTGGTCTCACTCTGGTTCTGACTAACCTATTTTGTTTCCTTTGGGACTACTAAAGACTACCCATTTTCCACTCTATCGTAAACTATCCTCACATGATCTCTCAAAACTACTACAACATTATAGTTACTGCCTTAATGCAAAAATTATCGTCATATTATGACACTTATGACTTATATCATAGACCTTCACTGTTCCTTACTTACTATTATTACAAGATTTGTTACTGAGTACTTCTCCTAACAACACACTTTATCATGGTCTCGGAGCTATTCTCACCACTAACTTGTTAAGATTTACCTAGTCATCATGATTAAAGAGCTAATCTCATCATGACAACTCTTCTTCTTAGCTTACTATTAATGATTCTTAACAAAATTCTACTCCATCACATGGAATTCTCAAGTGAATTTCACATGATTTACTTCCAATCGTATCTATACATACTCTGATGGTCTACCATGTATGGTATAGTGGTATCCACTAGTGGTAATACTGTGCTACTTCACAGGGGTTCTAAATATAGACTCCATCACTAATACTACTCCACATGATATCCTACACTTAGTCCTAATCTTCTTTGAGATCTTAACTTACTACAGATATCTTATAGGTGTGATACCTATTTAGAACTACTCTAGAATAACAATTCTCTAGAGAAGATAGATAACTAATCCTTAAGAAAGATGATAAAAATATCCAACTTAAGTGTGACAAGGTTTATCCTCAAGTGGATATCCATCACGAGTCTTGGTTTAGATAAGATGGCTCCTATAGTCACTATCCAACCTATAGATCTCCTAAAAGGGTTTTAATCCTAAGGTCAAAGCATATGCTCTGATACCAGCTGCTGTGACCCAGCATACCACTGCATGATGTAATACACTATAGTCGTTGACATAACACCAATGAAACACCGTTCACTAGTATTACATCCCTTAGAGTGGTACAACAGAAACACAGCAGGTCCAAGACATGACTATAGATTACAACTCGACTCTTTACAAAAGTTCCAGAGAACACTCTAGGTTAAAGAGGAGGAAAATAACTTCTTACAAATAAGAACCAGAATTAACAACTCCGAACTATCTGGCTAAAAGCACTAATATCTAAACCATAAGGCTTGCAATTCCTACTAATGCAATGCTCTATAGAAGTAGGTTTTATGGCTAGAGTATCTACTCTTATCTAAGCAGAGACTTCGTCTTCACTTCGGTTGATGAATATGTTGACTTCATGGACTTTATTAAAGATCTTGAGCTATTGATGATGGTTTCTTGAGTAGAATTGATGTTAACGTTGTCTTCAACGGCTTAGAACCTAGCAAGGGTTAAGAAGGTACGGTTGAGTACGAGCGTACTCAGCAAGTTCACTAAAAAGGAGTGTATGATGCACTATCTCTACAGCCACATACCAAAGGTCGTAGACAATGCAGGTTTTCGTAAACATTTCATCAAAGGTTGCTTTTATTCTGAAAACTATGTCCGACAGCCTTCACAGGTTGACCAGAACCTTCATGGGGTTCCTTTCCTGCCGCGTTCATAGCTCCTTACCGGGACAAAGAGTAACATGTCACAATTCTTACACTCTGCAGATGTGCGTTACTTTACCCATGAGAGACCTTAGCTTTGTTGCACATCCGAGTTGCATTCTCATCCACACTTCCTTGGTGTGGGGCCCAGTCTAAGATCCAAGCCAATCACTGCCCTCTCCACGACCCCATATGTCTGCATGATCCTTCAGGGCTGGCTACACCTCCTTTAAGCCCCCTTTCAGGCAAGTTACAACCCTGATGAGTTCCTAAAGACTCTATGAGCTGGTGATGCCCCTAGCAAGCTCCATAAAGGTCTGACTATACCTTCGGCAGCCACTCATAGATAATCTAGACACCAAAATAGTGGGGCCTAAGGGTGCCCACCCATATGCTAGATCCACACAAGGAATCACAGCGTCATGATAAGGTCATCTTGCCTCCATATGAAAGGAAGAAGATACAACTGACTTCTCCATCCCATTCCAAATCTCATGATTAACGCATAATATACGGCGCTAGAATCACTGTCGACATTGGTTGTTAAGTCCTAGATATTATGTTCCTTTACCACTAGAACTATATCAATAGATTATTACCATTTGGTAAATAATCCATAATCATATTATTATGAAAAGAGTATTTTCTGTCCTTTTTGAAATGTAGGTGATGACAACATTTGAGTTACAAGCATTTGATAGAAAATAATCAAAGGACATGAGCAAGTTGTGAACTTGCCTTTTGTGATTGCAAGATTATGCACTCACGGTCTTCAATACAATAGAAGATCCAAAATCTGGAAATAGCATCATTGGTCCGGTAAGGACTAATTTTGAATGAAGCAAGATGCAACTATGCATAAGTAATGCAATGCAATTTGATAGACGCGAATCCCTAGAATAGTCGTATCTGATCTAGGGTTTGGAGTTTGTGATGAGTTCTTTGGAATGTGTTGCACTTTTATATCAGCTTCACATTTGTGCTTCTTATTAAGGCTTGTGAGAGTGTGTGAAACAATATGTAAGTATAACAAGTAGTATACAATACTAAAGCATTCAAATGGAGCATGGTATCTGAAATATTTCTTAAACAAGATTAAGATTTAATTAGAGCGTTTAGATAAGCGTTCAAGGATTACTTTTAATGTTTCTTAAAAGAATAACTCTGGAGGAAAATCACACTTAACTAAACAAAAGTATTTAAACTATAAATTAACACTCTTAGGCTTTCTTGCTAATTATAATTCTTAAACAAGAAAGAATTACTTTATTTGAATAAAAACTACACTAGTAGTTGAGACTTATCTATCTTGGTCATTATATGGTATTATAACTTGGTTCACTTTATAATGTTACTTTAAGGTTAATTAAGAGTGGTAACACTTCTATTTGAGGCATATTCTCTTAACATTATCGTTGAATAGAATTCTTGATTTATTTACAATTGAATGGGTATGATTCATAATGTGGAAACTTCATTGGTTAACCACTCCCGAATTATCTTGGAATATACTTATTAACTTGTGAATGAAATAATAGTAAAGGTTTTAATAAGTCAAAATATTATTATTGAGGATTTTATAATTGATAAACTATCTTTGGAGAGAAAATTTTACCTAATTCTGAATGGTAGTTTTAGTAAGTACAACTTAAAATGGTTAGACTTATGTTAGTTTCAATTAAACATTATTTGAACTTGTTATTACATTTTTAGACTCTAAACAAATAATGGTAAAGACAATAGTAAAGGTTTATATATTTTCAATGAATTAAAATAAAAGAAAAGAGTTTAAATAAGTTTTATTAGACCTCTGCCTTTTATTTTACTTCAAAAGTGAGAGTTGCCATTTGTAGCATCCCAAAATTTTCATCTGAAAACCATCATCATTGTATTCATATCATCGTGGCATGTACTACTTTGCATTTAGTTTGTCCTCCAAAATTTTGGTGAAATTTCGAGGAAATTTGGAGCCCTTTTGCTAAATCCAAAACCTAGAAAAAGAAATCTAAAAAAAAGAAAAAGAAAAGGAGGGAAAAATTTAAACAGCAGCAGCACTTCTGGCTTTTTCGTCCCAAACTGGCCCAACCAGCCCACCTGGGCCACTCTCCCCCTCTCTGTCTTTTCTCACGCCCCCACTGCACACCCCCACCCACTTACCTCCTGGCCCCACGCCCACGTCGATGCCACCTCATCTTCTTCCACGCGAACGGGCTGCACCTCCTCCCCTCCTCTGTCGTTTCCAAAACCCAGCCGAATTCAGGTGTTTCTCGCATTAATCCCCCACGGCGACCGCCCCTTCTTAATCCCCTCCCCTCCCCGTCAGTTTCCCCTTAGCCACTTCCCCTAGAGAGCCCCCAGGCTCCCCAATTACTAGCTCGAACCTTCACCGTCCGAAGCAACTCCGGCGTCGATTCCGGTGAACTCCGGCCACCATGCGCCCTCCTCTCTGCCCTGTCTCATTTGCCGTGTCCTGGCACGTCTTTTAACCCCGGCCGCGTGCCTTCTCTTGCTCCAGGTCGACGACATGGTCTACTCCGGCGAACTTCCTCTGCTGCCGCCGTCCATCGAATTTTCCGGTGAGGTTAGGGTTTCTGCCGCCCCTTTTTAGTCTCTGCTAGATCGTGCTGACCCGGGCGCACACCACTGACCCCTTTTCTTGCTTGTTCGAGCCCCAGATCGTCGACACCGATGCAGAAACTCGATCTCCGCCGTCGACGCAACTCCGGCGAGGGATCGTGATCGAGCCAGAGCACCCCCACGCCACCGTGACCTCCATCGAGACCGCCACGACCGCCTCGACCTCTGGTAAGTGTCCACGGACCCCCTTCCCCTGTAGAATCGCCGGAGCACCACCGTCCGATGAGCCGCCGCCACGCGCAGAGAGTCAGCGCCGCCAGTTTGTGGTTGTGCGCTGAGCACCGTTCGATCAGATTTTAGCGGTTAGGATTAGATCGACGACCGAAGCGGTACGTTCTGATCAGCACCGAACCGGTACGGACCAATAGGATTGCGCCACGTTGCCCAGGCTATCTGATTAAATAGAAAAATAGACAGATTATGTATTAAACTTAGAAATTCAATAACTTTTGATCCACAATTCAGAAAAATGCAAATTTTGTGTCTATGGATTCATAAAAATAAGACCTTTATTATAGAGGCCTTGTTTCACACTTTTGCTTCTGAAAAATTGAAATTATAGGCAGAACCTTTTTAGGAGTATTTTGCTCATAAAAATTATTCCATAAATTGTTTTTGGGTATTTCTTATGCCTTTAGATAGAGTATTTTAACCTTTGTACTATAGACTCTATAAGTTTTAGAGTTGTGATCATATCATTGCATTTTGCATGCATTCATATTTTTTGTAATGTTTTATTGATTGAATTATTGTTGTTGTATTGTTCTTTGTGTAGATTGTGTGGATTGTGAAGTTTATTGCTGTGAGGATTGTACCTATTCCCCTAGCTTCCAAGGCAAGTGATATTTCATCTTATGTCCTATTATTTTCACTATTGCACTAGTGTTATTTTGGTGGATCTTAGCATGATAGGATTATTTATATGTTACTATACTATGCTATGCTATCCTATAGATTATATCTTGGTAGTATTTCCCTAGTTGAAAGACTTCATATGCTAGAGTGCTTAGCCATGCTATTAGAATTCGTGGGGGGGGGAATACATATCAAGGTAGTATGGAAGGATATTATTTTGTTTAACTAAGAAAACAAGTAATGTTAATGAAACACCTGGGTGGAATGGGACTTGCTTGGATTATGTTGAGTGGTTACTCAGGGGCCATTTCTATGGTCAGCTGGTGTATCACACCTGTGGACGGCCACCCAGGAATAAAGATATTGGAGACGTTCTTATCACGAAGCTTCCAGTGCAGCCACATGGCATATGCACTCTGCCTTGACCAACTAAGTTGCAAGAACTCAGCCAGACAGACAGAAGGTGGTAGTTATGATAGGATGGAACGCGTCCGTGGTGGTCTGAGGGATTGCTTCTGAAAAGTCTCATCTCGATGCATGTCGAGTCTTGTGGGGAAAGTGCACCACCTCTCGAGAGGGTAAAACTAAGTACTTAGCCGTGTCCCCGGTTATGGACAATTTCTGAGCCTCAAGACAGTGAAGCGGTTCGATAATCTCCTCATCCAAATTTCTCTAAGTTAAAACTTGTGGGTGAACATGGGTAGAGGTTCAGTGATGTCTATCATTGGTACCTTAGTGTTTGAAAGAGAATACTTACTCTTCAAAAACTATGAGTTAAAACTTGCTTTTAGCAAAGTCAGCCAAAACCACACTTAGCCATATATTCATGTAGTTGTTGGATTATACTAAGTATCTATGGTACCACTTGCCAATACAATTCCAAATGTATTGACCCTTTGTGGCTGTAACTTATTATATTGCAGGATACTCTAATGATGAGTAGGGTTGCGGGTCTATACTCAACATGCTTGCCTGTGGCGCATGAAGACAAATACTCTATTATTATACTATGTAATGTGAACCTTGAGTATCATTATCCTTGGGCTAAGTGAGTTGTATGAACCATTATACTCCTGGATATGCGATGTAATAATGACCTTTGTTTCTGTGTACTTCATCTTAAACTGTGGGTGCTAGCATTTCGATCCAGGGACTAGCACTACAATCAGAGGGATCTTACCTTATTATGGTGAGATCTTACACCATTTTTGATGTGTAGAATTTATTTTTATGATCATTTTGGTATATTATAAGTATTTTTGTGATTTTTAAATAATAAGATATGATTTTTATAAGTTTTATCACTTTATAAATAACTAGTAAATAATAAATATTAGTTACGTGATACAAAAATAATTTAAACAAGTTTGTAAATGTATATTTTGTTTTTATAAGAATTTTGGTAGATTATTTATATTTTTCTCATTTACCAATATTAAAATATGAATTTTCAAAGAATTATTACTTATAAAATCTTTATAAAATAATTATTATTTAAACAGTTAACACGATAATATTTTATAATAAAGTTAAATTATAGATTTTATTTTTCTAAGAATTTTGATATATTATATATATTTTTCTAAATTATAAAACAAAAGATATAGAATTAACAAGATTTAATCCTTTTATTAAAATTCTGGAAATTATATTTATCTTTAAACTTATTTTGTTTTATCTATTTATTAACAGAGAATACTTTTCAAACTATTTCCTACTCTACCCAGGGTCACTGACTCGTGGGGTCAGTACCACGTCAGCGGCCACCTAGGCACTGACCAAGTCAAATGAGGCTGGCGAGCCGGGATGACATGGGCGTGACGTGAGTGTGACGTCACCTCGCCAGCCACCACCAGATTGTCACCAGCGACAAGGTATGCGAGCACGCGCTTGGCTATGAAGTGGTGCATTGGAACGAGCAGAGCACGACGATTCTAATAGTGGTGGCGCCGCCCGGAGATGGTCACCGGAAAGTGGTCACCGACGGCGAACAACGGCGACGGTCTTGGGTGCTCGTGGCGGGAACGACTAAGAAGGAACGGAAGATAAAGGATAGGTGTGTGAGGACCGGTAGCTCACCGGGAAGCTGAAGGACATGACGATGAGGTAGGAGGAGATCGGAGACGACGACACGATCAACGGCGGACCTCATCGGAGATGATGAAGAAGACGGCATGGGGCTCGATTCCATGAACCCCGGTTCGATTCCTTCAGCGAGACGACATAGAAGATCATGGCAGAGCTCCTGGGTTACTCTTCTGGTCACAGGGCGGCTCAAAACGACGGTGATTTGGGGTGGCCGAGAGCTAAGGTTTCGGCCGTGTGGGGGATGGAGACAGAGAGATCTTCAGAGAGGGAGCGAAGTGAGGATGAGGACGAGGAAGGTGTCGCGGTGTCGTTCTTATCCTCGGCTAGGACAGCGGCGAGAATCTAGGCG
This sequence comes from Avena insularis, assembly GCA_023614405.1. NCBI lineage: Eukaryota > Viridiplantae > Streptophyta > Magnoliopsida > Poales > Poaceae > Avena > Avena insularis. The sequence goes on from CM042690.1 coordinate 523,840,103, forward strand.
GTTGGTTCCTGCTGACGCTGGCGATTCGCATCCAGCGACGGCGCAAACCTCTAGCGAGCTGCCTGTGTGCGTCGCGGTGATGACGATGGCAATTTTTCCAAAAAAACCCTATCATTTCTAGGAACTAACCCGCAGTCCATCCTTGGTCCCACCTGTTAGTGAGAGCGATTGCCCAAGTTGGTCTCTTGGGCAATGATCTTTGTTGGGCGGTGTGGGCATGAGAGAACTCTAGGCCGGCCTGCTGGCTCGGCTAGGTTCTTTTTTTCTTTCTATTTCCTTTTTCTATTTTCTGTTTTGTTTTCAGATTTGTATTTTCACATGTGCTTTGTATTCTTTCCCATAGAGATGTATTTGCTAAGTAGTTGTAGCAATATTGAAATGTATTTAGTATAATTTTGTGAACTTTTATTATATAATGTTATAGTTTCTTTATTTTCTTTATATAGGTCCTTTTCCTTTTAATAATTTGTAAAGACCTTTGTTATGAATTTAATTTGCATAATAAACCATAACTTATAAAAGGATTTATTACTACTCATTCATAAAACTTGATTCTCATTAACTTTATAGTTTTAAGGAAACTTTTATATGGTGATCCTTGATTATTATATGATACATAAAGTTCTGAGGAATTAATGTGGTTACTATTATTCCCATGAGCTTAGGTGATATCAAAATGTATATTTTGTTATAACTTGCATAGAAGTTAGGATTTAAAAACTATAAATGTGTACCATGGATAATAACTCATCTTAGAGTGAGCTATTGAGATTTCTTCCTAAGGTGATCTTGCTAGTTTATAAAACTTGGTTTCTATTAAGGTTTAAGACAATAAGGTGGACAAGGCTTCCATCTATAAACACTCATCTAGTTCTCTAATTATCTCTAGGAAGCTTTAATTGTCCAAGAGGTATTGTTCAATGGTTACCTAGGAATAGGAAATGGTTTCTCTATCCATTTGATTCTAGGGTTTTGAATAATGAAGTAGACATGGGTCTTGTCATGGCTGCATGTATAACTAGCTAAAGGTTTCTAAAGAATTCTTACCTCAATACTTCACTAAGCTTATCTTGAGATAAGGAATTCCTTTCCTAAATATACTCCATATAACTTTCTTATATTATTCACAAAGATCACATCTTCCTGAATAAGACAATCATATGAATCCACCATATCCATCATCACATGATGACATGGTCATGCCCCTTCAACATTATTCCATCCTTACTCCTAGTATATAACTCCTCTTAATCAACTACCATTGATACACCTATCAATGTAGCTACTACTAACTCCATCTATTAACTTCCTTAACTTCATCTTGCAACCCTTCCAAGGCTTACAAGATTATAGTTCTCTCTATATCACATGGGATAACAATCCTCTGGAATAGGTAGGGTACTACTCTCCATAATACAAGTTGATCTTGTATTAACTTGGTTAAACTATTATACTTCCTTCTACTCCATACAACTTATGTTATATTCTTCATTATACTCTAGCTTGACTTCTCGTGATCAAGCTAGATGATTCATCTTACTAGGGCTTTACCTAATTTGATATACTCACCATTATTCTTTATCAGCTAGTCATCTATTCTCAAGGAACTTGAGAATAATGACCACCATCATTTGATTAAACAAGCTTAGACTTCTCATTGTCTGGTCAAGATCTATTATCCACTAAGTAGTAAACTTGTACTAGTGTTTCTATAAAGCTGATCTTGTTAAAGAAGCTTACTTCATATCTATATCTACTTGGCTTAACAAAATTATCATTGGATATTCTAATACTACTAGCTTTCTCATAGCTCAATGATCACTAGTTACTTCTTGGGTTTAGGTACTGCTTCTAGTTAACTCATGAGTGAGTTAACACCTCCAACATCAAATGGTTTGATCACCACTAAGGATCTCATCCATTGGTGATGGCACACTCTACCATAACTAGTTCCTCCTTATTAATTTACCTAAGGTTTTTGGAAGGTCAACACAATAGGTCAAAGGCTATGAGTCAACAAGTGCTAGGTCAAGAATTGATCACACACATTGATTATCAATAGACACTAGGACTTGGTTAAATAGGATTGTCACCTCTTAGAATCATATTAAGGGTATGTGCTAGATGGTCTTGGCTTGACTTCCTTTTCTACTCTTATTTGTGATAAGAGTTAATGTTTAAAAACTACCATGATACCATGGTAAGAACAACTATAACAAGCAAGTGTATCAAGATTTGGTTATGGAGTTTCTTTTACTTAAATTATATACTTGACTTGGTATTCAGGGTTTGTGGTAGATAATACCTTGATACCATCTTTAGAATATTAAGTATTCATCTCTGAATTGTTGTATGGAATACCATGTAATGATCTCTAGAAGATCTTGCACTCCTTATTAAGTAGTGTGACGACTTAATTTTATTACATTTGATCTACCCTTAGATCAAATTATATTACGCAAAGATAAGGTTTTAGCAAAGGTCATATTGAAACTTATCGCAGTCAACTTGATGATCTACTTCAGTTACACCAAGTTAAGAGAAGCTTCAATCTCTTTGACAAGTTTTATTTAAAAGCACGAAAATTATTTGGATTTTCTATGCATGAATGCAATGCACACACCTGTGTTCGGCTTATTTCTAAGCTCTAATGCCGGGATGTTACATCTGTTGTGCTCACACATTATGTTCTTCATATCGAATAATATGTCTTCACTATATGTGTGCCGAGCATTTTTGCTTTCAATGTTCTCATACCTATGATGAATCTATGGCGTCTTACAATAATAGTGATGCTAATAGGGAAGTTATAGAGTATGTTCTTTATGAAGGTGTGCATGAACTACTCCAACAAATAATGATACTTATGATGAGTAGTGATAATGAATTTTTACAAATGGCATACGAAACCTTGCAATACATTGTTGAGTATTGTCAAGGACATCTTAGTGAGAATGCACTTGTGTTGGATAGTAAGGCATAGTGTAAAGCAATAGTGCCCAAAGATAATCATTTGTGGGAATCACAAGATGAAAGTGAGGAGCACAAAGGTGAGGTTGACAAAGATTGGCACACTACAAATACTTTGTTTGATAATGATGCCTCTCTCTCTCTAGTAATGATTCTTATAATGCTAAAACTGATTGTAATTTATCAGTGGAGGCCTTGTGCCTAGACACTCATGAGGAGAGCATTATTAATGATGAACTAGAGACACACTGGATATGTCCTGCCTATGGACAATGCACTTCGACGGATCCAAACATCAAGAAGGAGTTGGCGTAGGTGTCATCTTGATGTCACTGCAGGGCGACAAGATGAGATATGTCCTGTGGATGCAGTTCCGTGCCTCCAATAATGAGGCAGAATATGAGGCCCTACTCCACGGGATGCGGATGGCCAAAGCCTGAAGTGCAACGCGACTCGTCATCTACGGCGACTTCAAGCTCGTGGTGGACCAAACCATGAACCAGTGCGATGCTCTAAGCGACAACATGATCACCTGCCGCAACCTCTACGATGCATTCGAAGGGGACTTCGATGGCTGCGAACTGCGGCACATAGGCCGTGAAAGCAACGAGGAGGCTGACACGCTCGCCAACATAGGGTCCACCTGCGCTCTGGTACCACCCGGTGTATTACTAGAGCAGATCTGTGAGTGCTCCATCAAGACAAAGGCTCCTGAAGGACCATCCAGCACATCAAAGAACTCAGGGGCTGCACCACCCGAAGAACTCGAAGGTCCGAGCAATGCGGAACAGGGACCCGGACCTGAAGGACCCATGGAGGTCATGCTCATCGAGCCATCCTGGACATAGTCATACATCACATACTTGGTCACCAATAGGCTGCCATATGACCCGACAGATGCGCGACACATATCACGGTGCTCCAAAGCCTTCACCATTATCAATAGTGAGCTATACAAATGCAGCATTATAGGAGTCCTTCAGCGATGCGTCTCCAATGGTGATGGGAGAGCCATACTCCTCGAGATACACAAAGTCACATGAGGTAGTCATGCCGGGAGTCGCGCCCTCATCACCAAAGCTCTACGAGCTGGTTTCCAGTGGCCAACGGCGATGCGCGATGGCAAGGACATCGTCTAGAAGTGCAATGATTTGCAAAGATTCACGGATAAGTTGCACGCACCAGGCGCAGAACTTAGGCCAATACATGTGGCTTGGCCCTTCACGCAATGGGGACTCGACATGGTTAGCAAGTTGCAAAAATCATCACTTGTAGGATATGTCTCCCTCCTCGTTGCAATCGACAAGTTTACCAAGTGGATCGAGGCCATGCCGGTGACAAACTAGACAGGCGCCACCGCCGTCAAGTTCTTCGAGTCCATCATCTTCAGGTTCGGGGTGCCACACAACATCATCACCGACAACGGGAAGAACTTCACCTTGAATGAGTTCTAGGATTTCTGCGAAAACCTAGGAATCAACATCAGCTACGTTTCGGTAGCAAATTGCTAGACCAACGGTCAAGTCGAAAAGGCCAATGGTCTCATCTGTAGCGGCATCAAGAAAAGACTCCTTCGACCACTCGAGCGAGTAGCTAGGTGTTGGGATGACGAGCTGCCATCCGTACTATGGAGCCTGCGCATAACTCCAAACAGCTCCACAGGCTACACCCTGTTCTTCATGGTACATGGCGTCGAGGCAGTACTACCTACAGTAGTGTGCTACAAGGCCCCAAGGGTCGTCGCGTACAGTGAGGCCAAATCTATAGCCGCACTCGAAGACTCCGTCGACCTCCTCGATGAAGCACACGAGATCACAGTAGAACGATCAACGAACTACCAGTAGAGCCTCCACAACTACCACAGCCGACGGCTGTGCCCTAGATCCTTCGTCAAAGGAGACCTCGTCTTGTGTCTAAAGCAGAAAGGACACCTCAAGCTTGAGTCCCCCTGGGAGGGACCCTGTGTGATTACTAAAGTAATCCCAGGTGGCGCATATTGCCTGAAGGATGTAGAAAGCATAGTCACATACTCCAACCTCTGGAATGTTGCGCAGCTACGACGTTTCTACCCCTAGATGTTTTTATTTTACAATAAGGCTACTTAGCCAAACATTGTACCTCCTGATATTCTACAAATAAATAAAGCTAAGTGCCTCCAACCATGTGTCCCGTTACATTTACTTTCATTGTTATTTCTGCACTTGGGGGCTGCGCCTCCCTGACGGCCTTGTCGCATATACAACCTCACAAAGCAATGACCCGAGTAGCTGATCAAACTGCCAACCGAACCCTTGATAAAACCAACCTAGTTGCAACCCAACTAGTCGGCTGGTAAGGCGATGAGATCCGCAAGCGGTAGGCTAACAAAAAGGCATTGCATACAAAGCACACTGCAAAACAAATAAGCTAACAGCTTTTCATACGAGCATGGGTAACAACACCCAGTCGAAACATTATACAAATTTTACAACACTCATACATCCTGTGCAGATTAATAACTATTCTACTAACGCGAAAGAAGAACATTGGTGTGCTCGTCAAACAAGCTCATGATTTCTTGTGTTGGATGATCAACCGCTCGATACTAGGGTACCATGTTCCACGCCATCCCTGCTGGAGGCGGTGGTGGTCCTGCGGCAATAGCATCCAAGTCTACGTCGGGTCGCTGCATGAGCACAAGCACCAACCTAGCCTTGGCACCTGCAACTAGTTGTTGGTGCACACACTCGCGTACGACATCAACACTATGAAACCTTCCCATCAGAGCAAGCAAGCTCGAGGGTGTGGCATACAGTGGATACATCGCGCTGAAGATATGCTTCAAACACAATTGTGCTTTCTTAGAAAGTGTAGGACATGTGATACGTGGTCCTGCAACATCGCCAATTTGACTGCACGATCCTTGTCAGACCAGAAAAATCTACCAGCTTCTAGTTGTTCCTTAGTCAAACAACTCAGTCGAGCGCTGATGCGGTCCCTCTCTTCCTACGAAATGAGATTGACAACTGCAAAGACAACAACATAAAGGCATCAGCCACCAGAAACAAAAACACCACATGCACACTGCAGCAACAAAGTCAAAGAAACACCCACATTGCAACTGCTCATTAATTTGGGTCACCTCGCCAAGAAGATAAGCTTCCCGTTCTAAAGATTTTTTTGCCTTCGACTTCAAGACATCAGCATTGCCGTGAATCTTCTGCACGTCTCGCTCCAAATGCTTCACGCGATCACGCAAGCGCACAACTCCTCCACTTTAGAATGTGGCTACACCACGAGTGCATCAGCAGAAGGCACATCTTGCGAACCACTCGAAGGGCCCTAACCAAGTAGAAGATTGGAAGAATATGAGACACTACACATGGAATCCAAATGGAGCAAGCATAGAGATAATTTATACATCTAGAATACACCAAGTTTTAACAGGGGCACCCCCACATATATTGTTCAAAGACAAGGCCAAGTTTCCCCGATGCTACAAAAGGAAAACAATAGATAGCTACGCCTATACGTCGGCACCCGCGGGCTTCTTTGACTCCGTGGTAACCTCTAATGTTGTGGCCTTCGCTGCGGTGGTTCCTGACGTTGTAGCCCCCGCTGCGATGGCCCCTGACACCGTGGCCCCGCCGCCTTCATCCATTTTCACTCTGTAGAGTACTTCGCAAGTGTCTCTATGAGCCACGGCCCATATTTATGATAGCTAGCAGCAAAGAAAGCGAAAACTACCTCCTGGCCCTCCGCGGTCGTTGGCATCCTTGAAGTTATCCGGCTGACATCCAGATTGGCGCTGCAGGCCTGTGCCATCGCCAACCCCAAGGATGCACCGGCTCCCTTCTACGCGCTCTTGAAGTCCGCAGGCACGCCACCCGCGAAGGTCTCAACTAGGCCATTAAGATCTTCAACTAGCTTAGCCTTGGGGAGCATATATTTGCGAAGGAGTCTCACAATGGCTCTAGCCTTCTTGAGGGCGTCTTGAGCGGAGGTGATACGTCCAAAACGTATCTACTTTCCCAAACACTTATGCTATGGTTTCTCCTCTAAACTTGTGTGATTTGGATACAACTAACACGGACTGACGCTGTTTTCAGTAGAATTACCTTGGTGTCTAGTTTTTGTGCAAAAAATCAACTATCATGAAAAATCCCAGAAAATATGCAAAAATCCTATTTCACGAGAAGATTCACGGAGCCAGAAGACGAGATGGAGGAGGGCCACGAGGGTCCCACACCACCTGGCCGCGCGGGCCAGGCCAGGCCGCTCCTGGGGGGTGTGGCCGCCTCGGTCACCCCCTCGGCCTCCCTCTTCGCCTATAAGTTGCCTCTTGACCTAAAAACCAAGGGGTTTTCGATGTTTTTCTAGAAAGAGTTCCGCTATGCCACCACCACCAGATTCCGCAAATCAGAACCAGAAACTCCGTTCTGGCACCCTGTCGGGACGGGGAATTGGAGGAGATCATCGCCATCATCATCACCGTCGCTTCTCCATCAACCATCCATGATTCCCCCATCTATGAGTGAGTAATCCCCTGCTGTAGGTTGTGGGGATGGTAGGGATTGGATGAGATCGTTCATGTAATGGCATCAGATTGTTAGGGCATGCTGCCTAGTATCTATTATTAGTGCTTTTTGACTTTGTTGCAACTTGTTATGCTTAATGCTTGTCACTAGGGCCCGAGTGCCATGATTTCAGATCTAAACGTGTTATTGATTCATGATGATAATATTGTTTATGGTCTTACCTACAAGTTGTATACACATATTGTTGTCCGGAACCAAAGGCCCCGAAGTGATAATAATCGGGATAATCGGAGGGAATGGCTTTGATGTGAGGATCACATGTGTTCATGGAGTGTTAATGCTTTGCTCTGGTGCTCTATTAGAAGGAGCACCTTAATTGCCAGTAGTTCCGTTGAGGCCCCATTGCAAACGGGCTGGCATGACAAAAGATGTTGTGCAAGTTCTCATTGCGAGCACGTATGACTATATATGGAACACATGCCTATGATTATTTAGTACTTGGATGCTTTATCTTATTTATCTGCAAATGCCCTATGTCTTGATTGCTATATGAATTGTCTTGTCCATGCAACACCCGTCCATCCATCCCTATGACTATCGCGTTTTAATCTTACTGTTTACTTCAATTGTTACTACTGTCTTTACTTTTACTACTTCTATTACTTTGCTATTGCTACTACAAAACTGTTGCTACTGATAAACTGCTGTGAGCAAGATTGTTTCCAGGTGCAGCTGAATTGACAACTCATTTGTTAAGGCTTATAAATATTCTTTGGCTCCCCTTGTGTCGAATCAATAAATTGGGTTTCACTTCCCTCAAAGATACTGTGATACACCCCCTATACTTCTGGGTCATCAAGATTATTTTCTGGCGCCATTGTCGGGGAGCATAGCTTTATTATCAAGTTCACTTGGAATCACTATTGTTCGCTGCCCTCCATTCATCATGGGTAAGTCTCGTGATGGAAAAGTTCCTATATTACCATCCACTACAAGAAGAGGTACGGTTTTGAACACCTCTGTTTCTCTTGATTCACCATCTGTTATGAGTAAGCTCCTTACACCACCACATACACATGTTACACATACTGCTACTACTGCTGAATCTGAAACTTCTGATGCTTATGATTTTTCTTCTACTGTGCTTGATAAAAGTGGTTCATTAGGTCCTTTCCTAGATGCTATGATTGCTAGAACTATAGCTGGAAATACTGAAACTCCTAATGAAGATACTACTACACCTATCAGTTCATCTGAGTCTATAGAGAGCTATGATATTGAAGACGGATATATAAAAATGAATGATGAATTTATAGAGGAATGTCAAAATACTCATGGTAAAAGTTCTATTAAGAATCTCCTTGAGAGGCGTACTATAAAACCCAAACTATCCCCTAATGATAAGTTTGCTACATCTCCCATAAACATTAAGGATAAGGATTATGATTTCTCTCTTGATTTATCTTACATATCTATTGTTGAGAAAGAACCTTTTTGTGGGACTAAGAATGAAAGTGCGGTAGCACATATGACTGAACTTTCTACCATGAGTGGCCTGTTTTCTGATGATATTAAGATGCGCACCTACTTTGTTGCTAAAATTTTCCCTTTTTCACTAAAAGGAGAAGCTAAAACTTGGTTTAATAATTTACCTCCTGGATCTATTGATAGCCCTGATTGCTTGATTAGTACCTTCCTTCAGAAATATTTCCCTCCCAGTGCTAGACATGCCATTTTGCAGGAACTTTTTGATTTTAAACAGGGAGAAAAAGAGATATTGCCTGAATCATGGGCAAGGTTTTGTGCTTTGATTCATGCACAAGCTGGATGTCCATTACCTAAAAATGAGCTTCTTGATATATATTATAATGGACTAACTGAAGAATCTAGGACATACCTGGATAGTTGTGTTGATTATGTTTTCAGGAATAGAACTCCCAAGGAAGCTGAGGAATTAATGGCTAAAATAAGCAAAAAATATGATGACTGGACTCCACCTGAACCAACTTCATCTGAGACAATTACACCTGAGTTAACTATGCATGAGCCAACACCAACACCAACATCAAAGAAGAGGGGAGTTATTGAACTAAATAATGAAGTGATGAAGGAAGCTAAGAAATGTCTTAAGGAGAAGGGTATTAAAGATGAAAATGTGAAGAAATTACCTCCTATATGTAACTACCTCGGTGAATTACGCTCCTAGTTACAAGCCTGGATGAACGGAAATGGTTGAAATAGTACGGTGGGGCCCAAATGCCACTCACAGGTAGACCTTTCGGCCGTCCCAACCATTTCCAATCATCGGAACAAGAACGGGCGGCGTAATCGGCAGGCGAAGGGATCAACTACATACACAAGTGAGTATGTATGCAAGCCACCATACAATAGTACATCAGAGCCATTCCATCTAAAAAGAAAGGAAATATAGCAACGCCATACGGCAAGATCCAAATATCCTAGATAGATATAATAGTTTAGGATATCTCCTCATACATCAATCAATAGAGTATCAAGCGGAAGCGGAAGACAAAATCCGAGTACGGATAAGAAGCAAATCGGCATAAGATGCCCCATAAATAAGCAGATCCCGCCTACGTATCTCACGGATCCCGCTCCTAATCTCTACACAATGATCGTTGCCCACATCGTCTGCCTCTTCCACCCAAAGATCCATCTTGCGAGGGTACCGCTCATCTGAACCAATAATTTATCGTGAGACCCTAGGGTACTCAAGAAGTCTTTATGCCTCTAAAGGGACACAACCTGGGTGACGAATTGCAGCAAAAGATAAACCGTAACAATTCTATAGATACGCTAACCATCCGCCTAACCAGAGATAGACGGATGTCCGTGAATTAACAGTTATAACGGTAATCTTAACAGATCCAGCCTCGTCCTCGCTTACCGACGAGGAAGCGGATGAACAACCCCCCATCCGTTGGCAGTTTTATTATCCATTCCGTGAGTGTTGCACTATTTACTAGTCAGGTACCTAGTCTAGTCAAATTAAAAGCGGTACTTTAGTTATGCTTGTCTATGATCGAGAAATGCTCCAAGTCGTCCATAACCGCGACACGGCTTTGAAAGTTTTACCGCAGGGTGCACAAATAGCAACACACACTCGATATGCCTCGAAAACCAAATCAAAACCCAACGAGGCGCCACGACAAAGCGATCACAGATTCAGAAATATTTCAGGGGGCCACCCATTGAGCTACCCGCAGTTACGGTTAGACGGCCTCAAGGTTTGCGTCAATGGCTGTGAACGATCGGGAACCCAAAATGTGACTGGCTTGTCGACACGAAAAACACTCCGCTTTCCTAACAAGTAAAGTGTGCAAGACTGCACAATTTAAATAAAGCAGTAAAGCATGGCATAAGTACAGGATAGTAAATAAAACCTCAAACTAGTTTGTGGCCCTCAAGAAATAAGAATGAATCAAGCTCTGGCTCAGGGGGGTTCATAAGCCTCCCGTATGTGGATAGCGCGAATATTCAAGGAACAGGAATCAAGTACTCGGGGTCCTACGGGACATAAGTGAGCCTGAAAAACCAAATAGCGAATATGGCTCACCGATGCCACTTTCATTAGTTATCCCATTACTACTCAAAGTTAAGTTGTTTAGGTACCTCGTTATCCATCGACACTCACATACCCTACACATGCTATTCTACGACGCATGGCTCAAACAACTCCCCTGAGAATGGCTCATGGGATGGAGGAACAAGCTTCGGTGGGGTTTAAAAGTAAAGGCTATGCAATACTTGGGATTCAGTTTAATGCAATCGCGACTCAATGATGCAAGAGTAAGATAGAGGCAATAGGTACTATATGTATGCAAGCATGGGGTAGTGCTTGCCTGGCAACTCAGTTGAATCAAGGGATGGATCTGGGTAGTGCTCCTGGTTCTCTTGATATATCCCCTGCTCAGCGTCTATTCGAAGAAGAACCAAACAAACAAGGGCCAACATAAATAAAGTGCACAAGCATATGAATTAAATGCATCAAGCAAACAATCATGCCATGATGAATGATGCACAATTTGCATGGCAACGAAGTAGCATGGCATGGGTGAGGTGTGGAATACAAGATTAAATCATTTTATAGAGTTTTGGCCCCATTTTATACCCATATTAGTTGCTGTACACTTTATATTTATATGATTCATGCTGCAAAACAGAACATGGAATGCATAAACAGAAAGGTCTCGTCGAGCTAATCATTTTAGACATATTATTTGTTAAATTTGGAGTTATAAAACAAAATATATTAATTAATTAAGGAAAAAGGGCATTTTAATGTAATTTTTATTAATTTGGGAAATAAAGTGTACAAAATATATTTTGGATGGCATATTTGAATTCCTCATATTTTTCTGATTTGAAAACATATATTATTTGCATTATTTGGATTTGTATTTTAAAAGTTATTTAAAAACAGAAAATAAATTTGAATTTGAATTAATTTGAAATAAATTTGAATTAAAACAGAATACACAGAACTTTTGTTAATCAGCTCTAGGCTAGCCACAGACAATGACCCGTGGGGCCATGCTGACTGGGCAACATAGGCGCACAGAAAAACTTTTTACACCGGGGCTCGCATACTGAGAATGACAGGGGCCTGGCGTCCTCGGGCCACGCTGGTGCGCCAAGGCGTACGGAGAGAGCCCGGGAGCGCGGGTTAACGCTTAAAACTGCGGGGCTCTATGCAAAAGGGCAGGTGGCTGATCGGTGGGCTCAGGCGACATGGGTTAGGAGGAAAAAGGTAGGAGGGGTTTTGTGCAAAACGGCGACCAGATCGCTTCCTCTTCTCCGCGCAGAGACAGATCGGTCGCGTCCGGCAGAAGCGCGTGTGTGGCTCGAACTGGGACGATCTTGGTGCGCTACAGAGGCGGAACCGCTGCGGTGGCTTGGGCTAGGTGTCAGGAGAGCGGGCGGGGCCTAGATAGGGTGCTATGCGGGGCGGGAGCGAGCACACAGAAACGAGCGGCGGCGCGCAGGGGATGATCGACGAAAGGACCGGCGGACACTGGCGACGGCGGAGGAAATGGAGGTGTCAGGGAGGTGGGCCAGCTCACCGAGAGGCAGTTGGTGTAGCTAGATCGGGCAGAGGAGCTGGCGATCGACGTCGAGGCAGAGGCCGGGCGATCTAGGGTTTGGCGTCAGCGATGGTTCCGCGGTTCTAGGGCGCCTCCTTCGGCTCCGGTGCAGGCGTCGCTGGTGCTTGGCCTTCCCCAACGTCCAGTCACCGCTCCCTCCTTCTGCAACGGTGGTGGTAGGGTGATGCCGAAGGTGGCCGGCTAGAGAGGGTGGTCGGCGATGGAGAAGAAGGGAGAAGGGGAGGAGAGGCAGGTCCTAGGGTAGATCTGGGCGAGGCAGAGAGGAGAGCCGAGAGGGGGATAAATCAGAGAGAGGGGAGGGAGGAGCCGTGCGGGAGTGGTTGGATAAAGGTGGCCTCGGTGGTCACCTTTCCTCCTCTCGCCGATCACGTGCTCGAGGCAAAGGTGGCGCAGGGGGTGGCTTCCAGGTGGGACCAGAGGGCGAGGCCAGGGTGGCAGGGGCAGGCTCGGGCTAGGGGCCACTAGGCAGGGAGAGAAGAGAGGGAGAGAGGGTAGGCTCGGGTTAGGGTTTGGGGGAGCCTCGGGTGAGCTAGGCTCGGGTTAGGGTTTGTGTGGGGGTAGCTAGGTGGGTCCAGGGTGACAGGTGGGGCCAGCTAGGTAGAGAGAAGAGAGAGGCCGAGAGAGAGATGGTGGTAGCTAGGTTAGGTCATGGTTTAGGGTTTTTGGAGAGAGGGGTATGGTGATTAGGGTAGAGAGGGACTAGGGTTTGGTTTTAGATTAGGTGGGGTGTCCTCTTATGACAAAGCCAAGCAAGCACATGCCAAGCTCCATCTAGATCTAGACAAGGTAAGGAGGGGTGAGATGGTTTAAGCATGATCAAATAAGATCAAGCTAAAAGGAGGGAGAGAGAGAGAGATGATCCACTCCAAAGGCAAATAAAAACCAAAGCTAGTAAAAGATGGTTCTTGCATGGCCCATGCAGAACAATTAATGCCTTGCTTATTTTGTGAAAACAAGATTATCACATGGCATTAAACTTAGGCATTCCCACAAGTGGAATAAAGCCAAGCCAAGAATTTAAAAGAAAGTCCCAAGTGGATTAAATGGAGATGATCATATTTGAATACAAATGGGACATGCTAGTGTGTATGGGCCACTAGATGATTAATAGTCCCAAAAATATTCCAACATGAGCTTCATTCCATAATAATTCCATATGGAAGCTAGGGAAAAGGGGTCCACTCACAAGGCATGCAAAGGTGGCCATGTGGCTCTCATATATCAATAATGTGAAAACAACATGATGCCAAGATGAGAGCATGTGGAAAAGAATTGGATCCATCCCAACCCCCATGAGCTAGAGGTAAACTCAAATAAAGTGCAAAGCTCATATTTAGTTGGATGGTGGAATTATAAGGTGGTGAAAGAAAAGGTGGTGGAGTTATTAAGAGATATGCCCCCAACTCAACTTGGGCATTAAACAATATATCAAGAACCAAATACATTATCAAGAGTCAAATACAATTAACAATGCATATGAGAGAAGAACCAAAACAAAAGGGTTTTATATGATGCTCAAATGCAAGAAGGCATGATGACATGAGCATGATATAATGATGATGCAACAATTATATGTTTGAAGTAGCCATTATATAGACTAGACTAGTAGCATTGCAATTGTTAGACAATTGGGATGCTACAACTCTCCCCCACTAAACAGGAATCTCGCCCCGAGATTCTAGGAAAAATAAAACAACACCAGGAGAGGCGGGTGTTCGAATGAAGGTGACCCTCACATTCCCAAGTTGAAGAACAACGGAATGGTGCGACCACTACACCTTGCAAAACTTGCTAGACTTGCGAGTCTTATGCTTTTTGAGAAGCAACGGGTAGAAGAGTTGAAGGATTGTCATGAGACAAGAAGGATAGGATGGATATAGCTCCGGTTTTCCGAGAAACAAGATAAAAGAATAGAACCACTTGTGAAAGAAAGGACAAGATGATGTATCATGACTCAAGAAAGACACACCGTTAAGATTAAGGATTTACCAATACTAGAGAGGATGCAAACTTTGTCTCGCCGGAAGAAAAGAGCTAGGTTGGAGAAGTTTTGATCCACTATGACAATAGCATTGTATCTTCTCTCGGATTTGAGAAATGAAGTACGGAAACAATATTGCCTTCAAACAATATAGTCCCTTGATATCAATAGAAAGATTTAGTTAGACATTGTCGGATTAGATTCTTGTTGTGCCGGTAAGACCCAACGGATCACGCAATCGAGGTGCGCGGATATAACTTCCAGAGACGGACGTGAAGCCAGATCATGGTGGAATCCTGAGAAGCAAAGAATATGGAAGATCTGGAGTTTATTTAGAGATACTTATTGCTTCTTTAGCCTTGAGGCTAACGCAATAGATTTGCGGCTGATGGCATCAACCATAACTGGCGTAACCACAGCAAAAGAATTGGTGAAACAAAGAGAGAGATAGTTTCCTTCCATCTTGATTGGGGATGTCGAACACCGGTAGAAGACGAGGATAGAAAAGAGTTGCGTTTGTTTCCACCAGATAAATGAAGATTTTGCTCCATCTAGAATAGACAGACCACCAACAAGAGATTATTGATTACTTTCTTTGAGAGAGCACTCCGGAGAAACAAGGACGGAAGTAAAAGTATCGAGGGATAAAGGCCACTTCTAACTTCCGTGGAATGAGTGGAATCACATTAATTCACCAATTCAATGTACGAGAGCGAATGATAAGAGTAGTGGTATGGTAGCTACTCCATCCCGCACTCAAAGCATTACTCCGCACATGAATAAGTAAACCATGCAACCCAACTACTGAAACAGACTGAAGGTATTGATAAGAAGAGCTCATGGAAATCCGCTGGAAACAAGGATAGATGCAAACGATTTGCCGGGTTCGCAGATAGGTAAGGGTGACGATGTTGTCGTCATGTCGGAAGTTCCAAGCCACCGGAAAGATAAGAAGGAAGATCACAGAGACAACTGCAAGATTCAACAGCTACAGAAAAGATAGCACCAACTGCACATAAGGATTACGAAAGATCTGAAAAGTCTTCATGGCCTCTGGTGGATTGAGCATAGACGATAGAGCGAGAGGGTTTCAAGAGATCACTTGACGAGACTGAGGTGAAAGAACTCCATATTCTTCTTGAAATGATAGAGAGAGGTTTAGCGATCTTGAGGAAAAGCTTTAGCGAAACGACGATGATAACTTGCGAACAAGGAAAAACTCCGGGTTGGATGAAGATGGAGGATGGAATTAACAATGGACTTGCTAATTCCAGAATTGAAGCAATGTATTTAGTAGAAGGACGTGGTCGAGATAGGTGACTTCAAAAAGTTAGAATTCTCACTTTGAGACTTTGCACACAGGCAGTGCTCACGAAGCTTGAGAGAAGAAAACACAGATGATCTTCCATGTTCTTCCATTGATATCGAATAGGCAAGCATATTATCAACATATACCACCATGGATTAACAGGATATTCCCAGAATATCAAGTTCAAAAGGCGAGAGAAACGAACAAATACTCGAAACACTTTCTGAGCTCAACGCTCTTAGAAAGATCAATATTAAGAGCACGGGTTCGTGTTGAAGAAGATGCACTGGAAGAATAGATTATCTGGTCCTTCAAAAGAAAAAGAGATGTCACCTGGTTCACATTGTCGATTGGATCACCGGTCACAAGATAAAGAGATCTTGGATAAGAAACGATGCTAGATCATACTTTAAGCAAAGCTATCAGAAGCGAAAAGATGCAATTCCCTCGTATCCAGGAGAATTGTGCAGATATGGGGTTCGAAAAGATGTGCAGCATGATGGACAGATGATAGACCGCCGTAATGCTTTGGGAAACTCCGGATTGCCAAAGATGCTTGAAGATGCATAGATATGATCACGGTGTACTCAAAAACACAGGAGATAACCGTCGCCATTGTAGGATAGAGTTGATAGCATTTTCCATATTCCAATCGACATTATCATGAGTGGAATATAGCTATGCCGAGAACCAAATTACAATCACCAGCATCGGATCGACACATGTTATGTACTTAGCCCGAGAGAAAAGGAGATGAAAAGAAACTCTAGGATTAAGCGCCGGTGACAAAAGAATGAGTTAGCATGGACATGCTGATAAGGAAGATAGATAATGTTTCACACACGACTGGAAAGGAGTGTGGAAACACAGATGTATCAAAGAAAAAATTTCCGCATTTTTCGGCATTAAAATACCAATAGATGCGCAAAATCACTTATCAGGTCGAGCTTAGCGACAGATGCTTACACAGAATGAGGAGTTGCTAGAAGGAAGGACACCCTTAAGAAGATGGCACCGGTTAACAAGGAGTCAGATAGATCGCGCCGGTTTTCAAAAGCCTGTCAGTATGGAATGTACCAACAGTTGATAACCAAAAGGCCGATAAAGATAACAAGTTGGATGCAACAGATAGACAAGGAATTACACACACACACTTTCTATGGTACTACGGAAACCCAGAACACGTGAATCCTAGTTTGAATTTTAAGAAGAGGATTGAAAACGTTACACTTCCTTACCAGAAAAGGGTGGTGGTTGGGTAAGAAGAAAAGTGGAAGCAGTCCTACTCTCACGTTTTGTTTTTCCCTAGTATACATAACTACCAAAAATATTTGCTAGACAAACAACGACCATTTGGCTGAGACCCTGAAGGGCGGGATGGCTCTGATACCAATTGTAACTACCTCGGTGAATTACGCTCCTAGTTACAAGCCTGGATGAACGGAAATGGTTGAAATAGTACGGTAGGGCCCAAATGCCACTCACAGGTAGACCTTTCGGCCGTCCCAACCATTTCCAATCATCGTAACAAGAACGGGCGGCGAATCGGCAAGAAGGGATCAACTACATACACAAGTGAGTATGTATGCAAGCCACCATACAATAGTACATCAGAGCCATTCCATCTAAAAAGAAAGGAAATATAGCAACGCCATACGGCAAGATCCAAATATCCTAGATAGATATAATAGTTTAGGATATCTCCTCATACATCAATCAATAGAGTATCAAGCGGAAGCGGAAGACAAAATCCGAGTACGGATAAGAAGCAAATCGGCATAAGATGCCCCATAAATAAGCGATCCCCCACGATCTCACGGATCCCGTTCCGGAATCTCTACACCGAATGATCGTTGCCCACATCGTCTGCCTCTCTTCCACCCAAGATCCATCTTGCGAGGGTACCTGTTCATCGAACCAATAATTTATCGTGTGAGACCCTAGGGTACTCAGAAGTCTTTATGCCTCTAAAGGGACACAACCTGGGTGACGAATTGCAGCAAAAGATAAACCGTAACAATTCTATAGATATCGCTAACCATCCGCCTAACCAGAGATAGACGGATGTCCGTGAATTAATAACAACAGTACGATTATAACGGTAATCTTAACAGATCCAGCCTCCTCGCCATCGACGAGGAAGCGGACGAACAACCCCCATCCGCTGGCAGTTTTATTATCCATTCCGAGTGTTGCACTATTTACTAGTCGGTACCTAGTCTAGTCAAATTAAAAGCGGTACTTTAGTTATGCTTGTCTATGATCGAGAAACTGTGCTCCAAGTCGTCCATAACCGCGGACACGGCTTTGAAAGTTTTACTCAGGGTGCACAAATAGCAACACACACTCGATATGCCTCGGAAAACCAAATCAAACCCAACGAGGCAATCACGACAAAGCGATCACAGGATTCAGAAATATTTGGGGCCACCCCATTGAGCTACCCGCAACGGTTAGCTGACTCGAGACGGCCTCAAGGTTTGCGTCAATGGCTGTGAAACGATCGGGAACCCGAAAATGTGACTGGCTTGTCGACATGAAAACACTCCGCTTTCCTAACAAGAAGTGCAAAGACCTCGCACAATTTAAATAAAGCAGTAAAGCATGGCATAAGTACAGGATAGTAAATAAAACATCAAACTAGTTTGTGGCCCTCAAGAAATAAGAATGAATCAAGCTCTGGCTCAGGGGGGTTCATAAGCCTCCCGAATGTGGATAGCACGAATATTCAAGGAACAGGAATCAAGTACTCGGGGTCCTACGGGACATAAGTGAGCCTGAAAAACCAAATAGCGAATATGGCTCACCGATGCCACTTTCATTAGTTATCCCATTACTACTCAGGTTAAGTTGTTTAGGTACCTCGTTATCCATCAGACACTCACATACCCTACACATGCTGTTCTACGACCCGCATGGCTCAAACAACTCCTGCAGTAATGGCTCATGGGATGGAGGAACAAGCTTCGGTGGGGTTTAAAAGTAAAGGCTATGCAATACTTGGGATTCAGTTTAATGCAATCGCGACTCAATGATGCAAGAGTAAGATAGAGGCAATAGGTACTATATGTATGCAAGCATGGGGTAGTGCTTGCCTGGCAACTCGGTTGAATTAAGGGATGGATCTGGGTAGTGCTCCTGGTTCTCTTGATATATCCCGCCAGGCCTATTCGAAGAAGAACCAAACAAACAAGGGCCAACATAAATAAAGTGCACAAGCATATGAATTAAATGCATCAAGCAAACAATCATGCCATGATGAATGATGCACAATTTGCATGGCAACGAAGTAGCATGGCATGGGTGAGGTGTGGAATACAAGATTAAATCATTTTATAGAGTTTTGGCCCCATTTTATACCCATATTAGTTGCTGTACACTTTATATTTATATGATTCATGCTGCAAAACAGAACATGGAATGCATAAACAGAAAGGTCTCGTCGAGCTAATCATTTTAGACATATTATTTGTTAAATTTGGAGTTATAAAACAAAAGATATTAATTAATTAAGGAAAAAGGGCATTTTAATGTAATTTTTATTAATTTGGGAAATAAAGTGTACAAAATATATTTTGGATGGCATATTTGAATTCCTCATATTTTTCTGATTTGAAAACATATATTATTTGCATTATTTGGATTTGTATTTTAAAAGTTATTTAAAAACAGAAAATAAATTTGAATTTGAATTAATTTGAAATAAATTTGAATTAAAACAGAATACACAGAACTTTTGTTACTCAGCTCTAGGCTAGCCACAGACAATGACCCGTGGGGCCACGCTTAATCGGGAAACACAGCGACCCACGTAAAACTTTTTACACCGGGCTCGCGGTCATACGAGAATGACAGTGGGGCACAGGCGTCCTCGGCCACGCTGGTGCGCCAATGGGCGTGCATGGGAGAGCCCGGAGCCGGGTTAACGCTTAAAACTGGGGGCTCTATGCAAAGGCAGGGTGGACTGGTGGGCTCAGAGACCATGAGTTAGGAGGAAAAAGGTAGGAGGGGTTTTGTGCAAAACGGCGACATCTTGTTCCTCTTCTCCATGAAGACAGATCGGCGCTGCTGGGCAGGCGCTGTGGCTCGAACCTGGGACGATCTGGTGCTTGCAGAGGCGGAACCGCTGCGGTGGCTTGGGCTAGGTGTCAGGAGAGCGGGCGGGGCCTAGATAGGGTGCTATGCGGGGCGGGAGCGAGCACACAGAAACGAGCGGCGACGCGCAGGGGGTGATCGACGAAAGGACCGGCGGACACAGGCGACGGCAGAGGAAACGGAGGTGTCAGGGAGGTGGGCCAGCTCACCGAGAGGCAGTTGGTGTAGCTAGATCGGGCAGAGGAGCTGGCGATCGACGTCGAGGCAGAGGTCGGGCGATCTAGGGTTTGGCGTCGGTGCAGCGATGGTTCTGGCGGTTCCAGGGCGCCTCCTTCTCGGCTCCGGGTATAGGGGCGTCGCTGGTGCTCGGCTTGGCCTTCCCCAACGTCCAGTCACCGCGCCCTCCTTCTGCAACGGTGGTGGTAGGGTGATTCCGAAGGTGGCCGGCTAGAGAGGGTGGTCGGTGATGGAGAAGAAGGGAGAAGGGGAGGAGAGGCAGGTCCTGGGGTAGATCTGGGCGAGGCAGAGAGGAGAGCCAAGAGGGGGATAAAGCAGAGAGAGGGGAGGGAGGAGCCGTGCGGGAGTGGTTGGATAAAGGTGGCCTCGGTGGTCACCTTTCCTCCTCTCGCCGATCACGTGCTCGGTCGAGGCAGGGGCAGGCGAGGGGTGGCTTCTGTGGGACCAGAGGCGAGGCCGAGGTGAGGCGGGTGCTCGGGCTAGGGGGCCACTAGGCAGGGAGAGAAGAGAGGGAGAGAGGGTAGGCTCGGGTTAGGGTTTGGGGGAGCCTCGGGTGAGCTAGGCTCGGGTTAGGGTTTGTGTGGGGGTAGCTAGGTGGGTCCAGGGTGACAGGTGGGGCCAGCTAGGTAGAGAGAAGAGAGAGGCCGAGAGAGAGAGATGGTGGTAGCTAGGTTAGGTCATGGTTTAGGGTTTTTGGAGAGAGGGGTATGGTGATTAGGGTAGAGAGGGACTAGGGTTTGGTTTTAGATTAGGTGGGGTGTCCTCTTATGACAAAGCCAAGCAAGCACATGCCAAGCTCCATCTAGATCTAGACAAGGTAAGGAGGGGTGAGATGGTTTAAGCATGATCAAATAAGATCAAGCTAAAAGGAGGGAGAGAGAGAGAGAGATGATCCACTCCAAATGCAAATAAAAACCAAAGCTAGTAAAAGATGGTTCTTGCATGGCCCATGCAGAACAATTAATGCCTTGCTTATTTTGTGAAAACAAGATTATCACATGGCATTAAACTTAGGCATTCCCACAAGTGGAATAAAGCCAAGCCAAGAATTTAAAAGAAAGTCCCAAGTGGATTAAATGGAGATGATCATATTTGAATACAAATGGGACATGCTAGTGTGTATGGGCCACTAGATGATTAATAGTCCCAAAAATATTCCAACATGAGCTTCATTCCATAATAATTCCATATGGAAGCTAGGGAAAAGGGGTCCACTCACAAGGCATGCAAAGGTGGCCATGTGGCTCTCATATATCAATAATGTGAAAACAACATGATGCCAAGATGAGAGCATGTGGAAAAGAATTGGATCCATCCCAACCCCCATGAGCTAGAGGTAAACTCAAATAAAGTGCAAAGCTCATATTTAGTTGGATGGTGGAATTATAAGGTGGTGAAAGAAAAGGTGGTGGAGTTATTAAGAGATATGCCCCCAACTCAACTTGGGCATTAAACAATATATCAAGAACCAAATACATTATCAAGAGGCAAATACAATTAACAATGCATATGAGAGAAGAACCAAAACAAAAGGGTTTTATATGATGCTCAAATGCAAGAAGGCATGATGACATGAGCATGATATAATGATGATGCAACAATTATATGTTTGAAGTAGCCATTATATAGACTAGACTAGTAGCATTGCAATTGTTAGACAATTGGGATGCTACACTATAGAAGAATTATGTAAGTCAATCTCCCACTCATCTACTATTGAGGTACACTCTCTCCAACTTTTTGATAAAGGTGACATTCCTTATTCTAAACCTCCTGATCAATGCTTGGAAGAATTTGATATATTTATTGTTAAGCAAGATAATTTTAATAAAAGGGTGCAAAATCATCTAATGGAAAACTCGAGAGCTATTATTGAGCTGAAGGATATTGTGGAAAGAACCTCTAATGATGTTAAAATGCTTGTTAAACATTTTCAAATGGTTCAAAATCAAATTGAGCAGCTTATTAAGGTACAACAAGATTTGCTAGTTAATGCTTCTAAGGAAAAACATGCTTATGAAATTAGAACTAGAAGTGGTGCTGCCAGCCAGGATCCTCTATATACTGAGAGGCGTCCTAAAAGAATTGAGCAAGATTCTCAACAAATTGAAAATAGTGGTACTTCCCCTAAGAAAAGGAAAAAAGAAACATAAAACTATTGTAGAGTCTTCTTAACCTGCTAAAGACCCTAATAGTATATCTATCTCTGATGCTGAAACTAGAAGTGGTAATGAGGAAAATGATGCCCCTGATAAAGAGAAAGTTGAAGAAGAACCTGAAAGGCACACTAAAAATACTAAATACACTAAAGAATATTTTGTTGCTAAGAAACATGGTAGTGAAAGAGAGCCTTGGGTCCAAAAACCTATGCCTTTCCCTGATAAGAAACACAAGTCAAAGGAAGATGAACACTATAACAAGTTTTGTTAGTGGATGAAACCTTTATTTTTGCAAATTCCTTTGACTGATGCTAATAAATTACCACCTTATTCAAAGTATATGAAGGATATTGTCTCTAATAAAAGGAAGATCCCTAATGAACAAATTTCTACTTTGCTTGCTAATTATTCCTTTGATGGTAAGGTTCCAAAGAAACTTGGAGACCTAGGGATTCTAACTATTCCATGCTCTATTAAAAATAGTTATGTTAGAACTGCTTTGTGTGATTTGGGAGCAGGAGTTAGTGTTATGCCTTTTTCTCTCTATAAGAGACTTCAATTGGAAAAATTAATACCAACTGATATATCTTTGCAAATGGCTGATAAATCTACTACTATTCCTGTTGGTATATGTGAGGATGTACCTGTTCAAGTGGCTCATAATTGCTTGATATTAACTGACTTTGTTGTGCTTGAAATGCCTGAAGATGATAATATGTCTATTATTCTTGGGAGACCTTTTCTTAATACTGCAGGAGTTGTTATTAATTGTAATCAAGGAAAGGTGACTTTTAGTGTTAACGACAAGGAGCATACTGTCTATTTCCCCAAGAATATTGATAGGACTTATGGTTTAAAATCAATTGAACATGTTGAGGGCATCCAAGTTGGAGAAATATATTGTCCCATACCACGAGAAAAATATGAAACTATTATGATTGGGACCATTGCTATCAAGGTTGAGGTAACATAATCATTAGTGGAATACAAAGTTTTGTTTCATAAAAAAATGTTTTGGTAACAAGACCTGATCAACCTTGTTAAAAAAGGGATTTTTAATGAACAAAACAATGTTTTCACCATGATTATCTTCGCTTACTTTTATTTTATCCATTTTAATTTTTGCTTTCACTTAGTTTACTTTTCTATTGCTAGTTGCTTGCATAGTAGAGTGTCTTAGAACTTCTGAAATTTCAGTTTTGTTTTGTTATTTGCATCATTCCAAAGTCATCTTTCTGTCAGAAATTCATTCATCAATACCGGAAAATTGCTCAAAAATAAAGTGTCTCGAAAAATTCTAGAAAATTCATATTAAATTTTTACGTGAAAAAAGGGGCAGAGAAGTGTTTGGAGAGTACCGGGGGCCCACCAGGCAGGCACACCACCTGGTGGCGCGGCCACCCTAGGGGCGCGCCTGGCCATGGTGTGGGCCACCCCTGGCCCTCCACTCACTCTCTCACTTGCCACTTCTTTCTCTCTCCCAAGAAAACACCAGTTCTTTGCTCGAAATCGCGTTCTTGCTGTTCTTGTCCATGATTTTTCGATCTCTTTGCTCAGCCTATCTTTGCTACTGAAATTTGGAGCATTTGTTCTCCGGTATGTGACTCCTCCGCTTGTCCAAGTAGATTTGTGTTTAGTGGATTATATCTTGTGTATTTTGCTACTGTAGGTGACAGGTTATGTGAGACTGTAAGCTTGTTTAATGCTTAGAGAAATTGTTTTGATGCATGTTTAGGCCTCTTACAAGTCCCTATGAGTAGTTCCTTTCATTATGTATTCACTTTGAATCACTTGTATGATGGTTGTCTAAAAAATTCAGAAAAGAAGATGAATGAACACCAACTCAACCAACATGAATTGAGGGTGCCTATAGTTATGAAGGTTCACCGTGACGAGGAAGTCTTTCCCTCTGCCTATCCATGCTCTGAATTCATGAGGGTTGCAGGGATTTCTCAAGATTTCCATACTTTGATAACTAATGCAGGATTGGAGCATTTTGTGGGAGATGAACCTTCCCAATATGTGAAACTAACTATGTCTGTAGTGCAGGATTTCCGCTATAGTTACTCCTTGCCTAACCCCATGGTCCCCTACAAAATTTACAATGTAGTTGTCGATCTCCTGTTTGATGACTTTTGTGCAGCTATTAAAGTACCATAGTGGGGTTCGTGTGGAAGGATTAGAGAGCGATCTACACCACTCATGGACTTGTACGCAGAAATTTGGCAAGGGAGCAGCTTCTCAAAGGAGAGAGGTAAAATTCATAATATTCATCTCCCGTCTATTCGATATTTTGCCTACTTTATTGCCAAGTGTGTTCTCGCTAGGAAAACTGCTAATAAATTATCCTCATATGATTTAGCCTTCATCTTAGTTGCCTTAAAACGAGATAGGACTTATAATTGGGTGCCTTGATAGTTTTCCGTCTTGCTGCTAACCGCGAGAAAGGTGGAATTTGTGGAGGCATCATCACCTCTCGTTTACCAGCTTTGCATGGTGTAGAACCTCATCATTTAGACCTACAGTTTCCCATAGAGAGGCTTGACCTTAATTCCATGATACAACATAAATTCGTTTCTTCTTGGGATAATTTGAGTGATTTATCTTATGAAATAACCTTCCTCAAGGCTGGTTGGAGAAGGGGTAAGTCTGAGTGTGTTGTTCTTTTGCCTGCACCTGCTTTGTATAACCTTGATGCCAGGGTAGGATGGTCACTCGCTGAGGAAGAGCTCGATACATACCCGGGAGAGCTCTCCCAACAGGAGCAGGATACTGGAAGGGAGGTTACAGATGATTCGGTCCAGCTCTCGAATGAGGGGGAGTCTTCGTGCCAGCAGCCTACCTATGATTGGGGAGCTTCTTCTTCTACACAAGGGCCTAATTATGATCATCCTTATGATGACCCGCCGGCTTGGAGTTCCTACCCGCGGTAGGATTGATACCCACTTAGGCCAAAAGCCTAAGCTTGGTGGGAGGTACACCGACATTACACTCATCTACATACCATGTTCAGTCGATACTTTGTATATCCATGTTTCATTCTCTTTTTAGTTTTCGTTCTTTGATTACTTTTGCTTTCCAAAACACAAAAAGACCAAAAATATTTTCATTGTTTCTCTTTGTTTCCTTCTTTGTCTTTTTAGCCTTGGTTTGCTTCTTCCTTTTTGCTTTGTTTTGATTATTCAAAAAACCCAAAAAGATTTCGCTTTGTTTGTCCTTCCTTTTCGTTCTTGCCTCTAAAAATCAAAAACATCAAAAATATTTTATGTTCTTCTTTGGTTTTGTGAAGTTCGTTGCAGGGTTCAGCAGTCCTCAGTGGAGATTTGGTTTCATGTTATTATCCAAGCCACACAAGTGAAGGGAAATAATGAATATTAATGACAACTTGAGGTGTGGTAAGAGGCTGGTAATGAACTCTATTTGTTTTCATTTTTTGTACATATACTCATCATTGTGGGCATGCTTAGTCTGTTCATGTAAGGTGTATGTTATTTATGGATGCTTAGTAGTTCTTGCTTTCTTATGATTAGCTCCAGCTTGCTAACAGTTTGTAGCATGTCATATGAATGTTTGTTTGCATTGTTCTATTCATAACTTTGTATGACACTGTGGTATCCTCCTCTGAATGTTTCACTTGGATTGGATTGGCACATGCTCACGCATGTATATTACTGAAACAATCAGTTAAGCCTCGATGAATTATTTTGCCTCAGGGTCCTTGAATCACTTTCATACCATAATTAGTCATGTTTTGTTGCAAGCATGATTATGACAGTTATTGCTCTCTCGTTTGTTGCTCCCTTACTATTGCTAGACTTCACTTGCACTGAGTATGAGCGCTACTCGTGTTTCCAACTCCCCAAAACAAATATTGCCAAAAGTGTCCACCATACCTACCTATTAGCATCATTTGCTAGTCCGTGCATATTCAGTATGCCCTGTTTTCTTCTGAATAAAATGTTTGCTTGTTATGAGAAAGTTAGTTAGTAAATCTCTCACGAACTTGATGGCACACTTTATTTCTTGCATTTAATAAACCTGAACTATTGTGACTATCCATGAAAGTTATATGCTTGCAAATTATAGGCTGGGGATTAGCAGAACCGTGCTGTCACAGGGAACACTTTCAACACCTGTAAATATATACCCAGTTGATATCATGCTCTTTTGTTTACGGATGTCGTTGGTGTGAAATAAAAGGGGAGCTTGTAAGTCCATGGAGTTATGTATGTGTGTTAGAGAAACGCATGGGTCGCTGGTCTAATCCATGCCTAATCATAGTGGAAACCTGTAGCGTAACCATAATGAGTAATCTATGAAGCATTCTTCCTATAAAAAAGATAGAGATTGAGAAAAAAAGGAGATGAGAAAAGAGGAAAGAGAGAAAAAGGCACCATTTTCCCATGGTAAATAAGAAGATTGTTGAGATTCTCATTGTCTGCTTGCCTTGTCATTTTGATATGGGGATTCTTCCGTATCATCGGGCAAGGGGTACCCCGTTGGCGGTTCTCTATGATACGCATGTATTTACTATGACAAGAACTTACCGGTAACTAAAGTTGAGTAGCATGAGGAGCGTCCCTCGTACTCAAGGGACATGAGATTTCCAGTTTATGGTCTGTCAAGCATATAACTTGTATTAGACCTCACTTTCACCTTAACCATTTAAATATGCTTATGATAGGGGCAATGAGATCTCAAAGCTAATGAGTACCATACTTTCAGCATTTGGAAGCCTTTCAAACTTTTCAAAACCTTTTCACTTCCTTGTTGAGTCACCACTTATTCTATGAGAACTTTCTTGAGAGCATAGTTGTCATTCTTAGTGTAATGTGCTTGTCTCAAAACATGGTTAATTGTGTCATGACTTTGATGCTTGTATCTTTGATATCTTTACTACTAGTCTCCACTTGAACTTCAGAGGTGCCTAGGCATCTATGTTTGCTCTATAATCAAAGGCAAGCGAGATACCACTCTATCATACCTTTTTATGAGCATTGCAATGTTGCTAATGTTTATGTTTCATGCTACTTACTATTTTTGAGTTGGAATCTCTTCATAGCTTGCAATGACCATTGAGTAACCTTATTTGCATACTCCTTATTATGAATTTACTAAGTACTTGATCATATGCTGAGAATATATTATGAAGCAAATGTGTTCATGAAAGTTTCTTTTATCACACTCATTTTTCAACTGAATTGCTTCAGGACAAGCAATAAGCTAAGCTTGGGAGGAGTTGATACGTCCAAAACGTATCTACTTTCCCGAACACTTTTGCTATTGTTTCTCCTCTAAACTTGTGTGATTTGGATACAACTAACACGGACTAACGCTGTTTTCAGCAGAATTACCTTGGTGTCTAGTTTTTGTGCAGAAAATCAACTATTGGGAAAAATCCCGGAAAATATGCCAAAAATCCTATTTCACCAGAAGATTCATGGAGCCAGAAGACGAGACAGAGGAGGGCCACGAGGGGCCCACACCACCTAGCCACGCGGGCCAGGCCAGGCCACGCCTGGGGGTGGTGTGGCTGCCTCGGTCACCTCCTCGACCTCCCTCTTCGCCTATAAGTTGCCTCTTGACCTAAAAACCAATGGGTTTTTGACATTTTTCTAGAAAGAGTTCCGATATGCCGCCACCACCAGATTTTGCAAATCAGAACCAGAAACTTCGTTCTGGCACCCTGCCGGGACGGGGAATTGGAGGAGATCATCACCATCGCTATGGGGATGGTAGGGATTGGATGAGATCGTTCATGTAATGGCATCAGATTGTTAGGGCATGGTGCCTAGTATCTATTATTAGTGCTTTTTGACTTTGTTGCAACTTGTTATGCTTAATGCTTGTCACTAGGGCCCGAGTGCCATGATTTCAGATCTAAATGTGTTATTGATTCATGATGATAATATTGTTTATGGTCTTACCTGTAAGTTGTATACACATATTGTTGTCCAGAACCAAAGGCCCCGAAGTGACAATAATCGGGATAACCGGAGGGAATGGCTTTGATGTGAGGATCACATGTGTTCATGGAGTGTTAATGCTTTGCTCCGGTGCTCTATTAAAAGGAGCACCTTAATTTCCAGTAGTTCCCTTGAGGTCCTGTTGCAAACGGGTTGGCAGGACAAAAGATGTTGTGCAAGTTCTCATTGCGAGCACGTATGACTATATATGGAACACATGCCTATGATTATTTAGTACTTGGATGCTTTATCTTATTTATCTACAAATGCCCTATGTCTTGATTGCGATATGAATTGTCTTGTCCATGCAACGCCCGTCCATCCATCCCTATGCCTACCGCGTTTTAATCCTACTGTTTACTACAATTGTTACTAATGTCTTTACTTTTACTACTTCTATTACTTTGCTATTGCTACTAAAAAACTGTTTCTACTGATAAACTGTTGTGAGCAAGATTGTTTCCAGGTGCAGCTGAATTGACAACTCTGTTGTTAAGGCTTATAAATATTCTTTGGCTCCCCTTGTGTCGAATCAATAAATTGGGTTTCACTTCCCTCGAAGATACTACGATACACCCCCTATACTTGTGGGTCATCAGGAGGCACCGCGGTCACAACATCAACCAAGGCGTCCCCCACGGGCCAGAGCCTGGCGGTCGAATCCAACACCGGTAGCATCTAGAATCGCATTCCATCAAGTTAGCAAGCATGATCAAAGGGGAAAATACAAGCATAACGAACAAGATCAGATATACACATACCAGAGAGTGCTTGTGCTACAGAGAAAAGTTGTTCTACGAACCCCTTTTGTTTGTCGGCTACGGCAGCCATCAGGTCATCCTCGCGCTTCTTCAACTCTCGTTTAAGGCGCTCGAGGGCTTCAAGTGCCTCGTCTCGTTTGGTCTCCGCTGTGCTGAGCCCCTTTTCGAGGGAATTCACTCAACAAAGAAGATCATTGTTATCCTATGAAGAACAGCGGAATTACATCAAGAACAACCAAAAAAGATATGCAACAGTACAACATAAGTCGACAAGCTCACTTTGCAGCTGGAGGTTGTTAATATCCAGCCGGGCATGTTGCTGTCCCAAGTTTGCAATCCGCTCTCCAAGGTGAACAGACTCTTGCGGGATGGGATGCAGAAGCACACATATATCGCGATTAAGTTCGACCTCGAACAAAACATGGCGAGTGAAAGTTTCACGAATACTTACGTGGCCACTCAAAGACTCTGAAGTTTCTTTTTGAGTTGAGGTCCGAACAAGAACCAGGTGCTCCCCCATGTTGCGAGAACTCGAGGAATTTGCGTGGAGTTGGCTGCTATCTGCGGGGAGGGCACATGCTCCTCCACATCCTTGTTTTTGGAGTCGATGACTCCTGCCTCCTCCAAGAGATGGAAATCACCGGAAGATGACGAGGCGGTCACGCTTTAGCGAAGAACCAGAAAAATTTACATGCAAGGAACCCACAAGACATGAAATTTAAGACATCAGCGAAGTAGGAGACTCGCGCATCAAACCTGTCAAGGTCGAAGGTCCTCATCCGACTCCTCTTTCTTCTTCCTCGGCTTCTTCAGCGTCGGAGGAGCCACAGCGCACACAGGCACCGCCAGAATCGGATCCGCTGCATCCACCTCAATCGAAGGGCATTTTGGTGTCTCTGGAGAAGAAGCATCTGAGTCCTTGCTTCGGGAGTGCTTGCGAGTGGCGCCCTCGCTGGACTCGGGGGCTTCCTGCTCCTCAACAACGGGCACGGTGGACCCAGATTCATCTTCCTCCACAGCTTCGGGGGGAATTATCCCTTCCAGCCGCGGAGGTAGTAAAGGTCTTCAATTTCCATCCCTGCCAACACATCATACTACAATCACAAAAGCTCTGTGAGCAAAATAAAGCAGAAAAAGAAAGGCGAAAATTTACCTCAGGAGGGGAGTTACTCGTGTGGAAAGGCGGCGTGGCTGATTCTCCGGGAAGGACATCCTTGAGAGTATACTTGGTCAACCCTCTGGCCCTCTTGTCCACCTCGCCCGAAGATATATCCTCCTAGGAAATACGACTGGGGTCGTTCATGCTGGTCCAAGAAAACACTAGGTGCACTCTAGCTTGTAGTGGCTGCACCCGACGACACATCCATGTGCGGATAAAGTCCACACCAGAGACTACCTTTACCCGGATGAGTTGCAGGTCACACACATGCTTGTACAACACTTCAACTTCCTCTGCTTTGCCAGGCATAACAACATTTTTCCAAGATCTTCTTCTCTTCAGATCCGCCTTCAGATCAAAGGGAGCGAGCCCGAACAGCTCATCTTCAGCCTTTAGGTCCCGGATGTAGAACCATTTATCCCTCCACCCTTGGATAGAATCGGTGATCTTGAGGGAGACATATTGGATGTTCAGATCGACATAGATGCCACAACCTCGAATATCGTAGACCATGGATCCTGACATGGTTATACCCTACGGGTACGTAACTTCAGCATACCTAGTCCAGCCCAAGGAAGGCCTACGGCAGACATACGCTGGCCCATGAAGATTTTCGGGTGGCCAAGGCCCATGACGCCTTCGATCCTTGGAGAGCAAGACTAGCGGAGATAGGAAATTCAAAGGAGTAAAACCCTAGAACTTGTAACCGACTAGGACTATGTCCGGGACCTGCCTAAGTCTATATAAAGGCTAGGAGGGCACGTCCTAGGGCAACTCGACTCATACTTTCGCACACGCACCCACGCCAGATCGAATCTGCGCACCTTGTAACCTTCGGTTTCGCCGTAATCAAAGAGCAGACAAGCAGGAGTAGGATTTTCCCTCCGGGGGCCTGAACCTGGGTAAATCTCGTGTCCCCTGGTTGCTTGTCTGTTAACCGTGCCACGATCTCCAGCATCCCCATCTTCTCCAAAACCCAAGTCCATAACAATGGGCATTGACGAGATTAAACCTCGTCAATTGGCGCCGTCCGTGGGAATTGGGGCTGCTGATTGTGCGGTCGTGACGGTTCCGACCCGATCGATCTACAACTCCGCGGCGATGGAGAATCACCTCCTCTTCGGCGCTTTCGACTTCACCGCCCACTCGCCGGATACCATGAAGGATTTCGAGCCCGTAGGCGACGGACTCGAAATTCTGTTCGGGAGCTTCTGCTTCCAGGTGGGACAAACTAGAACCCTCCGCCTCCCTGAGCGGGTGCCCGTGCCGTCAATCAGGCCCGCTTCATGGGCTGTGCACCCTGTGCTACGCACATCACCATCAACAGATGAGTTCTACAGCAGCAGCAGCTACAACTCCGATCTGTGCGATCCACCTTCGGATGAAGGGACCTACGGTTCCGGATCCGAAAGCTACGGCAGCAGCCAACCAATCTGCAGACGAGGAAACGCCTAACCCGCCGCCCAACCCCAACGCGAAAACGGTGGAAACAGCAACGGGAAAAGCAGGGCCACCTCATCCAACTTAGCAAAGAAGGATGGGTCGAAGCACGCCGCGCCGTCGTAGGCGAAATAGTCCTACCTCTGGACTCCTCACGTGACCTACTGATGGCATACCACTACCTCCTCATCGAGGAGCACAAGAAGCAAGTCAAGATGCAGGAGATGCTCGACAAACGCAAGAAAGCAGCCTCTGAGTCTAGTGCGCGACGAGTTGCGCTCTCCGCCATGGGACCCGGCTCTAGCACAATCGGAAGCCAGGGAAACAAGCACCGCTCTCGGGTGGAAAACATGGACCCGAAGGAGCGGCGTGACGTGACCCGAACCCTCCACACATCGTTCATGGATATGGACGCTGACGGCAACATCATCCCGAAGACGCCACAAGCTGCGATCATGGCAGCCACTGCGTATCTCGCGGCTCACCCACCTCCGGAGGAGAACCCGAAAAGAGCCATGCATAGGTCCGCACTCACCGGACTAGGACTAATCGGAGCTGCGCTCCACGAAGACGCTCCTACGGAGCCGAAGAAGAAAGCTCCGGCCAGGCGCGACCGGAGCACCACTCCCTCATCCGAAGATGAAGAGGAACACGATCTTCCTCGAAGGAAGAAGAGCTCGCACCATCATAAACGCGACTACGACGCCAGAGACAAGCTTACACAGCGCAAGATCGACAAAGAACGCGCCAAACGCGCATGCTCGTCTGAATCTGAGATGGATGAAGACGAAGGAGAACTCTGCGCTGTGCTGGCGGGTGCGGAGCAACAGCTTGCACAGGAATGGCAGGAAGGGGAGAGGAAGAACCCCCATGAACATCATCATGACGCTCAAGGCCTAGAGGATTTCTGGGAGTCGGAGGAGTTGAAGCATCCGAAGACTAGCTCGAGCTCCGTGACCGCTTGCGCGAATGGTCCTCACTCGATTCGTCGGCATCCTCCGCTGGGGATCGTGCTGACGGTAGCTCGGACACGGAATCCACCACTTCATTATCCGGGGCATTCGGATACCTTTCGGGCAATGGTGGTGCCATGCCCGGCACTTTGAAGCTCTACAAGATGAGAAGAAACTTTGTTAGCAAACAAAGGACACAAATAAACACCCAACAAAAGGGAAGCACTACGTGCGCAAATCTACACCTTTGGCACGGCCAACGTCAAAGAAAAGGGAGGAGTCAGCGACTTCTCCGGGAGTCCCTCGTCAGTCTTGAACTTCAACAGCACGCGAAGAGCCTTGTCAAGTTCTACCTCGGAGATTTTCTCACTCGAAACCCTCGTCGGATCACGGCGCCTAGAGTAAAGAAACATTGGGTGCGCCCTCGCTTGAAGGGGCTGCACCGACGCTCAAGAAACGTCCGGATGATGTCGACACCGTTCACCTCCTTCTCAGGAATCAACTGGAGATCCTCCACCCGACGATACAGGGCCTCTATCTCCGCCACCTCACCGTCTAAGATTTGGTTTTTCCAGGATCTTTTCTTCTCAATCAATTGGGAGGGGTCAAAAGGAACAAGACCAAAATCTTGCCCAGGCAGTACGGAGTCACGGATGTAAAACCATTTCCTCCGCCAGTACTGGACAGATTCGGACATGGAAAAGGAAAAGAACTGCACATTGGGACTGAGGGAGATGATGAAACCCCCAATGGGATACACACCATCCGAACCAGACTGCCTCTTCACGGAATAAAGCTTCCGGAAGAGGCCAAAGTGCGGCTCAATGCCAAGCCAACACTAGCAAAGCGTAATAAAACACGCAATGTGAAGAAGGGAGTTGGGAGACAGATGATGGAGTTGAACCCCATAGAAAAAGAGCAGTCCACGAAGGAAGTCATGGACCGGAAAAGAGAACCCGCGAATCATGAAGGCAACAAACATAACCCGATACCCAGATGGGGGACGGGGGATTACCTCATTGCCGGGGAGTCTCACGGCCGTTGTATCTTGCGGGATCAGGATCCGCTCGCGCAGTTTGCGGAGATCGCTCTCCCGCGCTTCTGATCGCCGCCAGCCACCATCAGTGACGCGGCGATGGCGGTGTTCTTCTTGCCTCCGGCGCTGGTCCCAACTGCAGATGAGGACTTCTTTGGTTTCCCCATAGCGCTACGGCGGTGGTGGCGTTGCCAACGAAGAAAGACAAAGGAAATGTGGAGGAAACTCTCAGCGCGCAGCAAGAATAGCTCAAGAACGAGGGGGCAATGAATAGATGAACTGCTGCGGTGAAAAACAAACCACGATTTCACCAGGGATTATAACAGCGAAGACGACGCACGCTGGCCGTCCATTGAGAAGACCTAACGCCAACGGTAGATCTGGCCATACACGTGTCAGCACCAAAACGAACCGACGTTACCACGTCGTCCACTACGTGCGGAAATCGAGGAGACGCCGTAATCATCTCCACGCCGCGCGTGACCGGTCAATTCAAAGTCAGCAAGTGGGACCCACGCTTCGTCCAGTCAAGTCATCTCTGGCATAGCAGACGCTTGAGGTCATCGATCGTAAGCACGGACATCATCAAAAGCTATACTAGCACCACTTCGGCTCCACAGCTAAAAGTACTCACTCGAATCTATGATTCGACTAAATACTTGGGGGCTACTCCTATCAGGAGCGTTGGCCGCGCACCCGACAGACAAATGAGGACAAAATTATTTCTCTGAGTCCTACGTCGAGTTTACGACTCCACTACGGACTCGGGGGCTACTCCCATAGGGAGGATGGATTTCAGCATCCGAAAATTTTCGAGTCCTGCGGACCTAATGATTGAAGCAATGCTTGAACTAAAAGTCTCCGTTCGAGTCTACGACTCGAACAGACACTTGGGGGCTACTCCCATAGGGAGCGCTGGTCGCGCACCCTATGAAATCTTCGACTGCGATCTTTCAGATCAGCACGCAAAACTTTTCGGCAACTCTGCCCCAATTAATGCTAAGTGAGTAACATCCTCCTTGGCCACCCGAAACACCTCCGCGGTGATAAACATTCGGATGTTGCGTCTGCGACGCAAAGATAAGACCTACAGATATCATCTGATGGCCTGGCAACGCACCTGACTACGCTCTGCTAGTATGAACTGCATCAGCAGGTACGATGAAAATCCCGACGACGCTTGGGTACACCAATTAAAATCACTGGAATTCCACTTCTGTAAGTCCTCCGCGGCCTGAGTCGAATTACGCCAGCATATGTTCCAGGTCCGGGTTGAGGGACCCGAACCTGAAGAAGATCGTGTTGTTTCGTCCTAAGACAGTTAACTGACCCTGATCCGTCGGGTGAGTCAGGCACACGCATCAACAATCCCTACACACATATACTATTAACATATAACTGCTCCCGAAGGATGGAAGAGTCCTCAGCCGAATCTACGATTCGACTGATCACTCGGGGGCTACTGACATGGTTATACCCTACGGGTACGTAACTTCAGCATACCTAGTCCAGCCCAAGGAAGGCCCACGGAAGACATACGCTGGCCCATGAAGATTTTCGGGTGGCCAAGGCCCATGACGCCTTCGATCCTTGGAGAGCAAGACTAGCGGAGATAGGAAATTCAAAGGGGTAAAACCCTAGAACTTGTAACCGACTAGGACTACGCCCGGGACCTGCCTAAGTCTATATAAAGGCCAGGAGGGCATGTCCTAGGGCAACTCGACTCATACTTTCGCACACGCACCCACGCCAGATCGAATCTGCGCACCTTGTAACCTTCGGTTCCGCCGTAATCAAAGAGCAGACAAGCAGGAGTAGGGTTTTCCCTCCGGGGGCCTGAACCTGGGTAAATCTCGTGTCCCCCTGGTTGCTTGTCTGTTAACCGTGCCACGATCTCCAGCATCCCCATCTTCTCCAAAACCCAAGTCCATAACAATGGGCATTGACGAGATTAAACCTCGTCAGATCCAGATCCCGACTACCGCTTCAGCTTGAAGAGTTTTTTGAAAAGGCCAAAGTGTGGCTCGATGCCGATCCAGCACTCACAAAGGGCAATGTAGCACGCGATGTGCAAAATGGAGTCTGGGGTCACTTGATGCAGCTAGAGCCTCTAGAAACAGAGCAACCCTCGCACAAACTTGTGGAGGGGGAGAGAAAGGACACTAAGGACAAAGGCAAGGAACATCACGCGAAATCTAGCTGGGGGATTGGGGATTACCTCTAGCCCATGCAACTAGCAATCTACCGTGTTGGCCGGCAGAAGACCATCTTGGCGATGCGTGTGGAGCTCGTGCTCCTTCATGGCAGAGCGCCGCCACAATCCATTGGTGATCCTCCGCCTTTCTTCTTCGAGGCCGCAGCAGCGGTGCCGGCCCAGTGGTGACGGTGCCCTTCTTCTTTGCCGTGGCGGTGGCAGTAGCAGATCCAACAACGGTGGAACCCTTCTTCTGTCCCATTTTCTGGTGGCGATGGGATCGCAGGAAGTAACTCAGAAAGGCTTTGAGGCCGTCTAGTGCAGCAGAGAAGGCGAGCGTAAAGAAGCAGAGGAGAATGGCAATGGCAGTAGTGTGCACGGAAGAAGAAGAACTATGCAGAAATTACCGCACAAGATCCCTACTTAACCACAAGGAAGATGCCATACAACAGCTCATATTGCTTCATCCAGACACGTGGTGTAAATCAATGAAGACGTGTGGCAGTGGAAATAGTGAACTGTCACCGCACTTTCCCCACTATGCGTGAGAATCGAGGAGGTGCAGTTAAAACAAATATTATGTATGCCTGGTCAAATCCCAGTAAGAGACAGGGCCCCACCCCGTCACGTCCCGTCAATGTCGCTCATACGGGCAAATGAGATCATCCAATCGTCAGCACTAACGTCATACAACTCCAACAGGAGATTTCTTTGACTGAACTAGTCTTTGGTCGATTCTGCGGTTCGACCAAACACTCGGGGGCTACTCCTAACAGGAGCGCTGGCTGCGCACCCGAATATTATAAAAATGCATATATTTTCTATGGCAAACATTCAAGATATTACTATCTCAAACCCTCTCTTTCGAAACAACGATTCGACTGCGGACTTGGGGGCTCCTCCCATAGGGAGAGCTAAAAGCACAATCGGCAAAGATAAAACTAATGATAGTAGTCGACAATTGTTCAAAGTCCCCACTCGAGTCTGCGACTCGAGTAGGCACTCGGGGGCTACTCCCATAGGGAGCGCTGGTCGTGCACCCTATGAAACAAAAAAATATTTGTACATGGCAGAAGCGTTGACCACGTCCCCACCATAAGAATTCGAAGCATTCGGTGACTCCGCCTCACAACTGCTGAACATACCCTACAAAGAGACAATGTCTCCTAGGTCACCTGAATCACCTCCGCGGTGAATAAACTTTTGGATGACGCGTTAACAACGTGAAGGTAAGACCTCCAAAAGGCGTAGCAACGCATCTGATGCACTCTACCAGAAATAATCCGCGCCTATAGGCACGATGAAAAGGCCTCGATGGACATGTCGAGTTCTCACACCCAAACACTGGAATTTGACTCTATAAGACCTCCACGGCAGGAGTCAAATTACACTAGCATTATTCCAAATTCGAGTCCGGGGACTCGAGTTTGAGTATATAACGTTGTTTTGCCTGATAGTGTTGTTTTTCCCTAAGGCAATTAACTGATCCCGATGAATCAGGCACGCATATCGACAATCACTATGACACATACTTCGACACCCGAAAGAACTTTGGATTAGCCTATATCCCATGCACTCAAAAGACTTATAGTCTCCACCCAAATCTACGATTCTGCTCGACACTCGGGGGCTACTAACATGGGTATACCTTACAGGTACTTGAGATTAGCCTATACGGTCCAGCCCAAGAAGGAGTCCACGGTGTGAACATAGCCCAGCAAGGATTTAGGTGGCCCACAGGAGTTCGACTTCTTGGAGGACACGACAAAGTGTAGATAGAAAATTAAAGGGAAAACCCTAATCTATAACTGACTCGACCTGCTATCCTGAGACCTAGCCTCCCTATATAAAGTCTAGGAGGGGGCGGCAGGGAGGACAATCCATAACCCCCCGCATACACCTCACCAGATTACATCTGCGCACCCCTCGTAATTTTTGACTACCTCGTAATCAAGAGCAGACAAGCAGGAGTAGGGTCCTCTTCGAGGCCTGAACCTGGGTAAAACCTCATGTCACCTGTGTGCTTGTTTGCTAGCCGATCGATGCCTCCAGCGCTTGATACGTTGCAAACGTATCTATAATTTTTGATGTTCCATGCTTGTTCTATATCTACTTTCTTATGTTTTGTCCACACTTTGGAGTATTTTTACACATTTTCTGGAACTAACCTATTAACAAGATGCCACTGTGCCAGTTGCCTGTTTTCTGCTGATTTTGGTTTTAGAAAAGCTAGTAAGGAAATATTCTCAGAATTGGACCGGACAAAAGCCTAAGTCAATATTTCACCAGAAAGAATACGGAGTCTGGAGGGGAGACGAAGAGGGGAGCCAGGCCGGCCACACCTGGTGGTGGCGTGGCCAGCCCTAGCCGCGCCACCAGGGGGTGTGGGCCCCCTGGTTGCCTCCTCGCCTCGCTGCTTCGCCTATAAGAAGCCTCTCGATGAGAAAACCCTAAATCATCCAAGAGAAAGCCACGAAAACCTCCACAACGCTGCCGCCACCGAAGGGGAGATTCGGCGGACAGAAAGTCTTTGTTCCGGCACCCTGCTGGGACAGGGAATTGCCCCCGGAGCCATCTCCATCGATCTTCACCACCATCTCCATCGTCGTTTCTAATTCCCATGATGATGAGGGAGTAGTTCTTCCTCGAGGCTAAGGGCTCTACCGGTAGCTATGTGTTCATCTCTATCTCTATGCATGATCTTATTGAGATCATGAGCTTTGTAATCTATAGATCTATTCTGCTACTCAAGTGCTTTAATGAATCTCTACTTATCCCCATGTGTGTGAAGTTAACAGTGTGCACACCGTGTGGCACTTTGGCTAAGGTTACATAATTACTTATCATGAGTATAATTCGAGTTGGATGTCCCTATGAGATTGTGGTGTTTGTTGAAACCATCTAGTGCTCAAGGTGATAGTGAGGGGTTATCTAGATGGGGAAAGCGAACTTTGAGGTGTGCTGTTATAGCCCTACCGTGGATTAGAATTATCCAACCGGAGAGTAGTTCAGAGTAGTATCATAAAGAGAAGATATTTATATGAGAGTGTTCACTAGTGAAAGTATGATCCCTAGGCCTTGTTTCTAAGCATTGAAACATCGTTTGCAACTAGATCTGTTACATGTTTGCTTCCTTCCATCTTTATTTCAGATTGCCTTTAGTCTCTTCCTACCCGTCAAGCTCTTTTCTGGCACCGTTACCACTTATAATTATCCATACCACTTGTATTTCACTATCTCTTCGCCAAACTAGTGCACCTATACACCAGACAAGTGTATTGGGTGTGTTGGGGACACAAGAGACTTCTTGTATCTTGATTGCAGGGTTGCTTGAGAGGGATACCTTTGACCACTTCCTCCCTGAGTTCGATAAATCTTGGGTAATCCACTTAAGGGAAACTTGCTGCTGTTCTACAAACCTCTGCACTTGGAGGCCCAACAACTGTCTACAAGAATAGTAGTGCGTAGACATCAAGCTATTTTCTGGCGCCATTGCCGGGGAGTCAAGGACATCTTCACAAGGGGAGTCCCTCATAACCAATCTCTTTACTTTGTTTTATTTGTTTTGCTTAGTTTATTTCTGCTTTATTTTCTTGTTTCTTTATCAAAAACACACAAAAAATAGTTGTACTAGTTTGCTTCCTTTATCAAAAACACACAAAAAATTTATTAGTTCGCCATGTTGATCTCTAAGTTCACCCTGAAAGACCTTTCAATAGGTAGTGGCTCTATAATTGGGAAAGATAATATTGAAGAATTCTTTCATCATGTTAGCAAGCATGAGGATATTGAGGATAGATCCCTAGCAGAACTTGCTCCAAATTATGAAATTTCTGCAGCTTCTTTAGTTCACATGTTGGAATCTAGGTTTGTTAACCTTAAGCCCATAATGCAAGTAATGTTTCTTAAACTTAAAGATATTGAGGACCCTGAAAAGAGAGAATTTATCCTAGAGACTTTGCTTAAAGAATTCTATGATGTTGCTAAAGAAGCTAGAAAGGTCTTTGATCATTTTAATATGCTAGGCTCATGTGTAGATGTTATTAGTACACGAGAAAAGATGAATAAAATCAAACCTAAAAATGGAGAGAAAATTAAAATACCAATACCTTTTAAACTTGTAGGAATGCATGAAGCCTTAGAAAAGAATTTTGATTGGATTGTTCATGAAAACCCGTTTGATGAAAATAGTGAACCCAAGAGCATTGAGAGAGGATCCTCTAGAACTTGTTTGGATGAGATACCTTTCCTTGTTGAAGATATTTCTGGTATTGCTCTTAATGCTTCTTCATTTGAGAATACTTGATTCTTTTCTTGCCTCTCACGCCTAGCTCAAAGGCGTTAAAGAAAAGCACTTATTGGGAGATAACCCAAAAGTTTTAGTTGAGTCTTGGAAGTTATTGCCTCTGTAATAACCTCTCCTTTATCATTTTTGTATGGTTTTTGTGCCAAGAGTAACCTCTAATGAGAGGGAAGTAAGATTTGGGAAAGTTGCTGTCCCGAAACAGATTTTTGTGCTTCGCTGTAAAAATTCGTGAAAAATCTCTATACATCGGTTTGAGCTGTAATTTTTTTTGCTTCTGCCCCAGGTTGTTATCCAACTTTCGTTAGTTCAACACTTTTCGATTTGAGCAACAAAAGGTCTTCGAAAAAAGTTGGTTTTCACCTGCTGGTCTGTTTTGATAGATTTCTGCCATTATTTGTATTTGCCTCTTAATCTCTTTCCCTTTGAGTTCTCTTAGATCATTTGAACTTTTTCAAGAAAGTGCTACAGTATCTTTTGTTTTAATGGAAGTTCTATTTTTTGTTGGAACTGAACCAAAAATACTGATTATCTTGAGTACACTAATGTTGATGAAGATTGTGTGAAGTTTTGTATGAAGGAGATTTTAAAGTGTAGGGAAGAGTAATGTGATAAGATGAAGTATGGACAAAAGCTCAAGTTTGGGGATGCCACCCGTGTCACCCCAAGAAATATTCAATAAGTACAAGCGTCAAAGCCAGGGGATGCCCACGGCATCCCCTTCTTCATCAATAAAAATTTCAGGTTTCTTTCAAACACTTCATTTTTATTGTTTCATGCACAATTGTGTTCTTGGAGCGTCTTTATTATAGTTTTTAGTTTTCGTTTGCTTAGTTTTCTTGAATAAATTGGTTGGACCCCCTCATTCATGCATTAGTTTTCAAATAAAGTTGATTTGGATTGGAAAAGGGTAGGAAAGTTCATGCTTAAGTGGTAAAAAGAATCTTGTTTTTGACTGTGACTTAGACTTTATCATGTCATGCTTGATATTGTTTTGGCTTTATGCTTAGTGATTTTTGCTATAGCATGACATGTTATAAACAATTGAGATTGCTTAATGTGCCTTGAAAGAATCATGCGTTGTTTTAGCATATAAAAGCATAATATTGTGGTATTCTCCTTTAAATGCTTTATTTGGGTTGACTTGGCGCATGCTCACACCATGTTAAGACTATACCAAGTCACCATAGCCTCTGTGATCATTTAGTTTTCGTCTTGTAATATCACTTTATGCTTTAATTAATAATGTTTTGTCGCTTTGCATGATTATGGCCATTATTGCTCTCTTAGTTAGTCGCTCCCAGTCTTTTGCTAGCCTCCATACCAAGTATGATTTCCACTCATGCACCCAACTGCAAATAAAACCAAGTTATTCCAAAGAGTCCACCATACCTACCTATTAGAATTTGCTATTCCAAGTATATTCATGTTTTTATCTACCTTCCGAATTAAACTTGTTATATGAAAATTAGCGATTAAAGCTCTCACGAACTTGATGGCACACTTTACTTTTCTTGCCCCTAATAAACTTGAACCATTGTGTCATCTATGTTGTATATGCTTGCACTTATACGTTAGGATTAGCAGAATCATGCTGTCATAGGGAACGCTTTCAACATTGCACTTGTACATTGTACCCAGTTGATATCATGCTCTTTTGTTTATGGATGTCGTCGGTGTGAAATGAAAGGGGAGCTTGTAAGTCAATGGAGTTATGTATGTGTGTTAGAGAAACGCCTGGGCCGCTAGCCTAAGCCATGCCTAATCATGGTGGAAACTTGCAGTATCACCATAGTGAGCAATCTATAAAGCATTCTTCTTATAAAAAAGAGATAGAGATTGAAAAAAAGAAAAAAAAAGAAAAGAAAAGAGGAAAGAGAGAAAAAAGCACCATTTTCCCATGGTAAATAAGAAGATTGCTGAGATGCTCATTGTCTGCTTGCCTTGTCATTTTGATTATGGGATAGCTCCTGTATCATGTGCAAGGGGTACCCCGTTGGCGGTTCTCTATGATACACATGTACTTACTATGACAAGAACTTACCGATAACTAAACTTGAGTAGCATGAGGAGCGGCCCTCGTATTCAAGGGACATGAGATTGCCAACTTATACTTTGTCAAGCATATACTCCATAGTTTGTTCACTTTAACCTTAATCACTTCAAGATGCTTATGATAGGGCAATGAGAGCTGACAGCTAATAAGTACCATAATTTTTGGAAGCTCTTTATGAGACTTGAATCACTGCTTCCTGATACATTGCAAATGTATCTATAATTTTTGATGCTCCATGCTTGGTTTTATCTACTTTCTTGTGTTTTGTCCACACTTTGGAGTACTTTTCATATGATTTCTTGGACTAACCTATTAATAAGAGCCACAGTGCGGCCT
Organism: Avena insularis; assembly: GCA_023614405.1. Lineage (NCBI taxonomy): Eukaryota > Viridiplantae > Streptophyta > Magnoliopsida > Poales > Poaceae > Avena > Avena insularis. The sequence continues at coordinate 523,882,701 of CM042690.1, forward strand.
GTTTTTATTTTTTGGTTCCAGGAAAGTCAGAAAATGAATATTCTCGGAATTGGACGGGACAAAAGCCAAAGTGCCTATTTTTCCAGAAGACTCTAGGAGCCAGAATACGAGACGGAGGAGAGCCAGGGGCTGGCCACACCACCCCTAGGCGCGGGCTAGGCCTGGCTGCGCCAGGGCATGGTGTGGTGGCCCCAGGCACCCCCTCGGTCTCCCTCTTCGCCTATAAGAAGCCTTCTGACCTAAAAACTTCAGGGGGTTTGACGTTTTTCCAGAAGGAGTTCCGCTCCGCTGCCACCATCAGATTCTACGAAACAGCACCAGAAACTCCGTTCTGGCACCCTGCCGGGACGAGGAATTGGAGGAGATCATCGCCATCATCATCACCATCGCTTCTCCATCGACCATCCATGTTTCCCCCATCTATGAGTGAGTAATCCCCCGTTGTAGGCTATGGTGATGGTAGGGATTGGATGAGATCGTTCATGTAATGGCATCAGATTGTTAGGGCATGGTGCCTAGTATCTTTTATTAGTGATTTATGACTTTGTTGAAACTTGTTGTGCTTAATGCTTGTCACTAGGGCCCGAGTGCCATGATTTCAGATCTGAACATTTTATTGATTCATTATGATAGTATTGTTCTTGGTCTTATCTACAAGTTGTATACACACGTCGTTGTCCAGAACCTATGGCCCCGAAGTGACAGAAATCGGGATAACCGGAAGGGAAAGGCTTTGATGTGAGGATCACATGTGTTCACGGAGTGTTAATGCTTTGCTCCGGTGCTATATTAAAAGGAGCACCTTAATTGCCAGTAGTTCCCTAGAGGCCCCGCTGCAAACGGGCTGGCGGGACAAAAGATGTTGTGCAAGTTCTCATTGCGAGCACGTATGACTATATATGGAACACATGCCTAGGATTGTCTAGTACTTGGATGCTTTATCTTATTTATATGTAATTGCCCTATGTTCTGATTGCTATGTGGATTGTCTTGTCCATGCAACGCCCGTCCATCCATCCCTATGCCTACCGCTTTTCGAATCCATTTTCGCTTTTGTTACTACTGTCTTTGCTTTACTACTGCTGCTGCTTTACTATTCCTATTACAAAACTGTTGCTACTGATAAACTGTTGTGAGCAAGATTGTTTCCAGGTGCATCTGAATTGACAACTCAGTTGTTAAGGCTGATAAATATTCTTTGGCTCCCCTTGTGTCGAATCAATAAATTGGGTTTTGCTTCCCTCGAAAATACTGCGATACACCCCCTATACTTGTGGGTCATCACTTCCTTCTATGAAGGCCTTTCTTTTACTTTTATGTTGAGTCTCCATCTTCTATCTTTATGCACCTATTGAGAGAGCATAGTGGCCATTCTTAGTTTAATGTGCATTGTCCCAAGACTTGTTGATTGATTCATAACTTTGATATTGCTTGTTCTTAAACTCCTTGTATCTAGTCACCCTTATGAACTTTGAAGGTGTCCTATGCATTTATGTTTTGCTACACTATGAGGGACAAGCTGAATACCATTCTCATTATGTTTTCTATATGTGAAACAAACGAACGTCTTTTAAAGCATTGTTATTCATGAATCTTTTGTTTGTACCTTTTCATGTTATAACATAGTTGCTATGTCTTATTGTTAGAACTATATCTTTCATGCTATGTTAAAGTACTATGATCCTAGCTATCAATGTTCTAAAAATACTTTGATCAAGATTATGATGGTGCATGTCACCTCAAAAATTATTATTTTTTATCACTTACCTACTCGAGGACGAGCAGGAGTTAAGCTTGGGGATGTTGATACGTTGCAAATGTATCTATAATTTTTTATGTTCCATGCTTGTTTTATATCTACTTTCTTATGTTTTGTCCACACTTTGGAGTATTTTTACACATTTTCTAGAACTAACCTATTAGCAAGATGCCACTGTGCCAGTTGCCTGTTTTCTGCTGATTTTGGTTTTAGAAAAGCTAGTAAGGAAATATTCTCAGAATTGGACCGGACAAAAGCCTAAGTCAATATTTCACCAGAAAGAATACGGAGTCCGGAGGGGAGACGAAGAGGGGAGCCAGGCCGGCCACACCTGGTGGTGGCGTGGCCAGCCCTAGCCGCGCCACCAGGGGGTGTGGGCCCCCTGGTTGCCTCCTCGCCTCGCATCTTCGCCTATAAGAAGCCTCCTGATGAGAAAACCCTAAATCATCCAGGAGAAAGCCACGAAAACCTCCACAGTGCCGCCGCCACCGAAGGGGAGATTCAGCGGACAGAAAGTCTCTGTTCCAGCACCCTGCCGGGACAGGGAATTGCCCCCGGAGCCATCTCCATCAATCTCAACCACCATCTCCATCGCCGTTGCTAATTCCCATGATGACGACGGAGTAGTTCTTCCTCGAGGCTAAGGGCTCTACCGGTAGCTATGTGTTCATCTCTCTCTATGCATGATCTTATTGAGATCATGAGCTTTGTAATCTATAGATCTATTTTGCTACTCAAGTGCTTTAATAAATCTCCGCTTATCCCCATGTGTGTGAAGTTGACAATATGCACACCGTGTGGCACTTTGGCTAAGGTTACATAATTACTTATCATGAGGATAATTTGAGTTGGATGTCTCTATGAGATTGTGGTGTTTGTTGGAACCATCTAGCGCTCAAGGTGATAGTGAGGGGTTATCTAGATGGGGAAGCAAACTTTGAGGTGTGCTGTTATAGCCCTACCGTGGATTAGAGTTATCCAACCGGAGAGTAGTTCAGAGTAGTATCATAAAGAGAAGATATTTATATGAGAGTGTTCACTAGTGAAAGTATGATCCTAGGCCTTGTTTCTAAACATTGAAACACCGTTTGCAACTAGATCTATTACATGTTTGCTTGCTTCCATCTTTATTTCAGATTGCCTTTAGTCTCTTCCTACCCGTCAAGCTCTTTTCTGGCACCGTTACCACTTATAATTACCCATACCACTTGTATTTCACTATCTCTTCACCGAACTAGTGCACCTATACACCTGACAAGTGTATTGGGTGTGTTGGGGACACAAGAGACTTCTTGTATCTTGATTGCAGGGTTTCTTGAGAGGGATACCTTTGACCACTTCCTCCCCGAGTTCGATAAACCTTGGGTAATCCACTTAAGGGAAACTTGTTGCTGTTCTACAAACCTCTACACTTAGAGGCCCAACAACTTCCTACAAGAATAGAAGTGCGTAGACATCAGCGCTCCCCATTTCTTTGAACCTAACTTCCTCAATGATGGGCATTGATGAGTTAACCCCTAGTCAGGGTAACAAATTATAATTTTTATTTTTCAGTCATCCATATTCATGCTCACATATCATGTTCGTATATGCTACAATCATTCTTGTTCTCTCACATTTTTCCTGGACATACCTTGCCACAGTTTTCAAATTTATCCTTATAGGTTTATTTATATTTTGTTAGTTGTGTTAGTAGCTAAATCTCTTAGATATATTTCTTGATTATCAAGTTAGTTAATTTCCTAAAGAATAGCAATTCGGATTGTCCTCCAAAATTGTAAGCGGGATATATATACCTTGCACTTTTATCAATAAAGCAAGCAAGAAATTAGTCCCACTTGTCCCTCCAAAGTTTCTTGTCTCACACCTCACCTATACAGGGCCATCTAGCATACCCCTTACAACGTTCATAATAGCTTGGTATCAGATTCAAATCGGTCATGGCTGCTATCGCTATAGATCTCGACAAGATCAACACCATCCTCATCCCATTCATGAAGCATCTGGAGGGCATCGACCAGCAGATGGCGGAGCAAGGAAATAATATTGACTACATGCCTGGTGATCTACGGAGCACCATGCAGCAAGTCTGTGCCCACAATCCGGTTATTCTCAAGTTATTGAAAGGCATGCCAAGTTGTTCTGTCACCATAGATGACAAGAAGAATGGGCCATAGATGACAAGAAGAAGGGATTTGATGGATTGCTGCTCCAATCTGAAACCGATCCCAAGGCTTCAAACAACCACCCCCCATGCTTCTTCAAGATGGAGGTTCCCATCTATGACGGGGAAGTTGATCCACTGGTATGGCTAAATCGTTGTGAGCAATTCTTTGACACACATCGCATGCCCTCCGCTGAGAAGGTTGGCCTTGCATCCTTCCACCTGATGGGTGACGCACAGTTATGGTACCAATAGTACAAGGGTGCCCATGGACCTCCAACAAGGCATTGTCTTTAGAGAATTTATAAATATTCTGTTTGTACCACCTTCTCGCAACAATTCCCTAGGAGAACTCATCTTTCAAGCGCAAAGAAAATATGGAAGAGTTCAACAAGAAGTTCAATGCACTCTTGTGCCGAGCATCGCAACTTCTGGAGGATCAGGTGGTTTCCATCTGCACCACTAACCTATGGGATCCCTTGCAGATTGATGTGCGTATGTGGAGACGGACGCCATGAGTTTGGCACGCTCATGCGAGCGCCGTGCACAATGGGCACTCCTGATAGCTCAGCAACTAGCACAAGGTGCCCACCAACGATGCCTTGACCTAAGCGCACCACCTGCACCTGCTATCCCAGCAGCGCCACCTCCAGGACAGGCGATAGTAGCAACTCCAGCAAACCCACCACATCGCACACTTACACTGGCAGCAATGGCAAACTGATGTGAAAGAGGCTTATTCTACAACTACGATGAGTTGTTTGTGCCTGGCCACCGCTACAAGAAACTCTTCATCCTCGAGATTGATTCAGATGTATTTGATGGCGTGGAAGATGCTCATTAGTCCAGCTCGAGGACGAGCGGTTTAAAAAAGGGAGGGAGAGATGTTATGTGGCGTAAGACAGGGCCATAGTTTCCCAATTTATGCTTATAGGTTCCCTTAAATTTTGTTAGTTATGTTAGCAATTAAATCTCTTACAGGTACTTCTCGATTTTCAAGATAGTTAATTTCCTAAAGATTAGTAGTTCGGATTTTCCTCCAAGATTGTGAGCGTACTATATACTAGAATAACACGCGAGCTTCGCCTCGCCGCCTACGGAGGGTCATCACATGACGTGTACTAGAATAACACGCGAGCTTCGCCTCGCCGCCTACGGAGGGTCATCACATGACATGGCTAGTGCGATGCATCTAGTGGAACAGACATTTCTGGGTTTTTTGAACTTTTCACATGCGGCGTACACGCATGCATGCCATCTTGGCACGTCGCATGTTTAACATGTCTCAATGTGTCGAATCATCACATGACATGGCCAGTACGATGCATTTAGTGGCAACGAACATTTCAGATTTTTTAAACTTTTCACATGCGGCGTACGCGCATGCATAGCATCTTGGCACATCGCATGTTTAACATGTCTCAATGTGTCCGGCCGACTGGTGTAATTTTGCAGAATACATAACATGTTTTTAGTATTTACCTAACAAACATCTTTTTAATACTACATCACAAAGATAAATTGATTACGAATAAAATCAACATGTAGAAAGAATGCCATTAGACGCAACAAACAATCAGAATACTATCACACGGTGTTACAGATCTCACAATGCACAACATGCACAACCACACATGTTGAGCTAACAATGTGATGCACACCAACATGTAGTGTTGTGTAAGAGAACAACCTAATAAAGTAGAAAATTGTTTATTTGATTCATGATTATCAAAGTAGCACACAAATATGTAGTGTTGTGTAAGCGAACCACCTAACAACACAGAAGATTGTTTATTTTATTTATGACTATCAAAGCAAGAAAGAACACAAGGATCAACTAAAAATGCAACAGTCTGCCATGCCTGAGACCTAAGTGAGACCACATGTGATTATCAGTTATGAGGCTATAACAACGACCACAAATAACATCCAAGTAGCAAGACAAGTGGTTGTTCCTTTTAGGTTAATCCATCCCAAGCATAAGTGATGCACCTACCGATGTTGTATCCATAAGTTGATTTTCAGACACTTGCTTAAGGGTCTTCTGAAACACTAGTGTCTTCTGAAACAAGTATAAGACATGAGTTCACGTGATCCGAGAAATCAGATACAATATCAAATGCTCATAAGAAATACACATGTGGGTGGAAGCATATATGACCTCGCAACAAACAAAATATTTAATGTATGTGTCTCTGTTTTACGTCCGATAGAAGCAAACTTCTCCAGTAGGACACATACAAAGATAAATTAAGTCAATTGTACCATAACCGAGCTAATGCTATGATTTCTTCCAACTTTTCTTATCCAGATAATGAAACACCATTCTCAAATAAATCCAGAATATCACATTAAGATAAGTACATAACTAAGGCGAAGTCAATTACTACTATTCTAGTAATCTAAATCATTTGTGTAGGAAGGTGGATAAGCTCTAGTTAGCCGTTAGGACTGTATCCAAAAACAATTAATGCAGCAACATGACAAAACATGTGATAAATGATACTACCTGTGTTCCTAAATATAAGACGTTTTAGTAGGCTTAGCCAACCAAAACGTCTTATATTCAGGAACGGAGGTAAAATATCATTAGAGATATTAATTATCTAAAAATGCACTAAACAACTAAGGTCGGGTCAATTCATACTATAAAAGTAATACTAATCATTTACAAATAGTGATAAAACAAAGAGTAAAATGCACTGGAGGTCCTAAAAGTTTGGAAAAAACTGTATGCAGGTCCTAAAAGTTTCAACTGGTGTACCGGAGGTCCTAACTCTCAGATCCATATGCACTGTAGCAGGTGCTGTAGGTGAGAATTAGGACCTGCAGTGCACAACTAACTAAGAATTAGGACCTGTAATGCACAACTAATTGAGAATTAGGACCTCCGGTACACAAGTTAAAACTTTTAGGACCTGCATATGGTTTCTTCCAAACTTTTAGGACCTCCGGTACATTTTACTCTAAAACAAAAAATACCCTAGGGAGATACTTCCGGCAGTCAATGCTACCAATGAAATAGTTCTAATCAAGTAGGGAACAAAGAAGCCGCAATCCTGAAACATAATTATTTTGAAGTGAGATCCTGGTTGTTTATCATGCCCAATGGAGAGGACCAATTTCCATATAGCACTTCAGGTTACCACCTATTGTAATTTATAAGAAACTAAGAACTATTGGATGCAACTTTGGCTCACGATGCACATTGCTGAAACTCTGATATTGTGTCGATTGCTATAGTCATGAAGTTTGAAGATTTAGAGTATGGACCAAAACAGATATATTGTAGAAATTTTCTTTATGAGGCCGCAATCGCAAGAACTCACTTCAAGGGAAAAAATAGAACATTTGTAACAATTGAAATAGTAATGCACCCTCCCTTCAGGTACTTATCTGAATACCATAAGGAATAAAGATAGAACATCAACACCTCCTATATCATCTAGACATGAAGAGTTCTAAATCCAAGCATGAGACAATAGAATTAGGTTCCTAACCCCTATATTAGGAAGTGGTGGGAAAACCTAGCATTTCAAACCATCTACTGAAGTGGTACAAAATTGGATCATTTGTTCCTTTGCTCAAAACAATATGGAGATGATATACAAAAAATTTGGGTTATATACATATACTCCTATATCCAGAGAGACAAAATGGAACAAAACATAAAAATAGGAAGAAAAATGCCATCTTACCAGAAATACTGCATACATTGTCTAGTATTCTGCAAGGAGTGGGGACTAATGTGAAGATGCCCTCTATACAACCCTTTGAAATTGGCAGAGAACTACTAAGTAGCATACATCATGAAACCAAACAAAGGAAATACTTGTGCCAGAAAATCAGGGGCCATCAAGTTCTGTGAATAGAAAATACAAACAGCTAGAGCATGTTCTAGTATAAACCAGCATAAAGATACATATGTGTCATTTGCGATATTTTTTCATAGTAGTACATAATAGAAGTATGAAAAAAACAGTGAAGTTTATGCAATAAACAACTAAGCTAACCATGGCAATTGTACCATCATAAAACTATCTAAATCCATCAACATTTTACGAAGGTACGTTCAGAAGTAATGCTAATTTAGAACTTGTGCATCTTGTAGTAAGCAGAAAAACACATTCGTCCTAGATACCCAGCGATATGTCAACTGAAAAATACAAAATCCAAAGGCACCAAATCAGAGAATAAGATTGTACATTGTGAACTTGTGAACCAGACAAAACTGTTAGCATCCTCTCGAGTCCAATACGTATAGCAAATAACAAGTATTTTTTCTAAATGGATAAAAATTAGTTAATAGATATGCTATTTTCTCGAGGAGCCACAGTGGTCATGGTCATGCTATCCATGACCATTTTGCAGGAAAGGATTGCCAGAAGTCTGAACCCAGCCTCCATGATCCTCATAAATTATGACATTGGCAATATAGATGAAAAAGTTTCGCCAACCGTCTAATGCTTCTGCAACATCCTTCGAGACCCAAGATGCCTTATATTGGGGAGAAGATGATGCACAAATTCTGTGTTGCGACAAAAAAGATGACAAGGACAGTGAGCTGAGTAGTTTCTTTTGCAAGCAATAGGAATAATCCAGACCTTAAAACTTGGATTCTGGAATATGGACTCCTAGTATTTATTTTCTCTACTTCACATGGGATCTAATTTCAAGGGAGTCTGTCATTTGTGTTGTAGGGATATATGTGATATGAACATGACAGTTCCTTCACAAGTTACATATTTGGATAACACACTTGCATGATCTTCTCTCTTTTTTGTACAAAAACATAAATTCCTATCAGAACTGATGGCATCAAAACATACAGCTGAGCAACAAAATAGTATCCATAAAAATTGTTGAACAATTAGTCTGAAAAATATGTACTTCCATAAAGGAACCGAGAATATTGTATTGTATTCCTTGTCTTGCTTGAAAGGGCACCGACATTTTTATTCTCACAAAATTAGGAACTATTGAGGCTAGAGGTTGTGTATATAGTGTAAATATGATACTTATTCTTTGACATGTAGGTGTGTTGATTTTGAGGACAGTTGAGAAAGATTCAACTTAACATTTAGATGACATTCGCTACACATCTGTGGCACATCGTATTACTTTATGATGTTCTAGTTGGAGGGTTTATAGGTGACGGCTGCGACCAACTCTAGTCAAGGTTCTTCACTCTTCTAATGCTTCCATCCTCCCAACCTGGAGACATATCTCCTGGCTCTCGGCTCCTCCTCTGCTTGCGATGACTAATTTCATATTTGGTTGGACTTCTCTGCATACTGTGGCTGCTGATATCTCCTGGCTCTTGGTTTCTACATTGTTTGTGATGATGATCAGTGCCATCTTCGGTTGAGATTACATGCCTATCATAGCTGGTGATATCTCCCTGCTCTCAGCAAGTTCTTCGCTTGCGGTGGTTGCTGTCGTCTTCGGTTGGGATTCTCCGCCTATCGTGAGTGATGTCCTCCCTATAAGATAACATAAAGATTCTAATCACACATCATAATAGAGTAAAATACGGTATGGCCTGCACAAACTCAAAAAAGGCCATATGTTATATCAAAATGCTCATGTGGTACAGTTATAAAATTGATGGCCTCTAAAACAAATTGATCACTAAAAAGGTGGTATTGATATATCTTGCAAGTAGAAATTAGTTAAGGCACCAATAGACCTTTAACATTTAATAGTAAATTGGAGTCAGTTTCTTACTATCAATGACACCAGATAGCAATCTAGAGTTTTTGTACCACTTGGAAAAATAATCGAACACTTGGCTGGCTCTCCTTTAGCTGGTCTTATTCTGCAGACAGGTGATTGGAACAGCAACGTGATGATAGGGGGTAGAAGGAGAGGATGGGAATCAGGAAAGTGCATTCGGGAAAGGAAAATACCAACTTGCTACAACACCAACAGACCGACACCGAGCAATGGCTAGATGCTCGACATCTTGCGCAAGGACATCAAGGAACTGTCAAGCATGTCATAGTGTGAAAAAACGATAGCACCTACCTGCGACACCCTGCAAACAAAAAAGGCATCACAACAAACCAGCACAGTCTAAAAGGTGAGCCACCAAACAACAATTAACCAAATTAAAAAGGAAGCCAACGGGGAAAAGGAACCATAAAGAACAAACCTTGAGCACCAAAATCGTCCAGTCGCCCTAGAAGTCAACGGCAGCCCCAAGCAGCCACACGAGCTCGCCCAGCCGGCGGAAGCAGCAGGTCCTAGCGAGAATAGCAGGATCACACACCACCGAGAAAGATCTCACTGCCCCCCAAATAACGCATCTAGAGATCCAAATCGATCCTTGGAAGGAAAATCCCCGGAGGAAACCAAGGAATACGACCACCACCACCCACCGAAAATAAATGATAGATGAATCTATGGGTAATAAACAATCGATGACAAACGTGATCCACAAAAATGACTCCACACATTGCAGGAAAGCCTGGCCGCGACCAACTAATTACGACGCCAATGCGTGTAGAGCCTAGCATGCCACCCTAGAACCTGACTCACCTAAGCAGGCAGCAACCTTGCAGCAATGCAAAGGCATAGATGACAACAAACAACCGATAGCGTCCACAAAGAATAGAGCCCAACCAACATCATGGTGAAAGCAATGAGGAAGTAAAAGAACAGAGAACAACACAAATGTCCAACCAACTAAATCGGAATGTAAAGAAGGAACCAAGATAGGCCAAGACGAACAAAAATTCTGGTGGCCAGACATGTAGCACAGTAAAGAAGTCGAGGCGCCCCACGCTGAGCCAAGACCTATCCGAGCCGGCCGAGCCGGCAGGAGAAGCAAGACCCAGTGGAAAACGATGTCGCCACCTCCACGGAACCACCATAGTGTCAGCAGCCCTTTGGCACATCACAACAGCCGACGTGGGCCTCAGCAACCAGAACACAAGGCCCACGCGAATCAAGCAGCCCAACAGACGCCACATTGGGCCGAGCTGGACGACGTGAGAGGAACATCGGCACTGAGTCAATATAAGCAAGACCACCTACCACAAGGAGATCATCCTTGAGATCACCGACGAACACGAAGACGGCGGAGTTGATCTCCTGTAATAGGCTAGTTGTTGCTCCCCTACCCCAAATTCTCTGTACCGGAACTTGTAGTACAACATATGAGACATATACTGAGTGAATCCCATCCGTAGCCTAACATCTGGTATCAGATTGCCTTTCGATCCCCTTCCTCCGACCTGGAAACCCGCCGTTACACCACCCAGCGCCGCCGCCTGTTCGAGACCATGGATCCGGCGCTCAAGGAGTACATGGATCGTATGACCCAGGATTCAAGGGAGGTGAAGGAGGCGATGATCGCTTGCCGCGGGGACTTCCGAGCGACTCAAGAAAAGGTCATGCAAGAGCTCGATGCCCAGTCCGCACAGCTCAACGATCTGTGCAACTGGAAGCCGGATCTGGAGGCCCGCTTCGCCAAGTTGCAGACCGCCGTCGCGGATCTTCATCGAGCGCAGCCCATCATCGATGCAGCTTCGTGTGGACAGGGGGCGCCACATCTCACCTCCACGCCCTTCCCGGCTTTCGATGGGGCAGTCCACGGGCAAATCGGCCTCGGCGTCGTCAACTTCTCCGGGGGATTACCGGCGGGGGCCAGTGCGCCACCGTCAGTACCTCCGGTCACGGGTACGATTTCTCTCCAGAACCCGCCTCTAGCTGCTGATCCTCAGTTAATTCAGAGTCAAATTTTAGCTGGTCTAGGAACACATGCACCCAATTTCCCTTTCCCATCCTTCACCGGTGACAATCCCAACCTGTGGATAACTATGGCAGAGCAATACTTTCAAATGTTTGCTATACATGATACGTATTGGGTTCCTATGTCCATTCTCCATTTTTCGGGGGCAGCAGGCATTTGGCTGCAGTCCGTTAGGAAGAAGATAGCCTCTCTGGAGTGGATTTCTTTTACATCCCTGTTGTGCACCCGTTTTGGTCGTGATCGTCACCAGTTACTCATTAGACAGTTCTACGCTATTAAACAAATCACCACAGTAGCAGAGTATATAGAGCGTTTTGACATTCTTATGAATCATTTGGTATCCTATTCAGACACTACTCACCCATACCATTTTCTTACACGTTTTGTCGAGGGCCTGCGAGCTGATATCCGAGCGGTCGTCATGGTTCAGCGTCCCACAGACCTGGACACGGCATGCTCTCTGGCGCTACTGCAAGAGGAAGTGGCAGAAGGGGAATGTCCATCTCCACCTCGACAAGCAGAACACAGATACCAACAAGGCCAGGGCAGCATTACACACCAAACTCACGTGCAACACCAACTGGGAGAGCGGCTGACAGTAGGGGACTTGAAGCTGCACGTCACAAGGGCCATGACAAAGTTGCCGCTCTACGCAACTTTCGCCGAGCTAAGGGTTTATGTTTCAAGTGCGGGGAGAAATGGGGGCCTGAACACTCATGTCCACAGACAGTACAGATGCATATCGTGGAGGAACTATGGGCATTATTCTCGCAGGAGGAAATGACGGGCTCTGACAGTCCGGAGTCTAGCTATGAAGAAACAGAGACTGCTTGCTCCATATCAGTTCATGCTCTAACGGGATCAGCTGCAGGGGTTTCTGGGGTTATTCTCCTACAGGCATTCATTCACCAACATGAGGTGATGATTTTGATTGACTCAGGGAGTTCTGCTTCATTTATCAATCAACAACTCGCGAACCAACTATCGGGTGTTCAGCAACTTACCAAACCTTGCAGAGTTAATGTCGTAGATGGGTCACAACACAGGTGCTCGACTTTTATACCTCAGTGTCAGTGGTCAGCTGAAGGTCACCAATTCTCCACAGATTTGAAGATTCTTCCCCTTGGATCATTCGATCTGATTCTCGGAATGGACTGGCTCGAACACCATAACCCTAACATTGATTGGGTTGCAAAATCTCTCAAAATTGAGACAAGTAATGGGGTTATTCAGTTGCAAGGACATCGCGCAAACCAACTTCACTACTCTGCAATATCGGCCACAGAGTTGGCATCTGTCTGCCGACAGGGGTCAGTAGCTCATCTAGTCCATCTGTATGCACTAGATGGAGTTGTCCATGTGGAGGAAGTCACGCCCTCTGAAATTCAGGCACTGGTCGCACAATTTGAAGACGTATTCACAACACCAACTACCCTTCCACCCAGGCGCGAATGTGATCACAGGATACCACTCATACAAGGAGCACAACCAGTAAACATGCGAGCCTATCGCCACAAACCAGAGCTCAAGTCAGAGATCGAGCGCCAGGTCGGGGAACCGCTGGAGTCCGGAATCATACAGAAAAACACCAGCCAGTTTTCCTCACCAGCGATCCTCGTCAAGAAGAAAGATGGCACGTGGCGTTTATGTGTAGACTATCGAGCCCTCAATTCCATGACAGTAATCAGCAAATTCCCTGTCCCCATCATTGATTAACTTCTCGACGAGCTCGCTGGTGCGCGTTGGTTTTCCAAATTGGACCTCCGCGCTGGTTACCACCAAATTAGATTGGCACAAGGAGAGAAATTCAAGACGGCTTTTCAAACACATTCTGGGCATTGGGAGTACACAGTAATGCCATTCGGACTCGCAGGAGCACCAGCAACCTTCCTGGGCGCAATGAACACCACTTTGCAGCCATTGCTGCGTAAATGTGTAGTCGTCTTTTTCGATGACATCCTGGTGTATAGCCGCAGCCTCGCTGATCATATTTTAGATCTCAAACAAGTATTGCAGCTGCTTCGACGGGATAATTGGAAAGTCAAGCATTCCAAATGCTCATTTGGACAGCAAACAATTGCTTATCTAGGTCACACAATTAGCAGTCAAGGTGTCTCTTCTAATCCATCAAAGATAAGCAAAGTAGAACAGTGGCCGACGCCTACAAACAGCAAAGAGGTCCGTAGCTTCTTTTTGGGGTTGGCTGGCTACTATAGAAAATTCGTGAAGCATTTTGGCATTATTGCACGACCTCTGTTCAACCTAGTCAAGAAACATACCCCTTTCCTGTGGACCAGCGAAACAGAGAAAGCTTTCCAATTACTGAAACAGAGCCTGGTAGAAGCTCCGGTTCTAAAATTACCTGACTTCAACAAGACGTTTGTGATTGACACGGATGCGTGCGATACAGGTGTCGGCGCAGTCCTGCAACAGGAGGGTCATCCTATTGCATATATGAGCAAGCCATTAGTGTTGGGGATATACTTTCCGGGTATCTTCACAGTTCCTCACTGACCAGGGTGGCCCACTTCGGGTTAGAGCATTGATTCACGGGCGGCCCAGTCAGGGAGAAAGACGGAGTCCAATCTAGCTACGGGAAGGCCCAGAAGACTTACCGACTTAGGCCCATAATGTTACTTGTAGTTACTCTGTAACCGACTCTTAGTCATAGCCGATAGATCTCTTTTATAAACCCTAGGCCGGATATCTATATAAGCCGTCCTAGAAAGAGCCTTTAGGGCACCCTCAGTAGTCTACAATCTCAACTCGTACAGGTGAAACCCTTGTAACCCATATTCCGGCTCTGCCGTATTACTGGATTGCTAGCAGAAGTAGGATTCGCCCAAAGACGGCGGATTCGAACCTGGGTAAACTTGTGTGCTCACTGTCCCGGAACACCGTACGTCTCACACCCCTCTCTTCCGCACGCCTCGAGGACCCCCTCATGCGTACTTGTCGTCAATCCGACGATAATTGGCGCCCACCGTGGGGCAAGTGAGCTTCGGATCTGCGTTCCGAGCAGAATCTGCAAGAATCGGAATCGGCGAGACTATCGCCGTCGGACGCATCCTCTACGCCAGCGACGTCCCTCTCATCGTTCTCGACGAGACTTGGATTCCGGCTAGGGAGGCTGTGACTGCCTACACAATCATGTCTTTCGGCGAGATCGATGTTTACATCGGTTTCGCTGAACTTGCCCCACCTTCCCCAGCGGTGATGATAGAGGCAGAAGAATCTTCTGGGTCCCCTTTGTCCGCAGAGGCGACAGAGTTCTGGCTCTCAGAAAACCCTAAACCCACCCAGCCCGCACCAGTTGCGGAGATAGTGGAGAAATCCGAGCCTGAAGAAGACCTAGCGGTCCAAGTCGAATCTGGAGTGAATCTCCCTGGAGGAGCCGGATCCCAGATCGACCCACCCGCGGAAGTCGAAATCCAGGAGGAGCATATCAATGACACTGATTCCGGCTCTGATGATGCCAGGACAGACAGACCTTTCCTAAGGTACACCCTATGACGTATGATAATGCAAGATGCAAGCGTAGATACAATTCTCGAGACCATCAAAAGTTTCGACATGGCTGATCACGAAAGCCGTAGGTACCCCAGGAAGCACGCGTCGCACTTCGTCGGGTACGTGGGATCCGGATCCGGCTCTGCCGATGCTGGAGAAAACACCGACTCGGTACTGGAGGCAATTGGAACAAACGCCGACGTACCCGCATCCTCGGATGAATCGATGACGTCAGCGGATTTCCGAAAGTTCTCCGCGGAATATGAAGAGGAGTACAACTCCAAGGCTGCAGAAGGAGAAACCATGGATGAAGGATCCGGGGAACACTCCTAAAACGCAGGATGACATGGACGTCGGAGATAATCCCGAGGTCCAAATGTCCGAAAGTACCGATCAGAGCTTGACTCTGGGAAACGGACCCAAAGCCGTCTTTGCTACCGGCGCTGCCAAGAAGGCAAAGAAGAAGAACAAGAAAAACAAGACCCCGGCAAAAGACCCTCTGGCAGAGGAGGTGATTGCCGAGGAATACGAAGAAGACTCGGATGGAGCACTTATCCTAAAAGAGCCAAAAAAGAAGAATCGGTGGATGGACACGTGATCACTGAAGGTACGCGTAAACTCATCGATGCTGCATTAACCACACCCATCCCTACAGTTGCAGAACTTACTGCTGAAGAGCTGGACGAAAGGGCCCAAGCCGTAGAAGCGTGTTGTCAACAACTCCTGGATGAAGCCAAAAACATCGAGGAGGAGAAGAAACGCATGGCAACTAAGGATTACATGTCTCGGTTGCATCAGAAGACACGGAAGCGTCACACCAATGACGACCAATTCCCACATATTCGTGCCGTCCTTTTCGGAGATGAGATGGGGAAGCCACAGAAAGATAGCAAAGGAGATTGGGTATATCCAACCCCAGTACAGAATACCGTGGCAGCCCGAGAAATTCTATCGGCTAATCCAGGACCAGAAGAGATCCGTTTGGGTATCAAGCTACTTAACAAGGGCTGGAGCAGCAAAAGGTCGCCCTGTCTGGAAGTCAAAAACTGGTCTCGGATTCCGATCAATGTCGCACAGATCCGGCATGGGCTGACGTAAGACCCCACCGCATTCCGGAGCAGAATTATCGCCCCGGACGACGGGAGGACAATTATTCGAGAACCAGATCGTTAGGACAGCATCGCAGGACTACACGCGACTGGAGCAACGTCGCACCAGTGGCCGAGAAAGAGGCCATCGCTACTCTGAATCCGAGGAATCCTCCCCGACGAGAATCAAACGATCGAAAGGAGAAACATCGGGAAGAGGATCGTCAAAAAATGCCACCTCCTAGACATGCAAGCCGTCCGGCTGAGCCCCGCCATGGTGGGAACAACGGACGAAGAAACGATGGAAACCATGTCGGGACAAGCTGGCAGGGTCTCGTCGTAGTGAAGACCCTCCCCGGAATCGGAATAATGACGTTCCGGACGGAGGCCGGCGATCAGCCGGAAACTATCCAGCTGCCCCACCCTCTCCACCACACAGTCATCACAACAGCTCCCAAGGAGGACGACGTGGTGGAGGAGGTGGTGGTAGAAGCCGAAGTCCGGCTCCAAGGCACCGCAGCCACAACCGACATTCGGGACAATCACTATCCCCGAACGACGCAGGGCACATGATCAACTCCAACATAGAGGCGCGACGCTATGAAAACGATGATATCTACGTGGGCCCAAAGTGCTTCGAACCACGCATCAGAGCTACAAAATTCCCGGAAGGATTTGCTATCTCAAGACATATCCAAGCCTACGATGGCATTGCTAGGCCAGATACCTGGCTGCAGGATTTCTTCCAAGCTTGCTGCATCGCTAAAGGCGGAAACAGCTTGGTCGCAACCCGATATCTCCAACTTATGTTGCGGAAGACGGCACGATCATGGCTCAATGAACTTCCGGAGAACACCATCCATAACTGGTATGACATGCAAAGTGCGTTCTTTCAGAATTTCGAAGGCACATATTGGAGGCCCTCTACGGTCGGAGACCTACAACGTTGCACCCAGAAAGCCGGAGAAACTTGCCGGGATTACCTCGGACGGTGGATCGACACCAAGAACTCCTGTGAAGGAGTAAATGATCAAACCGCGATTGAAGCTTTCATTGCAGGTCTCCCAATTGGTCTACTGCGACATCGCTTGAAGTGTGACAAGGTCACTGATTTGGGAGAGATGATAGAAACAACGAGCAAATATGCAGATGCTGACGACGATGTGGAGGGGTTGCTCAATGCCCTAGCTGTACCTCAGTCGGCAAAACAACCAAAGCAACAAGCTCAGAAGCGCAAAAATACCTCGGAGGAAAAACCCAACACGGAAACAGCAGTGGTCACTGCTACTTTCGGGTCTGGAGGACGAGGAGGGCGCGGCGGAGGCCGCGGGCGTGGGCGTGGAACTTCAAGAGTCCAGGGTAGAGGAGACCAGCAACCAGGCAAAGCCTACTCTTGGGCCGACATTGCCAATAACCCATGTGTGTATCACCTAGACGCCAATGGGGGCTCGTCCCACACCAACGCTGAATGTCGTTTCAATGACGACATCAAAAGAGATGACATCGCGGGTTACAAAGCTAAGCGGAAGAAGGGAAAGAAGAATCCCGAAAAAGAAAAAAAGACCAAGGAAGATTCCGACATGGAGGAAGCTGATGCCTCAAATCCCAAGTCGGAAGGGAAGAAAACTTTTCCCACCAAGAAGGACACTTATGTCACTTTCCTCGGATCTCAACCAGCAAAGGTCAAGACAGCAGTTCTACACGAGCTCAATGCAACAGTTCCGGCTGTCCCCCAGTATCTGGACTGGTCGGAAGTGGCAATCACATTTGACCGCGATGATCATCCGCTTAAGTTACATAGGCGAGGAAAATACGCTTTAATCGTCAATCCACTGATTGACGGTTATGGTTTCTCCAAGACTCTTATGGACTATGGTAGCAGTATCAATATTCTCTATGTCGAAACGCTACGCCGGATGAAGATCTCGGAAACACAGCTGAACCATAGCTCTGTGATATTTCACGGAGTTGTCCCAGAAAGACAAGCTAATTCCCTAGGAGATATCACTTTGGATGTTACCTTTGGAACTCCAAAGAACTATCGGACGGAGGCACTTCCTTCGAAGTGACCTCGTTCAAAAGCGCGTACCACTCTATATTCGGACGTCCGGCTTACTGGGCTTTTATGGCTCGTCCGTATTACATTTACAATATGATGAAAATTCCAGGTCCCAACGGCGTGATCACCATCAGGAGAGACCCGAAAAAAGCACGAGAGTGCGAGGATGGAAATGCCGCCTTTGCTGAAGCCGTGCTGCATGCCCAGGAGTACCAGGAGATCAAGAAGAGCATAGATCCGTCCAAGATACCCGCAACGAAGAAGGAGGTGACAAAGCCAAATCCGGAGTTCAAGGCATCAGAAGAGACAAAGAAGACGCCACTGAAGGATGATGACCCCTCCAAGGTGACCCAGATAAGCGCAGGCCTAGGTAGCGCATAGAAAAACGCGATCGTCAAGTTCCTCCAAGCAAATCAAGATATCTTCGCATGGCAACCATCTGACATGACCGGAGTACCTAGGGAACTTGCCGAGCACTCTCTAAATGTAAACCCGAACGCTAAACTCGTCAAACAGTCCCTACGACGATTTGGCGATGAAAAGCGTAAGGCAATAGCTAAAGAACTAGCACGGCTCGAGTTAGCCGGATTCATACAATAGGTCATCCACACTGAGTGGTCGACCAATCCTGTAATGGTCCCTAAAAAGGACACCACTGATTTAAGGATGTGTGTTGATTATACTGCCTTGAACAAGGCTTGTCCAAAAGATCCGTTCGCTCTGCCTAGAATTGATCAAGTCATCGATTCTACGACAGGCTCGGAACTCCTCTATTTTCTCGACGCATATTCCGGTTATCACCAAATCCGGATGAAGGAATCTGACAAAGTTAAAACTTCATTCATAACCCTCTTCGGAACCTTCTGTTTTGTTACAATGCCCTTTGGGCTGAAGAACGCAGGAGCTACGTACCAGCGCACGATGCAGCGTTGCCTCCATGACCAACTCGGATGTAACGTACATGCATACGTGGATGATATTGCAGTAATGTCCAAAAAGAAGGAAACGCTGATTTTCTACTTGGAGGAAACGTTTGCCCACCAGCCGGAAAATTGTTAGATTTCATCGTGTCTCAAAGAGGCATAGAGATGAACCGGGACAAAATCAAGGCTATACTCAATATTTTCAGGCCAACTCGCTTGAAGGACGTACAAAGATTAACTGGTTGCATCGCTGCAGTCAGTCGATTTGTAAGCCGGCTTGGCGAAAGAGCCGCACCATTATACAAACTTCTAAAAAAGACCAAGGATTTTGTTTAGACTGATGAAGCTGAAGCTGCACTACAAGACCTGAAAAAAATACTCTCATCTGCTCCTATCCTTGCAGCATCGGAACCTCAGGAACCGATGTTGCTTTATCTTGCTGCGACAAATAAGGTCGTTAGTATCATCATGGTAGTGGAGAGACCAAAGGAAAATCAGGAGCACCTGGTGTAGCGTCCGACTTACTTTGTCAGTGAAGTCCTAACAGAGTCAAGACAGTGATATCCGCACTATCAAAAATTGGCTTACGGTGTTTTTCTAGCATCTCGTAAGTTATGACACTACTTTCAGGAGCATCTAATTACCGTGCTGACCACAGCTCTCATGAGAGATATAATCAACAATAGTGACGCCACAGGACGCGTCGCCAAATGGGGCATAGAGCTTTCAGCTTTTGACATTGAGTATAAACCTCGGACAACAATCAAATCCCAGATCCTCGCCGACTTTGTCGCTGATTGGACAGAGACGAAGGAGAACATGATCCTCCCTGAGTCGGAATATTGGACCCTCTTCTTCGATGGGTCTAAGGCTTGCGGGGGCTCGGGGGCTGGCGTGGTGCTCAAGTCACCCCAAGGAGATAAACTTTTATACGTGTTGCAGATCCACTTCACAGCGACAAACAATATTGCCGAGTATGAAGCACTGCTGCATGGAATCCGGATTGCTAAGGATATTGGCATCCGACGTTTGATGTGTTACGGAGATTCAGATCTTGTTGTTCAACAAGTATCGGATATTTGTAATGCAAATAAGCACATGGCAGCATATAAAGCTGTTGTGGATGATCTATCTAAATCGTTCGAAGGATTTGAAGTTCAACATATTCCTCGAGCAGAAAATGAGGAAGCGGACGCACTATCTCGGATAGGTTCTGCGCGGAAAGAGGTCCCGGATGGCGCTTTTTTAGAGCACCTCAAGGTTCCCTCAATAAAGGGAGTAGATGAGGAATATCCGACCAAATCCAACTCACCTCTGATAGCAGTTCTGGCTGTGATTCCCAGTTGGACTCAACCCTACCTCGATTACTTGGTAGATGGCAAATTACCCGAAGACGAGGTGCTGAGCCGGCAGATTATCCACGAGCAAAAGCCTATACTATTGTTAAAGGTGAGCTCCATAAACGGAGTGTTTCTGGGGGTTTTCAGCGCTGTGTATCTCCGGAAGAGGGAGTGGAAATCTTAAGGGAAATCCACGAAGGCGAGTGTGGTCACCACGCTGCAGCCAAATCTTTAGTGGCAAAAGCTTTTAGACACGGATTTTTCTGGCTTACAGCTCAGGCAGATGCCGAACGATTAGTCAAGACGTGCAAAGGCTGCCAAAAGTACGCCAAACAAGCTCATGTTCCGGCTGATCAGCTGCGAACAATACCTATAACATGGCCTTTTGCGGTCTGGGGGCTTGATATGGCAGGACTATTTAAACGAGCTCCAAGTGGATTTACTCACCTCTTAGTGACGGTGGATAAATTCACCAAATAGATTGAGGCTAAATCTATCACTAGTTGTGATGGAGCAACAGCCAAAAGATTTGTCGAGGATGTTATAATCCGGTATGGTTATCCACAAAGCATTATCACGGACAACGGGAGTAACTTCTCTATGGAAGAATTAGCTGAATTCTACAATGAGCAAAATATCCGGCTTGACATTGCGTCAGTCGCACATCCACAAGCTAACGGACAAGTCGAAAGAGCAAATGGTTTAATCCTGCAAGGCCTGAAACCGAGACTCGAAGCACCACTACGACGTGCTGCGGGGGCTTGGACAGAGGAATTACCCTCTGTAATATAGAGTTTACGAACGACTCCGAACAGGTCAACCGGATACACACCTTTCTTCTTGGTCTATGGTGTAGAAGCAGTTCTTCCTAGTGATTTGATTCACACTTCTCCTAGAGTGGCCGCGTATATTGAAGAGGATGCCGAGGTTTCTCGACAAAATGATCTCGACTTAGTCGAAAAAGTTCGCGTCGTTGCTGAAATGAGATCTACAGCCTATCAGCAGAAGTTACGCAAGTATCATAGCCAGAGAGTCAAAAACAGATCTTTCAATAAAGGTGATTTGGTTCTCCGGCTTGTGCAGCAAAGAAAGTACAAACTTTCCCCAGTATGGGAAGGGCCCTTTTTAGTTAGTCGAGTATTGCACAATAGATCGTACTACTTAACTGACATGAGTCCAGTCAAAGGAAGACCTGCAACTAAGAAGAGAAAGAGAGCTGGAGGCAGTACAGATCCGGATGAGTTAGACAGACCGTGCAATATTGCTCAGCTACGTCCCTTTTATTTTTAGTTTATCCTTCTTTATAAACATATATATGTACATGTTCTAGGAGAAATAAAAGTTTTGGTTGCCTCAAATTTTTCTGAGAAGTTTTTATCATCTTATTTCCGAATGATCATGTCATAGTCGAAAATCCTAGAATGCTTGAAAGTACTTTATGCTCATGTTCGTTCTGATTTAGATTTCCGATTCTAAAACTGCTACCCTCGGATATAACTCTAAAGTTTCTAGTCTTTACTTTGGTTATTTGTCTGATTGCTGGATGCGGGCATTTTCCAAGTAGTGAATTGTTGGTACGGGAAGCCGACTTTGTTTCCGAGTTTAAACTGGTTTAGCAATTGAGCTCCGTTGCTCGGCAAAGTTTCCGGTAGAAGGTTTAGCCGGCTCACGAAAGGGACGAGGCGGAAAGCCAGATAAACGATAAGTAGAGACGAAAAATACACGTGCTTATGTAAACATTTCAGGCACACAAAAATTAAAGCCAAAAGTGCTGAATAGATCAAAATCTTAGCACTAGTAAAGTCATAGTACTTTAGATTTACAAAACGCATCATGTTCTTTCAGGATAATACATAAGTTTCTGGTCTATGATGCAGGAGGAGATGAAGGAGCTGCTGGCTCGCTGGTTACTCCGCCTTGATATCGTTCCGAGATGTCCGCATCCGAGGTGGTGCGTTCATCGTCGGAAACTTCTGCTGATTCTTTCGGAGGAGGAGGCGGAGTATCTACGCGGGTGAAGAAGGGGATCTCGTAGCTGGTCAGGTCAGCCACGTGACACCCATATCCGGCGCAGGAGTGCATGATAGCTTGAAGGTCCTGCTCCTGGCCGTCTTCATCTACTTTGCAGTACCCTCTGGTCACTTGCCATATTTCCATGTTTCCATGGTGACTCATGATCGTGGTAAGAGCGTTCTGCGCAGCAGTCCGCGCGATAGGACATGTTTTAATCCTGAACAAGTTGCGGCATCTCCTTTGCCTTGTCCCGCACCTGAAAATCCGACATGCTAGGCATGTCCGGAATCTTGAGAGCTTCGCCGATGTCCTCAAGGGACTGGCGGAAGTCATGAAGCAGGTCACCGACTTGGATAAGCCGGTGGGTGCAGGGTTCGGTGGAGGAAGAGTCCGTCAAGTTCAGAGGACCTATACACAAAACAAGTTAAGAAAAATCCGACATTGATAGAAGTCGAAGAAAAATACAAGCAGAGATGGAGCGTCAAAATGACGTCGTCAATTTTGGTCTTCTCCTCCCGGAGACTCTGGAGTTCAGCCCGAAGCGCCTGGGACAGGTCCCTCTCTCTGCTAAGTTCATTCTTGAGGTCCGAGGTTGTTTTATCTTGAGCAGCGATCTTGCGATCACGCTCTTCAGTAGCCATGGAGGAGGACTCAAGGACTTGAGCAATGCTTTTTTCATGATTTGCCTTGAGCTGATCCAGCTCTTGGCGAAGCTCCTTGTTCTCCACCACCAAGGTCTTGAGGTTCTCAGCCTCTTCAATCATGGCGCAGGATTGTTTCACCAGTGCTGAAAGTCAAAAAGAACAACAGTTCAAGAACAAATTCGACATTGAAAATACAAATACAAGGTTTGAGTCTCGGAATGCTTACCTTCGGCCTCATCCTTGGCAACTCTAAGTTCAGCATTTTTAAGTCGGAGAGCCTTGATCTCTCTCCGCTTATCGCAGACATTCTTCAATAAATCCTGGTTATAGGAACATACTTTCTGTAAGTCAGAATACCCAAAGTCAGAAAGCTACTGAAGACCTGGGCTAATATTTTTGCTAATATCAGCACGAGCCTTGGGGGCTACACTAGTTCATTCTTTGGCATCCTAATGAAGCACAAACCCGGATTATATATCCTACTTCATGCTTGGGGGCTAGAGGATATGATATGAAATAAAGGAAAAATAGGAGTTGGAATTCCGACTTACATATTGTTCGCGAGTGAGTTTATCCAAACTCGCGTTCACCTCAACGGCCACCTTCTCGGCGAGAGTCAGAGGAATCACTAGGGCTGTTGGAAGCTCACCAGTCCTAATCCTCTCGTCACGGAGACACACCTGGGCGAGAAGGTCGGAGAACTTGACGTCCTCTGCTTCTTGCGCTTCTTCCTCGGCAGATAAGGTTCTTTTCTCCAGGCATTGCCTGGCGAGCCGCTAGATCTCTTCAGCAGATTTTCGGGACAAGCCAAACTTGGCAAGTCCCGGATTGTTCATGAGGTTTTCGGCGAAGGTTTCTGCCGAGGGATCATTACCCAAAGAGGGTTCACCCTTATCTAGATCTGACTCACCCATGGTGACGTCAGTTTGCGATTCAAGGATAGCAGGCTCCGTCGAAGGAGCCGGATCTTCTGCGACGACCGGGGAAGGAATGGTCACCGACGTTGCAGAAGGTTGAGGGGCAGGAACAGGAGAAGCTATGGTGAGCTTCGTCTGTCGCAGGGGCTTCGAAGGAATCCCTTTCCCCTTGCCCTTGATGAGCAGTTTTGCTCTGAGAATGTAGTAAAGTCGGAAACATTACATCTCGGAAAGAAATTCGAGTAAGGTACAAAGGCAGAAATTGTGATTGAAAGTTACCTCTTCACGATAGGCACCTCCTTTGTGCCAACTTTATTAACTGCTTGCGCTTCTTGAGCGCAAGATCCGGCAATGGGACCACTTCTACCTCCTGAGAGAACTCCGGAGGATATCCTTCGAGCGGAGAAAGTTCCGACTCGGGGAGGTCAGCAAGCTGAAAAGAAGAAAACATATCAGCATTGCACTGTAACTCAAAATATTGAAACACATAAAAAGGTGTACTGATGGAAGCTTACCAGCACTATGGGGTTGTCCGCCGTGTGCATATCCAGAGAAACCTCCGGGATTCTCCTCTCGATCCGCTCCCTAATTAGCCACTTGACTTGGCTTATATAGCCCTGTGTGGTGTAGGCTTTGGGGCTGATGCAGAGGGAGTCTTAGATGACGTGATGGAGTGCATCAGTCGATCCCCGTGGTACTGAAGGGGCTGGATCCGAAGTGAGACACAACATTGGACTAAGTCGGATCCCTTCAGACCTTTGTGTTTGATCAAGTATTCGATCCGCCTCTTAGCGAGGATCAGATCGTCGGTGAGAGCCAGAGCAGCCTCGTCCCAGGATGGTTGGGCCGTGGCAGCTCCGTCGATGAAAGCCGGCAAAGCAGTGGCTTTGCCGGGAGCCGGAATATCCCTATGATAGAAAAACGTGGCTGGCCATTGTTTGACCGAGTCACTAGCTAAAATTTTGGGATACACGCGCTCGCGTCTAAACGAAAAACTAATAGTGCCGGTGATGTAAGGAACACCGGCGGTAATGGAGTTTCTCCGGACATGAAAATAGTACCGGAGTAGAGTCAGACTTGGCCTAATGCCGAGAAAGCCCTCACACAACGAAGCGTACGCGCTCATCTCTAAAAGAGAGTTGGGAGGAACATGATGGAGTTGAACTCCGTAATGATCAATCACCTCGGAGAAAAACTCCGAGGGAGGAAACGACAAACCTCTGTCGAGGTGGGTGCCGAAGTGGACCCGCTCACCGTCGCGCGAGTTGGGGACGGTTTCCCCGAAGCCGCTCCGCCAGTCGTCGGCGCGGAGGAGCCCTTCTTTCTCCACATTCTTGAGACCCTCGTCGTTGAGCGCGCAGGGAATCCAGAGCCGGCGAAAGCTCTCTTTCTCCGCCACCGCTTCTGTCGCCGCCGCCGCCGCCGCTAAGCCGAAAGAGGAAGATGAAGCCATTTCTCCGGTGAGCAGTTGACCTAAAAGGGGCGGCGCTGGGAGTTTTAGGGGGAGGAACGGGGGAGCTCTGTGCACGCAGGGAGATTGGGAGGAGAGGAAAAGGCAAAGGACTGGTGAAAGGAGAAGGAGAAAATCCTAACCCCTTATATTCACCTAACTGCGCCAAGATTCGTGCAAATGTTACAGTATAACCGCCACGCGTCGTGGAAGGAACTGGGAAGGTCCCACACGATGATTACGTCGCCTCGATCTCCGTGCACGCATTGAAACGGCGCCTCGGTTCCGCGAACCGCGGACCCACCAACGGTCGTGCTGACGAAATGCCTGTCAGATGATGTGACTTAACCATGACCTGTGTCAGGTGGCGTTAGAGACCAAATTCCGGCTTAGTTTGAAATCGAGCTGGAAAATCCGAGTAACCTGTTGGTAGGTCCGACTTATTTTTGAAGACCCGAATCGTATTTTTTGTTGTGAAGTTTCAGGAACCCTTCAAGATTCTACAAGCCGAAAATTAAGCTAGACGATGATAAATCCGACTTTGGATCTTGGAGGCCTCCGGGGGCTGCTGTTGGAGATATACTTTCCGGGTATCCTCACAGTTCCTCACTGACCAGGGTGGCCCACTTCGGGTTAGAGCATTGCTTCACTAGGCGGTCGGGGAGAAAGACGGAGTCCAATCCGGCTACGGGAAGGCCCAGAAGACTTACCGACTTAGACCCATAATGTTACTTGTAGTTCAAGATGTACTCTGTAATCGACTCTTAGTCGTAGCCGGATAGATCTCTTTTGTAAACCCTAGACCGAATATCTATATAAGCCGTCCTAGGAAGAGCCTTTAGGGCACCCTCAATAGTCTACAATCTCAGCTCGCACAGGCGAAATCTTTGTAACCCATATTCCGGCTCTGCCGTATTACTGGATTGCTAGCAGGAGTAGGATCCGTCCAAAGCCGGCGGATTCGAACTTTTGTAAACTTGTGTGCTCACCGTCCCGGAACACCGTACGTCTCACATCCCTCTCTTTCGCATGCCTCGAGGACCCCCTCATGGCGTACTTGTCATCAATCCGACGACAATTAGGACCAAAAAACAGAGGCCTTTCGACCTACGAGAAGGAATGTCTCGCGATTTTAATGGCAATTGAATAGTGGAGGGCTTACCTCCAACATCAAGAGTTCATCATTCGAACTGATTAGAAAAGCTTAGTCCACCTAGAAGAGCAGAGACTCACAACAGTCTGGCAACAGAAAGCATTCACGAAGCTTCTGGGACTACAATTCAAAATCTGCTATCGCAAAGGGCAGGAAAACAGGGCCGCTGATGCCTTATCAAGACGATCACACGCTGAGACTGTCACTCTCCACACCATCTCAGAGTGCCAACCAATCTGGCTAGATGAAGTGAGGGCCAGCTATCAGCAGAATGCTCATGCCACAAAATGGATACAGAAACTCCAACTTCGATCAGATCCAAAAGGACGTTTCTCCTGGAAAAACAATCTACTGTACTTCAGAAATCGAATCTGGCTGGGCGGATCAGAGGCAATTCAACAGAAAATACTTACAGCATTTCACTCAAGTAAAGTGGGTGGCCACTCTGGCTTCCCAGCAACATATGCTTGTCTCGGGCGTCTATTTGCTTGGCCTAAAATGAAGACACAAACAAAAACCTTTGTTATGTCTTGCAGTGTTTGCCAGCAAGCAAAACCGGATCGCAGTAAATATCCGGGTCTCCTGGAACCACTCCCCACACCTGATGAAGCATGGCAAATGGTCACCATGGATTTCGTAGAAGGCCTCCCCAACTCCGGGACTGCTATAATAGCATCATGGTTGTTGTTGACAAGTTCACACGATATGCCCATTTTATACCACTCCGTCACCCTTTCGCAGCAGCTAAGGTTGCTGCAGCCTACCTCAACAACATATTCAAACTGCACAGTCTTCCCAAGATAATGGTGTCAGACAGGGATCCAATTTTTACCAGCCGCTTCTGGCGTGAATTGTTTGATCTGGCCGGCAGCAAACTGCGCATGAGTTCAGCTTATCACCCACAAACGGATGGCCTGTCGGAGCGGGTGAACCAGTGCTTGGAGGTTTATCTTCGATGCTTCACACATGCTTGTCCAACCAAGTGGAGTCAGTACATTGCTTTGGCAGAATATTGGTACAACACCTCTTATCATTCAGCAATCAAAATGTCTCCCTTTGTGGCACTGTACGGCCACGAGCCTAGACATTGGGGTATTGATGCTACTCATACCTGCACTGCACCATCACTGCAAGAGTGGCTGGAGGAGCGCAAAACAGTTCAACAGATACTACAACACAACTTACACAATGCTCGTCAGTACATGAAGAACTAAGCGGATAAGAAGCGCTCGGAGCGCACATTCGAGCTGGGGGGATGAAGTATTCATCAAACTCCAACCATATGTGCAATCTTCTATCTTGCGGCGATCCAACAACAAGCTAGCATTCAGATACTATGGACCATATAAGGTGATCAAGTGCATCAACCCAGTGGCATACGAAGTGGAACTTCCTCCTGATTCAAGAATACATCCAGTATTCCATGTCTCACAGCTTCGCAAAGTCCTAAAACCAGGTACCCCGCGATCGATTACTTTGCCTGTCAACACTGATGTGGTTCATGCTCCTGTCAAGATCCTTGGCCACCGCTGGCGCAATTCGCCCACTGGGAGAAGGGAGCAGATACAGGTGCAGTGGCCACCTAACAGTGACCTGAACGTTACATGGGAAGATAAACTGAAGCTGCAATTCCAGTTCCCGGAGGCGTTGGCTTGGGGACAAGCCAAATCTCAAGGGGGAAGGGATGTCAGCAGCCCTTTGGCACATCAAGAAGCAATAGCCGACGTGGGCCTCAGCAACCTTGGGCCGAGTTGGACGACGTGAGAGGAACATCGACACTGAGTCAATATAAGCAAGACCACCTACCACAAGGAGATCATCCTTGGGATCACCGACGAACACGAAGACGGCGGAGTTGATCTCCTGTAATAGGCTAATTGTTGCTTCCCTACCCCAAATTCTCTGTACCGGAACTTGTAGTACAACATATGAGACATATACTGAGTGAATCCCATCCGTAGCCTAACACATGGAGATCCTAATTGCTCGCCCCAGTCAAAGCCACGTAGAAGACAAGGGAAAACAACTCCCCACCCCTAGGTGAAAACACAGAACCACAAATTGGCTAGCAACCCATAGTCAATGACAAAGAGGGTCCGCAACCCCGGGACCACTGGAGAGACGTTCCACATAGCACACCCAACTTGATCCTAAGTGACACCGGCTTTTTAACCCCGATCCCACGCGTGGCCTGCAGCCCAGCACGCACCGCCCACCGCCTGCCAGCTGCCGCGAGAAGCACAACACACGCACGAGCAAGCTACCTCCTTGGTCCACATACAGTGATAGAAAACACCCTAGGCCCACAACCAGGGGCATGGCTCCTCTAACATTGAGAAGTGAAGTCAGACTCTGACTTTGCTTCACTGAACGGGTAGCTCCCCTCCAAAAATAAAGAAAATAAAGAAAAGGAAAGTTAAGACAAGCGCTCTCCACTCACTTTTGGAGGGAAAAGGTCCCACCTGGACACCACTGTGCGCCAAAATAGAAACAAGACAACTATTCTTCCCTCTAGTTCTCTTCCGCTAACAACTTTATTCGCTCTAGTTCTCTTCACATTCGGCTCCTTTGTTCTTTTCTCTATAAACTCTTGATGCATCGAGACAATAGTGTTTCCTGACAATATACAACACGAATTAATTATGTGGACCGATGGAGAACCAGGATCCAAACAAGTAAGTTAATTTTGAATCTTTTCCAAATCAAAATTTTGCATGCTACAAGATGTCTATTTAAGTAAACTCTTTGAATACTGCTGAGAACCCAAATCAAGACAACCCTCCATTTCTAAGTTCTTCCTTGTTTATTTGATAGGATGGATGGAATACCTAGATGGAAACCTCAACTGTGGATGAAATTCGACACTGTGACTGAGGCATGGGACTTTTGGGAGTATTATGAAGGAACAATGGGTTTCAGTGTAAAAAAGAGATATACAAATAGAAGCAAAATTGATGGTGACACTTTATGCAAATTCGTTTGTTCCAAAGAGGGTAAAAAAGCAGTCGATAAAAGGGATAGTCTAACCAAGAAAGGGCGGGCTGAAATTATAACTAAGTGTGAGGTTCATATGTCAATTACAATTGATCGTGAAGATGGAAGGTATGAGATATTTGATATGGATCTTGAACGCAATCACATGCTAAGCGCGCCACTTGTTGCCATCACAAAGAAAAATCTCTGAACTTCAAGCTTTTGAAATTGTAATCGCCGATGACTCAGGTATTGCACCAAAAAATGCTCATGAGTTTGCTAGTCGACGGGTTGGTGTACCAGGAAGTCTAAGTTACACACGGCGAGATCATAAGAACCATTTGCGAACAAAGCACCAAAGAGAGTTGAACTATTGTGACGCAGGTAGCATGAGTATTTTCAAGACAAGGCCAGTGAGAATCCTCAATTCTAACATGTTATACAGTTGGACTATGATGAACAAATTACAAATATATTCCGGATTGATGCCAAAATGATCATAGATTATTCTTATTTTGGTGATGTTATAGCTTTCCACACTACTTTCGGAAAAAACAAGGAGTACATGCCATTTGGTGTGTTTGTTGGATTCAGTCATTTGAGAGAAACAGTAATATTTGGTTCTTCTCTTCTTTATGATGCAACATTTGAATCTTTCAAATGGATTTTTCAAGCCTTCTTATCAATACACAATCAAAAGCAACCCCGCACCATATTTACTGATCAAGATAATGCAATGGAAAAATAAATCGAGCGTGTATTTTTAGACAAAACATGGATTGTGCACTTTCCATATTATGCAAAATACCATCAGGCATCTACCTAGCAAAAATAAGGATGGAGAAACCAAGGACACACCAGAATAAGGGGATGATGAGGAAAATAGATCATCTCTTCTCAAAGATTTCAGTGCTTGCATGTATGAATATGATGACCCAAAAACATTTGAAGAAGCTTTTAAGTTGATGAGAAGTGAAGTGATAAAGCAAACATGTATGGATAATATTTATAAGGTAAAAGAAAGTGGGCACAATGTTTTATGAGAGAAGCTTTCACTTTGGGAATAAGAAGCACACAGTTAAGCGAAAGTCTCAACAGTGATCTAAAGAAGCATTTGAATGCAGATTTAGACATCAACCGGGTTTTTCATCATTTTGAAATAGCCGTGGAAATGACAAGACAGACCAAGATGAATTCAGAGTATGAGTCTAGGAAGAACCTACCTACAATTTTCGTGGAAGGACTGTAGTTAAAAATCGAAAACTGGATGCCATCATTCGATGCAATTATCTTTCTCACAAATTTTATAATTTGACCATTCTAGCAGCCAGCTCTGAAGAATGTTGTAATTTAATTGAGAATGCACTTGATAGTGTTACTAAAGTGTTGAAAGAATGATTAGTGATATGCACAACTAATCCCGAGCAGAGATGCGATATCCAGGTGACTCCACAAGTTTCAAATGAATTTTTAAGTGCTGCACATCTCAAGAAAAAGGAGGTGCAGAAGAAAATCTCGAAAAGGAAAATGAGTTCCGTTGATAGGCAACACAAGATAAAGAGGAAAACAACATGGGGTCGCAAGGAAGAAAAGGAGAACATGCCAACACAAACTGGTTCAGCAGATAATGTTGCCTCCAACAAGTCAGCAAATAAGAACAGGCCAGAACCAAATGAACCATGCTCTAAAAAATATGATTTCCTAGGAAGTTTCACTCAGCTTTTGACCACTCCTACTACAGCTGAAGACTTCGACAATGATATATTTCTATTATAATTAGAATTTTGCAGTATCATGTTTTGTTGCGCTCGTTGTGGGATATTGAACTTGCTACTGTTTTCTACTACTCTAAGATTCAGAAACATGTCATGGATATTTTACTGCCCCTGTTGGACCAGCCCGATTCTTTTGATTTTCTGTTCATTGATTGAAACTGATTTCTGAACTAATCTGAGCGGAATTCTATTCAAACTGATTTCTAGACTAATCGTGAGTCTTCACATTATACAATCTTGATTTAATTGGAATCAGAGTTACCTAATTTCATGAGCCGGATGATGTACCGTCAGCGATGAGTCGATGGAAGGTGCTCGGCGGTGTGGCCGAATAGCCATCGGTGGCGAATGTAAGAATGGCGGCACGGCGAGTCGACGGAGGCGCCGCAGCGGCGCAAGCGATTCGCCGTCGCCGTGTGCCGACGGTGGCGCTGACGACAACACGGCAAGTCGATGCGGGCGTGGGGGAGTCCAAGGATGTGGCGGGCATGGGCGAATCCGAGGACGGTCGGGCGTGGGCGAGCCTCCGGCGACGGGGGCAACGATGCAGTCGACTCCAAGGAAAAGCGGTGGCGCTGGACGCTCGCCGCTGATGGATAGGCACGATCGGAACATCATGTCTTTACTTTCCCTTTCTTTATTTCTTTATGTTTGGAGTGGAGCTGCCCGGTCGGTGAAGCAAAGCCAGAGCTGACTTCGTTTCTCAATGTTAGAGGAGCCGCGACCCACACGCAGCGGCAGCACATCCGCAAGGTGCATGGCAAGTGGCTTCAAAACACTCGCAGCTCCTCATGCTTAAGACTGTACCTGTGAAAAATAATGTGTAGAGGTATTGCTCGGTACCTTAAAGGGTCCGACCTATCTTATTATATATAAGGGTAGTATTACAATACAGGTACAAGTATATGTTAGTAAAGTCCTATACAGATACGTCTATCACCCTCCCTCAATCTCAATAGGGGTACAAATATTGAGATTGCGTCTACAGAACTGAAACAATGGTAATGGGAGAGGTTTAGTAAATATGTCTGTCAACTGATCCTTAGATGATATGAACCGAATCTGCAACATCTTATGCGCAACTCTTTCTCGAACAAAGTAAAAATCCACCTCAATATGTTTAGTCCGTGCATGAAATACTGGGTTCGAAGAAAGGAACGTTGCACCAATATTATCATACCATAGCACCGGTGGACAACGCTGAGGAACACCAAGTTCAGCTAGCAAGGCTTGTACCCATATCAATTCTGCAGTGGCATTAGCAATCGCCTTATACTCAGATTCAATACTAGAACGAGACACTGTAGCTTGCTTTCTAGCATTCCAAGAAATCAAATTACCACCGTAGAAGATGGCATATCCCCCTGTTGATCGCCGATCATCAGAATTACCAGCCCAATCCGCATCGGAGAAAGCGGATAAAATATCAGGAGGCGACGTAGGCTGTCTCAAGTGCAGACCATATGTCAATGTACCATGAACATATCGCAAAATACGCTTCACTGCTGCCCAGTGAGTACAACGAGGAGCAGAGAGAAACTGACACACCTTATTCACCGCAAAGGCAAGATCAGGCCGGGTCATAGTAAGATACTGCAAGTCACCAACAATGCTGCGATAACGAGTAGACTCATCTGCTGAAAGTAAAGTGCCATCAATAGAATTCAGCTTATCAGTAGAAGCCATAGGAGTAGTCACGGGGGTACACTTCAACAGACCAGCACGCCGGAGGAGCTCAGAAGCATATTTCTGCTAACTAAGATGAAGACAACCAGGGGCACGCTTCACCTTAATGCCAAGAAAAAAATGGAGCTCACCAAGATCTTTGAGAGCAAACGAGGACCCCAGCTGGACAAGAAGGCGATCACTAGCAGTAGAGGAGAAACTCATCACAATAATATTATCAACATATACAAGCAAGAATATAGTGATCTCAGGAATCTGAAGAATAAAGAGGGAAGTGTCAGCAGTAGATGCAACAAACCCAAGACCAGAAAGAACGGCACTCAACCGAGCATGCCAAGCACGAGGAGCCTGTTTTAGTCCGTAGAGAGCCTTATCAAGTCGACAAATATAACCAGGACATGATGAATCCTCAAAACCAGGGGGCTGACGTATGTATACCTCCTCCTCAAGAACGCCATGCAAGAAAGCATTCTGAATATCTAGCTACCGAAGATACCATCCACGTGTAAGAGCCATAGACAGCAGTAACCGAATAGTAGTGGGCTTGACAACAGGGCTGAAGGTATCCTCATAGTCAAGTTCATATCTCTGTTTAAACCCCTTTGCAACCAAGCGTGCTTTGTATCTCTCAATAGTACCATCAGATTTTTGCTTGATCTTGAAGACCCACTTGCAATCAATGATATTAATTCCATGACGAGGAGGAACGAGTCGCCAAGTCTTGTTGGCTTGTAGAGCAGAATATTCAGTCTCCATAGCAGCACGCCAGTGAGCACAAGTCATAGCATCATGATGATTGCGGGGCTCATTATGAACAAGATCAACAACCCGAGACGCATTCCAAGCGACGGTACCATCTGTCCGCTTAGGCCGATTTAACGCCACGCATAAGTCTAGTGGTCATACCGGGAGAGGAGGCGGTGATCTTGTGGCGTCGCAGACGGCAGCGTGACAACCGGCAAGGCAAGGCAACATGGAGGAGGTTGCTGTGCAGTGGCCTTCGGGCGTAGACGGGCCGGCAGACGGTGGCCCAGCTGGAGGCGAGCCGGGCGAGGGCGGGCCGGCCTCGGGTGCATGGCCAGCGCCATGCATGTGATCGACGTGATCGCCGTGATCGACGTGACCAACATCGACTGGATCTGCATCATCCAATAGTTCGAGACGAGCTCCTCTTCAACACTTGCACCATGGTTAGGCAAAAGAGACAGTGTATATGCAGCATCAACAAATTGGTCAGGAGTCGGAGGAGTTGTAACGGTAGACGGTATGGTGGAGTTTTGTGGTAAGTGAGCAAAGGGAAAAACTGTCTCGTCAAAAACAACATCACGAGAGATATACACTCGGTTGATAGAAATATGGAGACACTTGTAGCCTTTATGGATCGAACTATAACCAAGGAAGACACATTGTTTAGAACGGAACTCAAGCTTGCGACGATTATATGGGCGGAGATGCGGCCAACATGCACAACCAACGACTTTGAGAAAAGTATAATCAGGTGTCTCTCCAAGGAGGCGCTCAAGAGGAGTCTCCATATTAATGACACGGCTAGGAAAGCGATTAATGAGAAAACACGTTGTGAAAAAAGCATCACCCCAAAAGCGATACGGTGCCGAGGCATGTGCAAGAAGAGTTAAAAAGTGTCAACAATGTGTCTCTGTTTGCGTTCAGCAGTGTCGTTCTGTTGATGTGTATGAGGACAAGAAACTCGATGTGAAATACCAAGATCAGTAAAGAACTTGTTTAGACGATGATATTCACCCCCCCCAATCCGACTGGACATGGATAATTTTTTGTTTAAGAGAGGTTCAACATATTTTTGAAACTCAATAAATACATGAAAGACATCAGATTTGCGTTTCAGCAAGTAGAGCCATGTAAAGCGACTGTAAGCATCGACAAAACTCACATAATACTCATGTCCACTGGTAGAAATAGGGCCAGGGCCCCAAACATCTGAATATATAATCTCTAAAGGGGAATTAGTAACACGAGTTGACAAAGAAAACGGCAATTGATGACTCTTGCCTTGCTGACAGGCATCACACGCTACAGCTTTATTGACTGACACTGAGGAAAGCTCATGACGGTGAAGAACATGTTGAACTATGAGGGTGGTGGGATGCCTAAACGTGAGTGCCACTATTCACGAGAAACTCGGACACCACTGAAAGCTTGCTTGACGGACTTCTCATCAAGACAATAAAGCTCACCACGGCAACCTCCTCTAAGAAGAACATCTCTCGAAGCCCGATCCTTAACAAGAAAGAACCAGGGATGAAATTCAAAGAAGACGTTATTATCACGTGTAAATTTTTTGACGGAGAGGAGATTACGTGTGATGTCAGGAACATGAAGGATATTTTTGAGATGAAGTGGATGTGATGATGAGGGAATAATAGAATGACCAATATGTTTAATGCCCATACCTGAACCGTTCGCAGTTTGCACTTGTTCCTTGCCGTTGTAGGGCTCGTGGACGGAGAGCTTGGCGAGGTCGTTGCTGAAGTGATCGGTAGCCTCCGTATCAGCGTACCAGGCGAGATCGATCGGGTAGGAAGGTGTCGCGCCATAGGAGATGTTGTTGGTGTTGTTGGCACGAGTGTTGGTGGCAGCGGCGTTGGCGGAGCGATTGGTGAAGGCAACCAGATGCCTCTCCTTGTAGCGCCCGTCATTGCCGGCACCTAGGTATACGGGATCATACCGCTTGAAGTAGCAGGAGGTGACGTGGCCGATCTTGCTGCAGATCTGGCAAGTGGGACGGTTGCCACCGCCGCCACCACCATAGGACGGGCCTCCGCCTCCTCCACTGCGAGAAGAACCGCCACCATCGCCACGCGACTGCGGTGGCGGTGTCGGCTGGTTGAAGAAGGAAGCCGAGGGAGGCGGCGGGAAGGAGGCACCACGCGCCCTGAAGTTGATGTTCGCCATGTGAACGTCGGCACCAAGTTCCGCATGGCGTGCGTTCATGCGCTGCTCGGTAGCGAGGAGCTGCGCGTAGACGTTCCGGACCGGCATCGGATCACTGAGCGCCCTTGCCGAAACCATCTGAACGAGAGCATCATAGTCACCATCTAGCCCTGCACACAAGTAACCAGTAAACTCGTCGGGGCGTAGCGGCTGACCAATGGAGGCCAGAACATCTGCCATGGACTTGATCTCATTGAAGAACACGGAGGCAGTCTTGTCTAGCTTCTTGGCCTTGTTGAGCTTGCCGCAGATCTGCATCGCACGCGCCGTAGATTGCGAGGCGAAGCTTGCGGCTAGGGTTTCCCACGCCTCATGGGACGTGGCCACCATCGTCATCATCCCAAGCACACTCTCGTGGAGGGAGCACACGATGGCGGAGAGGATGGCCTGGTCCTGTTGGTGCCAGGCCGCATACTGCGGGTTGGGGATGGTCGCCGGTGCACCAGTGGTTCCAGCCCAGGTTAGGGATCGCAGACGGACCTTTGGAGGTGCCATCGACGAACCCAAAGAGTAGATTGCTCCTGAGTATCGGAACAACCTGGGTCCTCCAGTAGATGAAGTTGTTGGGGTTGAGGCGGACGGTGATCTGCCCCGTCAGATTGATGGGCGACGATGGGATGACCGAGGTCGCGACGGTGGCGCCGGCCATCCTGGAGCCGAAGAGGCCCGGGAAGGCGGCGCTGACGGAGCCCGAGGAGATAGCCGAGTTAGCATTCGAGGTAGAGTTCGACATCGGCGTGAGGTCGGGCGGTAGGCGAAAGCGAGATCGTGGCGACGCCGAGATGAGAGTCGGCAGCGACGGCGATTTTAGGGTTTAGGCCGGTTTCGGCTCTGATACCATGTGAAAAATAATGTGTAGGGGTATTGCACGGTACCTCAAAGGGTCCGGCCTATCTCATTATATATGGGGGTAGTGTTACAATACAGGTACAAGTACATGTTAGTAGAGTCCTATACAGATACGTCTATCAGTACTAGTATATACCTTAACAAGAAATTAGTCCCACTTATCCCTCCCGAGTTTCTCCCTGATCTTGTTGTGCGGCAGCTTCCTCTTGGCTTGGCGTCGCGCATCACTTGTCGAGGACCATCTAGCCTACCCTTTACCACGTTCATAACATACCTTATTATGTTTATGTTACTAATGGGTCTACAATTTTAACATCCAAATTGAACCATATATTTTATCATATGCATCTCATATAGCATGATGTTATTTAAATGCATTTGATTTTGGAGCCATATTGAAGTTTTCTCAACTATGATTCCAATATCAGAAGAGAGGGGATAAATGACTTATAGAATTTTAACAAGATATGGTTGAGATTATTAATTATGAATTGAATTTTGGGATATATTAAACCCTTGAGGATTTATTAAAGGTTTAAAGGATATTTATGAAAATAAAATGAATTTATAAAATTGCATTTGGGTGGAAACTATTTATTCTAGACTTAGAATTAGTATTTCCATTTACGGGATATTTTAGAAATCATTTGGCATTTATAATCTACTAGAACCATTATCGAGAACTTACTTTGGTAAATCAATTTTTTGAGAAAACCTTTCCTTAATTTTGGAAAAGGGCCAACTATCGTGAGACATCGGCAGTGGTGGACCTAGGATTTTATCAACGGGTATGCCGTACAAAAATTTGACCATTTTGGCAAAGTATAAGATATAATCTATTTACCGAATTAAATAATATGAACGATTATAAATATATGTTCCAAATTGAATATATGTAATGAATCTATAACTTAAATTAAAAATCAACTACTTTTTTTAGATCAAATCAACTACTCGGATGGTTACCTTATCATGCATGCAATATGCCCGCGTGATTATGCTGATCACGTGGTCGTGATCTCCATCTCCCGGCAGCCGGCGAAGGACGGTGAAGGATGTCCTTGTGTTCATACTCGTGGCGTCCACGCATCCAAGTCTTGGCGTGAGATGTGACCAGCATCTAGGTTCGCGGTCCGCCGTCATTGATGGAGACTCCTTGACCAGGATGCTAGGGCACAGTGACGGCGTAGTTGTCGGACAGCGGCAGCTGGGTTTTGGATCGCTAGGGCTAGACCGGTAGTGCACAGGGCCGCAGGAGAAATAGAACCAGCGGTTTTCATTGATCGGGTTTTACCTTTTTTCCTACTCCACGCAGGGATGCACGGCTGGGCAGCAACCAAGCTAAGCAGTTTTACAAATCAACTCGTTTTCTCCCTTACTATACACGATAGATACGACTAGGCTCGCAGGATATGCCGGTGCATACCTGGCATACCCTCTAGGTCTGCCACTGGCCGTCGGATTTCTCCACCACTTCAAAGCCACGAGGCATCACAAACGCATCTTTGTCATCCCATTTGAACACCACCGTGTCAACCCCTCTTGTCAGCGTCCGCTTGGCCCAGCCCAGCACTCAGTCTATGTTCTGCGCTCACAGCCCAACTATAAGAAGAAAGCCCACTCCATCCCAAAAGTCCGGACTGAAAGGAGGAAGGAATCTCTCCCTTATAAGGTGGGTGTGGCCTCCTTCCGTAGGCGAGGTGGGACTAAACTTCGTGTAGCCTTACCGGTCAACAGCAGCCTAACATCCCATCCCCCTGAGAAGCCTCTCAGGAAGGCATGGCGATCGCTAGCTCTGATAGCAGATGTCAGCGTCCACTTGGCCCAGCCTAGCACTCAGCCTACGTTCTGGACGTTCATGTGCTCACAGCCCAACTATAAGAAGAAAGCCCACTTCATCCTAAAAGTCCGGACTGAAAGGAGGAAGGAATCTCTCTCTTATAAAGTGAATGTAGCCTCCTTCCATAGGAGAGATGGGACTAAACTTCATGTTACCTCACCGGTCAACAGCAGCGTAACACCCCTCTCCTCTTCTTCTTCCCTATGGGTCCTGCCATCGTGTGTCACCATAGTCCCCTACCATAGGATCAGGCCTGGATACGTCGACAACCACCTGACACATCTGCATGTTTGTTCTCAATCTCTGCATCTAGATGCAACGTGTCTGTTGTAGATAAGTCACCGCTAGCTCTTCTCATATCGTCAACTCCCGTTCAAAAAAAATCGTCAACTCCGTGTCCCTCTCTCTAACTCGCCTTGGGCTGCATATCTCACTAGACAGTTTTGGCGTACTCCACCTCCTATTTCGCAACACCTGACCCCCTCCCGCCTATAAAAAAGGATGTTGATCCCCCTCCTGCCTATAAAAAAGGATGTTGATCCCCTCCTCTGAAAATTCCCACCCCCCGTGCAAACCCTCACCTCCACCTGAGCTCACGCAATCTTGAGTTCTACCGATGAAGCTCTACCATCCCTTCTCACTCTAGCGAGTAATTCCCACCATGGTGAAGGTTTCAGATACCTTTTTCGTTGTATTTGTGGTTGCACCTCGTCAACTTTCCCTCTGTGCTTTAGGACCTGGGGAAAACGACTTTGTCGACAACCAATCCTGGTTGTCATCGTCCTCGACTCCAAACAGCTCGAGCAACCGTGGGAGGAGCCGCTGAAGACCACAAACTCCACCATCAAGTCCAGCTCGTCACCATGACTGTCCTCCACACCTTCCCAGAATTCCACTATGGCGACCCGGACGTAATAGGATCAGTGTATGTGTGAAACCACTTTACTAGTCCCAAAGTTTGGTGTTACGCACCGTCGCACATCATAGATGAAATATAAAATTCATACTACCATTATCTCAAAATATGAATATATACATTGTCATATTAATTCAAAATCTCATAGGTAAAAGTAAATAACTCAAATAAAAGAAGTGGTAGCCATATCGACTCTAGCTCATGACCCTAGACATGGAAATGTTAGAAAAAATATTTGTAAATAATACCCTCTAAAATTTAAACATTCCTTTATGTGGTTGTATTGTCGTTTTTTCAAAATTTCTTTGTTCTCCTCCCTTTCAAACTTGTAGATGTTGTCCGACATATTCACTTAGGAGATTGAGCATGAAAATGAGTTTGGGAGGCATTTGCACACCCTTTACAAGAAACTAGATTTGTCGTGGCAATAGTTCTATGCAGAGAGGTTCTACAAAGAGGGCATACCACACACTTGGGTTATTGAGATCTTGGTACACAGGTTTCTGCGTACAGACAACTTTAGCTACCACACGTTCGGCACGTCATGGCCAGCGGGATGAACACATCTGCCCACGAGACTATTTGTCTCATGTGCAATGGTGGACTCAGCCTTCGAGGTCTTCGTTAGGACACACTTATACTGGCTGCCAGTGGCCCTTCCACTTTATCATATGATATATGTTACCTTTGCGACAATCAAATAACGAAGAACAATAAAGGAATCGCAGCAAGGGGATACGGATTTAACGTGAAAAAACCTCTCCGACAAAGAGAGAAAAAAACCACAGGCTTTACTATAACGGGGAGTGTTTACACAACGCCAGGGATTTCACAGATGCAACTTATCCCAGCTGGTGGCTTACAAGAGGTTTATATAGAGGTGGTAACCTAGGTCATTAACAATCCGTACCTCGCTCCGCTCCGTTAAAGTTGGTCTTTACTTTGTAGAATTTGGACCAACATATAACAAACTCCACCTTGAGACAAATTTCTTCTTGTAGCATCAACAGTAATCATCTCCCTGAATAAACAAAGAAAATACTTTCGGCGCCAACAACCACTTGGGCTAAACAGTTATACCAACTAAGCTTGAGCATAGCTCAAACTTAACAACAGGAATAGGCTTTATCATCATATCAGCCGGGTTATCATGAGTGCTTATCTTGCATACCTTTAATATACCTTGTGCAACAATGTCACGAACATAATGGTACTTGATATCAATGTGCTTTGTTCTTATGAAACATCTGATCCTTAGTAAGGTAAATAGCACTTTGACTGTCACAGAACAGGTTAATGCAAGAATTATCCTGACAAAGCTCAGCATACAAACCTTTCAACCAAACAAACTCTTTGCAAGCTTCAGCAGCATCCATATATTCTGCTTCGGTTGTAGATAAAGCAACAACTGGTTGCACGTTGCCTTCCAACTCACGGCACATCCTCTTACTGTGAACACATAACCTGCGAGGGACCACCTCTTATCCAAGTCGGCAGCAAAATCTGAATCCACATAGCCTGCGAGTCCCTCACCAGTCTTGCCAAACTTCAAGCAAGCATTCGATGTGCCACGGAGGTACCTGAAAATCCATTGAACAACTTTCTAATGTTCTTTACCAGGATTAGCCACGTAACGACTCACCAAACTCATAGCATAATATAAATCAGGGCGAGAACAAACCATAGCATACATCAAAGAACCAACAGCACTAGAATAAGGAACTCGAGACATGTACTCAATATCTTCATCAGAACTAGGACATTGCAATGCTGACAATTTAAAGTGAGGAGCAACAGGAGTACTAACGGACTTTGCATCATGCATATTAAAACGTTGAAGAACTTTCTCAATGTAACTTTGCTGACTAAGAAACAACAACCTAGATTTTTTGTCCTGTTTAATTTCCATACCTAGGA
Source organism: Avena insularis (assembly GCA_023614405.1). NCBI lineage: Eukaryota > Viridiplantae > Streptophyta > Magnoliopsida > Poales > Poaceae > Avena > Avena insularis. The sequence goes on from CM042690.1 coordinate 523,924,403, forward strand.
TTTTCTTAGCAGCACCAAGATCTTTCATCTCAAATTCACTACTTAGGTGTGCCTTCAAAATAGTGATTTCTTTCATACTCTTGGCAGCAATTAACATATTATCAACATATAACAACAAGTAAATAGGTGATCCATTAACAAACTTTATGTAAACACAACTATCAAACTAAGATCTCTTAAAACCTTGTGAGATCATAAATGAATCAAACCTTTTGTACCACTGTCTTGGAGATTTCTTCAAACAGTAAAGTGACCCCTTCAATTTGCACACAAAATCCTCTTTTCCAGGAACTATGAACCCTTTAGATTGGTCCATGTATATCTCCTCCTCCAGTTCACCATGCAGAAAAGCAGTCTTTACATCTAGCTGCTCAAGATCAAGATCATGCATATCAACAATACCAAAGAAAGCACGAATAGAACTATGCTTCAGAACCGGAGAGAAAACATCATTATAATCAATACCTGGAATCTGGCTGAAACCTTTTGCTACTAACCTTGCCTTAAACCTTGGAGGCTCATTATGAGACAAACCTTCCTTTCTCTTGTATATCCACTTACAGCGGACAGCCTTCTTCTTTTTAGGTAAGCGCACAACTTCCCATGTGCCATTCTTACCAGGCGATTGCATCTCTTCTTGCATAGCAGAAACCCACTTCTCGCGGTCAACGGATGCAACAGCCTCATTGTATGTAGCAGGTTCAGTATCATGCTCCACATTCAAAGACAACTTCGAGCATAATGAGCAAGATTACACTCTTCAATTAAACAACGAGGTGGAACTATGTTACGCCTCAGTCTATCAGCAACAATAGATTCATGTGGCTGCTGCAAAACAGTAGGTGAGTGCTGAACAACATCATCATCAATATTTTCCTCATGAGTATCATCAACAACAGTATTATTATCAACAGTTTTCTGCAGGTGCTCCACCTGCACACTAACTCCCTCCTCTCCAATAGCAACAGGAGAGGGATCTGATGGCAAGCTGTCATGATACATAACGGATTCATTGAAAACAACGTTCCTACTCAACAAAATCCTTTTAGTTTTAGGATTCCATAGTTTATATGCCTTAACTCCTGAACCATAACCAAGGAACATGCACTTAACAGCTCTAGGCTCTAACTTTCCATTATCAATGTGAGCATAAGCAGTGCAACCAAAAAACTGTCAACTATGAATAATCAGCAGGTGAACCTGACCATACCTCAATAGGAGTTTTCTTCTTAAGTGGAATAGAAGGTGACCTATTGATGAGGTAGCACGCTGTGTTGGCTGCTTCAGCCCAGAAACGTCAATGCATACCTGCATTGGACAATATACAGCGAGCCCTCGAGATGATGGTTCTATTCATGCGCTCAGCCACGACATTCTGCTGAGGAGTGTAAGGGATGGTGTGGTGCCTGATCATACCATCATTAATGCAAAACTCCTCAAACTCATTAGAACAGAATTCCATACCATTGTTAGTACGTAGTACCTTTACCTTCTTTTCAGTTTATTTTTCTACCATAACTTTCCACTTCTTAAAAGTATCAAAAACATTAGATTTATGTTTCAGAAAATATGGCCACACTTTTCTTGAGTAGTCATCAATAATAGTAAGCATGTAATCCGCGTCGGCCCAAGCCTCCGGCGACGGGCTTCGCTCCGCTCCGTCAGAAGTTGGCCTTTACTTTGTATAATTTGGATCAACATATAATAATATCTGAACACACTATTAGAAAATAGGCCTTTGGTTCGGAGAATTAGTTCTGGTTGTGTCTAGAACCAGGACTAATACTTCGAACCCAATGCCTAGAAACAGCCGCAGGGCCGGCCAACTCTAGTCCCGGTTTGAACGGGACCTTTAGTCCCGGTTGGAGTCATCAACCGGGACTAAAGGGTTTCCGTCAGGCTGGGGCCGGCGCCAGACCCTTTAGTCCCGGTTTGTTTCTATAACCGAGATTAAAGATGGGGCTTTTGGTCCGGTTGGAAACACCAACCGGGACTAATGTGATTCTTATATCATCCTATTCTCTGCTCGATCCACACACTCCATTTTCAATCTGCTTCATCCTCTCTCTTTTTCCTCCAGAGAGAGCGAGTTCATCCCCATTTTTTCATAAGATTTGGCAGCACCCCATCTATCCAAGGGTTCTAAAAGGTAAGCAACTTCATCGTTTCATCTTTTATTGATTGTTTAGCTCAGTTCATGCTCTAGAAGTAGTGGGATTTATGAGTTTAGTTTGGGAGTAATTTTTGCAATAGTAACAGTTGGTCACTGTTTTACTTTGGTTTTAATGTGATGAACTTGTATTAATTAGGTCACTTCTCTATTTATGATGTTCTGTAATGGTTTTTGATACACTTAATTATATAATGCAGATTTGGCCACACTCCTTCTCGAGCTCGTGTTCATCCCCTTTTTTCACACAATTTATCAAGATTTAGCGGTGCCCCATATATCCAAGTGTTCTAGAAGGTTAGCAACTCCATCTGTAATTGCTAGTTTAACTCATTTCATGCTCTCGAAGTAGAGAGATTTGTAACCACTTCATCTTCAAATTTCGGATGGATATATATGCATAGACATACATATGTACCATAGTAAACAATAATGATCAAAAATAGAGTTAAAATGTAAAAAACTTCATAGGAAGATACGCTAGCTCAATACATCTTCGAGAAGGTTCTCGAGATCAATATATGGGAGTGCCTTTATGATGAGCTCCTCGAAGATGTTTGAGGATGAGATCCTAAGACATCTTCAAGAAGCTCCGCCGTAGTGGGGTCCCTGTAACACCATCTTGAAGTTTATAACTTCTCTAGCTAGATCAATACGCCTGGTAGCTAATAAATTTTCACATATATGGGAGTGCCTCTATTGCGAGCTTCTCGCAGATGTCTGAGGACGGGATTCTAAGACATATTCGAGAAGCTCCGCCGTAGAGGTGTCCCTCTCACACCACATCTTACAGTGTATTACTTCACAAGGATGCATCTTGCCTATTTACAGATTAAGCGTCACAACATAGTGTCGACACTCACCCATGACATAGTGCCGCCACCACCGAATAGTGTCGTCACTCATGGCATAGTGTTGACACTCACCCATGACATAGTGTCATCACCCATGATTAAATAATTAAATCTAAATGTTTAGTCCCGGTTGGTGTCTCCATCCAGGATTAAAGGTTCATCTTTAGTGTCGACACTCACGGCCTAGTGCCGCCACTCACGGCATAGTGTCGACACTCACCCATGACATAGTGTCTCCAACCGGGACTAAAGATGGAGTAGAAAGTTTTTAAATTAGTGCATAGTTTTTACAGATGGAGTAGAAATTTTAGACCGTTACTAATTTTAGGATCGTGATTGCGTTTGATGTACTTACATAATGCAGATGAGCCGGACATGGATGTACGCTGACCGACACTTTGGCATGTTCATTAAAGGCATGCATTCTTTTCTCGTTGTGGCTGAGGAAAACAAGCGGAATGGTTTTATGTGTTGTCCATGTGGTGTCTGTTAGAATCAGAAGGGATACTCTTCCCCAAGATTCCTTCATGGCCACCTGTTTCGGTCCGGTTTCATGTCCGGCTATAATTGTTGGACCAAGCACGAAGAAAGAGGGATTATGATGGAAGACAACAAAGAATAAGAGAATGATAACAACTATCCTATGTCCCCTGAATACGGTGGTACTACAATGGAAGACAATGATGAAGAAGAAGGTGAAGAACGGGCATCAGATGAGCCCGCTGATGATCTTGGTCGAGCCATTGCTGATGCAAAGGGAGAATGTAAAAGTGAAAAGGAGAGGTTGAAGTTCAAGCAGATGTTAGAGGATCACAACAAATTGTTGTGCCCAAGTTGCGAAGATGACCATAAAAAGCTGGGTAGCACACTGAAATTGCTGCAATGGAAGGCAGAGAACGGTGTGACTGACAAGGTATTTGGAAAGTTGCTTAAAATAATGAAGAAGCTGCTTTCAAAGGATAACGAACTGCCCGATAGTACGTATGGAGAAAAAAAGGTTGTTTACCCTCTAGGATTAGAGGTGCAGAAGATAAATGCATTCCCTCATGACTCCATCCTCTACCGTGGTGAGGAGTACGAGAATTTGGATGCATGTCCAGTATGCACTGCATTAGGGTACAACATCATACGAGATGACCTTGGTGATGTTGAGGGAGAGCGCCCTAGGAAGAGGGTTCCTGCCAAGGTGATGTGGTATGCTCCTATAATATCACGATTGAAACGTTTGTTTAGAAACAAAGAGAATGTCAAGTTGCTGTGATGGCACATGGAACACCCCGCTGATGGGTCGCAGTGGAGAAAAATCGAGAGAGAGTTCCCGGACTTTGCAGGTGACGCGAGGAACTTATGGTTTGGTCTAAGTACAGATGGCATGGATCCTTTTGGGGAGCAGAGCTACAATCATAGCATCTAGCATGTGACTCTATGTATCTATAATCTTCATCGTTGGTTGTGCATGAAGCGGAAGTTCATTATGACGCCAGTGCTCATCCAAGGCTCGAAGCAACCCAGCAACGATATTGATGTGTATCTAAGGACATTAGTTGAAGAACTTTTATAGTTGTGGCACTGACAAGGTGTACGTGTGTGGAATGAGCACAAATGGAGGAATTTGACATATGAATGTTGCTATTCATAACCATCAATGATTGGCCTCCTCTTAGTAACATTTCAGGATAGACAAACAAGGGATACAATGCATGCACGCACTGTTTAGGTGAGACTAGAAGTATATATTTGGATAAATGTAAGAAGAATGTGTACCTGGGATCATCGATTTCTTCCTCCCAAGCATACCTTAAGAAAGAAAGGCAATCATTTCAATGGTGATGCATATCACCGTAGTAAGCCTATCTGCCGTACTGGTGATGATGTATTTGATATGGTGGTGGATTTAAAAGTATTCTTTGGAAAGGGTCCTGGCAGAAAATTTGTTCCGAATGACGCTAGTAGACACGCACCCATGTGGAAAAAGAAATCTATATTTTGGGAGCTACCCTATTGGAAAGTTCTAGAGGTCCACTCTGCAATCGACGTGATGCACCTGACGAAGAATCTTTGCATGATACTGCTAGGCTTATTGGGCGTGTATGGGAAGAATAAAGATACACTGGAAGCACGACAGGACCAGCAACGTATGAAAGACCGAGATGACATGCATCTAGAGCAGCTTCAAGGTACTGCTAGCTACGCTCTTACCAAAGAGGAGAAGAAAATCTTTTTTGAATGCCTGAGCAGTATCAAGGTACCGTCTGGCTTCTCGTTGAATATAAATAGAATAATAAATATGGTAGAGAAAAAATTCCAAAACCTAATGTCTCATGACTGTCATGTGCTTATGACGCAGTTGCTTCTGGTTGCATTGAGGGGGCTTCTACTGGAAAATGTTCAAGTACCCATTGTGAAGCTATGTGTGTTTCTCAATGCAATTTCTCAGAAGGTAATTAATCAAGAAAGTCTACCAAGGTTATAAAAAGATGTGGTCCACTGTCTTATCAGCTTCGAGTTGGTGTTCCCACCATCCTTATTCAATATTATGATGCACCTCCTAGTTCACCTAGTGGAAGAGATTAACATTCTCGATCCTGTATTTCTACACAATATATCCCCCTTTGAGAGGTTCATGGGAGTCTTAAAGATTGTCTCTGGAATTCGGTAATGACACATTTCACCCTACCAGTCTTGTCGACTGATGAGCTCACAAAGGCAATGAAGTTGAAAGTCAAGGAGCAGACTCTTAAGAAGATGTCCACACAATTCTAGAACTAGAAGAAAAGATTATACCGAGAGTATGTCAATGAGAAAAAACTCTAGAATTCACTAGCGAACTAGAGAAGCAGTGGGATAACTGGGCCGCATTTGTGGAGTACAAGGAATTGGAAGGACCTAAGCAGAGGTCAGCAAAGAATAAGTTAAATGTTGCGAAAAAGAAATATCACCATAATATGGGGACATGTGGCTATAGTAGTGCCATGCCTAATTGGGATAAAACGGAGGCCGACCTGATGGTTAAAGTGATCACTCCAGCTACACATGATTGGCCCTTGAGGTCAAGAAATTGGTTACTTGGGCATGGGGAATTGATACGTCATAAACATATCTATAATTTTTGATGCTCCATGCTTGTTTTATATCAACTTTCTTATGTTTTGTTTACACTTTGAGGTATTTTTATACATTTTATGAAACTAACCTATTAACAAGATGCCACAGTGCCAGTTGCCTGTTTTTTGCTATTTTTGGTTTCAGAAAAGCCAGTAAGGAAATATTCTCGGGATTGGATGGGACAAAAGCCAAAGTCAATATTTTACCAGAAGGAACACGGAGTCCGAAGGGCAGCCAAAGTGGGGCCATGAGGTGGCCACACCATAGGGTGTGGCCCCTCGGGCCACAGTGTGAGCCCCGGGCAACCGCCCAAACCTTGCCTCTTCGCCTATAAAAGTACCCTGATGTAGAAACCCTAAGTACCCGATCAAAAATCCACGAAAGAGTCTGTAGCCGCCGCCATCTCCATCCCTAGATCGGGGGATCCGAAGCTCTTCCCAGCACCCTGCCGGAGGGGAGAGATCATCCTAGAGGCCTTCTTCATCACCATGCCAGCCTCCGGAGTGATGTGTGAGTAGTTCACCCTTGGACTATGGGTCTATACAGTAGCTAGATGGTTGGTTCTCCTCCTTTGTGCTATCATGTTTAGATCTTGTGAGCTCCATTCATGATCAAGATCATCTATTCGTAATCCTACATGTTGTGTTTGCGGGGATCCGATGGATATTGAGATACTATGTTAGATTGATTATTTATTCTATCATGTCTATGCTATTTGTGATCTTGCATGCTCTCCGTTGCTAGTAGATATCTTGAGCAAGTAGATTCTTGCAACTCCAAGAGGGAGTATTTATGCTCAATAGTAGGTTCATGCCTCTAGTAATCTAGGGAAGTGATAGAAATCTCTAAGGTTGTAGATGTGCTGTTGTTACTAGGGAGAAAACAACAATCCTTTGTCCATGGGGAAATTGTATTGTTTACTTTACACACTTTGCTTAATGCAATTATTTGTTGCTTGCAACTTAATACTGAAAGGGGTTCGGACGATAACCGAAAGGTAGATTATTAGTCATAGATGCAGTTGGATTACAATCTATGTATTATGTTGTAATGCCCAATTAAATCTTGTAGGAGCAAGATGTCTAGTATATGCATTGTTATGCTTTCTCAATTTGTCAATTGCCCCGCTGTAATTTGTTCACCCAACATGCTATTTATCTTAACGAGAAACACCTCTAGTGAACTGTGGACCCCAGTCCATTCCTTTACCATTGATATACCATCTACTGTTTACCGTTTACTATTTACTTTCTGCAAGCAATTACTATCTTCCACACTATACGTTTAATCCTTTGTTTTTAGCAAAACCAGTGAGATTGACAACCTCACTGTAAGTTGGGGCAAAGTTCTGTGGTTGTGTTGTGCAGGATTCCAAGTTGCTAGCAACACCTTGGAGTTGTTTCCTTACTCCTACTAGTTCGATAACCTTGGTTTCATAACTGAGAGAAACTTGCTGCTGTGCTCATCATACCTTCCTCTTGGGGTTCTCAACGAGCTCTACATATCTTGAGCCATCAGGCATCGTATGACCCAGAAACAGGGGACATTATTACAAAGTAAGAAAATTTTGAACCCGGGAATGAAATACTTAAAGTGATAAAAGATGTTCAAGTGGGAAAGTTCCATCCCGAGAGAGAGAACGATGAGTTGACAAAGGCCACCGGGAATCCTGAAAAGGTCAGAAGAACACGAGTCTTTGGACCTTCTTTTCCATGGAAGATTGGGTTTCCTCAAGACATTGGCACTTATAGAAGCCGATCGAGAAAAACAAAGCGGCAGCAGGCGGAGGAGGCAGAGCAGTTGGCGAAGGTTGAAAGAAAGGACGAGGAATTTCAAGCCATGAAGGTGACGATCGGTTAATGATACACTAACGACCGAGAATAATGCACCGGTGATAGATGATATCGCTGCAACAATGGATGGCTACCCGTGGATGCAATCAAGGAGAAGAAACGTTGTGAGCTACATCTGTTACTGAAGAACATATCCATGAAGGTGGCGGTCGACTTTGCTTTACCTTCTGCACCAGGAGCAACCTACCATTGCCGTCCAATTCCAGCTGGCTATGCTCGTGTTGGTGTGGATGAAGTTCAACCGTTATTTGAGTCACTACAGTTTGACATCCTTGGAGGTGAAGGGGAGACGACACTAGGAGAAGTAACGAGTGACTTCACTCTATGGAAACAGGAAAGCATCAAGTTTCCAGGCTCGGCGCCAAGGCCATCGTCTCCTACAAGTAGAAGTCCACCACCTCCAAGTCCATCGTCTCCTGCAAGTAGAAGTCCACCACCTCCAAGTCCACCCCTCCTCAAGAGGGATGACCGCAACGTGAGTCCATCTCGATCTTCGGCGCATCAGCCGACTTCGCCCACTAAGGGCCAAAAGCGGAAGAGTACCATTGCTTCGTCAATGGATAACCAACATGGAAACCGACAGCGCCTCGCAAGAGTACTGCCAGCTCCTCCCAAGTTACCTTACCACATGACTGATGAGGAAAACATGGAGGTCGTTGATGCCGAAGTGAAGTCCCATTTTGCAAAGAAACAACCCGAGCCAAAGGTCCCAGTAGATCCGAAAGTCAGGGAGCACTTTAGGAGTTTTCTTGTGCATCCATCCCAAGATAATTTAAATGAGCCAGATGACTATACACATTGTCTTGTGAAGACAGTGAAAGAGAAGAGATCAAGTGGTAGAGGAAGCATGAAAAGAGACATTCCCCAGCTCGGAGAATAGGCAAAACAATTGATCCCCCTACTCAAGGTGTTAACCGAACATCAAATATATAGGGGAGAACCTTTGAATATGCAAACAACTCAGCTATTAGCCGAGCAATGTATTATGTTTGTTGATGAAATTCTTGGCGGAGCTGCTTTGGTTGTCGTCTGCATCCAGCGTGTCCGAGAATTCAGTTGGTGGAGTGACGAACTTGACCAGAGCTGCATCGTCGAAGTTGAGCTTGCACGCCACCGGCATCGCTGCTGCTGCAATAGATGTAGTGTTGTGTGTTGCTAATCCTGCCGCAGCAGATATTTGCTCTGTCGTGGATCCCGCGGCAGCCATCTCTCCTATCGTCACTGCCATGGCTTGTGTTGATGTAGAGGTCGGCGAGGCAGGGTTCGACCTGTTCGACACTGGTCCTCTACCGTGCACTAGGAACTCAACGGTGAGTGGCTCATTGTCATTGGTAGCATGCTCGCTGCCCTAGTCCCAACAGGCATCCTCATCGAACACGACGTATATCGACATGTGCACGTGATTCCCCACAGGATCAAAGAACCTGTAGGCCTTGAAGCCTGGCTCATACCCAATGAGGACTATAGGAGTGATGCGGTCGTCCAACTTCTTGGCTCTTGGGCATGTCATCTTGACTTGGCCAATACACCCAAAGACACGCAGGTGCTAGAACTGCAGCGCATGCCCGTACTAGGCCTGGTACAAGGTCATGCCATCAAGACTCTTGGTCCAAGAGTGGTTCAGCACGTACACAGCGGTAGTGACGGCCTCGCCCCAGAACCAATTTGGCATTTTCTTTGCCTTGAGCATACTTCTAGCCATTCCCACGACGGTTTGATTGCGCCACTCGACAACACCATTTTGCCGGTGAGTATGGTGCCGTCAGGTGTCGTTGGACGCCGTGTACTACGAAGAACTCTCCCAGGGCAGCTGAAGTGAATTCTCTCCCCCCCGATATGTGCAAAAGGTTCAGAGAGGGTGGTCATAGTCTAGCTCGGCCGCCACCTTGAACCTCTTGATGGCACCAGCCACTCTATCCTTGGATGATAGCAAGGTTAGCCACATGTAACAGCTTGCGTCATCTGTCGTCAGATTGATGACAAGTACGCCATGAGGGGTTCCTCGAGGCGTGTGGAAGAGAGCGGTGTGAGATGTACGGTGTTCCGGGATGGTGAGCACACAAGTTTACCCAGGTTCAAATCCGCTGGCTTTGGACGGATCCTACTCCTGCTAGCAATCCAGTAATACGGCAGAGCCGAAATATGGGTTACAAGGGGTTCGCCTGTGCGAGTTGAGATTGTAGACTATTGGGTTGTCCTAAAGGCTCTCCCTAGGACGGCTTATATAGATATCCGACCTAGGGTTTACAAGAGAGATCTATCCGGCTACGACTAAGAGTCGGTTACAGAGTATATCTTCAACTACAAGTAACACTATGGGCCTATGTCGGTAAGTCTTCTGGGCCTTCCCGTAGCCGGACTAGACTCCGTCTCTACTCCTCGACTAGGCCGCCCATGAAGCAAAGCTCTAACCCAAAGTGGGCCACCCTGGTCAGTGAGGAACTGTGAGGATACCCGGAAAGTATATCCCCAACAGAAGCCCCCAGAAGTCTCCAAGATCCAAAGTCGGATTCATCATCGTATAGCTTGATCTTCGGCTTGCAGAATCTTGAAGGGTTCCTGAAACTTAAAAACAAAAGATACGATCCGGGTCTCAAAAATAAGTCGGACCTATCAGTATATTATTCGGATTTCCATCTTGATATTCAAACTATGCTGGAACTTGGTCTCTAACATCATCTGACACTAGTCATGGTCAAGTCACGTCACTGACAGACATTTCCTGTCAGCACGACCGTTGGTGGGCCCGCCTTTTGCGGAACCGAGGCGCCGTTTCAATGCACGCGTGGAGATTGAGGCGGCGTAATCATCGCGTGGGGACTTCCCAATTCTTTCCACGACGTGTGGCATGTGTACTGTGTTATTTGCACGAACCTTGGCGCGGTTCGGCGGTTATAAGGGGTGAGGATTCCTTTTCCTCACCTCCTTCACCTATTCCAGCGTCGTTTCCCTCTCCTCCACTTCTCCCACGCGCATAGAGCTCCCTTGCCCTCAGAAATTCCCAGCGCCACCCAACCAAGGTCACCGGCGCACCAGGAAAATGGCTTCCACTTCATCTTCTGGCGTAGCAACGACGGTAGCGGCGGCGGAAAAGGAGAGAAATCACGGGGTTTGGATCCTGTGTGTCCTCGACGACGGCAAGCTCTGCGGCGTAGAAGAATAAGGGCTCCTCCGCGCCGGCGATTGGCGGAGCGGTTTTGGCGAAGCCGTCCCCAACCCTCGCAACGGCGAACGAGTGCACTTCGGCACTCATCTGGACAAAGGTTTCTCCTTTCCTCCCTCAGATTTCTTTTCTGAGGTGATAGATCACTATGGTGTTCAATTTCACCATCTCCCCCTGAACTCCATCTTAGAGATGAGCGCCTATGCGTCTTTGTGCGAGGGGTATCTCGGCATTAGGCCGAGTCTCACTCTCTTCCGGTACTATTTCCATGTCCGGAGAAACTCCATCACCGCCGGTAATCCTTACATTACCGGTACGATTATTCTTTCAGTTAGGCATGAGCGTGTTTATCCTCGGATTTTAGCTAGTGAGTCGGTCAAATAGTGGTCGGCTACCTTTTTCTATCATAAGGATATTCCCTCTCCCGGCAAAGCCACTGCTTTGCCGGCTTTCGTCGATGGAGCCGCCACGCCCCTAGCGTCTTGGAACGAGGCTGCTCCGTCTCTTAGTGACAATCTGATTCTCGCCAAGAGACGGATCGAATACCTGATGAAGCACAAGGGCCTTAAAGGGTCCGAGGGTCCGACTTGGTCCAGTACTGGGTAGCATGCCGGATCCAGCCTCTCCAGCACCACAGCGACCGACTGATGCATTCCATCACGGCGTCGAAAAAAGACTCCCTCCGCATCAGCCCCAAGACCTTAAAGCCACAAGATTATATAAGCCAAATCAAATGGCTGAAAAAGGAGCGGATCAAGAGAAAGATTCTAGATTTGTCCCTGGATATGCATACAGCGGAAGACCCTGTAGTGCTAGTAAGCTTTAGCAATAAACCCTTTTTATGTGTTTCACCTTTAAGTTATTTCGCAACACTGAAATACTATCTTCTTTTCAGCTTGTCGACCTCCCCAAGTCGGAATTAGCTCCTATCGAGGGATATCCTCCCGAATTTTCTCAGGAGGAGGAATTGGTCCCACTGCTGGACGTTGTGCCCATAAAACGCAAAGCTCCGACAGTGGCTATCGGCACAAAGGAAGTGCCAGTTGTGAAGAGGTAACTTTCCACACAACTTCTGCCTTTGTACTTTACTCATGATTTCTTCCGAGATATAATGTTCTTCATTCTATTACCTTCTCAGAGCTAAACAGCTCATCAAGGGCAAGGGGAAGGGAACTTCTTCAAAGCCCCTACGTCAGCCGAAGATAACTTTGGCTTCTCCTGCCGTGGCTCCTCCGACTCCTGCCCCTCAACCCTCTACAGCGCTAGAGATTACTCCATCTCCGATCGTTGCAGAAGATCCGGCTCCCTCAACAGGGCCAGCGATCCTTGAGTCGCAAACTAACGTCACCATGGGTGACTCAGGTTTTGATAAGGGTGAACCCTCTTTGGGTAATGATCCCTCGGCAGAAGTTTTCACCGATAACCTCCTGAGCAATCCGGGACTTGCCAAGTTTGGCTTGTCTTGGAAATCTGCAGAGGAGATCCAACTGTTGGCCAAGGAATGCCTTGAACGCCAAACCATTTATGCCGAAGAAGAAGCACAAGAAGCGGAGGACATCAAGTACTCCTAACTTCTCGAACAAGTCTACCTTCGTGACGAGGGGTTAAGATCTGGTGTGCTTCCACCACCTCCGGTTATTCCACTCACCTTCGCCGACAAGGTTACCACTGAGGTGAACATGTGCTTGAGCAAGCTCACACATGAACATCATGTAAGTCAGAATTCCAACTCACGTTTTCCTTTATTGTACTTTATATCATATCCTCTAGCCCCCAAGCATGAAGTTGGATAAACAATCCGGGTTTATGCTTTCTTAGGATGCCAAAGAATGAAATAGTGTAGCCCCCAAGGCTCGTGCTGATATTAGCTACAATATTAGCCCGAGTCTTTAGTAGACTTCTGACTCTAGGTATTCTGACTTACAGAAAGTTAATTCATATAACCAGGAATTGTTGAAGAATATCTGCAACAAGCGGAGAGAGATCAAAGCTCTCCGACTTGAAAATGCTGAATTAAAAGTTTCCAAGGATGAGGCTGAAGGTAAACATTCCGAGACTCAAACCTTGTCTTGCATTTTCATAGTCGAATATTTTTGTTGAATTGTTGTTCTTTTGACTTACAACACTGGTAAAGCAGTCCTGCGCTATGATTGAAGAGGCCGAGAATTTGAAGACCTTGGTGGTGGAAAACAAAGATCTCTGCCGAGAGCTAGATCAGCTCAAGGCGGATCATGAGAAGAGCATTGCTCAAGTTCTCGAATCCTCCTCCATGGCCACCGTGGAGTGTGATCGCAAGATTGCACTCCACGAGAAGAAAATCTCGGATCTTACCAATGACTTGTTCAGAGAGAAGGACATGTCTGAGGCACTCCGGGCTGAACTCTAGAGCCTCTGTGAGGAGAAAACCAAAGTCGATGATGTCATCTTTGGTATGTTTCCATCTTTCTGACTTTCCTACATCCTTCGACTCTTTCGATGTCGGATTTATTTAACCGTTTTGCATTATATGCATAGGTCCTCTGAACTTGACGGACTCTGCCTCTACCGAGCCTCGCACCCACCGGCTTACCCAAGTCGGTGATTTGCTGCATGACTTCCGCCAATCCCTTGAGGATATTGGCGAAGCTCTCAAGGTTCTGGAGATGCATATCATATCCGACATTTAGGTGCGAGACAAGGCAAAGGAGATGCCGCAGCTTTTCTAGGACTGGAACATGTCCTACGCGCGACCCGCAGCACAGAACGCTCTCACAATGGTCAGGAGCCACCATGGAAGCATGGAAAAATCTGGCAAGTGACCAGAGGGTACTCTACTGTGGATGAAGATGGCCAGAAGCAAGATATCAAAGCCATCATGGACTCCTGCGCCGAATATGGTTACCACGTAGCTGATTTAACCAGCTACAACACTCCCTTCTTCACTTGCGTGGACACGCCGCCTCCACCTTCCGAAGAAATAGCCGAAGTTTCTGACGATGAACAAACCATATCGGATTTGGACATCTCAAATCGTTATCAAGGTGCGGCTGATGTATCCAGCGAGCCGGCAGCTCCTACCTCTCCTCCTGCATCATAGATCATCAGAAAGAACAGATGTGTTATTATGAAAACATTATGGGTCATATATAATACGTAGTATGATACTTTTGTTAGTGCTAAGTTTTAATCTATATATTCAGCACTTTTGACTTTGATATTTTGTGCCTGAAATATTTGCATAAGCACTTGTAATTTTTGTTTGTACTTATTGTTTATCTGGCTTTCCGCCTCGTCCCTTTCGTGAGCCGGCTAAACTTTCAGCACGGAAACTTTGCCGAGCAATGGAGCTCAATTGCTAAACCAGTTTAAACTCGAAAACAAAGTTGTCTTCCAGTACCTACAATTCACTACTCGAAAAATACCCGCATCCGGCAATCAGACAAATAACCAAAGTATAGACTAGGAAATTTAAAGTATACTCGAAGGTAGTATTTTTTAGAATCGGAAATCTAAACCAGAACAAACATGAGCATAAAGTACTTTCAAGTATTCTGAGATTTTCGACTGAGACATGATCATTCGGAAATAAGATGGTAAAAACTTCTCAGAAAAAGTTGAGGCAACCAAAAAATTTATTTCTCATAGAACATGTACACATATATGATTACAAAGAAGGATAAACTAAGAATAAAAGGGACGTAGCTGAGCAATATTCCATGGTCTGTCTAACTCATCTGGATCTGTACTGCCTCTAGCTCTCTTTCTCTTCTTAGTAGCAGGTCTTTCTTTGACTGGCCTCATATCAGTTAGGTAGTATGAACCATTGTGTAATACTCGACTAACTAAAAATGACCCTTACCATACTAGGGAAAGTTTGTGCCTTCTTTGTTGCACAAGCCGGAGAACTAAATCGCCTTTATTGAAAGATTTGTTTCTGACTCTCTGGCTATGATACTTGCGTAACTTCCGCTGCTAGGCTGTTGCTCTCATTTCAGTAACGACGCAAACTTCTTGGACTAAGTCAAGATCATTTTGTCGAGAAACCTCGGTGTGCTCTTTGATATACGCGGCCACTCTAGGAGAAGTGTGAATCAAATCACTAGGAAGAACTGCTTCTGCGCCATAGACCAAGAAGAAAGGTGTGTATCCAGTTGACCTGTTCGGAGTTGTTCGTAAACTCCATATTATAGAAGGTAATTCTTCTACCCAAGCCCCCGCAGCACGTCGTAGTGGTGCTTCGAGTCTCGGTTTTAGGCCTTGTAGGATTAAACCATTTGCTCTTTCGACTTGTCCATTAGCCTGCGGATGTGCGACTGACGCAATGTCAAGCCGGATATTTTGTTCGTTGCAGAATTCGGCAAGTTCTCCCATAGAGAAATTACTCCCATTGTCCGTGATAATACTATGCGGATAACCATATCGGATTTTAACATCCTCGACAAATCTTTTGGCTGTTGCTCCATCACAACTAGTGACGGGTTTAGCCTCAATCCATTTGGTGAATTTATCCACCATCACTAAGAGGTGAGTAAATCCACTTAGAGCCCGTTTAAACGGTCCTACCATGTCAAGCCCCCAGACCACGAAAGGCCATGTTATAGGTATTGTTCGCGGCTGATCAGCCGGAACGTGAGCTTGTTTGGCGTACTTTTCGTAGCCCTTGCACGTCTTGACCAGCCATTCGGTATCTGCCTTGGCTGTAAGCCAGAAAAACCGTGTCAGAAAGATTTTGCCACTAAAGATTTGGCTGCAACAAGGTGACCACATTCGCCTTCGTGGATTTCTCTTAAGATTTCCACTCCTTCTTCCAGAGATACGCAGTGCTGAAAGACCCCAGACACACTTCGCTTATAGAGCTCACCACTAACTACAGTATAGGCTTTTGCTCGTCGGATGATCTGTCGGCTCAGAACTTCGTCTTCGGGTAATTTGCCATCTACCAAATAGTCAAGGTAGGGTTGAGTCCAGCTGGGAATTACAGCTAGAACTACTATCAAAGGTGAGTCGGATTTGGTCGGATATTCCTCGTCCACTCCCTTTATTGAGGGAACTTTGAGGTCCTCTAAAAAAGCGCCATCCGGGACCTCTTTCCGTGCAGAGCCTATCCGAGATAATGCATATGCTTCCTCATTTTCTGCTCGAGGGATGTGTTGAACCTCAAACCCTTCGAACAATTTAGATAGATCATCCACGACAGCTTTATATGCTGCCATGTGCTTATTTGCATTACAAATATCCGACACTTGCTGAGCAACAAGATCCGAATCTCCGTAACACATCAATCGTCGAATGTCGATATCCTTAGCAATCCGGATTCCATGCAATAATGCTTCATACTCGGTAATATTATTTGTCGCTGTGAAGTGGATCTGCAACACGTATAAAAGTTTATCTCCTTGGGGTGATTTGAGTACCACGCCAGCCCCCGAGCCGCCGCGAGCCTTAGACCCATCAAAATATAGGGTCAAATATTCCGACTCGGGGAGGGTCATATTCTCCTTTGTCTCTGTCCAATCAGCGACAAAGTCAGCAAGGATTTGGGATTGGATTGTTGTCCAAGGTTTATACTCAATATCAAAGGCTGAAAGCTCTATGCCCCATTTGGCAACGCGTCCTGTGGCGTCACTGTTGTTGATTATATCTCTCATGGGAGCTGTACTCACCATGGTAATTGGATGTTCCTAAAAATAATGATGTAGCTTACGAGATGCTAAGAACACACCATAAGCTAGCTTTTGATAGTGCGGATACTGCTATTTTGATTCTGTTAAGACCTCACTGAGAAAGTAAGTCGGACGCTGCACCAAGTGTTCCTGATTTTCCTCCGGTCCCTCCACTACCATGACGATACTGACGACTTTGTTTGTCGCAGCAAGATAGAGCAACATCGGTTCCTGTGGTTCCGGTGCAGCAAGGATAGGAGCAGATGGGAGTACTGCTTTCAGGTCTTGCAATGCAACTTCAGCTTCGTCGGTCCATACAAAATCCTTGGTCTTTTTCAGGAGTTTGTATAGTGGTGCGGCTCTTTCACCGAGCCGGCTTACAAACCGACTGACTGCGGCAATGCAACCAGTTAGTCTTTGTACGTCCTTCAGGCGAGTAGGCCTGGAAATATTGAGTATAGCCTTGATTTTGTCACGGTTCACCTCTATGCCTCTTTGAGACACGATAAAACCTAACAATTTTTCGGCTGGGATTCCAAAGAAACATTTCTTCGGGTTAAGCATTATGTTGTATTTTCATAGATTGGCGAACGTTCCCTCCAAGTCGGAAATCAATGTTTCCTTCTTTTTGGACATCACCGCAATATCATCCACATATGCATGTACATTGCGTCCGATTCGATCGCGGAGGCAACGCTGCATTGTGCGCTGGTACGTAGCTCCTGCGTTTTCAACCCAAAGGGCATCGTAACGAAACAGAAGGTTCCGAAGGGGGTTATGAATGAAGTTTTGACTTTGTTAGATTCCTTCATTCAGATTTGGTGATAACCGGAACATGCATCGAGAAAACAGAGGAGTTCCGAGCCTGCCATAGAATCGATAACTTGATCAATCCTAGGCAGAGCGAATGGATCTTTGGGGCAAGCCTTGTTCAAGGCGTTATAATCGACACACATCCTTAAATCAGTGGTGTCCTTTTTAGGGACCATTACAGGATTGGCCGACCACTCAGTGTGGATGACCTCTTCTATGAATCCGGCTAACTCGAGCCGTGCTAGTTCCTTAGCTATTGCCTTACGCTTTTCGTCGCCAAAACATCGTAGGGACTGTTTGACGGGTTTAGCGTTCAGGTTTACATTTAAAGAGTGCTCGGCAAGTTCCCTAGGTACTCCGGTCATGTCAGATGGCTGCCATGCGAAGATATCTTGATTTTCTTGGAGGAACTTGACGAGCGCGCTTTCCTATGCGCTATCTAGGCCTACGCCTATCTGGGTCACCTTGGAGGGGTCACATCCTTCAATGGTGTCTTCTTCGTCTCTTCTGATGCCTTGAACTCCGGATTCGGCTTTGTCACCTCCTTCTTTGTTGTGGGCATCTCGGACGGATCTATGCTCTTCTTGATCTCCTAGTACTCCTGGGTGTGCAGCATGGCTTCAGCAAAGGTGGCATTTCCATCCTTGCACTCTCCTGCTTTCTTCGGGTCTCCCCTGATGGTGATCACGCTGTTGGGACCTGCAATTTTCATCATATTGTAAATGTAACACGGACGAGCCATAAAAGCCCAGTAAGCCGGACGTCTGAATATAGCGTGGTACGCGCTCTTGAACGGGACCACTTCAAAGGAAAGTGAATTTGCTTGTCTTCCTGGGACAACCCCGTGAAAGATCACAAAGCTCTGGTTCAGCTGAGTCTCCGAGATCTTCATCCGGCATAGCGTTTCGACATACAGAATATTAATGCTGCTGCCGCCGTCCATGAGAGTTTTGGAGAAACCATAACCGAAAATAAGTGGATTAACGATTAAGGCGTATTTTCCTCGCCTGTGTAACTTAGGCGGATGATCAGCACGGTCAAATGTGATTGCCACTTCTGACCAGTCCAAGAATTGAGGGACAGCCGGAACTATTGCATTGAGCTCATGTAGAACTGCTTTCTTGACCTTTGCTGGTTGAGATTCGAGGAAGGTGACATACATGTCTTTCTTGGTCGGAATTTTTTTCTTCCCTTCCGGCTTGGGATTTGAAGCGTCAGCCTCCTCCATGTCGGAATCTTCCTTGGTATCTTTATCCTTTTCGGGATTTTTCTTTCCCTTTTTCCGCTTAGCCCTGTAGCCAGCGGTATCATCTCTCTTAATGTCGTCATTAAAACGACACTCAGTGTTTGTGTGGGACGAGCCCCCATTAGCGTCTAGGTGATGCACACATGGGTTATTGGCAATGTCTGCCCAAGAGTAGGTTTTGCCAGGTAGCTGGTCTCCTTTACCTTGAACTCTTGACGTCCCATGACCGTGCCCGCGGCCACCGCCACGTCGTCCTCCTCGTCCTCCAGACCCGAAAGTAGCAGTGACCACTGTTGTTTCCGTGTTAGGCTTTTCTTCCGAGGTATTCTTGCGCTTCTAAGCTTGTTGCTTTGGTTGTTTTGCCGATTGTGGCACAGCTAGTGATACAGATCAAGCCGATGATCCAATAGTTTTGTCCCGATCTTTCATAGCGAGTCAACCCGGACGGTAATCTTCCAATAACACGATGAACGTCACCTGAAGAAGAGGAACAAATCCAGCAAGTAACATGATGAAGATCACCACGCCTCAAACCTGAGCACGACAATCCTTGATGAACACAAGAACCTCCGCAGCAATAATAATCTGATAATGGTATCGCCGTCCCCGAAGGGATGATACACGGTGGAGCACAATATAGTTTTTAGACTAAACAACTGAACTCCCCTAAACCCTAGGTGGCTAGCTCCTTTATACAGGAGGCCTACAACTAGTCGGTTGGATAGACCCAAACCGAACACACAAACGGACTCGAACCTAACTTGGACTCGGACTCAATAACATAGAAACAATATTTGACACAACCTTAGACTTATCATTACATATCGTAGGTCGTCCTGGCGTGCCAATCATCAATGGGATACGCCTGCATCACCTAGCTTGGTGGAGTCCTAAAATTAGGCTTCACCTCCTCCTTCATGCCCATATCATCATCCCCCTTCAAGAAATGTTGTCCCCAACGCTTGCGGGTCGGGTCGGAAAGGTGGCGTGATATGAACAATAGCTTCACGCATCTTGGCCATCTTTAAGTCTTGCTTGCCTTCCTCACCACATCCTCCCTCTTGGCCTACTTGACTTGATATAGCCCTTGGCGCCTGCACCTCCTTCCGTCTCCATACGAGCTTGGACCTAGGCGCCACCGTCTTCTTCTTCTCAGTTCTTGTTGGAACCCGTGGTTGCTGAACATGGACCTTCTTTGCATGGCCTGGCATAAGATGTGTAATGCCTGGACCACACAACTGATGAACATGTCCATCCTTGCCTCTATGCATCTGCACAATTGTCCCAACAAAACGCCTCATAGGTGTGCTAACAAAACTACTCTTGTTACCCCGCTGCACCACATGCACTGGAACATCAGGAGCACAACTATCATCCGCTGAACACCTATGTCAACACAAACAACCTTCTGAACACATGCTGCAACATCCTTCCTATCAGCAATAAGAGGATGCACTTCAATTGGCTTGTCACTAACAAGTTCCACTGGCTTGTCATCTAGATGCATAGCTGAAGCAATATCAACATTGTCGCACTGTGCATCATGCTCTCCATCCTGCACCTTAGCTAGCCTAGATTTTGGCTTAGCCTTGCGCACCTTCTCCTTATGCACCACCAGCTCTACATTAGACTTTATGTGATCATCCTGCATAGGCTTTAAAGTCTGTTGTTTGCCACCATGCACAAAAGAATATGTATTTGCTCTTCCAGCATGTGTAACGTTGCGATCATACAGCCATGGACGACCAAGTAACAACCCGCATACCTCCAATGGCAACACATCGCACTCAATCTCATCAATATAATCACCAACTGTAAATGGCACATGCACCTTATGAGTTACCTTCACCATACCGCATCTATTGAACCACTGTAGATGCTTAGGTTCAGGAATACGCCATGTGGACAACCCCAACGCTGCCACCATTGCCTTGCTAATTCCATTAGTACAACTTCCCCCATCAACAATCAACTTGCATGCTTTGCCTTTGATCATACACTGCGCCTGAAATAAATTCCAACGCTGGCCCTTGTCAACTGTCATGCAAGCATCGCCTTGTACTTTCTTGATTTGCAAATTCAGCCTACTCAATGGTACAACCTCATCCTCAGAACTAACCACCTTGTCCAGCTCCTTGGACTTCTCCCAAAATCTAGTGCGCAGAAATTGCTTCAAATCTGCCCAACTAGGTGTTGTTATGCCCTTTGCGATCCTCTCTTCCTTCCACCAACTAGCCATAGTCTCATCCACACGCCGGTGTGTAAGAACAAATTCAGTGCGACCACCAAACTTGGAATCGATCGAACAAAATTTGGCAAAACCATCATCCATGTCAGACCTCCAAGATCTAAACTCCGCATATGTGGCAGAACTGTCCAACTTCCATTTTATATCTGTAGAATGAAGTGACGATCCCACAACAATTGTAGTGTAGTCGAAGTACACATCATCCGCTCTGTCTATCTTACGATCTTCCTTTGCTATTCCCATATTCCAGTCTGGGTTTCGGTCTGAATTAGTGCAGCAGCCAGGCGCCTGGACGAGCGATCCAGCCAAACTGAAGCAAATCGCAGTAGCGGAAAAGAAGAATAATCCACGCGGCCGAAACAGATTGCCGAAATAGCACTAAGATTCCTTCTGCTCTACTAGCAACAACCGATTCAACCGAGGCAACCAAGGCGCGAGAGGCGAGCGCCGATCGCGAGTGCGCCAGCTAGGGGACTTGGTCGTTTGATCGCTGCTTCGATCTGTTTTTTTTAAACGCGTGTGATCTCCAACGTAATCCACGCGGACTTCTCACGAGCGACAAGAGCGCCAGTCACGGGGAGGACTCGATTGCCAGGCATGCGATAACTTGATCGTGAGGCGCGGGCGGGGTGGCCTTCTTCCTTTTTTTCTTTTCCAACGCGACCGATCCCGAGCGATCTAGGAATCAAGGCACGATCGTGAGGCGGCCAAGCGAACTCCAGGCGGCACGCGGGATTCCCTCGATCGTGGCGTACGGCGACATGCCTCCTCTTTTTTTTTCTTTTTGAAGTGGAACCGATCGGATATCCTGGATCAGCGTGCACAGAAACTACGCCAGTCACGCGTGGATCCCTCGATCGAGCGGATCGCCCAGCAGGCGTACGACAGCTGGACTCTGTCTTTTTTTCTCTAGAGTCCACGATCGGATCTGTACAACTCCGACGCACCAAAATGGAAGGCTTCCTCCTCGATGAACAAGCTGGAACGGATCTCGTCAAGATCGAAAACCAGCAACCCTTGCCTGAGATTGGAAATAGCACGACTGCATCTGATTGTGTACTTCCCCAATCGGAAAACTGCCCGGGTGAAGAATAATCAGCAGATCAATCAACAATAGCAATATTTGACCATAGATCTGATCTAGCCCAAGAACTCGCCTCCCAATCTCTTCTCCAAACACAACTGATCTGTAAACTACTTGTAGAAAAATAGTCCACAGATGATCCAAAAACACGCTGTGATTAACTAGTGCTCCGATACCACCTGATACAGATCAAGCCGATGATCCAATAGTTTTTTCCCGATCTTTCACAGCGAGTCAGCCCGGACGGTAATCTTCCAATAATGCGATGAACGTCACCTGAAGAAGAGGAATGAATCCAGCAAGTAACATGATGAAGATCACCACGCCTCAAACCTGAGCACGACAATCCTTGATGAACACAAGAACCTTCGCAACAATAATAATCTGATAACGGTATCGCCGTCCCCGGAGGGATGATACACGGTGGAGCACAATATAGTTTTTAGACTAAACAATTGAACTCCCCTAAACCCTAGGCGGCTGTCTCCTTTATATAGGAGGCCTACAACTAGTCGGTTGGATAGATCCAAACCGAACACACAAACAAACTCGAACCTAACTTGGACTCGGACTCAATAACATAGAAACAATATTTGGCACAACCTTAGACTTATCATTACATATCGTAGGTCGTCTTGGCGTGCCAATCATCAATGGGATGTGTTGGGGGATACCCCCAGGTAGGGTCACGCCGGGGTATAAAGGCCGAGTTAGCCGAGGTACGGCAAGGTCAAAGCGAATGCTGGCCGAGTCACCTCAAGGCAGTCCGAATCTCGGGGTAACCCGGACCAGGGGATGTCCACCTAACTAGGTCTCAACCGACTTAAGCCGTATGTCGGACAGATGAATCTAACTCATGTGCAGGAACAGGTGTGGCCGGATCAACTAGGTACGATCCGGGTTATATCAAGCTTGCAGGAGAAGTAAGGTATCTCGCTGGTCAAAGATGACCACTGTACGTAGAGCGTGAGCGGAGCGGACAGAGGCAGGACCACCGAGGCGTGGCCGACAAGGGTGATGATGCCTATGTCGGATGACGAAGGCGTCGCAGAGGCTCACGTAGCCTCTGCATGGGTGACGCGGGGGAAAAGTGACTCGGTCGGCTTACTATTTTTGGGAAGAGGCATATTCTCTGGAATATGCCTCCACGTATGCCCTAATTGGAGACCTAGCCACCCCTATATAAGGGGGCAAGGGCCTCTGTAGAAAGGGTTGATCTCGAGTTGGTTAGATTTCACTTGGTTATGGAGGGCTAACTAGTGGTGAGAGTAAGAGAGCTCCTTCTTTCTCCTCTCCCCAATACAGCTCAAGGAGCACTTGTAATCTGTGGAAGTGAATCAAATACAAAGCTTCTGTGTGTGGAATCACTACACTATCCCTCCCTGGATTCCCCTAGTGCATTTAGTCCCCACTTTTAGCCTATCCATGGCATCTGCCGTGACACCACCACGACAGTTGGCGCCCACTGTGGGGCTAGCGGCGCTAGCAGGGGTGAAGATCCAGACGGGAAACCTCATCGGCACCGGCGAACGCATCGTCTCCGGGCTCGTTCAGTGCTTTGGAGCGCTGGACTTTGTCAGCAACAACGCTGGCTGCTTCGGCAAGCGCCCTCTTCCGTGCAACGGCCTCTTTGTCAAGCTTGGCGCGCACAAGGTCTACGTTGCTGTCGATGTGTCGTGCGTTCATCCGTGGCACGTCATTGAAGGAGGCGAGCCACCCCTTAGCATGGTTCACGGGGCGCGTATCACTCGCTCTCCGGACCATGCTGAGGTGATGATGACTGTGCCTGGCACTGGCGCAAGCAAAGATCCGGCACTAGATCCAGAGGTAACGCCTAAGGCACCGAGGAAAAGTAGAGGTCCTCCACTAGAGAGGCCTGAGAATGTGTTGCAGCAAGCGATGGATAGCATGGCAAACCCAGTAGCAGCAGTGGTAGATCCGGCTCAGGCACAGGCCGAGCTAGAGGAAACTAGGCAAAAAATTCTAGAGGGTGCGAAAAAGATAGCCGCGGCTCAGCAGTCGTTGAACATGACACTGCGTGAGTACGCAAAGGCAAATAAAGTAGATGCTGTAAAGGTAAAGGGGAGAAATCTCATGAGTGAAATGAACAAAGAGGGTGATACTAGAATTGAGGAGTCAGAGAACTGTTTATCCGTGGGGCTGCCGAAGTACAGTACCCCGGCGAAAAATCTTAAAGCAGCAGATGCAGTTGCGTCCGAGTTAGAGGGGCTAACGGGTGAAGCCCGTCAGAGACAGCAAGATAGGGTCAATGAGTTGGTTCGGATCGCGAACAGGCAAAATGAGGAATTGCTCAAGGCTAACCCGGAGAGAGCTGGGGCCTCCAAGATCGTTCATTCGACGATGGGTAACCCGGAGAAATCCGCTGGAGCTGCATCGTCTCCTCATGGTGGTCCTAGGAGAGAAGAGGTAGTAACCTCGGCCAGGAGAAACAAACAGATAGTCCCATATGACCCGGCAAGGGCAGGGAAAGGAAAAGAAGTGCAGAGAAATGAGGATCGACGAAGTGTGAGCCGAGGTGAAGCCGGCCAAGGTAACCACGACCAAGGCAATGCCGGTCAAGGAAATGATGTAAATGGCAATGCCGGACAGTGTAACTCGACAGGAGCAGGACAACCATAGCAGTGGAATATACCGAGGCAAGCGCAAAGTGCCGGCCAAGGTATGCAATAGAGAGGTGCTCCAAGAGAGCAAGACCGATATAACGATGGTGATTCGGAAATGGTGAACGCAGGATACCCAAGGCCGGACTATCATGTGATAAGGTCAAGATTGGGAAGCAGGGATTTGATGCCTGATGATGCCAGATTAAAACTAGATCGGCTGTATAGGTCGGAGCAGATTGAATGTCAAGGTCCCCCGGGTCCTGCGTGTTTTGGACCCCAGATCATGAAGGAACCTCCGGTACCTAACTTCCAGCTACCTAGAGGCACTAAGACATACGATGGCAGCACAAAGCCAGAGGATTGGCTGATTAACTATGCTACAGCTGTAAAAATTGCTACAGGCAACTTGAGATGGCATGTGAGATACGTACCCCAGATGTTGGAAGGGCCAGCGAGGGTATGGCTAAACAATTTGCCGCCCGGAAGTATTAACTGCTAGATTGATTTTGAGGAAATATTTATTAGCAATTTCTCAAGTACATATCAGAGGCCGAATAGGCCATAGACCCTAGCAATATGCAAGCAGAAACCGAATGAGACGGGCCGGGAGTTCTTAACCCGGTGGTGTACCATGCGAAACTCATGTGAGGGGGTGATTGAGTCACAGGCCATAGCATGGTTTGCGCAAGGATGTAGATATGCAAGCATGTTGTGGCAAAGATTGCAAAGGGATATGCCAACTACGTTGGCAGAGACAATCCAGATTGCTGATTCGTATGCGTTGGGTGATCCGACTCAACCCAGGCTCGTGTCAAACGAGTGAAATGAGGAGTGCTACCAGAGAGATGGAGCCGGGTCATCCCGGAGGAATGACTACCGGGGTAAAAGAAGAGATGACAGACCGGATTACCGATACAGCTCGCAATAAGTTGTCGCTGTAAATCAAGATCAACCCGGAGCAGGGGCAATCAACGTCAGAAAACTGGAGGGCAACAATGGACACCGGGATATGATGGCAAGAAAACTTGGACGCCAGAGCAGAAGAAACAGTGGCAGGAAAAGAAGGACCGTCCGAGGTATATATATGAGTCAATGCTGGATCAACCGTGTAAATTTCACACGCCAAATCCGAGTAACCCAGCGGGTCATACAACGAGGCAGTGCGAATGGATGCGTAAGATAGAACCAGGTGGTTCGGGGAATGCTCAGGCACCTCGGAATGATCAACCTCAACAGAAGTTACCCCGGCAGCAATTGCTCCCCGGAGCGAACACGCAACAGCTAATGTTGCCTCTCCCTCCGCCGAGGTATGACAACCATGAGAGAAGGGATGCAGTGCATCAAGTGGAAGACCAGCATCAGCCGGATCAGAGGTACCCCGGAAATGAGGGGAGGAATGAGTACAGAGAGCATCTTCAGAGTTACTGTGTGTTTACCACTGAGGAAACAGATAGAAAGAACTTGCAGCGCCGACACATGGAGGTGAATGCGGTAATGCCAGCAGTGACGAGGTATATGCCTTGGTCGGACCAAGAAATTACCTGGAGCATCAAAGATCATCCCAAGCTTATGCCAACTCCTGGTTCGTATGCGCTAGTGCTAGATCCGACATTCATTGGGCCTAACATCAATGTGAGATTCTCCAAGGTGCTGATAGACAATGGCAGTAGCATTAACATCATGTATGCAGATACGATGCGCAAGTTGGGTATCTCGGAGAACATGCTCCAAGCTACAAGGACAACTTTCCATGGCATCGTGCCAGGCATTTCTTGTGAGCCCATAGGCAAGGTCCGGGTTGACGTATTGTTCGGCACGCGAGATAACTGCTGAACTGAGAATTTGGAGTTTGAAGTGGTGAACTTGGAAAGTGCGTATCACGCGTTACTCGGCAGGCCAGCACTGAACAAGTTCATGGCAAGTTGCCACATCAGTTATCTAAAGATGAAGTTGCCTAGGCCAAATGGAGTAATCACCATAGCTGGA
This sequence comes from Avena insularis, assembly GCA_023614405.1. NCBI lineage: Eukaryota > Viridiplantae > Streptophyta > Magnoliopsida > Poales > Poaceae > Avena > Avena insularis. The sequence goes on from CM042690.1 coordinate 523,951,191, forward strand.
GATTTCCAACGTTCCATTGAGTGTGCGTCAGCCGGGTCTAACCTAGCCGAGTCACTCGTGATTGCGCAAGAGAAAAGAAAGATACAGGAAGTGGCGGCCTTGGCTCAGTCCGCGCAGCAGTATATGCCGGCGTTGAGTAATCCGCATGGTAGTGTCTCATTCCAAGCCACAAAGGATACCAAGAAAGTGCCTGTTGATGATATGTTCCTAGAGCGCACCGTAACAATTGGTGCCGGGTTAAATGACAAATAGGAAAGCGAGCTTGTCAACTTCCTCCGTGAGAATCGGGATATTTTTGCTTGGTCCACACAGGACTTGCAAGGTGTTCTGAGGGAGTTGGCCAAGCACTCTTTGAACGTGAGACCCGGAGCAAGGCCGGTGAAACAACCTCTCCGCCGCTTCGCCGAAGATAGGATAAAAGTCATTGGAGATGAGATAGCTCGGTTACTAGCAACAGGGTTTATCATGGAGGTTCTTTACCCGGATTGGCTATCTAATCCGGTGCTGGTGGAGAAGAAGAAGGATGATCCGAATGTGGCGGTGGTTTGGCGCATGTGTATCAATTACACGAACCTGAATAATGCGTGTCCGAAAGATCCATTTCCACTGCCAAGGATAGATCAGGTCATAGATTCAACTGCTGGGTGTGAACTTTTGTCATTCATTGATGCATACTCTGGTTTCCACCAGATACCCCTGAATCTGGATGATCAAATAAAAACTGCATTTATCACCCCGTATGGGGCTTATTGCTATCGCACCATGCCATTTGGTTTACGTAATGCAGGGGCAACGTACCAAAGATGTATGCAGAAATGTTTGCACGACCAAATTGGTCAAAATGTATAAGTGTATGTGGATGATGTGGTTATCAAGACCAAGGAAAGCAAAACGCTCCTTGACGATATCAGGCAGACATTCGCGAACCTAAGGAGGTTCTGGATGAAGCTTAACCCGGAAAAATGTACCTTCGGTGTCCCGGCTGGAAAATTACTCAGATTTCTTGTCTCCAGCTGAGGTATCGAAGTCAATCCAACCAAAATCCGAGCCATAGAGTGAATGGAACTGCCGAAGTGTCTTAACGATGTCCAGAAGTTCACTGGTTGCCTGGCATCATTAAGTCGGTTTGTATGTCGGTTGGGAGAAAAGGCATTGCCTCTCTATCAACTCATGAAAAAGTCGGACAAGTTCCTTTGGACGCCGCAGGCCAATGAAGCCTTTATCCAATTGAAGAAAATGTTAGCCACTGCACCAATGTTAGCCTCTCCACTATCAAAGGAGCCAATGTTGCTCTATATAGCCGCAACCAACCGAGTTGTAAGTGCAGTAATTGTGGTAGAGCGCGGCGAGGAGGGTAAGTCAGTGCAAAGGCCGGTGTATTATCTGAGCGAGGTATTATCAGCCTCAAAGCAAAATTATCCGCACTATCAGAAAGTGGCATATGGTGTGTACATGTCGGCAAAGAAGCTAAAACATTATTTTGAGGAGCATCTCATCAAGGTAATATGTGAAGCTCCCATATCCGAGATAATGAGTAACAAGGATGCAAGTGGCAAGATTGCGAAATGGGCAATTGAGCTAGCTCCTTATGCACCACAATATGACAGAAGAGAAGCAATCAAGTCTCAGGCTGTGGCTGACTTTTTTGTGGACTGGGCCGAGGTGCAGTATGAACCACCGCTATGAGATCCGAACTATTGGAGAATGCACTTTGACGGGTAAAAAACAAAAACCGGGTTAGGCGCCGGAGTTGTGCTTACCTCGCCAAAGAATGACCAGTTGAAGTATGTGCTACAGATCCATTTTGCAGCATCAAATAATGTTGCTGAATATGAAACACTTTTGCATGGGCTCAAAGTGGCAAAAGAAATTGGGATACATCGGATCCAATGCTTTGGCGACTCGGATTTGGTAGTTCAGCAAGTGTCGGGGCTGTGGGACGCTCTTGATCCAAACATGGCACTGTACAGATTCCATGTGCAGAAGATATCTGGTTACTTTGAGGGATGCGAATTTCGTCATGTACCCCGGGTGGAAAATGAGGCTGCCAACATATTGTCGAAGCTCAGATCAACCCGACAAGCAATTCCACCAGGTGTAGCATTAGAACACCTCAGAAAACCATCTATCAGACCGTCCCCAGAAACCGACTCAATCTACGTCCCGGAGGATCTGGAGTCTGGAGCTGCACCCATGGACATTGACATGGGAGATGGTGCACAAAACCCGAGGACTGCCTCAGCAAACCCGGGGACTGCCTCAGTGAAGCCGGGGACTGCTTCGCAAGACCCGGGGACTGTTCAGTGTGATCCGGTTGAAGTTATGCCAGTGGATCAGATGGAAATTGATGAGGATGTGTTCCCTGTACGAGCAATACCAGCTTGGGCACTACCTATATTTCAATTCCTGAAAGATGAAACTTTACCCGCTGAGGAGGTGCTATCCAGGCAAACTCAGAGGAGAGGAAAAGCATACACGATCATTAATTCCGAGCTATACAAAAGGAGTGTGACCAATGTCCTCCAGCGATGTGTTGACCCAGAAGAAGGACTTGACATCCTCCGAGATATACATCAAGGGGAATGTGGGCATCATGCCTCGTCCAGAGCCTTGGTAGCAAAAGCTTTCCGGCATGGATTCTACTGGCCAAGTGCCTTAGAACAAGCAGAAGACTTGGTAAGAAAATGCAATGGTTGTCAGAGATATGCTACCAAGACACATATGCCAATGTCGGAACTCAAGACCATACCAATCACATGGCCGTTTGCCGTATGGTGTTTGGACATGGTTGGCCCGTTCAAACCAGCAAGGGGAAATATGACTCACATTTTGGTCATGGTGGATAAATTTACAAAGTGGATTGAAGTAAAGCCAATAAGAAAATGTGATGGAGCTACGGCCGTGACATTTCTCAAAGACATCATCTTGAGATACGGTTATCCTCACAGTATCATAACTGATAATGGCACAAATTTTGCTGAAGGAGCATTTGCGCGATTCTGCCGAGATAACAAGATCTGGCTGGACGTGGCCTCGGTATCCCACCCCGCATCGAATGGACAAGTGGAAAGATCTAACGGATTAGTATTATCCGGGATAAAACCCCGGCTCATTGAGCCGCTGCAAAGATCAGCGGGGTGTTGGATAGAAGAACTACCAGCGGTATTGTGGAGTTTAAGAACAACTCCGAATCGATCAATAGGCTATACACCATTCTTTCTGGTATATGGGGCAGAAGCTGTATTACCAGCCGACATAGAGCATGACTCGCCTAGGGTCACCCAATACACAGAAGCCGAAGTGCAAGAAGCCCGGCAAAATGATGTTGATCTGCTAGAAGAAGCGAGAGAATTGGCATTGTCCAGATCCGCCATATATCGGCAAAACCTCCGACGCTATCATAGCCGGAAAGTAAACCCTCGAGTCTTCCGGGAAGGTGATCTGGTACTCCGGTTGGTACAACGTACTGCTGGCATGCATAAGTTATCCCCCCATGGGAAGGGCCATTCATTGTGAGCAAAGCATTGCACAATGATTCTTATTATCTTATCGATGCAAAACCACAGGAAAAGAACAAGGCGGACAGGTCTGGCGAGGAATTTAAGCGTCCATGGAATGTAGCTCTACTTCGTCCTTTCTACACTTAGCAGAAAAGTGTATGTATCCGAGTCTCTCATATCTCGGTATGTATGCCGGCAATGAGCTTATCAATGAAATGTTGGCACCTCGAGCAGTAACTCGGGGACTGCCTTAATAATGTTTGTTGCCTTCTTTATTTATTATTTATATGTCGGCTGGCGTAAGTTTTTTTACTTAAGCCAGATTAGTAGTGTGTGAGCACCAAGAACCCAACTCTTCGACTTGCTGCTGTCCAACAAGATTTGGCTTCATGGCAAGCAAGAGAACAAGTTTGAAATTGCGTAGCACATGAAAAACGACTAAGGAAAAGAACTTAATCGAGCCGACGTTTGTTTTTCGGACTAACCTTATGTTTACTTTCGATTCATTATGCTGAATTATTTTGAGTTAATCCTAAAGTTTCCAAGTATTGTTAAGACAATTTTTGAAGCTCGGACTCGTAAGTCATAAAACCGAATCAAGGTAGACACGAGCCGAGCCAGAAGATTGGATGAACAAGAAAATGAAACTCGGGGACTACTCCCAAGTTAATTCGGCATAAAAACTTAGTAGCAAAATATTACTTGTGTGCTTGATATAATTCCACCCGGCATACCGGGGATCTGATGAAATTTAAAGTGTTTATCAAGGAGCAGTAGGATGAGGTAATTCAGCTTCAGAATCATCTACGTCTTCCTCGACGTCCGAGACTTCTTCCTCTTCATCCTCATCCGACTCATCTTCAGCATTTTCAACGTTTTCATCATCAGCGGCATCTAGGAAGCTCGGTCCCTCGTTCCATTGATGAATGGGGGCGTATTGGATGAAGCTGTGAGCGCAAGCTTTGTGCCGAGCTACCCAATCCGGGTCAGTATAACACTTTGACCCAGTGTGCATGCACGCAAGGAGATTGAGGTCAATCTTCTCATACCACGTAAGCACGTAGTGGAGAACGATCTCAGCTCCGGCACGCCCGACAGATTCTCTCCAGAGATCGAGCTGAGTCTCGCATTCCATAAGCCTGGCAAAAAGAATAGACATATTCTCTGGAGTATCTTCCTCTGGCCAAAAGGCCTTGAAGATCCGGATTACTACGTCCAAGACGTCCTTGCCATAGTTCTTCACAAGTTCGACATGAGAGGACAAGCTGACCAGCAAGTCCTCCATGTCATATGGAATTTCTCCAGCGCCAGGGACAATTGGGGTACCCCTCTTCTGGCGGAACTTGGCAACAGCTTTGGATGCGACGACATCGCTCTCTGGGAATTTGCCTGAAAAAATAAGACAGGTGGAGTAAGTAAAGGAAGCAAACCTGGAAAGGTCAGTGTGTGTTGAAGGAAAAGAACTTACCAGCAATATGGCTGTGGATCCGGGTTAGCTCCTTGGTGCACTTGTCACGCCTCTCCCAGAGTTGAACAAGCTCAGCGTTCGCCGACTCAAGTTTAGAGTCGGCTTCTTTAAGCAATTCTTGGTCCTTGGCAATCTGGAGGTTGAGGCGCTCGCGCTCTTTAGTGAAGTCTTGGCCAGCTTTTTGAAGTTCGGTTTGATGCTGTGCTTTCAGCTTCTTCATATCTGCCTTGATCTTGTCTTTGGCTCGGAGGAGGGCAAGCTCATCATCTTTATTTTTTAGTTCGGCTTGATGCTGCCCTGCTTGTTCGAGAAAATGCAGCATCATATCAGGCACGGGCACACTCTCTTCAAGAGAGGCTGAAATAGTTTGTTGACCCGGCAAAGCCGAGGTATGAATGTTTGCCGAGCCAAGGATAAAAGGAGATAGAAAGCATAGCAAGGTTGAGTAAGAATAACTTACCCTTGATCTGATCCAAGTTTCTCCTCATGAGGATATTCTCAGCCTCCACCCCAGCTGTGAAATCTGAATGATGGAGTAGTTCAGTGAAAAAGAGGAAGAAACAACAGAAAAATGCCAAGGAAGAAACTTACCCCTTTTATCGTGTTCAGCGATAAGCACAGTATGTTTTGCACGCAGCATCTTGTGAGTGTCCAGGAGACGCTGAAACTCAGCGCTCCGGCGGTTGGTGGTCACCTGAAAAGAGTACAAAAAGATAACTTAGTCTTGTGCATATTCGAAGTGTACAAAATCCAGGCCAAGTGGAACTTAACCCGTCTCTAGGTATGTGCATATTCAAAGTGTACAAGATCCGGGCCAAGTGGAACTTAACCCGGCTCTAGGTGTGTGCATATTCGAAGTGTACAAGATCCGGGCCAAGTGGAACTTAACCCGGCTCTAGGTGTGTGCATATTCGAAGTGTACAAGATCCGGGCCAAGTGGAACCTAACCCGGCTCTAGGTGTGTGCATATTCGAAGTGTACAAGATCCGGGCCAAGCGGAACTTAACCCGGCTCTAGGTGTGTGCATATTTGAAGTGTATAAAATCCAGGCCAAGTGGAACTTAACCCGGCTCTAGGTGCGTGCATATTCGAAGTGTACAAGATCCGAGCCAAAGTGGAACTTAACTCGGCTCTAGGTGTGTGCATATTCGAAATTATCAAGGAGCTACGTTAATTCTCTAAGGAGCATCCAGCCGAGTAACAAGTTATTCCACCGGAGGCTCGGGGACTAATGGTTATATCACTAATATCTACAACATGTTAAGGAAAAGACGAAGAAACGTACCTCCATCATCCAACCCGCAAGGTTAATGGCCTTGACAGTAGTATTCATCTGCGCAGCAAATTTGGCGGGACCGAACTTCTCCGGGAGATCGTCGTTGTGGACGAACTCCGCCTTGTTCCAGTTATTCACAAACTCAATCAAGGTCGGAGGGTAACGCTCGCCGCTGAGCATGTGGGGCGCCACTAGGCCCTTGGCATGTGCTTCCTGTCTCTCAACCTGAGTAGCAGCGGGGCTTGTGTGCAAGACAAGTTGCGCTTCAGCTGGCTCGGCAGGGGCGTCCTTCGGAGGTGGAGTCTTCTTCGAAAGCATGGACGCAAGTGTGCGCTGTCCAGCCTTGATGGATGCTGCCCTGGCGGCATCAGGAGCCTTCTTGCCCTTGGGCTGCTGCTGAGAAGTTGAGGTGGCTACAACGGATTTGCCCTTGGGAGCTGCTTTGGTGCTAGCCTTGGCGCTTCTAGTGTCTTCTCGCCGAGTCTTGGAAGACTCGAACGAGGTGGAAGGGCTTGATGCTGCTGCTGTTGCTTTTGATGTTGCTGCTGGGGCTGGAGTTGGTGCTGGTGCTGGTGCTGTTTTCTGCTTCGACGGAGGTGCTGAAGGAACCTTGGTGATAGCTGGTTGCGGCGGAGCCGAAGTTGTGGTTGCTGCTGCCTCGGCAGAGCCAGTCTCCCCCGCTCCAAGGTTTCCCTCCTCTTGACGAGGTGGGCTAGAACCCGGAGCAGCCGCTGAACCCTCCGGAATGGGGCTTAGCGGGCGTGAATCGTCGCCACGAGGGGGAGAAGGGCTGTGTCGGAGCGGCGAGGCAATGCCGGATCCACTCTATGGGACGTCCACTGCGGCCCTGCCGAATCAAATAATGTGTGATGAGAAACTATAAAGGAAGGGCAAGTAAATAGCAAAGGGAGAAACGACTTACTCATCCGAAGTCAGGGGCTCCTTCGGCTTGCGAGCTCTTCGGACCACAGCCTTAGTCGTGGCCTTGGTGGCGGCTTTTTCCGCGGACTTCTTTCGCCTCTTGGCTAGCTGAGAAGATCCAGAGGACGAAGCATATGCGACTCCCCTTTTCTTCTTCGGCGCGACCGGGACAGGCTCACCCACGGCAAGGGGAGGGTCTTCATGGATCTGCCCACCGGGGTTAGCTGATGTCGGAAAAGCATAAGAAAGGGGGATAGCGTCAAATGCTTCCATCACCTCAACATCCGAGTCATCTTCATCGTCGGGCCAATCTCTAATGGAAGAGAGTTTACCGGTGGGTCGCTTGGTCGCGTCGGCCATCGGAAGGAACATCTCCTAATCCGGTTCCTCCTCGTCCGAGGTATCCCGGTCAGGCGCCCATTTGAGGGAAGGCTTGGTGCCATCCTCGATAGTTTGCTGAAGGAATTGCTAAGGGAAAGAAAAGACAACAGGGTTAAATATACAACAACGACCGACATATGATTTAATTCGGAGAAAGTTTGCGGCACGAAACTTACCACGGGAGGAAGCCTATCTCGGCAATAGTGTTCAATTCCCCACGTCCACTCAGAAGAAAAGTCCTTGTGGGTGGTGAAGAGGGCCTTGACCCAGCGGTAGATCGCGGTGTTATTTAACTCGAATGAGGAGGTCCGGTTGGGATCACGGCCCCAGCTCATGTGGCAAACTTTATGAGTACGTTTCTGGAGGGGGAGATCCGGTTGCGGACGAATGTGATCATGGCGTCCTCATTGTGCAATCCGAGATCCTTCAGCTCCTGGAACCTCTTGTTAACTTGGTTCGCCAGGACAGTGGGCTTCTTGGGGACCTTGTCCCATAGATCCAGGTTAGGAGGACCCGGAGCGTAAGGGCGCAGCCGGATCAGATCCTCAGTTGTGCTGTTCCGGACGTAGAAGAAAGTCCGGGCCCATCCCTTGCAAGAGTCAAGCCCCATAACTCGGGGAAAGATAGACTGTCTCCGGGGGGAGATGGAAGCTGCGCCGAACTGCGTGAGATGCTTGTCCTCCGGGTCAAGCTGGATGTTCGGAATCACGTTCCGGCGAAGGCCAAAGAACCGGATCTAGAGCTCCTTCGTGGGCCATAGTTCGGCGTAGCCTTCAATGGTGGAGGCAAAGGCAGAGAGAGGTGATGGCGTTAGCCGGAAGATGGTGCGGCTGAAGCTCATATGTGTTGAGCCAGTCGTTGAAGAAATCGCTTGCTGGCAGACCAAACCCCCGCTAGAAGTGGGATAGAAACACCACATACTCACCCGGATTGGGTGAGGGGGCAAGCTCGAAGGCAGCGAGGCGTGCAGTGACTCCCTCTGGGATGCGCCTGGTGCGATAAAGCCAATCCAGGTCATCCTGGCAAACCCAGGAGCCTGCCCACGCGCCACGGGCGGCGTTCGCCGCATCCTCCTCCATCTCTTGCTCTGTGACGGCGAGCTCCTCCTCAGTCATCTCGAGATCGCTATCCCCGCTGGCGCTAGCGGCAGCGGGGGCACTGGCTTGGACTGGCAACGACCCGTGGCGGAGAAGATGCGTAGTGGTGGTGACGGTGCTGGTACGCATGGAAGTAGTACAGCGGCGGCGCAACTGCTCAGGTGCAGTGGCGGCAGCGTTGTCGCTGGAGAGGAAGAGGAAGAAGTAGAGGCAGAGGGGCGCGGAAGTGGGGAAAGACCCCAGGGGTGCACCCCTCCCCTATTTAACCACTCCCTTGAGGGGGTAGTGGGATCGCATTTTGCGGGCGGGCCACACGGTGTGGCCAGGTATTACCCGAATCAACCAATCAGTGACGAGCCATACGAAGGGCCATAGGGCGCAGCGGATCCCATGACGTGATGTTATGGTGCAGTTAACGAGGAGGCAGGCACGACGCGACATGGGCAACAGTAACTTCTGACAATTACTGCGGCAGTTACTGTTGTTGGCCCTTAAAATGAGGCAAACGTGATGATTAGCATCCACGTGGGGAAGCGTACAAGAGAAGGAAGAGTGATCCGAATGAGTATGAGGTGACCCGGCCAGCGAGTGAAAACTCGAAATGTGCCAAGGGAAAGTAAACCTGGAAAATTCGGACTATGAGATAACTCGGAAAGAAAACCAGAGGCTTGATAAAATTGTACCTGCTGTGGCCTTAGCGGCTAAGGCAGCTAAGACCGCACCAGCTTCAGGGACTAATGTTGGGGGGATACCCCCGGGTAGGGTCACGCCGGGGTATAAAGGCCGAGTTAGCCGAGGTACGGCAAGGTCAAAGCGAATGCTGGCCGAGTCACCTCAAGGCAGGCCGAATCTCGGGGTAACCCGGACCAGGGGATGTCCACATAACTGGGTCTCAACCAACTTAAGCCGTATGTCGGACAGATGAATCTAACTCATGTGCAGGAACAGGTGTGGCCGGATCAACTAGGTACGATCCGGGTTATATCAAGCTTGTAGGGGAAGGAAGGTATCTCGCTGGTCAAAGGTGACCACTGTATGCAGAGCGTGAGCAGAGCGGACAGAGGCAGGACCATCAAGGCGTGGCCGACAAGGGTGACGATGCCTATGTCAGATGACGAAGGCGCCGCAGAGGCTCACGTAGCCTCTGCATGGGTGACGCGGGGGAAAAGTGACCCGGTCGGCTTACTATTTTTGGGAAGAGGCATATTCTCTGGAATATGCCTCCACGTATGCCCTAATTGGAGACCTAGCCACCCCTATATAAGGGGGGAAAGGGCCTCTGTAGAAAGGGTTGATCTCGAGTTGGTTAGATTTCACTTGGTTCCGGAGGGCTAACTAGTGGTGAGAGTAAGAGAGCTCCTTCTTCCTCCTCTCCCCAATACAGCTCAAGGAGCACTTGTAATCTGTGGAAGTGAATCAAACACAAAGATTCTGTGTGTGGAATCACTACACTATCCCTTCCTGGATTCTCCTAGTGCATTTAGTCCCCACGTTTAGCCTATCCATGGCATCTGCCGTGACACCACCACGACAGGATGCGCCCGCATCACCTAGCTTGGTGGAGTCCTAAAATTAGGCTTCACCTCCTCCTTCATGCCCATATTAGCTAGGGCATTAAGTAATCCCTCTGTGTCGTTGTTAGCATCTGCATACTTGCTCGCTATTTCTATCATCTCTCCCAAATCGGTGACTTTGTCACACTTCAAGCGATGACGTAGTAAACCAATTGGGAGACCTGCAATGAAAGCTTCAATCGTAGTTTGGTCATTTACTCCTTCACAGGAGTTCTTGGTGTCGATCCATCGTCCGATATAATCCCAACAAGTTTCTCCGGCTTTCTGGGTGCAACGTTGTAGGTCTCCTACCGTACAGGGCCTCCGGTATGTGCCTTCGAAATTCCGAAAGAACGCGCTATGTATGTCATACCAGTTGTGGATGGTGTTCTCCGGAAGTTCATTCAGCCATGATCATGCCGTCTTCTGCAACATGAAAGGGAGATATCGGGTTGCGACCAGGCTATTTCCGCCTTTGGTGATACAGCAAGCTTGGAAGAAATCCTGGAGCCAAGTATCTGGCCGAGCTATACCGTCGTAGGCTTGAATATGTCTTGAGATAGAAAATCCTTCTAGGAATTTTGTAGCTCTTATGCGTGGTCCGAAGCATTTTGGTCCCACGTATATATCATTGTTTTCGTAGCGCCGCACCTCTATATTGGAGTTGATCCTGTGCCTTGCGTTATTTGGGGATAAAGATCGTCCTGAGTGACGGCTATGGCTGCGGTGCCTTGGAGCCGGACTTCGGCTTCTGCGACCACCTCCTCCACCACGATGCCCTCCTTGGCCTCCTTGGGAGCCATTGTGATGGCTACTTAGCGGAGAGGGTGGAGCAGCTGGGTTATCTCCGGCTGATCGTCGGCCTCCATCCGGTGCGTCATTATTCCGGTTCCGGGGAGGGTCTTCATTGTGATGAGCCCCCTGCCGGTTTGTCTCAGCACGGTGTCCGTCGTTTCCTCGCCCGTCAACCGGACGGATTGCATGTCTAGGAGGTGGCATTCTTTGTCGGTCCTCCTCCCGGCATTTCTCTTTATCTTCTTCCCTGTGATCTTTCGACTCTCGTCAAGGAGATTTCTCGGATTCAGTGCAGAGATTGCCTCTTGCTCCGCAACTAGGTTAACGTTACGCCAGTCATGTGCAGCTTTGTGGTGTTGTCCTGAAGATCTGGTTCTTGAGTAGTTGTCTTCCCGACGGTCGGAACGATGGTGTTGTTCCGGAACACGTTGGGGTCTTACGTCAGCCCAGGCCGGATCCGTGCGACATTGGTCAGAATGGGAGACCAGCTTTTGGCTTCTAGACAGGGCGACCTTTTGCTGCTCTAGACCCTTGGTGAGTAGCTTAATACCCAATCGGATATGCTCTGGGCCTAGATTAGCCAATAGGATTTCTCGAGCCGCAATGGTGTTCTGTACTGGTGTCGGATACACCCAATCCCCGTTGTTGTCCTGCCGAGGCGTCCCATGTTCTCCTCCAAAGAGGACTTTGTGAATCTGTGGGAACTGGTCGTCATGAGTATGACATTTCCTGGTCTTCTGATGTTGCCTGGAGTTGTACTTCTCCGCAGTTGCCATGCGTTTCTTTTCTTCCTCGAGATTTTTGGCTTCATCGAGGAGTACTTGGCGATGCGCTTCTAGGGCCTGGGCCCTTTCGTCCAGCTCTTCAGCAGTGAGTTCTGCAGTTGTAGGAATAGGTGTGGTTAATGCAGCATCGATGAGTTTACGTGCACCTTCAGTGATCACGTGTCCATCCACCGACTCTTCTTTGGGCTCGTCTAGGATAAGTGCTCCATCCGAGTCTTCCTCGTATTCCTCGGCAATCACCTCCTCTGTCTGAGGATCTTTTGTCGGGGTCTTGTTCTTCTTGTTTTTCTTCTTTGCCTTCTTGGCAGCACCGGTAGCA